>CM040127.1:95329814-96568163 GCA_022559845.1 Amorphophallus konjac | reverse complement strand
CCGTGAGATGCTGGGGACGAGGAAGGTCCCTCGGGGGTGAAGGATGAGGCCTAGGAGCAAAGGGCTCGGGGCGAGCGGGCTCCTGAGATCGAGCCATGGGGGCCCTCGGATACGTGCCAGATGAGCCACGGGGCTCAACACTACGAAGGGGAAAAGAGCCCAACCGATGGGGAGACTCGAACTCGGCCTCGAATTGCTCCAGTTCGAGAGCAATCTGATACGCCTGCTCCAAAGTGGTCGCGTTGCGGCGAAAGAGTTCATATTGATAATTGGGCCGCAGACATCTCCAAAAGCAGGATATCGTCATGGTGCTCTCTTCCGTGACCCCGCACCGCAAGTAATACTCGTCGAACTCGGCGGTGTACTCGGTCACGGATCGGTTCCCTTGGGAGATGCTTTGCCATTTGTCTATGAGACGCTGGCGATATGAGGCAGGAAGGTATTTCTCCCTCAATTTGGATTTCATATCATCCCAAGTACCGATTTGGGGTTGACGTCGCTGGTTGAGCAGGCTCTCCACATTGGTCCAATAAGTTTGGGCCTGCCCTTGCAGCTTCATCTTTGCGTATCGGACTCTTCGGTGGTCCATCATCTTAAACCACTCGAAATACCGGTCCATGTCGACCTCCCAATCTAAATACACCCTAGGGTCCAAGGACCCGCTAAAAGTGGGAGGGTCCGCACGCACGCCCCTAAGAATGCAGTCGTCATCCTCGTCATCGTGATTCCGTCGATGATTCCGACGACCGTAACCCCCTTGATCATTGTCAGATGCATAATCATCCACCACGTGCACCTGTTGTCCCCCAACATTCTCCGCCTGAGCTCTTGGTACAGCAGGGTGCTGAAACGGCTCTTGCTGACCATTGGTCGGCGCGGGTTGTGCCGCCGCTAGGGCCCTCTCAAGGACGGCTATTCTCCCAACAAGACCCTGGATGGACTGGTCCGAAGCTTCGGCCCGATCCTCGAGGGCTTTCATCCGCCCTTCTAGACGCGTCCCTACTCCATCTAGACGCATACTGAGGCCATCCATGCACGTGTCGAGACGATCCATGAGGGCTCGGAACATCTCGGCCGTCGAAGGCTCATCAGAGTTACGGACCAAGGAATCCGCCATAGGTGGTGGTGGCGAGTATTGGGTACCTCGACGGGTGGGCGTGCAACTGACACACGACCCTAAAGACACCGACTAATGCAACACTCACTAGATGATGCACTTAGACCTAACCAATATCCGGTACGAGGCGGAGCTAATCGATCCGAAGATCACTCGCGCAAATCCGCCACCTTCCCGATAGGCATAACATAATGTTCGGGCAACGTCTTTTGATATACCGAGTTATTGGAATGAAAAATGCAAGTTTTAAAACACTTTTTTGTTTTGAAAATAATGATCTTAGACTTGACTTAAACCATGATGCATGCAAGACTTATGCAAAGACTACCCTAGACTCGACTCACTCTGATACCAAACTGATGCGGGACGGACACGGGGACCGACTCTACGTGGTATGAACCTCGGACTCTAGATGCAGACACGACCAGCAACACATGATGGGAGAGACACTAGGCCCGACACGGAGAGCTCCTATGGGCTATACGTCGCTAACAGAAACGCAAGCTCACTCGTCGTCCCAAGCGAGGGAAATGCGGATCGTGCGCGGTTGAAGAACCGGTAGAGATCACGGGTAGTCGACTCACTTCCGGACTCGGATCGAGTCACGGGACGGGTCACTCTCACACTCACAGCGGTGACATGGACTCACGGGCTAGTACCTATCACTCTCGGCAGCGGCAAAAGACCATATACTAAACTAGCAAGCGAATGCCGAGAAGTTGAGACCTTTACCTCCACGCACCCGGCGTGGCGAAGACAACCCCGGCCAATTCACGGACTCCCGGTCAACAATATTACAACAGTACAATAATTTGACGCACTCCACGCAGGGAGGTAAAAGGTCACATGTGGGGCCTGGGAATCACGCAAATCGGGTTGACGGGCAGCATCTTGATGTCGCCCGGCGGTGCCGAACTCCACGTTTTCGTGCTTTCCGAACGGCAGATTCTACGGGTCCGTGGGGCCCACGGACGGTGCTGTCCTCCAGATCTGCGGGGGTGGGACCCGCTGTGATGGGGACCCCTGGTGGCGCACCTCCACGGATGGTGGTCGGCCGGAAACACCGATCGGGGGTCGATCGGTCCCGATTCCCAATTCGTGAACTAGCTGCCCACGGATTTCTGGTTATGTCCTCCGACGCGCGCTCCGACGAGAATGGCTGCTGCGATCAATCCCGACGTCGGATCGGGGAGCATGAGCTATCGTTGGAAAGCTCTCTTGAAATCCTTCGATCTAGGCCCAGAGAGATCTGCTGGATCTGGTCGGATCTGAACTTTACTGAATTTACAAGCTCCTATTGTACAGTACCCGAAACCTCAGATCTGTAGGTGAGTTGTCTTAGAACTGCCGTTGAACACAAGGTAGATGGCAGATTAAGCTCCTAAGCTCTTCATTAAAGTTGTAGTATTTCGAACAAGGAAAATGAGGGTATTTTTTGTGGACTGATTGGAGGTGGCTGTGAGTTGTTATGATTTGTTTAATGGAAGGTGGTCGGATCTGGGAACAGGTGGACATCACTGTAGCTTGCTCTGAGAACGAATTTTGAAAAATAGGTGGAGGGCTGATCAAAAATCAAGAAAAATCATGGGTAGAGGAGTTGATGGATGGAACTCTCAGTAAAGTTGGGAGCTCCAGAAAAAATCAAAAGATGGGTCGGAGATGTGAAACTCAGGAAAGGTGGAAATCAGAATAGGAAGCAGACAGATCTGGTAATTAAAGTTAAGAGAAAATGAAAAATTATCAAAGGGGATCTTTATGACCAGCCAAATTTTGTGGGATGTACTTGACACCTCTGGAACATCCCCTCAAAATCCCAGATCGAAAGGAGCTTGTGGCTGACTGAAGAATTTCGTGGAAGGGGTAGTGGTCGGCTGAAGATAGAACTCCGGCGATCCCGATGGCGGTGCGGTGGCGGCTCGTGGCGGCGGCGATGATGACCGGAACCGATAGGGAGGAGTCACACCTCCCGAAGGTAGCCTTCTCAACTGCAAGGGGGAGAGGGAGAGAGGGAGAGGGGGGGTGCCCAAGGGCTGCTCCAAGGATTTTCCAAGTTCAAATGGCATTAATTCATCAAAAATGAAAATTACAAGCATATATAGGTTACATGTCTAATCAATCCTCAACCGTTGGATCTAGGGATGGGAGATGGAGGGCTGGGATTGCATGTGACCATCCACAAAAATTAAAATTAAAAATACAAGGGGGGGCAGCCCATTGATTAGGGAGGCAAGGGGGGGACATGGTAGGTGGGGGTGGGTTGGAATTGTTGGCATTTTCATTCCAATGTCCCCCACTTGGCCCACCCTTCTAGAAGCGACCATTTGAATGGTTGACCGACCCCACATGGGGCCCTAAGGATGAGGTGGATCAATGGGAGGGGGCCTGGGATCCCGTGGGGCCCAGGGGTCCCATTTTTACAAATAAGCCCCTCTTACAATCAAAATTACATACCGAATAAAATGAAGTAAACACACATTAAACACAAATAAAGTCTAACTAAATATGATAAATGCTGGGACTCATGGGGGAGTCTCCAGGCTGTCTCCGAGCCAGATGGATGCTGAGGTGGCTCGAGACATGCTCCGTGTGCGGTACCGGTGGCTCGGCATGTCGCGCCGCTCAACTGCTCGGGTGTCCGCACCAGGGGTCTATTATGCATTCATGAGCATGTGACTTAATGCGAAAGGAGGTACAAGGTATGCTCAGTTCTATGACGGACGCATGCAGCTCCTCATCCTTGTAATGCTGTTCATGAAGAGGTCGTAGGGGAACTTGTATGCAATTTGATGGGGGCTTGAGGCCTTTGTTGGTGCCCAAAAGAGTTAAATAAGGGCCTTTACGCAGGCTTGGTAGAGAGTATGCCGTGCTGGTGATGGATGCAAGGCTTCATATGCACAAAGGGAAGTGTTCGGTATGCATGAATGCTTAAGGGTGCAAGAGAATTTAGATGGAGTCCAGTGTATACATGGTGTTTTGCAGAGATATGTTTTTTTGTACAGGTTTATGCATAGGATGATGCCATTACTTTATGTGTATGAAAGAGGGATTTTCAATGCACTTAGGTTCTAAAATGCAGGGAATCCCCGCTCTTGGTTCATGAGAGCTCAACAAAAGTACTGATGCAGTCCTTCGACAGTTCGGGGGTTCTCTTGTTCATTTTCTTTATATATTCAACCTTGCTCTTATGGTTAGAATTGTTCAGACATTCATTGTTTATTAACTGCATTCTTGGCAAAATTTAGACAGCATCTCCCCTAGACCCGAGGTTTGTGGGGTGTAAAATAGAGACTCGCCCATGGAAGGATCCGAGACGGCCTCAAAGATTGTTGGGCAAGCTGAGGATAGCCACCCTAAAGCCCGGATTGGGCATGGAAACCCCGATGACCGGCCTACGAGGGGCTTCGATGACCCATGGGCAGTGATATCTGAAACATGGACTTAGATTATTGCCAGACTATATGGCCATTGATATTCATCCGTTTAAGGGATATCGCCCGGGGGCCATGCTATGACGAAGCAAGCCCTCGGAGATCCGAGAGTGATCAGAGAACTTCAGAAAAGCTAAGGAGAGTTGGAGAAAAATCGGGGAGCAGCCCACTAGAGCCCGGATGAGCCTGGGTTTCGAGCCATATTCATGAGATCGTATAAGCCCGGAACCCTTCCCGAAGGGCGATTATCTGTATTCTTCCCCAAACCAGCGGAAGCAAAAATATCATCAAACATTCGTTCTGGGATTATGTCCCATATCCCTCGCCCCTTTGGCATCATGACTGTAAGACTAGTCAAATCCCAAAATGGAGCTTTGAGAGGAGAAAACCAAGACCTCCATGCTGGGCTTGATCATCGACGACCAAGGGAGGTACAGAGAAAGGAATGCAAAACGTAGAAGAAGACGGTGAGGGGTTCAGACGGTTTTGTAGCCCGAGATTGTACTCATCGTCCTGAGTAAACTCTGGAACTCTAACCACTGTGGCATAAACCATACAATCATGCAGATGGCATGCTATCAGCGGGCGAAGAAGGAACAACCACACATATTAGGAGAGGGGAAAGAGAAAAGCAGAAAAGGAATAGCATCGATCGAAGGATTGCAACAGAGCTTACAAATCAGGGTCAAAGGCCCAGCATTCCATTTATTCACCAAAGAGGATTACATCAGATATAGCCCTGTGAGGGCATGCAGAAGAAAACAAAGAAAGATAGAAAAGAAAACAGAGACCCACTGCGGAGGGGTCTTCTTCCTCTCCTTCCCTCCTTTCCTCTTTTGCTCTTCATCTCTTCAACTGGCTCTCTCTCTCTCTCTCTCTCTCTCTCTCTCTCTCTCTCTTTTGCTTTCTGCAACCCCCGGGCCAACCTCCTCTTCTATTGTGTGCCGGTTGTATATATAGAATGGGGGGTCTCCCCTTCAGGAGAAAACTCCCGCCGTTTCCTTTCTCGTCTTAAAGAAGGAGCGATGGGTACGCTGTTGCATTGTCGCCCATCCATTCGTGCAGCACAAGGGGGCGTCCGAGGCCAGGATATTCTGCAGAATAGTCGGGGGGCTATGCCGCTGTCAGACGAACCACCACATTATCAACGGCCTACTGCCATCGTGCTGTCGATTTGGACGTGCACGAGCATTAAATGCTCATGCAACTGGGCTTGGTAGCTTCGTGTCATTTGCCACTGCTTGAGGTGACCGAGAAGAATCCTCTCGTCGGTCCACTGGCCAGGCTCGTGCTTTACCTGGCGGATAAACTCCCCACGTAGGCATCCTTCGATAGTCCATCGAACGGGCATTAAATGCCTTGCCGGAGATCACCGGAGGGATTTCCTTCTCTCCTTCTTCTTCCTCTATTCTTTGTTGCTTTGCTTGAGATGATCTGGCACGAAACAGAGTCCTGTGTGAGAATGAATAGTGTCACGAAGTGACACTTCTCAATTCTTGTCATTTTCTACCGTCGGATGAGGGGGCTTGGCTTGGCTGGTTCACCCTCTTTTGTTGTGTTGTTTTTTTTGTTTGCATGTCGCCAATTCAATGGGTGATTGGGGCCTTGCGCCGATTCATGGCTACATGGGAGCTTGGCCGATTCATATTGGGTTTGGATGGCCTTGGCCGATTCAATGGGTTTGCGGGCCTTGGCCGATTCATGCTACAAGAGGGGGGCGTCGATTTATGGTCAATGGAGAGGGGCGCCTTGTGCACCGATTCAAGGGGAAGGGGTGAGCCGCCGACTCACCTCTTCTCTTGTTCCTTTTCTCTTCCTTTTTATTTCTTCTTCACCTTTTTCTTCTGGTGCCAGTTCAGTGAGGCTTGGCCGATTCAATGGGGTAGAGAGCCGTCGGCTCACCTATTTTATCTTTTCCTTTTTTCTTCTTCTTATTTTTCCTCTTCTTATTTCTCGTGCGCGTTTGCGTGTGCGTCGATGCAGGGGAGAGGGTGCGTCGATGCACCCAGCTTCTTGCCTTGGTGGGTGGCCCACAGTTTCATGTGTGCGTCGATGCAGGGATAAGGGTGCGTTGATGCACCCTTTCTTCTCTTGATTTGTAGCGATTTGAGGCTCCCGACGGTGAATTTTAGGTGTCCACATATGCCACCCACCCGTGGGTGGCGCAAGTGAGGGACGAGTGCATGGGGCCGGCGGGTGTAGACTTCTTCATCTTATCATTTCATGACGGTAGGCCGTCATCCTGGTGTAAGTTCACGGGAAAGCGCTCACTCCTTCAGCGAAGGGATGAGGGGTGCGCTTCACCGCAGTGAGCACATGGGCCGAGAAGCCTAGCCCTAAAGAGGTTTAGCCATCGGCATGGGGTCGATGCCGAAGCAAAGAGACAGGGTTTCATGTGTCGACTTAGACGGAAGGTCTAACCCGACGGGGTAAGGTTAATCCTGGTGGGACTGGCGACTGTTGACACCTGTTTTATACCCAACAAGTCGGGTCATCTCCTTATTTCATTCTATATGATGCTCCGAGTTGTTCACTCTTCATTGAGTCTCTTGATCAGTTGAGGCCTATTTCTTGGGTCTTAATTCCTGGATTAAGAATTGGCTTCTGGTAGCGTTTCGTTGGCAACAGCTTAGCAACCCTTTATTGCTATTTTTTTGAAACTCAATGGTAATAACGGTCCGAACCAGGCGCGTTGTTTCATTATAACGCATGGGGCCTGGACCGTTACTCTTTGAAGAGTCCTAAGGCTTAAGGCCTCGTTGTAAAGCTTATCCTTTTGATTCCACGTTGATAATAAGGGTCTGTCGTGCAGCCGTTATTTCATTCTGACGCCCTATGCCTTGGCCGTTGCTTCCTTGAAGAGTCCAACTTGTTGGGTCTTCTTCCCGTCGATCTTATCTTTTAGGGATAAGGTTGATAGTAACGGACGATCCTTGATGCGTTACTTCCAAGTGGCGGTCTGTCGTGCAGCCGTTACTTCCTTCAGAGAGTCCTGGCAGTTCAGGCCTTTTCTCTGCTACTCCGTGGTCGAGATAAGGGTTTTGGATTGACGATATCTCTTTCAAATCTGATCCTCAGGACCTTCCATTCGATTCTATGGACTCTTGGTGATATTATCTTCAAGGATTTGCTAGGAGTTATCCCTTTATCTCGCTGAATTATCCTCTGCTCGACCTGAGAGTTTGAGGGTCTATAAATAGAGCCCTTGACTTCATGGCCCGGGGGGGGAAGATTTGGAAATTCACGACGAAGTGCTGCCGAACTCAGGAGCCATCTTCATCCAAGAGGAACTGCTTCCCACGTCCATCCATCTCATAATCAAGGGAGTACTTTGGTTTTGGTCTTTCAAGTTCATCATTGCATGCTTGAGTTCTTCCCTGGTTTTTCCTCAATCAAAGCATTATCCCTCCTCTTTCTCCACGTTTTTCACTGTCCTCTAAGCATATAAACATCTTCCCAAACTTTTAAAACACCCAGAGGGGTTAAAAAACAAAAACTCCCCGGTAATCCACTCTCCTTTTGATGATGTTAAGTCCTTTGAGAATTGATGCTATGCTTGTGAAAAGGACTAATTGAGGTTGTTGTGTTTGGTCTTTCTACATCTTTGGCAGGTTTACAGGTTCATTGACACGAGGCCCAGGTCTTCTAGCCGGCTGGAAGAGTTGGAGTTAAAAGAATTCAAGCTTTGTTACTGCAGGTTATCTGACGGCCTTGTGCAGGCGCGTCACTCTCTTCCGGCGGTCTATCGTGTGGCCGTCACTTCCAAGCGACGCACGGGGTTCTGGCCGTTACTTCTAAGTTAATCTGCAGGCTTTCTCTGGTTTTCTCTCCCGTGGGCGGGTGTTTCATCCACCTATTTCCAAGGTATATTCAGGTTTTTTGACTTGTTTTTACTTTGGTGGCGATCACATCTTTCCTTGGTATTGGGCATTAGCTGTCTTCTTCATCATATCTTTCTATTTTCCTTGCTTGTTCCACCTTCACGGTGTGTTTTTATTTATTCCTTGCTCCACGCTCCGGCGTGTGTTTTCCTTTTCCTTAGCGTAGTTTGATTGAGATAGCATGCCCATGCTAGAGCTAGCTATGATTGCCTAGGTTCATGATCACATGTTCATAGGTTTGAGTAGATCTTTGATTGTTTGTTTGTTATCTTACCATACCACTCCCCAAACCTCAAAAGAAAGATAGAAGATAGACAAATAAATATCAACAGATAATTTTTTGGCGATCACGGTGGGACAACTTGTGCCAATCGTGCTTTTGATTCTTGTTTAAACCTGCCATCATCTGCTTGTTGAGTTGCCTTTGGTTTCCCCTTTGATTACTGCTCATTCTGGTTTTCTGAGTTCTCTGACGGCCAGGTGTCCCCGCGTCACAGTCCTCTGACGCAGGGGCATTAGACCGCCGCTTTGGTTCTGCTGTGTGAACTTCCACGGGCTTTCCGGTTACTTCTGTCTGGTTTTGGTTCCCTGGCTCATTCGACGGTCTCATCCCCCTGCGTTATATATTATCTGGCGGTCCGGCCTTTGACCGTTATTGTGCTCTGACGCAGGGTCCTTCGACCGTTATTCTCCTGGCAGGTACACATCCGAGGTGCATTTATTTCCGCAGTTTTTGCTGTGATTTATTGCTTGGGTGATACTTGACCTCCTTCTTGCTTTGCTCATATCTCCATATCATTGTGTGCACCATTGATTGTTAGATTCTAGGCTAGACTTTGCATGCACTCCGGTGCACATAGGGTCATTCATCTTTTCATACATTAGATTGCATTTTCCTACCTTGTTGTGAGGACCTCTCGTCTCCATATTCCTTGGGGCCGACTAGGAAATCACAGCAGGGACCTCCGTAAGTCCCCGCGAGCCGTGGATTCCCACACGGACGCCGGGCTGGTTGTACCTTTCCCACCCCGTGTCTAGGGTTGCATAAGTGAAGGAGTGGTTACACTTAGAGTCAAACCAAGTCCCATATCCATCTCCTACTAGGAACCCATTGTTGAGAGCACATATCAATCAATTCACTAAAGTTCCAAAGGAGAAATCATAAGAACCTTGTTGCATCATCTTAAACAACTTGGTTGATCTTTGAGTGTCTTCGTCTTTTATCACTTACATCTTGTTAGAATCACCTAAGTTTGGTTGCTTATTGAGTGCTTTTTGTGTTGGTTGTTTTCGCATTGTCAAGGTTGTCCGTTGCATGTGGAGTTGTTTTCGTCCGTCTGAATCATCTTCTCGAGTCAGTTCCTTCTTCACGTTCTATTCTAATCCCCTCTTCGAGTCCACCATGGCATCCTTCAATCCTCCTCGCTCCCAAGAGGACTCTCTTCCTCAAGGGCTCCTTGAAAACCCCCCTAGGGTTATTACATTTTCCTCTGGAGAGGGGACTGCCCCTCTCCCATCCTCCACCTCTATGGAAGGTAGTCAAGTTACCCCTTCTCTCTCTACTCCTTCCGCGGGCTCCGTCCTTCATATGATGGCCCAATTGGATCCGACCCAACTCCAAGTTTTATATCAAGCTATGCAAGGGTCCAATACTTCTCCCTCTGCCACTATCCAAGGTCAATCTAATCCTTCCATTATTGGGCCGTCCGTTCAGCCCACTCCAATTGATCTCACTCCGGTCCAACCCCGGACCATCACTTTCGCTGGCATGGAGATGGGCCAGTCTTCTAATTCAGCCCATCAATCTTTCGATAAAGGGAAGACACCCATCCCTTCCTTTGTCCAGTTGGATCATCACAACTCTGGTTCGGTAGTTCCGCAGCTCCTTATGAACCCTTCCGATTTCTTACGCCCTCAGCAAGGAGTGGCCCAAAATCATTCTAATCCGGGTCTATCTCAGGCCCAACATCCTTCTTACGGGCCGCCTATTTCCACTGTCTATCCTTCCACTCCTTCTTACGGGCTCCCGCCTGTTGCTACAGCTATTCCATCTGCCCCTCAAATACAATCAGCATCCTTCGCTACCCCTGCTCCTTCACGAGAGCAGGACTTGCTTGACAAGTGGGCCGCCATGCAGCAACAACTCGACTTTCTCCAGAAAAGGGTTGGCCCACAATCCTTGGCCGATATTCCTATTCCGAGTTTCCAGAACATCCGGTTCCCTCCGCAATCAGAGCTCCCCAACTATCGCAAGTACGATGGGAACAGCAATCCATTCATCCATGTGAGGGATTTTCTTTATGAATCGGCGCAGTTCCAATATGATGATCGCCTCATGGCGTACTTATTCCGCCGATCTTTGGACAGTGTTGCTCTAGAATGGTTCTATTCTCTACCACTGGAAGAGGCCGAGAGTTTCAAGGTAGTAAAAGATAAATTCATCCAGCGGTTCCAAGACAGGGTCGGCCCTGAATATTCATTTACAGATCTAGTGGCCGAGAAGATGAAGTCGGATGAAGAGTTCGCCACCTATGCAGACAGGTGGAGACAAATGGCCGCCAGAGTACCGGGCCACATTCCGGAGGAAGAGAAGGTCAAACTGCTGATTTCCAATGCCACCCCGACCTTCCGCAACATCCTGGCAATGAATGACATAGCCAACATGCATCAACTCTATAGCCGGGCGCGCTTCATCCAGACTCAATTCAAGGACTCCCCTATCCATTCCCTCTTCGAAAACCAAAAGCCCAAGTACCACAAGAAACCACAAGGGCCGGTTACTGAGGGAGTCCAAACAAACGAGCAGGTACAAGCCGTTGCTTTTCCATATCAGGCCGCACCTTTCCGCTACAACCAAAACCCCCGCAATTCACAAAACGCCGCTCCACAAAACTTCCAAGCCACTCCACAAAACCCTCCCCCCGCCTTCACCATTCCACAAAACACCTTCGCCACACCACAACAACCATCACCACCACCACAATACCATAACGTCTCTCCACCCAACGGCTACAACAACAACAATCCAAATAGCAAGCGCCCGGCTCCCAGGAGAGCCCAGTATCCTCCGTTGCCAGAGACGCTTACAGATATCTTCTCGGCTCTCATGTCAGTAAATGCAATCCAACTTCCTCCGGAACGGCCTGTTTGGAACCCGGCAGTCGATCAGACTAAGTATTGTATGTTCCACCGGCAGCCAGGCCATACCATAGAAGGATGTTTTCAGTTCCGAGATCTTGTGTATGACCTACATGAGGGGCAGAGAATCGACTGGGCCGAAATGCATAGGGCCATTGTTGAGATTAAAGAAAAGAGAAGGCAGCCGCAGGGGCAGCAAGTGCAGCAGCATCAAGCACCGCAGCCGCAGCAGCCACCACAACAGCAGCAACCACAGCAAGTACAAGACCTGGGCATCCATCAGAACCCGATGCCGAATCATCCACCCGCTCCTCAGCAGCAGCCGCCAGCACCAGCGCAAGTAAACATGGTCCAGCCACCGGCCCCCAACGCCGGATGGTCTTTCGATGATGATGGCGCCACACCGCAGGTCATGGCCCTCCACCATAACCACCGCAATCCTCCCTTCATCATCCCTGCACAGCCGACGCCCTCTCAACTCGTCCTCCCATTCACACCCGCTCCAGCAAATCCTCTTCCACTCTCCATTCCATCATACCCTCCATCACCCACTCCCATCACCGCCATCACACCACCATCCAATCCCTCACCCATTCTTACCCATCCGCTAGCCTTCCCTCCACCCGCATCAACATTCATCACCACCCTGCCTTCCACCCATCCTTCACCCACCATCCGCGCACCGCCCATTAACCTCACCAACCCTACGCTCCACCAAACCGCCTCCCCCGCACCACCTGTTCCATTCATCCATCCCGCAGGGCCCATCATACTATCTTCAGATGCCGCGGCAAACTGTGCTTTGAGGAGCGGGAAGATGTTCCATCGGAATTACGCTACTACTTCTAATCCCCAATCCTCTCAGCCGGTGGCCGAGCAAGAAGAAACTGAACCTTTGCCGGGTACTCAATATGACTTGCTGCATCATCTGGATCGAGTACCCGCCAAAATATCTGTGCTGGAGCTGATCAAAAGGTCCACCCTTCATCAGGATGCGCTGAGGGATTTCCTACAGAAGGTAATGGTTAGCGAAGACATGGCAGTTGATAGCCTACCAACGGCACTGGCAACTATCTCCAAAGGGCCGGCAATCACGTTCTCTGAAACCGAGCTTGCACCTCCGGGGGCTCGGCAAATGCCGCTCTGCATAACAATTACCCTGAACAAAGTCGACATTGAAGCAGCGCTGGTTGACACAGGGGCCTCAATTAATGTTTGCCCACTCAGCACCCTCCGAGCATGCAACATATCTGAAGAGTTACTACGGCCTACCCCCACCACTATAGCAGCATATGACAACTCAAGGCGAGCATGTCACGGGGTAGTCACCATTCAGGCAGAGCTCGGGCCCCTTACTATGGCCGTGGAATTCTATGTTCTTGATATCGACCCTATGTTCAAGGCTATCTTGGGTCGTCCCTGGATTAACACACTCGGCGCCGTGCCCTCCACCGCACATCAGTGCATAAAATTCCCCTTCCAAGGGAGGGTCGTCAAAGTTAAGAGCTTATCCACAGTACAGTCAGTAAAGGCTATTTCAGAGCAGGTTCTTCCCACACTTTGGCCAAGCAGCCGGCCCGTTCTGTCAGTATTGGATTTGAACTTTCCTTGGGCTTACACATCCCCTAAGCCCGTCGCTACTCCAGTTAATGTCAAAGTGAAGCCGCAGATTCGAGATTCAAAGGGGTGGAACATTATATTGAAACTGGGCTATCAACCGGGGAGAGGCCTCGGTGCGCAACTGCAAGGGATGACTAAGCCTATACCTAAGGGAAGAAAAATGGGTAGGAGAGGTCTCGGCTACAAAGAGACAGCATTATCTATGATAAGTGATTCTGGGCCGCTCACCTGGGATTATCGTCAGCATTTTGTCAAAGGGCCTCTCCAGCCTGGCACATTAGCTCCAAAGCCGGTTCAACAAGAAAGGAATACAGTTTGTCCAATTGCCAGTCCGCCTCCCTTGCCAAGAGGGTCAGATGATGACATGCTCGACTACAGTCAGGCCTTGCAGGGGCTCTTTTATGAGGAAGAATGTCAGAAGAAGCAACAAGAAGTTCGGCTTATGCAGTGGAGGCCGAAGAAGCAGCTTATTGTTGATCTACAGAAGGAGGAGAGCTCTCCAGTTGTCTGTTCTTGGTCTCTCTCACGCTTCCAATCTATCTTTCAACGAAAGGAGTTCGTACCCCGCCTTCCTCCTGTCATGATAAATTCATCTTTCATTGATCCACCGGAGATTCTATTCATTCCTTGTGCTTGCGGGAAATGTCCACGCATTGATCTATCCACTCTGTTTACTCCTCCTCCTCCCAACGCTCAGCTCCACGAGATGTGGTTCTCTTCTTCTGATCCCTTCTTTGATTGCATCTTCCCCGAGCTGTTCCCTATGCAGCTCCCACCTCCTCCATCTTGCTGTGTAGTCTCCGCTGATCTCCAAAAAAAAACGTCAAATTTGAAACGGAGATTTCAGTGGAAGATTACGCTACCCTGTCTCCATCCTCCTCCTCCCAAGGGCACGAGTCCCCTGCTCCTCCCCTTCCACTAGGTCTTCTGTCCCCTAGGTTAGGATTAGGGTCCGTCGAGTCTAGAGGAGTAGAGTCAGTTAGGTCTAGAGAAGTAGGGTCTTGTTCTGGGTCGTCCAACCCTTCCCATTCTGAACCGCGCTCGCTTGCGCATCCTTCCCGATCTGTTCCTGATAGGTTCTTGCAAGATCTAGCTCAGCGGTGTCATGCTCTTTTGAAGTGTCCGGAATTCGTCGCTACAGCAATCGTGATTGAGGATGAAGAGGAAATAGAAGGGGAATGGAGCGACGACGGATTAGGCGTCTATGAGGTCTTGGATGAGAAGGATCCAATAGATGAAGACAGCGATGTAGATAACACTGCCGACTTATATGCACAAGGACTAAAGAGATTCGACCAGCCGTCGACGGCAGTGGATGAACCTACAAAGGAAATCAACTTGGGAACGGAAGAAGACCCAAGGCCCATCATTATTTCTGCTGATCTCCCTTCACAGGTAGAAGAAGATCTAATTAAGGTATTAAGGGAGTATAGTGATTCTTTCGCCTGGTCTTATGAGGACATGCCAGGTCTTGACCCCTCCTTAGTGGAACATCGACTCGTGCTTAAACCAGGGGCAACACCTGTGAAACAACGGTCAAGAAGATTTCACCCCCACATGGCCTTAAGGATCAAAGAAGAGGTCGACAAACTATATAAGGCCAGGTTCGTCAGAGTGGTTTTATATCCTCAGTGGGTGGCGAACATAGTCCCTGTTCTCAAGAAGGATGGAAAAGTGCGCATATGCATTGATTTCAGGGATCTAAACAAAGCATGTCCCAAAGATGATTTCCCGCTACCTCATATAGACGTCCTAGTGGATAACACTGCCGGGTATGAAGCTCTGTCATTTATGGATGGGTACTCGGGCTATAATCAGATCCGTCTCGCTCCGGAAGACCAAGAGAAAACTTCCTTCACCACGCCCTGGGGCACGTATTATTATGTAGTTATGCCATTTGGTTTGAAAAATGCAGGTGCCACCTATCAAAGGGCGATGATGGCTATTTTCCACGACATGATGCACATATACATGGAAGCTTACGTGGATGACATCTTGGTGAAGTCAAGAACAAAAGAAGAACACCCCTCTATCCTGGCTAAGGTGCTGCAGAGAGCCAGTGAGTACAAGCTTAAGATGAACCCGAAGAAGTGTGTATTTAGAGTCTCCTCAGGGAAGTTATTAGGGTTTATAGTGAGCAAACGGGGGATCCAGATTGATCCTAATAAAGCACAGGCCGTCATGGACATGCCTCCGCCAAAGAACATTACGGAACTTCGAGGATTGATTGGTAGACTGCAATTCATTAGAAGATTTATATCTCAGCATTCTCAGAGGTGTCGTCCGTTTTATGAGTTGCTTAAGGCGGGTGTCAAGTTCGAATGGAATCAAGATTGTCAAAAGGCCTATGAGGACCTCAAAGAGTATTTGTCCAATCCCCCGGTTTTGCAACCTCCTGTCCCTGGGAAACCCCTAATCCTATACATCTCGGTTATTGAGGACTCCCTAGGGGCGGTCTTAGCACAAGTGGATGATGAAGGAAAAGAGCGGGCCGCGTACTACCTCTCTCGACTGTTTAATCCCGCTGAATCCAAGTACACCGCTATGGAGAAGACTTGTGCCGCCTTAGTGTGGGTAGCTCAGAAACTTAAACATTACTTTCTCGCCCACCCAGTTAGGTTGATCTCTAGAATGGACCCGATCCGTTATCTCTTAGAAAAACCCATCCTTTCTAGTAGGTTAGCTCGCTGGCAGAGCTTCCTCTCTCAGTTCGACATCACCTTTGTTGTTCAGAAGGCAGTCAAAGGATATGCCATTGCTGAACATCTTGCACATCTCCCTATTCCTCACACCGATTCTATTCAGGATGATTTCCCTGATGAGCATCTCTCTGTCCTTTCTCATCATCCCTTTTGGTCTCTGCACTTCGATGGTGCACTCAACTCCCAAGGCCAAGGGATCGGTGCTGTCTTGCTTACTCCAGAGGGAGTAACCATTCCCTTTGCTTATCAACTTCGATTTCTGCTACCAACAACATCGCTGAGTATGAGGCTCTCCTAGCCGGCTTGAAGCACGCCTATCTCCTAGGCGCGCGCTATTTGAACATCATAGGAGACTCTCAGCTCGTTCTACGGCAAGTTCTGTCCACTTACCGTACTCGTGACCCCAAGCTCAAACCTTATCAAGATTTGGTCACGCTCATTGCTAAGCGATTCCGTAAGCTGATCTATATCCATACTCCCCGTTCTCTGAACATTCTAGCTGATGCTTTGGCATCTCTTGCTTCCTCCTTATCTTTCCCTCTCAGTCGTAGTACTGAGACCATCGTCGTCCAGAGATTGGACGCACCTTCTCTCAAGATCCTTGGTTCATCAACCTCAGGAAATCTGTAGAGGCAAGAGCTGAGAAGGAAGATCTCAAGGAAGTTTCATTAACAGAGCTAGAGGAGATTCTGGACGAGGAAGAATTGCCTTGGTATCATGAAATCGAGTTGTTTTGCAAAGAAGGGTCATTCCCAGAAGGGGCAAAGGCCGAGCAGCGTAAAGCAATAAGAAGAGCCGCCGCAAGGTACACTATCATTGCAGGAGAACTGTATAGGCGCGCTACTAATGGAATGCTCATGAGATGCTTGGATGATGTAGAAGCTTGGAAAGTGGCTGAAGCGGCCCATTCTAGTGAGTGTGGAGGTCATGTCAATGGCCAGGCTCTAGCGAAGAAGATCCTTAGGCAGGGCTACTATTGGCCCACTCTAGAGGAAGATTGCTCCCTCTATGTCCGGAGGTGTCTTAAATGCCAACTCCATGCTGATAAAATTCACTCTCCAGCTTCGTCTCTCCATCCTATGACTGCTCCTTGGCCATTCTCTATGTGGGCTTTTGACGTCGTCGGCCCTCTCGGGGATCCTAATTCTCAGATCAAGCAAAAATCCTTCATCCTCACCGCTACTGAGTACTTCACCAAATGGGCCGAAGCCGAGGCGTACGCAGAGATCAAAGCTACAACGGTGTGCCGCTTTATCATGAAGAATATCATCTCACGGTTCGGAGTGCCAAGCAGCATCATCACCGACAACGGACCCCAGTTCGTCTCCCAAGAGCTTAAGGACCTATGTAAGAAGTTCAATATTGCACTACATCATTCATCTCCATATTACCCTCAAGGCAACGGTCAAGCCGAGGCCACTAATAAAACCCTTCTTAAAATCATCAAGAAAACATGCGAAGCACATAAATTTTCTGATTGGCCTGAAAGACTGGTGGAAGCTCTGTGGGCTTACCGCACCTCCGTCCGTACCCCTACAGGGCAAACTCCCTATTCCCTGACCTATGGGATGGAGGCGGTGCTCCCATATGAGATCTTAATCCCTTCCCTTAGAGTGCAGCTCGATAAGGAACTTAATCTCGATGAACGTCGGGAGGCGTTGCTGGTCCAGTTGGAACTCTTGGATGAGAAGAGGATGAATGCGGCCGATCACGTTTCTGTTTATCAAAAGAGGGTTTCGCGTTATTTTCAAAAGAAGGTGATTGAACGTAAGTTTATGACGGGTGATATTATTTTGAAACGCAAATTCATTCGGTCTGCAGGTCCTAGGTCTAAATTGCAACCTAACTGGGAAGGGCCGTTTGTAATAAAAGAAGCTTATCCAGGGAATGCTTATCGTTTAATAAATGCGGAAGGTGAGGAGCTCTCTCACCCGTGGAATGGGTTGTATCTTAAGCGTTTCTTTCCTAGAGTCTAAACCACGTGCTTTCCCGGCAGCAAGATCTTCCTTCCTATCTTCAAAAGAAGAGGTCCCGAGCAAGGCAATCACACACCACACGGCATCCTGGTCGGGCTCCTTATTTAAAAGACACCGTTTCTCCTTGGCCATGCTTTAGGGGAAAGTCGAAGTCCCTGTCCGCTTCATTCTTCGGCTGAATCCAGGGCAAGGAGTGAATAAGGAGGCGACGACCAATCCAAACACCCTAACGAGAGGAGGTCTCAAACAGGGGCAAGTCCGTTATGACCTGACGCCACAAGCGAGAAAGGAAAAGAAAAGAAAAGAGTGCTCTTTACGACAAAATCAAAAGCGTTATCTCAAAGGTCTACAGATTCCGAATTTCTGAAAAACTCCAAGGAGGAAAGAAATCTAGGCATGACAAGAGTGGCAGTACAGTTCCCCGCGGGACGTTATGAGCCCGGTCGCATGCATGCCTAGGGTGGACAAAGGTTCGATGACGGACGCAAAAAAGGCCCCGGCACAACAGACCAAATCTCTGATAGGGTTGTGCGGTGAGAAAATCAAGACCTAAAAACTCCCATATCTAGCCTAAGCTTACCCCCATGATCTTTTTTCCTTTTAGGACTAAGATGAGTACCCTGGGTATGGCATTGGTAGAAACACCGTCATGATGATTAGGTCTTGGCCAGGGGTTGTCACACTATTGCACGCCAATCTCGGGACTCAATCTGAAACAAGGAAGGGTTCGCGTTGCTAGAGAGGCACCGGTATTTCAAAATCCAAAAACATCAAATATTTCAAAATCCAAAAACATCAAATATTTCAAAATCCAGAAACATCAAATATTTCAAAATCCAAAAACATCAAATATTTCAAAATCCAAAAACATCAAATATTTCAAAATCCAAAAACAACAAATATTTTCAAAAATCCAAAACAAAACAGATATCTCTAAAAATCCAAGAACATTAAATATTTCCCAAAACTCCCCAAAATACCATCATGTGCATAGTATGCATTGCATTTTCATTATGTTTTCGCCTATTTAATAAAGGCTCCACCCCTTGACCGAATATCAAGGAACGGTCATTATCTAACTTGCTTCAAAGGCAAGGGGTTGAGTCCAAGAACAGATCTAACTTGATTCATGTTTAAAGTGTGTGTGCAGAATGCAGGGGCAAGATTTAAAGCAAAAAGTTCACAGCTATGCAGGTTCAAGGTATGTAACGCGCCAACATCGGACCGTTACAGTCACATAACGGCCCCCTCTGCGACCGTTATTTTCATGCAGGCATGGGCCTTCTTTCTTTCACTAATCATCACTATAACGGTCTGGAGAATACCGTTACTTTCTTATAACGGCCCAAGGCCTATCCGTCATATCCTTCAGAGACAGGGTTCTATTGTTACTCTCATTCTGACGGCCTGTCGTAGGACCGTTATTTCAGTGTGGCGGCCCATTGCATATCCGTTGCTATCTCCAGAGGCTCTGCCTGTCCACATCATTCCAGCCATTCAAACCACGAAACTCAAGCTCATTCAACTAAGACAATTTCATCTCATTCAAGCAAGCTTAATGAAATATAATTCATGATAAACCAAGCTCTGATGATCAAGTACACATAACATCTCTCATGAACAAAAAGAAAATCAAGATACATTCAATTTCTTATCCGCAAGAGGGCGGATTCTTCTCAACTCTTTCACATAATCTAAGCGTGCTTCGTCGTTCTCTTCAACTTCTGCTTGCCACGGGCGCACCTTGCTGATCTCCCACATGATCAGCGCGTTCCGGACTGCTCGTTCATCTTCCTCGGTCCCCATCTTCCTAGGTAGGAGGGGAGGGTAGTGTGATAGTGCAGAAATGCCGGTTCGAGGTAGTCCGATCTGAAGATGGCATCGGTGCGGGTTGTAGATCGCCATGGTAGTATTCCCCACTAGCTGGAGGTCCAGGCCTTGACGTCGCGGTATTTTGAGAAGAGTGCTTCGAAGGATTCTTGGTCGCATGATGAACTTATCTATTGGCAAAGTGTTGAAAAAGAGGCGCCATTCATCCCGAGTTTTCTTATCCGCCGTCCTACACTCCACCTGAGAAGAATATCCAAATGCCCCTCCAATGAAGAAGAGAGGGTGGCTCCCGAAGATCCGGCTTGCAGAAGTTATGTCTTCCTTGGGAAAGAATTTGACTCTCACTCCTGTCCAGCACTCAAGGAGTATCATGGAACCAAACAAAGGACCTCCTATGCAAGCCGAGCTTAGTCCTTCATAGAGGTATGAGAGGACCGCTTGAGAAATAGACATTCCCCGCCACAGCCCGCTAATAATTTGGATGTCTAAGAGGTGGTCGGTCGAGGTAAAAAGGAAGACCCCGCACAAGCAAACCGCCACCGCCTTGGCTATTGCTTCATGTCTCTCCCACTTGTTTTTACAATGAGACACTATCCATTGTGCTAAGGGTATCAAGTGAATGTGGTGTAGGCTGATCATGGTTCTCACGTCCTTTGGATTATGAATGAAGTCGCTCAAGATCAAGGACGGGTCAATGGGCTCTATTGTATAGTAAACCCGGTCTTCATCCCCCACCTTAATCGTAGGAAGGGTTAGGTAGGCTTCTACCTCTTCTAATAGGACGGTTTCTTCGAAGGAAGGGAAGATAAAGGTATGAGTTTGTGGATGCCATAACTCCACAAGTGCTGAAATACTTGGCCAATCTAAGGATAGTTTCTGGAAATTTTTACCTAAAACCAAGAGTGGTTGAAGGTGTCAAGTTTTAAGGATTGATGTAACTTCTATAGGGAGGGCCTTCACCATGGGAGCCACCCACTTCAGATTAGAGTAGCATCTTGGGCCAGGAAGGGGCTTGAAGAAAGAAGCAGAAGAAGAAGTCATAAAACGGATTGAAAGTGCAGAATTTTCTGAACTTGGATGTGTTGTTGAGGGACTTACCACCCTTTGAACATTGGAGCTTAAGTGCTTGGGAATTGATGTCAACCGCTGGAGCTCTCCGTGTTCTTTTCTGGCAGCTTTAGGCCCGGTATAGACCTTCCCTTCCATGATCATCGCCTCCAAGCTCCTCTTCATCTTGATTTCTGCCCTTAGAGAGGTTCTTCAACCCTAAAGCAGAGGTTTTCAGCAAAGTTACGATTTTGATTGAGTTTCCGAGTCTTAAAAGCTTGATTTTGGCTTTTGGAAGGATAGGATTCGGACTAGAAAGCTTTATCTTCAATCAGGATAAGTTCCAGTAAGGGATTAGGTGGCTAAACCTCGGGTTTAAGTTCTCACGGCTCAATCCGTCTCGGAATACAACCCAGAATCTAACGGTCTATCGTAAGGCCGTTATTTCACTCCAACGCGCCAACCTTAGGCCGTCGCATTTTCCTGTGGGTTTAGTTCCCCGATCATGTTCTGTGAAGATTAACGGTCTAAGGCCTGACCGTCGTTTCTTATAACGCGCAAATCTTGAGCCGTTATATTCTCATACACTCAGTCCTTTCTCTTCTAGGCTAAGCACTTCCTGACGGCCCTGGTTATGGCCGTTGCTTCACTCTGACGCGTCTCCCTCAGGCCGTCGCATTTTCTGCTAGTTGTCCTGACAACCATCGCTCTGCCATGATCAACGGTCTAGTCTTTGGCCGTTATTTGTCTTTGACGCACCTGCCGTTGGCCGTCGTTTATCCTGAAGCCCTACTACCAGGATGGGCCCCTGTTATGAGTAACGGCCTTTCACCGGCGCGTCGTTTGATTATGACGGTCTGAGCCTAGACCGTTACTTTCTCTGCTGCTGAAGTCTGGTTATTCCTTCTGCCCTTGCCTAGACCTGGCGGTCTCTCGCATTGTACACCTCATTCTCTCTGCATTTTTCACACACATACATTCCCACAAGTAACTCATGCACACATTCCTGCCCATAACTCATTCATCCATTCATTCATTTCATCCGTCCCTGCACAATCAAACATACATCCTTTCATTCACTAAACAAACAGAAAACCCAAAAAAGATCTCATTCCATCTACCATAAGTTCTGTACAAGAGATAATAAAAAACATAAAAAATACATCATTCGGTCGGCTTATCCGCCGGACCACCCTCATCCTCTCCATCCTCGGGTCTCCTCGCGGGTGGCGGCGCTATAGAAGCACTCTCCTCCTGCTGTCCCCGCTCCGCCCTCTCATTCCTCCGCTGGGCGGAGGAGCTGACAAGAAAATCCCCTACCGAGCCGCTCGGGGCAGCACTCCTCCGTGCCCCACTCTGGGAGGCACTCCGCTCTGGTCCCCGGCCCATCATCCGGACCGTCCGCTCCAGCGTCCGCAGCTCGATCTTCAGTGTGAAGATCTGACGCCGCGTCTCCCGTGCCTCGGTCCGGTAGCGATCCAGGTCCGCCGTCCCGATACGGAGCTGCTCCACCTCAGCCCGTGCTCACGCTAACTCTGTCCGTAGTTGCTCCATCTCTGCATCATCCGAGCGTCGCGGGGTCTCCGCTCTCAGTCGAGCCAACTCTGCCCGTACAAGCTCTGTCTCCGCTCGGGCTCGATCGGTCTCAGCCCGACTCCTCTCTGCCTCTACCCTCGCCTGACTGGCCTCGACCACTGCTGCTGCTAGCTCCCTCGCCTGTAGGTTGCATTTCATATCATATCATTAATCATAAGGCATTTTTTAGGCATAATCATAAGCATGAGCATTTTAGCATCTTACCTGCTCCGCGAGGGTGGCCTCCGCCTCCTCGGCCCGGGCAACTGCTCGAGCAAAATCGGCCTCCTGCTCAGCCCTGCCTCCCGCAGGCTGTGAGGAAGACGATGGGGCATCCGGTCCGGCTCGTTGGGCTCCCTCGGCCCGCTGCATTTTAGAAATCATGGTTAGAAGTCATGGTTAATCAGCATTTGCATCACGATATTCCATTTTAAGCATAATCATAAAGCATTTTAGATCTCACCAGGAGCTCCAGAGCTGTCCGGTACCCGTCCCGCTGCTGGATGGTGGAATGGAGTAATCCCTCCAGCTCGGCTATCCGTCCCTCAGGATCTAGCTGCATTTTAGAAAACATAAGTCAATTCATCCATCACATGGCATTTTTGCATCTAGAAAGAGCTTTTGGTTTAGAATTGCATACCGGTCGTCGGGTACCTCGGAACACCCGGTCGCCGTAGAGTCGAGCGAAGGCCTTCAGATATGCCTCGTCGCTCTCATCTCGCTCCTCACCGCTCGGCCCCGTTTATTCCAGTCGTGGACGTACTTCACCTTCCGGGCACACCAATCCACATTGCCGCTGATGCCCCTTGCTGACTTGCCGGGGTGGTCATCGCTGTGGCGTGGAAAGGTCACCTCGGGCTGGTGTAGTCCCCGAGTCCGCAGGATCAGCCTATAGTGCAGAGGCTCGATGATGTGGATGCAATGCAACCATATGTCTCGCCCCCGGTATGATAAAGCCGCCTCCACCCATGGCTGTCCCGTATAACCCTCATCGCGGTATGGGGTCCATCTCACCTGAAAGCATTTTTAGTCCATTCATCAGCATTAACATATAAAAGCATTAAAGGCAAAAGCATTTAGAAAGCATTTAGAAGCATGTAGAAGCATATAGGAATCATTTTTCAGCTCTGGACTTACCGACGTATGCGGGAAGGAGTCCAAGTCATCCTGGATCGTCCGGGTCAGTCTAATGATCGACCCTGTGTCCCTCGCCACCGACCATCGCCTCGCGATCGGTATGCGGCAGGGATGGAGTAATGCGCCTCTCCCGATGCCCGGGAGGTACATATAGCTCCAGATCTGCATTTAGAAATCAAGTCAGTCGCATTGCATAAATCATTGCATAAATCATGGCATAAATATTCATGGCATAATAGAAAGCATATGAAGTGCATTTACCTGTAGGAAAGGCGAGAAGCCACCCAGCATTGTCTGCCGGTCCGTGGTGCTGAGGGACTCGAACAAGAATGCGAGCACTGCCGCTCCCCAGGCGTATCTCCTAACTCTGCCCAAATCCTCTATCATCGGCAGCAGTCTGCAGCTGATGACATCTGCCCGAGTCGCGAAGAGGAGCTTCCCGAATAGCAGCATCAGGAATCGTCTGAGCACTCTATCTCCCTCTGGTCCAGCCTCTGCCACCACGCGAGGGCGCACCTGGTCTATCACTCTGCCCAGATGCTCCTCAGGTAGCTCTCCCACGGCGATCGCCGCTCCTCTCAGTCCCAAGCTCTCTTGCAGCACTGATCTCGAAAGCTGAGAGGAGGACTGTCCCGGTCTAATCAAATCTAGCCCGAGCAGCTGTTGCGCCATCTCTCGGTAGTCGCCGTATGTCCACCCTGTCACCGCGGCTCCGTGGACTCTCAATCCGGTAATCCTCGCTATGTCTTCTAGTGTGGGGATCATGTGGCCCCACGGGAAGATGAAAGCTCTGCTGATCGGGTCCCATCTCTCGTGCAAGGCGTACAGTAGCGGCGTGTCCATCCAGATTACCTCGATGTTGAGCACCTCGGCGAATCCCATGCCGGCTAATCTCTCTCTCTGGTAGTCGGGCAATGCCTGGTACACTGCCCGGATCTGTAGCCAGGAGATCCGCGATCGTCTCTTCCCCTGCATTGCACATTAGATCATTAATCAGTCCAACTTGCATCATATAATCATTGTATAAACATTCATACCTGAAAACAAAACAAAAAATTTGAAAATTGAAAACCCTAAAAAAATAGCTTAAGTCCCTGGCATGAGTGACGGCCCTGGGGTAGGGTGTCGTTTGACTCTGACGGACTCAGCATGGTGCGTCAGAAGAGTGACGGTCGCTGGCAGGACCGTCACATTGTCTGCATTTGGGAATTTTTTCCCTTGCATCCCCGTGGTCTCCCACTATGGCCAAATGGCCTACAATTGTTCCTAGGGGGTTTGTGGACCCATTTCTACCCTTTAATCCCACATGCATTCATAATAAAAACACAAAAAAATTAAAATTTGAAGTTAGGGCGGAAGGACCTACCTCATGGTCCATGCCCCTTTTCCTCTTCTTCTCGGGTTCTTTGGGTTCCTCTGCATCCAATGGGGCTTCCCCTTGGTCCCCCACGGCCGTGGGAGCTTCTTCTTCTTCTCTTGGCTCTCTTCTCCTCGGTTCTTCTTCCGTGACCGGTGGGATCGCCTCCCGTTCGAGCCGGCGGTGAAACCGCCGGATTGCTTTCTTCTTTCCCCTCTCCCTCCTCTGTGGTGGTGGCTGGGGAGCCTCGTCGCCGGCCATGGTGGTAGTGGGACGGTGGTCGCCGGTGGTTTCTCTCGGTTGGTTTTTTGGGTGATGAATGTGGAATGGAATGGCCGTGACCGTTCGGTTGCTATTTTTTTTGAACGCTCAGGAAATGCGACGGTCTATCGACCGACCGTCACATCCTTCTGACGCGTCTGTTTTCGACCGTTACATATGATTGGACTGTTTTATTGAAGAATGTGAACCGCCTGGTTTATGATGGACTAGGGATGGTCCGTTAGTTCATGTAACGCTCTTTCTTCAGACCGTTACAAACTTGCAAGTTTCTTGATGAATTAAATGGTCTATTGGATGTCAAAATGGTTCCATTTTCTTCCATGTTGTTCCTTATTGATGCTCCTTGCACGTACAATGGTTATGCCTTGGTTCATGATCATATTTATTGTTGGCTAACCTATCTTTCATGAAGGAATTATGAGTGAAGTCATGCTTTATCGTCCGTCAGGCAGGTAAGTCAGGTATTGTATCTCGTTCCCTCACTCCCTTAATGCATTACTATATGTTACTTATGATATATTACCTCGAGAACCGGCTGGTCATTCATGTGTCCTGGGATTTGATGTTCCCCTAAAATAAAAATGATGATGATCTAAGTTCACATGTTTAATCGTTGGATAAGCCGTTAGATTAGAAAATGTGGGGGCGATGGTTCTATCTTGCACGCCGTGGTTGCAGATGGTGTCCTGACTCTGATTTTCTCCGATCTAGCAATATCATTCTCGAGTATTTTTCTATTTTTATCTTTTCTTCGCATTTGTTTTGAAGATTTTGTTTTCCTTTAGCCCAGCATGCATCATACGCATTCTTTGAGCATTCGTGAAGCTTCATTTGTTCAAGGTCTCGATGATGGTGAACAGCTGTGTTCTTGATTCTGAATAAGGAGAATTATTCCACTCTGAATTAGAAGGTTTCCTTCGATCTGCTCACTTGATCTGGTTCGCTGAAGATTCCTGTCTGGAGTTTAGTCTCTTTCCTTTTCCGTTGCCTCCGGCGGCTAGCCGTGTTTTCTTTCCTTAGTTAATTAGTTCCTCCAGACTCGCATCCCTTTGGCTGGCTATTTCCTTGTGATCAATTCAAAGTTTTACAGAAAATTCCTATCGCTTGTCGGTAAAGAACGGGTGTCGTTTACCTTAACGCCCTCTTTTTGATACACTCCGCTTCATTTCCGCTTCATCTTTCATGTTCCACTTCGCTTTCGCTTCACCTCCGCTCGCTCCCCTACAAAGAGGACGTTAAGGAGGGGCATCTGTTGACACCCATTTTATACCCAATAAGTCGGGTCATCTCCTTATTTCATTCTATATGATGCTCCGAGTTGTTCACTCTTCATTGAGTCTCTTGATCAGTTGAGGCCTGTTTCTTGGGTCTTAATTCCTGGATTAAGAATTGGCTTCTGGTAGCGTTTCATTGGCAACAACTTAGCAACCCTTTATTGCTATTTTTTTGAAACTCAATGGTAATAACGGTCTGAACCAGGCGCGTTGTTTCATTATAACGCATGGGACCTGGACCGTTACTCTTTGAAGAGTCCTAAGGCTTAAGGCCTCGTTGTAAAGCTTATCCTTTTGATTCCATGCTGATAATAACGGTCTGTCGTGCAGCCGTTGTTTCATTCTGACACCCTATGCCTTGGCCGTTGCTTCCTTGAAGAGTCCAACTTGTTGGGTCTTCTTCCCGTCGATCTTATCTTTTAGGGATAAGGTTGATAGTAACGGACGATCCTTGATGCGTTACTCCCAAGTGGCGGTCTGTCGTGCAGCCGTTACTTCCTTCCGAGAGTCCTGGCAGTTCAGGCCTTTTCTCTGCTACTCCGTGGTCGAGATAAGGGTTTTGGATTGATAATATCTCTTTCAAATCTGATCCTCAGGACCTTCCGTTCGATTCTATGGACTCTTGGTGATATTATCTTCGAGGATTTGCTAGGAGTTATCCCTTTATCTCGCTGAATTATCCTCTGCTCGACCTGAGAGTTTGAGGGTCTATAAATAGAGCCCTTGACTTCATGGCCCGGGAGGGGGGGGGGAAGATTTGGAAATTCACGACGAAGTGTTGCCGAACTCAGGAGCCATCTTCATCCAAGAGGAACTGCTTCCCACGTCCATCCATCTCATAATCAAGGGAGTACTTTGGTTTTGGTCTTTCAAGTTCATCATTGCATGCTTGAGTTCTTCCCTGGTTTTTCCTCAATCAAAGCATTATCCCTCCTCTTTCTCCACATTTTTTCACTATCCTCTAAGCATATAAACATCTTCCCAAACTTTTAAAACACCCAGAGGGGTTAAAAAACCAAAAACTCCCCGGTAATCCACTCTCCTTTTGATGATGTTAAGTCCTTTGAGAATTGATGCTATGCTTGTGAAAAGGACTAATTGAGGTTGTTGTGTTTGGTCTTTCTACATCTTTGGCAGGTTTACAGGTTCATTGACACGAGGCCCAGGTCTTCTAGCCGGCTGGAAGAGTTGGAGTTAAAAGAATTCAAGCTTTGTTACTGCAGGTTATCTGACGGCCTTGTGCAGGCGCGTCACTCTCTTCCGGCGGTGTGGCCGTCACTTCCAAGCGATGCACGGGGTTCTGGCCGTTACTTCTAAGTTAATCTGCAGGCTTTCTCTGGTTTTCTCTCCCATGGGCGGGTGTTTCATCCACCTATTTCCAAGGTATATTCAGGTTTTTTGACTTGTTTTTACTTTGGTGGCGATCACATCTTTCCTTGGTATTGGGCATTAGCTGTCTTCTTCATCATATCTTTCTATTTTCCTTGCTTGTTCCACCTTCACTGTGTGTTTTTATTTATTCCTTGCTCCACGCTCCGGCGTGTGTTTTCCTTTTCCTTAGCGTAGTTTGATTGAGATAACATGCCCATGCTAGAGCTAGCTATGATTGCCTAGGTTCATGATCACATGTTCATAGGTTTGAGTAGATCTTTGATTGTTTGTTTGTTATCTTACCATACCACTCCCCAAACCTCAAAAGAAAGATAGAAGATAGACAAATAAATATCAACAGCGACCAGTGTTGGGTTAAAGAGGGCTATTTATTTATTGACTTTAGACGGGAACTCTAAGTCAAAGGTTTTGTAATGAGTCCGATGGGACGGAGAAAAGTTTGTATATTTGTTGGCTTAGGCGGAAGGTTCGACTCATAGGTTTATTCGTCAGTGCCAACAGGGTGTCGGGAGCTGATGTGATTTATTCATTGACACGGGGTTAGTGTCAAAGCAAGGGGTCATTTTGTTCATGGCCTCAGACGGAAGGTCTAGGCCACAGGTTTATTCGTCAGTGCCGACAGGGTGTCAAGAGCTGACGTGGTTTATTCATTGACACGGGATTAGTGTCAAAGCAAGGAGTCTTATTATTCATGGCTTCAGACGGAAGGTCTGAGCCACATGTTTATTTGTCAGTGCCGACAGGGCATCGGGAGCTGACGTGGTTTATTCATTGACATGGGATTAGTGTCAAAGCAAGGGGTCTTTTTGTTCATGGCTTCAGACTGAAGGTCTGAGCCACAGGTTTATTCGTCAGTGCCGACAGGGTGTCGGGAGCTGATGTGGTTTATTCATTAACACGAGATTAGTGTCAAAGTAAGGGGTCTTTTTGTTCATCAACTCTAGACGTAAGGTCTAGGCCGAAGGAAGGAGGTCTTTTTATACATTGACTTGGATGGAAGGTCTGAGTCAAAGCAAGGGTCTTTTGTCTGTCGGCTTGGATGGAAGGTCCGAGTCAAAGCAAGGGTCTTTTGTATGCCGGCTTGGACGGAAGATCCAAGTTAGAGGTTTATGCACTGGTGGGACAAAATGTCGTAGTGTCGAGCTATATCTGAGGTTTTTGCTATTGCATGGAGTGTAGCTGTTAGGTCATCCGGCCAAGATGATTAGTCTTAGTCGGAGGAGAAATGCTTAAATTCGGTGGGATTTGATGAATTGATATCCCCCGGTGACTTTGATGATTTTTTTCTTTTTTTTCTTTGTTTCCTTTTTTCTTCTTTCTTCCTTCTTCTTTTTTTCTTCTCCCTTTTCTTCTTCTCTTTCTTTTCTTCTCTCTTTTTTTGAGTGGATACTGCATAGTCTCATGGGAGATCTAGAAAACATGCTTGCTCACATGAGGTGTGGGGTTTAATTGTTCATCGAATTGGGGAAGTGGTGCATAGTATAGTTTTAAATGCTTTCCATTGAGGGGTGGGAATTGAGTCTCCCCCCTATAGCTGACAACCACATACGCACTCCTTCGTAGACCTTTTGAACCACATAGGGCCCAAGCCAATTTTCATTCAGCTTACCTTTGGGATTGGCAGCCATTACTTCCTTTCTTTTGACTATAACAAGGTCACCTTTCTTGAATTCACGCCCTTTGACAAGCTTGTCGAAGGCACGGGATATGCGGGCCTGATAGACCTATATGTTTTGCTGAGCCTGGAGTTACTTCCCCTCTAGGTCGGAGAGCTCTTCTAGTCTTCGCTCTGCATTTGTTTGGTCATCTTTGACCAACTCATATTAGATTGCGACATGAAGTTAGGGTACCTCTAGTTCATTGGGGATGACTGCTTTCGAGCCATACACCAAAGAGAAGGGCGAACAGCCCGTTGGAGTTTTATAGACGGTACGGTACGCCCACAGCGCCTCGTACATCTTATCTTCCCAGTCCTTCTTGCTAGAACTGACAGTTTTTACCAGAGGGGTGCAGAGGGTTTTATTGAATGCTTCAGCCAAACCGTTTGCCTGCGGGTTGTACGGAGTAGATGTTCTCCCGTCAATCTTGCACTTTTCGGCCAGTTTGCATACCTTTTGATTCTGGAAATGACTTCCGTTGTCTGAGACGATCCAGTTGGGGATGCCGAATCGGAATATTATGTTTTGTCGGATAAATCAAGTTACGATTTCTTCTGTTACTTCCTTCAGAGCTATAGCCTCCGCCCAACGGGAGAAATAGTCTGTTACTGCCAGGATGTATTTGCATCCTGAAGAGGATGCGGACAGTGGGCCCACAACATCTGTTCCTCATTGGGCAAATGGCCAACTGGGTACTGTTAGATTCAATTGTGTTGGATGTCTCCTGGGGACCGTTGCGTGCTCTTGGCACTTTTGACATGACTTAGCATATTTGCAGCAGTCATCGAACATTGTCGGCCAATAGTAGCCCAGCTTCTTAATTTCGATCTTCATTTTTGGCCCAGCCTGGTGTGCCCTAGCTGACCCGACGTGAATTTCCTTCATGACTCTCCAGGCCTCTTCCGTGGAGAGGAATCATAGCAGTATTTTCTTTCTGGCGTCTGCCACAATTTGGAATAGAATTCCATTTCTGATTTCATAGGATTCTTTCATTCGGATCAGCCTGATCTTTTCTTCCCTTTACTTGGGTAGCTGCTGGTGTTTAAACCATTGCATGAAGGGCTCTTGCCAATCGGGTGAGCCGAATGTAGACACGCTAAAATTGACATCATTTTGAGAACATCTCCTATCGCATTACGATGCCCCAATTTGACCCTCAAATTAGCTTATTTGAGTGGTTTTTCTCATTTTTCTCGGGTTTTCAGTTGTTTCCAACTTTCCCACATAATTGTCTATTTTTTCATATTTTTATGAGATTTTCTCCAATTTTTCGGGGCCTTTTGAAATTTGTGGCGACCTGGAGGGCGCCCATTCTTAATTGGCGACTTCCTAGAAGGGCGCCCGGTAGGCCGTCATCCTGGTGTAAGTTCGCGGGAAAGCGCTCACCCCTTCATCGAATGGATGATGGTTCGCTTCACCGTAGCGAGCACATGGGCCGAGAAGCCTAGCCCTAAAGAGGTTTAGTCATCGGCATGGGGTCGATGCCGAAGCAAAGAGACAGGGTTTCATGAGTCGACTTAGACGGAAGGTCTAACCCGACGGGGTAAGGTCAATCCCGATGGGACTGGCGGCTAGTGTTGGGTTAAAGGGTGCTGTTTATTCATTGACTTTAGACGGGAGCTCTAAGTCAAAGGTTTTGTAATGAGTTCGATGGGACGGAGAAAAGTTTGTATATTTGTTGGCTTAGGCAGAAGGTTTGAGCCACAGGTTTATTCATTAGTTTCGACAGGGTGTCGGGAGCTGATGTGGTTTATTCAATTGACACGGGGTTAGTGTCAAAGCAAGGGGTCATTTTTTTTCATGGCATCAGACGGAAGGTCTGGGCCACAGGTATTCGTCAATGCCGGTAGGGTGTCAAGAGCTGACGTGATTTATTCATTGACATGGGATTAGTGTCAAAGCAAGGGGTCTTTTTATTCATGGCTTCAGATGGAAGGTAAGAGCCATAGGTTTATTTGTCTGTGCCGATAGGGTGTCGGGAGCTTACGTGATTTATTCATTGACACGGGATTAGTGTCAAAGCAAGGGGTCTTTTTGTTCATGGCTTCAGACGGAAGGTCTGAGCCACAGATTTATTGGTCAGTGCCGACAGGATGTCGGGAGCTGATGTGGTTTATTCATTGACATAGGATTAGTGTCAAAGCAAGGGGTCTTTTTGTTCATCGACTCCAGACGTAAGGTATAGGCCGAAGGAAGGAGGTCTTTTTATTCATTGACTTGGACGGAAGATCCGAGTCAAAGCAAGGGTCTTTTGTCTGCCGGCTTGGACGGAAGGTCCAAGTTAGAGGTTTATGCGCCGGTGGGACAAGATGTCATAGTGTCGAGCTATATCTGAGGTTTTTGCTACTGCATGAAGTGCAACAGTTAGGTTATTCGGCCAAGATGAATAGTCTTAGCCGGAGGAGAAATGCTTAAATTCCGGTGGGATTTGATGAATTGATTCTCCCGGTGACTTTGATGATTTTTTGATTTTTTTCTTTCTTCTTCTTTTTTTCATTCTCTTTCTTTCTTCTTTCTTCTTTCTTCTTTTTTTCTTCACCCTTTTTTTCTTCTCTTTCTTTTCTTCTCTCTTTTTTTGAGTGGATACTACATAGTCTCATGGGAGATCTAAGAAACATGCTTGCTCCACGTGAGGTGTGGGGTTTAATTGTTCATCGAATTGGGGAAGTGGTGTATAGTATAGTTTTAAATGCTTTCCATTGAGGGGTGGGAATTGAGTCTCCCCCCTATGGTTGACAACCACATACGCACCTCCTTCGTAGACCTTTTGAACCACATAGGGCCTAAGCCAATTTTCATTCAGCTTACCTTTGGGATTGGCAGCCATTACTTCCTTTCTTTTGACCATAACAATGTCACATTTCTTGAATTCACGCCCTTTGATGAGCTTGTCGAAGGCGCGGGATATGCGGGCATGATAGACCTATATGTTTTACTGAGCCTGGAGCCACTTCCCCTCTAGGTTGGAGAGCTCTTCCAGTCTTCGCTCTACGTTTGTTTGGTCATCTTTGACCAACTCATATTGGATTGCGACCCGAAGTGAGGGTATCTCTAGTTCAATGGGGACGACTGCTTCCTAGCCGTACACCAAAGAGAAGAGTGAACAGCTCGTTGGAGTTTTATAGATGGTACGGTACGCCCACAGTGCCTCGTACATCTTATCTTCCCAGTCCTTCTTGCTAGAACTGACAATTTTTTCGAGGAGGGTGCAGAGGGTTTTATTGAATGCTTCAGTCAACCCGTTTGACTATGGGTTGTACGGAGTGGATGTTCTCTAGTCAATCCTGCACTTTTTGGCCAGTTTGTAGACATTTTGATTCCGGAAATGGCTTCCGTTGTCTGAGACGATCCGGTTGGGGATACCAAATCAAAATATTATGTTTCGTCGGATAAATCGGGTTACGATTTCTCCTGTTACTTCCTTCAGAGCTATAGCCTCCGCCCAATGGGAGAAATAGTATGTTACTACCATGATGTATTTGCATCCCGAAGCGGATGCGGGCCGTGGGCCCGCAACATCTGTTCCCCATTGGGCAAATGGCCAACTGGGTGCTGTTGGATTCAATTGTGTTGGAGGTCTCCTAGGAACCGTTGCGTGCTCTTGGCACTTTTGACATGACTTAGCGTATTTGCAGCAGTCATCGAACATTGTCGGCCAATACTAGCCCAGCTTCTTAATTTTGATCTTCATTTTCGGCCCAGCCTGGTGTGCCCCAGCTGACCCTGCGTGAATTTCCTTCATGACTCTCCAGGCCTCTTCCGTGGAGAGGCATCGGAGTAGTATTTTCTTTCTGGCGTCTGCCACAATGCAGAATAGAATTCCATTTCTGATTTCGTAGGAGTCTTTCATTCGGATCAGCCTGATCTTTTGTTCCCTTTGCTTGGGTAGCTACTGGTGTTTAAACCATTGCATGAAGGGCTCTCGCCAATCGGGTGAGCCGACTGTAGACACGCCAAAATTGACGTCATTTTGAGAACATCTCCCATCGCATTGTGATGCCCCAATTTGACCTTAAAATCAGCTTATTTGAGTGATTTTTCTCATTTTTCTTTGGTTTTCAGCCTTTTCCAACTTTCCCACATAGTTTTCTATTTTTCATATTTTTTGGGGATTTTTCTCTAATTTTTCGGGGCCTTTTGAAATTGGTGGCGACCTGGAGGGCGCCCATTCTTAATTGGCAACTTCTCGGAAAGGCGCCCATTCTGGTTTTCACATTTTAACCGATTTTTAACCGATTTTGAATTGGTTACACTCCGGAAGGGCGCCAATTCTTTTCTTCCTGTTTTGAGCCGAATTCAGATTATTTTTGATTCTGCGACTGTTCGGAAGGTCGCTAATTCAAAAATGAGCACCCAGACAACATGTCACCAATTTTCTTGCCTTATTTTGAGCATTTAATTCCGTCCAAAATGTGTATTAAATCCTAATTGGTGACTGACCCATGGGCGCCAATTCTTTTGTAATTTTGGAAAGTCCTAATCCGTCCCAAAATACCTAAGAATTGGTGACACTTCTATTTGGCGCTATTTTAATTGGCGACCACTCAGTGGTCTCCCATTCTTACAGAATTCTAAATCCGCGCAGAACCTCCTTCTTTCTCCGTTTTGAGCTCCTTTTCCACGGATAGCTCGCGGATGGTGGTCGTTAAAATATCGCTCGCGTGCTCAATGTTAAAATTTTTAATCGCACTCACTCTTAACCAAAGTTTGGATTACGAGCAAAGTGGTGAGCGCAGGTCGATCCCACAAGGAGGAAGATTTCTGATTGCATAAGTTGGATACTTGTGTGTGAGAGATGGTGCTAGATGTTGAGTTGAGTGCTTGTTTGATACTTAGATAAAGATTTGAAAACACTTACAGTGGATTAAACCTATCTAAGGAATGTAACACAGTAAAGAGGAGAATGATGGAAGGAGGTTGGATGAAAGTAAGAAACAAATACAGCAAAAGAAATCTATTCTTCCAAAGTTGAGATTACAATGTCTACTGAAATAAGAACAAGAAAGGAAAGAAAGTCGGAAGCAACAAAAATCCCTAAAACACAAATCTAGAAGATGATGCCGTCGCCTTCCTCTTGCAGGACCTTTGAGCTTGCCCCACTTAGAAGAAGACGCAGAAGACTACTCTAAGCTATTTCAAAGCCGGAACAAAAGTTAGGAAAAACGTCCTCCCCCGCCAAGCTTCCAGAGCAGGAAAAATAATATATCCCCCCTCAAAACTCCTCTCACGTTCTTGTATATTCTCCTCTTTCCATCCACCTAGAGCCTGGAGCCTCCTTCAATGCCTCACATCCCTGCCCAATCAGATCTACAGCTGGCCTCTTAGGCTTCTGCCCCTTGGCCTTCTGGCCTATCAACCACGTGCGCCGTAATCGGTCGACCGAAACTAGAAGTCGGTCGACCGAACTGTTGGCCTGATAATTCTGGCTGACGCTGGCAAAATCGATCGACCGAACTGTGCATATTTTTCTTCTGGCCAATTCTGGCTATTTTGGTCGGTTGTTCCATTGGTTTGTTTGACCAAAATGCCTGCAAAACACAAAAATGTCAAGTGAATTCATTAAGTATTTTGAGACATTGTGATCTTCAGAAATCTTTGCAGAAAATGCATGAAGCACACACATCACAAAGGGTGTTAACTTTTACTGAATAGAATGCATGTAACCCAATTAAACATTCATCCACAAGAAAGTATATTACACATTATCTCCATTATCTCACATATTTTGGTTAATTTTCTCAAAGTGCTGGAATTTCAAGTAGAACTTAAATTAGTTCCAAAGTGTGCATCATTACCCATGTTTTAGCCAAGAAAACGATAGGTGTGACATGAATAAGCATATGAAAATACACACTTATCACACCTCCCGACTTACTCATTGTTAGACCCTTAGCAATGTGACTAGATTACAATTTAGGGCTAACAAGAGATTACAAAATTCATGCTCCCATGTCCAAATCTTCCTTTCTATAATTTAAGCAAAAGTCAGAAATCAGGAAGCAATCATGCACACTAGCACTTGTGGACATGTTTCAGAATGCATCTTTGAAGTTCAAGGGCACTTGTGCATGTGTATGCCTAAGTCCACAATAAAGACAATTGCATCCCCCATTTGTTGTTTCAAGGTGGTGTTTTAGTTTTGCACATCCTAGCTTGGAGCATTCAGCACATTTTCTCAGCCATTCTTTTTTTTTCTGATATACCCATGATGCTGTACAACCCTTCACCATTTTACGCGAACCTCGACTCTTACCTTAGGAGAAACAGGCCCAGTTACTAGGATCAAGGGCATTTTTCATGATTTTTTTCTCTGTACATTTGCACATTATTTGACAAAATTTCCCTTGATTTGATTTCTTCCTTAAGGAGCGCAAAACATCATACACATACCCTAAAGGCAACAGAAGGTTTGCCCCCTTATGTGTCATTAGTGTGCAAGTGAGAGGAATTTTTTTAAAGTGCCAAGGAACTAAAAAGAACTCATGATTTCAGTTTTCCAAGGCTAGATTGCAAAAAAAATATTTCATCATTCATCTCTTTGCTCCCTTCTATTCCATAATTTTTTTTTAATGAAGGCATGAATCAAGTAACTCAATCAGCAGGAATCAAGTAACTCAATCATCAATTTCATGTAAATATTTTTTTTGGAATGCAGAGTATGATATGACAGAATGTGCTATGATATTGCATTATTTTATCTCCCCCCCAACATAGATGACATTGCCCCCAATGACATATGAATACAATAGAAATGATTGCAACAATGTAAAGATAATTAATGAGGGCAAGGAGAGAGACAACCTGGCATGTTAGGAGAAGCTTTTGTGCAGGCCAAGTCGACGTGTGTTGATGCTGGCTTGGGCATATGTGCTCCTGGATGATAGTTAAGTCGACTTGGTCAGCTCCCCAAGTTGACTTGTCTGTTCATAAATTGCAGCATGTGAGGGCAAGTCGACTTGTAGCTTTCCAAGTCGACTCAGTGGGGTCTTCAAAAAGTTTCTTCATGCAAAATGAGGGCCACGTCGGCTTGAACTTGTGAGTTCTCCTTTTTTCTCAAGAAATTGAGTTGACTTCTTATTATTTTTAGGTTGGCTGAATATCTAAAACATCTAAAGAAAAACATTAAACAACAAAAAGAATAGGTTACCTCCCATGAAGCGTTAAGTTTCACGTCTTCAGCCAGATGCATGAGGGCTCAAAATTTTATTTAGGGTTGCTCAACGGTATGGATTCCTTGGGCTTCGGTTGGACATTTTCCAAATAGGGCTTTAATCATTGACCATTAACCGTGAAAGCTTGCCCATTGTTAGGATTAAGAAGCTTGACTACACCATGGTCAAAAACATGAAGAACAATAAATGGTCCATCCCATCTGGATTTTGATTTTCCGGGGAACAAACACAGCCTAGAATTGAAAAGCTAGACTTTTTGGTTCGGGTGAAAAGTTTTTATGTGAATGTGTTTATCATGAAAGGCTTTAGTCTTGACTTTATAGATTCTGGTGTTTTCATAGGCTTCATTTCTTAGTTCCTCTAATTCATTCAATTGTAGAGCTCTTTGGGTGCTAGCTTGAGTTAAATCAAAATTGACTTGTTTGATGGCCCAATATGCTCTATGCTCTAGCTCAACAGGGAGATGGCATGATTATCCAAAAATGAGTCTATATGGGGACATGCCAATGGGAGTTTTGAAAGCTGTTCTGTAGGCCCATAATGCGTCATCAAGTCTGTCCGACCAATCCTTCCGGTCAGGCCTAACAGTTTTATGCAAGATGATTTCCCTATTAGATACTTCCACTTGACCACTTGTTTGGGGATGGTAAGGGGTGGCAAGCTTATGTGTGATGTCATATTTCTTGAGTAAAGCACGGAATTGGAAATTGGTGAAGTGCGAACTCCCATCACTTATTATGGCCCGAGGACAACCAAATCTAGATAAAATATTTTTCTTCACAAATTTCATCACAATTTTATGATTATTGGTCCTCGTACCATGGCTTCAATCCATTTTGACACATAATCTACCGCTACCAGAATGTATTCATTACCAAAGGATGGTGGGAACGGTCCCATGAAGTCTATTCCCCAAACGTCAAAAACTTCCACCACCAGAATGGGATTTAGTGGCATCATGTCCCTCTTGGAATTATTGCCCACAGCTTGGCATCTTAGGCATGTTTTAGAAATTTCATAGGCATCTTTAAACAGTGTAGGCCAATAAAATCTACTTTGTAAGACTTTGGCAGCAGTTTTCTTTCTTGAAAAATGTCCTCCACAAGCTAAGTGATGACAGAAGTTTAGCACATATTGCTGTTCTTCTTCTGGGACACACCTCCTAATAATCTAGTATGGACCTAGATGAAATAGCTCGGGTCATCCCAAAAATAATATTTGACTTTGGCAAAGAAGTGATCCTTTTTCTGTTTTGTCCACCCACCCAAGATTTGGCCAACAACAAGGTAATTGACAATGTGAGCGTACCAAGGAATCGAGGTGTGGGTGATAGAAAGAAGTTGTTCATCAGGAAAAGAGTCAAGCCTTGGTTCACTTGCTGAAATCAAAATTCTGGACAAATGATCAGCCACCACATTCTCCAATCCCTTCTTATCCTTAATCTCCAAATCAAATTCTTGAAGCAATACAACCCAGTGAATGAGGCAGGGTTTTGCATCTTTCTTGGACAGAAAATATTTGAGGGCAGCATGATCAGAATAGACAATGACCTTGGTCCCTAACAGATATGAACAAAAATTTTCTAGGGCAAACACAATAGCCGGTAATTCCTTCTCAGTGGTGGTGTAATGCATTTGAGCATCACCAAGTGTGCAGCTTGCATAATAGATCACCATAGGATTTTTTTCAATTCTCTGCCCCAAAACGGCTCCCATTGCATAGTCCGAAGCGTCACACATTATCTCAAAAGGTAGGGACCAGTTTGGAGCTTGCAGGATTGGTGCTTGGGTGAGGGCTTCTTTTAAAGATTGGAAAGTGTAGCACCCCAAATAAATAATAAAGGATAAAAGTACCTAAATAAAGTAAACATCACAAAATTCTATGAATAAACAAAACTAGAGCCCAAACCACTAGTCATTTTTCCCTTTGGACAATTATATGTATAATTTTAACCTCTTGTACATGGGCTCCCTCTTATCAACCCAAAACCTGTGATTCAAGAGACATGGGCCGTGTTAACCACGTCAAAGACTCCAATGGCCCACACCCATAAACTCATCGAACGTTGTATGGGGTGGAGCTTTAGGGTTTTCGTAATGAAAATAGGGTAAGCGGCTGTTGATTTGGCAGGATGAGTAACATGCGGAGCAACACATAGAGGAGTTTTTAGAACCCTGCTCTCATTGGACTTCGACTGTCACGTCCCGAGCCTTTAATACAGAAGAAGACTAGCTCAAGGAACGCGAACAGTCGGCATGGTAAGCCTCTTGCAAACAAGAACGATCAGAGCGCAAGACAATCACACATGAGATGCAATTGCACAATAAATTTATTCAAACTCCAACTTTATTTCATTAATAATCAAAATATTCTAATACAATAACTCTTCAACCTTCTTTAATCCATCAGACATAAGGAAAAAGAAAATTACAAAGACTCGATCTAAACAATATTAACTTCCTAAGTCTACACTCTCATTTTGATAAGACTTTCATTCGCTCTCGGACCCGCTACTTGTATAACTCGAATCCGAAGTCGTATCCCTTCCATCTCCTGAAAAAAATTTGAAATAGGTAATGAGCACACTTTCCCAGTAGGTATCTTCGCATCAACATGAAGGCACTATTAAAGTAATTATCATTTTAGCTCTAAAGAATAAGGTAAAATCATGTGAATGCGATCAATCATGCAATTAAACCAAAATAATAAAGATGATCATTTAAGATAGAATGAGCAAGTATGAACTGGCAAGAATGTAACAAGAACAACAATGTACTAGAAAGTCATGTAACAAGCAAGTAAGTACTCTACGCTTAATAGCAAGTACTTCGTGAATTTCTGTGGAATACCATCTTGTGGATAATTCCGTGAATTTCTGAGATTTTTGTGATGCCATGGATTTTCACTTCACGAGCCGTGGATCTTCACTTATTTATAGAGAAAGTACTTCCAGCGCAATGCGACACCAGTAGCATCATACCCCATGGTTTATAATAGTATGTTTTCGGTAATCAGTCGAGGGGACTAGCATAGAGTCCTTGAACATAATCAGTGCTCGATCTGCATCTTCAAGTATAAATCAAGCTACTTCCACGTTTCAAGCAATAAAATATGGCCAATAATGTAACAAGTGTAATAAGTTTATGATAACAATGATTCAATGAATGAATGCTTCGATTAAGGACATGAGAGATCAAGAATGACTTAAAACAATGTTATGCTCATGGAACAATTTTGACAGCATAACAGTATATTCCTTATCTTCCATAAATTAAAATCAAGTATCTTGAGCAATATAACAAGTCCTAGACCATCTATAATCCATCTAGGAACTTTGAAATATCAGCCATTGGGTTACAACCTTGGGTTAACTAGACGTGACAGTCTATAACTGGGCCATTACATGAACATGACGGTCAATTAATTAAGCCGTTAGAGTGGGCTGAATCCAGAAAGAATCAGTTGGACTCAGTTAATGTGACGGTCAAATACTGGACCGTTAGGTCTGCCTGACGGTCGAGTAATAGGCTGTTACATAGTCAAAATCAGAAAACATCGATAGTACTTTCTAAACAATTGGGCTTTAATGGTACAACCAACTCGGCGTCCTAGTGGGAATCCCAGGCTTGCAGAGAATTACGGAGACCTTAAAATATGATTTCCTAGTCCATTGGAAGGAATATCCAATAGAGAGGTCCTCAAGTTCAAGAATATGTTCCTATTGTGTAAAAGTGTGAACTAATGGTCATATACCGGAATATATGCCATATACTTAGATAAATTGACTCTATAGTGATGAGAAAAGAGTGAAATAGTGATAAATAAACGTTTAAAATCTCACCAATATAACTTTGAAACCATGGATTTAATACAAAATATAAGATCTTGGCTTGAAACTAGCATATGCTAAAAAATAGGTTTAAGTACTCACATCCACACATTTAGGATCATGAAATAGTAAACAACTCCGAATCATGAAAATAGGTTAAAATCTAGCTAACTAGGCTTATATACATAAGTTAATTGGACTGATGTCAATCCTATCTCGAGTTGACAGAACACAGACTCTGACGGTCTAGTATGGGCGCGTCACAGTTTGTGACGGTTTATCGTGGAGCCGTCAGAGTGTTATTCTGCTCCGCTTCTGGTCCGTCAGAGACAACAGAGAAGTTTAAGTATAACAGGGAGTGTGACGGCTTATCGTAAGGCCGTTACGTCTCTCTGACGGTCTAACTATAGGTCGTTAGAGTCCTGTTGACAGGAAAGTAAAAAGAACTATGGTTTGAAATATCTTATACAAGAAGAATCAAAGTAAATAACTACTATAGTCATGACAAAGCGAAGTAAAAAGCCATCTAGATGCATAGGTTGTAGTGAATGAACAAGAGAATATCTTTTATCTTCAATTAAGGCTAAAGATATGCATGTATGCATGATTCTACTAAAACATGAAATTCATGGTCTATAGTGCATGAAATCAGACAAAACCAGAGGGCTTTTACTCCTATCATGATGTTCTTGCCGTTCATGAGATGACGTACCTCTTTCCTGGGCTTTCAACTTCCAATTTGAGACTGCAAGACACACCCTAGTTCTTCCCTTCCTGTGATTTTTCAACAACTTCACGTCGCTCTAACTCCTCAGTCTCTTGACCTAAAGACGTGAAATTTTGAGGGTAAGAAGGTGAAACTAAGGGGAACAGAAAGTTCTAAAGACACTTAGGCTGATTACCTCGATTTGGTGTTCTAATCTCCTGATCTTCAGTGAACTTTTGCCCAGATTCCTGGGTTGCTATGGTCGGACCAGCAACTTTAGAAGCTTCAAACTCCTTGTGCAGTTGATCTCCTAGCACGAAATTTTGAGGAAAATTAGTCCTATATATACGGAATGAATAGTTCTAAAGGACTTACCCGAAATGTTATCTCCTTACCTTAGTTCCACGCGAGCCAATGTAGGGGTCGCGCAGGTCAAAACTAGGGTCTATTTATAGGGTTTTGCTAGGGTTTTGTAGATTAGATCAATTCTAGAGTGCTTGTTAAATCTTAGATCGACTTCTGAGAGTCCTTAACACGTTTACTAGTTCTCCCATCTCGATCCCTAAGAGATAGACTAGCAAAAATCTAATCTTTTTACTTGTTCGTCCATTCACGGAACTAACAGAGCATAACGGTCCACTATTGGTGTGTTACATACCTGTGGCGGTCGCACGATAGACCGTTAGAGTCACCGTTCACAGAATTCAACTTAATTGAAACTCTTTTATTTATTTTATCCACATAATTATCTAATAAATGAGTATTTATCCTTAAAATTAGTGAATAAGCTAAATATCCTTCTAGAATGTGGGCCAAACTTAATGGGCTTGGTCCTTAAACCTTTTGGGCTTTCTTTATCAAAGCTAGATTAATATTTTCACATAATTGGGCCTTATATGCTTTATAAATTCTTAATAAAAATTCAAAAAATTCTTAAAATAATCTAGAAATTATTTATATAAAATTTTGGGGCACTACACCCTCCCCCACTTAGAAGAATTTGGTCCCCAAATTCAATACGTGGATTAGATGGAGAGGGTACTTACAGTTGAATAATTCTGAGAATCTTTTTCGCATGGCTTCTTCTGTTTCCCATGTCTCTCCTGACTTTGTCCACTGGATTTTAACCACGGGAATAGTCTTGTTCCGAAGTTGACGCACTTCCCATTCAAGTATTCTGATTGGTTTTTGTTCGTATGTCAAACCCTTCTTAATCTCCAGATTGTTGTAAGTGATGACATGGAAAGGATCAGGTACATACTTCTTGAGCATCGAGACATGAAATACATCATGAACTTCGGATAATTGTGGAGGTAAAGCAATCCGATAAGCTACTTCACCAATTCTTTCCAGAATTTCAAAAGGACCAATAAATCTTGGAGTAAGCTTTCCCTTAATACCAAATCTTCGAATACCTCGACCTGGAGAAACTTTAAGAAACACATGATCTCCTACTTGAAACTCCAAGTCACGCCTTCGATTATCTGCATAGGATTTCTGTCTATCTTGGGCCTTTTGAAGTCTTTCACGAATGAGTTTTATGTTTTCCGTAGTATCCCTAATAATATCAGGACCGAGAAATTGCCTTTCTCCAACTTCATTCCAACAGAGAGGGGAACGACAACTCCTTCCATAAAGAGCTTCAAACAGCACCATCCGTATGCTGGCCTGATAACTGTTGTTATATGCAAATTCTACCAGAGGTAAGTGATAATGCCAACTTCCTCCAAAATCAATAGCACAAGCCGTGAGCATATCTTTTACCACTTGATTTGTTCCTTCAGTCTGACCATCAGTTTGTGAATGGAATGCTGTGCTAAAGTTCAGTCGGGTCCCTAGTGAATGTTGTAGACCCTTCCAGAATTGTGATGTAAATCTAGGATCTCTATCAGATATGATAGTGATAGGGACACCATGTAGCTTGATAATTTATTTTATATATAATGCTGCTAGGATATCCACAGACCATCGACTTTTGATTGGTATGAAATGTGTAGATTTAGTCAATCAGTCTATGATTACCCATATACCATCGTGTCCTCCTCTTGTCTTTGGTAAACCCATAATAAAATCCATTCCTATACTTTCCCATTTCCATGCTGGAATATCTAAGGGATGCAATTTACCTGCGGGTCTAAAATGCTCTGCCTTTACTTGTTGACAAGTGAGACAGCGGGACACGAAGTCAGCTATTTCCCTCTTCATATTGGGCCACCAGAAATTTCTTTTGAGATCTTGATACATTTTTGTACCACCTGGATGAATGGTGTACTTAGATTTATGTGCTTCTTCTAGGATCAATTTCTCTGTATCCTCATGATCCGGTATACACACTCGGCCCTTAAATAGCAATCTTCCATCATTGGAAATAGAAAAATCCGGCCTTTGCTCAATATTGGCTTTGATTTCCAATAATACGGGATCATTGTCTTGTAGCCTGACTAGATCTTCCATTAATGTAGGTTGAGCTCAGATATTGGCTATAAAATAATCTTCTTTCTTCATGTCAATATCTAAGTTCAACTGAGCAAATTGAGGAATAAGATTAGTCATACTAATCATAAGACTTGATAGCTTTCCCATTGGTTTTCTGCTGAGTGTATCGGCTACAGCATTAGCATTGCCAGGATGATATTGAATAGCAAAATCAAAGTCTTTAAGATATTCTAACCATCTCCTCTGTCTCATATTTAACTCCTTTTGAGAGAATAAGTATTTCAAGCTTTTGTGGTCCGAGTAGACCGTGAACTTTTCTCCGTAAAGGTAGTGACGGCAAATCTTTAAGGTGAAGATAACAGCTGCTAGTTCCAAATCATGCACAGGGTAATTCTCTTCATAATGTTTCAATTGTCTTGAAGAATAATAGATTACTTTTCCATTTTGCATGAGGACGCACCCTAAGCCAATGCCAGACGCATCTGTATATACTTTGAATCCATCACCTTCCACTGGTAGTGATAGAATATGAGATGTAGTAAGATGGTTCTTAAGAGTTTGAAAACTCTTTTCACATTCCTCTGACCAGACAAATGGATTTTCTTTTCTTGTGAGTCTAGTTAAAGGAACATCAATTTTTGAGAAGTCTTTAATGAACCTCCTATAATAATCAGCTAGACCCAGAAAGCTCCTTATTTCTGATACAGTCGTTGGCCGGCTCCAGTTTCTGACAGCTTCTACTTTAGAAGGATCCACATCGATTCCTTCTTTTGAAATAATGTGGCCTAGGAATGAAACTTCCTTGAGCCAGAACTCACACTTGTTAAGCTTGGCATAAAGTTTATGTTCTCTAAGTGTTTGCAAAGCTATCCTCAGATGTTCTTCATGTTCCTGTTTTATCTTGGAATATAACAGGATGTCATCGATGAAGACGATGATGAACTGGTCCAGATATGGCTGGAAAACATTATTCATAAGTTGCATAAATGTTGCTGGGGCATTTGTTAACCCGAACGGCATCACCACAAATTCATAGTGGCCATAACAACTTCGAAAAGCTGATTTATAAATGTCTTCTTCTTTAATTCTAAGCTGATGATAACCTGATCTGAGGTAAATCTGGAAGAAATACTCTGCTCTCAAAAGTTGATCAAAGAGCTCATCAATACGCGGCAACGGATACTTATTTTTAATTGTAAGTTGATTCAGTCGCCGGTAATCAATACACAGCCTAAGAGAGCCATCCTTCTTCTTGACAAAAAGAACTGGCGCACCCCAAGGGGATATGCTAGGTTTGATGAAACTATTATCTAATAATTCCTACAACTGCCTCTTTAATTCCTTGAGTTCCGTGGGGGACATCCTATAAGGGGCTATAGAAACAGCTGCTGCTCCTGGAATGAGTTCAATAGTGAAGTTTACTTCCCTCTCGGGTGGTAAGTTGGGTAATTCGGGTGGAAACACATCTGAGAACTCATTTACAATAGGAATGTCTACTATGATGATTTCCTTAGGCTCGGTAACAATGATAGAAGCAAGAAAAGCTTCACATCCTTGCGAAATAAATTTGCAAGCGTGAAGAGAGGATATGATAGTGGGATGTTTCCTATACTTGATGCCAAGGAAAGAAAATCTTGGAAGACTGGGTTTTCGAAAGGATATAATCCTATTTCGGCAGTTAATATCAGCATCATGATCTATAAGCCATTCTACCCCTAAAATGACATCATAACCTTTCATGTCAAGGCATACTAAATTTGTGGGGAGATTGTGACCTTCTACTATTACCTCACTATCAGGATAATATTCGGTAAGCTTTGTTCCAGAACCTAAAGGTGTAGTAATAAAAAGATCTGAAGGTAGGGGAACTGATGCATTTGGTAATGTTTTTGCAAAAGTAGTGGAGATAAAAGAATGAGAGGCACCAGTATCAAATAGCACAAATGCAGGACGGGAACAAATTTGAAGGGTACCTTCCATAAGTCCACCATCTCTAGGTGCTGCTTCTTCTTCTAGAACAGCATTGAGGTGAGCTTGCCTCTTACGTCCACCACCAGACGATTGATCCTTCATAAGGGGGCAATCTGGCATACGATGCTTCTTGCTTCCACAATGTAGACAAGCACCAAGGCGCTTCCAACATTCTTCAGCCGAATGGCCGAATTTCTCTCAAAATGTGCAAGCCATCATGACTTGCTCCTTCTCCTCTTTGACTTTCTTGTTTTTCTAGGAACTTCCAGCGTTCCCGCTCCTAGATCTTTTCTTACTATCACGACTTTTGTGAGGTTCCGTGATGCTAAATTTCTACTTCTTACAATGCCGATCAGATCTTCGGCTAGACTCTTCTCATTTTCCTTTCAATCTCTCGACCTTTTCTAAGGTCCTCTCACATAAATATGCCCGCTGGACCATCTCTACATAGGTACGGATGTTTTGAGTCCCGAGCTGCTGAATGAAACCGGATCGTAACCCGTCCATAAATCGATTTACCTTCAATAATTCGGTACTAATTAAATGCGGTGCATAGGGTGCTAGCTTGGAGAATTGAAGTTCATACTCTGCGACTGTCATCATTCCCTGATGAAGAGAGGCGAACTCCATGGCCTTTCTTTCTTTAACATGCTCAGAAAAGTATTTATCACGGAATAGGGTAAGAAAATCGTCCCATGTATGAGGTGCATCTGTCGGAGGTGTCGGAACCGACTTCCACCATGTACGTGCATCTTTATTAAGTTGAAATGTTACAAGACACACTTTTTATTGGTCCGTACATTAGATAACATCGAAGATACGATTCATCTCATCTATCCAGTTTTCTGCCTCATCCGGATTAGAAGAACCGTAGAAACGCGGAGGGTTTAAGCTCCGAAAATTGCGATGCAAATCACCAGCCCTTGCCCCTACGCCTGCCTGGGCCATAGTTTGTAATGCCTGAGTAAGGTCGGCAACTGTTTGTTGCATGCCACCCCAATCTACGTGATGAGCCATTGTAATAATGAGGTACCCGAGAGAAATAACAAATTGTTAATTCTCATGGAATTAGAAAGATATAAATCTTAAAACTAATTAACTATTTTATCCCGGGCTCTACCCAATTCCCGCATGGGTGAGGAAATTTCATCCTTAGTTCATAGGTGTGGGTCCATAACCCACAGGTCCCAGGATCGAAACTTGGCTCTGATACCAACTTAACTGTCACGCCCCGAGCCTTTAATACAACGGAAGACTAGCTCGAGGAACGTGAACAGCCGGCATGGTAAGCTTCTTACAAGCAAGAACGATCAGAGCGCAAGACAATCACACATGAGATGCAATTGCATAATAAATTTATTCAAACTCCAACTTTATTTCATTAATAATCAAAATATTCTAATACAATAACTCTTCAACCTTCATTAATCCATCAGACTTAAGGAAAAATAAAATTACAAAGGCTCGATCTAAACAAGATTGACTTCCTAAGTCTTCACTCTCATTTTGATAAGACTTTCATTCGCTCTCGGACCCGCTACTTGTATAACTCGAATCCAAATTCGTATCACTTCCATCTCCTGAAAAAAATTTGAAATAGGTAATGAGCACGCTTGCCCAGTAGGTATCTTCGCATCAACATGAAGGCACTATTAAAGTAATTATCATTTTAGCTCTAAAGAATAAGGTAAAATCATGTGAATGCGATCAATCATGCGATTAAACCAAAATAACAAAGCTGATCATTTAAGATAGAATGAGCAAGTATGAACTAGCAAGAATGTAACAAGAACAAGAATGTACTAGAAAGTCATGTAACAAGCAAGTAAGTACTCTTCGCTTAATAGCAAGTACTTCGTGAATTTATGTGGAATACCATCTTGTGGATAATTTCGTGAATTTTTGAGATTTTCATGATGCCATGGATTTTCACTTCACGAGCCGTGGATCTTCACTTATTTATAGAGAAAGTATTCCCAGTGTAATGCGATGCCAGTAGCATCATACCCCATGATTTATAATAGTATGTTTCCGGCAATTAGCCGAGGGGACTAGTATAGAGCCCTTGAACACAATCAATGCTCGATCCGCATCTTCAAGTATAAATCAAGCTACTTCCACGTTTCAAGTAATAAAATATGGCCAATAATGTAACAAGTGCAATAAGTTTATGATAACAATGATTCAATGAACGAATGCTTCGATTAAGGACATGAGAGATCAAGAATGACTTAAAGTAATGTTATGCTCATGGAACAATTTTGACAGCATAACAGTATATTCCTTATCTTCCATAAATTAAAATTAAGTATCTTGAGCAATATAACAAGTCCTAGACCATCTATAATCTATCTAGGAACTTTGAAATATCAACCCTTGTGTTACAACCTTGGGTTAACTGGATGTGGAGGTCTATAACTGGGCCGTTACATGAACGTGACAGTCAATTAATTAAGCCGTTAGAATGGGCTGAATCTAGAAAGAATCAGTTGGACTCAGTTAATGTGACGGTCAAATACTGGACCGTTAGGTCTGCGTGACGGTCGAGTAATAGGCCGTTACATAGTCAAAACCAGAAAACATCGATAGTGCTTTCTAAACAATTAGACTTTAATGGTACAACCAACTCGGCGTCCTAGTGGGAATCCCAGGCTCGCGGAGAATTATGGAGGCCTTGAAACAAGATTTCCTAGTCCATTGGAAGGAATATCCAATAGAGAGGTCCTCAAGTTCAAGAATATGTTCCTATTGTGCAAAAGTGTGAACTAATGGTCATATACCGGAGTATATGCCATATACTTAGAGAAATTGACTCTATAGTGATGAGAAAAGAGTGAAACAGTGATAAATAAATGTTTAAAATCTCACCAATATAACTTTGAAACCATGGATTAAATACAAAATATAAGATCTTGGCTTGAAACTAGCATATGCTAAAAAATAGGTTTAAGTACTCACATCCACGCATTTAGGATCATGAAACAGTAAACAACTCCGAATCATGAAAACAGGTTAAAATCTAGCTAACTAGGCTTATATACATAAGTTAATTGGACTGATGTCAATCCTGTCTCGAGTTGACAGAACACAGACTCTGACGGTCTAGTATGGGCGTGTCACAGTTTGTGATGGTTTATCGTGGAGTCGTTAGAGTGTTATTCTGCTCCGCTTCTGGTCCGTTAGAGACAACAGAGAAGCTTAAGTATAACAGGGAGTGTGATGACTTATCATAAGGCCGTTACGTCTCTCTGACAGTCTAACTATAGGTCGTTAGAAACCTGTTGATAGAAAAGTAAAAAGAACTATGGTTTGAAACATCTTATACAAGAAGAATCAAAGTAAATAACTATTCTAGTCATGACAAAGCGAAGTAAAAAGTCATCTAGATGCATAGGTTGTAGTGAATGAACAAGAGAATATCTTTTATCTTCAATTAAGGCTAAAGATATGCATGTATTGTTGTGTCCCTGTGATTTTGATGATAGTAAACACTATAAGTCATTTGAATGCATACAATTCTGTTTGTGGTGCAGATGAATGTTTCATTGAAAATCTTATCTGAATTATTGCTGCATTTTAAATATGGCTGTGTGGTGTGTGCTTTGGTGGATTTCATAATTGCATTTATCTGGATTGTTTCATGTCATATGTGTTTACTTCATTTAGAACTGCTCATTCAGAACTCGGTACATTCCTTAACTGTGAGCATGGCATAGACTGTACACTCGTCTGTCTGCATGAGTCACCAAGTTCACACATTGCATCGTGTGCTTTTCAGGAAGTCTATACATTAGACTGTGGCATGCTTAGCTGAAGTCTGTACATCATCTTCAGACTTTCAATTGTTGAGTCTTTACATGTTTTGAGGATGACAACACTATGAGCCTTAGTGGAGAATAAAAAATATTTCTCTGTAAAAAAAAAAAAAACTTTCGAGTCACTTCAGTTATTTTCAGAAGTTGTCTTCGTGTCGTTATTTGTTCCATCACGTGCTGAACACTGCAGCACCTCGTGCTACTTTCTGTGTCACCTCGTGTCGCTCTATCTGTGTCACCCCTATGTCTTCGAATCTTCTGTATTCGTGTTATTTTTCTAAGACCCCGTGTCTTTCTTGCTTTGTGACCACACTTCGTGTCGGTTTCTGTTTTCATCTTCGAGTTGTTTTCAGCCCGCGTCGTCCTTGTTTTCGAGTCATTTTCCTGTGTCTTCAAGTCATTTTAGTGTAAAGTGTCGTTTCACTTTGTGCCGTTCCCTTTGCTGTTTGATATTTCATGTTGATTCTCGTATTGATTCACCGATGACCTCGAGTCAACTTAGTCATTTTGATTGGTCGTTCTTCGTGTTGTTTCTGTGTTTGTGTCTTCGTGTTATCTTTTGTGCTTGTGTCTTCGTGTTATTTTTGTGTTTGAGTCTTCATGTTATTTCTGTGTTTGTGTCTTAGTGTTGTTTTTATGTCTTCGTGTTGCTTCTTTCTATCTTCGTCCAGGTTTCCTCTGATCGCGTGTTTTACTACCATTTTACTCCGTGTTATTTCTGATGGGAATCAACGCCCAGCATTAAATTTTATTTTTACATTTGAGTCCTTTTATTTACTTTTATATCCTTGGGAAAATATATGTACAATTGTAAGGCTTTGTAAGCCAATGTGTCATTCCCTAGGATTATGTGGGTTTTTGTGCAAATGTGTAGTAGGTCCGGTTAGGGGGCCCCCTCCCCTTCCCCATTGGTCCACCTCATCCATGAGGGGCTGGTCAACCATCCTAGGTGGCCATCTAGAAGGTTTGAATGCTAATTGACCACATGGGAGACAAAGGGGTTAAAATTTCAAAGGTAGGCCACCTACCTTACCTACCTAGTCAAAGGAGTGCTCCATTCATATGTAATTTATTTATTTTGAGTTTTGACCACATGGGGGATGAAAATGACATATTTCTCACGAAATTATCAGCCCCCAACCCCTTGCTATTTTCTATATAAGCCTATGTATAGTGTCATTAGAGATTAATGAAGAAATTATGTGAAAATTGCTTGAAGCAAGAAGGGTGTGCCCTCTCTCCCTCTCTCCCCTGGTGTTCTTCCTTCTCCAACCCCAAATTCTAGAGTGGTTCTATCTTCAATCCCCTCCCCTCTATCTCTGGTGATCGTTTGTGCCGCCGCCGCCGCCGTTTGTGCCGCCTACGAGCCGCCACGTGATCGTCTTCGGTTTTCTGTCCTACTGGACAGAGGCGCAGTTCGTGAATTCCTGAAGCCAGCCACAAGCTCCGATCGATTTGAAATTTTGAGGGTTGGTCCCTATCTTCTATCCCATTCTCCACAAAAAAATCCAGATTCAAAAGCCACCGTTTCATATTTTTACCATTTCATTCAACCCTCTATCTCAGATCTGTTCTGTCACTGTCTACAGTGACAGTAGCCCTGAGTTCTCCACCTTCGACCACCCTTTTGATTTATGTTAGACCTCCCAATTTAACTGGGTGTTCTGTCCCCCCTACCATCAAAATTTTTCTAAAATATTTATCATCCTTCTACCTATTTTTAATAATTCATGTTCTACCGGAGCTACAGTACTTTCAGTCAGATCCCAGATCCGACCTTTGTCCAGTAAACAAATCACAGAAAATCATAGACACATCCAAACGTGTCCAAGCCAATTTTTCTGTCTTCCCAACTCCATTTTCAACAACTTCTCTGAAGAACACAACCCCATATTCGGACGTCTACTTCACGGTCAAAGGCAATCCATAGTCAAGTTCTCTGCAGGTCTGAGTCTTCGGTTACTATACAACAAGAGATTGAAAATTCCATAAGTCAAGATCCGAGCAGATCCAGGCCAGATCTTTAGGCGTAGGTTGAATAACTTCAAGCTAGCTTTCCAACGGCGCCAGTCTCGTGTCGATCCGACATCAGGGCTGATCGCAGCGCCCATTCTCGCCGGAGCGCGCGCCGAAATACAGAACCGGCAGATTTCCGGTCGGGTTTTTCGACCGGTGCCGAACGGAGCCGCCGGGCCTCCGGCCGGTGAACCAGCGTGCCGCCATCCCAAGGAGCGACCCTCTGGGCATCCACCACTACAGCGGTGCCACTGGGTCCCACACGGCCCCTCCGGACAACACGTGGGCCCCACCGTCACGTGTTCGGGTGTTGCCGAATCAACGCGAGAAGCCGCCCGTCAACCCGAATTTGGTCCTCTCGGACCCCGTTGTGTAGCCCTTTACCTCCCTACGTGGAGTGGGCAGCGGCTTGCATTTCTGTAATATTGTGTAATATTGATCCGGGAGTACGATTTTCGGCCGGGCCCGTCTTCCCCACGCCGAGCGCGTGGAGGTATCGTTCTCGCTCCCTACACTCGGCATTTGCTTATTTTCATATATACTTGTTTATGCCGCTGCTAGAGAGCATGCTTTAGGTCCGTTAGCTCGCTATATTATCATTCACCGCTGCTGCGAGAGAGAGCGAGACCGTCCCCGTGACTCGATCCGGGCACGAGAGTGCAAATCGACCACCCTAGCTCTTGCCGGTTTCTCAACCGTGCACGTCTGACGCTTCCCTCATCAAGGGACGATCGCGAGCTTGTCGTGTCCGTGGTCCCGTCCCGCATCAATTTGGTATCAGAGCGAGTTTGAGTCTAGGGTGTCAAAAAAAAAAGAGTGTCATTTATGTCTAGTCATTATTCATTGTCCACGTCGAGTCTAAGATTATCATATTTTTAAAACAACAAAAAAGAGTCGTTTTGGGTCGCATACATCCCTTTACTCGGTATATCAAAAGGTGTTGTCCGAACGTTAGGCCACGCCTATCGGGAAGGCCGCACACTTGTGCGAGTGATCTTCGGATCGGTTATCTCCGCCACGTACCGAGTCTTGGTTTACGTCTAGGGTCCTTAGTGTGCATGCATTCCAAACTTGCATAGTCGGTCTAGTGTCTTGTCACCGTGTGTATGCATGTCCATGTCCACTACCCATGGCCGATCCCCAAGACCATACGTCCGAGTGGTCAACTTTTGTGGCCAAAATGAATGTCCTCATGGACCGAGCCTTTGGTTTTGCCCCTCTCATTATGAAAGCCGCTCTACCCAACGGGTCCACAACGGAACTCCATTTCACCGATAGGGAGTCGGATAATTGGGTTTCTCTTGACATCGTGGAGTCTCTCTCCAAGACAGGCGAGATTGTCCGCGATGGTGATTTTGCTTGTGTTGAGTTCTATAAGAGGATCGGCTCTGTTCTCTACACCGATGGTGCATGGTGCAGGATCGGCACACTTGCTGGTTCATGCATCATTTTAGGGCAAAAATGGTTAGGAGAGAGAATGGCCAATCTTGACTGGGACAAGAGGACTTGCACCTTATGCCCACCATACCTACCCGGTAAGATCACCCTTAGGGACCCCGTATGTCCAGCCACCCAGCCCCAGCGGCCCACTCCACCTTCGGATTCGCGCTTGGAGCCACCTCATCCCGAGCCACCCGTATTTCTAACGGGTACATTATACATAGCCGAGCCGCTTCTTAGTTGGCTCAAGGATAGCTTGGTCCCACTCCCTTACCCGTCTATGGACCCTACCCTACCTTTAGTGCCCGCCAACTCCTACCATACTACGTTCCGATCTCGTCACCATGTTGACACATTGGGTGACCTTATCCTTGGTTTAGATTGGCAATGGCAGTTGACACATATGTTGGCCCGAGGTTTCGACCAACCCACGAGTCATAGCTTCACCCATCCGGCCTTCGGGTCCATTACCTCCGAGTGCACCGTGGATTGTGTCACCACGGAGGTTCTTCTACTTCTCCCGCTACCGGATGAGCCCGACTTCATGACTTTGCTTCCGAGGGAGGAGTCATATTTCCTATACACGGTCCCATCTACCATGACGGAGAAAGGTGACCACCCGCACCTTCAAGAATTTCACGATTGGGACCATGTCATGTTGGAACCCACCATAAGGGGTCATACCTTCTTTGATCCCTTTGACCCCTTCCCTAGTGGATCCCTAGACCCTTCATATTCCCTTCACTTCTTCGGGGAAGTCCACCTTCATACCCCTTTCCTACGGGTCGGGTCCTCCATACCCACCAAGCCCGTCCACGATACACCTACACCCGGCTCTTCCACACCCGGCTTTCCTAGCCCACTCAAGTCTCCTAAATCTAAAGGGCCATCCATGCATGACTGGGTCATACTTGGATGTTTAGGTGTTCCCCATACCACCCATCTCCGGTTACATAACATGCATGCATGGCACACATTCAGGTGTCCTGGTCCGCCGTCACCTATGTACGGGTCGGACTAACAATAGGTGTGTCTAGAGTCATGCATGAGTCGGTTTCTTATTTGTGTGGTTTGTTTGGTTTGTGTGTAATTGTTTGTTTGCATGCGTCTTGTGCACGCTCGTTGTCGTTCTCTTATGAGTAAGAGGCGAGTGGACTCACTCGATGAGTATGGGATCGGTTCTACATCTATACCCGGATCAGTCACCTACAGGGACTCAGCGGTGATTCCTAGTGAGTCTTCGAGCTGCTTCCTTCCCTTTTGAGAGTGCCCCCACCCGGAGTGTCCACCTTTAGCCCATAGCAGTTCGTGCATATCGAGTATATATGGAATGAGCAGGTGACGGTCACTTGGAGTGGAGCATACCCGCGCTACTCGGCACGGTGACGGATCCGCCGGAGTACTCGAGCATCCATACCCCTACTCGACGGGGTCGAGTTCCTCCCACCCGGGGAGAGTTGATGGGAATCGACACCGAGCATTAAATTTTATTTTTACATTTGAGTCCTTTTATTTACTTTTATATCCTTGGGAAAGTATATGTACAATTGTAAGGCTTTGTAAGCCAATGTGTCATTCCCTAGGATTGTGTGGGTTTTTGTGCAAATGTGTAGTAGGTCCAGTTAGGGGGCCCCCTCCCCTTCCCCATTGGTCCACCTCATCCATGTGGGGCTGGTCAACCATCCTAGGTGGCCATCTAGAAGGTTTGAATGCTAATTGACCACATGGGAGACAAAGGGGTTAAAATTTCAAAGGTAGGCCACCTACCTTACCTACCTAGTCAAAGGAGTGCTCCATTCATATGTAATTTATTTATTTTGAGTTTTGACCACATGGGGGATGAAAATGACATATTTCTCACGAAATTATCAGCCCCCCACCCCTTGCTATTTTCTATATAAGCCTATGTATAGTGTCATTAGAGATTAATGAAGAAATTATGTGAAAATTGCTTGAAGCAAGAAGGGTGTGCCCTCTCTCCCTCTCTCCCCCGGTGTTCTTCCTTCTCCAACCCCAAATTCTAGAGTGGTTCTATCTTCAATCCCCTCCCCTCTATCTCTGGTGATCGTTTGTCCCGCCGCCGCCGCCGTTTGTGCCGCCTACGAGCCGCCACGGGATCATCTTCGGTTTTCTGTCCTACTGGACAGAGTTGCAGTTCGTGAATTCTTTAAGCCAGCCACGTGCTCCGATCGATTTGAAATTTTGAGGGTTGGTTCCTGTCTTCTATCCCATTCTCCACAAAAAAATCCAGGTTCAAAAGCCACCGTTTCATATTTTTACCATTTCATTCAACCCTCTATCTCAGATCTATTCTGTCACTGTCTACAGTGATAGTAGCCCTGAGTTCTCCACCTTCGACCACCCTTTTGATTTATGTTAGACCTCCCAATTTAACTGGGTGTTCTTTCCATCGTCCCCTACCACCACAATTTTTCTAAAATTTTTATCATCCTTCTACCTATTTTTAATAATTCATGTTCTACCGGAGCTACAGTACTTTCAGTCAGATCCCAGATCCGACCTTCGTCTAGTAAACAAATCACAGAAAATCATATACACATCCAAACGTGTCCAAACCAATTTTGCTGTCTTCCCAACTCCATTTTCAACAACTTCTCGGAAGAACACAACCCCAGATTCGGACGTCTACTTCATGGTCAAAGGCAATCCATAGTCAAGTTCTCTGCAGGTCTGAGTCTTCGGTTACTGTACAACAGGAGATTGAAAATTCCATAAGTCAAGATCCGAGCAGATCCAGGCCAGATCTTTGTAGGTTGAATAACTTCAAGCTAGCTTTCCAACGGCGGTAGTCTCGTGTCGATCCGACATCAGGGCTGATCGTAGCGCCCATTCTCGCCGGAGCCCACGCCGAAATACAGAACCGGCAGATTTCCGATCGGGTTTTCCGACCGGTGCCGAACGGAGCCGCCGGGCCTCCGGCCGGTGAACCAACGTGCCGCCATCCCAAGGAGCGACCCTCCGGGCATCCACCACTACAGCGGTGCCACCGGGTCCCACACGGCCCCTCCGGACAGCACGTGGGCCCCACCGTCACGTGTTCGGGTGTTGCCGAATCAACGTGAGAAGCCGCCCGTCAACCCGAATTCGATCCTCCCGGACCCCATTGTGTAGCCCTTTACCTCCCTACGTGAAGTGGGCAGCGGCTTGCATTTCTGTAATATTGTGTAATATTGTTCCGGGAGTACGATTTTCGGCCGGGCCCGTCTTCCCCACGCCGAGCGCGTGGAGGTATCGTTCTCGCTCCCTACACTCGGCATTTGCTTATTTTCATATATACTTGTTTATGCCACTGCTAGAGAGCATGCTTTAGGTCCGTTAGCTCGCTATATTATCATTCACCGCTGCTGCGAGAGAGAGCAAGACCGTCCCCGTGACTCGATCCGGGCACGAGAGTGCAAATCGACCACCCTAGCTCTTGCCGGTTTCTCAACCGTGCACGTCCGACGCTTCCCTCATCAAGGGACGATCGCGAGCTTGTCGTGTCCATGGTCCCGTCCCGCATCAATTTCCTTCTCACGTCGTGCTGTTCTCATCTGACTTCGTGTCGTTCTCTTTGTAGTGTTAGCCTTGTTACTGTGGTACCTGGTGTCGTTCTCTCTTTATCTCGTGCTGTAGTCATCTTATGTACCTCGTGCCGTTCTCAGTATAGTGCACCTTTTTGTTGTTCCTACACACCTCGTGCAGCTTTAGCTTGAGTGTCAACCGACTTATTTCAGGTATATATATATATATATAGAACCCTGAGTATTAATGGTTTTAATCTCTTTGCAGGAGAAGAAGAAAAAGAAGAAGAAGAAGGATTCTAGTTTCAGGATCAAATCCGAACCAGTTTGCTCTATTGTACTGTTCGTGGAGCCTATGCAGAGTGGGCACGTGATACGAGGCTAGCATCTGGCACGTGATCCGAGATGCAGAGGAGCCTCCACGTGGACTGAAGCATTTGGGCGGGAATCGTGGAGAGCACACGCCGCCCTAATCTGCTGCTGCTATATATATGTGTCTTCTTCCTCTGAAGAAAAAGGGCGAGGGCAGAGAGTGACTGAAGAAGAAGCAGCCAGAGCTAAGAGAAGAAGTGCAGAAGAGAAAGAAGAGATAGAGAAAGCTGAGAGCCAGATCGAGAGAGCAGAAGATGAAAAAGAGAAGATAAGAAAGGAAGATCGAAATGCAGAGAGTGCCTCCACGATATAGAGAATAGAGAAGAAGGAGAAGGCAGAAGCAGTGAGAAGTAGAAGAAGTAAGAAAGAAGAAGAAGAAGAAAAGAGAGTTCGTGCTGGGAGAAAGAGAGAAGCAGTAGAAGAAGTTCCTGTTGGACCGTGGATCAAATCCAGGCCAGCCAGCTCCTGCGAGAGCCACATTTGATTTTATCTTTTCAGCTTTCTGTTGCTGGGTTTTGTTTTTCCTTTGAACTATTCACTTGCTGTTCTTCCAATCCTCTAGTGTGAGATCGGGTTCCCTCCGGTGTGAAGGAAGAGAGACTTGCGTCTCTGGTTGCCTTTGACTGGGTGTCATTGGTTGTTTCCCTCCGGTTGGGAGGAAGAGAGGTCCGAGACCTCTAGTTTGCAAGTGACTTGGTGTCACTTGTGTTTCCCTCTGGGGTTCAGAGGAAGAGAGACTTGGATCTCTAGGTTCCCCTCCGGTTTGGAGGAAGGGAGGTTTGGTCCTCCGGTTCTGGGCTTGTGGGTAGCAAGTCCAGGGGTTCTCTCCGAGTCTGGAGGAAGAGAGACCGTTTGTCTCTGGTTTCCAAGTGATTGGGAGTCACTTGGGGTGTCCCTCCGGTTGGGAGGAAGAGGGGAGGTTGTTGCCCTGGTCAAGCTGTTTGGCAGCAGTTGTTGCAGACTGAGTCTGCTGTGCTAGTGTTACTAGTGGAAGCCTCACTCCGGTTGAGAGTGAGGGGTGGACGTAGGTCTTTGGACCGAACCACCTAAAAATCTCTTGAGCAGTGATTTATTTGTGTGTTTTGCTTCCGCTAGATGATTGATTAGGAGCACTCCAAGTGACTCTTCATTTGTTCAATTGAATTAGTTTCTATTCTGGTATTGTGTTTAGCTTTCGAAGTTTTAATTGGGTGATATTCCTAGCAGGATACATTCACCCCCCCTCTGTATCCAGGGCTTGCACCCTAACAATTGGTATCAGAGAGGTATCTGCATAGAAGGTCCAGCGACCTGCAGATTCGATCTTGCAGTCTTAGGTGCTAATTTATTTTTAGTGCATAAATATTCCTGTTGCCTTGAACTTACTCGCTATTTGTTTTTCAATGGCTCTTCCACCCGTCTTTAGTGGTTCTGATTTCAGTCAGTGGTACACTGATTTACATGCTTATGTAAATTCTGCTAATCCTGATTTGTGGAAATTAATTTCACAAGGTCCTCACACCTTACCAACGAAAGTGTCCAAATGGACCGACAGACACAGATCAAAGGATGGAGAAAATCAGAAAGCCTTTAACCTGTTGAAAGCAGCTACTGACAGAGCCTTATGGTCTTGTCTTCATAATTGCAGCTCAGCAAAGGACATCCTGGATAGGCTGAAGCAATTTCACAGGGTAAACGAGGATAGCTGCATGATGGCTAACAAAAGTAATCCAAGTGGCAGCAATCAAGGCAGCAGCCAGATTGAAGAAGATGATGATGATGAGGTAAATCTCTTCGAGAATTTTTCTCTAGAAGATTGGGAGAATGCATATGCTGAATTATTTGAATCTCATGAACTGTTAAGAAAACAGTATAAAAAATTGAAGAAGGGTACTGGGTTAGATAGTTCAAGTTCTCCTTGTAGAAATTGTGTTGAATTGAAAAATATTGATGATGCCTGTATGTCTGATTTTCTAATGTTGAAGAAACAAATGTCATTATTGAAAACTGAGAATCAAGATCATTTGAAAGAAATCTCTGAACTTGAAAAGAAGCTTAGTCTAGCTAGTCATGATCTTGTTCAGAGCAAGGATTTGCTGAAAGAAATTGAATGTGTTAAGTCTGAATTAAACAAGCTGAAATCTGAAAATGATTCTCTTAAAGAGTTCTCCAATAAAAATGATGAAAAATCAGAGAAACTTAGACAGGAGAATAAATTGCTGATTGAAAAGCTTAATGCCATAAAATCTGTAAACATAGAATTACAAAAAGATTCTGAAAAACAACAGGAAATGTTTCATGAATGTCAGTCTCTCTCAGATGAATGGGTGCTTGATGCTGATCTCCTAGAGCAGAACAGTAAACTGGAAGAGGAAATCAATGAGTTGAAACATCTAAACACCCAGCTGACAGATAGGCTAATGACAATGGAAAAAGGCAAGTGTGTGAGTGTGGATAATTCTGATAGGTTGATGAATGCTGAACAAGAAATTGAGAGTCTGAAAACCATCAACTTAATGTTAAATGAAAATGTCAGTTGTAGTGAATGGAAAATAGCTGGATATGAGCTTACTATCACATCCCTTCAACAAAAAGTTGATGATCTTTATAAGTCCCTATCTGAAGCTGACAATGAAACAAAACTAAAACAGGAAGTTGAAAAACTCAAGAGTCTGAATGATGCCTTGCATCAACAAGTCATTTCCTGTGAAACAGATCTGTCCAAATATGAAGCTAAAATTGCTAATTTGAATTTTGAGATTAAAGATTTGAAAAATTCTCTATCAAAATTTATCAAAGGTAAGGACAATCTGAATAAGCTTCTGGGAAAGACTGATAACTCTCAGAGAGAAGGGCTGGGTTACAGTTCAACCAACAAAAGGATCAATAGCAATAAAACTTCAACTATGTTTGTAAAAGCTTCTGATCAAAACACAACTGCTGGTCCTTCTGTTTTTCAATTCACTGCACAAAAGTCCACTGTGAAACCCAAAACTGTGGAACAAACTCTAAAACAAAAAAAGGGTGAAAATTCACAGAAAAAGGAAAAAGACACTCTTGTTGTTGTAAAGAAGACTACACACAATTCACATGATCTCTCACACACTCACATTAAAAAGGGTTCATGTTATTATTGTGGGAAAGGAGGTCATATAATGGAGGATTGTGGATTGATGTTAACGGATGAGCATGCTAGTAGAACTTTACATTCTAGAAACTCTTTTGATAGAAACCATGTTGCTAGGAAGCCTGATGTCTCATGTTATTATTGTGGGAAGCACGGTCATCTCATGAATGAATGCTTTATCATGAAAGAAGACGATAAACTACATGCCAGGTCTTCCATGCACTTTCATGATCCATATGGATCTAAACACAATTCTAATCAGCACATTGTGTGCTTCAACTGTAATAAGCCTGGGCACAAGGCCGTTGAGTGCTGGTTTAGATCCACTTGGGGTAAAAATAGTTTTCATAAAAGAAATTCTTTTGCTTGCTCTCACTGTGGGAAGAATGGCCATACAGTCAAGAACTGTTGGCATGTTCAGAAGAACACTGTTAACCCCTATGGTGTCAAATTCCCTGCAAAACCATTTGCAAGATTTTCATGCTATAACTGTGGGAAGCCAGGCCATAAATCTGCTGAATGTTGGATGGTTAAGAACAAGCTTCAAACTACTCATGCATATAACAGAAAATCTTATGAACATGTTTATAAACATCACCCTGCTGTTAATATGCATCATAAGAATCAAACACCAGCCATTTCATGTAGATACTGTGGAAAATTTGAACATTCTATGGATGACTGTTCACTGATGAAATTTGATGATAATGTTGCTATGAAAATATTTAGAAAACCTATCAGGGCTAACGCAGGACCCAAAGCTGCTTGGGTCCCTGCAGGATCAAGATGATCAAATACTTTGCAGGTGTGCCTTGGACGGAGGAATAAAGAGGGGTAAATTAAACCAAGGCACCCAAGTTAATAAAGCCTCTTTCAGGTAAATTCTCTGCACTTCTTGTTCTTAGAATAACTGAATAGCATGTTAAATCCGTCGTTGCATATTCATTCATCATCTGCATTGTCAGATTCAAATTTTCTGAACTCTCCTCATACATGATTTGTTCTTTTTATGACAGTCTGAATGAGCATAAATTTTAAAATTATGTTTCAGTGCCCTAATTGCATATCGTGCACTCTATAAGGGGGAGTTTGACTAATGCTTGCATATCATGATAATCTCATTTGCTGTATACGTACATGTAGTAAGTAGCACTGCATTTCCTTACATTGAAAAATCTAAAAAGAAATGTCTCATTGCATCTAGATAGGGGGAGCATTCCTGTTTCATCTCTTCACCTCTTGAACTCCTTCTGTCTAGCAATCTGATCCATTCTTGGCAAATATGTGGCTCACTTGAATTCTCTGTTGTCTACACTGATATAGCTGATCTGTCTGTATTCCAGACTCTGCCATTGATTCTGTCTACTATGAATTCAATTGGTAGCTTGTTCATATCATACACATTTCTTCATATCTTGTCAAGACTGGCCCAAGCTAATCTGACTGAATTCTAGTCTTTAAGGCTTGCTTCTGAATTGCTCTATTCTCTCAACTATTGGTATCAGAATTGCTCTCTGCTAATTTCTCTTGACTATGTCATTGATTCAGCCGAATGAGGAAAGATTTAATCAGTGCACCCTAGGTATAAATCAGACATTCTGAAAAGAAGAATCTTCTATTATACTGGCTTAAGAATGTTTTGATAAATCAAATTGATTTAAGCCTAATGTATTTTCTAAGTTTTAATGTAAAAGACTTGAAAATATCTGAATCATCATGCTTAATAAGTCTTAACCAATTGCCTCATGAATGTCATGCAAAACTTTCTGAAATCTGAAATTTTAAAAGACATGGCTTTCTTTGGTTAAGATACATGTAGAAAGTATTGTTCTTAATCATTTCAAGTGTACTGAGCCTTGTTTGAAGAATCTGAAAACAGTTAAAATTTAAAGCTAGAGCAATGACTGTGGTCACAGAGAAACTGGGTTTTCTATCAATGAAATAGAGTAAGCCCATGTCATGAAGTGCCATAGTTACCTCTTTTCAATATGTTTGAAAGTCTGGCAAAGCAATGGCATGGATGTGTTGAGTAACTGGGGATTCTGGCCTCTGATCAAGGTGTCTCCTCATGTAAAAAGATACTCCACTGCTAACTCTGTTCTCTTTGAGAGGCAATACGGTTGTCACATTGAGTAACTGGGTCACTTCACCTAAGACGTGTTGTGCCTCATGTAAAAAGGTGTTGACTGAACCAAACTTGCTTAGGAAAAATAAGTGCTGCTCAATTGGTGTCAGAAAATTCTGAAAATCTAAAGACAAGCTCAGTCTCATTTATTTCTGTTTAATCTCAATATGATCTTGTGTATTTTCCATAGGAGTCACTGAATTTATATGAGTAAGATGGAAGGAGGTTAAACATGAATATCAAATGAGTTGTTGGTTCACCTTTATTAAAAGGTGTTTCAGATATGAGTATTGAATTTCCTTGATAAACTTTGAATACATCTCTCTTAAATCATGATGGTCAGTTTAAACTCATTCATAATCTATTATAATTGAAGAATCTGAAATTCATTTACAAAGATTTATGAATTTGGTGTGCTAATGAAAATCTGTCTTCCTCATTTATTCACTGTGAATACAGTTTGTGTCTTGCTGATAGATGCTCATCACTTCACTATATCAATTGGCTTCACTCCATCATCTAATCAGGGGGAGCCTTCCTGTCTTGCTGAGTGTCCTTCTTAAAGGGGGAAATCTAGTCAGCATTCTTGAGTGTCCCTGTGTTTTTGTTGATATTCTCCCTTCATCTCAATTGGCTTCAACCTTCAAAACGTTTCTGATCATATTGCCCTCTATCAATGTGTTTTGATTGACATTGGTTCTCTTTTATGTAACGCACAACTCTCAGAATTTTCTTTGGATAACCAGAGTTCATCCTTGTAGATTTCTCTTGCATCATGGATCATAAGGGTAGAATTCTCTGGTATGTTTGAGAGACTATATGCATAAGGGGACAATGTGCTAGATTGTCTGATCATGTTGTTTGTCTGCATTAGCTCTATATCTTCTGCCATGTCAAAGGGGGAGTATTTGTTGCATATGCATGACTGCATAAGTTGTTTGACTAAGGGGGAGAATTGTTTTAATTGCTTCTGATATTGTGTTGCCATCTTCTGCTGAACTATCTTGAGTGTCTCATATGACATCACTAGGTTATCAAAGTATTGTTTTTCTTTTTGATGAAGTCAAAGGGGGAGAATACTTTGATGAGTCTAGTCTGAATACTCCATTTATTTCATTCATAAGACTCATAGTATTGCCATCATCAAAAAGGGGGAGATTGTTGTGTCCCTGTGATTTTGATGATAGAAAACACTATAAGTCATTTAAATGCATACAATTCTGTTTGTGGTGCAGATGAATGTTTCATTGAAAATCTTATCTAAATTATTGCTGCATTTTAAATATGGCTGTGTGGTGTGTGCTTTGGTGCATTTCATAATTGCATTTATCTGGATTGTTTCATGTCATATGTGTTTACTTCATTTAGAACTGCTCATTCAGAACTTGGTACATTCCTTAACTGTGAGCATGGCATAGACTGTACACTCGTCTGTCTGCATGAGTCACCAAGTCCACACATTGCATCGTGTGCTTTTCAGGAAGTCTATACATTAGACTGTGGCCTGCTTAGCTGAAGTCTGTACATCACCTTCAGACTTTCAATTGTTGAGTCTTTACATGTTTTGAGGATGACAACACTATGAGCCTTAGTGGAGAACAAAAAATATTTCTCTGTAAAAAAAAAATAAACTTTCGAGTCACTTCGGTTATTTTCAGAGGTTGTCTTCGTGTCGTTATTTGTTCCATCGCATGCTGAACACTGCAGCACCTCGTGCTGCTTTCCGTGTCACCTCGTGTCGCTCCATCTGTGTCACCCCTATGTCTTCGAGTCTTCTGTATTCGTGTTGTTTTTCTAAGACCCCGTGTCTTTCTTGCTTTGTGACCACACTTCGTGTCGGTTTCTGTTTTCATCTTCGAGTTGTTTTCAGCCCGTGTCGTCCTCGTTTTCGAGTCGTTTTCCTGTGTCTTCAAGTCATTTTAGTGTAAAGTGTCGTTTCACTTTGTGCCGTTCCCTTTGCTGTTTGATATTTCGTGTTGATTCTCGTATTGATTCACCGATGACCTCGAGTCAACTTAGTCGTTTTGATTGGTCATTCTTCGTGTTGTTTCTGTGTTTGTGTCTTCGTGTTATCTTTTGTGCTTGTGTCTTCGTGTTATTTTTATGTTTGAGTCTTCATGTTATTTCTGTGTTTGTGTCTTAGTGTTGTTTTTATGTCTTCGTGTTGCTTCTTTCTATCTTCGTCCAGGTTTCCTCTGATCGCGTGTTTTACTACCGTTTTACTCCGTGTTATTTCCTTCTCACTTCGTGCTGTTCTCATCCGACTTCGTGTCATTCTCTTTGTAGTGTTAGCCTTGTTACTGTGGTACCTCGTGTCGTTCTCTCTTTATCTCGTGCTGTAGTCATCTTATGTACCTCGTGTCGTTCTCAGTATAGTGCACCTTTTTGTTGTTCCTACACACCTCGTGCAGCTTTAGCTTGAGTGTCAACCGACTTATTTCAGGTATATATATATATATAGAACCCTGAGTATTAATGGTTTTAATCTCTTTGCAGGAGAAGAAGAAAAAGAAGAAGAAGAAGGATTCTGGTTTCAGGATCAAATCCGAACTAGTTTGCTCTATTGTACTGTTTGTGGAGCCTATGCAGAGTGGGCACGTGATACGAGGCTGGCATCTGGCACTTGATCCGAGATGCAGAGGAGCCTCCACGTGGACTGAAGCATTTGGGCGGGAATCGTGGAGAGCACACGCCGCCCTAATCTACTGCTGCTATATATATGTGTCTTCTTCCTCTGAAGAAAAAGGGCGAGGGCAGAGAGTGACTGAAGAAGAAGCAGCCAGAGCTAAGAGAAGAAGTGCAGAAGAGAAAGAAGAGATAGAGAAAGCTGAGAGCCAGATCGAGAGAGCAGAAGATGAAAAAGAGAAGATAAGAAAGGAAGATCGAAATGCAGAGAGTGCCTCCACGATATAGAGAATAGAGAAGAAGGAGAAGGCAGAAGCAGTGAGAAGAAGAAGAAGTAAGAAAGAAGAAGAAGAAGAAAAGAGAGTTCGTGCTGGGAGAAAGAGAGAAGCAGTAGAAGAAGTTCTTGCTGGACCGTGGATCAAATCCAGGCCAGCCAGCTCCTGTGAGAGCCACATTTGATTTTATCTTTTCAACTTTCTGTTGCTGGGTTTTGTTTTTCCTTTGAACTATTCACTTGCTGTTCTTCCGATCCTCTAGTGTGAGATCGGGTTCCCTCCGGTGTGGAGGAAGAGAGACTTGCGTCTCTGGTTGCCTTTGACTGGGTGTCATTGGTTGTTTCCCTCCGGTTGGGAGGAAGAGAGGTCCGAGACCTCTAGTTTGCAAGTGACTTGGTGTCACTTGTGTTTCCCTCTGGGGTTCAGAGGAAGAGAGACTTGGGTCTCTAGGTTCCCCTCCGGTTTGGAGGAAGGGAGGTTTGGTCCTCCGGTTCTGGGCTTGTGGGTAGCAAGTCCAGGGGTTCCCTCCGAGTCTGGAGGAAGAGAGACCGTGTGTCTCTGGTTTCCAAGTGACTGGGAGTCACTTGGGGTGTCCCTCCGGTTGGGAGGAAGAGGGGAGGTTGTTCCCCTGGTCAAGCTGTTTGGCAGCAGTTGTTGCAGACTGAGTCTGCTGTGCTAGTGTTACTAGTGGAAGCCTCACTCAGGTTGGGAGTGAGGGGTGGACGTAGGTCTTTGGACCGAACCACCTAAAAATCTCTTGAGCAGTGGTTTATTTGTGTGTTTTGCTTCCGCTAGATGATTGATTAGGAGCGCTCCAAGTGACTCTTCATTTGTTCAATTGAATTAGTTTCTATTATGGTATTGTGTTTAGCTTCCGAAGTTTTAATTGGGTGATATTCCTAGCAGGATACATTCACCCCCCCTCTGTATCCAGGGCTTGCACCCTAACATGTATGCATGATTCTACTAAAACATGAAATTCATGGTCTATAGTGCATGAAATCAGACAAAACCAGAGGTCTTTTACTCCTATCATGATGTTCTTGCCGTTCATGAGATGACCTACCTCTTTCTTAGGCTTTCAACTTCCAATTTGGGACTACAGGACACGCCCTAGTTCTTCCCTTCCTGTGATTTTTTAACAACTTCACATCGCTCTAACTCCTCAGTCTCTTAACCTAAAGACGTGAAATTTTGTGGTTAAGAAGGTGAAAGTAAGGGGAATAGAAAGTTCTAACGACACTTGGGCTGATTACCTCGATTTGGTGTTCTAATCTCCAGATCTTCAGTGAACTTTCGCCCAGATTCTTGGGTTGCTATGGTCGGACCAGCAACTTTGGAAGCTTCAAACTCCTTGTGCAGTTGATCTCCTAGCACGAAATTTTGAGGAAGATTAGTCATATGTATACGGAATAAATAGTTCTAAAGTACTTACCCGAAATGCTATCTCCTTACCTTAGTTCCACACGAGCCAATGTAGGGGTCGCGCAGGTCAAAACTAGGATCTATTTATAGGGTTTTGCTAGGGTTTTGTAGATTAGATCGATTCTAGAGTCCTTGTTGAAGCTTAGAATGACTTCTGAGAGTCCTTAACACATTTACTAGTTCTCCCATCTCGATCCCTAAGAGATAGACTAGCAAAAATCCAATCTTTTTATTTGTTCTTCCATTCACGGAACTAATAGAGCATAACGGTCCACTATTGGTGTGTTACATACCTGTGGCGGTCGCACGATAGACCGTTAGAGTCACCGTTCGCAGAATTCAACTTAATTCAAACTCTTTTATTTATTTTATCCACATAATTATCTAATAAATGAGTATTTATCCTTAAAATTAGTGAATAAGCTAAATATCCTTCTAGAATATGGGCCAAACTTAATGTGCTTGGTCCTTAAACCTTTTGGGCTTTCTTTATCAAAGCTAGATTAATATTTTCACATAATTGGGCCTTATATGCTTTATAAATTCTTAATAAATTTCAGAAAATTCTTAAAATAATCCATAAATTATTTATATAAAAATTTGGGGCACTACATCGACCCCCCTTAGGGTTTCAATCCCTATAAATAATCTCCTTCGTCGATTGGATAGAGGCTATTGCTGCTGATGCATGCGATAGTGCCGTTCGACGTCCCCTGCCTCCATCCTACTGCTGTTGTTCTCGCTTGCAGACAAGAAAACCATAATGTTTCTCCATCCTACTATTTTGCCTGCAACAAGGAGAAGTGGAGCTTCTTCCTATTCTGCCTCCTACAGTGTTGAAGAAGACTTGGCTTCTTCCTTCCCATTTTCTTCCTCCTGCTGCGTAAAGAAGTTGCAGTTGTCTTCTTCCTTCTCATCTCAGATCATCATTTTTTCACTCCACAAGGTAGGTATTCTCAAGTTACGAAGCCAAACTGTTAATCATAGTAAAATCATGCATATAGGTCATATAGTATGATACCATGATTTTTGTTTTCAGTTTTCGTAGTTTTACTGAGTTCTTGTAAATAGCGACCCTGTCATGGGAGCTTATTGAATGTACGCCTGTGCACGCTGTCGCTAATTCATCTAGAATAGCGACAGAGGCCAGGGCGCAGTTTAATAAGCGACCCTTGTCAAGCAACTAATTCTTTAAGCATTTAATAAATATCACCTCCTTAAAAATTAATATCTACAAAACCTGACGCTAAAATATTTGCATGAGCATGTTCCTGAAACCCTGATATTTTTCTCTATCTGTTCAGGTCTTCACTTTCCTTTTTTGATAAACTAGAAATACCATGTGTCTATGATTGTACCTGCCCGATGCGTTGCTTCAGACAAATAATGTGCGATAGTTACGTAGTCGCTATTTAAATAATAAGCACCCCAATATAGTGGCATTATTTCAAAAAGAAATAGATATATTAGAAAAAGGCAAAATATCTGGAAATTATAATTTTTACGACCTGACAGTAGACGTTAATTAATGAATAAGCTCCCTTTTATAAGTTCGCTGATTATAATTAATTATGTTGATTTATTGAAAATTATTAGAATTAATGCCCGCTCATTGTGTCGTTAATTCTTATCTGGAAATTGATAAGATTAAGCGGCTATTTAGAAAGTCACTATTTCATTGAATGGCGACTTATGATTAGGTGCAGTTTTCCTGTCTCACAGACTTATCGGTTTTCTGGCCCATACCGCGGGTCTATGGCACTGTGTCTCAGTTCGTAGATACAGTCCCACGTTTCATGTTGTTTTCCGCATAGCCCCTAACTCTCGGTGATGATTGAGCCCTCCGCGAGATATTCCTTCCTTCGGACTGACGATTTCATCATTGCGACCTCCGTAAGTCTACGCGAAGCCTTGGATTCCCTCAAGGCCGTTGAGCAGGTTGTTCCCTAGAAACCCTGGAACCTTTCTTTGTCACGTCACTCTGAAGAAACGTGATGTTTGGCCCTCAAAAAGTGCTATTCTGGCCTCTTTTGAGAAGTGTGCTGTCTGTCCAAAATCTGCGACCTGGACTTGGACGCTAGAAGGAATTGGCGCCCAGTCAAGGGGCACAGTTTACTGTTATAACGACCGTGACATGGACGATGTTTATGAATGAGCAACTGATTGAGAAGTCGCTAATTCTTCGTGCCTGTACTGTTCACAGGAATGAGCGACCATACAGTGGACGCTATTTCTGTAATTGGTGGCGACTGAGTGGGCGCCAATTACCCAGTTTCATGACATTGTCTTGGTTTTTGTGTGGTTTAACACAGAGTCATACTTGTTCAAAGTTCTGTCCTTGAACTACTTCAGTCGTGAAAATCTATCTTATCATCTTACAATGGTTTATTCCTTGGAACTCTACATTGACTATACACTATAGTGGATGTCTAAAATATACATGACCCAATTCCTGTGCATATAGGGCCCGATCTGATCCTGGGAGGAGCACCCGAAAGTACTTGTACCCATGGGAGCTATATTGATCACAGTGTGGCATTGCACCGGAGTACTTGTCGTTCTAGATATAATGCATTCCACTCACTCTCTCGTGATAATACTTGATATTACTCACGTGCTTAACTTGACTTGTGTGGCCCAGAACGGGCGAGTACTTGCTTGCTTAAAATAGCCAAATTTCGTGACAAGACTTGCTAATTACATGCTTGAAATACTTGATACTATCTCCCCTTGAAAATTAGTGCAAACTCTTGATAGTTCCTTATTAGTACCTTGACATCATGAGTGATTCATCTTTAAAGTTCTTGACATCATGATCATTCATCATGAATAGCTTTACTTGCATTGCACGTAACATGTAACTACTTAAAGCATTGCTAGTTCTTGAGATATAAAATCCTACTGAGCGTTTGCTTACCGAGTTTTTCCCCACTTTTCAGGTAACTCGGATAGCAACAACCAATCGGAAGGGAATGAGACCGAGTGAAGAGTGTAGAGCTTCCGAACGTAGAGCCGTCACCTAGTCGTGTCTAGTCACGTCTTGATCTTTTCTTTGGAGTCCCTTGTCATAGTGCTTCCTTTCAGTTATGTGAGTCATAATGGGAACATGTTAAAGCTTGTAGCCACATGGATGGTTATCGATCATCATCTTTATGGTTTTGGATTATCGCTATTATGGATATGTGGTTACATTATGGAATTGGATTATGGTTGTTATTATTAATGTCTTGTTATTTGCGTACTCTGTCTTTGTGTTGAATTCTTCTTGTGCTCTGATTGATGTGATCGATATAAACTCGTCACGCGTATTGGGTTCCTTCCACGGTCGGGGCGTGACAGTTTTTGTGGTATTAGAGCCTAGGATTTCAAATTCTTAGGAAACCCAAGTCCAAGGATAGGTATACTCCTGACACCCGGTGAGATGGGTAGAACCACGGGTTAAGCCCTATGTTGACGTCCAACTTTGTAATTGAAAAGGTGACACTAATTAGAGTAAAATCTCTTGTAGGATTATGGCCATTGAAAGAGCACAATGGCGCGAGATGCAGCGCACAATGCAAGGTCTTACGTAGGCGCTACAGCAAGTGGCACAAGGTGGTGCTAACCGTGGAGTTGGTAATCTCCACAGAGGTTTTCGGAACATGAACCCACCTAAATTCACCAGCTCGTCCGACCCCGACGATGCCGAGAATTGGCTGAAGGAAATCGAGAGGATATTCCGTGTAATGTAGTGCACGGATGACGAAAAGGTCTTACTAGCCTAGTTCCAATTGGAGCGGGATGCATGTTGCTGGTGGGAGGCTGTTGGAGCCACATTGCCAGAAGAACAAGTCTCGTGGGCTGACTTTTTTGAGCATTTCAATAACAAATAGTTCTCTGACCACATCCAAGAAAATAAGGCAGCGGAGTTTGTCGCGCTGAAACAACAAACCTTGTCAGTGGCTGAATATGAGGCCCAATTCTCCATACTATCCAGGTATGCACCTCACTTGGTGTTCACCGAAAAGATGAAAGCAAGGCGGTTTTTGAATGGCCTTCGGCCGCAATTCATCACTCAACTTGCGTCGATGGACATTCAAGTCTACCCGAAGATGGTACGGCATGTACAACTACTAGAAGATGCCACGGAGCTGTCTGACAAGATCCGAGGGAGGGAGAAAAAGGAGAATGTCACAGGCTCCAATAATTTCAAACCATCATACAACAAAAAGCGGACCAGCAATGGAGGAGAGTCCTCCAAAGAAAAGAAGTCTAAAAAGTCTTTCTCTATCACCACACCTTCTAAGGAGGTGTGTAAGCACTGCGACAAGGCCGGCCATAAGGCCGAGGAATGTTGGAAAAGACTAGGAGCATGCCTTCGATGCGGGAGTCTGGAACATCGGATCCCTGATTGCCCGTTGATGAACGAACAAACTACCAAGGATGAGAAGCGTCCAGCTAAGAAGCAAGGATGGTTGCAAACACTCCAAGAGACGGAATCTATAGAAGGTGAAATTGTGGAAGGTACATTAACTATTTGTTCTAAGTCTGCACGAGTTCTATTTGATACCGTCAGAACCCATTATTTTGTGTCCAAGAAATTTGCTGCTTCTTTTTTCGCGGAACCCGAATTGTTAGACTTACTCATATCTACTCCTCTAGGGAACGAGTCCAATATCACACATCACTACCCAAATTGTAAGGTTATGGTTAAAGGCCAAAATCTACCTGCCAACCTGGTATGCCTAGATATGAAAGAATATGATGTCATTCTAGGTGTCGACTGGCTGTCCACCCATAAGGAAATTATTGAATGCCGGAATGGTATGGTAACCTTTGGAAGATACCCGGAACTGGTTTACACTAGCCCTCGGACTCGGAACAAGTCACCTATTTCGGCCCTCCGAGCTTGTAAGCTTATAAACAAAGGATGTGTAGTGTTCCTAGCATTCGTGACTACCACTGAAGCTAAGGTGTCTAGGCTGGAAGACATCCTTATAGTTCAGGAATTTCCCGATGTCTTTCCAGAAGATTTGCCCGGCTTACCCCGGAGCGGGAAGTGTCGTTCACAATCGACCTTGCCCCTGGTGCCGACCCTGTTTCTAAGGCACCATACAGAATATCCCCCGCTGAGTTGAAAGAACTAAAGGTGCAACTAATGGAATTGTTGAAAAGGGGTTTCATTAGACCAAACACTTTCCCTTGGGGAGCACCTGTATTATTCGTCAAGAAGAAGGACGGATCGATGAGACTCTGCATCGATTATTGGTAGATAAACCACCTCAAAATCAAGAACAAGTACCCGCTGTCGAGGATCGATGCGTTATTTGATCAAATCTCTGGAGCAAAATACTTCTCAAAGATTGATCTTCGATCAGGTTATCACCAACTGAGGATCAAAGAAGTGGACATTCACAAGACTGCATTCCGAAGTAGGTATGGGCACTACGAATTCACTGTTATGCCTTTTAGACTAATAAATGCCCCTGCCGCTTTTATGCAGTTAATGAACAACATCTTCAGGCCCCACTTAGATCAATTTATTGTGGTCTTTATTGATGATATTCTGATCTATTCAAAGACCGAAGAAGATCACGAAGTACATCTGAAAAAGGTATTGCAAATATTGAGGAAAAATAAATTATATGCCAAATTTAGCAAGTGCGAGTTCTGGCTCGAGGAAGTATCCTTCTTGGGCCATGTAGTCTCGAAGGACGGAATTTCTTTTGAACGTTCAAAGGTCGAGGCCGTGAAGAATTGAGAATGACCAACAAATGCAACAGAGATTCAGAGTTTCTTGGGACTGGCTGGTTATTACCGATATTTCATTAAGGACTTCTCAAAGATTGCTGTTCCTCTCACAAGGCTGACTCGCAAGGAGGTGCCTTATGAGTGGAATGAAGACTCTGAGAAGAGTTTCCAAGCATTGAAGGATCTATTAACTACTGCTCTAGTCTTATCATTACCAATAGAAGGAGAGAAGTACGAGGTATATACCGATACTTATGGTATTGGCCTCAGGTGTGTCTTAATGCAACAAGGGAGAGTCATTGCATACTCTTCTAGGCAATTGAAGAAACATGAAGAAAACTACCCGGTGCATGACTTAGAGCTAGCCGCGGTAGTGTTCGCCTTAAAAATCTGGAGACACTATCTCTACAGAGAATAATTCACTATGTACTATGATCACAAAAGTCTCAAGTATCTATTTTCCCAAAGGGAACTCAACATGAGGCAGAGGCGCTGGCTTGAATACCTCAAGGATTTCGACTTCACGATATAATACCACTCTAGTAAGGGAAATTCCGTAGCGGATGCCCTGAGTCGAAAATCGAGAGCAATATTGCCTAACTGTATGATACAAGAATGGAAGTTCTTGGAGAAATTCTCCAAGCTTAATATAAGCACAGACCAAAAGAAAGGGTGTATTACTCTATCACATATGAGTTTACATCCAGATTTACTATCTGAGATCAAGAAGTTACAAGATGAAGACCCTGTGCTAGTGGAAGTAAAGGATAAGCTGGAAGAACAACCAGACTTTAAGCTGGCATCTGATGGCAGATTGCTATTCCATGAGAGGACATGTGTATCGAACTGTCCCGAGTTGAAGAAGAAGATTCTAGAAGAAGCTCACCGATCAAGGTATACAATTCACCCCGGAGCCACTAAAATGTATCAAGACTTGAAATGAACTTTTTGGTGGCCCAATATGAAAAGGGAGGTAGAGGATTTCGTGTCTTGCTGTCTCACATGCCAACAAGTGAAGGCGGAACACCAGAAACCCGTCGAAAAGTTGTATCCTCTAGATATTCCCAAATGGAAGTGGGAAGGCATTGGCATGGACTTTATCATGGGCTTACCTAAGTCTAAGGGTGGACATGATGGCATCTGGGTAATCATCAACTGTTTAACCAAATCAGCCCATTTCCTACCTATCAAGAGCTGTTCGTCGGTTGTTGTCCTAGCCGCATTATACATCAAGGAGATTGTAAGATTGCATGGTGTACCTGTGTTGATCGTGTCTGACCGAGACCCACACTTCACTTCTCATTTTTAGAAGGGTCTACAAAACTCCATAGGGACGAAACTCAACTTTAGCACTACCTTCCATCCCCAAACAGATGATCAGACTGAGAGAACCAATCAGGTTGTTGAAGATATGTTAAGGGCATGTGTCATCGATTTCGGCGGAAGCTGGCATGACCACTTGCCCCTGGCTGAATTTGCTTACAAGAATAGCTATCATGCCAGTATTCAGATGGCTCCATTCGAAGCACTTTATGGCAGGAGTTATCGATCTCCTATATGCTGGGATGAAGTCGGCGAAAGACAAATACTAGGCCCAGATATGGTAAGAGAGACAACTGAGAAGGTCCAACTCATTAGGGATATACTCAAGATAGCTCAGTCCAGGCAGAAGTCACATGCTGACAATAGAAGAAGAGATCTGGAGTTCCAAGTTAGAGACCATGTTTTCCTTAAAGTCTCTTCTGGTCGAGGCATTAGAAGGTTCAGTGTTAAGGGTAAGCTTACACCAAGGTTTATAGGTCCGTTCGAAGTGCTGGAAAGAGTTGGCGAGGTAGCCTATCGCATTGCCTTGCATCCACAACTATCTAAAGTACCCAATGTGTTTCATGTTTTGATGTTGAAGAAATATGTGCACGATCCTTTCCACGTCATCGATCATGATAACTTGGTGATACCAAAGGACCTTACCTATGAGCAAAAGCCAATGAAGATCCTCGATCGAGAAGTCCGAGTTTTGAGGAACAAGACGATCCCTATGGTGAAAGTGTAGTGGAACAAATGCCTAGAACAAGAAGCCACATGAGAAATCGAGGAGTCAATGAGAAAAAAATATCCGGAACTATTTTAGACTGTAAGTACTCTGCACCCTCTATTTCTCCATGCATGCAATTAAATTTGGGGACCAAATTATTTTAAGTGGGGGAGGGTGTAGCACCCCAAATAAATTATAAAGGATAAAAGTACCTAATGAATTAAACATCACAAAATTATCTGAATAAACAAAACTAGAGCCCAAACCATCGGTCATTTTTCCATTTGGACAATCATATGTATAATTTTAACCTCCTGTACATGGGCTCCATCTTATCAATCCAAAACCTGCGATTCAAGAGACATGGGCCGTGTTAACCACGTCGAAGACTCTAATGGCCCAAACCCATAAACTCATCGAACGCTGCATGGGGTGGAGCTTTTGTAGAAACCCGATAATTAAAAATGAGAAATAAATTCAATTTCATTATGTAATTAAATTTTTCATGAAATAATTAAATTATATTTTTTAAGCTAGTTTATTGAATTTACTTGAATTAACTAGAAGTAAATAGATATTAAATGCTTTAAACCTTAGATAAATCATAGTAAGCCCAATAAAAGTCCATGTAATAGACTAGGATCACAATTGGTCCATTGGATAATCCATAATGGACTGGATTAATAGATTAAAAGATTTAATAAAGGTTAAATTGACCTAAATTCGTAACATGTGTTTAATATGATATTTAAGGGATTAAAATAACCCCATTTCTAGAAGATTGACTCAAGAATCAACCCTTACCTAACAGCCCACCTTGGACCAGCCGTTTTTACATTGTTTTCACACCTAAGATGGGCTAGATTAAGAAGAGAAATTATATTTTTCTTTTAATTCGGACTTAATGGGTTTGGTGAAATTAGGTGAGGAATCTTGACAAATTTGACCAAGTTTTTGCTAATAGAACCCCATTCGACCCTCAAACCATCCCTGGAGGTTAATGTTACGCTGTTACGAAGATTGGTGCAGATTTGAAGGAAGATTTGCAAGATCAAAGGGTTTTCTTATATTTAGAGATATTTCTTTAGATCTGTCTAAAGGTAGGTGTCTCTCAGGATAAACTCTAATTAAATCATGCCATTTTGTTCGTTTTTCTGTCCTCTTTCCATTGATAGCTCATTTATTAAATTCTGTTATGAAATGAGCAAATTATAGTCATTTTATTGGAGGGGTATTCCCATTTTTTCATCAGGTCCAGAACGTGCTATACCTCAGTAGCACATTCTGAACGCGTCAGCCCGACCCAGCGCGTTCTTCATGAACACGCTAGTCTCGGCTAGCGCGTTCATACCTTTAACCCCGGATGACCAGAAATCAAAAGTATAATATTTCTAATATATATATATATAATACCTAAAGTGTTTATATATATATATCAGGAGTCTATTTCTATTATGATTTATACAGAACCTATCTCTTTCATTTAGTTTTCAAAATTTTTAAATATATACATCTGTTCATGAACGTGCTAGTCTCGGCTAGTGCGTTCATACTTTTAAACCCGGATGACCAGAAATCAAAAGTATAATATTTCTAATATATATATATAATACCTAAAGTGTTTATATATATATCAGGAGTCTATTTTTATTATGATTTATACAGAACCTATCTCTTTCATTTAGTTTTCAAAAGTTTTAAATATATACATCTGTTCATGAACGAGCTAGTCTCGGCTAGCGCGTTCATACTTTTAAATCCGGATGACCAGAAATCAAAAGTATAATATTTCTAATATATATATATAATAGCTAAAGTGTTTATATATATATCAAGAGTCTATATCTATTATGGTTTATACCGAACATATCTCTTTCATTTAGTTTTCAAAATTTATATATATATACATCTGTTCATGAACGCGCTAGTCTCGGCTAGCGCGTTCATACTTTTAAACCCGGATGACCAGGGGTCAAAAGTATAATATTTCTAATATATATATATAATACATAAAGTGTTTATATATATATCATGTGTCTATATCTCTTATGGTTTATATAGAACATATCTATTTCATTTAGTTTTAAAATTTTGAAATATATACATATGTTCCTGAACGCGCCACTCTTGACTAGCGCGTTCTTCATGAACGCGCTAGTCTCGGCTAGCACGTTCATAAAAATTTTTCTGAAAATTTTGGTGATCAAAAATATAATATTTTGAATATATATATACTGTATTTATATATGCTGTATGAACACGACCCTGAGCTATAGCGCGTTCACAGACAGTAACATCTTTTCAGCCTATAGCTATTCTATTTTTTATCATAGTGACGTATGAAAATTATTTCAGAATGTAAAAAAGTATTTTCTATCAAATCGATGTATAAAAAAAACTACTTTCAGCATGTTAAATCTATTTTCTTATCATATGGTTAATTAATGTATGATTAAATACTAATATCTAAACTCATGATTTTAATTCATAAGCATATATTTCCATAACTAAAACTTGTTGTTTTATGATTCTGAGATTAAGCTAAGATATTTAAAAATAAAACAACTATCTTAATTTTTCTTCCTATTTACCGTTCATTTTTTGACTCCACGACTTAATGTCGTTAAACATGATGCCTTAAAGTTGTTATCTACCTTGTTGCAACTTCTGAAATTTTGTCAAATCTGTGCTTATTACAAATAGCATATTCTTGAAAATCATTGGCCATATACATTAAAGTGGAGGTCTAAACGTACTTGGGATCTTCGGATCCATATGACTCAATGCCTGGCATTAATGGGGCCCGGTCTGATCCTGGGGGGAGCGCCCGAAAGTACTTGTGCCCATGGGAGTTGATTGACCAACGGTGTGGCATTGCACCGAAGTGCATGATAGATTTACTTGATACGGCATTCCACTACACGTACTTGTTTACTTGTTTACATGACTACTTGAAAAATTACATGAATTACTTGACTTGCGTGAAATGACCAAATTCGTGAAATTCTTTACTTGTTCAAAGGTTATTACTTGAAAACTTCTCTTGATATCTTGTTATCTTGTTGGTACTTGAAATTTCCTTTTACAAAATTCTATTCAAATTTCATGATTTAACATTTCCCTATTCAACTTGGAAAATGGTTCAACATGCTAAATACTTCAAGATTGCCTGGTTCTTAGAGATATAAAATCCAACTGAGCTCTTAGCTCACCCTACGTTTTGGTTAATTATTGCAGGAAATGAAAATGTATAAGGGAATGGACAAGAGTGAGTGAGTGATTTTTCTTTTTACCTAGGTTTATGTAGATCATTAGTATTATTACAAGAATGATGTACTTTGGGATTGGAAGTTTGTAATTGCTTTTATGGCTTATGAATTAGTGATGTAAACTTCATTTTGATGGAATAAAAGTAGTGTTTTACCATTCATTTCTATCTTTAGAAATAAAATTGTACATGCTCTGATCGACACGCGTGTTTATGACTCGTCGCGCCCTCGATATTCCGCGCCATGGCGTGACAGCTTTAGGGTTTTCACAATGCAAATAGGGTAAGCGACTGTTGATTTGGCAGGATGAGTAACATGCGGAGCAACGCACGGAGAATTTTTTAGAACCCTGCTCTCATTGGACTTCGACCAATCCCTATAAATAATCCCCTTCGTCGATCGGGTAGAGGATATTGCCGCTGCTACATGCAATAGTGCCGTTAGACGTCCCCTACCTCCATCCTGCTGCTGCTGTTCTCGTCTTCACCTGCAGATGAGAAAACCATCCTATTTCCCCATCCTGCTATTTTGCCTGCAACGAGGAGAAGTGGAGCTTCTTCCTATTCTGCCTCCTACAGTGCTGAAGAAGACTTGGCTTCTTCCTTTCCATTTTCTTCCTTCTGCTGCGTGAAGAAGTTGCAGTTGTCTTCTTCTTTCTGATCTCAGATCGTCATTTTTTCACTCCACAAGGTAGGTGTTCTCAAGGTAGGAAGCCAAACAGTTAATAACAGTAAAATCATGCATATAGGTCATATAGTATGATACCATGATTTCTGTTTTTAGTTTTCGTAGTTTTATTGAGTTCTTGTAAATAGCGACCCTATCATGGGCGCTTATTGAATGAACGCCTGCGCACGCTGTCGCTAATTCATCTAGAATAGCGACAGAGGCCAGGGCATAGTTTAATAAGTGACCCTTGTCAAGTCGCTAATTCTTTAAGCATTTAATAAATATCACCTGCTTAAAAATTAATATCTACAAAACCTGATGCTAAAATATTTGCATGAGCATGTTCCTGAAACCCTGATATTTTTCTCTATCTGTTCATGTCTTCACTTTCCTATTTTGATAAACTGTAAATACCATGTGTCTGTGATTGTACCTGTCCGATGCGTAGCATCAGACAAATAAGGGGTGACAGTTACGTAGTCGCTATTTAAATAATAAGCACCCCTATACAGTGGCATTATTTCAAAATGAAATAGATATATTAGAAAAAGATAAAATATCTAGAAATTAAGATTTTTACGACCTGACAGTAGACGTTAATTAATGAATAAGCGCCCTTTTACAAGGTCGCTGATTATAATTAATTATGTTGATTTACTGAAAATTATTAGAATTAACGCCCGCTCATTGTGTCGTTAATTCTTATTATTTTGTGGAAATTTTAGCTATAAATAAGATTGAGCGACTATTTAGAAAGTCGCTATTTCATTGAATGGCGACGTATGATTAGGTGTAGTTTTCCTGTCTCACAGATTTATCGATTTTTTGGCCTATATCGCGGGTCTATGGCAGTGTGTCTGAGTCCGTAGATGCAGTCTCACGTTTCACGTTATTTTTCACATAGCCCCTAACTCTCGGTGATGATTGAGCCCTCCGCAGGATATTCCTTCCTTCAGACTGACGATTTCATCATTGGGACCTCCATAAGTCTACGTGAAGCCTTGGATTCCCTCAAGGCCGTTGAGCAGGTTTTACCCTAAAAACCCTGGAACCTTTCTTTGTCACGTCACTCTGAAGAAACGTGATGTTTGGCCCTCAAAGAGCGCTGTTCTGGCCTCTTTTGAGAAGTGTGCTGTCTGTCCTGAATTTGTGACCTGGACTTGGACGCCAAGAGAAATTGGCACCCAGTCAGGGGGCGCAGTTTACTGTTATAGCGACCATGACATGGACGCTGTTTATGAATGAGCGACTGATTGAGAAGTCGCTAATTCTTCGTGCCTGTACTGTTCACAGGAATGAGCGACCATACAATGGAGGCTATTTCTATAATTGGTGGCGACTGAGTGGGCGCCAATTACCTAGTTTCATGACATTATCTTGGTTTTCGTGTGGTTTAACACAGAGCCATACTTGTTCAAAGTTTAGTCCTTGAACTACTTCATTCGTGAAAATCTACCGTATCATCCTACAATGGTTTATCCCTTGGAACTCTATATTGGCTATACACTATAGTGGATGTCTAAAATATACATGACCCAATGCCTGCGCATATAGGGCCCGGTCTGGTCTTGGGAGGAGCACCCGAAAGTACTTGTGCCCATGGGAGCTATATTGATCACGGTGTGACATTGCACGAGAGTACTTGTCGTTCTAGATATAAGGCATTCCACTCACTCTCTCGTGATAATACTTGATATTACTCACGTGCTTGACTTGACTTGTGTGGCCCGGATCGGGCGAGTACTTGCTTGCTTAAAATAGCCAAATTTCATGACAAGACTTGCTAATTACATGCTTGAAATACTTGAAACTATCTCCCCTTGAAAATTAGTGCAAACTCATGATAGTTCCTTAGTATTACCTTGACATCATGAGTGATTCATCTTTAAAGTTCTTGACATCATGATCGTTCATCATGCGTAGCTTTACCTGCATTGCACGTAACATGTAACTACTTAAAGCATTGCTAGTTCTTGAGATATAAAATCCTACTGAGCGTTTGCTCACCAAGTTTTCTCCCACTTTTCAGGTAACTCGGATAGCGACAACCAATCGGAAGGGAATGAGACCGAGTGAAGAGTGTAGAGCTTCCGAACGTCGAGCCATCACCTAGTCATGTCTAGTCGCGTCTTGATCTTTTCTTTAGAGTCCCTTGTCATAGTACCTCCTTTCAGTTATGTGAGTAGTCATGGAAACGTGTTAAGGCTTGTAGCCACATGGATGGTTATGGATGATCATCTTTATGGTTTTGGATTATCGCTATTATGGATATGTGGTTAAATTGTGGAATTGGATTATGTTTGTTATTGTTAATATCTTGTTATTTGCGTACTCTGTCTCTATGTCAAATTTTCCTCGTGCTCTGATTGACGTGATCGATATAAACTCGTCACGCGTACTGGGTTCCTTCTACACTCGGGGCGTGACAGAAAGCCTTCAAGCACGGCTCATCCAACTGAAATGGAGTGTCCTTAGCCAACAGCTATCTTAGTGGCCGAGCAATGAGAGAAAAGTTTGGAATGAACCTTCTATAGAAACCAAGATGGCCAAGAAAGGATCAGATTTGTTTGACAGAATTATGGGGAGGAAGGGTAGAGATCAGATCCACTTTTACTTTGTCTACTTCTATCCCCCTTTCTGAAATAATATGGCCCAAAATAATTCCTTCTTTCACCATAAAATGACTTTTCTCCCAGCTAAGCACTAAGTTTGAATCAATGCACCTCTATAGCACTTTGCTCAGGTTTTCTAAACAGCACTCAAATGAATCTCCAAAAACTGAAAAATCATCCATGAAAATTTCTAAAAATTCCCCTACCATTTCGGAGAATATTGCCATCATGCATCGTTGGAATGTAGCAGGGGCATTGCACAGCCCAAATGGCATCCTTCTGAAAGCAAACATGCCATAGGGGCACGTGAAGGTGATTTTTTCTTGATCATCCGGGTATATGGCAACCTGGTTGTACCCGGAATATCCATGTAGAAAATAGAAATATTTTTGTCCAGCCAATCTCTCTAAAATCTGATCTATAAAGGGGAGAGGGAAATGATCTTTCTTGGTCATAGAGTTTAATTTTCTATAATCAACAAAAATTCTCCACCCCGTTTGCAATCTCATAGGCACTTCTTCACCTTTTTCATTTTGGATCACAATTAGCCCTGCTTTCTTGGGAACAACTTGGGTTGGGCTGACCCACTTGCTATCAGAAATGGGGTAAATGATCCCTATATCTAACCACTTCACAACCTCTTTCTTAACCACCTCTTTCATGTTGGGGTTTAATCTTCTCTGTATTTCCCGGCTTGGTTTGGCATTTTCTTCCAAATATATGTGATGCATACAGGTATCCGGACTGATCCCTTTTAGATTTGCCATTGTCCAAGCGATTGCCTCTGTATTCATCTTAAGCACATCTAAAAGTTTGCATTCTTGATTAGAAGTGAGGTTGGAGGCAATGATGACTGGAAGGGTGTGGTCAGGACCCAAGTAAGCATATTTTAGTGAATTTGGAAGTGGTTTCAGTTCAAGGACTGGGGGGTGTTCAAGAGATGGCAGAATTGGTTTAGATTGCAATGTAGGCAAGGGTTCTATCCTAGACCATGGTGCAGCAGAGACGGATGAATCTTGAAGCATGTTACCTTCCTCTAAATTTTTCTTAACTTCTCCCGGACTCTCTACGGTCAAACTTTCAAAAATATCAATGGCATTACACTCCTCTCGATCTGGGTATTGAGATGCTTTGAAAACATTCAAAGAGACATTTTCTCCCCCAAATAAAATGTCCATAGTTCCAGTGGCACAATTAATGTTGGCCTTGGCAGTAGCAAGAAATGCTCTGCCGAAAAAAATGGTCGTATGTTTCAGCTCTTGAGATGGGGCCATATCTAAAATCAGAAAATCCACTGGGAAATAGCAATCTCTAACCTTCACAATCACATCTTCCAGCAGGCCTCTTGGTGTTTTTATAGATTTGTCAGTCAATTGAAGGATTATAGATGTGGATTTCAACTCACCCAGATTAAACTGTTCATATATGAATGTAGGCAGCATGTTCACACTTGCTCCTAGATCTAGCAAGGCTCGCTCAAAGGTAACTCCACCTACATCGCATGAAATCAAGGGGGCTCCGAGATCTTTCAACTTTTTGGGAAGATGGTTCATCACTATAGCACTTACGTCCTCAGATTGACAAAATTTTTGAGTGATTGCCTTGGATTCCCTTTTTGGCGTGCACATCTCCTTTAGAAATTTAGCATATGCCAGTACATGTTTGATTGCATCAAGAAGTGGAATGTTGATTTTCACTTCTTTGAATAGTTCAATCAGCTCATCCAGTTGCACCGGCTGCTTCTTAGAAGCTTTTGACTTCAAGGCATTGGGAAAAGGGATCCTTGGCATATATTCTTGAAGATTTCCCTCCATCTTTTCTTTTCCTTTGTTCATTTTCTGACCTGATTCTTCTTTTTCTGATTTCTTTTCCCTAATGATCATTGGCTCCTCCCTTTCACTATCACTTTCCTCTTGGACGGCTTGATCTAAACTATTTCTTGCCCCTTTAACTTCATGAGGGTCATTGAGTATTTTCCCACTTCTAAGTGTAGTGATGGCATTAGCATTCTCAAACTGAGGACCGGTAGGAGGGGGAAATTGAAGTTGGTTTGGCTGAGGTAGAGCCCTTGGAGGAAAGCCATGAGGTTGGTTCTTAGTTTTAGCCAATGGTTAGCTGGGAAGTTGACCTACCTCCCTTCTCATGCTAGATTCAGCCAACTTCCCTAATTGGCTCTCCAATTTGGAAATGGATTGCTGTTGTGAAAGAATGTGTTGTTGTTGAGAAAGAATCAGCAGTTGGAGTTGGTCAAATTTATCTTTGAAGTTGGGCTGAGAGGGTGGTTGTGGTAAAGGAATTTGGGGCTGATTAGCCCGGAAAGAATGATGATGTTGATATTGACCCTGAGCAAACTGAGTTTGAGGGTGTGGGACCTGAAATTGCTGATTCGGCTGTTGCTGAAATTGGGTTTGATAAGGGTGAGAAGTATGAGAAAAATTTTGTTGAAATGGAGCTTGAAATGTTGGCTTTTGAGCTGGCTAGGTTGAAAGATTGGATTGATGGGATGGTCCTGACTGATTTTTCCACGAAAAATTTGGATGGTTTCTCCAGCCTGGGATATAAGTGTTGGAATGTGGGTCATAGGTAAGCTTGGAGACACCCTATGTAGCAAAGATTTGTTCTTGTATAAATGGAGGGAGTTGGGATGCTGTAGGACAGTCAATGGCAGCATGTTGTGGGCCTGAGCACAGAGCACACACCTCTTGCATAGTGGGTTCAGAAAATGATGGAGAATGAAGAGTAGATGGGAAAGTAGGTTCTTGCCTATTCCTGGCTAACAACTGATCTAACTTGTGGGCCACCAGATCTACTTTCTCTATCTTTTGCTCTAATATATTCATTTTGTTTAATTTTTGTGTGAGAGCATTGACATCTACCCTATTTTCAGTTTCCCCTTGGTTTCTGATTTCATACAGCCCCGCCCTCTTGGACGATCCAATTATTCTCTCATAGGATGTCAATGAGGCATGACCTATAGAATTTTCACTCAACATCTCAAATAAGTCATACGCCTCGTCCTCACTCTTGCTCATAAAAGCTCCTTCACAAGATGCATCAACCATTTGACGATAACTGTCAGTCAAGCCCTCATAACAAGCCTGAACTATTTGCCATTTCGAGAGACCATGGTGTGAGCATTTTCTCAGCAAGTCTTTTAGTCTCTCCCAAATTTCATGAATTTGTTCCCCCGAATTTTGAGAAAATCCTATGATTGCTCTTCTCATAGTGTTTGTTCGGCCAATCGGATAGAATTTCTTAAGAAACTCTCTTTGCATTTCTGCCCATGCCTCACAAGGTCTACACAAGGCTCCTAACCATTGCTTAGCCTTATCCTTAAGCGAGAAAGGAAATAGGGTCAGCTTGAGAGCATCACCAGAGAAGTTCTGAATTTTTACAGTGGAGTAGATCTGAAGAAATTCATCCAGATGTTTGTAGGGATCTTCATTCGTGTTGCCATAAAAAGATGACAACATTTGGATGGTACTGGATTTGATTTCATACTGAACTGCCTAATTCGAGGGTGCGTGCACATAGAATGAAGGCTGATACTGATTGGGCATGAAGTAGTCTTTCATCTGTTTGGGAGCATCTTGTTGATTGGGGTCGGCCATTATGTCAGGTTGGTTCGGATTTCTAGGCTGCACTAACCTCTCAATCTCCCCTATGGGTCCTAGGAATGGTGGGTGAAGAGACCTCCTCCCATGCATACAAGAAAACCCACAAAAAGTGTAATGGAACAAGAATTTTTCTTAAACTTATTTTTGGAAGCAAGGCAAGTCGACTTTACCGTCTAGTAGTTGACTTGAATATAATTTTCCAGAAATGTACTGACCTTTGGCAACGATTGGATTCCCCAAAAAGAAATCTTCAATTTTCTATATCCTAATGAAGCTGAGTCGACTTGATCAGCAGAGAAGTCGACTTGAAGTCAATTTTTTTTTCTTTTCTTTTCATTTTCTGTAAAATAAAGACAGAGAAGTTAGTAGATATATTTACACCTCAAACACATAAATCACCAACATTAAAAATTAATTCCTCCCCGACAACGGCGTCAAAAATTGATAGCTAGCGGACAGTGGTCGTTATAACATCGCTCGCGCGCTCATCTTTAAAATTTTTAACCGCACTCACTCTTAACCAAAGTTTGGATTACGAGCAAAGTGGTGAGCGTAGGTCGATCCCACAAGGAGTAAGATTTCTGATTGCATAAGTTGGATACTTGTGTGTGAGAGATGGTGCTAGATGTTGAGTTGAGTGCTTGTTTGATACTTAGATAAAGATTTGAAAACACTTGCAGTGGATTAAATCTATCTAAGGAATGTAAGACAGTAAAGAGGAGAATGATGGAAGGAGGTTGGATGAAAGTAAGAAACAAATACAGCAAATAAAATCTATTCTTCCAAAGTTGAGATTACAATGTCCGCTGAAATAAGAACAAGAAAGGAAAGAAAGCTAGAAACTGCAGAATGCTGAAAAACACAAATCTAGAAGATGATGCCGTCACCTTCCTCTTGCAGGACCTTTGAGCTCGCCCCACTTAGAAGAAGACGTAGAAGACTACTCTAAGCGATTTCAAAGCAGGAACAAAAGTTGGGAAAAATGTCCTCCCCCTCCATGCTTCCAGAGTAGGAAAAATAATATATCCCCCCTCAAAACTACTCTTACGTTCTTGTATATTCTCCTCTTTCCATCCACCTAGAGCCTGGAGCCTCGAGCCTAGAGCCTCCTTCAATATTTCACATCCCTGCCTGATTAGATCTGCAGCTGGCCTCTTAGGCTTCTGTCCCTTGGCCTTCTGGCCTATCAACCACGTGCACCGTAATCAGTCGACAAAAGATTTGTTCGTGGATAAATGGATGGAGTTGGGATGCTGTAGGACAGTCAATGATAGCATGTTGTGGGCTCGATCACAGAGCGCACACCTCTTGCATAGTGGGTTCAGAAAATGATGGAGAATGAAGAGTAGAAGGGAAAGTAGGTTCTTGCCTATTCATGGATAACAACTGATCTAAATTCTGGGCCACTAGATCTACTTTCTCTATCTTTTGATCTAAAATATCCATTTTGTTTAATTTTTGTGTGAGTGCATTAACATCTACCCTATTTTCAGTTTCCCCTTGGTTTCTGATTTCATACAGCCCCGCCCTCTTGGTCGATCCAATTATTCTCTCATAGGATGTCAACGAGGCATGACCTATAGAATTTTCACTCAACATCTCAAATAAGTCATACGCCTCATCCTCACTCTTGCTCATAAAAGCTCCTCTGCAAGATGCGTCAACCATTTGACGATAGCTGTCAGTCAAGCCCTCATAAAAAGCATGAACTATTTGCCATTTCGAGAGACTATGGTGTGAGTGTTAGAACCCTAGTTTTGATAATGACAATCTATGAATCATGTTTAGATTAAAGTGTTTAAATCTTTCAATTATATCTGTTATGTTTGGTTTACCTGGTGCATGTTATTTCATAAAAGGAATCATAGTCAGTGCATGTGTTGTCCTGCTAGAGATCTAGCTCGGTGCTAGTCTGGCTTAGTTCTGCATTTCACGTATAAGTACTTGTCTCGGTGCAAGTTTTCTGTTCACACACAAACACTATTGTCCCGTTCGTTCCTCAGTGCATTACTTGTCTCATACATAAACGGGTCAGTGTATTTCAATGCAGCATGCACATTTAGTGTCAGTGCATTCTTGTCCTCCATCTCGGTGCAAGTTTCTCACGTAGATAGGATATTTCCATCTCGATGCAAGGTTTCATTTAGAAATGATATTTCCATCAAGGTGCAAGGTTTCACTTAGATAGGATATCACCATCTCGGTGCAAGTTCTGACTTGGACGGGATTTCTTGACTCGGTGCAAGCTTTGTCTTGCATCTTTCTTTGTCCGTGTATTCTTCTCCATCATCTCGGTGCAACTCTTGCTTGGACCGCAAATCCAACCCGGTGCATTTACTGTCCTACACATTGTTTTTTAGAGTCGGTGCATCCGCTGTTCTAGACACTTCATATGTCAGTGCATGTGTTTAGACCTTTTGACTCGGTGCATAATTTTTGTAATGCCCTGGATCCTTGGTGGATCTTTGCTGGATCCTTTGCAGGTCTTGTTGGATCTTCGTTGGATCTTTCGGATCTGTTTCGGATTGGTTTCGGTGAGTTTCGGTTCACTTTTGTGGCTTCCGAGTTGAGTTTGACGAGCCGTGTGGGTTTTTCGCACGTACTAGTTACGGAACCCTACGGTGAGTGTGTTTGTCAATTCTCGAACTCGTGGATGCTACAGCGACGATGTACTCTTCGAGCCGGTCGTTTCGACTATTTTTGCGTATTTTTCTGAATTTGTGCATTTTCGGCGCATTTTCAGAATTGTCAGAAATTAGGAAAATTTCCTAATTTCTTTTCTTTTTCTTTTCTTTTCCTCTCTCCTCCTTCTCATTCGCCGCCGTCGCCTCTCTCTCTCCCGTTTTCTCTCCCGTTCGCCTCCTCGGCTCCGGCTACAGATGGAGGACCTAGAGGCACGTGTTGGGGACGTGATGGAGCTGGCTGGGTGCGAGACGGAGCGAGGATCGGATCGATTCTGGCGCAATCCCGATCGGTGGATTCAAAGCCGGTGAAATCGGTTCGCGAGTGGTTTTCAGCGTGGTGTAGTCCCTTCGGGGCACGGTTTCTTCGGTGGAGGTAGGGTGACTGATCCTTACTTCGTCCTCTTCGTTTTCCCTGCCATTGCACGGCGTTCGGCAAGGAAACGGCCGAGTTTGGGCTTGTTTTGCCTAAACCGTGATTTTCGTGGTTTTTAGGGTCGGCCGGTAAACGGCGACCATGTGCGGCGTAGTTAGTTTCTAATTGACCGCTGGGATGTTAGGATCTCATCCACGTTGATTTCGTGTGATTTGGTGTTCATTCGAGGCCGGTAGAAGCCCGGGAACCTCGGTGACCCACTTAGGGTCGATTTGTCTAAATCGCCCGGATCTTGCGTTTTTGAGCTTGCATGTGGGGTTTGGAGTCCCCTGATGTTGTTATTTGTCGTTTAGGTGTGTTTCCCCTACGTTTCGGCGTGAATGGGGCGTGGAACGGGCCGGTTTGGCCGTTCCTCTGTTTTCCCGCCGTATGGGAAGTAGCGGTCGTTCCAATGGCCGTTACTTGCTTCTGACGGTCCTACGACAGACCGTTACTTCGTTTGGCATTTTTGAGCTTTCTGGCTTTTGGGTGAGTGACGGCCCTAGGGTGACGCGTCGCTTCCTTGTAACGCGCCTAGGCTAGCGCGTTACTTCGTCTTCGTCGTTTTGTTTTGGGGTTGAGTCGGTTGATCTAATGCGCTTGACCCAGCGCGTTAGATGAATGTGACGCGCCTGGTCCTGGCCGTTACTTGTTGTTTGACCGACGTTGACCATTAGAGGCGGTGCCTCTGACGGTGGTGCCCCTATCCGTTATTTGAATGTAACGCGCTTGCCCCTGGCCGTTACATTCTGTTTGGCTGAGCTTGGGTGGCTATGCCCGTTGGAAGTAATGGATGTGCCCCCTTGCGTCGTTGTGATACAACGCGCCTGTCTCTGGCCGCCGTTTATTGTTTTGTGCTGGGTTGAGGGTGGCTGTGCCGTTGTGAATAACGCGCTTGCGCCCGTGCGTCGTTTGGCTGTGACGCGTCTCCCTTGCCGCGTTGTTTGTTCGTAACACGCCTAGCGTTGCGCGTTACTTGGCTTTAGTCATGGGTTTTGTTGAATCTGACGGCCCTGGTTTGGTGCGTCGGGTTGTTTGTAACGCGCTTAGGCCCGTGCATTACATTGATGTAACGCGCTCGGCGCCGGCCGTTACATTCTTCGTGTTTTAATAGGTTGGTTAGGGCTGTGAGTGACGGCATGTCGTCCGACCGTCGTTTGGTGTGTAACGGCCGTGGGCTAGACCGTTATTTGCTTGTGGCGGTCTAGGGGTGGCGCGTTACATCCCTTGTGCTCCGTTTTCCGTGTTTTGGTTTTGGCTTGTCTTGGCTTGTCCTTGTGGTCTGCCCGTTGTCCCGTGGATGTCTCCCGACATCCTATGAGGGAGAAGACTACGTTATGAGGTGACCAGGAGTCTTCTTGCTTGAGGTGGGACTCTCTTTCCTACTGTTCGAGCATTGTTGTGGGGTCCAGGTCAACCCGGTGTGACCCAGTGGTAGACGTGTGACCTTTGCTTGTGTTTGGTCTGGTTCCGGTCAACCCGGGGTGACCCAGGGGTTGACAGGTGACCTTGTGTGTCTCGGTGGTTGTGTCCGGCTCGAGACGCTGCTTCTGGATGCCTCGAGGTGTTGTCTTACCTCGATTTGCACGTCTAGTCGTGCTGAGGGTTCTTGGTGTTTCCCTCAGGTCTCCGTGTGTTGTTTCTACGGAGCGTGGTTCTTCTGGCTTAGGATTAGACCGATTGGCTGCTTGTTCCGCTGTCTGTGACGATCTTGCCGTTGAGTCGTCTGACTCAAGGATTGTTGCGTTGTAGGTCTAGTTGCCTGGTCCTGAGCCTGTTGGCGGTTGTCTAGCTGCCTTGGTGCTTTGTGGTGCACGAGACAGGGCTTTTCTTAGACTGTCTGTGCTTTAGCACCTGTGTTTCAGAGTTCGTGCCTTGTGAGCCTCCACTAGTTGTAGCCCTAGGCTTTTGCCGACCCACCGGGAGTGGTGGAGGGGTTTTCCTGTTGCGTTTGGTACGTACGGTTTTTAAGCTAGTTCCGTAGGCCCCGGCCAACGGTAGCGTCCTACCGAGGGGAATACTAGCTAGAGGCCTGACCTAGGTAGAGGTCGGTGTGTGCACACGTGGTCAGGGACTGGGGACTTGCGCCGACGGGCGTGGCCCTAACTAGTCACTCGCAGTTGGTGCTGCAGTCCTGTGTTGTGGTACCATGTTTCCTTGGAACTGTTGTTCCTCGGACCTGGTTCTTGGTGTGTCTTGTTCTTGAATGGACATGACACTTGCGGCGCAGTGTAAGTCGTCAGTGGACGCTTCTGGCTGTTCTTCTAGGAGGAGGGTGCTCCTGTCACTCGGTGCTGTGACTCTCGCGTTTTCTTGTGCGCTGTGACCTTTGCGAGTTACCTTCTTGTGGCCGTACTTGAGGTCAGTGTTCTGTCGTTGGCATGACTTTCTAGTCATGCGTGGGGCTGTGTGCACGACGTCTCCTGTCATGTTTTGTCTGTGTTTTTGGCGTCGGCGTCTGCCTTCGCCTTTCTTTTGGCTGACGGATTCGGTTACCCTACTGCGCGAGTTTGGGGTCAACCGTCTGTTGCCGCTTGGAGTAGCTTAGGGTACCGAGTTCTCCTCGGTGGCCGTTGTCCCGTGTTTTACGGCCTCGCTCTTCTTTGTTGTTGAGCTCCCCTTGCTCTTAGCCTGTTCCCTACTCCTGCTGTACCCTGTCTGTTTACAGCTTTTTAGTGTAGCCTTTCCTGCTTTGCTGCACTTGCTGTTTCCGTAGTTGCTTCCGTTGCTCTGTGCGTTTTCCAGTGGGGATCCGCGTGACCCCTACTGAGTTTCTGTTTAGAGACTCACCCCTACTTTTCAGGTGGGTTTCGCCGTCTGCCTCTGCTGTCCTTGGTGGAGCGTGTTCGCTGTAGCTGCCAGCTGTACCTACGTCGGGCTTCCCCCGACTTGTGTGTACGTTTCTTTTCTATCGGACTGTACTGTGATAGACTTGTTGTCTTTCCTTTGGGATGGACTCTGGTGTATAATTGTGAAATTTGAATTATTAATGAAAAAGTAATTTTATTTATGCTACTTTAGCAATCCATGTAATGAAATTTAATTGCTTACTGTTATATCTGCTGGCTTCAATGTATTCCACACACTCCTTTTTCCCTTCGGCGCTTTCCCGCGCTTGGGAGGCCTCGCGGGTCTCATGTGGTATCACGTGTATTCGGTATTTATACCGGGTGCACCGCGTATCCGAAATCCGGGTCGCTACAGTTTTCCTCCTGTGCCTCGTGGAATCATGTCGGTGCAATCCATTGATCACCTTGTACTAAGTCAGTACAATGGTTGAATTGCATATTTCTACTCAGTGCATGTTATGTTTACTCTCTCATTACGTCTGTGCAAACTGTGCTAAGTGTTTGACTAACGTCTTGTATTTCTGACAGAGTTATCGCTCCGAGGAGGGGCACGTGATCCAAGGTGGATAATCCTCCAAAAGAATGCCACGTGGAAGGGTATAATGCTCAGATGGTGACACGTGGCTGAGAGCCTTCTGGAAGCATATGGGCGGGAGTTCTTCCTCCACACGCCAAATAAGAGGATATAAGAAGTTGCAGATCGAAGGCAGAATAGATATCGAAAGAAGAGACGTGGCTGAGAGCCCAATAACGTCTTGTATTTCATTTTGTTCTTTATCTTAATCTTCTGATCAAGCTGTGTGGCAGCAGAGGTCAAGCTATAATCCTCAGCGGTCAGAGGAGAAATCCTCTGGATAGCAAGCTGTGTTGCTCAGCTGTTTGTAAGCAAGCTGTGAGGCTCAGCGGAGGCAAGCTGTATTGCGCAGCGTTTTCTAGCTGTAAGGCAGCGGGAAGCCTCACTCTGATTTGAGTGAGGGATGGACGTAGGTCTGCAGGCAGCAGACTGAACCATCTAAAAAACTCCTTGTGTTCTGTGTGGTATGCTTGTCTTCTGTGAATCGATAGATGCATAACTAGGCTCGAGTAGTTTAGTTTGGCTTTCAAAGTTCATTGGTGCACATCAGTTATTCGAGTCTATTATCTGACTCAATCAGGCCCTTGCGTTTGGGTTAATTGATTTTTATTTGGTCAATTTTTTTTTAGGGATTCATTCACCCCCCCTCTGAATCTTACTCGCACCGTTGCTAGATCCCATCAATTGGTATCAGAGCCGGTTTCTGCACTAAAGCTCTAACAACCTGCAGATTCGTTCCTTGATTTGATTTCGGTGCAATTTGATTTGCTATATATGTTTTATCTTGTTCTTATGGCTAAAATTCATGTATACATTGATTCGGATTTCTATGTGATACATTTGAATTCTGACTTATGGGTACTCATAGATCACAGTCCATATGAAGTTCCAGAGGACAGATCCCAATGGAAATCTTCTGACAGACTGAAATCTAAAGAAAATAAAAAGGCCCTAGATCTAACCAAAAGGGCAATAGACTCTAACTATGTTCCATATATCAATGAATGCAAGAGTGCATCGACTATCATCAACAGAGTGTTGGGAACATCTGTTGGAGGTGAAGAAATGTGTTTGATGGTCAGAGATCAGTCCGAGGACTCATCCTCCCAGGTAATTTCTGAAGCTGCAAATTTTAGTTATGATGACTTACTCTCCATGAATGAGCATTTACTGAATAAATATGATAGAGTCAAGTCAGAAAAGAGCAAGTTGAGAAAAGAAATGATCCATGAAGTTGCTCGCTTAAAAGCTGAAAAAGAAAATTTGAAATCTGAAAATGAAGGCTTAAGAAATAAACTTACTAAAGATGAAAATTCATGTAATGAATGTGCTTTCTTAAGGGAACTAATTGAAGACCTTGATTCGGATGACAATATGCAGAAGAATCTAATTAGATCCCTGAAAGAAGAAAATAATTCATTGCTTGAACAGAAAAAGGAAATTGATGAATGCCAAGACAAATTGATTGAAGAAAATGGTTATCTAAAAGATCAAAATAAAAAGATGATGGTTCTGAATACTGTTCTCTCTGAAAAATGGTTAGCTTTTGAAAGAGGAAAATCAGTCTTGGAAGAAAAAGAAGTGAATATAGATGTGAAGTTAACGCATGAGAATGAAACTCTGAAAAGTCTAAATGATGTTTTGCATAATCAAGTCATTTCCTGTGAAGACTATATTGTCTCCTTGCAAACTAAAAGTGAAGATTTAAAGAATTCCCTGTCAAAGTTTGTTAAGAGAAAAGGCAATTTGAATAAGCTGCTTGGAGCTAATGTAAATTTTTAGAAAGAGGGACTAGGTTACAGTCCAGTAATGAAGAAGGTTGATGGAAATAAATTGAAAACTATTTTCGTTAAAAGTTCAGAACAAGAAAAACCTTCCAGTTCATCTGTATTTCAGTTCACAGCGAAGAGAAGTGAAGAATAAAGTGAAAATTCAAAAAATGGAGGAAAATAGAAAAAGTGTGAAAGCAAACATAAAACCAAACTTTCATCTGATGCTGTTAAAGTTTCTCTTGTCTCTAAAAATTATCCTGAACAAGTGCATGTTAGAGAAATCTTCCCCATTCAGTCACATGCAAACACAAAAACCTTTTCATGTCGTTACTGTGGAAAAGCTGATCATAAAATGCATGAGTGTAGAACAATGGAGCTAGATGAGCTGGCCTCCAAGAAATTTCATGATGGAAAAACTCAAAACACTCACCATGCAGTTCAGAAGAAGAAAATTCACTGTTACCACTGTGGGAAGTCGGGCCATATTGGAGCCCATTACTGGCATGCTCAAAGAAAGAGAGTCAATTCAAAATTTGGAAACTCCCCTGTAAATAAAAATGTTGCTTATGGAAGAATTGGCCACCATGAATTTGAATGTGGTAAATTTGAATGCTGGCATGCAAAAAGAGGTAACAATCTCCATGGCAGAACCATCTAAACAAAAGTCCACCCACAAAGATTAAATGTTTATTCTATCAAGAAACATCCGAATTCTGCTATTCACTGTTATTATTGTGGGAGAATGGGTCATATTATGAATAAATGCCATGACTTGGAATTTGATAATAGAAAAACTTGGAAACCTTGGAGTGCACCTACCAAAGGTGTCACTCAACTAATAAGACCCAATAGTCTTTGGGTCCCCAAATTTGCAGGTGTGTCTTAAAGAAGGAAAATAAAGGGAAAATAAAACCAAGGCACACAAAGGTTTGTTGAATTTAATTTCTTCTCTAGTTTACATCTATTTTTTTTAAGTTACAAATGCCTGCATGGTCTCTATCCTTCTACTGTGATCAATGTCATGTAATTAATTCATGCAGTTAGGAGGATGCAAACTTGTGATGAATGCTAGATAATGAATCTCATTTTGAAATTGATCATGTTGAATGATTAGGAATCTTGCATGCAGTTTAACACAATGTCATCATTTAGAGTAGCATTTCTATGATTTTTTTTAAAAAAATAATGTTTGATGGAAATCTCTGCTCACTCAAAGGGGGAGTTTAGTCTATCTAAGGCAGCTGGTCATTAGAGGTATACGCTTCTGAAAAAGAGAACATGAGATTTGGTATCTCTTCTGCTGCTGAGCTCAATGTATCTGGTCTGTTGTAAGTTGATATCTCTTCTAGTGGAGTGTTACTCGTTCTGGTTCAGTAAGCTAGATGCTACCTTGTGGATGTTTAAAATTATGAGAGGCTGTGCTTTGCTCTAATGGGAGTCATCTTGTGGTGTCTAATGAATTTGAAAATTCTGTTGCGGGCTCTGTCATTGGTGTGAGCTTAAGTTTGCATGAGAAGTTTGTCTGAAGACTGAATGATGATTAATTTACTGAGAGATGTGCTGGTGGGCTGTTAGCCGTTTAAGTTGTGGCTTTTGGAAATGCTCTTACCTTGCTCACATATGGCATTCATCCTCCTCACCTAGTCATTGGTCTATCTCTCCTATCATTCTTTATCTTCTAAATATTTCTGGTTGTACTAGTAAGGGGGAGTAGTATATATAAATGCTGTCACCTTTACCCTCTTCAATAAATAAATGCCTAGATCACTCTAGACCAAAAATATCTTGCTGATCTAAATTGAGATGTAATTTACAGTGTATGAACATTAAATCTTATCCGAATTGTTCTCATAAATTCCAATGAGTGATTTCTCAACGATTTTGAAACAGTCCAAATTGGAAACTTCTCTGTAGATGGTCTGATATCTGAAAATCTTTAGTAATAAGCCAATATGTTGGAAACCTAAGGTTTATATGATTTTTACGTCTTGTTAAAGAGATTTTTCTGACAAAAGAACTGGGAATATGCCATGATATAAAATAATGAAAGAAAATTTGGCAGAGCAATGGCATGACATTTGAGAAACTGACTATCTGTTTCAAAGAAATTCAGAGGTTATGTCATGATAATCAATGCTAACTCTATTCAACATATGAAGTATGAAAGTTAACTGCACTGAGTAACCAGGGATTCCGGTGTTTGATCGACATGTCTCCTTGTGTAAAAAGGTGCAGCTATACTGGAATACTCAATAAAAGTTTTTTTAAATAAAAAAAGGGAGAGGAGTAATGAAATATATATGTGGTTGACCCAATAGTTGTCTCAGTTAATTTCTACAGACTTAAGTAAAATACAAAACTAGGTTTTTCAATCAGATTTCGGCTAATGAAAGGGACTAGTAAGATTAATGACTCCTCTGTCTGAGTTGTTTCCTTGATTAAGCTATTTTATTTTTTCATTGACTTCAATTCATTTGAGATATCTTGTGAAGAGCTAACCTGTGAGATATAATATCATATTCCATAAATTGCTTCTCTATGAAGAAAGGCACCTTATTTTAAGTTAAGGGTATTTTGGGTATTATCTACTGAAGATTGGTAAAGTTGGTAGTATTCCTCTATATACAAAACCCTATCTACTTTACCATCTTACCCTTTCTTTCGAAGCTGAAGCGTCCTCCCGCTCCGTGGCTCCTTCGCGCGTGCACAACCTGAAACCCTTCGCTTCTCAAACCTTTCTCTCCTCCCAGTGCACCCTCTCTATCTCCACATCTCGTCTCTCCTCCATCCTTGCTGCCGCCATGTCTACTTCGATAGCCGTGAGCAAAGGGAAGAGGAAAGCAGTGGAGCAGCCGCAGCCAGAAGATGCTATGTCCACGGTGGCCGCAGTACAACCTCAAGGGACGAAAAGGTAGAAGAAAGCAGCTTCTACCATGAGGAAGGAAGATACTTCTACAAGGCCTACAGAGAAATCTTTGCTAGTATTGGAAGCCAGGAAGATTATACCCCCTTGGTATATTGTCTTTACTGATCAAGAGATGGCTTTCGAGTTCCCTGAGGTGCTTGAGCTGTTTGAGTTCCAACAATGGAAAGAGTTCTTAATCATGCAGAGGGTGTATTGTCCTAATCTGGTAGCAGAATTCTACAACAACTTGAGGTACAATGATGCTAATTTCACAGTTTCCTCTCTGGTCAAAGGAAAAGTGATAGAGCTATCTAGGCAATCCCTACACAGGACTCTAAGAGTCCCTATAGATGGAGAGGTCGAAGGAGAGTTTACATTTAACCTACATGATACATTTGCCCTCATCACTGACCTGCCTAGAAACATTCATGACAAGCAACAGACTAAGCTCGGTTGTTATAACACCAACAAAATTTCTACACCCAAGAGACTACTCCATCACATTCTCACCTCCATGATTACTCCACAAGTAGGAAGAAGGGGTAGACTGACAGATTCTCAACGGTTTATTCTCTACTAATTACTGAAGAAAATTAGAGTCTGTCTACCGCATATAATGATTCAGGTCATAGGAACCTGTAAGGAGTCAATAAGATATTTTCCTTTTGCTGCTCCTTTAACTACAATCTTTAAAGAGGAAAATATCTCCCTAGATGGTGAAGTTCTGTCATCAATCCCCAAGATAAACATCTACAACATGAGTTTCATTAATACCTTCATGAGGAGGAAAGGAACCAAACGAACGAGTACCCCTTCTACAAAGGATACTCCAGTGGAAAAAGATACAAAAACTCAGGATGAGTCAGTGTCTGATCAGCCCACACAAGAAACTCACACTCTTGAGTTAATTCAAAGTGAATGTCAGTCTCTTCAGTCACCCTTGGAACTTGTTCGTCAGAAGGAGGATGGAGAAACCCGATAATTAAAAATGAGAAATAAAATTTTTAATTTCATTATGTAATTAAAATTTTCATGAAATAATTAAATTACATTTTTATGATATGAAATAAACTAGTTTATTGAATTTACTTGAATTAACTAGAAGTAAATAGATATTAAATGATTTAAACATTAGATAAATTATAGTAAGCCCAATAAAAGTCCAAGTAATGGACTAGGATCACAATTGGCCCATTGGATAATCCATAATGGATTAGATTAATGGATTAAAGGATGTATTAAAGGTTAATTAGATCAAAATTCGTAACATGTGTTTAATATGCAATTTAAGGGATTAAAATAACCCCATTTCTAGAAGGTCGGCACAAAAATCGACCCTTACCTAACAGCCCACATTGGACCAGCCGTTTTTACATTGGTTTCACACCAAATGAAGGCTAGGTTAAGAAGAAAAATTTCTAATTCGGAGTTAGAAAGTTTGGCATTGGTAGGCAAGGAATCTTGACAAATTTGGTCAAGTTTTGGCTATAAATAGAACCACATTCGACTCTCAAATCGTCCCTGGAGGTTAAGGTTACGCTGCTACGAGGATTGGTGGAGATTTGAAGGAAGATTTAGAAGATCAAAGGGTTTTCTTATATTTGGGGATATTTCTTTAGATCCGTCTAAAGGTAGGTGTCTCTCAGGATAAACTCTAATTAAAGTATGCCATCTTGTTTATTTTTCTGTCCTCTTTCCATTGATAGCTCATTTATTAAATTCCGTTATGAAATGAGCAAGTTATGGTCATTTTATTGGAGGGGTATTCCCATTTTTTCATCAGGTCCAGAACGTGCTATACCTCAGTAGTGCGTTCTGAACGGGCTAGCCCGACACAACGCGTTCATATAGAGTATTTTCCAGCCCTTCGGGGGTCAAATTGATAATTTTAAAATTTTCCAGAACGCGCTACCCTAGGGTAGCGCGATCTTCAAAGTCGCGCTAGCTTGTTCAAAAAAATAATAATTAAAATATGGATATATTTCCCAGAACGCGCTACCCTCGGGTAGCGCGATCTTCAAAGTCACGCTAGCATAAGCTAGCACGTTCAAAAAAATATATATATATGCTCGGCACGGCACGTCACAAATAAATAAAGAAATAAATAAATAAATTACTGATTTTGTATCGACTCACAACTCGAGCCCACATCCTATGCCCCTTGTGTCCTGACCCAAGGGTGAGCTCTCCAACATATAAAGTCAAGGAAGTTTTTGTAACTTCCAATGTTGGACTAAACTTAAGTCACTATACAATAGAAATTATAACATTTGGAATCTCTAATAATTATCAGTATTTAGTCACCAAAAGTTAGAAAAGGTAATATTAGCATGTTTTGATTCTTACAGTATGTTAAAAATTATTTTGTAGAATAAAATTATTTTTGCATGTAAAAATCTATTTTTAACCATATTAGTATATTATAATCATATTAGTAAATTAATGCATGAAAAATATTTCCAGCATGTTAAAAATGACTTCCAACATGATAAAATTATTTTATACATACTGAGATATAAAAACTATTTTCAACATGTTAAAATCTATTTAAAACTATTTTTTTTGTGTATGCTAAACCTAATTTTCTATTAAATAATTAGTAAATTGATGCATGAAAATTACTTACAGCTTGATAAAATTTCTTCCAGCATGATAAAATTATTTCCAGAATGTTAGAATTATTTTTAGCATGTTAGAATTATTTTTAGTATATTAAAACTCTTTTTTAACATGATAATTCTATTTTCCTATCAAATAATTAGTAAATAAATATAGAAAAATAATTTTCAACACGATAAAATTTATATTGTTATCAGAGAATTTCTATAATCAGCATGGTAAACTTATCGTTATCATCTTATCAGTAAGTTAATTACTTTAGCATGTTAAGTATTAATTTTAGCATGTAAAATATTAATTTCTAGCATGTTAAAAATTAAATCCAGCAAGAAAAAATTATTTTTATCATCTTACCAGTAAAGTAACATATAAAAATCATTTTCAGCATGTTCAGATTATTTTTAGCAAGTTAGAATTATTTTCGAGATAAAAATCTATTTTTATAATAAAATTCTGATTTTTATAATTAATCACCGTTTTGGCTAAACTAATGCATCTCTAATGTACAAAAACTTATTGTAAACATATCTAAACACTTGTAAACTAAATGCACACAAGATTAAACCATGGAATAAAATTAATTCTATTAAACTCTAATTACTTGAATTTTCTTCTTAGTTTCCGTTCTTTCTTGAATTCCACGACTTAATGTCGTTAAACATTATGCCTTAAAATTATTATTCACTTCTCTTGCTAATTCTGAGATTTTTGCCAAATCTGTACTTTTTACAAATAAGCTTATTCTTGAAATTCATTGGCCATAGTGTTAAGTGGATGTCTAAACGTTCTTGGGATCTTATGATCCACTGACCCAATGCCTGACATTAATGGGGCCCAGTCTGGTCCTAGGAGGAGCGCCCGAAAGTACTTGTGCCCATGGGAGTTGATTGACTACGGTGTGGCATTGCACCAAAGTGCATGACTTGCTAGATTTTACGGCATTCCACTATTCGTACTTATTTACTTGTTACTTGTTTACTTGAAAATTACATGAATTACTTGACTTGCGTGAAAATGGCCAATTACATGAAATTCTTTACTTGTTCAAAGTCATTACTTGGAAATTCATCTTGATATCATATTATCTCAATTACTTGGAAATTCCATTCATGTTTATACACTTCCCGATACAAGTTAGAAAATTGCTTAAATTGTAAATATTTAAAGATTGCCTGGTTCTTAGAGATATAAAATCCTACTGAGCTTTTAGCTCACCCTACGTTTTGGTTAATTATTGTAGGAAATAAAAATGAACAAGAGAATAGATAAGAGTGAGAGCGTGATTTTTTTTTTTACCTAGATTTATGTAGATCATTAGTGTTTTTACAAGAATGATGTACTTTGGGATTGGAAGTTGTAATTTGCCTTTATGGCTTATGAATTAGCAAATGTAAACTTTATTTTGATGGAATAAAAGTATCATTTTCCCATTCATTTCTGTCTTTAGAAATAAAATTGTACATGCTCTGATCGACACGCTCGTTTACGACTCGCTCGCGCTCCCGATTTTCCGCGTCGGGACGTGACAGTCTTTGTGGTATCAGAGCCTAGGTTACATAAAATCCTAGGTTTTACAATTATAGGTTCATTCTTAAACTTAGGTTAGGTTTAAGATCAATATCTAGAAACTTGGATTAGGACTTAAACATTCCCGGTAAGATTTGGGTAGAAACACGGGTTAAGTTTTAAGAAAAAGGGAATTATCAAGAAATAAATACCAAAACAAAAATAATAAACCTTGGAATTATGGTTTCAGGCTAATTCTCGTAAATGGCCCCTGAGAGAGCTCAATGGCGCGAGATGCAGCACACCGTTCAAGGCTTAACCCAAGCCCTCCAACAGGTTACTCAGGGAGGAGCAAACCGAGGAGCTCGTGATTTGCATAGGAATTTCCGGAGTATGAACCCTCCCAAGTTCGCTGGATCTACGGATCCGGATGAAGTCGAACACTGGATTAAGGAAATCAAGAGGATTTTCCGAGTCATGCAATGTGCCGATGAGGAAAAGGTCCTACTCGCTACTTTCCAACTGGAAAGGGATGCACGTGCCTGGTGGGAATCGGTCGAAGCTACTTTACCGCACGACCAAATTCTATGGAAAGAGTTCGTGGAACACTTCAATAGTAAATACTTCTCCGACCGAGTACAAGAAAGAAAGGCCGCCGAATTTGCCGCCTTAAAACAAAGGGGATTATCGACTGCGGAATATGAAGCTCAATTCTCAAGATTATCTCGGTACGCCCCACATCTCGTGTGTATCGACAAAATGAAGGCACGGAGATTTCTTAATGGCCTTAAGCCTCAATATATTACTCAACTCACCCCGATGGATATCCAAATTTATTCTGATTCGGTACGGAGAGCACAACTCCTAGAAGATGCAACGGAGTTATCAGATTGCATCCGAGGAAGGGAAGCCAAGAGAGAGCAAGTTACTGGGTCCGGAAGTTTCAAACCTTCCTTCGGGAAGAAAAGGCCCAATGACGGACGTAACTTCATCAAGGACGGGCGTAATTTCAACAAAGGTGGACGTAATTTTCAAGGGGACAAGAAGCCGAGGACATTCGACAAGCAAATTGTCCCTATATCGGCAACATCAAAGGAACTATGCAAATATTGCGAGAAGCCCGGGCACAAAGCCGAGGAATGTTGGAGAAAGCTCGGCGCATGTCTTCGATGTGGGAGTCTGGAGCATAGGATCTCGAATTGCCCTCTTCTCAGCGAGTAAGCTCCATCACCGGTAAAGCTTCCTATTATTGTCAAAAAGTAAGGAAGACTTCAAGCTCTTATGGATGCGGAACCTACCAAGGAAGGAGGCGTCGTGGAAGGTACTCTTTCTATGTACTCAAGGCATGCCTCTGTCTTATTTGACACTGGAGCTACGCATTCATTTATATCTAGAAGATTTGCTGGTCTTTTACCTATGAAGCCTGTTCCATTACATTCTACACTCACTATTACTACCCCTATTGGAACGGGAAAGGAGATTAAACATTTCTATCATGCTAGTGAAGTTCTAATTAGCGGTTATAACTTACCCGCTGATTTGGTATGCATGGAGATGGACGGATATGATATTATATTGGGTGCCGACTGGCTATCTATACATGGTGCTAGTGTCAATTGCAAGTTGGGTACGGTAAATTTTATTGGTTACCCCGACCTTCTATTTTCTGGCACCAGGTATTCCAAGCACATATCTCTTATTTCGGCCATCAAAGCCGAGAAATTATTAAGGAAGGGTTGTGCCGATTTCTTAGTTTCTATCACTATGACCGAGCACATGGAACCCGTTCTAAAGGACATTTCGTTCGGGATTATTCTGATGTATTTCCAGACGAGTTGCCTGGTATTCCTCCCGAGAGAGAAGTGATATTCTCTATTGATTTAATTCTGGGAGCTGCACTAGTTTCTAAAGCTCCATATCGGATGTCTGCTATTGAAATGAAGGAGTTAAAGGAACAATTATTGGAGTTATTGGAGAAGGGGTTTATCCGATCAAGTACTTCACCTTGGGGAGCCCCGGTCCTCTTTGTTAAAAAGAAAGATGGTTCGATGAGGTTATGTGTTGATTATCGACAATTGAATCAACTTACCATCAAGAATAAATATCCATTGTCGAGGATTGATGAATTATTCGACCAGATTTTTGGAGCTCAATATTTCGTAAAGATTGATCTTCGATCTGGTTATCATCAATTAAAGATCAAGGAAAGTGATATTCACAAGACGGCATTTCGGAGTAGGTATGGACATTACGAGTTCACCATTATGCCTTTCGGCTTAACAAATGTGCCTGCCACATTCATGCAATTAGTGAACATCGTATTCAGGCTATACCTTGATCAATTTGTGGTTATCTTTATCGATGACATTTTGATCTACTCCAAGTCAAAGAAAGAACATGAGGAATATCTCAAGAAGGCCCTTCAATTATTAAGAGATCACAAGCTTTATGTCAAATTAAGCAAATGTGATTTCTGGTTGGAGGAGGCTTCTTTTCTTGGTCACATAATTTTCCGGAATGGTATCGCCGTCGATCCTTCAAAGGTCGAGGTTGTAAAGAACTGGGAAAGACCTACCAGTGTGACTGAAATCTGAAGCTTCTTGGGATTGGCTGGATATTACCGAAGATTTATCAAGGATTCCTCAAAGATCACAGTATCTTTAACAAGATTGACAAGGAAAGAGAATCCTTTTATATGGTCCGAGGAATGCGAGAAAAGCTTTCAAACTTTAAAGGATTGTCTGACGACTGCTCCTATTCTCACATTACCTACGGAAGGAGGAGAATTCAAAGTATATGCTGATGCATCTGGAATTGGCCTAGGTTGCGTATTAATGCAACATGGCAATGTCATAGCTTATTCCTCACGACAATTGAAGAAGCACGAGGAAAATTATCCCGTACATGACCTAGAACTGGCAGCTGTGGTCTTTGCTTTGAATATCTGGCGACATTACCTCTATGGCGAAGCCTTTACGGTGTATTCTGATCACAAGAGTCTCAAATATTTATTCTTTAGTTCAATATGAGACAAAGACGATGGTTAGAATATTTAAAGGATTTCGACTTCTCTATACAATACCACCACGGAAAAGGTAATGCCGTAGCTGATGCACTTCGCCGGAAGCCTATGGCTTTATTATCAAGCATGATGGTTAAAGAATGGCATCTACTTGAGCAAATGGCCAACTTAAACCTCAATATGGAGGAAAAGGAAGGCGAAGTCTTTATTGCTAATATTCGACTCCAACCCGAGTTACTCTCGGAAGTTAAAGAACAGCAAGGTGATGATCCGATGATCATTGAAATTAAAGAGAAATTAGATCAACTACTGGATTTCCTTCTGGCTGATGATGGAAGGCTATTATTCAAAGGAAGAACTTGCATATCCGATTGTTCTACCATCAAGGGTAAAATCTTGGAGGAAGCACATCGATCTAGGTATACTATTCATCTCGGTGCTACAAAAATGTACCAAGACCTCAAGAGAACATTCTGGTGGCCGAACATGAAGAGAGGGTAGCCGAGTTCGTAAACCGATGTTTGGTTTGTCAACAAGTCAAGGCCGAACATCTCAAACCGGATGGCAAGCTCAAGCCTCTCGAAATACCGGAATGGAAATGGGATAGTATCGGTATGGACTTCATAGTTGGATTACCGAAGACCCAAAGTGGTTTTGATTCTATATGGGTAATTGTGGACCGATTAACAAAGTCCGCTCACTTTTTACCTATCAAGACTAGATGGACCATGGATGTTCTAGCCGCCTTATATATCAAAGAGATCGTAAGGCTACATGGTATTCCAAGCTCTATTATTTCGGACCGAGATCTGAGATTCACCTCTCATTTCTGGAAGGGTTTACAATCGTCTATGTGTACTAGACTAAGGTTTGGTATGGCTTTTCACCCTCAGACGGATGGACAAACTGACAGGACGAATCAAATTATTGAAGATATGTTGAGAGCATGCATGATAGACTTCGGTGGTAGTTGGCATGAACACTTACCGCTGACTGAGTTCGCTTATAACAATAGCTATCAGTCAAGTATTCAAATGGCACCATTCGAAGCATTATATGACCGAAGTTGCAGATCGCCTCCATGTTGGAGTGAGGTTGGTGACAAAGGATTGATTGGTCCCGACATTGTACAAGACACAACTAACAAAATCCAGTTGATACAAGAAAGGCTAAAGGTCGCTCAATCACGGCAAAAGAGCTATGCCGACAATCGGAGGAGAGACTTTGAATTTCAAAGGAAAGCTAAGTCCGAGATTTATTGGCCCTTTCGAGATTCTAGAGAGAATCGACGAGATAGCATACAAGCTGGCTTTACCTCCTCAACTGGCCGGTGTACACGACGTATTCCATGTATCCATGCTAAGGAAATACATCTATGATCCTTCACATGTGATTCAATTTGAAGAATTGAAACTCCAAAAGGACTTATCATATGAAGAAAGACCGATCAAGATATTAGATCAAAAATTACACCAACTAAGGAATCGGGCCATTCCGATGATAAAAGTTCAATAGAGCAAGCGTGGATTCGAGGAAGCAACCTGGGAATTGGAGGAATCCATCAAGAAGAAATACCCGGATTTAATCTCAGGTTAGAAATTCGACCTTTCTACTCGAATTTTTGACTTTTAGTTATATAATGTGAATTTGGAGGATCAAATTCTTTTAAGTGGGGGAGGATGTAGAAACTCGATAATTAAAAATGAGAAATAAAATTTTTAATTTCATTATGTAATTAAAATTTTCATAAAATAATTAAATTACATTTTTACTATATGAAATAAACTACTTTATTGAATTTACTAGAATTAACTAGAAGTAAATAGATATTAAATGCTTTAAACCTTAGATAAATTATAGTAAGCCCAATAAAAGTCCATGTAATGGATTAGGATCACAATTGACCCATTGGATAATCCATAATGGATTGGATTAATGGATTAAAAGATTTATTAAAGGTTAATTAGACCAAAATTCGTAATATGTGTTTAATATGTAATTTAAGGGATTAAAATAACCCCATTTCTAGAAGGTTGGCACAAAAATCGACCCTTACCTAACAGCCCACCTTGGACCAGCCGTTTTTACATTGGTTTCACACCAAATGAAGGCTAGGTAAAGAAGAAAAATTAGAATTTTCTTCTAATTCGGAGTTGGAAAGTTTGGCATTGTTGGGCAAGGAATCTTGACAAATTTGGCCAAGTTTTGGCTATAAATAGAACCCCATTCGACCCTCAAATTATCCCTGGAGGTTAAGGTTACGCTGCTGCGAAGATTGGTGGAGATTTGAAGGAAGATTCAGAAGATCAAAGGGTTTTCTTATATTTGAGGATATTTCTTTAGATCCGTCTAAATGTAGGTGTCTCTCAGGCTAAACTCTAATTAAAGCATACCATCTTGTTTATTTTTCTGTCCTCTTTCCATTGATAGCTCATTTATTAAATTCCGTTATGAAATGAGCAAGTTATGGTCATTTTATTGGAGGGGTATTCCAATTTTTTCATCAGGTCCAGAATGTGCTATACCTCAGTAGTGCATTCTGAACGTGCTGGCCCGACACAACGCGTTCATACAGAGTATTTTCCCGCCCTTTGGGGGTCAAATTGATAATTTAAAAATTTTTCAGAACGCGCTACCATAGGGTAGCGCGATCTTCATATCGCGCTAGCATAAGATAGCGCGTTCATGAAATTAGAAGACCATTAATATATATATATATATTAAAATATGGATATATTTCCCAGAACGCGCTACCCTCGGGTAACCCGATCTTCAAAGTCGCGCTAGCATAAGCTAGGGCGTTCAAAATATATATATATATAAGCTCGACTCGGCTCGGCACGGCACAAATAAATAAATAAATAAATATATCAAGCCCACATCCTATGCCCCTTGGGTCCTGACCCAAGGGTGAGCTCTCCAACATATAAAGTCAAGGAAGTTTTTGTAACTTCCAATGTGGGACTAAACTTAAGTCACTATATAATAAGAATTATAACATTTGGAATCTCTAATAATTATCAGTATTTAGTCACCAAAAGTAAAAAAGGTAATATTAGCATGTTTTGATTCTTACAGCATGTTAAAAATTATTTTTGCATGTAAAAATCTATTTTTAACCATATTAGTAAATTATAACCATATTAGTAAATTAATGCATGAAAAATATTTCCATCATGTTAAAAATGGCTTCCAACATGATAAAATTATTTTATACATACTGAGATATAAAAACTATTTACAACATGTTAAAATCTATTTAAAACTATTTTTTTGTGCATGCTAAACATAATTTCCTATTAAATAATTAGTAAATTGATGCATGTAAATTACTTCCAGCATGATAAAATTTCTTCCCACATGATCAAATTATTTCCAGCAGGTTATAATTATTTTTAGCATGTTAGAATTATTTTTAATATATTAAAACTATTTTTTAACATGATAATTCTATTTTCCTATCAAATAATTAGTAAATAAATATAGAAAAATGATTTTCAGCACGATAAAATTTATATTGTTATCATAGAATTTCTATAATCAGCATGGTAAACTTATCTTTATCATATTATCTGTAAGTTAATTACTTTAGCATGTTAAGTATTAATTGTAGCATGTAAAATATTAATTTCCAGCATGTTAAAAATTATATCCAGCAAAAAAAATTATTTTTATCATCTTACCAGTAAATTAACATATGAAAATCATTTTCAGCATGTTAACATTATTTTTAACAAGTTAGAATTATTTTAGGCATAAAAATCTATTTTTATAATAAAATTCTGATTTGTATAATTAATCACCGTTTTGGCAAAACTAATACATCTCTAATGTACAAAAACTTCCTGTAAACATGTCTAAACACTTGTAAACTAAATGCACACAAGATTAAATCATGGAATAAAATTAATTCTATTAAACTCTAATTACTTGAATTTTCTTCCTAATTTCCGTTCTTTCTTGAATTCCACGACTTAATGTCGTTAAACATTATGCCTTAAAATTATTATTCACTTCTCTTGCTACTTCTCAGATTTTTGCCAAATCTGTACTTTTTACAAATAAGCTTATTCTTGAAATTCATTGGCCATAGTGTTAAGGGGATGTCTAAACGTACTTGGGATCTTATGATCCACTGGCCCAATGCCTGGCATTAATGGGGCCCGGTCTGGTCTTGGGAGGAGTGCCCGAAAGTACTTATGCCCATGAGAGTTGATTGATCACGGTGTGACATTACACCGAAGTGCATGACTTGCTAGATTTTACGGCATTCCACTATTCGTACTTGTTTACTTATTACTTGTTTACTTGTTTTCTTGAAAATTACATGAATTACTTGACTTGCGTGAAAATGACCAATTACATGAAATTCTTTACTTATTCAAATTCATTACTTGGAAATTCATCTTGATATCATAGTATCTCAATTACTTGAAAATTCCATTCATGTTTATACACTTTCCGATACAAGTTAGAAAATTGCTTAAATTGTAAATACTTAAAGATTGCCTAGTTCTTAGAGATATAAAATCCTACTGAGCTTTTAGCTCACCCTACGTTTTGGTTGATTGTTGCAGGAAATGAAAATGAACAAGGGAATGGACAAGAGTGAGAGAGTGATTTTCCTTTTTACCTAGGTTTATGTAGATCATTAGTATTTTTACAAGAATGATGTACTTTGGGATTGGAAGTTGTAATTTGCTTTTATGGCTTATGAATTAGCAAATGTAAATTTCATTTTGATGGAATAAAAGTATCATTTTTCCATTCATTTCTATCTTTAGAAATAAAATTGTACATGCTCTGATCGACACGCTCGTTTACGACTCGCTCGCGCTCCCGATTTTCCGCGTCGGGGAGTGACAGAGGATCAACCTCCAGCTCAAATTCAAGCAACTGAAGGTTATGATCAACAGGAACTTCAACTGGACCCAACTGTAGCTACAACACCCGAGGCATCTCAAATTCATGATACAGTTGAACAGAGAGTTCAGGATGAAGACATCATTCAGGAATTAGATCACAACATGCATGAAATATTTGATGCTTTTGGACAGAAGTCACAGGAAAGACTAGTCACTACTCAAGCAGAGCTGGCGCAGGAAGCGACTCCAACAGAAGAACTACCTAGTGACAGAGAAGAGGAAATCATTCCAGATGAGGAGGAAATGGCTAAATTGGTCGACGAAGTTATGAGAGAAGCTGCTGAAGTGATTTATGAAGAAACTGCCGAAACCGTGGTCAATGAACAAGAAAATGAACAACAAGGAGCTCCAACACCTGCTGAAGAAGCTCCACATGAGCAACCAACTGCTTCAGCTCCAGGGGCAGCTGAAGAAGAAACTCAAGACTATGTCATGGGACCTGCCCCTCACCACAGATTATATCCAAAAATGTCCTTCTCTCAGGCTCCTGAGTATGGTCCACACTTTGGAGAACTAATTAGTCTTGGAATACCGCCTTCTCCACCCCCTGAACAGCATCATGAGTACTTCACTGAGTTTCCAGATTCTAGTGATTCCACTTCTAGTACACATGGAGCAAATGCTGAACCCAATTTTGCACAGATGTTTTCCAACCTGACAGAGATTGTTCTCAATCAAAATGACTTGATGAACAGACAGTTCTTGTTCATACCTTTCAAATGGACAGAGTAGAGGGCCGACTGAAACATCTGGAAAAGACTGTGAAAGTTCAAGGAATAGAGTTTTTGACTGCTAAATGAAAAACTGATGAAGTAGTACGAGAGATTTTAGGATCTCTTATGGGTATTAGCACTCGAGTGGGTGACATGGTCAGCAAAATTCAAGATACCCAAATCTCCATATTCAGCAATATGGGTAAAATTCTTAACCATACCTTTGATCTGAAAATTGAGCTTGAACTGTTAAAGGGCACAATAAACAAGGTAGCAATCAGTCAGCCAGAAATCATCACAAAGTTTGAAGTTGTCCAGTCTAATTTACAGACATTGTCAGAGACCGTTAAACAAGCTTTCAACAAATGAGAGTCAACCACCTCTCTAGTGGAAAGGCTGGGGAACACTGTGCATCAGAAACTTGATAGAATGGCAGACTCCATTAGAGATCTTCATACCTCTTTGTTGAACAGACCTCCCTTTCCTGGCTCAAGTTCAGCATATTCTCCAAGAGACAGGGGGAGCTACCGAGGTCACTAGTTTCTACCATTTTCCCATTTTTTTTGATAATGACAAAGGGGGAGAAGAAGACTTCATGTATGAAGAAGAACATATGAAGAAGAACATGTATGAAGAAGACCTCAGAAGACCTCACCTTTTCTACTGAGTGAATTGGCAAAGTTTCATTGGCAAGAGGAATGATGTGCTGTTAAGGGGGAAGTTGTGCTGCTTCTAATACCTTTCTTATTATGAAAAGAGATGTACATTCAAACACTAATGTTTGTTTTATTAATATACACAGAAGCATTCTCTTATTCTTGCATGTTGCATATTTGCATTTTGTTGGTTTGCACACAGTTTTTTTTTTGAATATTGAGTATTGAATGTTTTTATGGCTTAATCATACATGACTCATAGTTGTCATAATCAAAAAGGGGGAGACTGTTGGAACCCTAGTTTTGATAATGACAATATATGAATCATGTTTAGATTAAAGTGTTTAAATCTTTCAATTATATCTGTTATGTTTGGTTCACCTGGTGCATGTTATTTCATAAAAGAAATCATAGTCAGTGCATGTGTTGTCCTACTAGAGATCTATCTCGGTTCTAGTCTGGCTTAGTTCTGCATTTCACGTATAAGTACTTGTCTCGGTGCAAGTTTTTTGTTCACACACAAACACTGTCGTCCCGTTCCTTCCTCGGTGCATTACTTGTCTCATACATAAACGGGTCAGTGTATTTCAATGCAGCATGCACATTTAGTGTCAGTGCATTCTTGTCCTCCATCTCGATGCAAGTTTCTCACTTAGATAGGATATTTCCATCTCGGTGTAAGGTTTCATTTAGATATGATATTTCCATCTTGGTGCAAGGTTTCACTTAGATAGGATATCACCATCTCAGTGCAAGTTCTGACTTGGACGGGATTTCTTGAGTCGGTGCAAGCTTTATCTTGCATCTTTCTTTGTCCGTGTATTCTTCTCCATCATCTCGGTGCACTTCTTGCTTGGACCGCAAATCCAACCCGGTGCATTTACTATCCTACACATTTTTTTTGAGTCGGTGCATCTACTGTTCTAGACACTTCATATGTCAGTGCATGTGTTTAGACCTTTTGACTCGGTGCATAGTTTTCCTCCTGTGCCTCGTGGAATCATGTCGGTGCAATCCATTGATCACCTTGTACTACGTCAGTACAATGGTTGAATTGCATATATCTACTCAGTGCATGTTATGTTTACTCTCTCATTATGTCTGTGCAAACTGTGCTAAGTGTTTGACTAACGTCTTGTATTTCTGACAGAGTTATCTCTCCGAGGAGGGGCACGTGATCCAAGGTGGATCGTCCTCCAAAAGAATGCCACGTGGAAGGGTACAATACTCAGATGGTGACACGTGGCTGAGAGCCTTCTGGAAGCATATGGGCGGGAGTTCTTCCTCCACACGCCCAATAAGAGGATATAAGAAGTTGCAGATCGAAGGCAGAATAGATATCGAAAGAAGAGAGAACAGAAGAGAAGAAAAAAGAAATAGAGAGCTTGTGGGAGAAGAAAAAGAGATAGAGAAAGAGTGAGTTCTTGAGAAGAGACTCTCTGATAGTCTGTCCACTGAAACTTGGATCAAATCCAGTCCAGTTCGCTCCTGCGTGAGCTATTTCATCAGTTTTCACTGTCAGCTTTCTGAAGCTGTTTTCACCGTTTCATTTTGTTCTTTATCTTAATCTTCTGATCAAGCTGTGTGGCAGCAAAGGTCAAGCTGTAATCCTCAGCGGTCAGAGGAGAAATCCTCTGGATAGCAAGCTGTGTTGCTCAACTGGTTGTAAGCAAGCTGCGAGGCTCAGCGGACGCAAGCTGTATTGCGCATCATTTTCAAGCTGTTAGGCAGCGGGAAGCCTCACTCTGATTTGAGTGAGGGATGGACGTAGGTCTGCAGGAAGCAGACTGAACCATCTAAAAAACTCCTTGTGTTATGTGTGGTATGCTTCTCTTCTGTGAATCGATAGATGCATAACTAGGCTCGAGTAGTTTAGTTTGGCTTTCAAAGTTCATTGGTGCACTTCAGTTATTCGAGTCTATGATCTGACTCAATCAGGCCATTGCGTTTGGGTTAATTGATTTTTATTCGGTCAATTTTTTTTAGGGATTCATTCACCCCCCCTCTGAATCCTACTCGCACCGTTGCTAGATCCCATCAGTGGACATTTTCTCAGCAAGTCTTTCAGTCTGTCCCAAGCTTCATGAATTTGTTCCCCCAAATTTTGAGTAAATCATGTGATTGCTCTTCTCATCGTGTTTGTTCGGCCAATCAGATAGAATTTCTTAAGAAACTCTCTTTGCATTTCTGCCCATGCCTCACATGGTCTACCCAAGGCTCCTAACCAGTGCTTAGCCTTATCCTTAAGGGAGAAAGAAAATTGGGTCAGCTTGAGAGCATCATCAGAGAAGTTCTAAATTTTTATAATGGAGCAGATCTGAAGAAATTCATCTGTATGTTTGTAGGTATCTTCATTCGTGTTGCCATGAAAAGATGGCAACATTTGGATGGTACTGGATTTGATTTCATACTGAACCACCTGGTTCTGGGGTGCGTGCACATAGAATGAAGGCTGATACTGATTGGGCATGAAGTAGTCTTTCATCTGTTTGGGAGCATCTTGTTGATTGGGGTCGGCTATTATGTCAGGTTGGTTCAGATTTCTAGGGTGCACTAACCTACTCTCAATCTCCCCTACGGGTACTAGCAATGGTGCGTGAAGAGACCTCCTCCCATGCATACAAGAAAACCCATAGAAAGTGTAATGGAACACGGAATTTTCTTAAACTTATTTCTGGAAGCAAGGCAAGTCGACTTTACCGTCTAGTAGTTGACTTGAATATAATTTTCCAAAAATGTATTGACCTTTGGCAACGATTGGATTCCCAAAAAAGAAATTTTCAAATTTCTGTATCCTAATGAAGCTGAGTCGACTTGATCAGCTGAGAAGTCGACTTGAAGATGGTTTTTTTTTCTTTTCTTTTCGTTTTCTGCAAAATAAAGACAAAGAAGTTAGTAGATATATTTACACCTCAAACACAAAAATCGCCAACATCAAAAATTAATTCCTCCCCGACAACGGGGCCAAAAATTAATAGCTCGTGGATGGTGGTCGTTAAAACATCGCTCGCGCACTCAACTTTAATATTTTTAACCGCACTCACTCTTAACCAAAGTTTAGATTACGAGCAAAGTGGTGAGCGTGGGTCGATCCCACATGGAGGAAGATTTCTGATTGCATAAGTTGGATACTTGTGCATGAGAGATGGTGCAAGATGTTGAGTTGAGTGCTTGTTTGATACTTAGATAAAGATTTGAAACCACTTGCAGTGGTTTAAACATATCTAAGGAATGTAAGACAATAAAGAGGAGAATGATGGAAGGAGGTTGGATGAAAGTAAGAAACACATACAGCAAAAGAAATCCATTCTTCTAAAGTTGAGATTACAATGTCTGCTGAAATAAGAACAAGAAAGGAAAGAAAGCTAGAAACTACAGAAAGCCCTAAAACACAAATCTAGAAGATGATGCCGTCACCTTCCTCTTGCAAGACCTTTAAGCTCGGCCCACTTAGAAGAAGACGCAGAAGACTACTCTAAGCTATTTCAATGTAGGAACAAAAGCTGGGAAAACGTCCACCCCCTCCAAGCTTCCGGAGCAGGAAAAATAATATATCCCCCCTCAAAACTACTCTCACGTTCTTGTATATTCTCCTCTTTCCATCCACCTAGAGCCTGGAGCCTGGAGCCTCGAGCCCCCTTCAAAGCTTCACATCCCTGCCCAATCAGATATGCAGCTGGCCTCTTAGGCTTCTTCCCCTTGGCGTTCTGGCCTATCAACCACGTGCGCCGTAATCGGTCAACCAAAGATTTGTTCTTGGATAAATGGAGGGAGTTGGGCTGCTGTAGGACAGTCAATGGCAGCATGTTGTGGGCTCGAGCACAGAGCGCACACCTCTTGCATAGTGGGTTCAAAAAATGATGGAGAATGAAGAGTGGGAAAGTAGGTTCTTGCCTATTCATGGCTAACAACTGATCTAACTTCTGGACCACCAGATCTACTTTCTCTATCTTTTGCTCTAAAATAGCCATTTTGTTTAATTTTTGTGTGAGAGCATTGACATCTACCCTATTTTTAGTTTCCCCTTGGTTTCTGATTTCATACAGCCCCGCCCTCTTGGACGATCCAATTATTCTCTCATAGGATGTCAACGAGGCATGACCTATAGAATTTTCACTCAACATCTCAAATAAGTCATACGCCTCATCCTCACTCTTGCTCAGAGAAGGTCCTCCACAAGATGCGTCAACCATTTGACGATAACTGTCAGTCAAGCCCTCATAAAAAGCATGAACTATTTGCCATTTCGAGAGACTATGGTGTGGGCATTTTCTCAGCAAGTCTTTTAGTCTGTCCCAAGCTTCATGAATTTGTTCCCCCGAAATTTGAGTAAATCATGTGATTGCTCTTCTCATAGTGTTTGTTCAGCCAATCATATAGCATTTCTTAAGAAACTATCTTTGCATTTCTGCACATGCCTCACAAGGTCTACCCAAGGCTCCTAACCAGTGCTTAGCCTTATCCTTAAGGGAGAAAGGAAATAGGGTCAGCTTGAGAGCATCATCAGAGAAGTTCTGAATTTTTACAGCGGAGCAGATATAAAGAAATTCATCCAGATGTTTGTAGGGATCTTCATTCGTTTTATCGTAAAAAGATGGCAACATCTGGATGGTACTGGATGTGATTTCATACTGAACCGCCTGGTTCTGTGGTGCGTGCACATAGAATGAAGGCTGATACTGATTGGGCATGAAGTAGTCTTTCATCTATTTGGGAGCATCTTGTTGATTGGGGTCAGCCATTATGTCAGGTTGGTTCAGATTTCTAGGGCGCACTAACCTCTCAATCTCCCCTATGGGTCCTAGCAATGGTGGGTAAAGAGACCTCCTCCCATGCATACAAGAAAACCCACATAAAGTGTAATGGAACAAGAATTTTTCTTAAACTTATTTCTGGAAGCCAGGCAAGCCGACTTTACCATCTAGTAGTTGACTTGAATATAATTTTCCAGAAATGTACTGACCTTTGGCAACGATTGGATTCCCCAAAAAGAAATCTTCAATTTTCTGTATCCTAATGAAGCTGAGTCGACTTGATCAGCACACAAGTCGACTTGAAGATAGTTTTTTTTTTCTTTTCATTTGTTGCAAAATAAAGACAAAGAAGTTAGTAGATATATTTACACCTCAAACTCAAAAAATGCCAACATCAAAAATTAATTCCTCCCCGGCAACGGTGCCAAAAATTGATAACTTGCGGATGGTGGTCGTTAAAACATCGCTCGCGCGCTCAACTTTAAAAATTTTAATCGCACTCACTCTTAACCAAAGTTTGGATTACAAGCAAAGTGGTGAGCGCGTGTCGATCCCACAAGGAGGAAGATTTCTGATTACATAAGTTGGATACTTGTGTGTGAGAGATGGTGCAAGATGTTGAGTTGAGTGCTTGTTTGATACTTAGATAAAGATTTGAAAACACTTGCTGTGGATTAAACCTATCTAAGGAATGTAAGACAGTAAAGCGGAGAATGATGGAAGGAGGTTGGATGAAAGTAAGAAACAAATACAACAAAAGAAATCTATTCTTCCAAAGTTGAGATTAAAATGTCCGCTAAAATAAGAACAAGAAAGGAAAGAAAGCTAGAAACTATAGAAAGCCCTAAAACACAAATCTAGAAGATGATGTCGTCGCCTTCCTCTTGCAGGACCTTTGAGCTCGCCCCACTTAGAAGAAGATGTAGAAGACTACTCTAAGCTTTTTCAAAGCAGGAACAAACGTTGGGAAAAACATCCTCCCCCTCCAAGCTTCCAAAGCAGGAAAAATAATATATCCCCCCTCAAAACTCCTCTTACGTTCTTCTATATTCTCCTCTTTCCATCCACCTAGAGCCTAGAGCCTCCTTCAATGCTTCACATCCCCACCCAATCAGATCTGTAGCTAGCCTCTTAGGCTTCTGCCCCTTGGCCTTCTGGCCTATCAACCACGTGCGCCATAATCGGTCGACCGAAACTAGAAGTCGGTCGACCGATCTGTAGGCCTGATCATTCTGCCTGACGCTGGCAAAATCGGTCGACCGAAGTCTTGTTGGTCGGTTGACTAAACTGTGAATCTTTTTCTTCTGGCCAGTTCTGGCTGTTTTGGTCGGTTGTTCCATTGGCTTGTTTGACCAAAATGCCTGCAAAACCCAAAAAGGTCAAGTGAATTCATTAAGTATTTTGACACATTGTGATCTTCAGAAATCTATGCAGAAAATGCATGAAGCACACACATCACAAAGGGTGTTAACTTTTACTGAATAGAATGCATGTAACCTAATTAAACATTCATCCACAAGAAAGTGTTTTGCACATTATCTCATTATCTCACATATTTTGGTTAATTTTCTCAGAGTGCTGTAATTTCAAGTAGAACTTAAATTAGTTCCAAAGTATGCATCATTACCCATGTTTTAGCCAAGAAAACGATAGGTGTGACATGAATAAGCATATGAAAATACACACTTATCATCCACTTGGGAAAGGATCCTAAGGCTTCCTAAGGTTGAAGGGACACTTGGACAATGTATATCTTCTTCCAAATCTAATTAAAACTCGATTTCCTAATTTCCCTTGGATTAAACTCCAAAATTTGGCCCTATAAATAGGACCCCTCTCTCCTTGTGTTTAAGGCTGCTCAATCAATTCAAGGGGAGGTGCTGCTGATTTGAAGGCTCAAGGAGGAGGCTCCATGTACCAAAAAGGTACATCCTTTTAGAGCTTCTTCCTCCATTGAAGATCTTGAAGCCATCTTTGGAGAAAACCAATAAGCCATCCCTTTCTCTTCTCTTTATTTTATTATCATAAGCATTTCATGCATCATCTTCTTCATCTCCTTTTCTTATTTTTATCATCTCAATATTGAGATCCTCCTCTTGTGCACTCTAGCACATCTCCCTTTGTGCAACACTTGCACCCTCCATCATTCATCATATTTTCTCCCCACCCTTTGCATAGGGGTTTAAACCAAAACACCAACAAGGTGTGTTCTTTTCCATGATTTCATTGATTATTCATATGTAGGATTTGATACTACACACTTGATCTCTAATCAATATCTTTTTCTTGTTGGTTTGTTATTTTTGCAAGCGTAATCAAGTCAAGAGAAACTCTCTTTATCTCTTGCCGATTGAAAGAGAAGGTGCACTCATAATCTCCCCCGCACTGAAAGGTCTTTATTCATGATCTCTCCTTTTACTTCATTGTTATATTCTTTGAGGTATCCCCTCTGGCGATCACACTCCTTATAGCATCTACGCATGCTCTTTTACTCCCCCTTTTCTATCTCTTTCCCCTTATTTTCCCCTTATTTATCCATAATTATTTTTAATTCTTCTTTTTCCTTAGTGAATTTTCGCCGTAATCTACACCGACCACTTCTGCGGTTGCTATTTCAGGTTCTTAATCACCTGGTTCTTCTTCTATCATGTGGGGGACCTACCATCAGTTTATCACCCGTATGTTCAGTGACTCATTCGGCGGATTGCCAGTGAGCTTGCCAACTTTGCTAATGCATCAGCCTGTGCATTTTGACCTCTGTTGACATGGCTTATTTCAATAAAGTAGAATTACCCCATGAGCTGCTTCACCTTAGCGTGGTGGGGGAGTAATTCAGATGTTTGGACTTCAAGCTGTCCCTGGATTTGTTTGACGATTAACATCGAATCCCCAAACACCTGTAACTTTCAGATTTCCATGTAGAGAGCAACCTGGAGACTGACAATTAGAGCCTCATATTCTGCTTCATTATTTGTGCAGGCTTTGTTGATTGAGCAAGAGGTATGCAACACCTCTCCTTCGGGGGATTTGAGGACGACGCCTGCCCCCACTCTTATTCTTGTTTGTCTCGATGGGGATGTTTCTATTCTCAAAGCTCCATCGAAGTATAGCTGCTAGGTGGCTTGCTGGACTTGGCCCACTTCTAGAGTCTCATCTTCCGGGAGCTCCGTAATCAGCAGAGAATCTTCAAGCACTGGGTGTGCTACAAAGAAATCAGCAATGGCTTGGCCTTTGATGGCCTTTTGCGGCACATAGGTGGTGTCAAACTCCTTGAGGATGACTGCCCATTTACCCAGTCGTCCTTTCAGGACTGGCTGAGAAAGTATATATTTGACCGGGTCGGCCCTGGATATTAGTTGCACTTAATGCGATAGCATGTAATGCCTCATCTTATTAGCTGCAAAGACCAATGTGAGACAGAATTTTTCGATAGGTGTGTATTTTGCATCTACCCCGACCTCCGGCTGAGGTAGTAGAAATCTTGTTCCTTTCCTTCTTCATTGTTTTGTATTCGGTGGCAGCTATGTACAAGATTAGCAGCCGCCCTTTAATAGGTGCCCCCAGCACTGGCGGGGTCTTCAAGTATTCATTCAACTGGTCAAGAGCTTTTTGACATTCTTCGCCCCATCGAAAAGGCATATCCTTCATCATTAACTTGTGAAACGGCTGACATCATCCGGACAAGTTGGAGATGAACCTACGGATGTAGGCTAAACGGCCTTGCAATGACCATAGTTCTGTCAAGTTAATTGGGGGAGGCAACTCTTGAATAGCTTTGATCTTGGCAGGGTCTATTTCAATTCCCCTATACCCGACGACGAAGCCCAAGAATTTTCCACTGGAGACGCCAAAAGCGAACTTCATCGGTGTGGGTGTAGAAATAAGGAACGTGGCGTCACAAGTCACATGAACAAGTATATGTGTATAAGTGATAACATAATGTGCCAATCAAGTGAATAGCATGAATATGTGACTATGTAAATATGGTAGCATGATCATACAACAAAAAAAAGGTGACAAAAGATGTAGAAGAATACCGTGATCACCACCAAGGAAACACAACGCCAAAGAATGTGAAAGAAGACTATGTGCGCGTTGTGTACCTTGGAAAAAGAAGATGGCCATGCTCAATATAAAGGATGTAGGAATCAATGTGGATTACCTCTCCTCGCCTTCCAACTGGCTAGAAGGTAAGGGCCTCACTTTCCATACTTTCCTGCGAAACAGAGACAACACAAGTTGTAAAACCCATCAGAAAATACTAAGTGTAGAAATCTGCCCAAGTGCATAAAGTAGCATGAAAGATTGAGGGCAAATTTATCGGGAGAAGATTTTTAACCCTTGTGGAAGGGTGCAAATAATAGGTGTGTATATTGTGATGAGATTAAAATATAAAGATTGATTTAATATACCACAATTAACAAAGATAAACGAGATGTAAAAGGGCGGGTCATGAGAAAAACTATGCAAACTGAGCAAACAGGGTGCAAAGAATGATGAAAATAATATGGCAAACGAAGTCCAAACAGGGAGAAAACAGGGATGACATACGACTTTAGTATTGTGAACAAGTGGGAACAAGAATCACGCCAAAATGAGGTATGGACAGAAAGTTATAGCACCGGAGATTTGGCAAAAAATACAGACAGTGCAGAAAATGCAGAACAATACACAAATCGGACCCAAAGAATGAAGAATAACTTGCAGAATAAGACACCAAAAAGGGAAATAAAGGATGCTACGGAAAGATGGGAATATTGTGGTGAAATTAGGGAAAAAAGAAGGGTTTAAAATAGGGAAGACAACAATGAAAAATGGGGTGGAAAACACAAGAAAATGAAGGGTGCAGAACAAGGCAGAAAACTGACTTTTTAAGTATGAAAACTGTGTTAAAGTGTAAAATGATGGACAAAAAGAAGCATGAAGAGGACGATATAATGAGCCCAGAACGGGGGAAAACGAAGAGTATACTTCCCTTAAGAGCTTGGAGTTTGAAAAGAGGGATCGGAGGTACACAATGGCCTCACCCCGGTGACACAAATGTGCCCCCTTCGCAAGAAATCTGTGTTTCAGATTGGCAGAACAGAATGATGAAACCTGAAAAGTTGGGGCTTGGGAATAAAAAAAGAATGAAGAAAAGGACGCCCAAATATAATCAATATGAAGCTAATACTCCCCTCTTCAGGATAGGTTCGAAGGAAGACAAAGAGAATGCAACATAACTCTGCCCCGGCTTAAAGAATAGGCCCCCGTCGCAAAGTTGTAGCAGAAAACCAGAAATCTGTGATGATTTGCCAAAAATAGGGGCAAAGAAAAGAGGGTAAACGATGATGAAATAAAGCCCAAATAGAACCAACGCGAAGCTAATACTTCCCTATGTAGGCTAGGGTTGAGAAGGATGAAGACAATGCGGCATGGCTTCGCCGTCGCCTCGGAAACACGCCCCCATCATGTAGTTCGCACAAGGTTCTTTATATAGAAACTGCATAAATCCTGAACTTTCTCTCACGATTATAGGAGATATAGCCCACCAAAACTCGAGTTCTTTAGATCAATCTCAAGATAATAGTGAGGACAAGGATAGAAATAAACGGGACTCAATTCCGTGGAAGAATCTGGAAGATATTCGCGTGGAAAGGAGAGCCCGGAGCTTGATCGGATAGAGTGACTTGTACATAAATTGCATAAACCCAGAAGTTTCCTCCACATTTTCAAGAGATATAGGGCACCAAAATTCGAGTTCTATGAGTCAAATTCGAGATAATAGCAAGGACAAGAGATAGAAACAAATGGGACCTGATTTGGTGGAGAATTCTAGAAGATATAGACCCTCGATGGAGCCCACGGCGAGCAAAAATGCCTAGAATAGAGTCCTGAACACTTAGGACTCTCAAGGCAGAAGTGGGGAAGAGGCGATCAATAGTTGACCATAATGGTCAATAGTTGACCACGACCTTGATTTTTTTTATTTTTTTATTTTTTTAAAAAGGAAAATGTCCTCCGAGGGCTGTAAGGCTTAATGGGCTTAGAAGTGACCAAAAAATGGGCTCGAAATAGGTTTAAAGAAGACTCCAAAATAATAGATAATTCGGAGCATTATAAAGGAGAATAAGAGAAATGGCTCGACTTGTAGGCTGAAAATGGGTGTCAACAGATGTCCCTCCTTGATGTCTGCTTTGCAAGGGAATGAGCTAAAGCAACTCGGAGGCGAAATGGAAAAGAGATGGAGCGAAAGTGACAACAACAAGGAATGAAGATTGAGCAGAGATGAAGCGGAGAGAACTGAAAAGCGGGCATCAAGGCAAAGACACCCGTCACAACTAACAAGTGACAAGAATTCTCTCGAAAACGCTGAACTAACCCCAAGGACTAGATGACAAGGATGAGACATGTCTGGAGAACTAAACTAAAGGAAGGAGGAAAAGGAAACATGACCACCCTCATCGGGGACACAATCCATGGAAAATGAGGGGATCATAAGAACACAGCTGAAAAGCTGAAAAAAGAAAGGAAATGTAAGATAAAATCCAGACAGGAATCACGCTGACCAACCAGACCAAGCGGAAAGATTTGAGAAATCATTCAAACTCAGAGTGGAATGAGGATCTCTTATTCAAGAGAGAATAGGCATAATCAACCATTGCTGAGGAGAAACCTTGAACGAATCACGAGACGTGAGTGCTCAAAAAATGACATGATGCATGCTGGGCTAAAAATAAGGAAATCATCAAAACGAATGTAAAGAAAGCATAAAATAGAAAATATTAAAGAATAATATTGTTAGACCGAGCAAGACGGGGTCAAGAGTCTTCTCGCAACCACGGCGTGCGAGACAGAGTCCATCGTCCCCCACCCGAGTCAAACTATTGGTTTATCTAACGATTAACCGTATGCTCTTAGATCATCATCGTTTTTGTTAAAGGGGAACATTAGATCCCAGAACACACGGACAACCAGCCGGTCCTTGAGAGGCTATAATAAGGTAGATACCATATAGTAATGCAACAAAGATAAGAGATAGGGAGCCATACCTGAATTACCTGCCAAGCGAAATGACATTTTATTTGAATTTTTTTTGACATAAGACAGAACACAACAACAAAAGAAGCATGGAGATGAACATAACATAGGTGAACAAAATATAACATAATAAAGATGAATGAAACATAATAACATAAATATAAATGAAAACAATCATAACACCATGAAGATGAACAAAATGCAACAACAGCATAGGTGAAACATCACAAGGAAAAAATAATGAGCGTACGTGTGACACAGTGGGACAAGACAACACAACGCGGTAGGACAACACATGCGGTGGGATGAAAATATGGTGGGACAAAGACACGTGGGACGACAAACCATGGTGGACAAAAGGTACGGACAACACATGTGTGGGATGACAACAACATCACATGGCATGGCGACACAATCGGACAAAAACATGACAGACAGGAGGGACATAGACACGTGTGACAAAGACACGGCGGGACAAAAGACATGAGAAATACGCTCTTAAATCAAAGCCCAAGATTAGATGAAGCAGAACTACCAGGTTCATAATTATGAGGCAATGCCCTCTCGTGGAGATATGATGATATGAGGCAAGGTAAGCAAAAGCTGAGAAGGACATAAGCTTCAGAACAGATCAAGAGATAAGATTGAAGAGGGGAGAACAAGATCAAAAGTCGTGAATATGAGACAGAGCGAAAGATAGACGAGAGCAAGGACAACTTGAACATCTGCAACCTGCACACTTAACAAACGAATCATATATGTTCTCAAAATAAATAGATAGAAAGAAACAAAAGATAAATATTTTTGTATTTTTGACTTTTTTGACTTTTTTGTATTTTTTGACAATATTTGATTTTTTTGGTTTTTGAACAATATTTAATTTTGACAATATTTATTTTTTTGGATTTTTAAATATTTGATTTTTTTAGATTTTTGACATATTAACCCGCAGCACCCAGAGACGGGCTTAAACTATTGGCCAGGGGTCGTCGTTCCTACCCCTCTCATTAAAGGCTTCCCTTAAGCAGGGCGTGCATTTGAGGGTGGCTTGCCACAACCAACCGCCTCTAAAGAATAGTGCCCCTACTAAGGTCATACCATGGATTCAACCCAGCCTAAGATGGAGAAGCAGAAGAAAAATTGGAGATAAGCTTTATACAAGATGGGAAACATCAAAACTTGAATTCCTTCTAGGGTACTACCCCTCAAAGATACAGTCTGTTGCGTCGGGGCTTTTTGTCTTTGATTTTTAGACCCATATTTTATCAGACACGTATGCGACTGGGCTCATGACGTCCCGTGGGGAACTGTACTGCCACTCTTGTCATGCCTTTGATTCATTATTTTGCATTGATTCTCATTGATTTTGATAACCCTTATTGGCTAGATATTACATGAAAGCTCAATTTTCAAGGGTCAAGACTGCCCCTATTTGAGACCTCTCTCGTATTAGGGAGCGTCTAGGTTGGTCATCTCATCCATCAATCTCTTGCCCCTGTACTTGGCCGAGCAGAGAAAAGAAAAGACTTCGTGCATACCCATAGTATGGCCAAAGTAGCAACGGTGTTGTGCAAAGGAAAATTGGCTATGGCTCGCTGTGAAGTGTGTGAAAAACCCATACTCAAATGACACCCTCAACAGTCGGGGAAAGAAACTAGACTCCCAGCGTGGAGCTAACACCAGCCTAAGAATGCTGCAGAAGCGAACTCATTTTGACTAAACTAAGCAAACTTCTTAAAGCCACTCAACCATGTTGAGGAAACAATATTATAATCATGCACAGGAGTAAATATTGAAAATGACAACATATTCTTGCTCAAAATAAAGATACCTTGCAATCCATGGAGTGAATGCAGCAATATCTTGAAGCAATCTTGATCCGCGAACTTCGCATAGCGCGAGCTTTGTATTCCTGGCTTGATAGGACAAAGATGGGAGAATAACAAGGTTTTAAGATTTCTTGACACTGAGGAGCGGCAGACATCAAACTGGACGAAGAGGGATAAAAGGAAAAGAGACGAGGGCTAGAACTCCCTCATTAAGGCGCAGAGACCCTGATAACAAGGAACCCGATACAGAATAAACATAGATCAGCTGAGATCATGGCGGCTAAAGCCTCGAAAGTAGCAAGAAAAAGGGCAAGAACCCCGAAAGGGTGAGGAGGAAAGAATAGAAAGATAATGAGAAGATTGTTGCAAAGGTAAGGAAGAAGAATGATCATCCGACGTGGCCGGAGAGAGAGAATAGTGGTCATCCGACATGGTCGGAGATGAAAAGTGATAGACATCCAACAGGGTCGGAGAAGAATAATGACAGTCATCCGACGGGGTCAGAGAAAAATTAGAGATAGAATCCGAAAAATATGGAGGAGAAGAATCAGAAGACGTCCCGAAATCGGGATGGAAGGAAGACATAGGCCGAGGCCTAGAATTGTGAGAGGAAGAAAATCCGGAGGACCCGGATGAAAAGGAGAGAAGTGGGGATTCATGGACCTAGGAAGAGAGAAGAAAATCACAGACATAGGATTGGGAGAAGGAAGTTACACCACCCAAGGGTGGGAGCTGAGCAAGAGAAAAGATGAATGGAAAGGAGGGGAAGAAGCAGTGGACCCCTGAGTGCACAACTGGCGGCCTTTGAACTTGCGCCGCCGCCTCTTCTTAGCAGAAATTTCTTGAACATGGACCCGCCTGCCTCCGGCTCGGACCTTCGGGCTTCTTTGTTTGAGATATCTCCTCAAATAATCGGTCCACCTGGCAGATGGCCTGGCCCGGTTATGAACATGCTGCTTCACTGGGGAGGTTGCCCCTAGACACCCGGTGCTAGCCATAGGTGGACATTCTTGACCAGGTAACTCCACAGAGTGATGATTGCCAGGAAGCCATGGAGTTTTGTCCCTCGGCACGAGAATGTGGAGATCTGGCAACCCTACTCAAAAATCAGACTTGAAGTACAACCCCCTTGATAAAAGGGTAGGACGGTACTGAGGGAGAGTAATGCGCGACGTTGACGTGGCTGACTTACTGATAAACCGAGGTAGATTGCATAGAATGTGCAGAATGTCCTTCGAAAACGTAGAAGAAACGGCCAATTGCCCCTTAAATAGAGAATGCATCAAACTTTTGGCGGCCGTATGAGTTAGCACAATGCGGGTAGAGAACCCCTCTTGGCCAATGAACTGAACAACAACAGAGTGGGGAGTAATAACGACATCAATGGTGAATTCTCCGGCGAGCAATGAGATTGCCACCGGCCTCGCTTTTGAAGAAGCTGGCACTAGGGTGAGGGAGCTCTTCTTGACAACCGTCTTTGGAAGAATAGGCTCATCATCCCCAAAATAGCCAGGGATCAAGACACAGACCGGCATGCGGCAAATGCAATCTTGGATCTTGAAATGAAGAACCGGCATAGCCTTGTCCTGACTTGGCTCATCGTCTCCCTGCGGACCAGACCCAAGAGGCACCATAGGTAATACACACCCGCTCCGTGGGGTGGAAGTAAATGGAGAAGTGGAGGTAGTGGGTTTGGAAGGTGGAGGTGAAGGTTTAGAAGTCGTGGAGGCTTCAACGAGGATGGTGGCGTCGAGTGGTGGCAAAGGCAATGCGGCAATGATAGGCTCGGGTGACGGTAACGGCAAAGGTGAAGGCGTCGCTTGCTCAAGCTCGAGTGAAGATGAAGGCGGAGAAGGTGTAGGTAACGGTGAGGATGGTGGAGATGCAGGCAATGGGGGTAGTGGAGATGGTGTTGGTGATGGAGAAGATGAAGAGGAGGATCGCGACGCCCATTGCCGGCGTATCGACGCGACGTGCCGGGTGGCGTTGAGAGTGGAAGCAGTGGTGGCAGTGACGGGAGTAGAAGAAGTGAAGGCACTAGCTTGAGCGAGGGCTTGAGTAGGTGGAGGAGATGGAGACAGGATAGGAGGTGGCGATGGGGAAGAGGTAGGTGGAGATGGAGATGAAGGTAATGGAGCAGGTGCAATACTAGATAAGGAATCATGGGGGTGCCCCGAGTCTTGCAATGACGGAGACGGCTGCCTGGTGGGCGCTGCTTGCTGCGGAGATGTATAACCACCTAGCGAATTATAGGCCAATCAATCCTTTTCTTACCTTCCAGATCATATACAAACTCCCAGAACTCGGGGCAATCCATGACCAAATGCCCCTGCTGACGATGATATTCATAAAACTGGAGCAAATCCCCGGCCGCGGGTCGGCAAGGCACAACCGGAGGGAGCTACAATGAGTGAGTGGCCATCAAAGCCCTGAAAATATTTGTAAAACACTCCGACAACGGAGGATGAGGGACCTGCTTCGGGCAAGGTGGATGCTGAGGGGAAGGTTGTGGAGACAGAAGTGGAGGTTGCGTAGGCAAAGGCGCATGGCTAGTGGAAGGACTTGGCAATGGCACATGCGAAGCGGAGTGGGAAGGTATGTAGTGGACGGCATCCACTTGCTCGAGAGGTGGTGTTCCCTTGACCGGAGGTGGAGACGAATGGGCATATGTGGAAGCGGAAGGCTGACTTATGGAAGGTTGATATGCGGAGGGTTGACTCATGGAGGGTTGATATGTGGAGGCGCAGGGCTGACTCATGGAGAGTGCGAGGTAAGTGGAAGGTTGACTCGTGGAGGGTGAAGGTTGATATCTGGAGGTAGATGTAGATGGCGGGGTGTATGGAGATGTAGAAGGCGGAGAAGAATCGAGGTCAAGGGGATCGTGGAGTTGTTGGCGAATGAAGCGGGCTCGGATATAAAGTTACTACTAGGAGGTAATATCTGTTGGGTTCGGTGCTAGTATTCAGAGGGGGGGGGGTGAATGAATATGACCCTTTTAAACTCTCACCCAATATAAAATTTCGCTCAAACTAGAACTATGATGCTAACTAGACAGATTTACCAAATCTGAAAGCCAATCAACTATTATGTTCGACCAGTTAGCAAACACATGGAGCGCCCCTATGCATTCATCTAGCGGAAGCACAAATGAACAAATCAAACCACAGTGCACAAGGGTTTTTAGGTGGTTCGGTCCTGCAGACCTACATCCACCCCACACTCAACCCGAGTGTGGCTTCCTGCTGACTCACAGCTTGAAACCGCTGGGCCTCACAGCTTGCCTACAACCGCTGGGCCTCACAGCTTGCCGTCCAGTGGAATCCACCACTGCAACTGCTGGGGATTATAGCTTACCCGTCCAGTGGAATCCACCACTGCCCGTTGAGCAACACAGCTTACTATCCAGTGGAATCCTCCACTGCAAACTGCTGGGCAATACAGCTTAGCCGTCCAGAGGCAGCACCTCTGCAATCCGCTGACTACCAGCTTGAAAGGAAATGTAAAATGGAAAACAAAATATAAGATAACAGCATCGGAAAGCTGTAAACGATAAAGCACAATATGTAGCTCTAACAATGAGCAACATCAGATCTGGTTTTGAACCAAAGATCTGAGGAACGAACTCCTTCTCTCTCTCTCTCTTCTTCTCTTCACACTCTTCTCGAGCTCTCTGCCTCTCTCTTTTTCTCTTCTGCTTCTTCCCTCTTTCTTTTCTTCTTCTTCTCTTTTCTCTGGATCGAACAGCTCTCTATTCTTTCTCTCAGCTTCTGCTCTTCTGCTTCGATCTGGATCGTGGCTCTCTGTTCTTTTCCTCTCGCCAACTCGATCTCTCTTCATCTGTGGACAAAGACCTCCTTTTATAACAGCAGCTAGTAGGAGGGCAGCACTGGGCGCGTGTGGCTTCCACATTTCCCGCCCAGAACTTTTGGCCACGTGTCAGCTTTCTGTCAGTCCTTCAACCTCGGATCACGTGCCCTCCTTAAGCTTCACGATCAAAGCACATGTTAAACAGAGTATCGGATAAGTCATCAGTTTAAAGAACAACTCTGTATAGACTTATCAGAAGAACAGCGTTTTAGAAGAAACATGGATGAGGTTAGAACGAAACAACACGAAGACAGAAATAACAAAGAAGACTCAGACGCAGAGACAGCACGAAGTGAAACGAGAACGACACGAGGTGCAGAGGTGACAGAAACACACACTACACAGAGAACAACACGAAGACAAAACAGAAACCAACACGAAGTGTGGTTTCAACATACGAAAGACACGAGGTCTAGGAAGAACAACACGAAGACATAATACGGAAACGACATGAAGTGAAATAACAGAAACCGTCACGAGTTGAAAACAACACGAAGATGAAAACAGAAGTTGACACGGGTTGAAAACAACACGAAGATGAAAGACAAGGAAAATGACACGAAGTCAAAGAAACAATAGTAACCGACACAAAGTGTGGTTACTAAACAGGAACGACACGAGGTCTACATGGAAACGACTCAAAGTTCATCAGAACTATTCGAGCTACCTCAGAAACACGACACGAAGTTAAGTGAGAACAGCACGAGGTGAAACGACACGGGCTGACCACAACAAGGATACAACACGAAGTCATAAAAATAGAAACGACACGAAGTATAACCTCATACAAGTTTTTCTTGTCAAACATGGAAATCAACACGAAGTGTCGTAAGCTCAGACGACACGAAATCTTTTCGTGTTAGTGAGGGGAAACAACACGAAGTGTGACTCAAGTGGCACTGAAAGCAACACGAGGTGAGACTTCACGCTGTACAGACTTGGACTTTGTATATGAAGTGCGCTGTACAGACTTTGACGAAGCAGAAGGCTGTACAGACTTGGAGACCCAAAGCCATTGTATAGACTTTTTTGCCCAAAGGCGATGAACAGTGAAACAGTGTATATACTTCAAGTAAAGACCAATGTGTAGACTTGAAGATTGAAGGCGATGTACAGACTTTGATGCCCAACACCAATGTATAGACTTAGGAGCATATGACACGGCTGTACAGACTTCGCCTAAGATGCTGTACACACTTAGCCTAAGACAATGTACACACTTAGCCTAAGACAATGCATGAACTGACGTTGTATAGACTTTGTCTTAACAATGAATGTGTAGACTTGATCAAGAGTCCAATGTGCAGACTTCATGAGTGTGCAAACTTGTCAACGAAATGCACAATGTATAGACTATGCACATGCATGAAGAGTGTATAGACTAATGAAATGCTTTACCCTGCAGTGTATAGACTTGCTAGTCATCAAACTACATGCAGATAGAAAAGTAACGCACAGATCAGAAATCAAGCACTATATCAGTCATACACATGCATTCTCCACAAAACAAGTTATGTTGCTATCATCAAAACACAATCTCATAAAGCACTCACTGTGTTGCAATCATCAAAACAAAACAGCATTGCTATCATCAAATCAACATAGCACATGCTTGTGCCTAAGGGGCACAACATTCTCCCCCTTTTTGATGATGGCAACACAATGTGACAGTGAGTCACACACAAGATTTTCTCCCCCTTTGACATGATCAAAAAGAGGAAAACAGTAAAAACAAGAGTGCAAAGTGCATTATGCATGCAAAAACCTCTAGAACATTCTCCCCCTGAATGTAAGACTCCCCTGAATTATTTCTCCCCCTAAATAAAAGCTCCCCCTTTGAGAAGGAATATGAACAGATAAGCAAGGTAGAAAAGGTAGGAGGGTCACTAGACAACAGCTGAATCATTGGTTCAGAGAATAAGCCTGATTATAAACAATAGTTAAAGTATAAGAATCATCAACATACAATTTTCAAAAATTCAGGTTTAACAATGATAAATCTAGAGTAAAACACCTGACCCCTGAAAAAGAGTTTTAGATTCCATTTATAGCAATGAATCTAGGGCACATGGTATTAATAGATAAGTCTGAAATAATACCCTTTTGTGTCTAAACAAGGAAATTCAAGAGAGGCAACTTGAACATGTATTGAGAAAAACAATTTTCACTCAATGACATTTGAATTTTCGAAGGGTTACAGCAGTTTGATTTCATTTTTGATTTTCAGAACCTGAACTAAGTAAATAGATCAGTGGCATTTATGCTGTTGACATTAGGTGTACATCTTGATCAGAGGCAGGTACCCCCAGTTACTAGGCATAAACTACTAGACCTATTTCAGATCAAAACCCACAAAGAATAGTCTTCACTTTTGACATTAAGGGTACACCTTGATTAGAGGCCAGTACCCTCAGTTACTTGGTGAGGACTCCCCCTATAGATTTGACCCTATGAACAGAGATAGTCTAAAGCACTTCATGACATGTGAATTTTCCTACTTCTTTGGAGGAGTTCACAGTTTCTCAGTGCAATCAGCCATTGCTCTGTCACTATGTTCAGTTCTTAACATTAATGAACTTATTTACTGCTGCCCTTAATTCTTTTAGAGTGATTGTTTAAAAAATCAGTACACACTCTTATTAGCCTGTTCTAGACATATCCAGTTCAACACATTTAGGCATTACAAAAAACTTTTTCTATTTTAGCTATGAGACAAAGATTAAGAGCTATAAAAGTTTTCTTTTATCTCAAATTCTGAAGTGCAGACACTTAACTCTCCAATTTATAAAGGTTAAACCTTTAGTTCTTTTCAATTTGTAAATGTGATTCTTATAAGTGAACAGTTGCAATAATCACCATTCAATGTACTAAACCAGATGCAAAGCTGTTGTTTAGTGAAGAAATGGGGAAAGGATAGCAATAAGCATTATGATCCATAGCATCTGATGACAGTGAATATGAATGAGTTGAAAGGGGACAATGAGAAGTACCAAGGATTCAATGAATTGAATAGAACTCTCAGCTCCCCCTGACACCATGATGCAAAAATATGCTATGCATTAGACTGTTCTACATGCAGACTATGCAACATTAGTCAAACTCCCCCTGACAAAGTGCATGAAATAGAATTAATGAACTGCTCATAATTTTAGAATATGCTCAAGAAGAATTCATGCTTTGTTCAATCAGAGAGAGAATTTATCAAATGCATCATCTTCATTTTAAATTTTCAGATTTTTTCAACATATGATGCAGTACACTGTTCTACATGAAAACTAGACCCATGGTACTAGGCGGAGGACCTGGTCTCAAAGACCATCTCACACATGGTAGGAACCTCCGGGCAGATTTCCCTGCCTTTTAGTAACATACCATTTGATATACCAGGGTTAACAAGGACAATGCAACATAAAGCAGTCCTTCATGCATTGAACAGCATCATTGACACATGCAATGACAATCAGTCTATACACAATCAGTCCAAGTATGCATTCAATAACAAGCATGCAATGCATTAACATAAAACACATGCATGGACACAGAGTCTATATAGTGCATCAACTGTATACACTAAAGAAGCATTCAAATTCAGTTCAACATATAGCAAGAGAAGAGCATCAGATATGCAGAATTGAATTCAATAGCTGAGTCTGGAATGCAGACTGATTAGCTAGACATGAAGAGTTCATTAAAAAAAGCAACCAAGCAAATCAACATGAAACTCACAATTTTCATGCTCACAATTTCAGATAATGGAATTTAAAACAGATTTCAGAACTGACCTGAATTGAATCATGGGGTTTTCTTTTTGAGTGCCTTGGTTGACCCCTCTTATTCATTTCCAAGGCACACCTGCAGCATGTCATTCAATGTGATTTTGCAGGAACCCAAGAAGTCTTGGGTCCTGAATTACCCCTATCAGGTGTTCTAAATAATTTCTTAGCAATATTGTCATCAAATTCCATTAGAGAGCAATCAGACATAGAATGTCCAAAATTTTCACAATAATGACATGAACCAACAGATTTTCTGGTCCTATGATGCATATCTACAGCAACATGAGACCTATGAAACTGAGCATGAATTTTTCTGTTGTAAGCATGAATTTTTGATTTACCATTACCTGCCCACCAGCATTCAGAAGCTCGGTGGCCAGGTTTTCCACATTCATAACAAACAAGAGTCTTTTCTTTAAGACCAGCTTTATTTCTGCCCAAGAAATTTTTGTTTGGAGGGAATCTTACAAATTTGGAATTAAAATGATTTCCCTGAACAAACCAGCAGTCCTTGACTGCATGCCCATACTTACCACATTCAAAGCATCTAAGATGCTTGTTGTTTGATTCATTTTTGCCCCTGTGATTTCCTGACCAGCATTCATTTGCCTTGTGCCCAGGCTTGTGGCAAGTGAAACAGATAGTATGCTGGCCTGAAGTAGTTCTATGTCTATGTGGGTCATTAGCATGTGCAAAAGATCTAGAATTCACATTGTTATCTTCTTTCAGTTTGAAACATGCATTCATTAAATGACCATGCTTACCACAATAATAACAGGATGCATTAGATTTCTTAGTGACATGGTTTCTATCAAAAGATTTCCTTGAATGCACTGTTTTACTAGCATGCTCATCTTCTTTCAGTATTCTGCAATCATCCATGATATGTCCATGCTTACCACAGTAATAGCAAGAAGCATCAGATTTCCTAGGGGCATGGTTTCTATCAGATGAATTCACAGATGCATGTGAATGAGTACAAGAAGCATGAGCATTTTGCATTGACCCATCAGATTCAGCAGAGCTAACAAATTTCAGAGTATAACCAGAATTATTCTTTGCCCTTTTTGTTTGACTCTTTCTTGTCAATTTCTGATTATCCTCAACAGGTTTTGTTTGCTTTTCAATTTTCTGGGCTTTGAACTGAAAAACGGATTTTGAAGGTGATTTCTGATTTTCATTTTGTTTTGGGGATTGCCTTGAAGTACCAGCTACATTAGAGCCTTTCACAAAAGTAACATATAGCTGGTTTTTAGTGATTTTCTTAATATCAGAGCAGCAATTTGTTCCCCCTTCAGAGTTATCATCCTTCCTCTTCCCAACAGTTTTCATTTTTCCTTTAATCTTGGCAGACTTAGCTGAATTTTCCAGATTATGAATTTTATCTTCCAAGCTGGCAATGTGAAGTTCATAACTGGCTATTTCCTGTTCACTGCAATTAACACATTCGCTTAGAACATGGTTTGCAGTTTTATACTTCTCAATTTCCTGTTCTAGACTGTTCAAAATTTCTGAATTTTCATCCTGGACAGCTTTCTCTTTTTCTATAGTGAGAAGTCTGTCAGACAAGCCAGTGTTCAACCACTTTAGTTTTTCAACTTCAGCTTTTAATTCAGTGTTTTCTTCCTCAAGATTTTTATCTTGAATTTCATTATTAGCACATCTCTCTCTTCCAGACATGTGCTCCAATTTTTCAATCAGTTCATCTTCTCTTTCTTCTGCTTTAATTTTCTCAGCGAGCAGATTTTTGTGATCCTCTTTAAGTGAGATAATTTGTTTACTCAGCCATTCATTCTCACCATAAAGATCTTCATTTCGTTCTCTTAGAGCTGAGCACATATGGCAAGTTAATTGAGCAGAAGAAGAATGTGAAGCATCCCCATTGATTTCATTTATTCTACCCATAAGATTTTCAATTTTCTTTTGAAATTCTTCATTCTCAATTTCAGTTTATCCAATTCAGAATTAACTTAAGTGAATTCCTGCATGCCTTTTAGATGCTCCTTTTTCTTATCATCCAACTGATTCTCTATTTCTGACATTTTATCCAACCATGTTTGTTTTTCCATTTTTAGAGAATCATTTTGTTTCTTAAGATTCTGGACATCTAGCATGCAAGCATCATAAGACTTTTTCATATTTGGATAATTTTCACATGAATCTTTCAGATCTATTCTATCACATTTCTTTTTCAATTTTTTATTTTCATATTTCAATTTCTTGAAAACTTCTAACAAGTTTTCATACATCTCTATCAATTCATCAAAAGAGTATCCTTCTGATTCAGAACTTACCTCGGATGAAGTTTCATCATCAGTATTTCTATGATCAGCCATTAAGCATTTGCTGTGATTCCTGATTGACTTCAGTTTATCCAAAATGTCTTTGGCAGACCTGCAAGAAGAAATGCATTCAATTAGAGATCTGTCAATTGACTCTTTTAATAAAACTACAGCTCTATTATTGACAGAGTCTTTCAGCTTATCCTTCTTGGTCCATTTAGATTTATCCTTCGACAGTTTGTATGGACCATGAGTTATTACCTTCCACAAATCAGGATCGGTTGTGTTTACATACCGATGCAACTTTTCCAGCCATGGGCCAAGGTCATCACCTCTGTATATCGGAGGATGAGCCATCAGAACAGATGACAAGCAGATTCAAGGCACGAAGCAATCGACAACAAAGCACCACAACCAGATAAACAAGGCAAGGAACTAACTCAGTGAAACTTAATACAGAACGCAGGAGGCACACTTATGAAATGCACCAAACAGAGATGCACTAAGACAGTAAATCAAAACGATTCCAAAAGACCCACTCTGAAATGCACTAAACAGTTAGCAGGATCCTCTGCAGATTGTTAGATCTGTTAAGTCAGAGACTGCTCTGATACCAATTGTTGGGTTCGGTGCTAGTATTCAGAGGGGGGGGGGGTGAATGAATATGACCCTTTTAAACTCTCACCCAATATAAAATTTCGCTCAAACTAGAACTATGATGCTAACTAGACAGATTTACCAAATCTGAAAGCTAATCAACTATTATGTTCGACCAGTTAGCAAACACATGGAGCGCCCCTATGCATTCATCTAGCGGAAGCACAAATGAACAAATCAAACCACAGTGCACAAGGGTTTTTAGGTGGTTCGGTCTTGCAGACCTACATCCACCCCACACTCAACCCGAGTGTGGCTTCCTGCTGACTCACAACTTGAAACCGCTGGGCCTCACAGCTTGCCTACAACCGCTGGGCCTCACAGCTTGCCGTCCAATGGAATCCACCACTGCAACCGCTGGGGATTACAGCTTACCCGTCCAGTGGAATCCACCACTGCCCGCTGAGCAACACAGCTTACTGTCCAGTGGAATCCTCCACTGCAAACCGCTGGGCAATACAGCTTAGCCGTCCAGAGGCAGCACCTCTGCAATCCGCTGACTAACAGCTTGAAAGGAAATGTAAAATGGAAAACAAAATACAAGATAACAGCATCGGAAAGCTGTAAACGATAAAGCACAATATGTAGCTCTAACAATGAGCAACCTCAGATCTGGTTTTGAACCAAAGATCTGAGGAACGAACTCCTTCTCTCTCTCTCTCTCTTCTTCTCTTCACACTCTTCTCGAGCTCTCTGCCTCTCTTTTTTTCTCTTCTGCTTCTTCCCTCTTTCTTTTCTTCTTCTTCTCTTTTCTCTGGATCGAACAGCTCTCTATTCTTTCTCTCAGCTTCTGCTCTTCTGCTTCGATCTGGATCGTGGCTCTCTGTTCTTTTCCTCTCGCCATCTCGATCTCTCTTCATCTGTGGACGAAGACCTCCTTTTATAACAGCAGCTAGTAGGAGGGCAGCACTGGGCGCGTGTGGCTTCCACATTTCCCGCCCAGAACTTTTGGCCACGTGTCAGCTTTCTGTCAGTCCTTCAACCTCGGATCACATGCCCTCCTTAAGCTTCACGATCAAAGCACCTGTTAAACAGAGTATCGGATAAGTCATCAGTTTAAAGAACAACTCTGTATAGACTTATCAGAAGAACAACGTTTTAGAAGAAACCTGGACGAGGTTAGAATGAAACAACACGAAGATAGAAATAACAAAGAAGACTTAGACGCAGAGACAGCACGAAGTGAAATTAGAACGACACAAGGTGCAGAGGTGACAGAAACACACACTACACAGAGAACAACACGAAGACAAAACAGAAACCAACACGAAGTGTGGTTTCAACATACGAAAGACACGAGGTCTAGGAAGAACAACACGAAGACATAATACGGAAACGACACGAAGTGAAATAACAGAAACCGTCACGAGTTGAAAACAACACGAAGACGAAAACAGAAGTTGACACGGGTTGAAAACAACACGAAGATGAAAGACAAGGAAAACGACACGAAGTCAAAGAAACAACAGTAACCGACACGAAGTGTGGTTACTAAACAGGAACGACACGAGGTCTACAGGGAAACGACTCGAAGTTCATCAGAACTATTCGAGCTGCCTCAGAAACACGACACGAAGTTAAGTGAGAACAGCACGAGGTGAAACGACACGGGCTGACCACAACAAAGATACAACACGAAGTCATAAAAATAGAAACGACACGAAGTATAACCTCATACAAGTTTTTCTTGTCAAACATGGAAATCAACACGAAGTGTCGTAAGCTCAGACGACACGAAATCTTTTCGTGTTAGTCAGGGGAAACAACACGAAGTGTGACTCAAGTGGCACTGAAAGCAACACGAGTTGTATATGAAGTGCGCTGTACAGACTTTGACGAAGCAGAAGGCTGTATAGACTTGGAGACCCAAAGCCATTGTATAGACTTTGTTGCCCAAAGGCGATGAACAGTGAAACAGTGTATATACTTCAAGTAAAGACCAATGTGTAGACTTGAAGATTGAAGGCGATGTACAGACTTTGATGCCCAACACCAATGTATAGACTTAGGAGCATATGACACGGCTGTACAGACTTCGCCTAAGACGCTGTACACACTTAGCCTAAGATAATGTACACACTTAGCCTAAGACAATGCATGAACTGACGTTGTATAGACTTTGTCTTAATAATGAATGTGTAGACTTGATCAAGAGTCCAATGTGCAGACTTCATGAGTGTGCAAACTTGTCAACGAAATGCACAATGTATAGACTATGCACATGCATGAAGAGTGTATAGACTAATGAAATGCTTTACCCTGCAGTGTATAGACTTGCTAGTCATCAAACTACATACAGATAGAAAAGCAACGCATAGATCAGAAATCAAGCACTATATCAGTCATACACATGCATTCTCCACAAAACAAGTTATGTTGCTATCATCAAAACACAATCTCATAAAGCACTCACTGTGTTGCAATCATCAAAACAAAACAGCATTGCTATCATCAAATCAACATAGCACATGCTTGTGCCTAAGGGGCACAACATTATCGTTGAGGGCTAAGATAAACCAATATTCCGGTGTTGCATTAAAAATCAGCATCTTGATTTGTTCCCCCTCTGGAATGTGCTCTGGGGCTTGCGCGGCATGGCGACGCCAGCGGTCAGCAAAGGCGGAGAACTCCTCGTCGGGTTCATCTTCTAATGGGTCAGCTCCACCATAGAATACTTGGGCCCAACCTGGTCTTGATATTGCTGAATAAATTTTTATTGCACAACTTAGAAATTCACAATCTGCTCTTACGGAAGAGAGAAGAACCAATCTCGAGCCGAACCTTCTAAAGACAGACCAAATAGATAAGCCTTCAAGAGTTGGTCATGTCAAAATTGGGCTGACTCATAAACGAACTACTTCAAGTGCACATACGGGCCGGGTCACCGACTCCACCATAACGGCGATATGCGGGAATTTGTGGAGATGGCAGGAGCCAGAGATTTTGAAATACGAATGGAACACTTAAGGAGGACCTAGGATCAATTTGGCGTTGAAGTTCATCATGCTGGCGTTGGGTTTCAGCAATCATCTCCTGGGTTGGGAGAGATCGAGAGAAATGCAGACCAACTTGAGCAAGAGATTGTGAATTCAGACCAGGATTATGATAATGGGCCGGATAAGAGGATCCAGACTGAGAAGAATAAGGAAGGCCCATTCTGGGAGTGGAAGGATATGTGGGCCTAGAAGGATCATGAGCATGAGGACCAATCGGGCTTGCGGCAACATGGGTAGAAGATGGAGGCCCATTAAAGTAGGAAGGACCATTAAAAAAAGAAGAACCTTGAAGGGAATAAGGCCCATTAGGAGGATGAGTCCCATTAAGAGAATGAGGCCCATTAAGAGCATGAGGCCCATCATCAAGGTAAGATGGCCCATTAAGAGAAGAAGGAGACCCAAAAGAAGAAAGTCCACTAAAGGATGGAGGCCCATTAAGAGGATGGGGCCCACTATAAAAAGGAGGCCCATTAAGGTGATTTACAATAAGTTTTTGGGACTGGGCCGGGTCCATTCGGCGAACAAGAGATGAAAGGTGGGCCAAAAGCTTGGCTCGTTCATCCGACGGATCGGAGGGGCCATGAGGAGATGGGCTTGCATGGGAAGAGGAATCCACACGGGAGTAGGAAGATGAAGAAGGAGGGTACAAGGGATTAGGGTGGCAGTCCATGAGGGCAAATGGAGACTTAATACAAGGAATATCAAGGAAAATACAATGAGGGAAGTAAGGGCTCGAAGATTAAGGGGCAACCAAAGGGGATATGGCGGGAGACAGACAGACTTATGCAAATGCAAATGAGACCTAGAATAGTGGACCACTGTTGCACCCAAACTATTTCCCAACAAAAATAACAAGGAGTAAGGCTTCGGGCATTTCCCCGAACACCTTCAAGGCGCGGGTTATCTAGCCCTTTCTACAACCCTACAGGTCCCTATAAGGGTCCTGACCAACTTGCCGTGACAAGCGGCAGCACAAACAATTGTCTGGAGTCAACCCCGGCCACTCACATACGGGCTTTGCCCGTATCCTACATGGCCGCCCGGGACCACCCGGGGGCGCCCTGACGTTAAGCCACGCCACGTGGCACCCAGTGAAAGGGCCACGGGCCCACTCTGAGACATTTCTTTCAACCTTCCAAGGTCAAAGGGAGACCCAAGCAAGTCAACCATAGGCTTTGGAGGCCCTCAACACGTGCATATGGCTCGCACACGCGTGTTCGGCATTCTATCGAACACCTTGTGGGCGTGTAGGTTCCAACCCTTCTACACAAAACCGCGGGCCACCCCGTGGTTCCAGCACACTAATTGGGTCCTGCAACTATTAGTGTTGGTGTGCTATAGGCCAATTTCGGGTCGGGTAGGCCGAATAATTGTACGATCTTGTTCATTAATAAAGTGGTGTTTGAGCGTAAATATGCGATTGTGTTACTTTACGTTGTCCCTAGGATATGTGGTTGTAAAGTCAGCTCGAGATGAGATCTCGAACATGAGACTTACTTTACATGAACACATACCTTAAACTGTTCCTAGTTGGAGGGTAATCACTCGGGGACTTTGATTACCTATTAAACCAGTACACATGATGTGTCAGTGACCAGTCTCATGGTCATTGGTGCGGGGCACCAACACATATGTGTAGGTGTATGTCCTTGGAGGATGTGCACTGAATTGATCCGCTATTGGATCTTCAGATGGTTGATTATACCTAATGTCAACTGAAGATCCAACGGTCACAGTAGGATCGTTGGTCCTTTGACCTGAGACATTGATCAGATCTTACACGAGGACTGGAATGGTTTAATTACTTAGCTAAGTGACTTTAACCATAAGTCATGAGTTGCCGAGTCATTAACCACTCCAGGATATGTGTGAAGATCATCAATGGTCAAGAGGGGATCGCTCACTGTCGGGTATATATCAGACAGTTAATGGGTCATGACATTGACGCTCCGTTAAATCCCTGGCTAGGGTCGTGTGAGTTCGTTTAGAACGGACGTCATACACTTTAAGGAGGTCATAGTCAAATGACACGATCATGGGGTTTGACAGATACCGTACCCTCGATCGTACCAGACTCATAGAAGGAGCGAGGGATTATATCGATGCAGTAACTGTGGACTTCAGGTACCAGACAGGCTGGTTTAAACCCGGCGTCCTCTAGGATCACGTGGATTTGCTTGACCCAACGTGATCAAAGGTTCAGAATAAATTAAACTATTCTTTGGCTCTGGTAGAAGCGAAGAATACATTTAATTTACTTCTAATTGGGAATTAGAAGTTAATGGGCCTTAAACTAGAGTGACTAAGGGCCTAGAGGATCACACACAATGGATTCTTGGGTGACGGAATATTATTGTACAAGTGTATGTATTAATTCCCTTTAATTCCTTTTGGAAAGGAGTGTAAATGGGGCTTAATACATGTGTATAATAATGGAATGGTCATATATACAATTTTGGTCCTTTGGAGGTCTTTTGAAAACGGCCAAAACTCTATATATAGCCAACCTACGTGAGTTCATTTGAACTCTTGGCTTCTCCTTCCAACCTCTTAAGCTTAAGCAAGCATTAAGGCTTAAGAGGAGGATTAGCCTCCCCCTTTCTCCCCCTTGCTCTCTCTCTCTCCAGAAGGTGATAGAGTCGGGGGAAGTTGCACCGAGGAGGTACCGTCACTGCGCAAGGGTCTGTGCGGATCTGCTCTAGAGGTCGTACAGTTGTGCGGCTCGGTTTCTCTGCATCGGGCTTAGCGGACCGCGTCGTTCCGCGCAAGGTGAAACACGCAACCCGTAATTAGGGTCTTAGAAACACCGATTAGAGCACAGATTAAGCTTTCCATAACACCGGGATCGGGCAAATGAAATTTTTGTTATCCGCTGCGTCGCCCGTAGGTACTGTGTGAAACCTTACAGCAACGACCCTCCAGTAAGTCGGGGCCACCCCCGACCCTCCAATACGTGGCAACGAGCCACTCAATTTTACCACTCAGGCCAACCCAAGGCTACCTTGTCAACCCGCCGTGTAGTGCGGCACACAGCCCGAGACATTACCCACGTCCACAAAATGCCCCCTCTTAGCTCCCACGAGCTCCTATCTTCAATCGAAGGTCTGCCGTATGGCCCCTCAGCCATCTACCCAAGTCGTTCGGCAATCCGGGGTGTGTCGGGCATTTACCCGAACACCTTCCGAGCGACTACGACAACCCGAAGAACAACGGCCCCCACGGGCCCATTCCAGCTTCCAGGGGTTCAGCGTCTGTCGAAGGACAACCCCAAACAACACAAGAAGACCCTCGGGGGCCATCCCCTGAGGTTACGGTCGGCCCGGGGCCAGTTCACCCAGGTGCATGGCCGCGCGCCCCAGGGAGGGTGAACTCCATGGGGGCCACGCCCTCCCTCCAGCTCGGTGGTCCCACGACCCCACTCAGCCCAGTTCGTCCGGTCTACGGTCCTACGACGTAGTTCGTGTGATGTACCAGTTCGAGGAGTCAACACGCGGAAGCAAGAAGCGACAACACGATGGGTTCGCCCTCCGGTCAACGTGTATAAGTCTCGCAAGCATCCACGTATCCTCCCTAGCTAATCGTCCTTTTCTTTCTTAGTCAAATTAGGAAGAAAATTGGCTTAAAAATCGAATTTTATAGGGTGGGACCGCCCCCTCTCTCCCTTGGAGCCACTCCGCCTAAACCCCCCGCAGGGGGGGTTTAGGCGGACCAGCTTACCCCCCTGGATGGTCCGCGCAAACCCCCATTCAATTAAAAAAATTTAAGTTTTTTTCAAAAAAGAAAAAATCAGAACCGGCCCGCCTAAACCCTCCCTGGGGTGGGGTTTAGACGGACCAACCTGGGCCCCCAGGCTAGTCCGCCTAAACCCTCTGAGGGGGGGGGGGGTTACGCGGACCAGCCCAGCCCCCTCGGCTGGTCCGCGTAAACCCCTTTCCCCTTTCTCTCAGCCCGTGTAACCCCAAGCACTATTCACTTGGGTTTACGCAGACCAGCTCACCCCCCTTAGCTGGTCCGCGTAAACCCCCTGTGACCCTTCAACTTCCCCTATAAAAACCCCTTAGGAGCTCAAGGGGTGGGAGATCGAGCATCAAGCATCTAGAACATCAAACGTAAAGCGTTGGCGTCACCGGCTTCCCTCCAAGGCTTCGAGCGGCTCCAAGCAGCGAGCAAAGGAGAATTATGCGTGGGTGACTTGTTCGTCGGCCTAATACGCCGGGGGTATGTCATTTGCACTCCCCTCATGCCGTATGTACCTGTCACACACAAGTCAACACCCACCGTATGTGGGATGCTACGACATGGGCGAACGTCCCCTCATGTCGGGATTTCCCCCTCGCGTGCTCGTCGGTTGCAACCACATGCGTACCATGACATCATGCTCTCTCGCAGTCACAAGACCATGTTCGACCGCTCAATTCGAGTCATGATCGAGCCTCGCCCAGACACCGGATCGATGTATATCTTTAGTCATCTAGTCACAGGCCCCCTGTTCGGCATCCCGGCCCTGGCCCACGCCACGGGAGGAGCCCTCTGTAAAACGCATATGTGTTCGTTCATTACGCATCGACCCGGGGACCGACTAGCACGTCGAAGTTGTCCCGTTCCATGCGCTAGTTGTACCTTGGGCATTACGGCTTTCCTATAAAGAAGTATACACCTTAGTATAACACCGCCGATTAGATGAATGCCCTCGCATCCATGTTCAGGCCCTCAATCTTCCCCTGTGTCACCTAGTGTGAACCTCCAGCACTCCCTGTTCCTAGTCAACACCATCTAGTGAAAAGGCGCACTCACAGCTGCAGAATGCTCCCGATCCTCTACCCATGACTTTAGACACACATACATACTTTTCTTCAGCTCAGAACGAAGGTGTTCGGATTCAATCCGATATAAATAAACACCAGTTGCTTGCGGCCGGTGAGGAAAGACGTCCAGTACACGATTCCCACAACTGCCTATGCACTCACACCCGTGGAACCCCTTTTCTCCACGTGTCGCCCGATCGCCCGAGCCCACATGCCACGCCCTAGTGGCGCTTCCTCGGTTCACCCTTGGTTCCATGGGTGATTGTCGAGAAATCGACTGGCACGCCCGCACTCTATCTGATTAACCTTTATCCTGACACTTTCCGTGCCATTCGACCCTTTTCGACTTTCCGTGAAAGGAGAGTACCCAATACCGCCGTGAGAGGCATGCAACCGTAAGGAGGATACTCGAGATATATCAAACTCCCGTGTCTTCCTTTCCCGCTGTATCCCTTCCTTCACCCCGGTCGTCGACAGACACAAAAACTCGCGCGACATAGAGGATGGCATGCCCGGTGGGACGTCTCCCGCCTTCCTTCTTTTTGCTGAAGAAAAGTATGTTCCAGCCCTGAAGCCCTGGTGCCGTTTTCCCTGTCCTTGCAGAAGAGGCAGAGGAGAGTACCCGCACGCATTCTCTAGCAGCTTCCGGTCCGCGTTCTGACAGCCGAACCGCGCTTGGCGACTGTCAGCAACCGTCGCCCTCGCAGCACTCAGCACTCCAGCAACCATGGCGGTCATCACCTACGGCCCCAATGTTATCGCCACCCACTCTCGGGTGGGCTACTTGGCGATGCCTATCACTTTCGGCAGCTTTGCCCCTGTTATCGGATCGCCCTAGTTCTTGGGTGTAATCCCTGTGGCTGCTCTTCATCCAACCCCAGTTTCTTCATTGGCTCTCGCGGCCAATGTGCCACACGCACCTCCAGTTCCGGTATCCCACCTGAGTACTGGATACCAGACTGCCACTACTGGCCCCTGCAGGGCCCCCAGATCAACACTGGCCCGGGTAAGCATCAGCTCCCGAGGCCAGCCTCGTCCGATCTCCAACACGGGCCCCGTGCCCTGGAGTTCGATCACCATCTCAGCATCTTACTCGGGTCTCCAACCCCGAGCTGCAGCAAAGCCGGCTCCCGACACGGGCTCCCAGCGCCGAGTTCACGGCTTCCCAGCATCTTCCTCGGGTCTCCAATCCCGAGCCCCAGCCAATCCGGTACCCAACACGGGCCCCCTGCCCCGGGTCCATGGCTCCTCAGCATCTTCCTTGGGCTTCCAACCCCGAGCTCCAGCAAAGCCGGCACCCAACACGGGCTTCCAACCCTGGGTCCACGGCTCCTCAGCATCTTCATCGGGTTCCCAACCCCGAGCTCCAACCAAGCCAGTCCCCAACACGGGCTTCCATCCCCGGGTCCACGGCTCCTAATCCTCTTCATCGTGTTTTCAACCCCAAACCCCGGCAAAGCCGACTCTCGATGTGGGCTCCCAGCCCCGAGTTCGCGGCTCTCTGGTATTACACTCGGGACCCCGATTCTGAGTTCCAGTTGAACCGGCTCTCCCCGTGGGTCTTCTACGCAGGGGGCAAGGTTCCTCAGCACCCTCCTCGGGCCTTCCGACCAGAGCCCAGACTACGTCGACACCTACTACGGGTTCTCAACCCAGGGGCGTCGGCACCTCAGCACTTCCGGCGACATCACTTTCCAGTGCAAGAGTGTCATCTCGAGTATCGGCACGGGCAAAGGCTTATACCCGGGTCGCTCAGTCATCGACTCCCGGCATGGGTCTCATACCCCGAGGGCTGATCCCAGTACCTCTGACTGACAGCTTCATGCTGTCGGTTGCTCTAGGCCGGATCTTCTTGGTTTACCATCTCGGGGTAGAGTCTTGCTCCACTCCTCAGAAGAAGCATCGCCATGGCCGCAGAGGCAGGCGGCTCGCTACTGCAACCAACAACTCCGGCAAGACTGTTCTTGTCGGTGACTTGCGGATCCGCCTCAACGGGGGCGAGCCAATCATACCCTCGGAACGGATCGTTCCCACCGTGTCTTCCTCCAACCGTTTTGACGTCTTGCGGCAAACGCGAGAGGACGAGCCAAAGCTCAGAGGAGTGGGTTCCTCGGCAGCAGTCTGGGGGTACCCGTCGCAGCCAGACACACGGCCTCCCAAGACAACTCGTCGGAAGGGCGGTGACAAGGGAGACCAACAACCTGACTTGAGGAGAATCTGGGTCACCTCAGAGGAAGCTCATGCCGTTCGAAGGGTGCGTATTAGGAACCCCCTGTGAGCACTTATACGCGACATCAGACAGGATGCGACTGGCTTCACAGTAGCATCGTTTGACGATGCCCAGTCGTCCAATGTCCACCGCACAAGCAAGCGGAGGCAAAGGCGAGCCCGTTCCCGGGCCCTCCAGCAACCTGTCTCGGAGTCTCCCCAGATCGATATTTGGAGTGAGCCCCCTCTGCAACGCGCCTCGATCTTTGACAGACTAGGGACGCCTGTCCGCCCCGAGCCGCACACGCGCAGGAAGCGGACGGCCCGATTTATTAATGACGCGGTTCGAGTGTTCGTGTACTACACCACCGGACACCAGCTGGACACCCAGTCTGACGACTTGAACCAGCCTCTGTCCCACTTCAGGAGGCCACGCCATTAGGCTCCGCCACCTCCCCCAGCAGGTCACATCGACACTTCTGCGGACCACATGCGTCGGAACGCGCGGAAGAGGTGCCGGTGGAAGACCGTGACCCACCCATCAATGCAGAGCCGCTCAACAACGACCCTTCTGCGAACGAGGCTCAAGAAGTGACCCTTGACACTCTCATGAAGGAGAACCAACATCTGAAGGACCTCATGCAGGACCTCCTCCAGGAACGAGACCTTCATCCTCAGCAACCTACTAGGCCCAAGGCCGAGGCACCAGCACCCCCAGCGGCCTGCGATGCTGCCAACACGTCAGCAGCGATTGCCCGAACCCCGTTGGCAACTGGGTTTGGCACGCCTCCGGTTGAGACTCTGCCACGAACCTCCATTACCCCAATGCCAGAGAATCTCCTGGCACAACGCCAAATGATCGAGCGCATTGTCGAGACAAAGCTTGCCCAGTATGGTGAAGGGGTTGCCACAGTAGACCTCTACATTGTACCCTACCCGCTTCACCACCAGCTAAAAAAGCTTCCCCCAGAGTACTCCAAGCCCCCGAAGCTACAAAAGTTCGACGGGCAGGGGTCGCCGCATGTACACCTGGCCTACTATGTCACAATCATGGGCAAGTTAGCATTGGATGAATCATATCTCCTCCGCTACTTTGCCACTTTGCTCACGGGAACGGCCTTTCAATGGTATTCCCGCCTGAAGCCTAACTCGGTCATCGATTGGGCGGACCTCCAGAAGAAATTCCTCGATCGCTTTCAGACGGCCGAGCCAAAGGTCTCCCTAGCCGAACTCTTTTCTCTCCAGCAGAAAAAGGGCGAGGGCGCCCTCGACTTCATCAAAAAATGGCGAGACCTTAGCATGAGGTGTGTCAATCTGCCCGTTCAGGAGGACGCCATCACCATATGCCATCGAGGTCTGGCGGCCAAGGTCAGCGAAAAGTTTCTCGGCACCAATATTAAAAGCTTCGACCAACTCAATTCGGCAGTCGTTGAAATAGAGATATTCTTTGCCGATAACCCGAGCTATGCTACGGCAAAGGGTAAGCAAGCGTGAGAACGCCCACCCAGTAAGGAGGTGAATATCATAGAATTCACCCCTACAGCCAAGGCCAGTAAGGGGCCGAATCCAGTGGCTGTGACTAAAAGCCAGTGGACAAGCCGACTGTTTCCTCCTTCTCGGAGCGCATGAAGACGCCCTTCTCCTTCAAGAAGGAACATATGAAGATGCTCTTCGACCTCTGCATGGCCCAGAAGATCGTCGAGCTGCCAGAAATTCGCAAGCCGGAAGAGGCCCTGAAGATCGACGATCCCAGTTATTGCCTGTATCATCGCATGCTGGGTCACTCGATTGAAGATTGCTATGTCTTCAAGACTCAGGCGCAGAAATTGATCTGAGACGGCCTCGTCAAAATGAAGAGTGATCTCGTCGATCCTCTGCAACCACGTACGTGGGCCAGCCCGGCTAAGGCCGCACGTGTGGCTCACCCCTCAACCAATGTCATCCACATGATGGCCGCATTTTCTCTTTTTGATGACGAGTCAGAGGAGCCCAGCGCCAGTCGAAGGGGACGTTCGATCTGGTATCCAGGGTGGAGACCCTGGCATGATCAGAGACCTCTCTCCTTCCCCAGGGAGAGAACCCGACGACTCTTCGATATCCTCGTCGAGAATGGGAAAATCCTGCCCCGCGACTCGCCTGCCGACTACACCCATTGGGACCGTAGTCACCCTCAATACTGCCCCTTCCACGCTAGAATCTGCCATCCGATCGAGTCCTGTGAGGAAGTCCAACACCTCATCCAGGAACAGATCTAATGGGAGTAGATCGATGCGGAAGGAAACTCCATGTCGCTCATCAGGCTTCGGAAAGCTATCGAAGAGACCCTGAGCACTGCCAGGAGCGCGCCAGAGCGGCCAGACTCCCCTCAAGAAAATGGGCACGGCCTACCTTACCAGCATCCTCCAGAATGGCTCAAGTTCGGGACTGACAACCGAGAGGCGCTCGAGCGATTGCGGAGGTGTAGAGAGCAGGATGCCATTCAAGAGACGGAGTCGGCCGACTTCTTGGCCAACGTCATCTATTCTCTTGCTCCTCCGACCCTTGGGGGCTCTCAGACACCAGCACCTAACCAGCCAGCCCCAGCCACTTCGACCGTGTAGTGGCGGTCTTGGCGGGAGCTAAAGTCTCTCCCTTTCCCTGAAGAAGACACTACCAGGCTCTTCCGGGTCCTTCTCGGCTGAGAGGACATTCTGGTGAGCGAGATGATAACGGGCTCTTCAGCTCTCTCCCATCCTCCTGCCGTCCTATCTCCGTCACCGGCATCCGTAGATAGGAAGGGAAAGCAAAAGCAGGGTGAGGCCCCGCCTCAGCCTCATCACATCCCCTCAGCGGATGGGCCGTCGGGTCCTCTCCACCCACCCTTTAACGCAATCCGAAGTGCAAAGAAGACATCTTCAGAGTCTTCAGCGGCTTCGATTCAAGCGGCGGGCCCGTCGCCACAGGGCTCGGCCAGTCCGCAGGGTCGGGATAACTGTGCAGAGCGACAATGTCTTGCGACGCCGTCAGTTGTCATGAGACCCAGCTCTCAGCATGATTACAAAGGCAAGGCTAAGGAGCAGGACAATAAGCATGTCTCTTTCCCCGCTCCTCAACAAAAGCCGTCGCCACCACGGCTAAGGCAACAAACCGCGCACACGTCTTCGGACGCTAGCACCAGCCTACCGACTCCTCGTAGGCTCCAATCGCCACCGCGGCTAAGGCAACAAACCGCGCACACGTCTTCGGACGCTAGCACCAGCCTACCGACTCCTCGTAGGCTCCAGTCGTGACCGCGGCTAAGGCAACAAACCGTGCACACGTCTTCGGACGCCAGCACCAGCCTATAGACTCCTCGTAGGCTCCTGTTGGCACCATAGCTAAGCCATCATACCGCGCATACGTCTTCGGACGCCAGCTCCAGTCAACTGACTCCTCAAAAGCTACCATCACCGCGGGTAAGGCACCAAACCCACATACGTCTTCGGATGCCAGTCCCAGCATCCCGGCATACCAGGAATTGCCACTAGAGGTAATCGAGCAGGCGATCAACGCCACCTTCCAGATACAACAAGCGGAAGGTGCCTGGATCGAAATCCAGGCAAGGAAGGGTCGTCGACCTCACCCGGCAAAGGCACTAGCTCAGAGATATCCTCACCAGGATTTATCGACTCTGGCTCTGATATCTCTCCCTCCTACTCCCTTGGAGACTGCTATTGCCAAGAGACAAGAGAAAAATAGGAGGAAGAACCTCAGAAGGCGACTTAAGAAACAAGCTGAACAAGCGGCCGCCCTGCAATCACCAGCTGAGCCAACGCCCCTCCAAAGGCTCCAACGGCTCATTGATAACTTGAAAGAATACTCTCCTCCTCGTCCTACCGGGGCTCTCCCACTCGATAGTTATATCCCGTGGGAAGAAATGCAGAAACGAGCCCGCCTCAGCAATTGGGTCCAAGAGATAATCCAAAAGTTCAAGGGTGGCGAGAGACTTGTGATCCCGGACGAGCTCTCCTTCTTTTATAAAGACAAGGAGATCACCACAGAGCAGCTGGAAGAAATGCTTCGGCGCTGCACCTGTAACATGGTGGCCATTCCACCTCCTGACAATATCAACGCTTCTCGGCGGGGCGATCCAGTAGCCTCGCGGACAAGACAAAGACCTACTGCTCCTCTTAGGCTACAGCCAGCTCCAGAGCACACCGGTCGTGGCAGAGGTCGTGGCTGGGGACGCGGTAGAGGCCGTGGGAGAATCCCCGAGCCACCCATCTCTCCGTTGACCTTCGACCCAAAGCGAATCATCCTCTTTCGAGGAGAGGAACCGGCTCCCATTTCGAAAGTAGAAATTCGGAGCGGATCCGGTATCTTCGATCCTTCCGACTTTGAAGAGGCTACTACCAGCCTCCCAGCCCCTGTGCCACTACTGACTTTTGCAGCAGAACAAGTGGGACCGTACGGCAAGGATGAGCCAGCCCGCCAGTTACCCCCAGAAGAGCCATCATTGGCACCCCTATTCCAGGAGCCTGTCGGCAATCAAAGTCAGTCTGATCTCGGTGGTAAGGGCAAGGCAGTGCAACTTCCCGACAGGGAACAGCACGGCAGCCCGCAGAAGGCTCAGCCTGACATACTACCCTCTCTGGAGGATGCTCGAGCCCAAGCTGACCGGAAGGTCCTCCACCAGATGAAGCACTTCCCTGCCAGTATTTCAATTTGGGAAGCCATTGCTTGGAGTAAGGACCTAAGGGAAACCCTTATCAAAATACTCCAAGAGCCGGAAGTCTATGAAGCACATGCCGTGGAAATGAAGGCGGCTGCCTATGGAGCCTTTGCGGCCGCCATCTCCTTCACGGAAAAAGACATGCTGCTTTCCCCTCCGTGCCACAAATGCCCTCTTTACATGAAGGGGAAGATCAATGGGCATGATGTTGTTGACACCCGTTTTAGCCTCCAAGTTGAGTCATTTCTCTTATTCATCATTTTGATGTCCCAAATTACCCATTGTATTGGAGCCTTCCTTGGATGAATTTCGAGCCCATTTCATTATTCCATTCTATTTGAGCCTTGGAGATCATTATTTCATGGAGCCCTGGAGCTTATCTTATCACCTGTCGGCCTTCCAAGTCAACTTACGGCCCATTTAGGCCGGCTTCCCTCAAGCATTTAGCCCCCTTTCGCTGCACAGTCTTGAAAATGGTCCTTTTCACCCCGTTTCTTTCCTCTTTTAAAAATGTGTCATTCACAAAAGTTGTTCATCTTTCAAAATCCTACAATTCCTTCTTCTATGTCATTGGGCAGTTCTGCACCGATTTCAAGTTATTTACACTTTTCCAGCAGACTGCACTATTCACCTATGTCCCGGTATTCTCTCTCTCTGTTCTAGCCCTATTTTCTCTCTCTTATGATCATTTTCTCATCTAACATTCTTCATAAAAGTTGTTCATTTTTAAGTTATCTACAATTTCTTGTTCTACCACTTTTGCAAATTCGACACCGTTTTCAAGATATCTATGAGCCTGGCAGCTAAACGGTCAATAGTTGACCGTTCCTTGAGGTGAACGGTCACAAGGTGACCGTCCAACAGTAAAACGGTCAACAGTTTACCGCGAATGAACAGTAACTTTTAAAATTTTTTTATATTTTATTTTTATTATTTTTAAAATGTCATAAAACGGTCTTCTTAAGACCGCCTCACTCGAAAAATGGTCCTCGGATGACCGTTTATCTATTTTTGTGCGAAAAGTCCTCAGGTCGCCCCCAGGTCTGGGCGGTCTACTTCTAGACCACCCAATTCAATAAACGGTCTATCGTGTGACCGTCCAACTAACAGAGAGTCTAAAAAGTCATGAACTCCATCTTTTTCGCCGTCGGATTCTAAGGCCGAAACCTGTGCAACGGGGCCTCCTTGTTAGGGCTCTATCTTCTAGAATACTCCACGAAACTGAGCCCCGTTTGTTGCTATGTCTTCCCCTTTGTATTATCTTAAATTTGGTATATGGAGCACGATTTTTAATTGACCATATATCCTGGAACTTTGGCTGTAATATCATCTTTTTCTGCTTTTCGTGTAATAAAAACCCTGCAGATTAGGCTCTGGGGCCACCTTCCATGGACTCTATCTTCCAGACCCTTCCACCAAAAAGAGTCTCATTTGTTCCGAGCTCTTATCCTATCTATTATCTCGAGATTGATCTAGATATCTCGAGATTTGGTGGACTCTATCTTCTGGAATCGTGGGAGAAAGTTGGGGTTTCACCACTTTCTTATATAAACCTGCCCAGATTTCCTGTGCGATGGGGGCGTGTTTTCAAGGCGACGGCGAAGCCATGCTGGATTTTCTACTCAACCCTTTGACTCTAGCCTAAAGAGGGAAGTATTGTCTTTCCATTGATTCATTATTTGCTCGATTTCAACATCGTTTGCCCTCCTAACTTTGCCCCTACTTTTGGCAAATCATCATAGTTTGTTGATTTTCTACTACAACTTCTCGACGGGGGCCTGTTCATCAAGCCGGGGCGGAGTCATGCTTAATCCGTTTTGTCCTCCTTCGACTCCATCTTGAAGAGGGGAGTATTAGCTTCACGTTGATTATATGTTTGCCTTATTTCTCATATCTTTTCTCCCTTTTCCAAGCCCCTACTTTTGAGGTTTCACCACATTATTCTACACTTTGCTGAAACTCAGATTTCTTGCGACGGGGGCATGTTTGCGTCACCGGTGCGAGGCTGTGGGGCACTCTTGATCTGCCCTTTCAACTCCAGGCTCTAGAGGGAAGTATAATCTTTGTGTTCCTTGATTTTGGGCTCATTACCTTGTCATCTTCTTTCATATTTTTGTCCATGAGTTTTACACTTTCATTCTATTTTTACACTTAGTCATTTTTCTCCCATGTTCTACACCCTTCTATTTTCTTGAGTTTTCCACCCCATTTTTCACTACTGTCTTCCCCGTTTTAAACTCTCCTTTCTGCCCTAGTTTCACCACAACATTCTCACCTTTCCATAGCATCCTCTCTTTCCTCTTTGGTGTTCTATCTTGTGAGATATTCATCATTCTTTGAGTCCATTTTGTGCACTGTTCTGCATTTTCTGCACAGTCCACATTTTTCGCCAAATCTTCAGTGTCATAACTTTCTGTCCCGACCTCCTTTTGGAGTGATGTTTGTTCCTACTTCTTCACAACATTCACGTCTTCTGTCATCTAAATTTTCTCTACATTTGGACATCGGTTGCCCTACTATTTGTATCAGTCTTTACACCCACTTCACACTATTTACATAGTTTTCTTGTGGCATGCACTTTTACACCTTATTTATCTATGTTCATCATGGCATATTAAATCAATTTCTTCATGTTAATCTCATTACAATATACACACCTATTGTTTGCACCCTTTCATAAGGGTTAAAAACTCTCCCCCAGTAAGTTTGCCCTCAATCTTTCATGCTACTTTATGCACTTGGGTAGATTTCTACACTTATCATTTTCTAATGGGTTTTGCCTCTTGTCTTGTGTTTGTTTCGCAGGAAAGCATGGAAAGTGAGGCCCTTACCTTCTAGCCGGCTGGAAGGCGAAGAGAGGTAACCCACAAATCCCCGCATCTTAATATTGAGCGCGATCATCCTCTTTTTCCAAGGTACACAACGTGCATAGTATTTCATATCCTTTGACGTTGTTATTCCTTGGTGGCGATGACGGTATTCTTCTACATCCTTTATCGCCTTTTTATTGATTGTATGATCATGCTACCATGTTTACATAGCCACATATTCATGTTATTCACTTGATTGGTGCACATATGCCTTCATGTTTATTCATGTGATTTATGTGATCGGCACGCATATACACATCCACATTTTCCACATCTACACTCCCGTTTTTGGCGATCACAGTGGGACCTCTAGTGCCCATCACTTGTCTCATGCTTTGCTACGATTTTGGCGTGTATGTCCATGTTTAGATAGCATTTCATGCTCATATTATTCACTTTGTTTGTATCCATATTGTTATGTTCACATATGTTCATTATATCTTGATTTGTTAGATTTAGGTTAGAAATTGCATGCACTCCAGTGCACATAGGGTCATACATATTGCCATATTGTAGTTGCATTCCCTCTTGGTAAGTGATCCTCTCGCTCCCATATTCCTGGGGCTCGACTTGGTGATCTTATCCGGGACCTCCATAAGTCCCCGTGAGCCGTGGATTCCCTCACGGACGTCGGGCCGGTTGTACCTTTCCACCCCTTAGGCTTGCATTTACATACGTTGTGAAGGAGTTAACCATAGTCAAACCAAAATTTTGACCTTATTCCCTATAGTATACCTATCTTGAGGGAATTAATCTCAAGTCAAATCATTAAAAGGCCCACCCAAAACTTTGACATTAAAATATTTTCCATCATATTAACTTGTTTGACTTGGTGAAATCCTTCATATTGCTCATGTTGTTTGGGCTTGTCCAAGCCCATTTGTGTTATTCTGTGTTGCATCCCCATCATCCATATAAATTTTGTTGTTAGGCCCATTTAGGATAGCCCATTTTTGTGTGTCCAATTCCATTGTCCTAGGCTGTCTTGCATTGGTCCTTGCATTATTGGGTCAGCCCCCCTCCTGTTCTCTGGCACATTAAGCCGTTTACTTCCCTTATTGTATCTCCCTGATTTTCTTGTATTAAGTCTCCATTTTTCCCCATGGAGCATTCTTCTCCTGTGCATTATCCCTCCTCTTCCCTATCCTCTTACTCTCGCGTGGATTTCTCTTCCCACGCAGGCCCATCACCTTATTCATTTAGTGGGCCCCTTTCCTTTAATGGGCCCTCTTATTCTCTTAATGGGCCCCATGTTACTGATGGTCCAATCGGTTCTTGTTCTCATGTGCATGATTCTTCCAGGCCCCCATATCCTTCCATCCCCAGAGTGGGTCTCTCTCCTCAGGATGGATCCCCTTATTCGGCCCAATATCATAATCCTGGTCTAGACTCACGCTCTCTTGTTCAGGCTGGCCCACGTCCTTCTCGGTCTCTCCCCACCGAGGAGATGATCACTCAAGCCCAGCGCCAGCTTGATGAACTGCAGCATCGAATCAATCCCCAATCTTCTTTGAGTGTCCCACTCATATTTGAAGGTCTTCAACTTCCACCACGCTCGCAAATTCCTACATATTGTTGCTATGGTGGAGTAGGTGACCCCTATGTGCATTTGAAGGAGTTTTTATGTGAGTCAACCCAATTCCAGCACGATCAACGCTTGATGGCTTATTTGTTTGGTCTATCTCTAGAGGGCTCGGCTCGGGATTGGTTCTTCACATTGCCGCAAGAGCAAGTTGTGAATTTTTAAGTTGTACAACAAAGATTTATTCAGCAATATCAAGACCAGGTGGGGCCCAGGTACTCCATGGTGGATTTGGCCCAGGAGAAGATGAGGCCCAATGAGGAATTCTCAGCGTTTGCCGACCGTTGGCGTCATTTGGCCGCTCAAGTCCCGGGACATATTCCTGAGGGGGAGCAGATCAAGATGGTTATTGCTAACGCAACGCCCGAATTTAGGTGTATCTAAGCCCTCAATGATGTCACATCCTGGCAACAACTTTATAGCCGAGCCCGCTTCATCCGCCAGCAACTCCTAAGTTCCCTTGACCCCGTGTCTCTTTCACCTCCCGCGCCCACATATGCCTCCCATCCATCATCTCCCACATACCCATGTCCCTCCATATATCTTTCCACCAGTCAGCCGTCTGCTCCCACATACCTATATACCTCAACGTGTCAGCCCTCCATGAGTCGACCTGTCGCCATCCACATTCAGGCCTCCGCCTCCACATCTATGTCTCTGCCTATGTCTTCCCCTCCGGTCAAGGGAACATCGCACCCCGAGCAGGTAGATGCCGTCCACATACCTCCCACCTCCCTTTCCGCTCTACATATACCATCACCAAATTCCTCCACCACTAACCATGCACCATTACCTTCGCAACCTCCTCTTCCTTCTCCACTTCCATCTCCATTACCTTCCCATACCCCCCAGCATCCACCTTGCTCGAAGCGGGCTCCTTATCTTCCGTTGCCAGAGTGTTTTTCAGATATTTTTAGGGCTTTGATAGCCACTCACGCATTGTAGCTCCCTCCGATTGTGCCTTGCCGAACAGTGGTCAGGAATATTCTTCAGTATTGTGAGTTTCATCGCTAGGGGCATTTGGTTGAGGATTGCCCTGAATTCCGGGAAATTGTTTATGGCCTGGAAGATAATAAGAGGATCGATTGGGCCATCATGCATGAAGTTATTTTAGGTCTCCACAGTAAGCAGCAGCAGCAGCAGTCGCCGCCCAGGCAGCCATCTCCACTACAAGACCAGGGGCACCCCTGTGGTTTATTATCCGGCATTGCACCCGCTCCATCATCTATCCCCTTACCTACCCCATTACCTTCACCATCTCCTACCCCATCAGCACCATAAATGGCTAGTGCTCCCGTTTCCACCAGTTCTCCCACTCCCGCTTCTATTCCCAAGGCCGCTCGACGCGTCGTGTCGATACGTTGAAGAGCGCCGCAACTGGCCGCTTCCTCCACTTCACCACCACTTCCACCCTCTCCTCCACCTCCATGTCCACTACCCCCATCATCCTCGTCACCATCCTCATCATATCCATTGCCATCACCATCACCACCATATCCGCCACCAGTGCTTCCATCACCTCCTCCATCTCCACCCTCACCTCCATCTCTGCCATTATCTTCGCCCAGGCCTGAGCAAGCCATGCCTTTGCCTTTACCTTTTACCTCCATTTTGCTTCTTCTACCTTATCTTTTACCTCCACTCGAGCCTATCATTGCCGCTAGCTCTCCGCCGCTCGCATTGCCTTTACCCACACCATCTAAGCCAATTACCCCCACTTCCTCATCTCCTTTCACGCCACGGAGCGGGTGTGCGCTACCTCTGGTGCCCCTCGGGTTTGGTCCCCAGGGAGATGACGAGCCGAATCAGGGCAGTCCAGTACCGGTTGTGCATTTCAAGGTTCAAGACTTCATTTGACGGATGCCATCCGAGTCCCGATCCCTGGCTATTTTGGGGAGGATCAGCCTGCACTTCCCATGACGGTTGCCAAGAAGAGTTCCCTTGCGTTAATGCCAATTTCTGCTAAAGCGAGGCTGGTGGTAATCTCTTTGCTTGCTGGAGGGTTCACTATTTATGCTGGTATTACTTCTCGCTTCATTGGTGTTCAGTTCACTGGCCAAGAAGGGTTCTCTACTCAGATCGTGCTAACCCATACGGCTACTAATGATTTAATGGATTCCATATTCAAGGGGCAATTAGCCATATTTTCAAGATGTTCAAAGGTCATTCTACACATTTCATGGAACCTCCCTTGGTCTATCGATAAGCCAGCCATGTCAACGTCGCGCATTACTCTCCCTCAGTTTCATCCTTCCCTTCTGTAGAGCCCCCAAAATTTATAAAAGTAATTTCTAGTTATTTAAATAATATTCTGACATTAATTGGGCTAAATAATCAATATAAGGCTAAAATTGTGTTAATCAATTAACCCAAACCACTTAATTAAAGTCCAAAAGGTTTTTAACTCCGGCCCATTAAGCTAGGCCCACATTCTAGAAGGTAATTAAGTCTATCCACGGATATTAAGGATAAATACTAATACTATAAGATAATGATTTGGATAATTAACAAGAGAGTTTTCATAAATTGAAACTCTAAGCTACGATGACTGTAACGGTCTATCGTAAGACCGCCACAGCCATGTAACGCATGGGCACTCGACCGTTACATTCCTGTTAGTTCCGTAAGTGAAGGGACTCATGAAAAGATTGGAACTTGATGTTCCTATCCACTATGGATCGACTTGGGAAGGATTGTAAAAACTCTAAGGACTCTTAGAGATTAGGATTTGATGAAATAAGGACTCTAAACTCGATCTAATCCTCAAAACCTAGCCTAAACTCTATAAATAGGGCATAGTTCTGAACTGTGCGACCCTTACTTTTTGGGCATAAGGAAGCAAGGTAAGGAGTCATTATCGCAGGTAAGTTCTTTAGAATAATTTGTTTACAATACTTTAGACTAACTCCCCTCTGAATTTCACATCTTTAGGTCAAGAGGGCGTGGAGTTAGAGCCTAAAGAAGTTGCTAAAAAAGTCACAAGAGAAGGAAGGGATCTAGGGCACGGTTCTCAACCAAATTCAGAAACTACAGTCTAAGTAAGAGGTAGGTTATCTCATGAACGGCAAAAACAGCAGGATAGGACTAAAAGCCCTCTGGTTGATTGAATTCCATGCATGGTAGAGCATTGATTTCATGTTTTATTTGTTCTATGCACATCATGCACCTCTTAGCCAAATTAAGAAATTAAAACATGACTATTCATCTATTCATGATTACCTATGCATGTAGATGGCCTTACTTCGTTAACATGACTAGAAACTCATCATGTTTTGATAAAAGACATGATGTGAGTTGATCTCTTAGTTTCTATGATTGTTATCTGTTAACAGATACTGTAACGCATTAGCATAGGACCGTCGCTTCCAAGTAACGGCCCTACGACAGACCGTTACACACTCTGTGATATTTGAATTGCACTGTTGTTTCTAACGCGCTTGGACAGACACGTTACAATCATGTAACGACTGGGCCCTGACCGTCACTTTCACTGTGACGCCCCATCTCCAGACCGTTATATCATGTGTACTGTCAACCTTTGACAGATTATAACTTGCCAATATTACCATTGTTTAAGCCTAGTTATCTAAGTTATAACCTGATCTCATGTTTTAAGGTTATTTGATCGTTCATAACAGGTATTGCATGTTTTGGTATCACTTTTATGTTTAAGCTATGCTAATTTCATGAAGCTAAAACCTATAGTTTTGTACTATTAAAGCATGATTATAAAAGCATGACTTGTTAGCATTGTATTGACGGAGTTTTCATCACGGTTTTCACATTTATTATACATGTCACTACCTGTCAATAGAGTCAATTCTATAAGTACATGGCACTTACTTCGGTATGATGTCATTAGTTCACACATTGCACTATAGGAACACTATCTTGGACATGAGGACCTCTCTATTGGATAATCCTTCGAATGGACTAGGAAATCATTGTTTCAAGGCCTCCGTAATTCTCCGCGAGCCTGGATTCCCACTAGGACGCCGAGTTGGTTGTACCAATGAAAGCCCATTAATTAGAACACTCTATCGTGGTTTTCGATTTTTGAAATGTAACGGCCTTGAACTAGACCGTCAGGCTCATGTAACGGCCCAGTGCCAGACCGTCACATTCCTCTGGGTCTATTTTTATCCTTCTGGACTCGGATCACTGTAACGGCCTATTACTGGCACGTTACATAATGTAACGGCCCAGCCAATGATCGTTACATAGCTTGTTTATGTTAACCCAAGGTTTGACCAAGGGTTGATATTCCATTGATTCTAGACAAACCTTGATGATCTAGAACTTGTCATATTGCTTAAATGGATCTAAAAGGAATGGAAGTTAAGGAAAGTACCGTTATGCTGTCGATTTATTCAATAAGCATAACTTAGTTAAATATCATTCTTGATCTCATATATTCAAAATTGAAGCATTCATTCATTGATTTTAGTTATCATGGAATTATTGGAAGTGCTATATTCTTGGCCATACGTTACTGTTATACTACGTGGAAGTAGCTTAATTTATAACTGAAGATGCGATCGAGCACTGATTGTGTTCAAGGGCTCTATGCTAGTCCCCTCGGCTGATTGCCGGAAACATACTATTTTATAAACCATGGGGTATGATGCTACTAGCGTCGCAATGCGGTGGGAGTACTATTTCTATAAATAAGTGAAGATCCACGGCACAACATGACATTCTTGCTTGATATTCCACAAAAATTCACGAAGCACTTGCTCTTAAGTATAAGATGCTAAAGTGAGGAATATGTGGCTTGCTAGTACAATCTCGTTACATTCTTGTTCGTGGAAGGCCAATATCATGTTCTTGTTATATTCTTGCTAGTTCATTCTTGATCATTCTATCTTACATGGTTATCTTGTTTCTATTGATTTGATCGCATGATTGATTTGCATTCGCATGGTCTTACCTTATTTCTTTAGAGCTAAAATGATAATTACTTAAATAGTGCCTTCATGTTGATGCGAAGATACGTACTGGGCAAGTGTGCTCATGACCTATTTTTTTTATTTTTCAGGAGATGGAAATAGTTCGGATTCGTATTCGGGCTATACTAGTAGCGGGTCCGGAAGCGAGTGAAAGTGTTATAAAGATGAGAGTGAAGACTTAGGAAGTTAAAGTGTCTAGATTGAGTCAATGTAATTATCCTATTTCTTGAGTCTAGTAGAATGGAAATCAAATTAGTGATTGTATCTTGAATATTGAGCATTATGAAATAAAGTTGAAGTTTGATTAAATCTTGTGCAATTGTATTTACTTGTGTGATTGTCTTGCGCTCTGATTGATTCTTGCTTGCAAGAGGCTTACCATGCCGGCTGTTCGCGCTCCCCGAGCGAGTCTTCCGCTGTAATTAAAGGCTCGGGGCGTGACACCTTCTATCGAGGGGGTTATGCTTCACAACTGATTACCGAGGGGAGTTGTCGAATCTACATGTTTTAGTGCCGAGTGACAAGACTCCATGGTTTTCTAATATTCATCATTTCGAGGAGTTGGTTGTTCAAAAATGTCCATCTACTGTTGTCAGCACGGGATGCCTGGGGGCAACCGCCCCAATGAAGCTTCATGTTCATAATCGGGCCAGGTCGTCTGCTAGATGGGCCCGTTATGTAAGAAGATATTGCAAGGCAGGGTGCCCAAGAATTCGAGCCCGCACCAGGCAGGTCCATTACAGGGAAATTTCTGCTAAGAAGAGGCGGCGGCGCAGGTTCAAGAGCCGCCAATTGTGCACTCAGGGGCCCACTTGTTCCTCTTCCTCTTCCTCTTCCTCTTCCTTTTGTTCATCCTTTCTATTGCTCAGCTCCCACCCTTGGGTGGTGTGCTTTTCTTCCTTTAATCCCAGATCCCTGATTTTCTCCTCTCCTCCCGATCCAGGGGCATCCCCTTCCTTTCCCCCTGGATCTCCGAGTTCTACTTCTCATTCTCTTTCCCCGACTATGTCGGCTGACTCCACATCTCCTTCCCCGACCCTGTCGGGTGATTCTAATTCCTTTTCTCCTACTGTGTCGGATGATTTTTCTTCTCATCTTCCTACTCATTCTTCCTCACCCTTTCGGGGTTCTCACCCTTTTTCTTGCTATTTTCGAGGCTTTAGCCCCCTTGATCTTAGTTAATCACTGGTTATTCTGTACTTGGTTCCTTGTCATCAGGGCCTCAGTGCCTTAACGAGGGAGTTCTAGCCCTCGTCTCTCTTCTTTTTTTATCCCTCTTTCGTCCAGTATGATGTCTGCCACTCCTCTATGTCGAGGAATCCAATCCTTTGCTCTCCTTTCATCCTTTATCTTGACAAGCAAGAAAAACAAAGTTCGTGCTCCTCAAAGCTCGATGATCGAGATTGCTTCAGGAGGCCGGTTTTCACGCCTTGGATCTACAAAGGTATCTTTGATTTTGTGCAAGAACAGGTAATCATTGCTATTACTCTGTTATTTCTGCACGCGCTTATAATGTTGGTTCCTTAAAACATGGTTGAGTAGCCTTAGGCTTTAGTTAGTTTGCTTAGTCAAATGAGTTCGCTTCTGTAGCATCCCTTAGGCTGGTGATAGCTCTGCGCTGGGAGTCTAGTTTCTTTCCCCGATTGTTGAGGGTGACCTTTGAGTATGGAGTTTTTCACACACTTCACGGCGAGCCATAGCCGATCTCTCTAAGGCACATCGTTGCTGCTTTGGCCATACTTTGGGTATGCACGAAGGCCTTTTCTCTTCTCTGCTCGGCCAAGTGCACGGGCAAAAGATGGATGGATAAGATGACTAACCTAGGTGCTCCATAATACGAGAGAGGTCTCAAATAGGGGCAGTCTTGACCCTCAAAAGTGAGCTTTCATGCTATATCTGGCCAATAAAGGCTACCAAAATGAGAAAATGAATCAATATGCAAAATTATGAATCAAAGACATGGCAAGAGTGGCAGTACAGTTCCCCACGGGACGTCATGAGCCCGGTCGCATGCGTGCCTGATAAATATGGGTCTAAAAATCAAAGACACAAAGCCCCGGTGCAACAGACCTACTCTTTGAGGGGTAGTGCCCTAGAAGGAAGTCGAACCCTGATATCTCCCATCCTACATAAGGCTTGTCTCTAATTATTCTTCCACTTCTCCCTCTTAGGCTGGGTTGTATCCTGGGTATGGCCTTAGTAGGGGCATAGTTCTTTAGAGACAGTTGGTTGTGGTGAGCTACCATCATATGCACGCCCTACTTAAAGGAAGCCTTTAATGAGAGGGGTAGGAACGACGATCCCTAGTCAGTAGTTTAAGCCCGTCTTAGGTGCTGTAGATTGTTATTTCAAAAAATAAAAAAAAGAGATATTATCAAAAATTCAAAAAAAAGAATGAGGTATTTTCAAAAAATCTAAAAAAATGAGATATTGTCAAAATTTAAAAAAAAGTGAGATATATCAAAATCTAAAAAATGAGATATTGTCGAAAATCAAAAGAAAAAATTAGATATGTCAAAATCCAAAAAAATCAGGTATTCTCAAAACTCCAAAAAATCATATATGTCAAAATCTAAAAAAAATCAAAAAATTACAAAAATCTAAAAATATGTCTTTTATTTTTATGCATTTTTTTTATCTTAAGGACAAGTACGTAATCCGTTTGCTAAGTGTGTAGGTTGCAAGTACTCAGACATTCCTTGCTATATCTTTTTACTCTGCCTCCTATCCACATCTTTGATCTGTTCTCTCCTTCAATCTTATCTCTCGATCTATTCCGAAGCTTGTGTCCTTCTCAGCTTTATCTCATCATATATTTATTAGAGGGCTCTGCCTTACGATTATGAACCTGGCGGTTCTGCTTCATTCTGATCTTGGGCTTTGATTGAAGAGTGTATTTGTCATGTTTTTTGTCTCACCGTGTCATTGTCACGTGTTTATGTCCCTTCGTGTCATCCCACGCATGTTATTTTGTCCTTCACCGCGTGTTGTTAGTTGTCTTGCATATGTTATTAGTTGTCCCTCTATGTCCCGTGTTGTTGTCCCACATGTTCTTGTCCCAACCGTGTGTTGTCCCACTGCATTGTTGTCTTGTCTCACTATGTTCATCTTACATGCATATTGTTGGTTCGTATCTTGCATATGTTGCTTGTTCGTTCATTCTTTGTTGTGTTATGCTGCCTTTCGTTCATTTGTTTGTCTCGTTATGTTCATGCTTGTTTGTTCATGTTGTTGGTTGTCTTATTTGAAAATTCATAAAAACCAAAAATCAGAGAATCTAAAAAATGCCGTTTCACCTGCACGGGTAAGTCAGGTATGGCTCTCTATCCCTTCTCATTGTTGCATTACTATATGGTATCTACATTATTATAGCCTCTCAAGGACCGGCTGGTTGCCCGTGTGTTCTCGGATCTGATGTTCCCCTTTAATAAAAATGATAATTATCTAGGAGCATAGGGTTAATCGTTAGATAGGCCGCTCGGTTGAGTCAGGTGGGGGATGATGGACTCTGTCTCGCACGTCGTGGTTGCGAGATGACTCTTGACCCCATCTTGGCTCGGTCTAGTAATACTATCCTTGAGTACTTTCTATTTTATGCTTTCTATGCATTCATTTTGATGATTTCTTTATTTTAGCCCAGCATGCATCATGTCATTTTGAGCATTAATGCCTCGTGATCTTCTCAAGGTTTCTCCTCAACAATGGTTAATTACGCTTCAGTTCTCTTGGATAAGAGATCCCCATTCTATTCTGAGTTTGAACGATTTCTCTAATCCTCCCGCTTAGTCTGGTTGGCTAGCGTGATTCCTGTCTGGAGCTTAGTCTGCCTCCTTTATCATTTTCATTACTGCTTATTTCGATCTCCTCATTGGTCCGAGGGATTGTGTCCCCCATGAGGTTGATCATGCATTTTTCTTTTCATTTAGTTTAGTTCTACAGACATGTCTCATCTGCGTCATCCATTCCGGGTGGTTAGTTCGACGATTTCGGGAGAATTACTGTCGCTTGTTGGTTAAAATGGGTGTCTTTTACCTTGATGCCCACTTTTCAGTCCTCTCCGCTTCATCTTTGCTTCATCTCCATTTCACGTCACTTTCGCTTTCGCTCCATCTCCATTCTATTTCACCTCCATGTCACTTTCGCTCGCTCCCTTGCAAAACAGACATCAAGGGGGGCATCTATTGACACCCGTTTTTAGCCTGCAAGTTGAGTCATTTCTCTTATTCATCATTTTGATGTCCCGAATTACCCATTATTTGGAGCCTTCCTTGGATGAATTTTGAGCCCATTTCATTATTCCATTCTATTTGAGCCTTGGAGATCATTATTTCATGGAGCCCTGGAGCTTATCTTATCACCTGTCGGCCTTCCAAGTCAACTTACGGCCCATTTAGGCCGGCTTCCCTCAAGCATTCAGCCCCCTTTCGCTGCGCAGTCTTGAAAACAGTCCTTTTTCATCCCGTTTCTTTCCTCTTTTCAAAATGTGTCCTTCACAAAAGTTGTTCATCTTTCAAATACCTACAATTCCTTCTTCTACGTCATTGGCCAGTTTTGCACCGATTTCAAGTTATTTACACTTTTCTAGCATACTGCACTGTTCACCTATGTCTCGGTATTCTCTCTCTCTGTTCTAGCCCTATTTTCTCTCTCTTATGATTATTTTCTCATCTTACTTTCTTCAAAAAAGTTGTTCATTTTTAAGTTATCTACAATTTCTTATTTTACCACTTTCACTAATTCGGCATCGTTTTCAAAATATGCTTCAATTTCTAAAGTCACGCAAGCTTGGCAGCTAAACGGTCAACAGTTGACCGTTCCTTGAGGTGAACGGTCACAAGGTGATCGTCCAACAGTAAAACGGGCAATAGTTGACCGCCCATAAACAATAACTTTTTTAATTTTTTTTATTATTATTAAAATGTCATAAAACGGTCTTCTTAAGACCGCCTCACTCGAAAAATGGTCCTCGGATGACCGTTTATCTATTTTTGTGCGAAAAGTCCTCAGGTCGCCACTAGATCTGGGCGGTCTACTTCTAGACCGCCCAATTCAATAAACGGTCTATCGTGCGACTGTCCAACTAACAGAGAGTCCAAAAAGTCCTGAACTCAATCTTCTTCGCCGTCGGATTCATGGCCGAAACCTGTGCAACGGGGCCTCCTTGTTAGGGCTCTATCTTCTAGAATACTCCATGAAATTGAGCCCCGTTTATTGCTGTGTCTTCCCCTTTGTATTATCTTAAATTTAGTATATGGAGCATGATTTTTAATTGACTATATCTCCTGGAATCTTGGCTGCAATATCAGGTTTTTCTACTTTTCGTGCAACAAAAACCCTGCAGATTAGGCTCCGGGGCCACCTTCCATGGACTCTATCTTCCAGTTCCTTCCACCAAAAAGAGTCCAATTTGTTCCTAGCTCTTATCCTATCTATTATCTCGAGATTGATCCAGATATCTTGAGATTTGGTGGACTCTATCTTCTGGAATCGTGGGAGAAAGTTGGGGTTTCACCACTTTCTTATATAAACCTGCCCATATTTCCTGTGCGATGGGGGCGTGTTTTCAAGGCGACGGCGAAGCCATGCTGGATTTTCTACTCAACCCTTTGACTCTATCCTGGAGAGGGAAGTATTGTCTTTCCATTGATTCATTATTTCCTCGATTTTAACATCGTTTGCCCTCCTAACTTCGCCCCTACTTTTGGCAAATCATCATAGTTTACTGATTTTCTGCTACAACTTCACGACGGGGGCCTATTCATCGAGCCGGGGCGGAGTCATGCTTCATCCGTTTTGTCCTCCTTCGACTCCATTTTGAAGAGGAGAGTATTAGCTTCACGTTGATTATATGTTTACCTTATTTCTCATATCTTTTCTCCCTTTTCCAAGCCCCTACTTTTGAGGTTTCACCACACTATTCTGCACTTTGCTGAAACTCAGATTTCTTGCGACGGGGGCATGTTTGCGTCGCTGGTGCGAGGCCGTGGGGCACTCTTGATCTGCCCTTTCAACTCCAGGCTCTAGAGGGAAGTATAATCTTTGTGTTGCTTGGTTTTGGGCTCATTACCTCGTCATCTTCTTTCATATTTTTGTCCATGAGTTTTGCACTTTCATTCTATTTTTACACAGTCATTTTTCTCCCATGTTCTGCACCCTTCTATTTTCTTGAGTTTTCCACCCCATTTTTCACTGCTGTCTTCCCCGTTTTAAACTCTCCTTTCTGCCCTAGTTTCATCACAACATTCTCACCTTTCCATAGCATCATCTCTTTCCTCTTTTGGTGTTATATCTTGTGAGATATTCATCATTCTTTGAGTCCATTTTGTGCACTGTTCTACATTTTCTGCACAGTCCACATTTTTCACCAAATCTTCAGTGTCATAACTTTCTGTCCCGACCTCCTTTTGGAGTGATTTTTGTTCCTACTTCTTCACAACATTCACGTATTCTGTCATCTAAATTTTCTCTACATTTGGACATCGTTTGCCCTACTGTTTGCATCAGTCTTTGCACCCACTTCACACTGTTTGCACAGTTTTCTTGTGGAATGCACTTTTGCACCTTATTTATCTATGTTCATCATGGCATATTAAATCAATTTCTTCATGTTAATCTCATTACAATATACACACCTATTGTTTGCACCCTTCCATAAGGGTTTAAAACTCTCTCCCAGTAAGTTTGCCCTCAATCTTTCATGCTACTTTATGCACTTGGGCAGATTTCTACACTTAGCATTTTCTAATGGGTTTTGCCTCTTGTCTTGTGTTTGTTTCGCAGGAAAGCATGGAAAGTGAGGCCCTTACCTTCTAGCCGGCTGGAAGGCGAGGAGAGGTAACCCACAAATCCCCGCATCTTAATATTGAGCCTCTTCTTCCAAGGTACACAACGTGCATAGTATTTCATATCCTTTGACGTTGTTATTCCTTGGTGGCGATCACGGTATTCTTCTACATCATTTATCGCCTTTTTATTAATTGTATGATCATGCTACCATGTTTACATAGCCACATATTCATGTTATTCACTTGATTGGTGCACATATGCCTTCATGCTTATTCATGTGATTTGTGGGATCGGCACACATATACAGATCCACATTTTCCACATCTACAGATGTGAACCAGATTCTGGTAGATGCAGGTGCCACTGTTAACATCTTGCCACTCAAAACATTCAAGACTCTATATCTGACCCCATACCTTCAGAAGGTTCAAGCGGTCAAGATATCCAGCTTTAACCAGAACACCGAGGATGTCCTCGGCCGGGTGGATGTCGACCTGGTGCTCGATGATTTCACCTCCAAGGCGACATTCTACTTCATCGACTCCAACACATCTTATAAGATGCTACTGGGTAGACCCTGGCTCCATGAAAATTGGGTCCTCCCGTCAACCCTACACCAATGCATCATGTATGCCAAGGACGGGGAGAAACATACGGTCTTTGCAGACCTGTCGCCTTTCACACTAGCAGAATGCAACCTGGCCGACGCTGCGCTCTACTTCAAGAGAATTAGTCCATACCCCATGATTAAGAGCAAGAGCAACGGTTGGCTCTCCGAGGAAGACGATGATGATCTCTTCTCTGTTGACGAGGAAAAGGCCAAGCTTCATCGGCTGCGCCTCAGCTCCAAGTCAACCTCAGATCGCCCCGAGAGGCGCCAGATCGACTTCAAGGCTAATCTCATTAGCGGAGCCATCAGCAAGAGTATATGCTTACTACCAGACTGCATCCAGCTTCCATGTGCATCCGAGAAGCACAGCGTCGAGTCGCTGACGACATTTATCGTCACCTTCAAGTGACAACACCAAAACAAGAAGAGGGCTAATGAGGACAAACCTATTGTCTTCTATAAAGGAGATAGGGTCCCCCGAGTCCTGCCAGATGACGACTTTGGCTTGTCCAGGTAAGCGGATGATACACCTGAAGCAGTTTAGGTGTGGGGTGATCTATCGCCGCACATTCAAGAAATGTGTCTGAAGCAACACATTCCCCTGTGGCAAACGTCTGCACGACAGAGATACTTTCGTCAGCTATGGACCCCTTCCTTGGTCCGGGGGCAACCTCCGTCTTTCCATAAGGATACCAGGGGACTTGGCTATGACAAGGACCCGGACTTTCGCATCCACTACGCTGTCAACAACGTATGCTTGACACTACCAGCTGACGACCGAGCTAGAGTCGAAGCCAAATTCGATAGCTCCGGGGATGAGGAAGAGGAAATTCTGATTCCGGACTCCGTCAAAGCCCAAATTTTGGGTCAAGCTGTCAAGGAACTCTTTTCGCCTCCCTGCCAAGGCATCAGGGACGAAGAAGCTCCTCCGGTCTCTCAGCCAGCCAAGGGACCCCGTTCAACAAATCCTCCTGAGGAGGGGAATATCTCTGATCCCAGCCGGGAAGGATTGTCAGCTTCGCCAGGCAACCCCGGGGAGATCTCAGCAGCCCCGGTTGACAACCACTGGCCAGGAGCCGATGGTCTAGATCAATCCTCAATGGATCCCAGCAACAACCACTCTCCAGTCCCTTCAACATCAACCGGTGGCTTCGAGAACCAAGAGATACACGAAGCCAACACCGATGATGAGGATTTCATCGACCTTCAACCCGCTCCTCCCGAGCTGGAGGACGGCGGCCAGGCGACCATGGACAAGCTCATCGAAATCAACTTGGGCAAAGATGATGCTCCCCAGGCAACATTCGTCAGCTCTCCCCTTACCGAAGCAGAGAGGCAGGACAAGCAACTCCTGCTCGAATACAAAGACTGCTTCGCCTGGACATATAAGGAGATTCCAGGGCTAGACCCCTCCATAGCGGAGGATGAGCTAGCCATTTCTCCCTCAGTCGCTCCGGTCAAGCAACTATAGCGGCGCATGCGCCATGAGCTGGAGCTCTAGGTCTCGGTCGAAGTCCATAAAATGGCGGAGGTCGACTTCATTGAGCCGTGCATCTACCCGATCTGGCTCGCTAATATAGTCCCAGTCAAGAAGAAGAACATGCAAGTCTACATCTGCGTCGACTTTCGGGACCTCAACAAAGCCTGTCCGAAGGATGACTTTCCAGTCCCCATCACAGAAATGATGGTCGATATGACCACCGGTCATGAGGCCTTTTCTTTCATGGACGGGTCGTCCGGCTACAATCAAATCCGGATGTCCCTTAAATACAAGAACCACACAGCTTTCAGATCCCCCAAAGGGATCTTCAACTACAAGCGCATGCCCTTCGGTCTGAAGAATGCCGGTGCTACTTACCAAAGGGCCATCACAAAAATATTTGACGAGATGCTACACAACACCGTCGAATGCTATGTTGACGACCTCGTCATCAAGACTAAAAGGCGAGAAGACCATTTGCGCGACCTCCGCCGAGTCTTCGAGCGTCTCCGGTAATAGGGGCTCAAGATAAACCCCATGAAATGCGCCTTTGGTGTATCCAGCGACAAATTTCTTGGCTTTGTCGTCAGGTACCAAGGAATCGAGGTGGATCCCATCAAGATCAAAACAATCCGGGAGCTTTCACCACCCAGCAACATCATCGAACTCAGGTCCTTCCAAGGGAGGCTGACCTACATTCGGAGGTTTATCTCTAACCTCTCCGATCGGTGTGCGCCTTTCAGAAAACTGATGAAGAAAGACACCCCGTTCACATGGGACTCGGAATGCCAAGTGGCTTTCGAGCAAATTAAGGAGTACCTCCTTACTCCCCCAGTCCTGGGGGCACCGATCAAGGGTAAACCCCTCATCCTTTATATTGCTGCCATGGACGCTTCGCTAGGAGCTCTGTTGGCACAAATCAATGAAGAAGGTAAAGAGCAGCCCCTCTATTACCTCAACCGGAAGCTAATCGGTGCCGAGTACTGCTACTCCCCCATGGAGAAGGTCTGCTTGGCACTGGTATTTACTATTAAGAAGCTGCGGCATTACCTCCTGTCCCATCAAGTTGTGCTTATATCCAAGCACGACCCCCTGAAGTATCTCCTTCGGCGACCTGTCCTCTCAGGCAGACTAGGAATATGGGCTCTCTTGTTGATGGAGTACGACATTACTTGTGTCCCCAAAAAAGCAATTAAGGGACAGGGCATGGCTGAATTTTTGGCAGCCCATCCAGTGCCAGACGACTCACCCTTCAGCTCGGAGCTCCCAGATGAGGAGTCCCTTGCCGCTCAGTCACAACAACCAGTTGAACAGAGTGGAGATGTCTTGCATTACAGGCAGCAAAGTGCTCTCACAACCTGCGTACCTTGCTGGGAGCTCTACTTCGATGGCGCTTCCCGAGGGATCACCCAGAGCAACCAGGATCCAGCCACCACGACAGGTGCCGGCATTGTTTTCCTGACTCCTCAGGGTGGAGTTTTGTACAACTCTTGTGCCCTCACGAAATCCCTGACCAACAACGAAGCCGAGTATGAAGCTCTACTCATTGGGCTCTAGATGGCTCTTCACATGGGCATTAAATGCCTCAAAGCCTATGGGGACTCCCAGCTGATACTCCGGTAGGTCCTCGGCATCTATGACGTGCGGAAGCCAGAGTTAGTTCCATACCATACCGCCGTCACCAGATTAACCCAAAAGTTCTATTTCTTCGAAATAGATCATATCCCTAGAAGCAGCAACGCTCAGGCGGATCCCTTAGCAAAACTGGCTGCGGCCATCAGGCTCCCACCTGAGGGCGAGGTCAACATAGTCATCAAACATAGAAGGCTGATGTCGAGCTCACTTGAAGGCAAAACTGGTCTCACCATTTACGAGGTCCACGACCTTGACCAGAGCATGCCTCCAGAAGAGGATGATTAGTGTGCGCCCATCATCAAATTCAAGAAAGGGTGGCTCCCTCCTGGCCGAGCTCAAAGGGTCCAGCTACTCCACCGAGCAACCTCATACGAGTTGATTGGCGACTCTCTGTATAGGCTCGTCCACGAGAAGGACAAGTCAATTCTCCTGAGATGTGTCTCTCTTGCAGAAGCTCATCCCGTCATGCAGGAGGTCCACTCCGGGTTGTATGGTGCACACCAGGCCGGAGATCGAATGAAACACAACATCAAGCTCAAGGGCTTCTACTGGCCAACCATGTACGCAGATTGCGTCTAGTATGCCCGTACGTGCCATCAATGCCAAGCCTTTTGCCCAGTGCCCATAAGACCTCCCAATCCACTACGTCCTATAGCCCCCACCTGGCCATTCGCCGAGTAGGGCATGGACATCACGGGGCCTTTCCCGCCATCTTCCAAGGGCCATAAATACATCTTGGCCGCCACTGATTATTTCTCTCGTTGGGCGGAGGCTCTTCCCTTACGAGAGGTCACCAGGGAAATCGTTGCCAGATTCGTCCGGCACAACATCATATACCGATTCGATACTCCCAGTCGCATAGTGTCCGACAATGGGACACCATTCAAAAACAAGGCCATATACCAGTTAGTGGCCAAATTCCACATCGACTGGAGAACCTCTTCGGTCTACAACCCCAAGGCTAATGGTTTAGCGGAAGCCTTCAACAAAACTCTCTGCAAGCTCCTGGCTAAGATTGTTAGCCACCGGAAACGTGATTGAGGTGAGAAGGTCTTCGAAGCATTATGGGCCTATCGGACGGTCTACAAAACCCCTATGGGGTGCTCGCCGTTCTCCCTTGCTTACGGGACAGAAGCAGTTATCCCCATCGAAGTCCAGTTAGCCTCTTATTGTGTGGCGATCCACACCAGCCTTGTCGGCCTTGACGAAAGTGAGTACCAGAGAAGGCTAGAAGAGCTCGTCGATCTAGAAGGAAAGCGACTCGAAGCCTACAAACACCTGCAAGTATACCAGGCCCGCATGGCCCGGGCCTATGATAAGCTCGTCAAGCAGCGAGCTTTCAAGCAAGGCGACCTTGTCATGATCAAGGAAAAGGAAGTCATGGCAAGGCGCTCCAGCGGAAAACTACAGCCGAATTGGCGAGGGCCATACATTATCCAGAATGTCAATGTGGGCGAGGCCTACATAGTTGTCGATCATAAAGGCCATAGACCATTCCCGCCTCTCAACAACAAACATATGAAGCTATATTATGCACCAGATCACGAGTTTGCGTGCCAGCCGGACTAAGGTGCACGTCTCAGCTACTACTAGTGAGGCCGGTCCTTCCCCGTGAAGGATCTAACCGGCCAGTCCTCCCAGTCTACAATTCCTAGTCAAGCACCCCAGCCCGGTTCCCCAGAACCACCGCCAGGCGTCCTCGGGGACTAATCTTCTGCCCTCGTTCCCGTCTCCAGGAAAGCACGGGCACTCCTACACCGGCACCAGTCTAGCCATCAGGCTCCCAGGTAAGTAAAAAATAAAAATAAAGAAATTGGGGTTAGAAATAGAGATTCTCCGGCAGACCCAGTCATCCTCACCACAATAGGGTGACTGGGGGCAAAAAGGCCAGTAACCCGGTTGGGGTGGAAACCCGAAAGGGCACCTCAGGCAAAATCGGGAAACCCCTCGACGTGAAAACTTGCAAGGGTGCGTCAGAAAAAGTTAAAGGGGGTCGGCTCTAGCGAAAACCCGAAAGGGCAGTGATGTGACACACCCGTGGACCAAAATGAACAAGCACAATTTTTAATTCAAACGGACCGATAATGGCGACCGCTCACCCGATGCTCACCCAAGACCCGGGGTAGCTTGGAAATGCCAAGGAGAGGTTGTGAGGGCTGGGCCCTTGCTGGTAGAGGGCCAGCAAGGCCTAGGTTAATTCCCAAGGGTAATGGCAGCCCAATTCAAGGGAGCCGACGAGGTGCCAAGGCACGGGTTACACTCCTCACCCCACGGTGATCTCTTGAAGCAAGGAGCTCAAGGATCGGGCTCTCACTCTCACGGCCAGTGGAGTTTATGAACTAATATTAGAAAGAAGAAGCACTAAATAGATCTAGGAGTGGAGCACTTACTCAACCGGTTTGTTGAAACCGGTCCCGCTCAGAGACGTGGGCGAGCGGGGAAGCGTGGGTTCCCCATACGCCGTGCCGGGGTAGCTTGACCTGCTCAAATTGTTACAACACTACACCCCATGCAAGGGGGGGGGGGATCTAGGGGTGGGGGTCAACTGATATTACATCCAAAACTACCTCCACATAGGAGGGGCCTTCAGCCGGCCAAGCGGGGAGGGGTGACACCGAACTAGCGATCAACAAGGAAGCCGACGTCGGTTCTATCCGCTGTCTATGCTTCAGGACTGACTGATGGTTATCACAGTGTTGTGGCCACTCCAGAATTTTTCCGATGACGAGACCACTTGGAGATTCTTCGTAGCTGGATCGGGATGATGCTTGAATTTTTTTGATTTCTTTGGGCACCGCTGTTGGTCGGGGTAGGGGCTTGAACAGGGTGGCAGACCCTAAGTTCTGACAGCTTCAGCTTTCCAACAGCAGGAAGAAGAGAATTCCACGACCGCTCCCGAACTCAGAATCAGATGCCGCCAAAGCCGTTGGAACCGTTGATGGGTCCTTTTCGAAGCAAAATTGGCGGATAAGCCAAACGTTGTTGGAGAAGACCAGTGGGCTCTGAACTCTGATGAGAGGTCGGTGCAGACTATGGGGAAGCAGAACCGCGCACCCTGGGAAGAAAATTGATAACTCCTAGTTTCGGATGCCAAATTGAGCTCTGCTTTTTGGAGAAGAAAGAAGACTTGTATTAGAAGCTTTTTGGAGAAGAACTCTCGATCAGATTCCAAGCAGGACCGTCGCAGTTAGGCTTCCACTCCGGATCTGGTCTCCTGCCAGGGAGGCTTTGCGCAGTCAGGGAAGAATGACTGCCCTGGGCGATCACGGACTCAGAATGAGATGGGACCACTGCCGTTGTGAAGAGGACTGGGAGACGCTTCCAACGATGGCTCTTGATCTTTCAAAAATGTCAGGAGGAAACAGTGGTCGCCTATGCAAGCTGATACTCTTCTGGAGATCTGCAATTGGGAACTGTAGGTTGAAGATGACGAGGGGGGAATGGGGTATATGGGAGGGGAAATGGGGGTGGATGAGTGTGGGGAAAGCCCGGGCTGTGAGGGGGTCTAGGAGGGGGTGTTCCAAGGTGGGGGAAGGGAAGAATGAGGTCTGGAAGGGGGTCTAACAGGTGGTGGGAGGAGGAGGTACGAATTTGGGAAGGTGGGTGAGAGGGAAAGGGTATTTGAAAATGGGTTTAAGGGTGGGATTAAATATTGGTCTTGGGGGATGGGAAGAGGTGTGTGAGGAAGGTAAAAGGGGGCTTGGGGAGTGGAAATTCTCCCTTGGGAGATGAGAGGGTGCTTGGGGAAGGGGAGTGGGTGGTTGGTGGTTGGAGGGTGGAGTGGGGAGTGGTGGAATCTCCCTTGGGGCTGGGGTGGAGTTAAGGTGGGTTGGTGGGGAGTTGGGGATGAGTTATTGGAGGGGGGAAGAGAGAGAAAGGTGGTTGGGAGGGGAGGAGAGAGAAAGGGGCGTAGGTTTTAGAGAGAGAAAGTGGAGGAGAGAGAAAATGACTTATTAGAGAGAGAGAGGTAGAGAGAGAGGGGGGATAGGGGGAATCACTCCCAAGGGTTTCTCACCCAACTAATGGAATCTCTCCAATAGGAAATTTGAACTCTCAAATGGTAATTTTCATTCATTGATTCATTAGTTCAAATGGAGGAAATGGGGTCCTATATATAGACAGCCCACATTTCTACAAAAGTCCCCGACTCATACTACAATGACCAAAGACCAAGGGGGTAGGGGCGCCCCTGGGCCTAGCCCAAAGAATTGGGCCCAATAACCATTCTAAACAATCTAATGACACTTAACCTAGGTAGATGACTCATTAACCTAAGTACATGACTCAAATAAAAGGGAAAATACATCAAATGACTCAAATAAAAATTACATAGGACTCAAAATTAAATAACTAGACTATGCCGGATGCAACCGGGGCGAGGAGACGAGCTGTGAACGTGGGCATGGGAGGTGATGTCCCCATCGTACTCCCGGGGTGTGAGAACTCGACTCCGTCGAGTAAGTATCCTTCCCTCCTCGGAGGGTGTAGAGTGGTACTGTCCACAAGTCTTCCGAACGAGACCGATCCATCCACCTGCCGAGATAGCGCTCGTATACCTTGCTCCTGGTGGTAGTGACATGTTCATCCAATATTCGTTCAATGCGCTCACGTTGGGCTCTCTTGGCTGGTGGTCTCTCCTCACGGGTGGGTGCTCTCTCAACGGAGGGAATAGGCTCAATATCCTCACTGGGTACCACCGTGGGTCCCTTATATGGCACTAGGTCGGCTACATTGAATGTGGAACTCACTCCATACTCCTCGGGGAGATTTAACTCATAGGCATTAGCGCCAATGCGTCTCAGGACCTGGAAGGGACCAGCCCCACGTGGCCTCAATTTGGAGATGACTCCCGGGGAGAGCCTTTCCTTCTCACAAAGTCACCCACGTGGAATTCTTGGTGACGCCGAAAGGAATCAGCCTGCCTCTTATAGATCTCATTTTCCTTGCTTATGTGCTTGCAAAGGCTTTCATGCAATTTTGTGAATGTTGACATTCTAGGGGTGATGGGTGGACCTGGGCAACCAAAAGTAGACCAATAATTCTTTGACGCCAAGAAGACTTTGATGGAATGGAGAGGACCGGGGCATCCATAGGTGATCCGGTCATGCATGGGGGTGACAAATGCTGGAGGACCCAGACATCCATGAATACTCCTATCATGCCTACGACTCATGATGAGTGAAGGTGGACCACTACATCCGAATTTAGACCACTCATGCTTTCTACTTGACATGTGGGTGATATGAATGAATGGACCCAACATAGTGTTCATGTCAAGGGGTGTGGAAAGCCTAGACACATGCATACTTTTCCCAAAAGTGCCTTCCATGTGTATAGGTGTGGGACAACCTTTGAACTCCCATTGGAAAGGATCGAATGGATGTAAGAATGTGGTCATCATGGGGTGGGGCACAACCTTATTACCTAGGGATATGTGGCCCAAGGTCATGGCTCTCAAGGTGTAACCCGGGTTTAGGATGGGGTGGATTGGGTCAAATATGGTGGGTTGAGATAGGGAAAGGTGGGTGGTGGAAAAGGTGGTTGGGTCCCATGGGTTCTTTGACCCCCATTGGAAGGGATCAAAGGGATCATAAAAAGGGTTATCGAGGGGAAGGGGCCCTATGTCCTCAAGATCCTTAAGTGGTGGTGTGTCATCCTCCTCTAATGAGACAATTGGGCCGAAGTTCTTTGTGAGTGGGTCGGCCATGAGTGGAGGGCTCGACGTTCTACCCGAGATAAGCAACTCTAATTCGTGGATAGCATCGGGCTCATCGGGTATAGGGAGGAATAATAGGAGGTCACTAGTGTAGCAACCCATGGTGCACATTGAGGTGATGGACCCAATACATAGGTGTAGGAGGTCTAGGCTCCTAGGTTGTTGGGTCATGGGAGTCAACATGCCAGTCAACTCTAATTGCCATGCTAAGCCCTTGAGAAGATCCTCTAAGGTTTCCACTTCGTAGGATGTTTGGATTATGGTGTGATAGGATGAGAAGGGTATAATGGGCAGGTTTTACTCTATGGAAGGACAAACATAGGACTTGATGGGGTGAATTGGTCTCTCCTTTAGCCATCTAGCTAGGGGCCCATCTTTGATTATAGTGCCTTTTGTGAAGGTCTATGGCTTTTGAAGATCCAGATTATTTGAAGTGGTGAAGGGTTGAGGCTCTTCCTCACCATTGGTGTGAACTCGGGCTTCCTTATGGGTGGGGAGAGGGTCTGGGCTAGCAACTATTCCTATGTGAGTGGGTGTGGCCTCCTTTCTCAAGGGAATGGGAAGGTCTTTTGGAGATGGGGTGATGATGGTTGGGGCATGGTGCACCTGGGGTGGTGAGTGAGGTCGAACTTCGGTTGGGAGTGGAATTAGTGGTGGCGTAGGTTGGGGTAGGGTTGGGGTTGGAAGTGGAAGGTGGGTTGGTTCAGTTTGGGTTGATTGGGGGGGTGTACCCTTTTTAGGGGACGATGGAGGGATAATGGTGGGGACCAAGGGGAATTGTGGAGAGGTGGATGCTTGGTTTATTTGAGTCTTAGGGGAGAGGACTTGGTTGCGAAGTGTAGTTATGATGGTTGAGAGGTGATTTATTGGGGTTGGTGGGGGTGGAGACGAAAGGTCGGTCTCAAGTTGGCCGGGTGGGATGGAGGAGTGGTAGTGCTCCTCGGGTTAGGGGTGCTTGAGTAGGAGGGGGGATGTAGATCTTTCTAAGTTTTACTTTCATATCATCCCATGAGGAAATGGGCTCTTGCCTCCTAACCCTTCTTAATCTCTCTATGTGTTCCCACTTACTCTTGGCTTGACCTCGAAACCGTCCCTTGGCCTTTCGGACTTTCGCGGATCCATATACCCAAGTCTTTTCAAAGTACTTTTCTATGGTAGCCTCCCACCTAAGATAGTCACTAAAACGTGATCCGTCAAAGGTAATATCCCTATCTAGGATGAAGTCCATAGGTGGTGAGTAGGCTAAGTAGGAGGTGGCCATGATGATCGGGGGGATCAATGCAAGGGTCGGATTGATGATGACTCCAATGCAAGCATGCCCTAGGACTTGACTTGTAGAGACAAGTAAATGACTTGCTCTGATACCAATTTGATGTGACACACCCTTGGACCAAAATGAACAAGCACAATTTGTAATTCAAACGGACCGATAATGGCGACCGCTCACCCGATGCTCACCCAGGACCCGGGGTAGCTTGGAAATGCCAAGGAGAGGTTGTGAGGGCTGGGCCCTTGATGGTAGAGGGCCAGAAAGGCCTAGGTTAATTCCCAAGGGTAATGGCAGCCCAATTCAAGGGAGCCGACGAGGTGCCAAGGCACGGGTTACACTCCTCACCCCACGGTGATCCCTTGAATCAAGGAGCTCAAGGATCGGGCTCTCACTCTCACGGCCAGCGGAGTTTATGAACTAATATTAGAAAGAACAAGCACTAGATGGAGCTAGGAGTGGAGCACTTACTCGATCGATTTGAAGAAACCGGTCCCGCTCGGAGACGTGGGCGAGCGGGGAAGCGTGGGTTCCCCACACGGCGCGCCAGGGTAGCTTGACCTGCTCAAATTGTTACAACACTACACCCCATGCAAGGGGGGGGGATCTAGGGGTGGGGGTCAACTGATATTACATCCAAAACTACCTCCACACAGGGAGGGGCCTTCAGCCGGCCAAGGGGGGAGGGGTGACACCGAACTAGCGATCAACAAGGAAGCCGACGTCGGTTCTGTCCGCTGTCTGTGCTTCAGGACTGACTGATGGTTATCACGATGCTGTGGCCACTCCAGAATTTTGTCGATGACGAGACCACTTGGAGATTCTTCGTAGCTGGATCGGGATGATGCTTGAAGTTTTTTGATTTCTTTGGGCACCGCTGATGGTCAGGGTAGGGGCTTGAACAGGGTGGCAGACCCTCGGTTCTGACAGCTTCAGGTTTCCAACAGCAGAAAGAAGAGGATGCCACGACCGCTCCCGAACTCAGAATCAGGTGCCTCTAGAGCTGTTGGAACCGTTGACGGTTCCTCTTCGAAGCAAAATTGGCGGGGAACCAAAAATTGTCAGAGAAGACTAGTGGGCTCTGAACTCTGATGAGAGGTTGGTGCAGACTATGGGGAAGCAGGACCGCGCACCCGGGGGAGAAAATTGATAACTCCTGGTTCCGGATGCCAAACTGAGCTCTGCTTTTTGGAGAAGAAAGAAGACTCGTAGTAGAAGCTTTTTGAAGAAGAACTCTTGATCAGATTCCAAGCAGGAACGTTGCAGTCAGGCTTCCACTCCGGATCTGGTCTCCTGCCAGGGAGGCTTTGCGTAGTCGGGGAAGAATGACTCCCCTGGGCGATCACGGACTCAGAATGAGATGGGACCACTGCCGTTGTGAAGAGGACTGGGAGACGCTTCCAACGATGGCTCTTGATCTTTCAAAAAAGTCTGGAGGAAACCGTGGTTGCCTATGCAAGCTGATACTCTTCTGGAGATCTGCAATTGGGAACTGTAGGTTGAAGATGACGGGGGGGAATGGGGTATATGGGAGGGGAAATGGGGGTGGATGAGTGTGGGGAAAGCCCGGGCTGTGAGGGGGTCTAGGAGGGGGTGTTCCAAGGTGGGGGAAGGGAAGAATGGGGTCTGGAAGGGGGTCTAATAGGTGGTGGGAGGAGGAGGTATGAATTTGGGAAGGTGGGTGAGAGGGAAAGGGTATTTGAAAATGGGTTTAAGGGTGGGATTAAATTTTGGTCTTGGGGGATGGGAAGAGGTGTGTGGGGAAGGTAAAAGGGGGCTTGGGGAGTGGGAATTCTCCCTTAAGAGATGAGAGGGTGCTTGGGGAAGGGGAGTGGGTGGTTGGTGGTTGGAGGGTGGAGTGGGGAGTTGTGGAATCTCCCTTGGGGCTGGGGTGGAGTTAAGGTGGGTTGGTGGGGAGTTGGAGATGAGTTATTAGAGGGGGGGAGAGAGAGAAAGGTGGTTGGGAGGGGAGGAGAGAGAAAGGGGCGTAGGTTTTAGAGAGAGAAAGTGGAGGAGAGAGAAAATGACTTATTAGAGAGAGAGAGGTGTAGAGAGAGGGGGGATAGGGGGAATCACTCCCAAGGGTTTCTCACCCAACTAATGGAATCTCTCCAATAGGAAATTTGAACTCTCAAATGGCAATTTTCATTCATTGATTCATTAGTTCAAATGGAGGAAATGGGGTCCTATATATAGGCAACCCACATTTCTACAAAAGTCCCTGACTCTTACTACAATGACCAAAGACCAAGGGGGTAGGGGTGCCCCTGGGCCTAGCCCAAAGAATTGGGCCCAATAACCATTCTAAATAATGTAATGACACTTAACCTAGGTAGATGACTCATCAACCTAGGTACATGACTCAAATAAAAAGGGAAATACATCAAATGACTCAAATTAAAAATTACATAGGACTCAAAATTAAATAACTAGACCATGCCGGATGCAACCGGGGCGAGGAGACGAGCTGTGAACGTGGGCATGGGAGATTGATGTCCCCAGCCCGGTTCCCCAGAACCGCCGCCAGGCGTCCTCGGGGACTAATCTCCTGCCCTCGTTCCTGTCACCCCGAAAGCATGGGCACTCCTACACCGGCACCTGTCTAGCCATCAGGCTCCCAGGTAAGTAAAAAAAAATAAAGAAATTGGGGTTAAAAGTAGGGATTCTCCGGCAGACCCAGTCATCCTCACCATAATAGGGTGACTGGGGGCTAAAAGGCCAGTAACCCGGTTGGGGTGGAAACCCGAAAGGGCACCTCTGGCAAAATCGGGAAACCCCTCGACGTGAAAACTCACAAGGGGGCGTCAGAAAAAGTTAAAGGGGTCGGTTCTAGCAAAAACCCGAAAGTGCGGTAGAGCCGATAACGAGAAAATCTTCCTCTCCCCACCAGTCAGAACGGCCTTCCACCTATTCCTTGGTGGGCCGTTAGTCTCACCCGGAGCTAGTCTTTAATCAATTTACACTATTAGGGCACAAACCCTATAATTCTAATTGGCCTTGCACAACACCTGCTATATTTGGCCAACCTTGGGCCCTTGCTTCGACGACACAGGTCAACCATTCCTTGTGACAGTCAAGCTCCTAGTCACCGCCCCAATAGACTTATGTCCCGGCACATTCCTAGATACTCATCATTCTATGCCCCTACATCCTACATCCCCTGCAAATCCAGAGCCTTCAAGTTTCACCATGATCCTAGTTTTCTCCTACAATCCCTAATCCACCAGCTATAACTCCCAGCCATATCTTGCCATAACCAAGTGGCCCTTCTCCACCATGACATGAGGGTGTGTAAAAACCCTTATTAATGGCGGAACAATATCCGACCACCCACACCTTCCAGTTCCAGGTTACGTCCCCTGACAGCAACACACTATGGACGGTAGTCTAAAAATAATAATAATAATAATAAATGGGGTTAGAAATAGAGATACCTCGGCGGCCTCAGTTGATTCCTTCCACGGGATTACTGAGGGCAAAAATTGCCACTAACCCAGCTGAGGTGAAAACCCGAAAGGGTGCCTCAGGCAAAATTGGGTAACCCCTCGGTGTGAAAATCCGCAAGGGTACACCGGAAAAAGCAAAAGGGGGCCAGCTCTGGCGAAAACACGCAAGGGCGGTAGGGCTGGTAAAGAGAAAAAAAACTCTTTCTCCCTCTCCACTCTTTACTAATGAAAGCCATCAACTGCGACGCCTCACTGATGACGACCTCCGCATCACTCCACAACAATGGTGGCAACTACACCCCGAGGGTCGGTCATCGCCAGCTCCTAGCTCCAGTCTTTGGCTACAACGCCTTCACAGGCCAGTCGCCTGCTTCCAACTTCAATTTTCAGCTACAACGCCTTCGCAGGCCAGCCGCTAGCCTCTAGTCCCAGTACTTCGGCTACAACGCCTTCACAGGCCAGCCGCCAGTTTCCAACTCCAGTTCTCGGCTACAACGCCTTCACAGGCCAGCCGCCAGCCTCCAGTCCCAATACACCGGCTACAACACCTTCACAGGCCAGCCGCCAGCCTCCAGTCCCAGTACCCCAGCTACAACGCCTTCACAGGCCAGCCGCCAGCCTCCAGTCCCAGTACTTCGGCTGCAACGCCCTCATAGGCCAGCCGCCAGCTTCCAACTCAAGTTTTCGGCTACAACGCCTTCACAGGCCAGTCGCCAGCCTCCAGTCCCAGTACTTCGGCTACAACGCCTTCACAGGCCAGCTGCCAGTTTCCAACTCCAGTTCTCGGCTACAACGCCTTCTCAGGCCAGTCGCCAGCCTCCAGTCCAAGTACCCTCGCTACAACGCCTTCACAGGCTAGCCTCCAGTCCCAGTATCCTGACTACAACGCCTTCACAGGCCATCCGCCAACCTCTAGTCCTAGTTCTCGACTACAACGCCTTCACAGGCCAGCCGCCAGCCTCCAGTCCCAGTATCTCAGCTACAACGCCTTCACGGGCCAGCCGCCAGCCTCTGGTTCCAATACTTCGCTTACAACGCCTTCACAGGCCAGCCACCAGCCTCCCATTCCAGTTGCTGGCTACAACGCCTTCACAGGCCAACCGCCAGTTTCTAACCCCAGTTCCCGGCTACAACGCCTACACAGGCCAGTCGCCAGCTCCCAGCTCTAGTTTCGGCCATAATCCCTTCATAGGTCGGCCAACCTGTCCCAGCCCCCAATCCTGGCCTTCGACCGTGATACCTTCTAAGGCCATTCGGCCAACCCAACCCTAGTTTCTCAGACCCAGAAGAGCTACATTACCAGCTAACGACATACAAACACCCAACACCCAGCGTCAACCCACAACCAACACCTTCCAAAGCCAGTCCCCGACTCCAACCCAGTAGGCCGCCATGTCCTAACAGGCCTACGCCAACCCTGCACTAGGGCTTTTCCCCTACTTCCCGGTAACCAGCACTCAGCTCCCAGTATTCAAAATCCAGTTACACCATTTCCCTTACCCAGTCCTTTATCCCAGCTCCAATTTTGAGTAAAACCCAGTCCCTTGCCCTCCACACTGGTACGTGTTAAAATAATCAAGCACAACCGACAGTAAGTGGTAGCCATCCCTTATATCCAACCCTATCCCACAGACTGGGGAGAAGAACAACTCAGCAAACAACAACACCAAAATCTAGAGTTTGTCATTGATACTCTATAAAAGGGAGCCCAAGACATGCCCTTGGGGTAACAAAAAGACATATAGCTCGAATAACAAAAAGAAAGGAGAAAGAGAGGTGATACAATCATATCTCAGCCTCGCCCCTCTCTAGTGCCATCAAGCGAGACTCCGCAGCCGCGAGATCCGCCTCCAAGGTCGACGCGAGATGAACACTAGCCTCGGGCCCAGCTTCGGTAGTCTGCCACTCAACACTAGCAAGCTCTACGGCTTGCCACTGCTCCTCTAAGGCCTTCTTCAGGGCCTCAGCTCTACTGGTCGCCTCGCTCAGCTGCCTGGCATGGTCATGAGCAAGAGACACGGCCACGTCGGCAAGCCTCCTCTGCTCGGTCGCAGCTGACGCAAGCTGAACACACTGCTCCTGCACCTCACGGATGGCCGCCAGTCGCTGTGCTCGCTACTCCTGAGCCTCTAGAAGCCGCAGGTACTCGCCCAGATGCCGGCCAAGCCAGACATCCAGGGCCCACGAGGGAATCCAAGGCCATGGTAGCCGTGTGTGCACTCCCCCAGCCACTACCGAAGCTCCTCTGGAGAAGGCAGGGGATCACCCCCTACATAACCCCAGGCTAGCTGGAGCAAGGCCGCACCTACGCTGGCGTTCAGCAGCGGCTCCGGTTGTAAAACAGATGTAGGCCACTCGATCCCCAGCTCGAGAGAGGAGTGACCCATCTCAGCCAGCACTCCGGAAGGACCTGTACAACCCCATCGAACATGAAATGGGTCAACAATGTTCAGGGCTTCCCTATGACAAGACAAGGTGAAAAACCTGAGAAAGGTCCTGACTCTCACCTGGTGTTGCTCCTGCCGCGCCTGCAACTTCCCAGCTCAGGGTCGGTGAGGGTAACTTATCCTCCACCTCGGAAGTGTCCCCTGCTAGAGTCAGAGTGGGTAGGGACTCCCCTGTAATCCGGTCCTCCCCAATGGCCATTGAGGTGACAGAGGGCTCCCCCCGACCCTCCTCGACGGGAGCCGACACGTGCTCCTCCTCAGACTCCAGTCCCAGACATAACACAAAAATGTCAGCACTCTGCCATAAACTCTGTATCAAAGCCGATGCAGAGGCTAGGAGAAGCTGCATATACCTTCCAACGCCGCCTCCATCTCGGCGTCCCCGGCAGAAGAGGCCTTGGAGGAAGAAGAGCTCAAGCTCCAGCTCTCGTCAGTCTCCTTTGTGGCACTGCCACCCCCCGAAGAGGCCTGAGAAAGGTCCTGACTAGGGAGCAAATCAGGGGCACCTGTACATCGGGAATCAAGATTAGTCTACTATCAAGTCCAGCCTCACATGAAGATAGCTCCCTAGTCGAAGGTGCTAGGGAAGAAGCTCACCAGTCAGGGCGTCCCCTTCGAAAACCCCCTCAATATCGAAGAACTCCTCATCGCCCCCCGTAGTAGCTGCGATAGGGGGCTTGTCTCCTGATAGCCGATCCGTGTCCCGAGGGGGTGCTGCTTCCTGCAGAGGGGAAGAGGTACATGCAATCCACCCCAGTCAAAGCTCAGCACGGGTGGGAAAGCCAAATAATCCACCCCAAAGCGATCAAGTGCTCAATTACATACCTGATGGTCCCACACTGGAGGACTCCACCAGCCCCACCGTGTAGGCCGACACCACGGTCAGCAAAGGTGGGAGAGGCACCTACGTCAGTAGCGGCGGTGGTCTACTCAACGCGTCCTCAACGGTGGCTAGGGGCACGGAAGTCACCAGTCTGGGCTCATCTCCAAAAGATGGCAAGGCCACTGACGGGCTGGCATCCGCCAATTCCCCTATCATCTCCAGGGTAACCGCCGCGTCCTCACCTGCCACACCAGCAACATAAATCAAGTGAATAATTCTGGCTTGCCGAAAAAAGAGTTCAACAACGATGGGAAGATCCCCTCAACGGCAGTCGGGCACTCACCCTGACAAGTACTGGCCACCGTGGGCCCTAGCTCGTTGGCCTGGCCAGGCACTTCACCCTATGCCCCAGCAGGGGCCCCGGTCCTTGATGCCTCTTCCTCCCCTGCATAATCTAGATGGCCACAACAAATAATCAGAGGCAAACCAAAGCTGCGGCATGCGCCCAAGGTTAGAAGCTCTTACTTGCATGGGCTCCTCCCGTAGCTTTCCACGACTCGAAGTCGGGGAAGTCCTCCATGTTAGGAAGAGGTTCGCTCATCAGATGCATAAGCTCCTCTATGTCAACCTCCCCTCCGGTTCCCTCTTCATGTGGGGAGTTTGCCTCCCGAGGGGGCGAGAAGGTCGCCTCCACGCCAGTCGCCCGCGGAGCTGCAACAGACAGACAAGGCGAACAAAATAGAATTAGTCAATCATATTTGCTAAACCGAACAAAAACAAAGGGGTCGGGGTGACACTTACTCAAGGTCGTCTGCTCCTCACCTTGCTCTCCAGTCTCGGGTCCCTCAGATGACTCATCACTCTCGACCACTGCATCCTCCACACGAGGGCGTTTCCTCCGGGGCTGCAAGCTTCCATCCCCACCCCCTGAGGATGTTCCCGTGGAGGGCTGGTCCCCCTCTATCACAGAACCTGCCGACAAACACAACATTATACAACACCTCAGTTCTGTACCTAAGAATTATAGAATGAAAGGGAGAGAGCAGGCTACTGAAGGAAAACCTAACCTGCAGCCCCAAAGGGAGTCGATGGTAAAAGCACCAGCTGCTCCAACCCCAACGCCAGGGCTCGGGCTGCCATCGCGACGGCCTCTCGAATATCCCGTGGAGTGTGTGCGCACTCAACCTGGGACACGAACTCCACAGGTCCAGCTGACCCGATCGCATGGGCGATGTGCCGTCTCCAGTCATCAACCGCTGTATCAGCGAAGCTCCTGTGCGGGAGATCCCGGTCCAGTGACCCTCTGCCCTGGATACCACAGTCGGCCAAGAACTGAGCCCACTAGGCCCTAGGTGCCCTTGGTCGAGACACCATCGCTCCAGTCACTGTCGCCGATGCTCGTCCCAGGGGCTTTAGTGCCCCTCCGCGGCTTTGGCTCCCAGAAGACGAACCCCGGCCGCTCCGGGGCCACCGCGCTACAACCCGCTCGATCTCTCGGCAGATCCGAGCAACATGGGTCCTTAAGTAACCCTCATCCAGTGCAATAGGGGGTAGATCTTCCCTCAGCTAGTGACTCTCCTCCACCTTCCTGATCGCGGAGGCCTTCTGTCGGTAGAGGTGATTATGCTCGAACCACCACCGGGCGTAGTGCACATCAAATCATCACTGACGTCCCTGCCCCGGCATCGGGAATCGCTTCAGCTCCCGGCGCAGTAAAAGTCCCACCAAGCCGCTGCAAGTAGGTGGGTATCCCTGCCCTTGTACTGTCTGCCCGTCAGAGGGAACTCCCTGTTCGGCGGAATCCCCTGGTCGTACCCGAAGTTCCCGGCAAAGTGATGCGGGTAGTACGGCTCCAAGGAACTCGTCGCCGACCGGTGCAATGCCAACACGGCTGCTCGGGTGCTCAATATCCACTCAGTCCACGGTCCTACATCGGCCACCCCCTGATCGGGTTGGGTGCCGGTCGCCCCTCCACCTGAATCCCCCAGAAAGAGGCCAGAGTCCCTCGCTGCGCTGTCGAAGGGCAGTCTCTCCTCGCCTCGGGCGGGCAGGTAACAAAGGGCCCTCCTGGCCCCCTCAAGATGCTCCTTTGCATCCCCATCTGGCTGCCCAGTGAAACCAAATAGAAGCGGTGCCGTCGGGTTCGCCACGGTACCTCGCGTCACCAGCCCCGGGAACAGCAACCTGGCCCACACACTAAGATAGGGGTCGGCAGGAGTATACTCCTCTCCCTCGGCACTGAGTGTTGATAAGTGTTCATTTTCTATGGTAATTCATCGCATATACACTATTTTATGTGCATATAATTTGATAATTATGCATGTTCTATCATTAATCTCAACTTCGCATGTAGATTGGACCTTTCACGTAAATTAATTAATTTGGTGATTTCATTTAATAAAATGGAGTTGAGGGTCATGAACATTAATTATCTATTGCATAAAAATGAGCAATTGAGATACATGTGCATATTATGATAATTTTTCTAGACTAAATCATAATTATGTGTGTGCAGGACACCGAAGGTAATTGCAAAAGAAGCCGGGGACAAAACTGTCATCACCACTTTGACCAAGTCAAATAAAGAATTCAAAATATTTTGGTTGGAGGGAAAAGAAAGTTCAAACTTTAGAATTCAAAGTTTGAAAAGGAAGAATTCAAAGTTTAAGTTTGAAAAGGAGGAAAATGGCATTCAATGTTTGAAAAGGAGATTCAAAGTTAGAAATGGGGTGCCCAAAGTCTAAGAAAGGGGGTGCCCACCTCCTTTTCCTTTCCCTCATGCATCATCTTTTACCAAAATCCCATCCATCCATCTCCTTTTGATAAAATCTCCACCCTCTATTAACCTAACTTTCCCTATAAATAGCCCATGACAAGGAGGTGAAGGGGAGTTCTTCTTTTGACAATCTTTCACTCTTTCTCTCTCAACCTTAGGCCGCCTATTTCACCCTCTTCTATTTCTCTTCTCCTCTGACTTTATTCATTTAAGTTCTTCAATTTTAAATGCTCTACAACTTCTTCTTCTGCATAATCTTCTAATTCTTTTTGATTTTTAGGTTATTTTTTATTTTTCACTGTGCTATCCTGTTCATCTGTGAACCAATATTTTTATCTGTTCTTCCGCTTATTTCTTTCCCTTATATTCATTTTCTTCTCCTACTCTCTTCATGAAAGTTATTTGTTTTTAAAATATATTCAACTTATTTTTTTGCACCATCTTCCAATTCTCTACCATTTTCATGTTATAATCTATTTTGCAAGGTATTGTCCTGTGTTTTTACTGTTCATCTAAGGCTCTACATCTTGTTTTTTCGCCATTGTCATGCCCTTATGCTCTTTTTTTCCCTCTGCACACTTCATAAAAGTTCTTCCTATTTTAAAGATCTAGATTTTCTTCTTCTACGACTTACTCTAATTCGCTTAGTTTTTAAGATATTTTTATTTTTCTATAGTTCAGTTTTTTTTACGCAGTTACTGTTCATCCATGCAGATCACTTTTATTCTTCCCTAGTTTTCACCATCTTCTGGTCTTCTTCTCCCTCTGCACTCTTCACAAATCTTCTTCCTCTTCCTCTGATCTTTAACTTTTATTTTTACCACTTCTTCTAATTCTCTCGGATTTTAAAGTTATGTTATTTCTAATCTAGACCTATTTTCATTATTTCTGTTTCACTGTTTTTAAACTCTCGTTTTCATCTTCTATCTCTCCCCCTCCTCTATTTTCATCCGAACATCCCAAGGCGGAGATTCTTTTCCTTCGGTGCTCTAAAGACAGTGTCTAATCCTAAGGCAGGGTGATGTTCTTCCAAAGCTCGACATGGAGATGGCGGCGCTATTCTTCTTCATCTTTGCTCCTTTCTTCCTTTCTTCCCTTAGCATTATTCAAGTTGTATTTTTAGTTTTCATAGATGTTATACTCTTCATTAGCAATAAAAATTGAGTTTGTGTAATTGTTCTTTATTTTCTCTTTCCATCTCCTCCCAAACTCTATTCTCAACCCTCTCATATTCTTTAGTTTGATTTATTTCTAGTCTTAAGTTCACGTAATTTATTTTCCATTAGTTTTAACTCACTCAAAAACTTGATTTTCAAAACATAAGAATTTTTTCAACATATTTCAAAGAAACATTTCCACCCCGTGGGATCGACCCGTATTTACCACTCTACTTAGATTTTATATCTTTTTAGTAAGTGAGTCCGGTTATTTTTGAAATTGTGGCACGGCTTTTAATCGACGAGTTTTGTGCGCATCAATTTTTGACGTCGTTGCCAGGGAAAAAAATAAATTTTTATAGTTGGATATTCTTGTGTTTGATGTGTATGTTTGCATATTATTTTTTCTATTTTTATTTTGTAGGAAAAAGAAAAAAATCATAAATCAAAGAAAGGAAAAAATCGGACTTGAAATTCCCAAAAAATGAAGCATCGCTGAAAGTCTGGAACTGTAGCAGGCAAGCGTCGCTAAAGGGCTGAAACATAGGAACATGTTCTATTTTTTCAATTTCTGAAAAATCTGAAAAAAATTCTGAAAAGTTTCAGAGAAATATTTAAAAATCAGAAAAAAATCAGAACACACAAAAATATCAATTTTTGCTCTACTTTGTAATAAATTTCATGACTTTGTTATTTTATTGTTTATAACTTCTTTCATTCATCTCTTATTGAAAAATTAAAAAAAATAATAACATCTGAAAAAAATTCTCTGAAAAAAATAAAAAATCACAAAAATATTTTGGTCTCATGCTATTATATTTTCATTGTAGATGCATGTTGTTCATGCATTTTAGTTGATTTCCATTTATTTGTATCAATTGAAAATTTTAAAAAATAATCTCTGAAAAAAATTAAAACAAAAATAAAGGACGAGGGATCACGATCCAAGTAAGTATATCAATCTTCCCTTTTGTGATTTAATTTATCTTATGTATTTTGTTAGCTTTATATTGAAAAATCTCAAAAAAATGTGCTGGCTAGATAGCTTCATTAACTAAAAAAATAAAATAACACTTGCATCAAAAATAAAGGACCACATTCAAGAATAGAAACCACATCATCCATGTTCTAGGCCATGCATCACTTAACATAGGATTTTTCCTTGTTATTTAATTTCTGTATTACATTTTAGAGATTGCGAGGGACAAGGTACGTTCTACTTATCATATTCTAGCATGCATATTGTATAAGAACCCTTGTTTAAAATTATGGTGTGCATTTCGTTTCAAAATACTCTAAGGGTAATACCCCTAAATAACATAAGGTGGGGATTTCATCACCCTTCCTTAGTCCACAAACCACATTTCCCTTTACATCTTTGCATGACCTAAGTCTTAAATAAAAGTCAGTAGACATTGGCCCTAGGGTCACACTGTGATTTTAGTATGATTTGAGTTTACCCTCTTGTGGAAACCGGTGCCTAAGGCAAGACGGTCGGACGGCAAACGCCTTAAGCGGGCTAGTGGTTTGACATAATTAGTTCCCTACGAAAGTAGGGGGAGCCTCCCACTACCCCATCCCTTACCTGACCGGTGGAAATATTGAGGGTGAACTTAAGTTGTATTTTGGTGATTTTGTGAAACCTCATTTGTAGATCTGAGTCGCATCTAGGTCGTTAGGTAATTTATGTGTTAACTTGTTTGTGTATGTAAAGAAAAAATAAAAAAATAAAAAATCCTCATCTTCTCTCTCTTCCTCTAAGTCAGTGTTAGTTTCAAAAAAAAATTATGATTTTCTAATCCTAATAAAAAAAGAGAATAAAACAAAAAAAGAAATTAATAAAGGGAAAATAAAATTAAGAAATTAAAAAAATGTTAAAAAATTGAAAAAATTGAACAAAAAAAATTGTTGAAAAAAAAATTGAACAAATCTTTTAGGGATTCGACCTTTTTTTTAATGGCCGTCTATCTTAAAGGGAAACCCAAGCCCATGAATGAACACTTCATTCCTTCTACTTATAAACCCTCCACTTGTATTAAACTACATGACATTCTGGTGGATCATTATGAGATTAGCCTCGGTATCATCCAGATGTTCCCATCTTTTTATGGGAAACCCAATGAAAATCCTTATGAGTATCTAGATGATTTTCAAGAAATTTGCTCGCTGGTTAAAATCCAAAATTTTAGTGATGATGCCCTTAAGTTGATCTTATTTCCATTCTCATTGAAGGATAAAGCAAAATATTGGTTAAGAAGTTTTGAAAAAATTGTTAAGACTTGGGAGGCTATGCAGTTAGAATTTTTAAAACAATTTTACCCCATAGTCCGAACCAACATTATGAGAAGGGTGATTTCGAGATTTACTCAATTTTCAGACGAGCAAATTTATGAATCTTGGGAAAGGTTGAAGGATTTGTTACGTCAATGTCCACATCATGGGTTACCCACTGGCAAATTATGTTTATATTTTATGAGGGATTATCTGATCTTGATAGACAAATGGTGGATACATGTTGCGGAGGGATGTTAATGAACAAGAATGAAGATGAGGCGTATGATCTGTTGGAAATTTTGAGTGAAAATTCGATGAATCATGCCTCAATCTCATCTCATAAAAAATCTGTAGGACTTTCTAGATAGGCCGAAAATCCAACTCAAACTCACAAGGAAGCCTGTGATTTCTGTGCCAGTCTCACTCACCATGTGAGTCACTGTCCTACTATAGCCCAACTCCCACTGGTCATCCAAGCTCAAGTCTAAAATGCCTTAAGGTTCTCTCAGCCCAAGTATGATACCCTTTCAGAAGATTCTAATCTTGGCTGGAGTACTCACCTAAATTTATCTTGGACGGACCAACCAATTCAAGCCCATTTGTCTACATCTTCACCCCAAGAAACTCACGAGCAACCCATGTGCAATCAACTTCAGCCCAACTCATCTCACCCAAACATTCAAAGCAATATCGATATTAGGGTGATTCACCGGGCCACTACTTTGAACCTCAAGTCGTGTACTCTCAGTCTACTTACCATGGCCCTCCTTCAACATTCAACCAACCCCCTCCATACATGAATGATGATGATGATGATCTAATGTCTGCCATTTTGGTTCAAGATATAACTATTGAGAGTGAGGGGGAGTGCACTCGTAATACCATGATGGAGGACGGGAAGGAAGCATGGGGCGGATTGAAGGATAAAAACGATCATATTGATATCGTCACCCCCTCCTATGAATGTTTTGAGATTGAGAATATCACTGTGAAGAATTGTGGCCCACACAACTCAATTGAGGATATACATGACGAGGAGGATTGCTTTGTAATCAACAATCTTGGTGATTTAATGACAACAAATTCTGAATATCCTCCTCCCTTGGAAGAACATGATGATGGGGCCTTGTTGGAAAAATTTACATTTTATCTACCGACCTCATTTCTGAAAAATTTGATTCATAATCTTCAGTTGAGTGATGAGTGTGATGATGGGTCCGTCTTAGAGAAATTCACCTTTGATCTGACCTATGATGAAAGGGCCGGGCTGGAAACATTTACATTTGATCTTCCCACCTCATTATTGGAAAGTTTGATTGATAATGTTCATTCGAGTAATGAGTGTGATGAAAGGTCCTTGTTAGAAAATTTCACATTTGATCTGACCCTTGAGCCCTATCTAATGAAGTTTGAATCTTTAGATAAGTTAGATCTTGGCCTCACTCTTCCTTCCAATTTGATTCCCCCGACAGTACAGTCTCTCCACTATGACATTCTAGGACCTGAGGGGGACGTGCCAATTACATTCACCTTTGATATAACTTCCCATCATGAAAACTAATTGATTATTGCCCTTACTGCTCATGAGGCTATTACTGAGAGGAACGTGGCTAATAATACCAATCTTATTCATCAGCCACCAGTGTCTGATCAAGTTACCATGGAGGAAGTAATCACAAAAGGGTTAGTCAGGCAGAAAGATGCAGGACAAGGGGAACAATGGGTTGATGTTGGGCAAAGGTTCAACCCCGATCTTGACAGATTATTAGCCATTGATTATTTCTTGATCCCTAAAGATGACAATTGGCTCACACACATGGTTAAAATTAAAATCAATAATGTGCGAGTCCTGCCTATTTCTAGCCCTAGTCCGTACATGCATACTCTTGTCTTCTAATGGTATGAGGGCTGAAATTTGAAAAAGGACAAGATCACTTGGTGGCTCATTCCGAATGCCACACGTTGGTTAGTGAGCTTTCATGCATCTGGCTGAAGACGTTAAACTTAGCGCTTCTTGGGAGGCAACCCACAGTTTTCATGATTTTTGTGTCCTAATAAATGGCTTCTTGGGAGGCAACCCAAGTTTTTATTATGGTTTTATTTTTATTTTACAGGTGTGAATAAAGGATAAGTTAGGGGGAGAGTGAAGAATGCTTACACCTATGCCTAGCTTTCAAAAGTCAAAAAATCGCCTTTCATTCAAGCAAGGATGTCCGTCGAAGTTCAATTCCTTCAGGTTGTCCCGTTCCTTCACAAATTTCATGTCTACAGTTGTTCTATTATTTCATATTGTTCATGCCATTGAGGATAATGTCATTTAAGTTGGGGGGACGGGAATCATGTTGCACATGTTGCATTCATATACAACCTCAAACATAACCTCAAACATGAAAAAAAATGAAAAACCAACAAAATAAAATCCATTGTGAGTTTCATGATTCATGCTTCTATTGAAAGTAATTCTGGAATAGAAATGACTAGATAAGGATGATAGAAAATTTATCTAATTTAGCCATAAAAAATTGATATAAGAATCTTTTTAAAGTTCATGTGCACTTTAGAAAAAAAATTCACGTCGCACGCTAATGAAACAAGCAAGACAAGCCCTCTGCTAGTTTTGACATGTTGTCTGATATTCTGCACTTCTTAAGAAAAGAAATCTTTTTACAAAACTTTCTGTCAAATTATCTATTAAAAGAGAGAGAAAAAAGAAAGAAAAAAATACCATGAAAAATGTCCCTAGTCTTAGTAACCGGGCCTACTTCACCTAAGACGTGTTGAGGTTCGCGTAAAATGGAAAAGGGAACCTTGATCTGCGAAATCGAGCCTACTTCTCCTAAGGGAAGAGTCGAGGTTCACGTTGAGCAGTGAAGGGTAGTGCAGCATCATGTGTGGCTTAAAAGATCACAAAAGGACAAAGCAATAAGACAGACAAAAAGCTAATATACTTAATGCTCTGATCTAAGAGGTGCAGGGTTGAAAGGCATTTGCTTGGAATAGCGAATGAGGGATGCAATTGTCTAAGCTGTGGATTTGGTAGTTACACATGCACAAGTGCTATTGAGCTTTGATTTGAATTCTTACTATTAAGTTCCTACATAAGGTTAGTGTACATTAATGATTCTAGATTCCTAATCTTTGGTTGATTCTATGAAGGGAGAGCTGGATATGAGAGTATGAATTTTACAAACTACTGTTAGTCTTAAATTTTAATTTATTTGCAATGTTAAGGGACTAGCAATGAGTGAGTTGGGGGGTGTGATAAGTGTCAATTTTCTATGGTAATTCATCGCATATATATCATTTTATGTGTATATAATTTGGTAATTATATATGTTCTATCATTAATCTCAACTTCACATGTAGATTGGACCTTTCACGCAAATTAAGTAATTTGGTGATTTCATTTAATAAAATGGAGTTGATGGTCATGAACATTAATTATCTATTGTATAAAAATGAGCAATTGAGATTCATGTGCACATTATGAGAATTTTTCTGGACTAAATCATAATTATGTGTGTGCAGGACACCGAAGGTAATTGCAAAAGAAGCCAGGGGCAAAACTGTCATCACTACTTTGATCAAGTCAAATAAACAATTCAAAATATTTTGTTTGGAGGGAAAAGAAAGTTCAAAATTTTAAATTCAAAGTTTGAAAAGGAAGAATTCAAAGTTTAAGTTTGAAAAGGAGGAAAATGACATTCAATATTTGAAAAAGAGATTCAAAGTTAGAAAGGGGGTGCCCAAAGTCTAATAAAGGGGGTGCCCACCTCCTTTTTCTATCTCTCATGCATCATCTTCTACCTAAATCTCAGCTATCCATCTCCTTTTGATACAATCTCCACCCTCCATTAAGCCAACTTTCCCTATAAATAGCCCATGACAAGGAGGTGAAGGGGAGTTCTTCTTTTGGCAATCTTTCACTCTTTCTCTCCCAACATTAGGCCACCTATTTCACCCTCTTATATTTCTCTTCTCCTCAGACTTTCTTCATGTAAGTTCTTCAATTTTAAATGCTCTACAACTTCTTCTTCTGCATCATCTTCTAGTTCTTTTTTATTTTTAAGTTATTCATATTTTTCACTGTACTGTCCTGTTCATCTGTGAACCAATATTTTTATCTGTTCTTCCCCTTATTTCTTCCCCTTCTAGTGATCTTATTCTCCTACTCTCTTCATGAAAGTTATTTGTTTTTAAAAAATTTGCAACTTATTCTTCTGCACCATCTTCCAATTCTCTACCGTTTTCATGTTATAATTTATTTTACAAGGTGCTGTCCTGTATTTTTACTGTTCATCCGAGGCTCTACATCTTATTTTTCCTCCATTTTCATGCCCTTCTACTCTTTTTTTCCCTCTTCACTCTTCATAAAAGTTCTTCCTGTTTTAAAGATCTAGATTTTCTTCTTCTACTACTTTTTCTAATTCCTCTTAGTTTTTAAGATATTTCTCTTTTTCCATAGTTTAATTGTTTTTTTCATAGTTACTGTTCATCTGTGCAGACCACTTTTGTTCTTCCCTAGTTTTCACCATCTTCTGGTCTTCTTCTCCCTCTTCCTCTGATCTTCAACTTTTGTTATTACCACTTCTTCTAATTCTCTCTAATTTTAAAGTTATGTTATTTCTAATCTCAACCTATTTTCATTATTTCTGTTTCACTGTTTTCAAACTCTCTTTTTCATCTTCTATCTCTCCCCCTCCTCTATTTTCATCCAAACATCCCAAGGCGGAGATTCTTTTCCTTCGGTGCTCTAAAGGCGGTGTCTAATCCTAAGGCGGGGTGATCTTCTTCCAAGGCATGGAGATGGTGGCGCTATTCTTCTACATCTTTGCTCCTTTCTTCCTTTCTTCCCTTAGCATTATTCAAGTTGTATTTTTAGTTTTCATATATGTTGTACTCTTCATTAGCAATAAAAATTGAGTTTGTGTAATTGTTCTTTATTTTCTCTTTCCATCTCCTCCCAAACTCTATTCTCAACCCTATCATATTCTATAGTTTGATTTATTTCTAGTCTTAAGTTCACGTAATTTATTTTCCATTAGCTTTAACTCACTCAAAAACTTGATTTTCAAAACATAAGAATTTTTCCAACTTATTTAAAAGAAACATTTCCTCCCCGTGGGATCAACCTTTACTTACCACTCTACTTAGATTTTATATCTTTTTAGTGAGTGAGTCTGGTTATTTTTGAAATTGTGGCACGAATTTTAATCGACGAGTTTTGTGCGCATCAAGTGTGTCGCCAGAACTCCAAGTCCTGGTAGATGTTGGCCAGTGCAGCGGGAGCTAGAGTTGACTGTCTCCCCTCAACCAACAAGCAATCCGACCACAACAACTCAGCTCTCAACAACCCGTCCTCTCCGTGGGGAACTATAAAAGTCGCCAGCCAATACAGCAGATACGCGGCAAGGTGTGTCACATCTGACAGACCATGGGGATTCCACCCGTCCTGTGGTGCATACACATATCTGGAGTACGTTCGGAAGCGTAGCTCCACCTCAGTGTACTCCTCCCACGGAGTCTTATCCCTGGTGAACTCCTGATAGAAACAAAATGGCCCATTGTAGAAATGACGGACCCATACATTCAGTGATACCCGGGGAGTCTGTGCGGCTCTCTCTTGTTGTGCCCCTTGTGCTTTGTTGATGATGTGGTGTTTAATTATTTTAATGATAGCAACATGAATGAGTCACCACATTGAATGATAGCAACATGAATGTTTATAACTGATATGAATGCATAACTGATATACTCTGTGGAAAATGCAAATGACTGTGACTGGTATATTATCTGGAGAATGCATGTGTTCTGTCTGCATAAGTCTATACACTGCATGGCTCATTGGCATACATTGCAGCGTCAACGCATTACATTGGCATACATTGCAGCGTCAACGCATCTATACACTCGTCTCATTGCAGCGTCAACGCATTACATTGGCATACATTGCAGCGTCAACGCATTACATTGGCATACATTACAGCGTCAACGCATTACATCATCTTTACATCTGTATACATTGTCCACCTTAGTTAAAGTCCATTCATTGGACTGTGCATAGTCTATACACTGCACGTTCAAGTTCAAAGTATATACTTTGCTGCATTACCTGATAGAGTGAAGTCTGTACAGCCGAAGCACACATATCAAGTCTTTACATTGGGCTACTGTGCAAGTCCACACATCATCCTTTCACTTGGAAAGTCTATACATTGTGAAGTCTTCACACTGGCCTTTGAATGATGTCTGTACATTGTGCATCTCTTCATTGAAGTCTGTACAGCCTTCGCTGAGCCTTCCAATTCTGTATAGTCACTAAGTCTGTACATCCTCTAGGCGCTCACGAAGTCTGTACATTGGCCTTCATGCCTCAAGTATATACAATGCCTGTTTGTTCAAACAAGTCCATACACTGAGCAAGTATACACATTGTGTTTGTCTTGCAAAGTCCATACATTGTGAACCTCAAAGCCTGTACAGACCTTGCCTTGTTCAAGTCTATACATCGTTCATTTGTCTTGGCAAGTCTGCACATTGGCAGTCTGTACATCATTCGTGAAGATTGAACATTGAGCAAGTGTATACATTGGACGAGTCTGCATCGTGCCTCAGTCATGAAGTCTATACATCGTCTGTCTTCATTAAAGTCTCACGAAGTCTATACATCGTGGCTTTTATGCTCCAAGTCTACACATCATGGCAAGTCCGAAGTCTACACATTGGAAGTATATTTCATTCATGCATCAATGCATCGACCCCCTGATTAGATGAGTCGACGCCCCTTTAGACTTCTAAGTCTATACAACGCCAATCTGTTCATGCATCATATCTCAAGTATACACACTACATTTTAGGCAAAGTCTGCATATTGGTAGAGTCTGTACATTGCCTTCAAAGCCTTCCAAGTGTGTACATCGGTCTGTTGAAAACTCAAGTCTGTACAACGCCTAGGTTCCTGCATTTCAGGCGAAGTCCATACATTGGGCCCTTCATCAAAGTCCATACAGTGCACTGTTCATCAAGTCCATACATTGCATAATGTTCGTCAAGTCAATACATTGCACTGTAGATGCATCGAAGGGAAGTATGCACATTGGACTGTTCATATGAAGTTTGTACATTGGAAGTGTGTACAGTGTTCAGTTGCCTTTCTCCAAGTCTATACATCCGATTATCTTTGCATTGCTCAAAGTATGTACAACCAATGCACTCAAGTGAAGTCTATACATTGATTGTTCATTCATCCTTCGAAGTCTATACATCCACAGTGGATCTTCAAAGTCTGAACATCCGTTCACTTCACTCAAGTCTATACATCCACAGTGGAATGCCAAGTCTGTACATTGGCCTCAAGTTTTATCAAGTCTACACATTGGCACTGTAGCATGCATTCATGAAGTTCATACATTGGTCGGTGGCAAGTCTGTCTTGGACTCTTGATCAAGTTTGTACATCCAAAAGTGTTCTTCCAAGTCTGTACATTGGAAGCTTCACCTACGTTTCCCTTCAAGTCTATACATCGGTGGTTTTACCGTCGTTTCTCTTGAAGTCTGTACACTGTTGGCTCTACCGTCATTCCACTTTGAAGTCTATACACTCAAACGCCTGTGCCTTGATCAAGTCTGTACATTGGGTTGCTTGCATGCGTCATGAACAAAGTCTGTACATCCATTTACTTAATGAATGCAAGTCTATACATTCGTCTAACTTGCATTATTCATCAAGTCTGTACAGCCTTGTCTTGCATTCAAATTCACAAGTGTGTACAACGAAGTCTATACACTGCTATGTTTACACTTAACCTGATAAAGTTCTCATCTGTCTGACAGGCACCCTTCGAAGAGGCAAATGGAAGGCACGTGATCCAAGGAGGATGAGGTTCCCTGATCGAGACACGTGGATGCACTGTGCTGAAATGCTGACACGTGGACTGGGGTCCTTTGGCGGGAGATGTGGAAGGCATACGCCCGCCCTAATTGCTGCAGTATATATTGAAGCCTTCGTCTTCAGATGGAGGCTGATCGATCGAAAAAAGGAAGAGCAGTAAAGTCTATACACCAGAGAGCCTTCGATCCAGACAGAAGAAGAAGGAGAAAAAGAAGAAAGAGAGTGAAGAAGAGAAAGAGAAAGAAAGAGAGATTGAGTGAGAGATCGAGAGAGTAGAGTGTGAAGTGAAGAAGAAGAAAGAGAGAGAGAAGAGAAAAGTAGAGAAGATCGTTCCCACTGGAAGTTGGATCAGATCCACTCCAGTCAGCTCTTTAAGAGCCACATTTTGTACTTCACTGTTTACAGCTTTCGGGTACTGTTTGGTTCTTACTTTCATTTTCCATTTTATCCTTTCTTCAAGCTGTTAGTCAGCGGTTGCAGTGGTGGATTCCACTGGACGGCAAGCTGTGTTGCCCAGCGGTTGTATGGCAAGCTGTGATGCCCAGCTGTTCAAGCTGTGAGTCAGCGGAATCCACACTTTGGTTTGAGTGTGGGGTGGATGTAGGTCTGCTGGACCGAACCACCTAAAAACCTCTGTGCAGTGGGTTGATTTCTTCATCTGTTTTATTGCTTCCGCTAGATGCTTGCATAGGGGCGCTTCATGTGTTTGCTTCCAGTTCAACAGAGTTGATTAGCTGCGCAAGCTATCTGTTTGACACTGGTATTGTGTGTTGTTTGAATTGTCTAATTGCTGTGCTCATTAGATGTCTGCTTAGGAGTACTCTGCCTACAGGTTCACAGATGACTGAACTAGTTTCTCTTAGTTAGTCTTAGTGCTGTTATTCCGCTGTTCTGAGCATTAGAATTTCTATTTGAGCGAATATTTTTAAAGGGTATTCATTCACCCCCCCTCTGAATACATAGCACCGAACCCAACATCTCTCTCCCTGCTAGAGCTAAATCTCTCCAGGTCTTCATGAGATACCGATAACTATAAGGCACTCGATATCTTCCCAGTCCGTCGGTATGACTGCGGTGGAGGTCATCCAGCACTACCTCCTCGTATCCCTCGCTGCTGACTGGCAATCCAGAAATCCTGAACATGGACCACAAGTCCAGTGTGGTCTCTCTCTCTACTATTGCCACCGTGTTCCAACGGTGGTTGAAACGCTCTACCAAGCCCCGCAGCAGTCCGGTGTATCACGGGTACGCGTACAAAGTGGCAGTCACCGCGTACCTGATCCCAGCTCTATCGAGCAACACCCGGTAGTGGTGGACAATCCCCATCAGCCACTCAGTGGCACCCTGGCGGTAGTAGTGTGACGGGATCACCGCCCAACGACCGTACCAGCTAGTGACAGTCTGTTGCATGACTCCATTCAGCATGCTGTGATCATCATAGCCCTCTCCAGCATACTGCAAACCAGCAGGCACCAATACCAACCCAGCGGTCCCCTCTGTCTCCGTGCGCTGGTGACCGTGCAAATCCCAGCTAGCGGGGCCAATCCGCCCAACCCTGACTCCGGACTCCTTCGCCATGCCAAAGAACCCCAGGCAATCAACACTGGGAAACTGACGCTGCCTCCTTTAGTCCTCCGAGAAGCTCAGATAGCTGTAGAAGGCTGTACCATGCAGGCTATCCCTGCCAATCAAGATGGCCCTCTCAAGCCGGCGGCGGGCCCCTGGAATCTGCGAGTCGCCCTCCTCCATGCCAGGAGGGACATAGCTTCGGATGAACTCAAACAGATGACGATCAAGGGGGAACTCCAATGGATAGCCTCCGCTCCGGTCGTAACTATACAAACTATCCGCCTCCAGAATCCTGGCCACCTCCACGGCCCCTGCTCCAGCTACTCTCTCACTAATCGGACCCCCAGCCACTGCCGTATGGCCCCGGTCCAACTGCTCTATACCAGCCACAGTGATCACTGGTGCGCCCAGAGGGGGCATCTGTCGATCAGTCCGCCGCACCCAGTGATCCTCCTCCCAAGCCATCCGCCTCGGGACTCGCCCGTCTCTGCCGAAGCGTGCTATAGCTGCAAGACAGGACACCCAAAAAGGTAATTAGTATACTAGAAAATCAATACACACAACACAGAAATATAAAGACATATAAAGCGCCAAAATACAACTACAACAACTTAGAAGGAGGGTTTCACGGGCTGTACGCCCTCGTCTCCGCCTCTGATGCACGCCCCGTGGGGGGTATTTGTTGCACCCGGACTATTTCCCAGCAAAAATAACAAGGAGTAAGGGTTCGGGCATGTCCCCGAACACCTTCAAGGTGCGGGCTATCTAGCCCTTTCTACAACCTTGCGGGTGCCTACAAGGGTCTTGACCAACTTGTCGTGATACGCGACGGCACAAGTAATTGTCTGGGCTCAACCCCGGCCACTCACATACGGGCTTTGCCCGTATCCTACATGGCTGCCCGGGACAACCCGGGGGCGCCCTGACATTGAGCAGCGTCACGTGGCACCCAGTGAAAGGGCCGCAGGCCCACTCCGAGACATTTCTTTCAACCCTCCAAGGTCAAAGGCAGACCCAAGCAAGTCAACCATAGGCTTTGGAGCCCTCATCACGTGCATACAGCTTGCATACGCGTGTTCGGCATTCCAACCAACACCTTGGGGGTGCGTAGGTTCCAGCCCTTCTACACAAAACCACGGGCCACCCCGTGGTTCCAGCACACTAATTGGGTCCTACAACGATCCCCCAGTAAGTCGGGGCCACCCCCGACCCTCAGATACGTGGCAACGAGCCACTCAATTTTAGCACTCGGGCCAACCTGAGGGTACCCAGTCAACCCGCCGGGCAACACGGCACACAGCCCGAGACATTACCCGCGTCCGCAAAATGCCCCCTCTTAGCTCTCATGAGCTCCTATCTTCCATCCAAGGTCCGCCGTACGGCCCCTCAGCCATCTACCCAAGTCGTTCGGCAATCCGGGGTGTGTCGGGCATTTACCCGAACACCTTCCGAGCGACTACGACAACCCGAAGAACAACGGCCCCCACAAGCCCATTCTAGCTTCCCGGGGTTCAGCGTCCGTCGAAGGATAACGCCAAACAACCCAAGTCACCCCAGGGCATGGCCGCGCGCCCCAGAGAGGGCGAACTCCCTGGGGGCCGCGCCTTCCCTCCAGCCCGGTGGTCCCACGACCCCACTCAGCCCAGTTCGTTCAATCTACGGTCCTACGACGCGGTTCGTGTGCCGTACCAGTTCGAGGAGTCAACACGCAGAAGCAAGGAGTGACAGCACGACGGGTTTGCAGTCTGGTCAACGCGTACAAGTCTCGCAAGCTTCCATGTATCCTCCCTAGCTAATTGTCCTTTTCTTTCTTCGTCAAATTAGGAAGAAAATGGGCTTAAAATTGAATTTTATAGGGTGGGACCGCCCCCCTCTCTCCCTTGGAGCCACTCTGCCTAATCCCCCCCCAGGGGGGGTTTAGGCGGACCAGCTCACCCCCCTGGATGATCCGCGCAAACCCCCATTCAATTAAAAAATTTTAAGTTTTTTTCAAAAAAGAAAAAATTAGAACCGGCCCGCCTAAACCCCCCTGGTTCGCCTAAAACTCCTGAGGGGGGGGTTTACGCGGACTAGCTCAGCCCTCTGGGCTGGTCCGCGTAAACCCCTTCCCTCTTTCTCTCAGCCCGTGTATCCCCAAGCACTACTCACTTGGGTTTACGCGGACCAGCTCACCCCCCGTAGCTAGTCCGCGTAAACCCCCTGTGACCCTTCAACTTCCCCTATAAAAACCCCTTAGGAGCTCAAGGGGTGGGAGATCGAGCATCAAGCATCCAGAACATCAAACGTCAAGCGTTGGCGTCACCAACTTCCCTCCAAGGCTTCGAGCGGCTCCAAGCAGCGAGAGAAGGAGAATTGTCCATGGGTGACTTGTTCGTCGGCCTAATACGCCAGGGGCATGTCATTTGCACTCCCCTCGTGCCGTATGTAGCCATCACACACAAGTCAACACCCACCGTATGTGGGACGTTACGACATGGGTGAACGTCCCCTCATGCCGGGATTTCCCCCTCGCGTGCCCGTCGGTTGCAACCACACGCGTACCATGACGTCATACTCTCTCGTAGTCACGAGACCATGTTCGACCGCTCAATTCGAGTCGTAATCGACCCTCTCCCAAACACCGGATCGATGTATCCCTCCAGTCATCCAGTCACAGGCCCCCTGTTCGGAATCACGGCCCTGGACCACGCCACGGGAGGAGCCCTCTGTAAAACGCATATGTGTTCATTCATCACGCATCGACCCGGGGACCGACTAGCACGTCGGAGTTTTCCCGTGGCATGCGCCAGTTGTACCTTGGCTATTACGGCTTTCCTATAAAGAAGTATACACCTCAGTATAACACCGTCGATTGGACGAATGCCCTCGCATCCATGTTCAGGCCCTCAGCCTTCCCCTGTGTCACCTAGTGTGAACCTCTAGCACTCCCTGTTCCCAGTCAACACCATCCAGTGAAAAGGCGCACTCACAGCTGCAGAATGCTCCCGATCCTCTACCCATGGCTTCAGACACCCATATAGACTTTTCTTCAGCTCAGAACGAAGGTGTTCGAATTCAATCCGATGTAAATAAACACCGGTTGCTTGCGACCGGTGGGGAAAGACATCCAGTACATGATTCCCACAACCGCCTACGCACTCGCACCCGTGGAACCCCTTTTTTCCATGTGTCGCCCGATCGCCCGAGCCCACTTGCGCGCCCTGGTGGCACTTCCCCGGTCCACCCATGGTTCCATGGGTGATTGTCGAGAAATCGACTGGCACGCCCGCACTCTGTCCGGTTAACCTTTATCCTGACACTTTCCGTGCCATTTGACCCTTTTCAACTTTCCATGAAAGGAGAGTGCCCGATCCCGCCGTGAGAGGCATGCAACCGTAAGGAGGACACCCGAGATATATCAAACTCCCGTGTCTTCCTTCCCCGTTGTATCCCTTCCTTCACCCCGGTCATTGACACACACAAAAACCCACGCGACAACCACTAATGACAATATGAAGGGAAAAATGCAACACACAACACCACAAATGGGCTTGGGTAATCCCAACAAACAATATGATTGTGAGAGGATTCACCCAAGATTAAACAAGTTGATATGATCGTTAATTTTTATTTTTCAAAGTTTTGGTGGGCCTTTTAATGATTTAAATTAAGCATAATTCCCTCAAGACATGGGTGCCCTATGGGAATAGGCCAAACTTTGGGTTGATCTAGGGTTAACTCCCTAACACATATGCAAATGCAAACCTAAGAGTGAAAATGTACAATCGGCTCGGCGTCCGTGTGGAAATCCACGACTCACGGAGACTTACGAAGGTCCCGGATAAAATCACCTAGTCGACCCCAAGGAATATGGAGGCAAGAGGATCACTTACCAAGGTAGGAATGCAACTACACTATGAGAATGCATGGCCCTATGTGTACCAGAGTGCATGCAAATTCTAGCCTAAATCTAGCAAATCAAGATATAATGAACATATGCAAACATAACAATATGGATGCCAACAATATGAAACATATGAACATGAAATGTTATCTAAACATGGATATATACACCAAAATCATAGAAAAGCATGGACAAAGTGATCGGCACTAGATGTCCCACCGTGATCGCCAAAAAAAGCTGTGGGTGTAGAAATAAGGAATGTGGCGTCACAAGTCACAAGAACAAGTATATGTGTATAAGTGATAACATAATGTGCCAATCAAGTGAATAGCATGAACATGTGACTATGTAAACATGGCAGCATGATCATACAGCAACAAAAAGGTGACAAAAGATGTAGACGAATACCGTGATCGCCACCAAGGAAAGACAACGCCAAATAATGTAAAAGAAGACTATGTGCGCGTTGTGTAGCTTGGAAAAAAAAGATGACTGCGCTCAATATAAAGGATGTGGGAACCAATGTGGATTATCTCTCTTCGCCTTCCAGCCGGCTAGAAGGTAAGGGCCTCACTTTCCATACTTTCCTGCGAAACAAAGACAACACAAGAGGCAAAACCCATTAGAAAATGCTAAGTGTAGAAATCTGCCCAAGAGCATAAAGTAGTATGAAAGATTGAGGGCAAACTTTTTGGGGAAAGATTTTTAACCCCTGTGGAAGGGTGCAAATAATATGTGTGTATATTGTGATGAGATTAAAATGCAGAGATTGATTTAATATGCCACAATTAACAAAGATAAACGAGATGCAAAAGTGCGGGTCATGAGAAAAACTGTGCAAACTGAGCAAACATTGTGCAAAGAATGATGAAAACAATATTGCAAACGAAGTCCAAACATGGAGAAAACAGGGATGACAGAAGACTTTTGTATTGTGAACAAGTGGGAACAAGAATCACGCCAAAATGAGGTCTAGACAAAAAGTTATAGTACCGGAGATTTGGCTAAAAATGCACAGTGCAGAAAATGCAAAATAGTGCACAAATCGGACCCAAAGAATGAAGAATAACTTACAGAATAAGATACCAAAAGGGAAAGAAAAGATGGTATGAAAATATGGAATATTGTGGTGAAACTAGGGCAAAAAGAAGGGTTTAAAACGGGGAAGACAGCAGTGAAAAATGGGGTGAAAAATACAAGAAAATGAAGGGTGCAGAACAGGGCAGAAAACTGACTTTTAAGTATGAAAACTGTGTGAAAGTGTAAAATGATGGACAAAAATAAGCATGAAGAGGATGAGATAATGAGTCCGGAACGGAGGAAAACGAAGAGTATACTTCCCTTAAGAGTCTGGAGTTTGAAAAGAGGGATCAGAGGTACACCATGGCCTCGCCCCGGTGATGCAAACGTGCCCCCTTCCCAAGAAATTTGGGTTACAGATTGGCAGAAAAGAATGATGAAACCTGAAAAGTTGGGGCTTGGGAATAAGGAAAAGAATGAAGAAAAGGACGCCCAAATATAATCAATACGAAGCTAATACTCTCCTCTTCAAGATAGGGTCGAACGAAGACGAAGAGGATGCATCATAACTCTGCCCTGGTTTGAAGAACAGTCCCCCGTCACGAAGTTGTAGCAGAAAACCAGAAATCTGTGATGATTTGCCAAAAGTAGGGGCGAAGAAAAAAGGGCAAACGATGATAAAATAAATCCCAAATAGAACCAACGTGAAGCTAATACTTCCCTCTGCAGGCTAGGGTCAAAGAAGGGCGAAGGCAATGCGGTATGGCTTCCCCGTCGCCTCGAAAACATGCCCCCGTCGCGCAGTTCGCACATGGTTCTTTATATAGAAACTGCATAAATCCTGAACTTTCTCTCTTGATTGTAGGATATATCGCCCACCAAAACTCAAGTTCTTTGGATCAATCTCGAGATAATAGTGAGGAAAAGAGATAGAAACAAATGGTACTCAATTCCGTGGAAGAATCTGGAAGATATTCGCGTGGAAAGGAGAGCCTGGAGCTTGATCGGATAGAGTTTGACTTGTACAGAAATTGCATAAACCCAGAAGTTTTCTCCACATTTTCAGGAGATATAGGCCACCAAAATTCGACTTCTATGAGTCAAATTCAAGATAATAGTAAGGACAAGAGATAGAAACAAACGGGACCCGATTTGGTGGAGAATTGTAGAAGATATAGACCCTAGAAGGAGCGCACGGCGAGCAAAAACGTCCAGAATAGAGTCCTGAACACTTAGGACTCTCAAGGCAGAAGAGGGGAAGAGGTGGTCAACAGTTGACCATGATGGTCAACAGTTGACTGTGACTTTGAATTTTTTTATTTTTTATTTTTTTTTAAAAAAAGGAAAACGTCCTCCGAGGGCTCCAAGGCTTAATGGGCTTAGAAATGACCAAAAAATGGGCTCACAATAGGTTTAAAGAAGACTCCAAAATAATAGATAATTTGGAGCATTATAAAGGAGAATAAGAGAAATAGCTCGACTTGTTGTTGATGCCTAAAATAAAGATAATAATAATAGCAGCAATGAAATAATAATAATAACCCTAAAATACCTTTATAAAATGTCTTATTTCTGTTATCTTATTTTCAGGAATAAAAGAAGAAAAGAAGAGACAGCCGACTCTAATAGAGAACCACTGAAACGAGACACAAGACCTCGGGAGATACTTGGGACCATCCCCGAACGAGCAAGAAAGAAGCTCAGCCAACAAGATATGTCAGCCGATGAGTCAGCTCTCACAACTGAAGAAATGAACACAAGAAGCCCAAAAGCCCTAAATGGGCCAATACCTGCGGCACCGAGAAGCTGCTGAAGAGGCCCACTGCCACCAAAAGGCGCACCGATAGTGGCCACGCCGAAAGCCCAACAAGGCCCATATGGGGAAGGGGCGCCGGGAAGCCTACTGCTTCCGCCTGAGGCGCGCCGGGAGCTCATCGAAAGCAGGCCGAGATGATCATGCCGATAGGGGGAGAGGGCTGTGCTATAAAAGCCCCTTCCTCTCGAGATAAAGAAGGGGGATCGAAAAGAAAGAAAAAGAAAAGGATAGCCAGATAAAGAGACCAACAGAGAGAGAGAGCCTCCTCTGCTGAGAAAAGAGAGAAGAGATCGATCTGAAGAGAAAGAGAAGGAGAAGAAGCTCCAGGTGGGCAAGCAACTGGGGGAGGGAGAGGAGTCAATGCTCCGCCCTCCCCCCATGTTTTCTTTTCTTATGTTTTCTTCTCTTCATCATGTAATCTTGCGAGCTCTATCTCGATTCATCGGATGTAACCGGGATTTCCCGGCCTCTGTTTTATCTCCTTTTCCTCACTCACTTCTCGTGTTTGATTTGAGTTTTGGAATGATGCAATGAAATGGAATGTCACGATGGCCCGTTTGGGCATTGAATGATTGAAATATCTGCTATCTGTCCCCCATTCTTTTCATCCGATGTTCTTCGAAGCGTTTGTTTGCTTAGATGCTCCGGATTTCCGGCTCGAGTCGTTCTCTCGTGAAGGATGAAGACAGAGCCCCAACCCTCATTCAATGGGTTATTGGGCTCTGTCCTCCTCCTTCCCTCCCTCTGATGATGGACTTTCTCGCATATTGTGGATTTCTGCCGAGCTCCCAGCTGGTTCGGGGTCAGAGACATCAATCTCTTGATCGTCTGAGCAGCAGGTGACCAGAAAAACACCCCTCATCCCCGAGGGTTTAATAATGGATGATCTTGCCCTTCGACTGATGCTAACCTCCATGTAATCCCCTCCTGCACTCCAGATCTTGCCTCAATCCGAGCCAGAAATCCCAGAAGTCTCCTGAGCAGAGTATCGCAATCAAGCCATAAACCCTTTAGCCCCTTCCCAGCGTGGTCATTTCCCCGCCGAGAGCTACGCCGCCGAGAGGTCCCTTTCTTTAGCCCCTTCAGCAAGTCAATAAAGCCCTTCAATATATATATATCCTTCTCGGCCCGGGGGCTTCCTGGCGCCAGGTTCTCGGCGCGGTGACGAGCGCGCCGAGAACCCTTGGCGCCGAAACCCCCCCCCCCCCTTGGCCAATAAAAGCCACGCCGAGAGCTCCCCCTGGCCAATAAAGCCCAATCCGAGGCTCCTTCTTTGGCCAATAAAAACCCAGGCCGGGAACCACCCCTTGTGCCTTCCACCCCTTCGAACTGTAAACCACACAGATATACCCCTCGAACCCCTGATAAACCTTCCTGCCACCAATGAAGAAGCCACACCGATAGCCCCTACAGTACGTTCAGTGTGACCTTGAATTCCGTCGAAGGACGCCCCAGATCACCATATATACCTAAGGGATAAAGATTATTGGGGATACCCCCCCTACATAACCTTACGAGCCAAGGAAACTCTGCCACTGCATAAGTTTCAATGGCCTCAAAGGGATATTAGGTTGGTGCTGTGATCACATACACGGGCTAGGGGTCCCACACCCCCCTTATTCTGGCTTTCATCCCGGCACTCCGTGGGTGATCGTCTATCACTCCCTAGCATACGCTAGGTACGGGGGAGGTGCTGCTGAAATCCTCCCAGGTCGATGAAAGATAACACTGAAGCTGTCCTCGGGACTTCGCATAGTAATGGTGAAAAGGTTCTCTACGTTGGACTCTTCTCCTCCAATCCCTCTCAGCTCTCGGCCTCCTTTGAAACATATACAACTAAAACCAGTTGAACCCCATCTCTGAGTCCCCAGAGCCAATCTACTTTGATATAAATTCCCAGAAAACTCTTAAAACCCCAAAAACAGGGTACCGTAAAATCCTAAACTCCTCACGGCGCCCAAACACCAATACCTTCTCGGCACCGAACTCTCGGCGCCATCAGCTCCCGGCGCGGCTTTCAGCACGTCGGGAACCCTCACGTCGAGAACTCCTCTTCCACCCTTCAGCCCGCGCTGGGAACCCCACCCCGGGAACCCCACGCCGAGAAGCCCACCTCCTTGGCCTCCTGCCGAGAACCTTGCTATCAGCGCGCCGGGAACCCCTGGCCGTTTGGCCCTTGCGCCGAAAACCCCCCCCTTTGGCTTCCCTATGCGCCGAGAACCATCTCTTGGGCGCGCCGAGAACCCTATCTCCTGGGTGCGCCGGGAACCCCCCTTCATGTGCCGGGAACCTTGGCCATTTTGCCTGCGCGCCGGCAATCCCCTGGCCATCTTGCCTTTGCGCCGGGAACCTATGCACGGTTGAACTGCACCGATAACCTACCCAAATTGTATTACTGAATCTTCAATCCAAATTTTGTTCCGGGGCTCCGCCCCCGGAAACCCCCGCAAGGGGCGCTGCCCCCTTGACCCCCGCGACCTGACCGGGCAGGTCGATCCCCGCGACTTGACCGGGCAGGTCGATCCCCGCGACCTGACCGCGCAGGTCGATCCCCGCGACCTGACCGCGCAGGTCGATCCGCATGCGAGGGCACAACATTGAGCGTTCACTTACATTCCGTCGTCCCGCATCGGATTTATGAGTAACCCCTTTACCTCGGGAGGGCTATGCCACTGCATGAGTTCCGCCGGCTTCCCTAAGGGAAAATCAAACATTGCCCCATGGCATATATATATAGGTAGGGAGGTTTGGCCTCTCTCTTTCTCTCGGCTTTCATCCCGGCACTCCGTGGGTGATAGCCTATTTCCCCCTGGGCATAATCCAGATAAAGGGGAAATGCTGTCGAAATACTGATCGATGCTTTAAACCTCCATCATGGCCATGGCTCAGTCTTTGAACCGCTGACTTAACGATATCGTCTCTGAGCCGCTGACTTAACGATACCGTCTGCTTTTACAGCTGATGTTGTTATCTTGCCCGCCTTCCTGGCTCTGGTATGAAGTTCCATTTTTGCGCACATGAATATATTTTTGCCTCTCGAGGCCTCCTATTTTGGCGTTTAATCAAGGGTTGTCTTCTTTAGAAGGGCGTAATTAACGTCATAGCCTTTATGGTATGACGGGCTTCAGCTCCCGACTCGGACTTCACAATCGGCTGACCAAGTCAGATCGAGCGCACAATAAAATTGTCACCCCGGTGACTGGCACGCCTAATAAATCAAAAATCCCAAATAAAAATATAAATAAATAATATAATGAAATAAAATAAAATCCGCGTCCACACTTGTAGGTTGAAAACGGGTGTCAACAATCGGGTTCATTTTCAGCTCATGCTGCGGTTGTCTTTTGAATATAATTCTAAGGTCAGTCAAGTGATCCTCCATCTTCTTTGTCTTGACGACTAAGTCATCAATATAACATTCGACTTTGCTATAGAGTAACTTGTCGAATATTTTGGTCATCGTCCTCTGATAGGTGGCGCCAACATTTTTGAGGCCGAAGGGCATCCGTTTGTAATGGAATATCCCTTTAGGCGATTGGAAAGCCGTGTGGATTTGGTCATGCCCAACTATCTAGATTTCATTGTAGCTAGATGATCCATCCATAAATGACAAGGCCTCATGGCCAGTGGTGGCGTCGATCATAACTTTGATGATGGGCACCGAAAAATCATTCTTCAAACAAGCTTTATTCAGATCCCGAAAGTCCACAAAAATCCTGATATGGTTCTTCTTCTTCTTGATAGGCACAATGTTGGCCAGCCATGTATTGTATTGATTTTTCGCCATGAAATTGACATCTATGAGCTTGTCGACCTCTTTGCAGACCTAGCTTATCAATTCGGGTCTCATTCGCCGAGGCGACTGCTTCGCCGGCTCGACTTTAGGGTCGATGGCCAGTATATGCTGGGCAACTACAGGGCTGAGGCCTGCATTTCTTTATAATTTCAAGCAAAGCAATCTCAGAATTCTTGGAGTAGCTTTATGTATTGCCCCCTCTCTTGGGGTAGTAAGAGGGCGCTGAGAAAGGTTGGCCTGGGATCATCCTTTGTGCCGAGTTTTATTTTGACCAATTCATCAATAATGGCTTGGCCGCCATCTTCTATTTCCGGAGGAGCTGGCCGTAGGTCGATGAAGCCCTCATCGTCTTCTTCAGCTTCGAGGACATCGTAGATGTATTCTTGTCTTGTTTCGCCTAACAGCAGGACTTCGGCTTCACCTCCTTCTGAGCCATTTGGCTATTGACTGGGCTGGAGAAACAACCCTGGTGCCGAGGGTGTAGATTCCATGTAGATTGGATGCTGACTTATGGGTGGAGCGCCCTTGAGGGCGGAATGATTTTCTTCAACTTTTGACCCTTGTGAGTCACCATTGGAAATTATAGTTGCTTCTATCGAGATGGACTCCCAGCACCTACATGAGGCAGTAGCTTCTTGATCAACACGCTCCCATGACTGAGACGGGCGGTAACTCTTCGACTCAATGGATGGTCCCATTGGTTCATAGTCCCCCAAGTATTCATCATAGATCGCCTCCAGGGAATCTTCACCTATTTGTTGGGAGAGGAGTCGACTTAGGGAGTCGACTCCCTCTCACCCCCCCTTCTGTCTGAAGGCCTGCATCGACCCAATGAGCATTGGGTCGACACAGTGAATTCACGTCCACTCAGGAGACGCCATTTAATTAATGCCTTTCCAGATAGGCGCCAATTCTTCGATTAAAAATTCAAGTAAAAATAATAAAAAAAGGGAATTAACGTCCACTTAAAGAGACGCGAATTAATCAACGCCCCATGGAGAGACGCCAATTCATTAATCCAAAATTCAATTTAAAACCAGAAGAAATTGGAATTAGCGTCCGAGTAGAGAGACGCCAATTCTTCTGGATTAAAGAATTGGCGTCATTTGTGTGGACGTGATTTCCCAAAAAAAAACTAAAAAAAAAGAAGAAAAAGGGAGATAGATAATGAACTATAACGATAAAACGTTGATACAATAATGATATTATTAATAATAATGAAAAAGAAAACATGATAATTCAACAACGTATTGCCCGGGGTGCCTTCCCACTGACCCTTGGTGCCAGGAATATCCATGATGCCTATGCAAGTCACGCTTCAATCCGGGAGCCACCCCCCATTGTGGTCATAGCCCGACTTTGCGTTGGGCAAATAACCCACTGAGTTTGAACCGTCTTGACCGGGATTTGACCGAATTCCTCCATTTCTTCAAATATTAAACTTGCCGTGCCCCGACAGACAACGGGATCTATCCCGATTTTCTTTATCGTCTAAATATTAAATTTGTCGTATCTCGGCATACATTTGTCCCGATATTACATGTGTACTTGGGACGTTCCCAACTTGGACTCCTGTCTGAACATGAAATGGTCAATACGTGACCGACATGATTTCAAATCCTCTTTTGCACCCTAATGTAGGGGATTTTAAATGCTTTTCGATACACCTTCACTCATTTCATAAAAATACGATCTTTAGGCCATAAGGCCCCCTTATCCTGGCGTCTAATCAGAGGTTTTCCACTATCCGAGGGGATGTAATTAACGCCATGACCTTTACGGCACGGCGGGTCTCAGTCCCGACCCGACACCCACAATCGTCTGGTTAGTCAGACGGAGCGCACCACATGCTTCAGACTACTCCAGTCTCGAAGGTTGAACACATTGTCACTATGTGACTGGCACGCCCTCGCACTTGATAAGCCGATAAAAGATAAACGATACCAACAATAAAAAGTGCGTTCACAAGTCTGGCACGCCCGGTGGGACTGAGAACCTCCTCTCATCTTCTTGCCATGATAAGGGGCCCGAAGGCCTTTTCCAAAGATTATAACTTCTCAATTTTAAATTGCAGGGATGAACTTCGAAGAACTCAATGGCGGTCACGTTCTGACCCCTTGTCGTTGCGAGCCATGCGGAGCATGGCTACTTGGCGGTGCCGACCCGATTTGACGATTTCCCCCCGGTAGTTGGGTTCCCCAACTTTCTCTGATTCATGTTCGTGGACCTACTGGAGATCCAAGAGATCAAGCCTATTGCCACTGCAAAGGCGACAGCATAAGAAGAAAAGAAAGTGGTGCGCTACTACGCCCATCACGTTGACACCAGAAGGAAGCGCACTCTAGCTGCCAGGTGAGCAGCCAGGAAGAATGCTGGCACGCTACAAGGCCGGCTCTTCATCTCGGGCAAATCCGTTATGATCGGAGGAGTCCGGGTGTACCTGAATGGCCGCCAAGCCATGATCTCACCCGATAGGGTGATACCAGCTATGCCGGTGCACAACCAATTTCAGGCACTGGCTTGGGATTGAGAGGATAGCATCAGGTCAAAACTGAAGCAAGGGTTGGCCTCGAAGCCGACAAATTTTGAACAAGTATGGGTGCCCAGGAGGCGGGCCCCAGCTCCAATTCAACACGAGCCTGTCAGGACTGACAGGTTCGAGAAAGAAGAAAAAGATGAAGAAGAAAAGGCCGAGGTGCCAGCTCGAGTGTCTCGAAGACCAGCCTTCCGACCCTACAGCCGGCATGCGAACATTTACTCAAATGATGGAAGGTACGGCGAGAGGTCCGAGCGAAAGCGCCTCCCGTACAAACCACCGGCACAAGCTAGGGTGCTATCACCAATGGTCTGCCCCACCAATGGGCAAGATGATATTACTCAGACCTTAGGAGGATACCTCCATGGCCTCAAAAATACCATGTTGGGGACACAGCGGCTCCTAGAAGCCGTAAATGATGTGGAAAGAAGACGGGGGCAACAAGTCGACCTGGGAAACATCAAAGATGCAGAGTCGGGATGCTATGGGTCACCCCTCCATGAAGAAGCTACGCCAAGAATCTTGGTGTTTGACAAGTTAACTTTCCCTGGACAGTCAACCGAGAAAGTGACCCGAAGAAACAAGAAGTTGTAGATTTACACCTGTAATACGGCCAGAGTGGCCAACTAGTACGGGGCTCTCCCAGAAGACCACGAAGAAGTGGCCAGGCTCGCTGAAAGGTCAGGTCCCGTCACCAGGAGAGGGAGAGCCGCAACCGAGATAATACAAGCCCTCATCGGTGAAACGAGCAAATACACGGTCGCCATGATAGCGACTGTAATCACTACCGAAGATGAAGGAGATAGGCCAGCACCCTCTCTAGATACTCTAATGGAAGGGGGAGGCCAAGTTCCTAGCCCCGTCTACCCCCGATCCGCCAATGATGATGCTGCTCCAAGCATATCGGCAGGAGATCGAAGCCCTGAAAAGGCAAGTGAGTGAATTGACCATGCATGCTTCTGCCTCGAAGTAGGTCGAAGCCCCTCCAGAAACATCACAGTGAGCTGCTGATGAATTCGAGGGCTCACCCCAAATGATGACTTCATAGCCGGTACCTAACTACACAGGGGGCATGGCCCTAATACCACACTCGGCTCCTCAACACCAAGGCATCACCACGGTGCTGTTGACACCCGTTTTTAGACCGCAAGTTACGTTATTTCTCTTATTCGTCATTGTGATGCCCCGAGTTAACCATTCCTTTGGAGCTTTCATTGGATGGATTTTGAGCCCATTTTTATTGTTCCATTCCCTGTGAGCCTTAGAAATCATGATTTCATTGAGCCCTAGGCCTTATCTTATGAGTTCCCACCCTTTTGGGGCATTCCAAGTCGACTTAGGACATTCCGGGTCAACCTAGATAGCCCAATGGCCCATTTATTGCCAGAAGCTTGCAAACGGTCAGTCGACCGACCGTTTCCTTTGGCTAGCGATCGGTCGATCGACCGCTAGAGTCGATTCCCCTGCCTGACGGCCTCTTTTATGCGCCCACCTGCAAACGGTCGGTTGACCGACCGTTTCTTCCTGCAGGCGAACAGTCGATCGACCGCTAGGCTGTCTGAAGAGTCCAGCTTTTTCCGAACTCTATTTTTTGCTCGACGAGGCTATCTTGCGGGGCTGATATCTTTCAGATTATTCCACCAATTCATGATCTATCTTTTCTGGGCTCTTCTCCTTGATATTATCTAGAGATTGATATACTCAATTTATCTTGGACTCTATCCCCTAAAATCTCAGGAGAACTTTATGGATTCCTGTAACTCTATTTAAAGGAACCCAGTTCGCAGGTCGCGAAGGGGGGCTCTTCTTCAACCTGAGGTGAAGCCATGTGTTGGGGTCCCGTAGTGCAGGAACACGGATCTAGAGGGGGGGTGAATAGATCCCCTTACTAAAATTATGTCCAATTAAAAACTAAAACCTACTCGCAGCAGAATTAGCAAATTTAACAAGATTTAGGAATTTAAACTAAACAGAATATACTAGATTCTCTCAATCTTACGGAGCTCACACGATTGCGTAAATAGATTAAACGGTGATGCACACAATCACATAATTCAAACCATGAGACACGGGGATTTTTAAGGTGGTTCGGGACCACGATGGGCTCCCTACGTCCACCCCTCACCAAACCGGTGAGGCTTCACTGCTGTAAAAATAGTCTGGAGATAAATCCCCACACACACACGGAGCCAAGTTCTAACACACACACGTAGGGTGATGCCTACGCAACCACACGAGAGTAAACTCCCAACCACACACGGGGAACACACCCCAAGTTACGCCCAAGCACACACGCGGATATGCTCCGCACAGAACGACGCAACCGTGTCAACACAAACACTCGAGAACCCTTTCTCCGAACCCCCACACAAGATAATTGTTTAGAAGTAGATGAAATGTTCAGATATGAAAACATTCAAGCCCAAGATATTCTAGAAAGAACAAAAATAAGAAACCCATCATGTATAGAATTCCCCCTTCTCTAGAAAACCCGGTTCTCTTCGATTCGTCGACGGATGATCACGAAGTCGGCATCATCTTGCTCCTCTTCTCAAGCCGCTCCTCTTTTCCTTCTATCACGAGCTCCAAATCTTCATAGATGTAGATGATAACCTCCTTGCAAGAGCTCCTCTTCCTTTTCCCCCTTTTCTCTCCTACAAGATAGAGCAAATAAGCATTAGGGTTCTTCTCTCCACAAATTCATAGCTCTTATATATACAACTCAAAGAGTGGGGAAAAGACACATAAAACCCTCCTAGAACATGGTAGAAACACCTGCATAACATTAGGAACCTTTGGGGGGTAGTTTGGTAAAGTTTAAAAGGGTTTAGAATGGGTTTTGAAGACTTCCGAAATCCCGTGTCGGAAAGTGTCGACTCTTAGAGTCGACACTTGCACCCTGTGTAGGCCAAAAACACAAAACCAGAAATCTACCAGAAAAGTGTCGACTCTTAGAGTCGACTCTTCTTCCCTGCAACACACACAACACTTAGAACAGAACACTGTCCATAAAGAGTCGACTCTTCTCTGCTCACGTGCCAAAACACCATCTTTAGCCTCAAAAACCCCATGAACAAAATGTGGTTTGATTGTACCATTTATCCTTGATTCAAAAGGGGTTTAACCTATGAATTTAAACTTGCAAAACATGATAAAGCAAGAGGTTAGATGAGAATATAAAATACTTGCATCAAGCAATAACACTATGAACATGTTCACATTAAAATACATCGTTGAACCCATTCAAATATGTATTTGGCTTTCCATTCACAACCAACAAAAACACATTCCACCAAATGACAAGGTTTTGATATGATGAATATGAATCTCTCAATCAACCAACTATGATGACATGGGAGCTCAACCGTTCAATCACTTTCTTCTATCTTTCATTATTTCAACATCAAAATGCTTCATTACCCAAATGTTAACAATCATGTCAAATGCAAAGCATGTAGAAAAGTATGGGAACTCATTCATTCAAATGGCATTCTTGTTGATAAAAACTAACATTCATGAAGCATTATTTTCACAAGGAGCATTGTTATAAACAAGGGATCTTCTTGAATCTTCTCAGCAATTAATTAAGGCAAATACAATGGTATTGTAGCTCAATCAATCATTTAGCATTTGCCGAAGTACACATGCATAACATGAGGCTCAATATGACATTTATTCAAGCATGTTTTCCACAAAATCTTTCTCATTCAATACAAAGCAATCTCACCAAGTGTATATGCAATGTATATGCAATGTGCTAGCATCATTCCATCATAAGGCAACCAAAAACCATTGACATTAACAGTCCATGTGGAAACACATATATAGAGAGCCACACAAAGTCACAAATACATCCACATGATGAAATCACAATAACAATATTTTATAATAATCAAAATCACAAACACAAAACCATGCTGCATCTCCGACTCTCCTCTTCGACCTCAGGCTGTTAAGGGAAGTATTGTCTACGATTTCCATCACTTTGGGCTTGATTTTGTCCTTTCTACTCTTAGTTCTAGTCCTCCCAATTTCACAAATCATCACAAAACACTATTTTCTGCACTTTTGCACTTTTTTCCATTTTGCATCTCTATTTCCCGTAGTTGTGCTGCGTGATTTTCCTTCCTATTTGTTCATACATCATCACAACACACACACCTATTATTTTCACCCTTCCACAGGGGTTAAAAATCTCCCCCCGGTGCGTTCTCCCTCAATCTTTACCCCTGTTTTACCACTACAGGATTGATGCTACACTTCATATTCTAATGGATTTTTGCCTTTATTGTTTGATCTTTGTTTTGCAGGAGCATGAATAGAACGTGAGACCCTCTTCCTCTAGCCAGCTGGAAGGAGAGGAGTTGTAACCCACAAAGTTCCTCGCACCCCATTCCTTAAGCGTGATCAAGTCTTCATCCTTTTCCAAGGTACACGGTGCCATTCCTCTCCTTTCTCACATCCTTTGACATTGTTAACCCTTGGTGGCGATCACGGTCAGTTCTTTTATATCTTATCATCCCTTTGTTCATGCTTTCATGCCTTTCATGATTCACATATGTTATTAGTATAGTTTAGGGGGGTAGGGTAGAACAAAACATCAACAGGTACCTCAGGCAACGGTGTTGGCAATGCCACAAAGCCACCCGGCTCATTTCTACCTGGAACCGGTGGATCCGAAGGTGGCGAACAAGCTGATGATTGAATAAATGATCGAGATGAAGCTGGCCGATTGAAGCACTGAGGAATATACCTCTTTTGATGTGTACAAGGTGCCTTACCCTGTCCATCATGTGGCCAAAAGATTACCTCCCGACATCAACAAGCCGCCGAAGTTCGACAAGTTCAATGGCCAAGGTTCGCCGAAGGAACATATAGCCTATTACATCAACGTGATGGGCGATCTAGCAACTGAAGAATCGTACATGTTGAAGTTCTTCGGGTCATCGCTCACGGGGTTCACCTTCGAATGGTACTCAAACCTGTCGATAGGGTCTGTCATTGACTGGCCGGATATACAGTGAAAGTTTCGAGAGCAGTTCCACGTCACCAAAAGGGAGGTCACCGTGGCCGAACTCTATGCAACCAGGTACAAGAATGATGAAACTGCTCTGGAATACATCAAGAGATGGCGGAACCTCATCATGAGATGTAGCCGTCCGCCACATCAAGAAGAAGCAGTTCAAATCTGTAAATAAAATTTGAAGCGAGAAGTCCTCGAGAGGATGATTGGGATGGAGATCAGGTCTTTCGACCGATTGAACAATGTGGTGGCGAAAATCAAGGCCTTCCAATCCAGATACTCTTCTACCCTGGCTGCCTCAAGACAGAAGGCAAAGTCGGCTGATAAGCGGCCCGCACCCAAAGAAGTCAACACAGCCGACTTTAAAGACTTCAAGCAGCAAAAGATCAAGGATAAAGGAGTCGCCAACACTCCTCCTTCCAAGCCGGATGAACAACAAGAAGGTGCCTCCTTGCGATCCAGAATGAAAAGACTTTATTCCTTCCTAAAGGTGAAGACCCGGGTCCTCTTTGAATGGGCCACCAGATATAATAAGATCACTCTCCCGGAGTGGAAGAGACCCGGCGATGCCAAGAAGAAAGATGATCCTCGATACTGCCCATACCATCAGATGCTCGAGCACACCATCGAAGATTGCTATGTGTTCAAAGACGTCATTGAAGGCATGATCAAGAAGGGAGAGCTCCAAATAGGCGAACACAAGGTGGACCCACTGCGTCCTCACGAGATGCATGTGATGGGGGCCACGGCCAATATGATATCCTTGTATCAACAATTGCCCAAGGAGGTGACAGAAGCTTGTACCAAGCACACCTATGAGGCATTCATCCTAGCCCCTACAAAGGACCAGGGAAATTGGCAGATGGTGCCAAAGAAGACTAGAAGAAAGTTGACATCCCGCCCTACCCAGGCAGCTCGAATTCATGGTGTCACACCTCAGCTACCACCACCGGTTGTAACCCCGGTCTGGTACGAAACCACTCCTCAACTGGTCCTCCGAAGGCCAACTGATAATAGGAAGAAGCAGCTCCCACTGCGGATGCACATAAAAGCCAGCCCGGTAGTCAAATGATTGCAGGCGATCATCGATGGGTTGGAGAAATATGAACAACCCAAGATCCAGCCAATACAACTGAAGGAATATGTCCCTTGGAAACATTTTGAATCCCTGGGGTTGGCCGAAGAAGCTGAAGTCTAAGAGGAAGAACCAGGATTATGGGAGGAACCTCCCCAAGAATAGCCATCATCTGTGGGAAGAATAAAAAGAAGACAAAGTTGAAGAATAAATAAAAATGCACCATTGTGTCCTACAATATCTTGTCGGCTTTGTTCAACATAGCCCAAAACTCCGAAGAAGAGGATGAAAAAATATGCTTCGCGCCAGTCGAAGCAACTCAAGCCAAAGCTTCTACTTCCTAGCATGCCACTACATCTGGGAGGAGATGGGGACGCTTGCCCCTAGCCAATTGAAGTCCCGCGATCAATGACACCTAAGAGGGGGGTGAATTGGGTGATTACAAATTTTAAGAAACTTTTGTAAATGTAAATAAATAAGATGAAATAGCCTTTAGAAATTCAGATCTGTTGATTAACGATTGGATCTATCAAGACCTATCACACACAACGGATCCTTGGTACTGTGGCGGAGATGTGAATCCGAAGATTCTACTCACGCAAAGTGTAATCTTCCTGACAAGGTTTTCCTTGTCAATCCGAACCCACCTTTTGATATACCAGAGATCTAATGTGAAAATGATAAGTTATGCTAGATCTAGATCAAGAGATGCAACAGATTTAAACTACGTGTGTGCTTGAACAGAATGGAGATAGAAGAAAAAGGATCAAACCGCACAAGAGATAACAATTTTTAGGTGGTTCGGATGTAATAATGGCAACCTACACCCACCCCTCATGATCTGTGAGGATTCACATACTATCTTGTAAAGGATTACAAGATCAAAGCACACACACACACTCGTGAAGAGTTCGCAACTCTCATGAAGATACACAAGCACTGAATCCCACAGAAATATGAAGGAAGGCCACACACACACACATACGGATCTGGGTAGATCCACACACACACTGATATTTAGAGATTACAAACACAAAACACTTGAAGCACGAGAAATTTAGTAAGTAGAAACACAAATGAAAACTTCAGATTTAAGCTCCCTTTTAGTGGATAAAGAAGATCTTTGATGAAGGTTGCTTCTCAGCTTGATTTCTACTTGAATGGCTTCAGGATGATCTTCAAATGCTTGAGATTTGATGAAGAATGCTAGGATGAAACACTGTTCACGGAGTTCTTCCTACAGCCCTTTTTCTCCTTTGATAGCCTTCCTTTGATCCCCTTTGGTGATTAGGGTTTCTTGCCCCAAAGAGATGTTTTTATACAACTTGGGTGGTCAAGGGACATGCCAAAACATAGATCCACAAATTATGCCATGTATGGTGGCTTTTGGATTAAAGAAACCAAAGGAAAGGTCTTCCCACGTTGAAGAATTAAAAGTCAACAATTGCTGCCTCGAGGGGTTCGGTCGACCTAATTCTCAGCTCGGTCGACCGAACGCTGAGAAATCTATAAATTTTATCCCTGGCAATGTCGGTCGACCGGTATCCTCAATAGGTCGACCAAACTCTGTAACTTTTATAGAGTTCTGACCCCTGAAAAAATAGGTCGATCGAATCATGCCCATAGGTCGACCGAACTCTGGAAAACTTGCAAAAACGGATTGTTAGTACAATGAAACATATCCATATGACAAGAGCCTTATGGCATCATATAATCCATTCATTCTTGGGTTTGATTTAGGTATGTTTATGCATTTGGAAGGCTCAACACATTTGAGCAATTGTCATTACACAAAATGGCCTTAAACACGTTCAATGCTCGTTCTTGATCACTTTGACATGGCACGAGACGAAAACTAAGTCCAGGGTTTTGTTATCATCAAAATCACCTGGAGAGACTCAACAATCTCCCCCTTTTTGATGATGACAAAACTCTAGAAAGGAAGCACAATAACGTGCCGTTAGAATGAATTAAGGACAGTAATAAAAAAATAAGTCGTCAAACAAATTAAATCCATTTCATTCATCCATATGTGCCCAAATTGTTTGAAAGAAAATAAGACCAATATGTGTGCCAATACCAAGTGCATTTCATTCATTGAAGTTCATATTACATATTACATTGACATTGACACAAAGACAGACATGAAGTGACTAGACTAACTAGAGGGAAGATGACTCCTAGACTCATGGATGTAAGACTCACATATGGAATGCAAATGCCAAATGGCAAAACACACATGCAGATATACATCAAGCATAACATATATAAACCTAACTAGCTACTTCTCCCCCTTTGGCATCATCAAAAGAGGGAGGGGGGATACAAGAGCAGTGGACGAAAAAAGGGACACTCGGGGATATAAGAACAGCTACTGAGCAGGGTGATCTGGAGTCCCATCATCATCATCATCATCAAAAGCATCGTCCTCATCCTCGGAGGCAGCAGCAGGAGGAGGTGGAGGTGGAGTGGAGGAAGATGGCTTTCAAAGGAGTGCAAAAGATGATCAATGTGAAGAAGTGAGAGGTTGGTAGTATGAAAAGCCTAGTGAGTATCCTCGTAGCTTGTGGTGAGAGAGGCCACATGGGTAGAAAGGGTGTCCAAGGCGTGGGAGAAGGTATCCATCCGACCAGTCATTGTGTCCATGAAAGTGTCAAGCCGGTCAAAAGATGAGTCGAGCCGGCCAAAGGATGTGTCAAAATGACTCCCAAGGTCAGAAATATGCCCACCAAAGGTTTCCATATGAGTTTCTAAGCCTGAAAGACGCCTATCAAAAAAATCATAGTCTACCCAAGAGGGCTGTCTAGCACCCTGAGCAGAGGACTCCCCATGGTGAAACTGTGGAGGCGGCGGCAAGTCCGGATCTACATGTGGAGGAGAAGGTGGCTGCTCCTCGGGCTGTGCTGGAGGTGGGAGTGGTGCTTGAACCTCTTGTTGTTGTTGCTTCTCGACTTCCTCATTTTCAGAGTCTTCTCCATACATTCTTAAATCTCCTGTCAGCTCTCCATCCGGACCCCAATAATCTCCAAAATCTATGGACATCTTGTGTTTGTTATACACATCACACTGTCACACTTCAATAAATACCTCATCAGCCAATGGAAATCCAGCATGAATAAATACTCCTATCAGTTGGGATGCATAGGGCAGAGATCTTCTCCTTTGTCTACGGCATGAACCAATTAATTCCGTCATAAGACGACCCATATTGATAGTCACTCCAGTGATCACATGATAAAACATAAATCTATGTACTTCTGTGACCTCATTACAACTTCTTGCTTTTAGGTAGATAATGGTAGTAAACATGTGATGCAAAATACGATGCAGTGGAGGGAAATAGTTGGAATTCAGCGTGATTAGATTGCTGACTCCATGCACGTATTCGCTACACGTCATGAGGATAAAAGTGTCCTCAATAAGGCCATGACCAAAAATCATGTCGGCACCCCTAGCTGAAACTCCAAAAGACCGTGCAAATAGATCTGAATCAATTTGAATCTGAACCCCTTTGACCACAATAGACAGAAGCCCATTTCTCATAGTGAGATTGCCATAGAACTGTTGAACAAGGTTGGGATAATATTTGGTGTACCTTGTCATAAAATCTATCCAACCAATCTGAACTTCAAAAATAGCACTCAAATCCGAAAAGAACTCATGCATCTCGTCGAAATCTACCAGACAAGGTCGAGAATGGGCCGTGGCCACATCGGCGGCGCCCTTGGAGGTGGGGCTGCCCGCTATGGTGGAGGGGCTTGGCCCTCATTTCTCCTGGTGCTAGACTCCCCCTGGGTGAGACGCCAAGAGCTTATTCTAGATGCCATCTAGATAAGAAACCCGTTGTAGAAACCCTTGAATGGACCGAACCCTTCCCTGGGAGTAGAGAGACACAGAGGGACACACCAACGGTGGTGGACGGAATTTCCCCACAACCTGGAAGCCGAAGAAGGAGAGTTGGAGCCGCACAAGCCACTCCGGAGATTTCTTCCGAAATGTTGACGAACTGGTCAGATCTTGTGCTGATGGAAGAAAGATGGTTTTTTTGGGTGTGAAATGGAGAGGTGGAGTGTTCTAGGGTTAGGGAAGGAGGTTGGAGAGAGAATGGGGGTGATGGAATGAAGAAATGTGGTGAGAAGACCCCTTATAAAAGGGTTCGGTTGGTTGTTCGGTCGGGCTGGTTCACTATATTTAGTCGACCGGACTCGGGGTGGCGGTCCACCGAAATGGTCAACCTATCCCTAATATCCCCCCCTTTCTTTTTTTTGTATTGAACTCCACCACGCCTCCCCCTTTTTGTTTTTGAACTCCATTTTCTTTATCATCTCTTCCTCTCCCTTTTTTTTTGCTTTGAGAGGAAATGAAGTGAGATTGACCTCTGATTGACTTAAGGAAATTTTCTGAACCTCCCCCTCGGTGACCGCCTAGAATCCCCAGGTCACTAGTCCACATTTATATATCAAGGAGTAATTGGTCTTAGAAATTTTTCAAAGAAGGATGTATATATATATATATATATATATATATATAAAATCACACATATAAGGTGATATCATGCACAAAAACAAAAATGCACACAACGTATGCATGCATTTCACACAATCTACCCTTCATGCCTCTAACATTTTATGTAAATGCAACACTCATCCTAGTGCAGACCTAGGTATGTATGCTCTCACCCTTGCACATGCCAAGTTCTCTTCTGATTTTATTGAATTGTTCCTGGTTTAAGGGTTTTGTGAAGATGTCTGCCAGTTGATTGTGTGTGTCAACAAATTTTAACTCAAAGTCCCCCTTGCCTACATGATCTCTCAAAAAATGATGGCAAATGTCAATGTGTTTGGTCCTGGAGTGTTGAACTGGATTTTTGGATAAATTGATAGCACTTGTATTATCACGCAAAATTGGAACTGAATGCACTTCAACATTGAAATCAAGCAATTGATTTTTAATCCAAAGTACCTGGGCTCCACAACTTCCGGCGGCTACATATTCAGCCTCGGCCGTTGAGAGAGCTACTGAATGTTGTTTCTTGGAGGCCCATGAAACTAGGCACCCACCAAGAAACTGACAGCACCCACTTGTACTTTTGCGATCAACAATACATCCAGCATAATCCGCATCGGTATATGCAATCAAATCAAATGAGCTACCAATCGGAAACCACAAGCCAAAGTCTACTGTGCCAATCAAATATCAAAAAATCCGTTTAACAGCCAGCAAATGAGATTCTTTAGGACATGATTGAAAAAGAGAACATAGACATACACTGTATTGAATGTCAAGATGGCATGCTATTAAGTATAGTAGTGCTCCGATCATACCTTAAAATAGTGTGGGATCTACTATTTTACCATTTTCATCTTTGTCTAACTTCGTGGTTGTGGCCATCGAAGTTGACATGGGTTTTGCTTCTGTCATCCCGTATTTCTTTAACAGCTCCAAAGTGTACTTCGCTTGATTTATGAAAATGTCTTCAGACGTTTGCTTCACCTGCAACCCAAGAAAAAATGTTAGTTCCCCAAGTAGACTCATCTCAAATTCACCCTGCATTATCTGTGCAAACTCATCACATAAGGCATTATCAGTAGCTCCAAAGATTATATCATCAACATAGACTTGAACTACTAATATGTCTTTGCCTGATTTTCTCAAGAAGAGTGTTTGGTCAACCTTACCTCTTTTGAACCCATTTTCAATCAGGAATTGATGGGGACATCGCTTACCACTTCCCACTTCTCCAAGGGTCCGGATGCTCGCCATTATGTTCAGCTTGATTTTCTGAGTTTAGCTATGTAATTTTCATATCTTTCTTGAGTCATTTTGATATAATTTCCCCTTTGTTTTGAGTCATGTCCCTAGGTTATCATGTTATTTACCTATGTTTTTATCTTCATGTTAAGGCTGCAGTGTCATATGGGCCCAATTAGATGGGCCTGGCCCAGGGGCGCCCTCTCCCTTCCCCACCTCCTTGCTTATTTGCTTTTCGCACTTATCTCAGAAACTTCTATGTAATTGTTTGGGATCCCTATAAGTAGGACCCCAACTCCACTTGAGATGGCTAATGAGATATTGAAAGAATTTTGCCAAAGCATTAGTGCACCTCTCCCTCTCTCTCTAGCTCTCTCTCTCTCTTCTTCTCTCTTTCACTAAAGGGGGCGAACCCCTCTCCCTCTCCTCCCCCTCTTTCTCTCCCTTGGGCGAACCTGCCCCTTCCCCTCCCCCCCTGCCACATCATCAGCCACATCATTCCCCCCACCCTTTCACCTCCCCAAGAACCAAAACTACCATTAACACCTCCACTTCCCCAAGCAACCCTTCCCATTCCCCATACACCCTCTCATCCTCCAAGGCACCCTTCCCTCTCCCCCAAGCACCCTTTCCACTCCCCCACACCCCCATTCATATCCCTAGGGGAATTAAACCCCATTCCCTCCACAAGCTGCGAACCCTTTCCCACCCCATCTAGCCCATTCCCCTTCATCACCTTGGCCGACCCCCTCCACCAACACCCTCCAAGCTGCGCCCCTCTCACCCCACCTCTCTGTTAGAACTCCTCATCCCCTGCTCCACCCCCTCTCACCATCCTTGAAACCTCCCTCCCCCTTCAACCATCAACACCTTCCATTCCCACCATTGCTAAACTCCACCTACATCAACCTAGTTCCACCACCATTCTCTTCACCTTGTCCAGTCTGCAGGTGGCAGAGAAAGGGTCAACTTGCAGAAGCAATAACGGATTCATACGGCGACATCTGAAGGCGTATCATACCTTTCTGGAAAGGTCGTCCAATTAGCTTCGCAGGTGAGGTGATCCCATCTCATTCTGAGTCCGGGGTTGTCCGGAAGAACCATTCTTCCCAGGCTGCGCAGGACCACCTCTGCAGAGTACCTGAACCCGAAGAGAATCTGCCCCACGACAAACAGCGAAGATTCAGGCCACGAGCTCTTCTAAAAAGATCTCCCTCGTCCAGTCAACGTTCAGAATCAATAAGCAGAACTTAGTTCCGCATCCGTGGGCCGAAGTTACCATTTTTTCTCCCTCGGCTGCGCGGGTCTGCCTCCCACAGTCTGCAACGACCTGCCTCCACTATTCTGAGTCCCCCAGTCCTCTCCGACATTAGACGGCTTCCCCGTTAGTTTTTTTGAAAAGAGGGCTCATCCACGGTTCCAGAAACTCCGGCGGTTCGTGATTCGGAATCCAGAAGCAGTCGGGGCACTCTCTGCAACCTGCTGTGTGAGATCAGAAGCTGCCAGTCCCAGATTCTGTCGCTCTGTTCGAACCTCCACCACGGCCAGCAACGACATCAGAAGAATTCAACATAATTCTGAGGCGTTCCGGTTCCAGTTACAAAAAGGTCCCCTCTAGTCTCGTCATCATAAAAATTCCAGATTGAAATCTACGGCCGCTACACCGACTGTCTGTCACCTATCACAGCAAGCAAGTCGATTCAGCAGCGGCTCCTTTTCTTGGGTTTCTCAGCGAATCTCCCCTCCCCGCCTGACTGGCTTAACGCCCCTCCCTGTGTGGAGGTAGTGTTTGATTGTATCAGTGAAGTCCCCACCCCAAGTCCACCCTCCTGTGTTAGGCGTAGTGATTGTAACCTTTTAAACAGGCCAAGCTTCATCGGCGCAGTGTGCGGGGAATCCACACTTCCCCGCTCGCCCTCGTCTCCGAACGGGGTTGGTTTCTTCAAACCCACAAGGGTAAGCTCTGACCTTTGCTCCATTCTTTTGGTGCTTGTTCATGTAATATCCGTGGAAATTGCTCCGTTGTGCAAGAGAGTGAGTGTCCGACCCCGCGTGTTCCACTTACGAGCGGTCACCGTGGGCTGTGAGAGAAAGGGACCTAGTGCCCCAATTGGCACCGGCCAGCCCCTTAAGTGTGGGCCTCGTACCTTTGGGAGGGCAACCCTAGCCCTGCTGGCACTCTACCAGCAATGGTCTTGATCCATCACCTCCCCTTAGCATCATTTTGTCACCCCGGGCTCGTGTGTGTGCGACGGCGAATTGGCCCAAATCTTGGACTTGATTGCTATGTGACTGTGTTTGCGGAATAGGTCCTAAGTTTCCATTTGCTGCATGCCCCTTAGTTGTGTCACATCAAGTGGTATCAGAGCAAGTTCTCAACTTGTCTCTCTACAAGTTGGTCCTAGGGCACATTCGCATTTAGAGTCATTTTCGGGCCACCCAGTGCATCATCATGTACACTCCACATTGGTTAAGTCCCCTCAACACGGCCGTCCACAAGAGTCCGATTGACCCCCTCCTCATGGACATCATCCTAGAAGGAGACCTTAGTTTTGACGGATCCAGTCCTAATGCCTACCTAAAGTGGGAGGCTAGCATGGATAAACACTTTGATAGGACTAGGGTCTATGGACATGCTAGGGTCCGCAGGGCCACAGGGTGGCTTCGGGGACAAGCCAAGAAGGAGTGGGAACGCATAGTGAGCTTAAGAAGGATTTGGAGGCAAGAACCCATTGGATCATGGGAAGAGATGAAGATTGAGCTTAGGAAGATCTACGCTCCCCGACCCTCCCACTCCTACCTTGAGCTTAGGAAGAACTACGCTCCCCGACCTTCCCACTCCTACCTTGAGAACCATAACCCGAGGAGCACTCCCACTCCTCCTTTCCCTCCCAGTCAACCCAAGACCTCCCTTAGGGCCCAATCTCCACCACCCCAAATGATTTCAATCCCGATCACCACCACCATTCAAACCAAATTGGCCACCACCCAACCCAACATTCCCCATCAAACCCACACCCCACAAGCTTCCACAAATCCTCATCCCACCCATTTCCAAAAGGAACTTACGGAGGTGACCGAAGACTATGAGGCTCCCCTAGATTGGGAGGAAGAATATGAAGCCCAATGCCAAGGGTTGGGTCAAGAAGGCTCATCTTTATCCAAAGAGACCACAACGAGCCTAACTAGGAACATCATCCCCCTTGAATTGCTAGATGACCAACCAAGTCCCCCCATCCCTCCCTCCATGAGAATTGTGATTTTAGGGGAACCCCTCATTGAGTGGCTAAAGCAAGACCTCCTCCTCCACATCATGCACCCCCCTATGGAAAATCATTACCCAATTGTGCCCACCTCTCCATTCCACACAACCTTCCAATCGTTCTCCTTTGTAGGAGCCATGAGGGACTTGGTTAGGAGTGTACTTTAGCAAATAGAGGTGACAAACATGTGGGCCTTAGAAGCAAGCAACATGGGGTACCTTAGTTTCTCACACCCCTCTATCGGGACCATCACCTCTTTACACCAAGGGTCCTTGCACGAGTAAGATCTTGTTGTTTCTACCCAAGCCTAATGAGTTTTACATCACCCCCTTGCCCTCCTACAAGGAGCCTTGCGTTGGGCCCCACCAGGATCATGATTTCCACTTCCCTATGTGTGCTAGGGACCCTAGGGCGGTCACTTGGATTGAAATCCACCTCCACGTCACTCACCCCTTAACCCATCTTGATCTGTTTGGCCACTTCCTATGGGCTTCCAAGAACTCCTCACTCACCACCCACTCCCTCCTGCCCTCACCCACCATGTCAGACCTAACTCACCCATTCCAAAATTCAGCCCACACTATGAGAGTCAAGGACAAGGGTGACATCCACCTTGGAAATAAAGGAGTGACCCATCCCAAGTTGTCCCCCTCTTGGGACCACTTCGACTCCCATGAGTGGAAACCCCCAAATCTCAAAGATGGGACCATCTTGATAGGAATATATTTTTCACAACCTTTTGCATCATGTGGTCAGGCTAGTCACATCATCTGTGTCACTCACACACTAGGACCGAGGCACGATAGGATTACATCTAGGTGTCCAGGACCCCCTTTAGCAGTCAACCTTGTTAGGAAACCCTCACATGTCAGAATCCCATTTGGATATCCAGGCCCCCCTAGGTCAATCAATATGAAGTCAAAACATGAAGGAAGCATTCATGGATGTCCCGGACCCCCAAACACCCCTTTGCATGATGGTTTCATCTATGGATGCCCCGGCCCTCCTAGGACCATCAAAATCAACATGACACTCGATAAGGCTAAATATGGTTGTCCAGGCCCTCCCTTCATCACTAGAGGATCATTCACAACTCTGCATGGTAACATCCGCAAACACGTCAACAAAAGCAATGAGGCGTATAAGAAATCGGCCGATTCCCACCGACGCCACTGAGAATTTCGTATAGGTGACTTTGTGATGGTGAGAACCGAGAGACTATTCCCTGGGAATGTCTCCAAACTGAGGTCGCGTGGATCAGGTCCCTTCCAGGTTTCGAGGCGGATCGGCACAAATGCTTACGTGTTGGACCTCCCCGAGGAGTACGGAGTAAGTCCCACATTCAATGTGGCTGACTTGGTGCCATATAGGGGTCCCACGGTGACACCTAGTAAGGAAATTGAGCTTGTTCCACCCCTTGAGAGAGCCACCACCCATGAGAGAGTTCCACCAACCCAGAGGGGCCAACGTGAGCAATTGGAGCGGATATTGTATGAACAGGTCACTGTCATCTGGAGCAAAGGGATGGGCACTACCTCGCTTGTGGAAAGGACCAGCTACCTTTGGTAGACTTGAGAGCAACCTCGCTGTGGCTTCCTCCGCATACGATGGATCTTTACTCGACAGAGTCGAGTTCTCTGCACCCCGGGAATATGATGGGGACATCGCTTACCACTTCCCACTTCTCCAAGGGTCCGGATGCTCGCCATTATGTTCAGCTTGATTTTCTGAGTTTAGCTATGTAATTTTCATATCTTTCTTGAGTCATTTTGATGTAATTTCCCCTTTGTTTTGAGTCATGTCCCTAGGTTATCATGTTATTTACCTATGTTTTTATCTTCATGTTAAGGCTAGAGTGTCATATGGGCCCAATTAGATGGGCCTGGCCCAGGGGCACCCTCTCCCTTCCCCACCTCCTTGCTTATTTGCTTTTTGCACTTATCTCAGGGACTTCTATGTAATTGTTTGGGATCCCTATAAATAGGACCCCAACTCCACTTGAGATGGCTAATGAGATATTGAAAGAATTTTGCCAAAGCATTAGTGCACCTCTCCCTCTCTCTCTAGCTCTCTCTCTCTCTTCTTCTCTCTTTCACTAAAGGGGGCGAACCCCTCTCCCTCTCCCCCCCCCTCTTTCTCTCCCTTGGGCGAACCTGCCCCTTCCCCTTCCCCCCTGCCACATCATCAGCCACATCATTCCCCCCACCCTTTCACCTCCCCAAGAACCATAACTACCATTAACACCTCCACTTCCCCAAGCAACCCTTCCCATTCCCCATACACCCTCTCATCCTCCAAGGCGCCCTTCCCTCTCCCCCAAGCACCCTTTCCACTCCCCCACACCCCCATACATATCCCTAGGGAAATTAAACCCCATTCCCTCCACAAGCTGGGAACCCTTCCCCCCCCCCATCTAGCCCATTCCCCTTCATCACCTTGGCCGACCCCCTCCACCAACACCCTCCAAGCTGCGCCCCTCTCACCCCACCTCCCTCTTAGACCTCCTCATCCCCTGCTCCACCCCCTCTCACCATCCTTGAAACCTCCCTCCCACTTCAACCATCAACACCTTCCATTCCCACCATTGCTAAACTCCACCTACATCAACCTAGTTCCACCACCATTCTTTTCACCTTGTCCAGTCTGCAGGTGGCAGAGAAAGGGTCGACTTGCAGAAGCAATCACGGATTCATACGGAGACATCTGAAGGAGTAACATACCTTTCTGGAAAGGTCGTCCAATCAGCTTCGCAGGCGAGGTGATCCCATCCCATTCTGAGTCCGGGGTTGTCCGGGAGAACCATTCTTCCCAGGCTGCGCAGGACCACCTCTGCAGAGTACCTGAACCTGAAGAGAAGCTGCCCCACGACAAACGGAGGAAGATTCAGGCCACGAGCTCTTCTACAAAGATCTCCCACCTCCAGTCCAAGTTCAGAATCAAGAAGCAGAACTTCGTTCCGCGTCCGTGGGCCGAAGTTACCATTTTTTCTCCCTCGGCTGCGCGGGTCTACCTCCCACAGTCTGCAACGACCTGCCTCCACAATTCTGAGTCCCCCAGTCCTCTCCGACATCAGACGGCTTCTCCGTTAGTTTTTCTGAAAAGAGGGCTCGTCCACGGTTCCAGAAACTCTGGCGGTTCATGATTCGGAATCCAGAAGCGGTCGGGGCACTCTCTGCAACCTGCTGTGTGAGATCAGAAGCTGCCAGTCCCAGATTCTGTCGCTCTGTTCGAACCTCCACCACGGCCAGCAACGACATCAGAAGAATTCAACATAATTTTGAGGCATTTCGGTTCCAGTTATGAAAAGGTCCCCTCTGGTCTCGTCATCAGAAATATTCTAGATTGAAATCTACGGCCGCTACACCGACTGTCTGTCACCTATCACAACAAGCAAGTCGATTCAGCAGCGGCTCCTTTTCTTGGGTTTCTCAGCGAATCTCCCCTCCCCGCCTGGCTGGCTTAACGCCCCTCCCTGTGTGGAGGTAGTGTTTGTTTGTATCAGTGAAGTCCCCACCCCAAGTCCACCCTCCTGTGTGAGGCGTAGTGATTGTAACCTTTTAAACAGGCCAAGCTTCATCGGCGCAGTGTGCGGGGAATCCACACTTCCCCGCTCGCCCTCGTCTCCGAACGGGGTTGGTTTCTTCAAACCAACCAGGGTAAGCTCTGACCTTTGCTCCATTCTTTTGGTGCTTGTTCATGTAATATCCGTGGAAATTGCTCCGTTGTGCAAGAGAGTGAGCGTCCGACCCCGCGTGTTCCACTTACGAGCGGTCACCGTGGGCTGTGAGAGAAAGGGACCTAGTGCCCCAATTAGCACCGGCCAGCCCCTTAAGTGTGGGCCTCGTACCTTTGGGAGGGCAACCCTAGCCCTGTTGGCACTCTACCAGCAAGGGTCTTGATCCATCACCTCCCCTTAGCATCATTTTGTCACCCCGGGCTCGTGTGTGTGCGACGGCGAATTGGCCCCAATCTTGGACTTGATTGCTATGTGACTGTGTTTGCGGAATAGGTCCTAAGTTTCCGTTTGTTTGCTGCATGCCCCTTAGTTGTGTCACATCAGGAATGAGGTAAGCTTTTCATACCATGTCCTTGGAGCTTGCTTCAATCCGTACAAGGCTTTCTGCAACTTGTACACAAGCTTTGGATGTTTTGAGTCTTCAAAACCTGGAGGTTGTTCTACAAAAATATCCTCTTTGATGTACCCATTTAAAAAAGTAGATTTAACATCCATTTGAAATAGTTTGAAGTTCGATGAGCAAGCATAGGACAAAAGAATCTGGTCTGCTTCTAATCTAGCAACCGGGTCAAAAGACTCATCAAAATCAATACCCATTTCCTAACTATACCCTTTGGCTACAAGCCAGACCTTGTTACTAACAACCACTCCCATGTCATTCAACTTATTTTTGATAACCCATCGGGTTCCTATTACGGGTTGATTCTTAGGACGTGGCACAAGAGTCCACACCTCGTTTCTTTCAAACTGGTGCAGCTCTTCATGCATAGCCTGGATCCAAGATTCATTTTGTAGAGCTTCCAGTACATCCTTAGGCTCCTCTTGAGAGATTAAGGCCATCAAATCCTCTTCTTCCACTTGCCTTAGTGACGATCTAGTTCTTATCCCATCTTCAAGATTATCGATAATATTATCAGCGAGGTGATGTTTCAAGAAGGTGGAGGAACTGGGCAAGTCGGGGTGTTGCACTTGCTATTCTTGAAGTGTTTCAATTGACGAATCTTCATCCTTTTCATCATTGCTGGAGGTTCCTTCCGTTGTTTCATCCTTAGCTTTAGAATATCTAGCATCAGTTGGATTTCTAGGAACTTCATCTGCATCCAAGATTGGAATAGGTTGATTCATCAGTTTTGATTCAGATTCATCAAAAATAACATGAGGACTTTCTTCAACAACCAAGGTCCTTTTATTAAATAATCTGTAAGCTCTAGAATTTAATACATAACCTAGAGAGATTCTTTTATCACTCTTTTCATCAAACTTACCTAGGCTTGACTTACCATTGTTCAGAATATAGCAAGGGCATCCAAAAGGTTTGAGATGGGAAATGTTTGGTTTCTTACCCTTATAGAGCTCATATGGTGTTTTCTTCAAAATGGGCCTTACCATTGCCCTATTGATGATGTAGCATGCTGTTCTTACCGCCTCAGCTCAAAAATATTTGGTAGGGAGTTCTCACTTAACATGGTCTGTGCCATGTCAATCAAGGTCCTATTTTTTTCTCTCCACTACTCCATTTGCAAAAACTGTTGAAGTCATGATTTTCAAACTCACCACCATGATCACTTTGAATTGTGGTGATGAGATAACCTCTATTATTATGAATTTTCCTGCAAAATACTTGAAACTCCATCAGGGCATCGTTCTTATTTGCTAGAAATAATACACATGTGAATATGGAGTAATCATCAACAATTATATATCCATAAGATTTTCCTCCTAGGCATGAAGTACTAGTCGGACCAAAAAGATCAAGGTGCAACAGTTCTAGAGGTCGAGCGGTAGAAATAATATTCTTATTTTTGAAAGAGATGCGTGTTTGCTTGCCTTTTGTGCAAGCCTCACAAATGTTATCACTTTCAATTTTTAACTTTGGCAGTCCATTCACCAAATCATGTCTAGACAATTTGAAGATTACTCCAAAACTAGCATGACCTAGTCTTCGGTGCCATAATCAAACATTATCATGAATTTTTGTTGCCAAGCACACATCATCACCTTAAACATCATTAAGATCAATGGTATATACATTGTTGTTCCTTTTCCCAATGAATTTTATTTCATTAGTGATTTTATTCATGACAAGGCAATGAGTTTTATCAAAAATAATTTTAAAACCCTTGTCACACAGTTAGCTTATGCTTAAAAGATTATGATTTAAGCCCTTTACCAAAAGCACATTCTCGATAAGAGTTTTAGAATTCTTACCTATGTTGTCGATCCCAATGATTTTACCTTTGTCTTTTCCTCTAAAGGCAACTAAGCCTCCATCCTTGTCTTGCAGCGTAGAGAACACCTTGTCCCCTGTCATATGCCTTGAGCAACCGCAGTCTAGGTACCATTTGCTCCCCCTGCCTTCAAGGCATATCTGCAAGATACAACATTCTCATGCAATTATTTTTGGTACCCAAACTAATTTGGGTCCGTGAGTGTTAGTCCAGTTCTGTGCATGTCTTTTCTTGATCCAAGCAACATGATTTCTTTGTGAATTTAGTTTGAACCAACAATTAGCAACAACATGACCAAATCTACCACAGTGAAAGCAATTAACATTTGAGAACCTCCTTTGGAATTGGCGTGGTTTAGGTTGGGCATGTTTTGGCTTGGAGTGTGAACAATATGCACAGTTGCTTTCTTTTTCATGAACAAAGGAAGTTGTGATCTTGTGCTCAAATGATTTTTTGTTCTGGGGAATGTACCCCAACCCTTTTTTCTGTAAGTTAACCTTAACTCCTAACAAGTTATCTAAGTTTTGTTTGCCTTTGACAAACCTAGATAAGGTGGACTACAATTCAGCCACCTCTTCATTCAAGCTCACATTCTTCTTTTCAAGTTTTGAATTTATGGATTTCAGAACTTCTTCTTCATTTTTCAATTTTTCAAAGCTCTTTATTATTTCAGACATTTTACACATCAACTCTTCTCAATTTTTCTCAGTGTCTGCAATTATTTGTAACAAGCTTTCTTTTTCTTCTGTTAATTCGAACCATTCTTCTTCCAGTTTCTCAAACTTAGCAGAAGTATCCTCATGTATTAAATCTTTAATTTTCTTTTTGAGAGTTTTATTTTCAAATCTGATTTTCTTGTATTTCGTATACAACTTTTCATATTCTGACTCCCATTGTTCATTTGAAATAAAATCAGAATTAAAATTTACCTCAGTTGAATCATCTTCGTGTGCCATAAGACACAAGCTTTCTACGAGCTCTTACAGCTCCTCTTCGGACTATTCGTCCTCTTCATCGCTCCACGTGGCAACCATAGCTTTTGGCTTTCTAAATTTTTCTTTCTTGAACTTTCTTTCCAGATCTGGGCACTCTCCTCTCATGTGCTCGGGCTTCTTGCATTCATAGCAAATAACATTGTTAGTCTTGCTCGACTCACCCTTGGTTTGAAAGGGCTTCCTTTGCCCCTTTCTAAAATTTCCTTTGAAATTCTTATTTCTTCTCAAAAAATTTTCACTTGGTGGGTCAACATAGCCAAGTCTTCTTCTTCCTTACTCCATTCGCTGAACTCCTCTTCTTGGGAGTCATCATAAGACTGGTTGGCTTTCAAGGCCACAGTTTTATTCTTCTTGCATTCCTCCTCCGCAGTTCTTTTGATGTTTATCTCATAGGTCATGAGTGACCCTATGAGCTCGTCCAAGGAGAGTGTAGACAGATTCTTCGAATTCTCAATGATGGTGGCTTTTGTGTGCCAGGCAGGTGGCAGGGATCTTAACACCTTCCTCACGAGCTCAGAGTTGGTGTATTCCTTTCTATGACTCTTGAGACCATTAGTGATCTCAGTCAGTCTTGCGAACATCTCAGAGATGGTTTCTTCGGATTTCATTTTGAATAGCTCATAATCTCTTACAAGTAGGTTGGCTTTGGTCTCCTTGACCTCGGAGGTTCCTTCATAGATAAGCCACAGCTTGTCCCACATCTCCTTTGCTGAACTGCAAATGGATACACGAGAAAACTCGTTAGGATGAATAGCACATTGCATAATGTTCATAGCATTAAAATTCACTGTGGATTTTTTAATATCCTCATGAGTCCATTTGTCTTCATCCTTGGAAAGCTCATGTGGGCCCTTGTCCACCACCCTCCATATCTCATACACTTACGCTCTCAGAAAAACATGCATTCTATTTTTCTGATAGGAGTAATTCGAGCCATCGAAGTATGGAGGATGGTAGATGGAGTGACCCTCAGGCATCATCTCCTTGTTGGCCATTGATCTGGATCTGACTCTAGATCGTTAGATCTGAAAAAAAGTAGAGTCTTAGCTCTGATACCAATTGAAGTCCTACGATCAATGACACCCATGGGGGGGGGGTGAATTGGGTGATTACAAATTTTAAGAAACTTTTACAAATGTAAATTAATAAGATGAAATAGACCTTTAGAAATTCAGATCTGTTGATTAACAATTGGATCTATCAAGACCTATCACACACAACGGATCCTTGGTACTATGACGGAGGTGTGAATCCGAAGATTCTACTCACGCAAAGTGTTATCTTCTTGACAAGGTTTGCCTTGTCAATCCGAACCCACCTTTTGATATACCAGAGATCGAATGTGAAAATGATGAGCTATGCTAGATCTAGATCAAGAGATGCAACAGATTTAAACTACGTGTGTGCTTGCACAGAATGGAGATAGAAGAAAAAGGATCAAACCACACAGGAGACAATGATTTTTAGGTGGTTCGGATGCAACAACGGCAACCTACGTCCACCCCTCACGATCTGTGAGGATTCACACACTATCTTGTAAAGGATTACAATATCAAAACATACACACACACACACACTAGTGAAGAGTTCGCAACTCTCATGAACATGCACAAGAACCGAATCACACGGAAATATGAAGGAAGGCCACACACACACACATACGGATCTGGTTAGATCCACACACAAACACACACAAATGTTTAGAGATTACAAACACAAAACACTTGAAGCACGAGGAATTTAGAAGTAGAAACACAAATGAAAACTTTAGATTTAAGCTCCCCCTTAGTGGATGAAGAAGATCTTTGATGAAGCTTGCTTCTCAGCTTGATTTCCACTTGAATGGCTTCAGGATGATCTTCAAATGCTTGAGATTTGATGGAGAATGTTTGGACGAAACACTGTTCACGGAGTTTGAAGAGGGGTTATCACGCGCTGCTCCTGAGCGGGGCAGATGATGTCCACGTACCCTTGAAATATGAACTGCAAGAAGGGAAATGAGTCAGAGGTGCCCAGGGATAGAACCCTGGGGAAGACCCTCCGATACCTAAGTCAGCAAAATAGTAGAGCTCGGATGGAAAGGGAAGAGCTAGGAGGAAGATGGGAGTGCGAGATCCCTCTCCACCAAATAGTGAAGTGGTTCCTGCTCATGGTTTTTGGCTCTTGCCTTGCTTATCTCCTGTAGTAGGGCTTTTCCAGTTTAAATAGTGGCCTGTTTGTGTGACTAACCCCTCTAAGGGGAGGAGTCTCAGGGGGGGTTACATCCTTCATACGGGCTCCTTTATAGCACGCGGACTCTTGGTTTCCCCTGTCCTCTTGAGCTTCCTACCATTAAGGGACTCGCAACGGCCGGGATCAATAAGCTTCCATCAGTGAGCCCGAGCGATAGGCACTGGCCCAGGAGAGGTCTCCCGAGCGATGAGTGCTTGGTCGGGACAAGGAATAAGGGGCTCAGGGAGAGCTTTTCCAATCGAACTGATGCTCGGACTTCCCAACCTGAAGGCCGCCTAGGAAGCGCTTGTACCAAGTGAGTTTTTGGGCTTTATATTAAGTGGGCCCGGGGGCTACCACTTCGAGGAGTTGGGCCTCGTTCGGTCTGGTTGGAGCTTTTTTGGCCTCTCCGTACGGGCGACGAGATTTCTCCACTCCACTTGTCCCCCTCCTACTCCTGAGCCAAAATTAGGCTCGGACTAGTAGCATTTGGGCTGGACTTTTTGTGGCACTGGTTGGGTATAGATCTCTCTTTTTGATAGGGGCCACATGACGCGGCTCACCTTGAAAATATGCCCGTTATGATAAATAAGAGAAGGCCCCTCCTCGGGAGAACGGATCGCCACGCCACCTCCGGTTTAAGCATTGTGTGTTTTTACGTCCCTTTATCTCCAGGGTTTAGGGTTTTGCCTCTCTTTGAATTTATATTTGAGGGGGGGCTCCTGTGCCGTAAGAGTAACTTGGAAGAACGGAGAATCATTGCCACCATTGGAGCTAGGAGAGCAACCTGAGGCGGTGATTCGTCAGCTTCCTTCTCCTCCGGAGTCCTCTAGTTCAGAGCTTTCCCCTTCTTCTCCCAGTTCTTCTGTCTGTTCCATGGCAGACCAAAATCTAGGGGCCGGGAGCCGAAGGGAGAACGGGCCTCGAGGACTTTTTTGGTGCCATCAGAACCTCTTCGCAGTGAGCTGGGTGAGGAGGACGTGAAGCGGCTGGAGAATCGGTATGGGCTGCCATGGCGATTCAAGTTCCTCGCACCTGAACCTCATGAATCCAGTCTAGTCGCTCGTTCTAGCCTCTTCTGTTCTTTCCTCCTAGCCTGGAAGTGCGGCTTTCGGCTACCCCTCCATACCTTTATTGCCGAGTTACTTCAATTCTACCGACTGGCTCCTGTCTAGTTGGTCTCTAACTCTTACACCCTCATCTTCTCCTTCATCTTCCTCTGTGGAAAGAGAGGGGTGCGCACCTCGCTGGATCTCTTCCACTATTTTTTTGAGTTGAAGGATAATCCTTTTTCTGGGAAGGGCTTCTTCTTCATTCAGGCGAGGCAGGGAAGGAGTTGTGTGTCCCTTTCTGTGAAGGATTCCTCTCACAAGGGGTGGAAGACCCAATATTTTTGGGTGGGTCGATCGGCAGTCGGCGTGGTCTGGGATTTCCCGACGGCGCCCAACTTTCACACGAACATCCCTCCGAAGCAAACAGAGGTCTCTCCGGAGATGGAGAGGGATGCTGCTATCCTTCTGCGGGACCGCCTGGGGACTGCTGAGTTGGTGACTCCTTCTAACATCGAGGAGTATCTTTCTCGACTGATGTTGCCGACGGGTAAGGTTCTCAGGAACTTATCCTCTTTCAAGCGAGTGCTTTCTTCTTCTCAATTTGCTCTTCTTCACGTAGATCTGCGGCGAGCGGCTGAGGAGGAGGAGGAGGAGGAGGCATCGTCAGTCGAGCTGGAGGTCATCAATGTGGATGATATGCCGGCTCCGATCGATCTCCCAGCTTCGGAGGGCTCGTCCCATGCCCGAGAAAAGGGCAAGGGGGTTGCCTGGGACGATGCTTCTGAACGTCAGGGGGTCAAGCGGAAGGATCTCGTGGTGAAGTTGTTGCGGTCTTCTATGCAGGCTTAGTCTGCTGAGAAGAAACGGGCGAGGAAGGTGGAGACCGTCCACCCGATTGATGTGGTTCCCATGTTGCCTCCTCCTTCTGCGGTGCAAGAGGGGGCAAATGACGAAGGGATCGCGGTTGATGCTAGGGCGCCGAGCGAAGCCGAGGGGCCACCAGATGAGGGAGCCCGGCCCAAGCCGGTCGAGGCTGGAGGGTCATAGGGGGAAGCGACTCAATCGCAGCCGACCGAGGCCGGGGAGGTCCGTGACGGGGCCGCTCATCCCGAGCCAACCGGTGGGGCCCCCGAGATGGGGTTGCTCGGGGGAGGTGCCCCTGTTGTGTCTCTTAGGCACAAGCATGTGCTATGTTACTTTGATGATAGCAATGCTATTTGGTTTTGATGATAGCAAGACAGTGAGTGCATTTGAGTGCATTTGATATTGTATTTTGATGATAGCAATGTTATTGTGCATTGATGATTGCAATAAACAAAGTACATTTCTATGCATTCTTATTCTTGAGCATTCTGCATATTGATAGCAACATGAATGATGATGTTTAGCATTGATGGCATTTGCTCTTTATATATGTGCATTGCATTATGTCAGATATCATGTCTCTGCATATATCATGTCTGGGTAGCAAAGTCTATACACTGGATTGTGTATTTGTGCATCATGCAAGTCTATACATTGGACTCTCGTTCAAGTCTATGCATTACTGTTCATGCATCAGTATTCATCAAGTCTGTACAGCATGTCTCTCACGTTGGAAGTCTATACATTGGTGTGGGTCATCCAAGTCTGTACACTTGCTGCACTGTTCAAGCTCATACACTGGCAGCTCTGCTTAAGTCTATACATTCGCTGCAGAGATCACTGTCAAGTCTGCACATTGGTCTTCGATTTCAAGTCTATACACTGGCTTATTCTTCAAGTCTGTACAGCCGTTTGCATTGGATTTCATGTCTAGACATTGCACTGTAGCATCCATTGTCTTCGTGTTGTGTTTACGTCTTCGTGTTAATTTTGTGTTCAAGTCTTCATGATTGTTTTTGTATTTCTATCTTCGAGTCATCTTTTCGCTGGTTCTTTAAGTCTGTCTAGGTTCAAGTGTCGTTTCACTTCGCGTCGTTCTCCGTGCTGTCTGTCACCTCGTGGTGTTTTTCATAATTGTGTCTTCGCGTTATCTTGTGTATCTGGTCTTCGTGTTGTGTTCGTGTCATTCCCTCTATTATGTCTTCGTGTCACTTACTATAGTTCTTCGTATTGTTTCAGTGTCTACGTCGTCGTGTTACCCCGTGTCAATTACTGTTCTTGACTTTGTGTCAAATCACTGTTCTGTCTTCGTGTTGTTCCTACACTCTGTGTCGATTTCATCTTTTGTCTTTGTCTTGTGTTTTCATAACCTCGTGTTAGTGTTTCTGTGATTTCGTTCATGTTTCGTAACCACACTTCGTGTTGGTTACTGTTGTTTCTGTGACTTCGTGTCATGTTTCCACACTTCGTGTCGTTCATGTTTCGTAACCACACTTCGTGTTGGTTACTGTCGCTCTTATGACTTTGTGTCGTGTCTCCCAGACCTCGTGTCATTTTTCACTCCGTGTCTATTTCAGTTTTCGTCTTCGTGTTGTTTTCAACTCGTGACGGTCTCTGTCATCTGTCTCCATGTCGTACTCACTCCGTGTCATTTTTGTTCCACTGCGTGCACAACATCACAGCACCTCGTGTTGCTTCCTGTTTCTCTTCGTGTCGTTTTCCGTTTTGTGTTCTTCGTGTCGTTCTTACTTTGAGTCGTTTTCTTTGTTATTTCCGTCTTCGTGTCGTTTCTGTTTTCATGAATTCGTGTCATCTTCATTGTCTTCGTGCTGTTTTCACCGCGTGTCGATTACTGTTTCATCTAGTATTGTTTTTCCACTTAGTGTCGTTTCCGAATTATCTCTTCGTGTTGTTCTTCCTAGACATCGTGTCTTTCGTGTGTTGAAACCACACTTACTGTTGGTTTCTGTTTACCTCCATGTTGTCCTCGTGTCGTTCTCATTACTGGTTATTATATCATGTCGTTTTACTTCGTGCTACAGTCACCATGGTGTTCTTCGTGTCGTTCTTCTGGTTACCTCGTGTTGTTTTATAACCTTACTTCGTGTTGTTCTCAGTGCATCTAGTATTTTTATTACATACTTCGTGCAGCTTTAGTTCCTATGGCCCTCAGCTTTAATGATTTTCATCTCCTTGCAGATCCGAGGAAGAACATTCCACACACCTGGGCAGCACGTGATCCGAGGCTGGAATGAAGCCTGCTGGGAGATCGCCACGTGGTCCGAATTCTTAGGGCTGGAAATGTGGAGGTCACACGTCGTGGCTGATGCTGCTGTTGCTGCTATATATATGAGACCTTCGTCCACAGATGAAGGTGATCGAGTTGGCGAGAAGAAAAGCGTATACAGAGAGCCACGATCCAGATAGAAAAAGAAAAGAGAAAGAAGAAGAGCAGAAGGAGAAGAAGAGGAGAGATAGTGCTCGTGTGAAGAGAGCTCGAGAAGAGTGTGAAGAGAAGAAGAAGCAGAGAGTGAGAGAAGAGCAGAAGAAAGAGAAAGAAAGATAGAGAGTGAGCGAGAGAGCTCGTGGAGAAGAAGGAAGATCTTACCTGAAGATCCGTCTACTGGACCGTGGATCAAATCCAGGCCAGTCAGCTCCGTTGAGAGCCACATTGTGCATTTCGTGTTTCAGCTTTCTGTCTGCTGAAGTTATTTTCGTTTATTGTTTTTCCTTTGTTTTCTGGTTTGCTGTGTTTCCGATACTCTGTAGAGAGATCGGGGTTCCTCCTGTTAGTTCAGGAGAAGGGAGATTGATACCTCCGGTTGCAAGCAGCAGGTGGGCTGCTTGTGGGTTCCCTCCGGGTTGGAGGAAGGGAGATTTATCTCCGGTTGTGCTTCCCTCTGGGGTTCAGAGGAAGAGAGACTTGGGTCTCTAGGTTTCCCTCCGGGTTGGAGGAAGGGAGACTTGTCTCCGGTTCTGGGCTTGTGGATTCAAGTCCAGGGGTTCCCTCCAGGTCTGGAGGAAGAGAGACCGTGTGTCTCTGGTTTGCTAGTGACTGGTGTCACTAGTGGTTCCCTCCTGTTGGGAGGAAGAGGGGAGGTTGTTCCCCTGGTCAAGCTGTGTGGCAGCATTTGTTGCAGACTGAGTCTGCTGTTTCTAGCTTGAGCTAGTGGAAGCCACACTCGGTTTGAGTGTGGGGTGGATGTAGGTCTGCTGGACCGAACCACCTAAAAACCTCTGTGCAGTGGTTTGATTTCTCTATATGGTTTTTGCTCCGCTAGATGTTTGCATAGGGGCGCTCCAAGTGTTTGATCACAGGTTCATTAAATGATTTAATCAGATCTTGTTCTGAGTGTTTAATCTGTTGAGTGAGCGAAAGTTTATTTAAGTGAAAGAATGGTTTGAATGAATACTTAGGTGCGCTTTGCTTTGGTTGCTCACTGTCTATTTGTTGAATTCCGCTACTGCTAATTAGTCTTTCAGATTTGATATATCTGTCTAGTTAGCATTCTAGATAGTTAGTGAGCATCATATTTTTAATTGGGTGAAGGCTTTTAAATAGGTTATATTCATTCACCCCCCCTCTGAATACTACACCGAACCCAACAATTGGTATCAGAGCGGTTCTCTGATCGTTCAGATCCAACGATCTGCAGAGGATCCTGGTGTCCCTTGTGCTTATCTGTTTCTACCCCTTGCTTCATTAATCTGTTTACGGATTTACTCAATGGGTTCTCCACCGGTTTTCAATGGCTCTGATTTTAACTCATGGATTAGCAGTCTTCACAATTATGTGAAAATGATTAATCCGGATCTGTGGAAGTTAATTTCACAAGGTCCCCACAGATTGCCAAAGGAAAAGTCCAAATGGACTAAAAGTCACAAGTCAAAATATGAAGAAAATCAGAAGGCCTTTAACCTGATGAGAGCTGCTATTGACAGAGCCTTATGGTCTTGTATTCATGATTGCAGGTCTGCCAAGGACATTATGGATGAGCTGAAGCTTGCTCAGAAGGGAAATGTCGACAACGGTCTGATGGCTGACGAGAGCAACCATGGTAGTGATCAAGATGAATCCGAAGAACGTGATGATGAGGAGGTAAACCCTTTCGAGAATTTTTCATTAGACGATTGGGAAGATGCCTATGCGAATCTGTTAAGATCCCGTAAGAAACTAGGGAAGAAATATAAAAGTCTGAAAAAGAAGTTGGAAAATCTAGGAGGTGAAAAACTTGAAACTCTGAAAACTGAAAATGAAATCTTAAGAAGACAACTACAAGACTTTGACTCTATTACTACAGATCTAGATCATTTGAAATCTGAAAAACAAACTTTTATGAAACAAATTGGTCTACACAAAGAGGAGAGTCAAAAGCTTGTTTGTGAAATTGTTGAACTAAAGGAAAGGCTTAGCTTCGTTGATCAGACTCATAACAATGACGCTGTTCAAAATGAAAGATTGGTGAGAAATTTAGAGTGTATCAATTCTGAATTGGAAGAATTGAAATCTGAGAATGAAAAACTCAAAAACCAATCCAAAGAATTTGAACATAGATCAATGTACCTTGAAAAGGAAAATGGTTTGATCTCTGAGAAATTGGAGGCTGAAAGAACAATGAATTCAGATATTCAGAAAAATCTTGACAAATTTCAATCTGAAAAACAACAAGAAATGTTTTATGAATGTCAGTCTTCAATAGATGAATGGGTGCTTGATGCTGATCTCCTAGAGCAGAACAGTAAACTGAAAGAGGAAATCAATAAGTTGAAACATCTAAACACCCAGCTGACAAATAGGCTAATGACGGTTGAAAAAGGCAAGTGTGTGAGTGTGGATAATTCTGATAGGTTGATGAATGCTGAACAAGAAATTGAGAGTCTAAAAACCATCAACTTAATGTTAAATGGAAATGTCAGTTGCAGTGAACAGAAAATAGCTGGATATGAGCTTACTATCACATCCCTTCAACAAGAAGTTGATGATCTTTACAAGTCCTTATCTAAAACTGACAAGGAAATAGAATTAAAACAGGAAGTTGAAAAACTCAAGAGTCTGAATGATGCCTTGCATCAACAAGTCATTTCCTGTGAAACAGATCTGTCCAAATATGAGGCTAAAATTGCTGATTTGAATTCTGAGATTAAAGATTTGAAAAATTCTCTATCAAAATTTGTCAAAGGAAAGGACAATCTGAATAAGCTTCTTGGAAAGAGTGATAACTTTGAGAGAAAAGGACTGGGCTATAGTCCGACAAATAAAAGGAGTAATGGGAATGAAACATCTACGGTTTTTGTCAAAGCCACCAATCAGAACACAACCTCTGCTCCTTCTGTCTTTCAATTCACTGCACAAAAATCAACTGTGAAACCCAAAACTGTGGAACAAACTCCAAAACAGAAAAAGGGTGAAAACTCACAGAAAAAGGAAAAAGGCACTCCTGTTGCTATAAAAAGGGCTACACACAATTCACATGATCTCACATACACTCATATTACAAAGGGGTCATGTTATTATTGTGGGAAAGGAGGTCACATAATGGAGGACTGTGGATTGATGTTAAAGGATGAGCATGCTAGTGGAACTTTACATTCTAGAAATTCTTTTGATAGAAACCATGTTGCTAGGAAGCCTGATGCCTCATGTTATTATTGTGGGAAGCATGGTCATCTCATGAATGAATGTTTTATCATGAAAGAAGACAATAAACTACATGCCAAGTCTTCCATGCACTTTTATGATCCATATGGATCTAAACACAATTCTAGTCAGCACATTGTGTGCTTCAACTGTAATAAGCCTGGGCACAAGGCTGCTGAGTGCTGGTTTAGATCTACTTGGGGTAAAAATGGTTTTCATAGAAGAAATTCTTTTGCATGCTCCCACTGTGGGAAAAATGGGCATACAGTCAAGGACTGTTGGTATGTTCAAAAGAACTATGTTAAACCCCATTTTGTCAAATTCCCTGCAAAAACTTTTGTGAAAATTTCATGCTATAACTGTGGGAAGCCAGGCCATAAATCTGCTGAATGTTGGATGGTTAAGAACAAGCATCAAACTGTTCATACATATAACAGAAAATCTTATGAACATGCTTATAAACATCACCCTGCTGTTAACATGTATCATAAGAACCAAAAACCAGCCAGTTCATGTAGATACTGTGGAAAATTTGGACATTCTATGGATGACTGTTCACTGATGAAATTTGATGATAATGTTGCTATGAAAATGTTTAGAAAACCTGTTAGGGCTAACGCAGGACCCAAAGCTACTTGGGTCCCTGCAGGATCAAGATGATCAAATATCTTGCAGGTGTGCCTTGGAGGGAGAAATAAAAGGGGGTTAACCAAGGCGCTCAAGAATGAAAAACCCCATGATTGAACTTTTCAGGTCAGTTCTGAAATATGTTTTAAATTCCATTATCTGAAACTGTGAGCATGAAAAAAAATGTGTGCTTCATGTTGATTTGCTTGATTGATTGTTGATGATCTCTCCATGTCTAGCTGATCAGTCTGTATTCCAGACTCAGCTATTGAATTCATTTTTGCATATATCTGATGCTCTTCTCTTGCTATATGATTGAACTGAAATTGAATGCTTCGTTAAGCATATTCAGTTGATGCACTATATAGACTCTGTGTCCATGCATGTGTCTTGTGTTAATGCATTGCATGCTTGTTATTGAATGCATACTTGGACTGATTGTGTATAGACTGATTATCATTGCATGTGTCAATGATGCTGTTCAATGCATGAAGGACTGCTTATGGTGCATTGTCCTTGTTAACCCTGGTATATCAAATGGTATGTTACTAAAAGGCAGGGAAACCTGCCCGAGGTTCCTACCATGTGTGAGATGGTCTTTGAGACCAGGTCCTCCGCCTAGTACCATGGGTCTAGTCTGCATGTAGAACAGTCTAATGCATAGCATATCTCTTGCATCATGATGTCAGGGGGAGCTGAGAGTTCTATTCAATTCATTGAATCCTTCTCACTTCCCAGTGTTCTCATTCAAATGATTCATATCTTTGACATCAGATGCTCATTGACCTTATTGCCACTTGCTATCTTTTCCTCATCAGTTTCACTAAACAACAGCTTTGCATCTGGTTCAGTACATTGAATGGTGATTATTGCAATTGTTCACCTATAAGAATCACTCTTACAAATTGAAAAGAACTAAAGGTTTAACCTTTATAAATTGGAGAGTTAAGTGTCTGCACTTCAGAAATTGAGATAAAAGAAAACTTTTATAGCTCTTAATCTTTGTCTCATGGCTAAAATAGAAAAAGTTTTTTTTAATGCCTAAATGTGTTAATCTGGAAATGTTTAGAACAGGTGAACAAGAGTGTGTAATGTTTTTCAATCAATCACTCTAAAAGATTTAAGGGCAGCAGTAAACAAGATCATTAATGTTAAGAACTGAACATAGTGACAGAAGCAATGGCTGATTGCACTGAGAAACTGTGAACTCCTCCAAAAAGACAGGAGATCTCACATGTCATGAAGTGCCTTAGACTATCTCTGTTCATAGGGTCAAATCTATAAGGGGAGTCCTCACCAAGTAACTGAGGGTACTGGCCTCTAATCAAGGTGTACCCTTAATGTCAAAAGTGAAGACTATTCCTCGTGGGTCTTGATCTGAAGTAGATCATATAGTTTATGCCTAGTAACTGGGGGTACCTGCCTCTTATCAAGGTGTACACCTAATGTCAACAGCATAAATGTCATAGGTCTATTCACTTAGTTCAGTTTCAGAAATTTAAAAAAAAAATGAAAATCAAACTGCTGTAACCCTTCGAAAAATCAAAAGTCAATGAGTGAAAATTATTTTTATCAATACATATTCAAGTTGCCTCTCTTGAATTTCCTTGTTTAAACACAAAAGGGTATTATTTCAGACTTATCTATTAATACCATGTGCCCTAGATTCATTGCTATAAATGGAATCTAAAACTCCTTCTCAGGGGTCAGGTGTTTTACTCTAGATTTATCACTGTTAAACCTGAATTTCGAAAGCTGTACGTTGCTGATTCTTATACCTCAACAGTTGTTTATAATCAAGCTTCCTTTCTGAACCTATGATTCAGCTGTTGTCAAGTGACCCTCCTACCTTGTTTATCTGTTCATCTTCCTTCTCAAAGGGGGAGCATTTTTTTTTAATTACTTCAGGAGGAGTCATACCTTCAGGGGGAGCTTCTTGCTCTAGCAGTCACTTGCATGCATAATGCACTTTGCACTCTTGTTTTTACTGTTTTTCTCTTTTTGATCATGTCAAAGGGGGAGAAAATCTTGTGTGACTCACTGTCACATTGTGTTGCCATCATCAAAAAGGGGGAGAATGTTGTGTCTCTTAGGCACAAGCATGTGCTATGTTACTTTGATGATAGCAATGCTATTTGGTTTTGATGATAGCAAGACAGTGAGTGCATTTGAGTGCATTTGATATTGTATTTTGATGATAGCAATGTTATTGTGCATTGATGATTGCAATAAACAAAGTACATTTCTATGCATTCTTATTCTTGAGCATTCTGCATATTGATAGCAACATGAATGATGATGTTTAGCATTGATGGCATTTGCTCTTTATATATGTGCATTGCATTATGTCAGATATCATGTCTCTGCATATATCATGTCTGGGTAGCAAAGTCTATACACTGGATTGTGTATTTGTGCATCATGCAAGTCTATACATTGGACTCTCGTTCAAGTCTATGCATTACTGTTCATGCATCAGTATTCATCAAGTCTGTACAGCATGTCTCTCACGTTGGAAGTCTATACATTGGTGTGGGTCATCCAAGTCTGTACACTTGCTGCACTGTTCAAGCTCATACACTGGCAGCTCTGCTTAAGTCTATACATTCGCTGCAGAGATCACTGTCAAGTCTGCACATTGGTCTTCGATTTCAAGTCTATACACTGGCTTATTCTTCAAGTCTGTACAGCCGTTTGCATTGGATTTCATGTCTAGACATTGCACTGTAGCATCCATTGTCTTCGTGTTGTGTTTACGTCTTCGTGTTATTTTTGTGTTCAAGTCTTCATGATTGTTTTTGTATTTCTATCTTCGAGTCATCTTTTCGCTGGTTCTTTAAGTCTGTCTAGGTTCAAGTGTCGTTTCACTTCGCGTCGTTCTCCGTGCTGTCTGTCACCTCGTGGTGTTTTTCATAATTGTGTCTTCGCGTTATCTTGTGTATCTGGTCTTCGTGTTGTGTTCGTGTCATTCCCTCTATTATGTCTTCGTGTCACTTACTGTAGTTCTTCGTATTGTTTCAGTGTCTACGTCGTCGTGTTACCCCGTGTCAATTACTGTTCTTGACTTTGTGTCAAATCACTGTTCTGTCTTCGTGTTGTTCCTACACTCTGTGTCGATTTCATCTTTTGTCTTTGTCTTGTGTTTTTCATAACCTCGTGTTAGTGTTTCTGTGATTTCGTTCATGTTTCGTAACCACACTTCGTGTTGGTTACTGTTGTTTCTGTGACTTCGTGTCATGTTTCCACACTTCGTGTCGTTCATGTTTCGTAACCACACTTCGTGTTGGTTACTGTCGCTCTTATGACTTTGTGTCGTGTCTCCCAGACCTCGTGTCATTTTTCACTCCGTGTCTATTTCAGTTTTCGTCTTCGTGTTGTTTTCAACTCGTGACGGTCTCTGTCATCTGTCTCCATGTCGTACTCACTCCGTGTCGTTTTTGTTCCACTGCGTGCACAACATCACAGCACCTCGTGTTGCTTCCTGTTTCTCTTCGTGTCGTTTTTCGTTTTGTGTTCTTCGTGTCGTTCTTACTTTGAGTCGTTTTCTTTGTTATTTCCGTCTTCGTGTCGTTTCTGTTTTCATGAATTCGTGTCATCTTCATTGTCTTCGTGCTGTTTTCACCGCGTGTCGATTACTGTTTCATCTAGTATTGTTTTTCCACTTAGTGTCGTTTCCGAATTATCTCTTCGTGTTGTTCTTCCTAGACATCGTGTCTTTCGTGTGTTGAAACCACACTTACTGTTGGTTTCTGTTTACCTCCATGTTGTCCTCATGTCGTTCTCATTACTGGTTATTATATCATGTCGTTTTACTTCGTGCTACAGTCACCATAGTGTTCTTCGTGTCGTTCTTCTGGTTACCTCGTGTTGTTTTATAACCTTACTTCGTGTTGTTCTCAGTGCATCTAGTATTTTTATTACATACTTCGTGCAGCTTTAGTTCCTATGGCCCTCAGCTTTAATGATTTTCATCTCCTTGCAGATCCGAGGAAGAACATTCCACACACCTGGGCAGCACGTGATCCGAGGCTGGAATGAAGCCTGCTGGGAGACCGCCACGTGGTCCGAATTCTTAGGGCTGGAAATGTGGAGGTCACACGTCGTGGCTGATGCTGCTGTTGCTGCTATATATATGAGACCTTCGTCCACAGATGAAGGTGATCGAGTTGGCGAGAAGAAAAGCGTATACAGAGAGCCACGATCCAGATAGAAAAAGAAAAGAGAAAGAAGAAGAGCAGAAGAGAAGAAGAGGAGAGATAGTGCTCGTGTGAAGAGAGCTCGAGAAGAGTGTGAAGAGAAGAAGAAGCAGAGAGTGAGAGAAGAGCAGAAGAAAGAGAAAGAAGATAGAGAGTGAGCGAGAGAGCTCGTGGAGAAGAAGGAAGATCTTACCTGAAGATCCGTCTACTGGACCGTGGATCAAATCCAGGCCAGTCAGCTCCGTTGAGAGCCACATTATGTGTTTCGTTTTTCAGCTTTCTGTTTTGCTGAAGTTATTTTTCATTTATTGTTTTTCCTCTGTTTTTCTGGTTTGCTGTGTTTCCGATACTCTGTAGAGAGGTCGGGGTTCCTCCTGTTAGTTCAGGAGAAGGGAGATTGACATCTCCGGTTGCAAGTAGCTGGGTGCTACTTGTGGGTTCCCTCCGGGTTGGAGGAAGGGAGATTTATCTCCGGTTGTGCTTCCCTCTGGGGTTCAGAGGAAGAGAGACTTGGGTCTCTAGGTTTCCCTTCGGGTTGGAGGAAGGGAGACTTGTCTCCGCTTCTGGTCTTGTGGATCCAAGTCCAGGGGTTCCCTCCAGGTCTGGAGGAAGAGAGACCGTGTGTCTCTGGTTTGCTAGTGACTGGTGTCACTAGTGGTTCCCTCCGGTTGGGAGGAAGAGGGGAGGCTGTTCCCCTGGTCAAGCTGTTTGGCAGTATGTGTTGCAGACTGAGTCTGCTGTTTCTAGCGTGAGCTAGTGGAAGTCACACTCGGTTTGAGTGTGGGGTGGATGTAGGTCTGCTGGACCGAACCACCTAAAAACCTCTGTGCAGTGGTTTGATTTCTCTATATGGTTTTTGCCTCCGCTAGATGTTTGCATAGGGGCGCTCCAAGTGTTTGATCACAGGTTCATTAAATGATTTAATCAGATTTTGTTCTGAGTGTTTAATCTGTTGAGTGAGCGAAAGTTTATTTGAGTGAAAGAATGGTTTGAATGAATACTTAGGTGCGCTTTGCTTTGGTTGCTCACTGTCTATTTGTTGAATTCCGCTACTGCTAATTAGTCTTTCAGATTTGATATATCTGTCTAGTTAGCATTCTAGATAGTTAGTGAGCATCATATTTTTAATTGGGTGAAGGCTTTTAAATAGGTTATATTCATTCACCCCCCCTCTGAATACTACATCGAACCCAACAGCCCCGATCCCGGTCGCTCGGAGAGGGCTCCCTTACCCTCGACCAGTGGCTTCAACGTCCAGGCCTCCCTATACCAGAGGTGCCACTCTGTAGCTTCAGGGGTCATACCAGCGAAACTTCAGAGGAGTCCCCCCTCCACGCTTTTCGAGTAACTTATGGAAGGCAGCCTGATCTTGGCCCAGCTCGGGGCTGAGGCAGTAGGAACGTACGCTCGGGTGGAGTTGGAGCGGGAGGCTCTCTCGTGGGCCCGTGGTGCGCTCAATCGGAAGGTCGAGCATCTGACCCTTGATCTTGGTGACCTCCATCGGGAGGTGGCCCCGCTTGGGGCTCATGTGCGGTTGAGCCAAGCGGAGGCTCGGTCGTTGGCAGAGCAGCTGGCCCAGGCTCGTCATATGGTCAACTGGAAGAATGAGCTCCTGGAGGCGGAGCGTATGATTCAGGTCGAGCGCGGCGAGTAGTGGAAGGCCGAGCAAGAGGCGCTCGGGGTCCGAGTCCGGGGGCCGAGGATGCATTGATCGAGGTGGAGAGAAGGTTGTCTGAGTCAGAGCGGAGGATAGCCGAGCTCGAGGGGCAGGCGGAGTCGGCCGGGGTGGAGGCACTCGAGCGACATAAGTGCTAAGAGGCCTACCACGCGGCTCTTCTCTAGGCTGCCTTCCCTTATTATGAGTCGGGCTATCGCCGGGGCCTTCGGAAGGGCTTCTCCCAGGGCTACGATCGGGCCGTCATAGAGGCAGAGGCCCAGGCATCTAATCTCATTTTTCCTTCCGGGCAACGCTATGACTCGGACTGGGGTTCGACCGACTCTTCCCATTATACTTCGAGTGAAGAGGAGGGTTGGGAGTCTTCGTCCGAGCGATTGCCAACTCCAGCATCTTCGGGAGAGCACACGACCGAGACAGTTCCCACATAGGTGGGGTCTGTGCCTGGGTCGGCTGTCGCTGAGAATACTGGGGGCAGATCGTGTAGTGCTTGTTGACACCCGTTTTATGTCGATAAGTTGAGTCATTCTTCTTACTCTCATCTGTTGATGCCTCGAGTTGTCCCTCACTCGCTGGATGTTTTCTGGTAAATCATGGGCCAGTTTTATGTGTAACCTCCCTCCTTAGTTGAGTCCGTATCAATTCAGGGCTTAATGGGCCTTGGTTTTTGGTTAATTAAACATGTTTATGAAAATCAAGTATCCAGGGTACGGTTCACCATCAGCCGTTCAACACTGGGGCGGTTAGATATAGACCGTTCATACATTTATGGTTGATTTTTGATGATTTTCTGAATTTTCACCGACAAGATTTTGTGCGGCTCTCTCCTAGCCGCTCAACTTGATGGACGGACTAAGGGTGACCGCTTATATCTCAGAGTCCCACGCTTGGTAATTTTCTAAGATAATTATCCAAGTAATTGAATTATCACCGACAAGGCTAGAACGGTTTGTCGTTGGCCGCTCTACATTTGAACGGTCTCAATGGAGCCGTTCTTCTATGAGAGTCTAACGGCGGGCGTTTCGGTCAGTTCGCGGGATAATTGAGATTATTTTCTAATTATTTTGAATTTCCACCGACGGGTTTGGACGGTTAGTAGGTGACCGCCTATCCTGTTGAGCGGTCTATCGTAAGACCATTCATCCCGTCGACTGTTGAATTTTAACAGATTTTAATCCTTTTATCCATGCTTTTATCCCCAACTTCTTTCATCAATTTCTCCGCGGATAATCAACCATTTTGAGTGCCGTTTTGACTGGATGAGAGATAATTCTATTATCTACGATTTATCTTGAATAATCTTGTCTCGAAAATGGCCTTAAACCCTAGTTTCGGGGCTGGCTTTCTAGGCTCTATAAATAGACCCTAAAGGCCGGACTTTGAAAGGGGGGGAGATTTTGGTCGACGGCGAAGCCCTGTCGCATTCTTGAGCGACCTAGCACCAAGGAGGGAGGCTTTCTACGTCCATACAAGCCTCCGGTCCCGGGAGTAGTCGATGTTTAGAGTCGTTTGTGTTTTATAGCTTTCGTCACTGTTCATTGCATGCATTGCTTTCTCCCTACGTCCTCCTTCATTTTTTCATCACCATGCACACATCCACCTGTGTTTTTGACACCCTAGGGGTTTAAAACCCCCCAGGTATCCCCCTTTCCATTTATCTATGTTCATCTATTACTATCTTGACATTTACTACACCATTTAGTTCAAATCTCAGTGTTATTCTTGTGTCTTTACGTTGTTTTGCAGGTTAGCACGAGGCCCATCCCCTCTGGCCGGCTGGAGAGGGTGGAGGTGAGCCCTTTCGCAACTTCTGGCATGGTGGACTTGAGTGGTTCCTAACTGCCCGTTCAAGAAGACGTGCGGCTCTTCCTGCACCGCCCGTCCTCTTCTTGCGGTCTACTTCAAGCCGTCCATCCTCCTCCCGCACGTTCTGTAGCACCCTCAGGCGGTCTATCGTAACACCGCCCGTCCTATAGGCGGTTCTTCATCAACCATGCATCTTCCTAGTGCTACAGCTAGGCGAGTGTCTCCCCTTCCTTTCCAAAGCACGGCGTGTTCATCCCGTCCGGCGCTTTGGTGGCGATCACGGTCACTTTTGTTTTCCATTCTCCTCTTGCTATTCTTCACTTACTCATCGCATGTTGATTTATTCATAGCATATCTTCCTTTAAGTAAGAGGAGAAAATATATCTACAGTGCTGAGAAAGCCTCGCCTATCGAGCCTGAAGATGGGCCTGAGGCCTAATGTAATAGCTCTTTCTTTCTTTCTTTTTTCGTTCCCTTATGTAGCCTGGTAAGGATTTTTTGGAAAATATTATTGCGACAGTATGAAATGCTAAATTGACTATTTCTTACCACTTTTGGTGTGATTTGACTATCAGATTTGTAGTCATTGGAGAAGGCGCTGATTTTCTCTACAGATATCGCGTGTGCCGATCTGTCAAATAACTGACATGGCGTTGGCACCTTTCCATTTTTCCATACTGCCCTTAATGACTTGCTGCTTCGCGCGTCTCACTGGCGGGATGTTTGGGAAATGAGGTAACCATCTCAGGGAAAGCCCTTTTAGCGTGTTTTGTAAGGGGAGAGTCATTTAAGGCGATCAGCTCCCCATTCGGCCTATAAAAGGTCTGAGGGGCGTCTCCTTTTCCTTTCATCGCTTAAGGCCATCCCTGGAGGTTTCTCCTTCTTTCCCTTCCGTGAGGCGTTGTGCTTTCGGTCTTGGCGGATATGGAAGGCGCTTCAGAAGATGATGATGCCAATGGCGGCAAGAGGGAAGCTCCTGCTATTTCAGTCTGGAAGAGGGTTCGTCAGTCGGGGGTCACTATGGGGGAGGGTTCATGCCAGAGCATGTCGCCTTCCTTTCCCTAACCTGCCGACGTTATCCCGAGGGAAGGGGGATGAAGCTCGTCAAGCTTCATTCTTTCACTGTCTACCCGGCCCCTCTTTCCACCATCGACCCCATTGCTAAGAAGGGGAGCTCTCTCAAGCTTCCTCTCCATTTCGCTCGGGTCGACCTCTTCTCTTTTTTCTTTTTTGTTGTCCTTCCAATCCCTTTGGCATCTTTCGTCCGAGCTTTTCTTAAACCAACGATGCCGGCAATCCTTTGTCCAAGCCAGTTTCCGCACGTGGCAGAGTCAGTGGCTAGACGTAGGAGTGCCTACCGGGTTGGCCGAGCGTTATGCTCGCGTAATAGTGCCGGAGGGTGTAATTTTTGTACATGTATACTGTATTGGCTACGGCCTACTTGATGCAGATCAAATTTTGATAAGAAGAGAAGAATGACATTTAATCTACTTTGCTTACATGTGCATGATTGCCAAATGATCAAAAATAGAACTTGCGAAGATTTGTCGCGTTCCATGTCCGAGGGACGAGTGTTCCTTCTATGGTGGACAATCGGTATGCTCCTTTCTCGAGCATCTCGACGACTCGGTAGGGGCCTTCCCAGGTAGTGGCCAGCTTCCCCGCCGCCTCTAGTGGTCGAGATGCTTCGGCTTTTCTTAGGACGAAGTCTCCCGACTGGAAGTCTCTGTCTCAGACTATGGAGTTGTAGTATCGAGTGATACGCCGTTGGTATTCCATTGCTCGGATCTTTGCAATCTCTCAGATTTCATCCACTAGGTCAAGGTTCTCTCGCAGTTTCTGCTCGTTTACCTTGGGCTCGAAGTGGATGACTCGGAGAGAGGGGTTGCCGACCTCCAAAGGAATTATGGCTTCCGTGCCATACACCAGCTGGAAAGGTGTTTCAACGGTGTCCATCCTCAGAGTAGTTCGGTGCAACCATAGTACGCTCGGTAATTTCTCGAGCTAGCTACCCTTGGCCTTGCCGAGCCTGGTTTTGATGCCTTTTAAGATAGTCTTATTGGCATTTTCGACTAGTCTGTTAGCCTGAGGGTGGGCTACCGAAGTGAAGTGGTTGCGAATATTTAGGTCGGCACATCTGTCTCTGAAGTAATGAGAATCAAACTGCCGACCGTTATCACTCATGATCACTCGGGGGACACCGTAGCAACAAATGATCAACTTCCAAACAAAACTCCATATGATTGACTCGGTGATCCTGGTTGTGGCTTCGGCCTCGATCCACTCGGTGAAATAGTCGATGACAACGATGATGAACATATTCTGAGCTCGGGCCGTGAGGAATGGCCCTAGGATGTCGATCCCCCACTGAGCGAAAGGGTATGACTCGGAAAGGGTGATGAGCTCCGCGGCGGGCTGATGGATCAGGTGGTCGAAGCGTTGACATCGGTCGCACTTCTGTACGTAGGTCGTGTAGTCGCGCTAGAGAGTGGGCGACCAGTAACCCTACCGAAGCAAGATCCTGGCGAGCAATCTTCCTCCTTTGTGCACTCCGCAGGTGCCTTCATGTACTTCTTGAATAGCTCGGCTGGCTTCATCGATGCTGATGCACTTGAGGAGAGGGCCAGAGAAAGATCTGTGGTACAAGGCCTCATCTAGCATGATGAAACACTGGGCTTGGTACTTCAGCTTCCGAGCCTCCCTAGGGTCGGTGGGCTCTTGAGAATCCCGGAGCAAAGATATGTAGGGGGTCCGCCAGTCGCTCGGGGGTGCCAGGTCAACGGTCATAAGCTCGGACTCAATGCTCGGTCGCCCGAGCTCTTCGAGGAAGACCGATCGTGTACCTGTGGGGTCGAGCGAGGAGGCCAGTCGAGAGAGTGCATCCGCTCGGGAGTTTTCCTCCCAAGCTATCCGGACTACCTCAAAGCTCTCGAAGAGTTGGGCCATCCTCTTGACCGCCTGGAGGTACTTGACCATTTGTCCTTCCCGAGCTTCGTACTCACCGTTGACCCGGATAGCGACCAATTGGGAGTCAGTGTGGATTCTGACCTACTCGGCTCCCAGTCGTCGAGCCATCCTGGCCCCTAAGATAAGAGCTTCGTACTCGGAGGCATTGTTGGACGCCGGGAAGTTGAACTTCAAGGCATACCGCAGCTCCACTCCTTCGGGGGACTTGAGAAGGACACCAACACCGCATCCGGCCGAGTTGGAGGACCCGTCGATGAACAGATCCCAAGTGGGCCCGGGCACTGGTGGAGGTACTACTTCAATCGGGACCGTGCTTTCGGCGATGAAGTCTGCGAGAGCCTATCCTTTGATGGCCGAGCGGGGGCGATACGAGATATCGTAGTCCCTGAGCATGATGGCCCATTTGACGAGGCACCCTGATGCTTCAGGGTGAAAGGGAATCTTCTTCAGAGATTCGTTGGTCAATACGACGATGGAGTGCCCTTGAAAGTAGGGTCAGAGGCGCTTGGCCGAGGTAACAAATGATAGCACGAGTTTCTCGGTTGCGGGGTACCTTTTCTCGGCCTCATTAAGCACCTTGCTGGTATAATAAACTGGTCTCTTGATCCCTGCGTCATTCCTGACCAGGATCGAGCTCACTGTAGAAGGGGTCGCCGAGAAATAGAGGTATAGAGCTTCGCCTTGGACCAGATTGGATAGTACTGGGGCCGAGGCCAAGAATTCTGAGTTCGGCGAACGCCTTCTGACATTCCTCATCCCAGGCGAACGTAGCAGATGCCATTTTGGGTCCCCTCAATAATTTGAAGAAGGGTAGGCACCGTTCGGCCGCCTGGGATAGGAAACGGTTGAGCACAGCAATGTGCCCCGTAAGGCGTTGAACGTCCTTGATGCAAGTGGGCGGCCGCATGTCCAGGATGGCCTAGACCTTGTCGGGGTTGGCCTCAATTCCACGCTGAGTTACCAGGAAGCCTAGGAACTTCTCAGATCTAACTCTGAAGGCACATTTGGCAGGGTTGAGCTTCATGTTGCACTTCAGTAGGGTGTCAAAGGTCTCGGCTAGGTCGGCGAGGTGGTCTTCGACCTTCGGCATTTTGACGAGCATGTCATCAATGTAGGCCTCGATGTTCTGATAGAGCTGTCCTTCGAAGATGTGGTTGATCAGTCTCTGATATGTTGCTCCGGCATTCTTTAACCCAAACGGCATCCGGGTGTAGCAGTGTACGCCGAAGTCAATGATGAAGGTGGTATACTTAATGTCCTCCGGGTCCATCCTGATCTGATGGTAGCCGGAGTAGGCGTCCAAGAAGCTGAGCAGCTCGTCGCTAGAGGTCGAGTCGACCAGTTGATCGATGCTCGGCAACGGGTAGCAGTCCTTCGGGGTAGCCTAGTTGAGGTCGGTGAAGTCCATCAACATTCGTCATTTCCTGGAAGCCTTTGGTACAAGGACGACGTTGGCGAGCCACGTAGGGTACAGGACCAGATAAAAAAGGCCAGTCTTCTACCCCTTGATGATCTAGACTTTGATGACCGCTTGCTTCTCTGGGGCATGCTTTCTTTTGCGTTGTTGGACCGGCTTCACTGTTGGGTCGAGGTTGAGCTTGTGCATCATCACATCTCCTGGGATCCCGGGAAGGTGCTCGTCAGACCATGCAAAGACTCGGATATACCAGGCAAGGAAATCCTTATACTTTTCCTATTCCTCAAGTGGTAGATCGGCTCCGATCTTTACTCCTAGAGTCGGGTCACCGTTAAGGAAGACCGTTAGCAACTCGCCACCAGGCTCAGATGTTGCTGGTCCCTCTTTGGCTCCCTTTACTCCTTTTTTTCCTTCCGGCCTAGTGGCTTCGACCGAGATTATATAGCACCATCTAACCAATGCCTGGTTACCTCGGACTTCACCTATGCCATGTTTGGTTGGGAACTTCATTTTTTGGTGAAAGGTAGAGGGTGCCGCTTTCATTTGGCTGAGAATGCCTCGGCCGAAGATGGCGTTATATGTAGTCATCCCCTTAATCACGATGAAGTCTACCATATCCGTAACGATTTTAGGCGAGGTGCCGATAGTAACTGGCAGGCTCAGGGATCTCTGGGGATAAGTTGCCTGGCCGTTGAACCCACAGAGGGGGGTTCGGATCGGGCGGAGGTTAGATGGATTCTCTCCCATCTTGAGGAAACATTCATAGGATAACACATCAGGGCCACTACCATTGTCAATTAAGATCCTGTCTACATTACAATGGTTTATTGTAGCCGATACAATGAGAGCGTCATCGTGCAGGGTGGTTAACCCTTCCAGGTCCTGGTCAGAGAATACCAGGGCCTGCGATTTGCTCGCGATAGGGGCCGTAGAGTGCTCAATGGAGGCTCGGCTCGCCCGATCGGCGTGCTGCTTTCTTTCTCGGTTGCTATCTCCGCCTGATGCCGCGCCGCCCGTGATGACATTGATGTGGACTCTGCGGGGGGCATTATTGATCTCTTTAGGGGTGCCTCGGTCTTCCTTCTGCCCGGACACGTATCGAGATAGGTGTCCCTGGCGGACGAGTCGCTCGATCTCATCTTGAAGTTGATGGCAATCGCTGGTGTGATGCCCATGGTCGCTGTGGAACAGGAAATGCTTGCGGCGATTGTGGTGCTTGGTCTTCATAGGCTCGGGTTGGTTGAGGAGGCCCGAGCCTTTGATGTCTTCATAGATTTCATAGACGGGGCGGTAAGTGGGTATACCGCTCGTACTTCCGGTACAACTCTTTTCGGTCTCCGTCCTGGTTCCGCCTTTTTTCTTGACCCGTCCCTTGGTCGGACGGTCGCTTCTTATCCCCCTCTCGACCCGAGCCTGTCGTGCCTCGGTAGGCGTGGAGGACTTCCTCACACTCTGCATGTTGTAAGGCCAAGGTCACTAGCTCAGCCAGGGAGGTGGGAGGATGCAGCACTAGCTCGCACCGCAGGTTCTCGTCACGGGTACCCCCGGTCAATGCAGTGATGGCAGAGGCCACATCCATGCGGGGGATACACAGGGCTTCCGATTTGAATCGGTTGATATAAGCCCGCAACTTCTCCCCCTGTTCCTGCTTGAGGGCCAGTAGTCCCGCCATTGACCGGGGTGGACCGCTGCCGGCGAAGCTTTCCTTGGACACTCGCCCGAATTGCTTGAAGTTGTGGATGCTGTCGGGGGAGAGGGCCCTGAACCAAGCCTGAGTGCCCTGGACCAGAGTGGTCACGAACGCTCGGCACTTGATTACGTCGGACACCCCATGCAAGGCCATTAGGGCATCGAAGCTATCGTAGTGGTCGGTCGGGTCTCCCTGGCCGTCGTACGACTTGAAGGTAGGGAGTGAGATTCTTGGGGATATCTTTGCCTTCAAAATATAGTCGGAGAAAGGGGATCGCTCCTCGTCCTCCATAGGAGAGGTTTTCTGCAAGGCGCGGAGGGCGCGCTCTTGCTCTGTGAAACCCCTCTCAAAGTCTCGCAACCGGGGAGACAACTCTGGTTGTCGCTGACCCGAGGGGCTGGGGGCACGCACTTGCATGCTGTCCCGACCCTCCTCGGGGGCTTCAGCTTCTGAAAATGATAGGCATGCTCCGGTCTTCTCCCTCCTTGGGGTTGAGGAGGCTTCCTGCTCCAGGGGAGGGGCATGCGATGGTCCTCTTGACATGTTGCAAATGAGCTGCCACCCCCAGAGGGTAAAATGGCCTCCAGCGGTTTGCTGGGAGGCATCTCCACATAGGGGGCTCCTCCGGGAGAGCTGCGACTTCTCCTCCCTGGCCGCCTGGGCCCTCATGAGATCCACGAGGACATCCAGTTTTGCGTTCAGGGTTTGGAGGGCGTCGGTGCTCCCGCCAAGAAGCTGTTCCCCCGCCTCCGATGGAAGTATCTCGTTGGCGTGGTTGCTCGGCGGGGAGTTCTCCGTGGGTAGAGAAGGTGTGCCTTCTTCCGTCACCAAGGCTTTCCCCAAGTCGCCGACAATCCTCATGCCAGAATTCCTTTGCACCATGATGGCTCTTTGTTCGTTTCCCACAGACGGTGCTAGATGAAGAGGGGTTATCTCGTGCTGCTCCTGAGCGAGGAAGATGATGTCCACGTACCCTTGAAATGTGAACTCCAAGAAAGTAAATGAGTCAGAGGTGCCCAGGGATAGAACCGCTGGGAAGACCCTCCGATGCCTGAGTCAGCAAAATAGTAGAGCTCGGATGCAAAGGGAAGAGCTAGGTGGAAGATGGGAGCGCGAGATCCCTCTCCACCAAAAGGTGAAGTGGTTCCAGCTCAGGGTTTTTGGCTCTTGCCTTGCTTACCTCCTGTAGTAGGGCTTTTCCAGTTTAAATAGTGGCATGTTTGTACGACTGACCCCTGTAAGCAGAGGAGTCTCAGGGGGGGTTACGTCCTTCATGCCGGCTCCTTTATAGCACGCGGACTCTTGGTTTTCCCTGTCCTCTTGAGCTTCTACCCATTAAGGGACTCACAATGGCCGTGATAATTAGGCTTCCATCAGTGAGCCCGAGCGATAGGCACTGGCCCAGGAGAGGTCTCCCGAGCGATGAGTGCTTGGTAGGGACAAGGGATAAGGGGCTCCGGGGGAGCTTTCCCGATCGAACTGATGCTTGGACTTCCCAACCCGAAGGCCGCCTAGGAAGCGCTTGTACCGAGTGAGTTTTTGGGCTTTATATTAAGTGGGCCCAGGGGCTACCACTTCGAGGAGTTGGGCCTCGTTCGGTCTGGTTGGACCTCTTTTGGCCTCTCCGTATGGGCGACGAGATTTTCCCCCTCCAGAGTTCTTTCGGCAACCCTTTTTGTCCTTTGATAGCCTTCCTTTGATCCCCTTTGGTGATTAGGGTTTCTTGCCCCAAAGAGATGTTTTTATACAACTTGGGTGGTCAAGGGACATGCCAAAACACAGATCCACAAATTATGTCATGTCTGGTGGTTTTTGGATTAAAGAAACCAAAGGAAAGGTCTTCCCATGTTAAAGAATTAAAAGTCAACAATTGCTTCCTCGAGGGGTTCGGTCGACCTAATTCTCAGCCCGGTCGACCGAACGCTGAGAAATCTATAAATTTTATCCCTGGCAATTTTGGTCGACTGGTATCCTCAATAGGTCAACCGCACCTTGTAACTTTTACATAGTTCTGATCCCTAGAAAATAGGTCGACCGAATCATGCCCATAGGTCGACCGAACTCTGGAAAACCTGCAAAAGCGGATTGTTAGCCCAATGAAACATATCCATATGACAAGAGCCTTATGTCATCATATAATCCATTCATTCTTGGGTTTGATTTAGCTATATTTATGCATTTGGAAGGCTCAATACATTTGAGCAATTGTCATTACACAAAATGGCCTTAAACACGTTCAATGCTCGTTCTTGATCACTTTGACACGGCATGAGATGGAAACTAAGTCCAGGGTTTTGTTATCATCAAAATCACCTTGAGAGACTCAACACCAATCATAATATCATATTCAGGGGGTGAACTGTCGTATCAAATCCCTGAACCTGAAGTGAAAGGTGCGAGAGTCCCGCCTCCATCGGGCCTCTACCCTAAAGATACAACCGACGAAGTGGTTCCCTCATTCACTGAATTTCTGCTTGCGTAGAAGGGCAAACAGCCTATCCAATAGGCCAAATCAAAACCCAAGAATACTTATGCCTTGGCCTCAAATGCACCGCCCTCGGCGAACAACGATAATGAGGGCACTGCCCTTGCGGCTAAGCCCATGCAGACGAAGGAATCAGCCGACTAAGAATGTCAGGATCGGGCGGCCCCCGAAGAAGAAGATACACTATCTTCTCCGCTGACTCCTCCAGCATCAAAGCATGGCAAGTACAACAAAGCCAAAGAAGCCAGGTTGGCTAATGTCAGAGCCGGCAACAGGATAATGAGGCAATTGAAGAGAATCCCAGCAAGATTCAACGTCTGGAAGATACTCTCCCTAGATGAAGAAATCTCGTAGGCTGTCATCTCAGCTTTGCAAACCCCAGCATACTGCGAGAGCTACTTCGCTGAAATGCATTTGGGACATCCATTACCTTCACTAATGAAGATATGCTCCTGCCCTCAGCCAACCACAATAGACCCTTGTACATGAGGGGGCAGTTGAACGGCCAGCCTATAAATAGGATCCTGATTGACCTAGGGGCAGTAGTAAACATACTCCCCTACTGGGTCTACCAGAAATATTATTTCATTGTGCACCTGATTGAGGTTAGGGACATGAAGATAGCTGGGTTCAACCAGAAGGTTGAAGTCCTGATGGGCATGGCGGAGTTCGAGCTATTGCTGGGAGACTCTACCACTAAGGTGCAGTTCCCCATCATCAACTCCGATACTTCATACAAAGCATTGCTAGGCCGACCCTGGCTGCATCAAAACCGGGTGATGTCTTCCACTTTACACCAGTGCATCAAGTACTCCCAGGATGGAAAAGAAGAAAGGATATTTGCTAACTTATACCCTTTTGAGGTGTTTGAATGCCATCTGCTTGATGCATCACTCTACATAGAGAAGCCAAAGCAGATCCCCCAGCAAGCTCAAAATAAAGGGAAGAAGATAGCAGAAGACAGCGACTGGTTCCCTCCGCCGCTACCCGATTATGTGGCTCTGCAGGAGGTGTCGCACATTTCTGAAGTTGAGGGGATGGTTCGAGCAATCCTATCCGATATTCACCCCGAGCCGGAGATGCCAGAGCTCGAGGATTTGTTGGGTTACGTGAGAATCCCTCCAGGGATCACGAACCCCCTTACAGATATAGACTGTCAAACAGTCGAATTCCTGAAGATTTTGGAGGTGCCAAATTCTGAGGGCCAACCCACAATTTTTTATATGGCTAATGAACAGCCCGTGAAAGGGGATGATGATTGCAAATTTCCCAAAAAAATTCACAACCCAGTCGGCCCAATTATGGGGCTTCCAGATATATCTGGCGAAGTGGTGAAAATGGCGAGGAGGTAGCAAGTTCCATTCTTCCAAGCCACTAGCCGAAATCAAATGTTTAAGAAGTTGTGGTACCCACCCAACTTGGATAGAGAACTCCTGAAAATTACCCAACATCCTGGCTTGGGTTTCTCGATGGAAGAATTTTATGAAGTAAATATGGTATCTATCTCCGCTCCCACCAGCAAAGATTCTCCCGGGAATTTGGATAAGTTAAAAGCCATGGGCCGAGAGCAACACACACCCCTGGATGGCGAAGCACAACATGAAGAGATACACCTCTGGCGTCCGTCCTCGAGCAAGGAGGTGGGGCCAAGCACCCCGACTCCTCAAGAACCAGTCCTAGCTAGCCATGATGGCGGGGTGCCGTTGCCCCCACCTCATATGGAAGCAGAAGGCGGTGGCCTAGGCCGTGCACCAGATTCCCCTCAACATGACCCTGCGTTGCTCTCATTGTTTGGTGGGCTACAACAGGAGATCAAAAGGCTGGAGAAGCAGCTGGCCGAAATGAGTATACGCCGGTTTGATCGATTAGGGGCAATCCTCCCTTGGCAATGCGGTCATCCAAATCCGAAGCATTCCCCTATGACCAGGGCAGAACTGTACAGCCGTAGGCAAAAGGATGATGAACATGTCTTGGATTACATCAAAAGATGGAGAAACCTTGATGCAAGGTGCGAGCCTCCGTTAAGCCACGAGGTCGCCACTCAGATTTGTGAACAAAGTCTAAAGAAAGAAATTCAGTAGCAGATGATTGGTATCAACATCCGATCCCTTGATCAACTGAGCATGATAGCAGTCGATATTGAGGCCTTCCTGGCAAAATACTTCCCTGCTACCGCCGCGGAAAAACAAGAAGACACGTCTGAAGGTGTTAACCTCCGTGCTTTCAAACGCTTGAGGAAGAAGACGAAGGGGGCAGTCAGTCCTTCAACCAATCAACTGGCAGAATGAATCCCCACATTGCGGGAGAAAATGAGGAAGCCTTATTCCTTCCCGAGAGACAAGGCTCGGGGAATTTTTGAATGGGCTTGTCATCACGGCAAGATCACTCTGCCAGAGCCCAAAAGGCCAGAGGATACCGAAAGAAGTGATGATCCTCGACTTTGCTCGTATCATCGGGTGCTGGGGCATACCATCGAGAATTGTTATGTATTTAAAGATATCGCCCAAAGACTGATCAAAAAGGGTGAATTATAGATGGGGGAATATGAGGTAGATCCACCCCGCTCGCATGAGACGGGCATTTACAAAAGGGGAGTTCACATGAACTCTCTCTCTCTCTCTTCAGGGGACGTGGGCTCGGCCAATGAAATATGTTATGAAGTAAACATGGTCTCCCTCTTCACCCCCATGGGTGAGGGACCCGTAGAGACTGTCTACGACGATTATCAAGAAGATCGAGAAGACACCTTGTAGCTCTTCGTTCCAGGAGACACCCCAAAGACCCAAACAATGATACATGAAGGGCCAAAGGCCGATGCCCCGTGCAAATGCTGGGAATCTATCATCATAGAGGTCACCATAACCTCCGAACATGCTCCAGAAGGACAAGAAGCTGTGGAACTCCTTGTTGCTCCTAGGGGTGATTCACCTACGGGCCAATACTCAAGTCGCCCAGAAGTTATATTGTCGGCATCGACACCGATCCAAGAGCCAAGGAAAGGAGCTGGCGAAGCCCCGTCGCTGAGCGGGATAAGACAAGAAGACATTTACGATGTCCTCGAAGCTGAAGAAGACGATGGAGGCTTCATCGATCTACAGTCGGCTCTCTCGGAAATAGAAGATGGCGGCCAGGCCGCCGTTGATGAGCTGGTCGAAGTAAACCTAGGCACGGAAGATGAGCCTAGGCCAACCTTCCTCAGCACCCTTCTTCTCCCAGAAGAAAGAAAGCAATATATACAGCTCCTCCAAGAGTTCTGAGACTGTTTTGCTTGGAACTACAAAGAAATGCCAGGCCTCAGCCCCGAAATTGCTCAACATATATTGGCCATTGACCCCAAGGCCGAACTAGTGAAGCAGTCACCCCGGTGAATGAGGTCAGAACTGATCAGCCATATTTGCAAAGAGGTCAATAAGCTTATAGACGTCGACTTCGCAGAAGAAAACCAATACACCACCCGGCTGGCCAATATTAGGCCTGTCGAAAAGAAGAATGGCCAGATCAGAATATGCGTGAACTTTTGAGACCTAAACAAAGCGTGCCTGAAGGATGATTTCCCAGTGCCCATCACTGAAGTCATGATTGATGTCACTACTGGACACGAAGCTCTATCCTTCATGGACGGGTCATCCGGGTACAACCAGATATGGATAGCCGAGCATGACAAAATTCATACGACTTTCTGATCACCCAAGTGGATATTCCACTATAAAAGGATGCCATTCGGCCTCAAAAATACCAGTGCCACTTATCAAAGGGCAATGATAAAGATATTTGATGAACTGCTCTATGACAAAGTCGAATGCTACATCAATGATTTGGTCGTCTAGACCAGGAAGAAGGAAGATAACCTGAGTGACCTCAGGGTTATATTCCAAAGGCTCTGATAATACAAGCTGAAGATGAACCCGTTGAAGTGCGCCTTCGACGTTTCCAGTGGAAAATTTCTCGGCTTCATTGTCCGATATCGAGGAATTGAAATAGACCCCTCCAAGATAAAAGCCATTCAGGAGTTGCCCCCTCTGAAGAACTTAACAGAACTACGGTCATTGCAAGGCCGATTAGGCTATATCTGCAGGTTCATCTCCAACTTATCTGGGCGATGTCAGCCATTCCATAAGCTGATGATGAAAGATACACCGTTCGGTTGGAGTCAAGAATGCCAAAAGGCTTTTGACTAGCTGAAGGAATATTTGAAGACCCCTCCAGTGCTGGGGGCACCTGTCAAAGGGCGGCCATTGATTCTCTACATAGCCACCACCGAATATTCACTAGGGGCAATGCTGGCCCAGAATAATGACGAAGGGAAAGAGCAGGCGCTTTACTACCTCAGTCGAAGATTGGTCGGGGCAGAAGGAAAATATACCCCGATCGAGAAAGTTTGCCTTGCCTTGGTCTTTGCAGTCAAGAAGATGTGGCATTACATGCTCTCGCATGAAATATAACTGATATCAAGGGCTGATCCGGTCAAGTACCTTTTGTCCCAGCCAGCACTAAAAGGGTGACTGGGTAAATGGGCCGTCATTTTGATGGAATTTGACATTATGTATGTGCCGCAAAAGGCCATTAAAGTCCCGACAATAGCAGATTTCTTTGCAGCACACCCTGTGCCTGAAGATTCCACTCTAATCATGGAGCTTCCGAAAGATGAAACACTAGAAGTGAATCAAGTCTGTAATGCTATATGGCAGCTGTATTTTGACGGGACATCCAGAACAGAAACATCCCGATAGGGGCAAACAAAGATAAGAGCCGGAGCAGGCATCGTCCTCAAATCCCCAGAAGGAGAAGTGCTGCATACATCGTGCTTGATCAATAAATCTTGCACAAACAATGAAGCAGAATATGAAGCCTTGATCATTGCTCTTCAGATTGCTCTCCATATGGAGATTCGAATGCTGCAAGTGTTTGGCGATTCAATACTGATAGTCAAGCAGATACAAGGACAGTTTGATGTCTGAAAGCCCGAATTGATCCCTTATTGCACCAAGGAGAAGAAGCTCATGGGGCGATTCTACTTCCTCAAGATAGGCCATGTCGGCCGAAGTCAAAATGCGTAGGTAGATGCACTGGTGAAATTAGCAAGCTCACTGGCAGTCCCGCCAGGTGAATCCCTCAATATAATAGTGATAAACAGGCGCCATGTTCCTAGTATGATAGAGGAGCCATACGAAGACGAATATGAAGCTGCAACAGCAGAAGCAATCCGCTCCCCTGACTGGAGAGAACCTTTGATGCAATGGTTTAAACACCAACAATTGTCCAAGCAAAGGGAAGAAAAGATCAAATTGATCAGAATGAAAGACTCTTACGAAGTCAGGAACCGAACCTTGTTCCGGATTGTGACAGATGCCAAAAGAAAGGTGTTCCTCCGATGCCTATCTGTGGAGGAGGCTTGGACTATCATGAAGGAAGTTCATGCCGTGTAACGCCCGACAAATTAGGACAGATAAAAATAGAAAGAATTGCCTATATTTTAGAAAGAGAAAAGATAATTATGAATCTTGCAAGTCTTTACAATAAAATCTTCTTGTTAAAGATAAAATAAAAATTTGGTAAATGGAGATTTATGAAGGAAAATTAAAAGATAATTAGATATTAAAGTATCTCATTTCAATTCCAAATCAAGAAGAGATTTAATTTTTGTTAGTGAATTTAAGAAATGGAGATAAAACTCAGGAAATTATCCTTAAGATAGAACTCGTAAAAATACGACAAGCTAATGAATATAAATATAAAACTTTCACAAGATCGGAACCTGCCTCTGGTACCCGAGAAGGTGATAAAATCAATAAGGTAGATAAATAAATGAGTTCAACAAATAATAATATATATGAATATATTTAAAGACTGACTTAAATCTAAAATTTAGTAAATTAAAATGGGCGAAAAGACTTTATAATAAATAATTAATCCCACCTAGAATAGTTAAATAATTATTGGGCTGGAGCATAAATAAAGAAATAATAACAATAATGTTATTATCTCTCAACATAAAACCCTTTCTATATCCACGAATAGGCCAAACCCATAGCCCTTTTTCCCTCACGTTTAAACCAAAAACCCAAGCCCATTCTTTAAAGGCCTTAATGGGCTCCCTACGCTAAACACATCAGCCCTATTCGATGGGATTAGGTCCCCTGTGCATGTAGGAGACTTTAGGGTGTGATCAAACAGAGATAGTGGCGATGGCTAAGGAAGGATTTGATTAAACATGGGAAGTTAGAGTTAGATCAGACTAAAACTCCTTAGTAGGTTTCGGAGAAGGGAAAACCCTTATAAATGGGACCCCGCATGCACAACAGAAGATTACTACTGCTGCTGCGTTCTTAGGATGGGAGTTCGTGAGCTCTTTCCTGTGCATTGTCTTCCTCCTCTGCGTGTGCGTGCGTGTGGTGCGTCGACGCCATCGTCTACTTTCTTCCTCTTATTCCCTGTTCGAGTTCGTGGGTCGTCTTCCTCCTCTTCGTCCTGCTGCTGCCATTGCCAAGAACAATATTCTTCCTTGTTCTTCCTTTTTCCACACTACGTAGGGTCGTTAGCTTCCTCTTCCTCCGTTCATCTATTTGCCTCTTCATCCTTTGTTCTTCGATCTTCGTTCATAGGTAGGTTATCTCAATAACTTAAGCATAAGATGATAATTAAAAGTGTTGCATGCATATAATTCGTGTTGGCATCCATATTATGTGTCCATGATCCCTATTTCCTAGCATTTTGCATAGTTTTATTACGTTTCCAAAGCTTTCTATTTTACATGAAAATAGTGACCAGAATAGTGGACGATATTTAATTGGCGCCTGTCCAGAAGGGCGCTAATTCTTGAATTAGCGTCAGCCTGGTAGACGCTAATTAATGAGCGTCCACTACATCTGACGCACATTCTTTCTGAATAATTAAAAAATAACGCATGCTTAAAATTAAATAAGTATGGAACTTGATGTGTAAAATATTGCATGAGCATGTTTTTAGGATCCTTGAAATTTTTCCTTAATTACTGTGTCTTCTGATCCATGAAGCTTTAGATAAACACTGTTCATGGAATTCCTAAAGAAATGAACAGTACTTTGTTCCTAAGAACGCATCTGTCTGATGCATGATAGTGTGTACACGGAAAAGAATTAGCGTCTGCTCACATAGACGTGAATTAAGGAATTAGCGCTTCTTTACAAAGACGCCAAATCTTGTTTAATTAATAAATATGAATAAATCTAGAAAATCATGAATTAGCATCCATCACATGGACGCGAATTAAAGAACTAGCGCATCCGTACACGGACGCCAATTATAAATAATTTTAATTGATTAGTGAAAATTCTAGAATTGGAGCCTCTTCACAGATATGCGAATTTGTAAATTAATTAATTAAAATTCTGTTAACAAAGAATGGACGTCGCTTCACAGAAATGTGTATTCTTTGATTGACGCCTTCTTAGATTGATGTGAATTCCTTATCGCATGGTTTTCATCGTGTTTTGACTCATATCGCGGGTCTGTTGGCACTTCTGTCTCACGACCGAGATGGAGTCCCTATTTTCATGAGTTTCACGTTTACACCTCGATTCTTGGAGATTGAATGACCCTCCACCGGATATTCCTTCCGTCGGATTGGAAGTTCTCTCTCTAAGGCCTCCGTAAGTCTCCGCTAGCCTTGGAATCCCTCAAGGAAGCCGAGCGGGTTGTACCCTAAAAACCCATGAAACCATGTCTTGTCATGTCACTCTGAAGAAACATGACGCCCTAGCCATCATAGAGCGTGTTCTGGGGTTCTGTGAGAGTCCTATCACTGTCTGGAATTAGCGTCTGGTACAGTTGATGCCATGTTGGAATTAGCGTCCGAGACAGGTGACACGATTTCCTTCGTGTCTGCACTGTTCACAGAATTAGTGACCAGCATAGTGGACACGTATTCTGTAATTGGCGGCGGCCTTAGTGGAAACTAATTGTCCCAGATTCATGATTGTCTGGGTTTTATGTGAGATTTATCGCGACGTCACCTTTGTCAAAGTTCTGTCCTTGAATTCCGTAAATCTACCTTAATGTTCATACAATAGCTTATTCCTTTGAAACTCTATTGGCTATAAACTATAGTGGATGTCTAGATATTTACACGACTCAATGCCTGGCATTAATGGAACCTGTCTGGTCTTGGGAGGAGCACCCAAAAGTACTTGTGCCCATGGGAGCGATATTGACCATGGTGTGGCATTGCACCAAGTGCATGACTTTCTAGATTAGTCTATGGCATTCCACTCTCTCTCTCGTGGCATAAAAATACATGATATTACTTGATGTACTTGACTCGACATGATACTTGCTAGAACTTAAATAGCCAATTCTATTTACGCAACGTGGTAATTGTTTACATGATGTTCTTGATTCATCTTGGAAATCTTGCTAGTTCAACTATATTATTCCTATTGATTCTTGTTCCATATTATCTTGCATTTCTTTCATGCATAGCTATACTTGCATTTCATGTAACAGGTAATCACTTAAAGCAAGCTTGTTCATTGAGATGTAATTCCTACTGAGCTTTTCGGTCATCTAGTTTTATTCCAATGTTTTTCAGGTAATCACGTGGCTAGCGAGGCCGTGACTTTAATGGGAATGGAAAGTGTGCAAGAGAGCTCCAGAAACTAGATGGCCGTTTCTTTTATTTTTCTAGAGTCTAGATTAGTGTTGTGTCTTCTATCTAGATTTAAATGTCAGTGACTAGGTAGTGCGTCTTTTCCTTTTTCTTTCTTAAAGTTGTTATTGAGTCAATAAGTTATAATGAGAAGTATATATCAATAAAGTTTATTTTTGTTAATTATGGTCTTCTTGTGTCTTTAAGTTTTTGCTTCGATTAGCATGACTATATCGCTGCTACGTTCCGAGCAATGTGTTCTGCTGCTATCGGTTCGGGATGTGACATAAGTTGTATCAGAGCTGATGCGTCTCCTAGTTGATTTTGGTGTTTGATTTTAATGATAACAAACCTAGTGGGCTTGTGTGTATGTGCATCATTGAACATGTTCAACAAACAGAGTGTGCTTTTGTATATTTATCAAACAGTATGCATGTTTCATTGAGCAACATGTGTGGAACTTGTTCACATTCTTCAAGAGAAAGTGTTGTGACTTTACAACTCTCAAAATCCTTAAATACTTTGAATGTTGAGTTTGCAGGTTTTCCTTCTATGGAGTTGACCCATTCATTTCATTGCGTTGACTCCTTTCATGTTTCATGCATTTCATCAATGGGTTTTCAAAGTCTTGATTGGGTATTTCATGCATTTTCCACATGAGGAGTTAAAAGTCATGACAATGAGTATTGGTTGAGATTTTCACACAAAACTTGTTAAGCTAACATATACTCACTTCCTATGTTCATGCATGTTCTTCATAGGACTCTTGAGCTAGAGTTCTATTCTATTCATGTGAATCTTGGTGGAGAGTGGTTGATATGTGGTTTTGATATTGTTTAAACTCCAAGGAAGACTTGGTTGTTTATTTTATCAACTAACCCGATCATATTTCCATTGAGCTTTCACTTATTAGACTGAACTACATGCTATCTAGAATTGTAGCAGAGTTTGGTCGACCAAATTGGGCATTTTGGTCGACCGAAATTGCCAGTGTTGGTCGGTCTGTAACTTGTTACAGTTCGGTTGACTGACCCCCTAGTTTGGTCGACCGATTCCGTCGGGATGCAGATCCGGCTTCACGAATCTCATCTGAAACCCATCTAAATCAATCCATTTGGGCTCTAAACTTACCCCTTTGCCCCTAGGGTTATCGTACCTATATGTGAGGGGTTTTGCAATGGTTTTGTAAGGGTTATAATGGTCTTATGTTCAGTCTTATATATACATTTGTAAGAGCTCCGAATTTGATAAATGTGAATCCCTAATGTGCCTATTTTTCTATCTTGTAGGAGAAGAAGACCAAGGAGGAGAAAAGAAGAACTTGTGAAGGGGTTTTGATCTACTTCAAGGCATTTCTGGAGATCGTGGAAGAAGAGAAAGAAGAGTGGAATGATGAAAGGAGCAAGATGATGGTGACTTCGTGATCATCCGTCAACGAACCAAGGAGAACCATATCTTCTAGAGAAGGGGGAGCTTTACATTTGATATATCTTCTTTGTTTCAGTCTTGAGAATTTGTCTTAGGCTTATTATATCTATTTGTGCACATTTCCTTATTTTTTAAAAGGATATTCTATGTGTGTGTGACCGTTTACGTATGGTCATGTGTCTACGGTGCTGCGTTTATTGCAGCATGTCTGTGTGTGTGATGCTGGATTTATGATCCAGAGCGTCTGGAGTTCATCCCCGTTGTTGCTGTGTCTACAGCGTGAGGAGTGTTCTCCTTGTGGGGAGGTTGTTCCCTGTGTGTGTGCAGGCGTAGTCCTGTGTGTATGTTGGAGCTCGGCTCCGTGTTGGGGAGTTATCCCCGAGTGAAGCCTTACAGGTTTGGTAAGGGGTGAACGTATGGAGCCCGTCGTGGTCCCGAACCACCTTAAAATCTTTGTGTCTTGTGGTTTGCACTTGTGTGATTGTGTGTTCCTTCGCTTAATCCATCTATATGAATGAATGAGTCGGGAGAGATTAAGTGAACTTAAATTACTCTATTTAGTTTATTTCCTTCAATCTCGTTAAACTTGTTAATTCCGCTTAGTAAGATTTAAATTTGCCATATGACGTGGAGGGACAATTCAACCCCCCCTTCTTGTCCGCTCGCCAACCAGGCCAACGATTGGTATCAGAGCCACGACTCTATTTTCTTGAGGTCTAACGACCTATAGAGAGATCCCTGTCGGTGAGTTTCATTGAACATCATGTCTGGTAGTTGTGTGTTTACTCTCCGTCCTCGTTATAATTGTAATGACTACATTTTTTAGAGAAATCAGATGTGTGCCTATCTTGGTTTTAATGAGCATGAAATCTGGGAAGTTATATGTAATGGTCCACATAAACTTACATCAAATGAAACTAAGTGGAATGACAAGCATGTGAAGAAAAATGATGTTAATCTTAAGGCTTTAAACTTTCTTAGGAATAGCATAGGATTTAATGTTCTTTCTCGAATTTCTTCTTGCAGGCCAGCCAGAGATTTATGGGATCAGCTGGCGATGTATGAAGCCAATGAAAAGACACTACAAGTTAGATCAGCATTAATGGCTCATAGTGAAGGAAGTTCAAATGAGGGCCATGTAGGAAAGAAGGGCAGCGGGTGCTTGATGGCCGACAAACATAATGAATCAACCAAAGAAAGCTCAGAGGTAGAATCTGAAGGTGAGGAAATTTCTCCTGAAGAGTTAATTGATATTTATGAGGAACTGTTAGAGAGATACAAGAATGTCAAATCAGAAAACAAGAAATTGAAAAAGAACATTGAGAATTTGAAGTCAGAAAATGAATGTTTAGATAAAAAAATGAATATCTTGAATCTAAAGTTGAATTACTTTCAGATGAGATGTCTTGTACGAATGAAGACCTTGAAATGGCTAGAAAATCTAATACCTCTCTTGCATCTGAAAATGATTGTCATGATTTACGTGAACAAAATAAACTCTTGTTGTCCAAGATTTTCACGCTTGCGAAAAATGAAGAATGTTTTAAGAGCAAGCTAGCTTCTTTATCAGGTTATGAGAAAATGTTTGAAAAACTTCTTGACACCGAAATTGACAACAAAAGCTTCATGACCGAAAATGAAGAGCTTAAAAAGAAAAATAGTGCCATGTTGATTTAAATTTCTCTTCTTGAAGGTAGCTTGAAATGTCTTGATAAATTTGAAAATGAAAATTTCTTGTTAAAATCTTAAAATGAACAATTGCTTGCAAAGATTTCAAAGTTTATTGAAATTGAAAAGGTCCTTGAAAAATTGACTGAAAAACTACATTCTATAAATGTTCAAAACAAAGAACTTAAGGAAGAAAATGAAAACTTCAAATCTGTAAATTATTTCTTGAATGATAAAGTGTGTGCATGCGAAGAAGAAATGACAAGTGCCGAATTGCATATTTCTGCTCTAGAAGAAGAGGTGCAAACATTGAAGTTTGATTTGTCTAGATTTGTCAAAGGGAAGGAGAACTTAGATAAAATGCTAGGTGTTAAGGTGAATTTCTAAAAAGAGGGTCTTAGATACACCCCGATCAACAAAAAATCTTTTGAACATAAATTACAAATCTTTTTTATTCATGCTTCCGATATTCTTAGCACTTCTATGCACTTCCTCCCATTGCTCAAATGAAAACTTCTGAAAATGGTTTTGAGAAAAAGAAAATTTTCAACACAAAGCCCATTATGCAAAATAAATTTCAAATAGTTCAAAGTGGGCAGAAAATGAAATCGAATGTTGAATGCTTTTATTGTGGTATGTATGGCCATGTCATGGATGATTGTAATGTTATGAAGAAAGATGACCAAGATGCATGTAAAGATAAATCTCCTTTCAAAGAACAATGAAAAGTTTCTTGTTTCTATTGTGGTTTGCATGGTCACATCATGAAAAATTATTTTTCAAAGCACAATGATGATCTTCATGCTATGAATGCTAAATTCAATTTTCAAAGAAAATTCAGTGATAAACATGTTTTTCATGTTCAAAGGTTTTCATCCAATAAGGGAAAGTTCTATGAAAAAACTCATGCTCATAATGAAAAATCCTTCGGTAGGCCTACTTCCCCTTGTTGCTTTCACTGTGGTAAGTATGGGCATGTTATGAAAAACTGTTAGTCATTGAAAAATCATGATTCCATGCTTCTAGGTTGAATGCTAGGTTTAATTTTTTTAAATCTAGATCTTTTGAAAATAGAAGATGGAATGCTTTTGAAAACTCCTTTGCTCATAAAAGAAAGTCTTTTACTAGAGTTGTTCCTCCTCAATGCTTTTATTGTGAAAATCATAGACATGTTATTGAGGATTACAGGATCATGAAGAATGATGATATGGTGGCAATGAAAATGTCGAAGAAAACTTTTGGTAGCAATGCTACGAACCTCCAGAGACCCAAGAAGACTTGGGTGCCCAAATGTGTCAAATGAGTTGATCTTGATGCAGGTGTGTCTTGAGGTAAATAGAGAATAAAGAGATTCCAATAAAAAGGAACAAGGCACACTCATTTGGTAAAACCCTGACTTTGCTTCTTCTTTATCAAATTTGGTGAATTTGATGTTTTTACTTATGTTAATGTGCTATATTTTTCATATCATGTTTTGAATTCTTCACAAGCCATACAAGGCATCATTGAATGAATATTTGGTATATCAAATGGTGATATGTGAAATGACAGATTAAGTCTGTCAGGAAGCTATCACTATGCGTGAGGTGGTCTTCGGACCTAAGTTCTCCGTCTTGTACCAAAATTTAAAAATTGAAATGTTTGGCTTACGAGAAATCTTCTATTCTGAATGAAATCAATTTGCCCTTGATTTGCATAGCTTTCAAATTGAATCTGAAATTTTTTCTTGTTTCAAGAAGAAAAAAATTTCTGAATTGTGGAATTGTTCGCTCTTTGCTGAATCAATGTTTTGAATGATCATGATTGAACATTTGGGTTCTAAAGAAAATGGTTCTTCATGATGAAATCTGAAATAAAATGCTCATGGTTCAGTTTTAGATTCAATGAAAATTCATCTCTTGGATTTACTGGTTTCATGCTTACTTGAATGTTCTAGACTGCACTAATTGCAAATAAGGTCAAGGCTTCATATAGATTGAAAATCTGCATAAAAAGATTGCATTGGCATTTCTTGCATATCATTCACTCTTTGGCATACATTATCATCTACATGTTGCATACTTTGATTCATGAGTGCTTGAATGCTTTGATTTTCTGGTATATAAAAAGGTGTTGTGTGGAAAGTTGGATTAGGTCCAGCTAGAAACCTTCACTATGCGTGAGAAGATTTTTAGATCAAGTTCTCCGCCTTGTACCAGAAATCACCTTGCTTGAATATTCTCTTGAATCCTTGCATGCCTGTGTGTACTTAATGTATAAAACCATTTCTTGACTTTTCTAAGGCTTCACCTCCTTCATAAATAATAATGATGTGATTTTGTTCATATGTGATACATGTCATACACTAAGGGGGAGGATTTGATTCTGACCGTGCATATGTTTAGGGGCAGTCATAACTGTGTCTTGATAAATTCATTTTATACATGCAAAACATTACCACCACACTTTTGCACTTAATGAAATCAATGGCTTTAATTGATAAGGATTTGAGAAATTATTTCCAACACTTTAAAAGGGACTTGAATCTCTACATAGACATTAAAGAGTAATCGTGAGGAAAAAGCTACCTACCCCACAAAAATTAATAAGTGGAATGTCGAACCTAGTAGCTAGGAATCTCCACTGAAATAAATGAGGAAACTCGTGTCGAACGGTAAAGCAAAAACTCACGAGAAAAATAGAAATACGTGACGAATCCTAGTAGCCGAGAATCCCCATTGAGACATATGAGGAAACTCGCGTCGAACGGTGAAGTCCATTAAAAAGAAACATAATCGGGGTTGTGCGAAGCTACCGATAGTTGAGAATCTAGAGTGAAAGTGTAGAGAGGATATAAACTTCTAGTGTTCTTAAGAAAATCTGAATATCCATATATTTTGAAGCTCATTATTCATTGCATCACATTTCACTTTTGGGTATCATTGTGATGTATGTATTCTATGAATTTCCTCACATCCATGGTTTATGCAGTACTTCGAGTTATGAATGCACAAATCTCTTGGTTATGCTTCATGTCTAACATTTTGAATTTGAATCACATGCTCTTTTCTTAACCCGTGTCCTATTTAGGGGGAGTTACTATTAATACTATGTGTGTGCATGATGGTTGTGCTTGTGTGCTTGTATGTTCATACAGTATGCATTGATTTTGTTGTTATTGATAATAAATGAGAAGAAAAGTAGGGGTACTTATTTTCATCTTGAAATCTCATGTGCATAAGGAGAATAGGTTTGTGTGCATATTTGCATATCATATTTTGCATATTTACATATTTGGCATTTTCAGCATGTACATAGTGCATACACTTTACCATTGAAGAAAAGAAGTCATATAGTGCATATTCGCATATTTTGCATATAGTGCATACATATCTTTAGGTCTCACATGTTCATATCATTTCTAATAACCCAACTGTCAGTTGTCTTTTTGTAGATGATAAAAAGGGGGAGAATGGGTTTGTGTGCTCAAATGCTGAATGTTTTATGATTCTTTATGATTTTGTGCTTAATGAGAGAGAGTAGTTTTGAGAGAGAAGGTGATTGAATGCCTTATCTTTCATTCTCATAACATTCATTGAAATGCTTCTAATCTATCTTTTGGAACTCATGCACACATCGTTTTGTCATCATTAAAAAGGGAGAGATTGTTGCGTCCCCTAGTTGATTTTGGTGTTTGATTTTAATGATAACAAACCGAGTGTACTTGTGTGTATGTGCATCATTGAGCAACATGTTCCACAAACCGAGTGTGCTTGTGTATGTTTATCAAACCGAGTGTGTGTGTGCGTGTTTCATTGAGCAACATGTTCACATTCTTCAAGAGAAAATGTTGAGGCTTAATAACTCTCAAAATCCTTAAATAGTTTAAATGTTGTGTTTGCAGGTTTTCTTTCTATGAAGTTGACCCATTCATTGCATTGCGTCGACTCCTTCCATGTTTCATGCATTTCATCAATGGGTTTTCGAAGTCTTGATTGGGTATTTCATGCATTTATCACATGAGGAGTTAAAAGTCATGACAGTGAGTATTGGTTGAGATTTTCACACAAAACTTGTTAAGCTAGCATATACTCACTTCCTATGTTCATGCATGTTCTTCATAGGACTCTTGAGCTAGAGTTCTATTCTACTCATGTGAATCTTGGTGGAGAGTGGTTGATATGTGATTTTATATTGTTTAAACTCTAAGGAAGACTTGGTTGTTTGTTTTGTCAACTAACCCTTTCATGTTTTCATTGAGCTTTCACTTATTGGACTGAACTGCATGCTATCTAGAATTGTAGCAGAGTTTGGTCGACTGAACTGGGCATTTCGGTCGACCAAAATTGCCACTATTGGCCGGTCATTAACTCGTTACAGTTTGGTCGACCGACCCTTGAGTTCGGTCGACCGATTCCGTCGGGCTGCAGATCCGGCTTCACGAATCTCATCCGAAACCCAGCTAAATCAATGCATTTGGGTTCTAAACTTACCCTTTTGCCCCTAGGGTTACCATATCTATATGTGAGGAGTTTTGCAAGGGTTTTGTGAGGGTTATAATGATATTATGTTTACTTTTATATATACATTTGTAAGAGCTCCGAATTTGATAAGTGTGAACCCTTGATGTACCTATTTTTCTATCTTGCAGGAGAAGAAGACAAAGGAGGAGAAAATAAGAACTTGTGAAGGGGTTTTGATCTACTTCAAGGCATTTCTGGAGATTGTGGAAGAAGAGAAAGAAGAGCGGAATGATGAAAGGAGCAAGATGATGGCGACATCATGGTCATCCGTCAACGAACCAAGGAGAACCATATCTTCTAGAGAAGGGGGAGCTTGACATTTGATATATCTTCTTTGTTTCAATGAATGTGTCTTATGCTTATTGTATCTATTTGTGCACATTTACTTATTTTCTGAAAGGATATTCTATGTGTGTGTGACCATTTGTGTATGGTTGTGTGTCTATGGTGCTGCGTTTGTTGCAGCGTATGTGTGTATGTGCATGCTGCTGGATTTATGATCCAGAGCATCTGGGGTTCATCCCCGTTGTTGCTGTGTCTACAATGTGAGGAGTGTTCTCCTCGTGGGGAGGTTGTTACCCGTGTGTGTTCAGGCGTCATCTTGTGTGTTTTTTGGAGCTCGGTTCCGTGTTCGGGAGTTATCCCCGAGTGAAGCCTTACCGGTTTGATAAGGAGTGGACGTAGGGAGCCCGTCGTGGTCCCGAACCACCCTAAAATCTTTGCGTCTTGTGGTTTGTATTTATGTGATTATGTATTCCTTTGCTTAATCTGTCTATATGAACGAGTGAGTCGGGAGAGATTGAGTGAACTTAAATTACTCTGTTTAGTTTATTTCCTTCAATCTCGTCAAACTAGTTAATTCCGTTTAGTAAGATTTAAATTTGTCATATGGCGTGGGGGTCAATTCAACCCCCCCTTCTTGTCCGCTCGCCAACCAGGCCAACAAAAGCCTAGGTCTTCTTAAACCGTAGGTTTGACCGTAAGTATGTGTTATTTACGTCCTTTTTCCTTATTATCACCCGGTGAGAATGGGTAGAGCTTGGGGCTAAATATTAAAAAGATATATTCTTAAGAATCATAATATAATTAACATTCATTATTATCAAAAAGGATGTAATTATTCTCAAATTAGATAATTAACCTCCATAAATTACTTTTGCAGGAACTTAATGGAGGCAACTAGGTGTGGTTTTGTTCCCCAGGTAGCACTCGTAGACATTCAAGCTTATGCAGATCTAGTTAGGTGAGTCCAGCTATTAGAAAAGGCCGCGGAAGAGAGAGAGAGAGAGAAGGAACAAGCCACAAACTCTAAAAAGTTTAACCCGGCTACGAAGAGACCTAGTAAGGGTTGTAGCTCGCAAAAGGGTAAGAAGCTTAAGAGAGAGAATGGTTGGGTAGCTTCTATAGATTAATCCCGAGAAAGGTGTTAGTTTTGTGATAAATATAATCATCAATCAGAGGTTTGTTGGTGAAAGTCGGGAGCGTGTCTTCGTTGCGGGAGTTTCAACCATAAGATAGCCCGATGTCCTATTCCGGTCCCGAAGCGCAAAGGAGAGACTCAAGCCTTAGTGGAAGCCAAGCCTGCTAAAGAAGGTGTTATTGAAGGTACCCCTCATCCTTAACCTTGAGCTAGTTCTTTTCCCATTCCATACATCTTAGATTCTTTTGCTTGCATCGTTATTTTAGTAATTTGTAGTTTTCCCCATTCTAGAGTAGAGGGTGGTGTGAATTTGGGGACCAAATTCTCTTTTAATGGGGGAGGGTGTAATGCCTGGTAAATTAGGAAATATAAAAATAGAAAGAATTGCCTATATTTTAGAAAGACGAAAGATAATTATGAATCTTGCAAGTCTGTATGATAAAATCTTCTTGTTAAAGATAAAATAAAAATTTGGTAAATGGAGATTTATGAAGGAAAATTAAAAGACAATTAGATATTAAAGTATCTCATTTCAATTCCAAAGCAAGAAGAGATTTAATTATTGTTAGTGAATTTAAGAAATTGAGATAAAACTCGTAAAAATATGACAAGCTAATGAATATAAATAAAAAACTTTCACAAGATTGGAACCTGCCTCTGATACCTGAGAAGGTGATAAAATCAATAAGGTAGATAAATAAATGAGTTCAACAAAAAATAATATATATGAATACATTTAAAGACCGACTTAAATATGAAGTTTAGTAAATTAAAATGGGCCAAAAGACTTTACAATAAATAATTAAGCCCACCTAAAACAGTTAAATAATTATTGGGCTGGAGCCTAAATAAAGTAATCATAATAATAATGTTATTATCTCTCAACATAAAACCCTTTCTATATCCACGAATAGGCCAAACCCATAGCCCTTTTCCCTCACGTTTAAACCAAAAACCCAAGCCCATTCTTTAAAGGCCTTAATGGGCTCCCTACGTTAAACACATTAGCCCTATTCGAAGGGATTAGGTCCCCTGTGCATGTAGAAGACTTTAGGGTGTGATCAAACAGGGATAACGGCGATGGATGATGAAGGATTTGGTTAAACATGGGAAGTTAGAGTTAGATCGGACTAAAACTCCTTAGTAGGTATCGGAGAAGGGAAAACCCTTATAAATAGGACCCTGCATGCACAGTAGAAGGTTACTGTTGTTGCTGCGTTCATAGGAGGGGAGTTCGTGAGCTCCTTCCTATGCATTGTCTTCCTCCTCTCTGTGTGTGTGCGCATGGTGCGTCGACGCCATCGCAATCGTCTGCCTTCTTCCTCTTCTTCCCTGTTCGAGTTCGTGGGTCGTCTTCCTCCTCTTCTTCCTGCTGCTACCATTGCCAGGAACAAACTTCTTCCTTCTTCTTCCTGTTTCCTCACTGCGTAGGGTCGTCAGCTTCCTCTTCCTCCGTTCATTTATCTGCCTCTTCATCCTTTGTTCTTCGACCTTCGTTCAAAGGTAGGATATCTCAATAACTTAAGCATAAGATGATAATTAAAAGTGTTGCATGCATATAATTCATGTTGGCATTCATATTATGTGTGCATGATCCCTGTTTCCTAGCGTTTTGCATAGTTTTATTATGTTTTCAAACCTTTCTATTTTACATGAAAATAGCGGCCAGAACAGTGGACGCTATTTAATTGGCGCATGTCCAGAAGGGTGCTAATTCTTGAATTAGCGTCAGTCTGGTAGACGCTAATTAATGAGCGCCCACTACATCTGATGTGCATTCTTTTAGCATAATTAATAAATAATGCATGCTTAAAATTAAATAAGTATGGAACCTGGTGTGTAAAATATTGCATGAGCATGTTTTTAGGATCCTTGAAATTTTCCCTTAATTACTGTGTCTTCTGATCCATGAAATTTTAGATAAACATCAAAATGTTACTGTTTATGCAATTCCTAAAGAAATGAATAGTACTTTGTTCCTAAGAACGCATCTACCGGATGCATGATAGTGTGTACATGGAAAAGAATTAGCGTCTGCTCACACAGATGTGAATTTTGGAATTAGCGCTTCTTTACAGAGACGCCAAATCCTGTTTAATTAATAAATATGAATAAATCTAGAAAATCATGAATTAGCGTCCATCACATGGATGCGAATTAAAGAACTGGCACCTCCGTACACATACGCCAATTATAAATAATTTTAATTGATTAGTGGAAATTCTAGAATTGGCACATCTTCACAGAGACACGAATTTGTAAATTAATTATTTAAAATTATGTTAACAAAGAATGGACATCGCTTCACAGAGACGCATATTCTTTGATTGATGCCTTCTTGGATTGACGCGAATTCCTTATCTCACAGTTTTCATCGTGTTTTGACCCATATCACGGGTCTATTGGCACTTCTATCTCACGACTAAGATGGAGTTCCTCTTTTCATGAGTTTCACGTTTACACCTCATTTCTTTGAGATTAAATGACCCTCTGCCGGATTGAAAGTTCTCTCTCTAAGGCCTCCGTAAGTCTCCGCTAGCCTTGGAATCCCTCAAGGAAGCCGAGTGGATTATACCCTAAAAACTCATGAAACTGTGTCTTGTCATGTCACTCTGAAGTAACATGACACCCTAGCCATCATAGAGCTCTGTTCTGGTGTTCTGTGAGAGTCCTATCACTTTCTGGAATTAGCGTCCAATATAGTTGAGGCCATATTGGAATTAACGTCCGAGACAGGTGACCCGATTTCCTTCGTGCCTGCACTGTTCATAGAATTAAGAACTGTTGGGATAACAATGGTGCACGACAGAGATTTAGAGGGGGGGTGAATGAATCCCCTCTAAAAATACTTGCAGAATTATAACTTTTCTTTGAATAACTTGCTCAGATCTAGTCTTGAGGCAAACTCTAAGCGTATAAGTTGACTATCTCAAATTCTAGTGGAAGTTGTGACCTACAGAATACAAAACTCAATTGATTCCATTAATCATCACTTGATCGAAGATGAGATACCATCTACTAAGTACTTGGCGGAGGTATGATCTATGACCCATCTACACAAGGATACAACATTCCAGTTCGACGTGACCAAACCTTTCTGCTATACCTTTTGATATACTTAGTGGAGAGGTACTTTTACCTCACTCAAGTGATAATTGGATGAGATCAAATGTTATCTGTAGACGAACAAGTGAAAGACCCTAATCAAGCATCTACTGAAGCACTGGCAAAATGTAAATCACAACAATCACACAATGCAATGAGAATTTTTAGGTGGTTTGGTTTTCACCTACATCCACCCCACACTCAGACCTGGTTTGGTTTTCACCATAGCTTGCGTCTGCTGCGCATCACATCTTACGTTTGTTGCGCATCACAGCTTGCGTACATACCGCTAAGCCTCACAGCTTGCTGTCCGAGATATCCACCTCGCCCGCTGAGCATTACAGCTTAGCTCTGCTGACTCACAACTTGAAGGAATCAGAAATAAAAGAAACAAAAGATGATTCTTAGCACCGGAAAGCTGGAAATGAAAGCTAGAAATTGTAGCTCTCGCAGGAGCAAATTGGCTTGGATCTGATCCAAGGGCCAATCGAACAAGTCTTCAGGATCTTCAATCTCTTCTCTTGATCTCACGATCTCCCTCTTCTTCTTCTTCTTCTCTTTCCCCTACTATCTCACTTTTCTCTCTCAGACATATGGTGCTCTGTTTCTATTTAGAACATGCTCTCACTCTTTTTCTTTTTGGTTCACCCTTCTTCTTCTTCTTTTCTTCTCTAATCATTCATCATTATTTGAAAGCGCAACCGGGTCTTCTATTTAAAGCTCACAAAAGAGGGGTACGTGGAAATCATGTTTCCCGCCCAGAAATTCCCATTGAAGTGTGCTGGTTGGAATCCACGTGTCAGATCTGGTTGGTGAGAGAAGGACACATGGCTGAGTGTTCTTGGAGAGCAAGAGGCCTTGGATCACGTGCTTCAATCACAGAGTCTTGGAACACGTGCCTCACTTAAAGTTCTACTGATCTCAGAGACCTAGTACTTGCATTAATCCTGCCAATTAGAGTAAAAGGCAATTAATCAAACAGTTGACAGATCAGAATTCATACTTAGGTAAAACTAAGATAGAAGCATATGCTCAGACATAGTAGACGTGAAACCGAATGTGCAATAGCCTTGATCTAGTATGTGCACGGACTTGAAAGCATGCACTGACTTGAGTGTTGTCAAGTAAAGATGTGCACAGACCTATATGTGCTATATGCAAATCATGCACTGACCTATATGTGATATATGCAAAACATGCACAAACCTCATTTTGCACAAGGCAAAGGATGCACCGACTTGTATGCAGACAGATAGAATGTGCACTGACCTTGTTCTGCCTAATGAAGGATGTGCACCGACCTTGTTTAGCACAATGAAGGATGTGCACTGACCTTGTTCTGCCTAATGAAGGATGTGCACCGACCTTGTTTAGCACAAGACAAAACCTGCATCGACCTTTATGTGCACAAGGCAAAACCTGCACCGACTTGTACATGCACAGGGCAAAACTTGCACCGGCCTTTATGTGCATGAGACCGAAACATGCACCGACCTTGTGTGCATTCACATAGGATGTGTACCGACTTTATGTGCAGGAATACAAAGAATGCACCGACCTTATGTGCATTTCTACAGAAACATACACCGACCTTCTATACAGTCATACAAGTCATGCATAGACCTTATATACAGACATACAACATGTGCACCGACTAGATATGCATGAAGAATAAATGTGCATCGACCTTGTATATCACACTAGAAATATGCACGGACCTTCTATATGCACAAGGGAAATATGCACCAACCTTGATATGCTCTTGAATTAATATGCAACTTCCTATGATATGATATTTAGATAAAAATCAGATTTGTTTGAGGTATTTATGCATTTCAGTCTCAACATGATTCATAGAATGTCATTATCAAAATCAGGGTTCCAACAATCTCCCCCTTTTTGATGATGACAACTATGAGTCATGTATGATTTCCGAAACATATGAAATTAACAAGTATTTTCACATATTCATTCAGTCAGTCATTCAATCAAGTGTAATCACAAAATTACAATGACAGCCATTGTTTTTCACTTTAGTCAGACTAGGACACATGAACTGACATGCATGACAAGGGCATTCAACACAAGGATGCAATACTGACATTTCTGTGTACATAAAAAAGAAAACTAATGTTTGACTGAAAGGCACAACACACAAGTGGTATAGACACAGAAATTCAAGAACTTGGCTTCCTAATTCAGATCAATCAGAATAACTGTTATTACAGTCATCATGTCTCTTCCTCTCCCGTATATAGAAAACTCCAAAAAAATATTTCTCCAAATATACCAGATACAAAAACATGAACAAATGATCCTCTCCCCCTTTGTCATTATCAAAAAGATACAAGCTTAAGAGTTTTAAACATCAACTGGACTTGTTCTGCTGGAGCTGGCACCTCTGGTTCTGATTCTTCTGACAGGAGCTCTGCTTGAACTACCCCTCAACGGAATTGCCATTGGAAAAGGGGAGGGAATCCTGTCTACTTTAGTTCTTAGAGCTGCAAACTTAGTTGTCATTTTGATGTCATTCTGCTGAACTTGTGCTTGTAGTTCTTTTACAGTGGATGTCAGATCTTCAAACCAGTTTTGGAGCATAGTACACATATCTTCCACCTGTGAAGTCTGCTGGTGATGTATCTCAGCCATTGAGGTGGAGGTACCGGGGGCTTGAGAAGAAGCTATTTCTCTGAATTTGACAACAAGATTCTGAACCTGAGCTTGGACAAAGTCCAATTTCCCATAGATGTTTCCAAGCTGTATAATACTACCCTGAACATCATCTGAAATAGAGTTATTTCTCTAAGACATAGTCTACTGGTCTTCTCTTATTAAGTTGAGCTGGTTTCTGATGATTTCTAGTTCACATTTGATATCAAAAGCATGAACTAGCATTTGTGTAGATTTTACATAATTATCTGCTTGAGTCAGTCTTATATCCTTCATAAGTGTTCCAGCTTTCTCACATGCATGTAGAAGAGAATTGAGGAATCCATGAAGTTTTTCATCACATTTGTATTTATCATACACAAATTTCTCCCACTGGCTGTTTATAGTTTGTTCAACATGTAACATTCTGTCATCCAGTCTTTGAATAGCTGAATTCAAGTGCATAAATTGTGCATTCATAGATCTGCTTTGATTCATACTGAGATTTACCAGTGTGGTAAGCATTTCTGCAATTTGTGGTCCTGAGTCATATCCACCTGAACTAGAAGGTTGTAAGTCTGGAGGTATGAATGGTTCTTCAGGAGAGTAAGGAGGTTGTATCCAAAATAAAGTCATAGGTCCTTGATGAGATCCATAGAAGGGAGCAGGACCTAGAAATTATTCCTGTGGAGCTACTACCTCAGCTTCTTGGACTTCCTGGTGTTGCTCTTCCTGAACCTCTTCCATTCTCTACTCTTCCTGAACCTCTTCCATCCTTTGCTCTTCCTGTAGATCTCTCTCTCTTTGCTGTTCAACTCTCTGTTCAGACCGATCAACTGCTACTTGTTGCTGAGGATGCTGTCCAAAATGATCAAAGAGCTCATCAATGTGTTGATCTAATTGTTGCATTAATTGATCATCAGTTAAGTTTAGCTCATGAATTTCTTGCTCCAATTGTAAATCTCTAAGTTGCTGCTCTGCAGGAACTTCATTTGTTTCTTCTTCCATTTCTTCAATAATGTCTTCTTGTTGCTCAACAATCTGTTCATCCTCAGCTGTCACTAGGTGAAGCTCTTCTTGAGGCACTTGGAGAGGCTATTCTAAAACCTGTTGAATCTCTTGTTCAACCCGTATTGACTCTACTAGCTCAGCTGCTGGTGGCAGTTCCTCCCCTGACCATTCTGAGGATGTTCAGTATGTCCTTCGATATGTGGTGGCTAAGGTTGTTCAGCAATGACACCTTGTACATCTGTTGGCTGTTGTTCTGTCTGTTGTTCAGCTTGAAGCTGACCCTTTTGCACTGATGGGACCTCCTTTTCTGCTTGTTCCTTTACTTGACTGACCGAAGATGGCTTCAACTTCATGAACTTAGATATGAAATCCATATTATAGACATTCACCTTGGGTATCTTCTCAAAAGTCTCATTCTCTAAAGAAATATTCACTTCCTTGAATATAACAGTCAAGTGGGCAGCATAGGGTAAGCTTCTCCTAGACTCCTTACAGGTCCCCATAATCTAAATCATTATGTCTGGTAAGCATACCCTGATCCTTTTCAGCAAACAAAAAAGTATAAACCTCTGAGACTCAGTTAACCTTCCTCTTCCTCCAATTTGTGGGGTTATCATTGTTGTAAGTATGTGATGTAATAACCTCTTTAATGGAGAAAACTTGTTTGCATTAAACTAAGTTAGTTTTGCTTGATTCTTGTCTTTGGGATTACTAGGCAAACCTATGATAAGGGAGTAGGCCTCATGTTGATTGTATTAAAAACTCCTTCTACTTCTCCATCTTCTGGAATTCTAAAGATTTTATGTAGAAAATGCCTAGATATGTCAATCTTTGTCCCCTTGACAAGAGTCCAAATTTTGGACTATTCCGGATCATATTTCAGATTATTGTAAAACTCTACAACTAGTCTAGGGTAATAAACCCTATGTTTACCCAGAAATTTCCTCCATTTTTGAAAGCTAAACAACTCCAACAGTTCAGGAAATTTTGAAATCATTGCCTGGTCATTGAAGTCCACATACCGTGGGAACATTATCTTGCCAGCTTCCAATACTAATGCTGCTTGCTTTGACGACCTAGCAGGATCATCTTCTTCTTCAAACTCTTCATGAGTGGTTTTTGCAGCAGGTGTCTGATGCCACTTGGAAGGAATTCATGATTCCTTTTCTTTCCCTTTGGCTGACTTCTCTTTAAGCACTGCATAGCTGATACCTTGATCATGTGCCATTTTTGATCTTTTATCCTTTGGTGGAGCCTATGCAGCCTCTGCTGGCGTGGAATCCTCTTGCTACTGCTCCTCCATCGCCTTTCTCTTCCCCTTGCTCTTGGCAGCCGGAGACGACATGGTAGAAGCAGTGAAGAGTGGAGGACGAAGAGTAGAAGAACTAGTAGAAGAAATGTGGAAAGGGAAACTGGAGAGGCCAAGCTTATGGTCTGGGCACGAGCGAAGGAATCGTGAATGTGGGAATGAGCACCGGCGTGAATGAAGAGGATATGATAGGCAATGTAAGTAGGGTTAAGTTTTTATATGAAATTCTGCCGACTTCACCAATTTCAATAGTTAATACCCAGAATACCCTTCACTTTTAAAGAAATGCCTTTCTACACCCTTACGTGATTTCCAGCATATGGGATTATATCTTATAGCATAAATCTTCACATATTATACCTTTGAAGGAAAATTAATGGAAATAAAATAATTTTATCAAGGACACAGCCCAATCAGAGAAACCATTAATCTTACTAGCCATTTTCAATGGCCAAAACTGATTGAAACATCTATTTTATATTGAACTTAAAAATAGTTTTGGTTTACTGAAAAGAGCTCAGAGTCAACCATATTTTCTATTGAACTTTTGTAAATTTTGATTGAGCATTCCAGTCTTACTACACCTTTTTACTGAAGGAGACATGTTGATCAAACACTAGAATCCCTGGTTACTCAGTGCAGTTTACCTTTATGCTTCATATTTTGAACAGAGATATCATCTATTATCATGACATGACCCCTGAATTTCTTTTAAACAGATGGTCAATTTCTCAAATGATATGCCATTGCTCTGCCTTTTTCATTTTTATTTAATGGCGTATTCCCTGGTCTTTTAACAGATTCTTCTTAAAACATGGCTTAAGAACCATATAAACACCAGATTTTCTACCAGATTGACTCATTACTCAAGACTTTCAGATTTTTGGAGAATCTTCTGAACAGTTCCAATTTATACTGTTTTAAGACTATTGAAGATACATTCAAGGATAATTATGAACATTTTAAGATAGGATTTAATCTTCATAAACAGAGAATCACAATTCAGTTAAGATCAGTAATTTATTCTAAGTTCAGAGTGATCTTAGTAGCTAAAAGTCGAAAGTTAGTGAAGGTGACAGATTTCAGATATTACTCCCCCTGAATAACACAGTCTATGAACTTGTTATGTAGAAGAGATAAGAAAATGGATGTGGATAGATCAAAGTGAAGATGAGTAAGAAGGTAGGAAGGAAGGCCGCACAAGAGCAAGGACAAGTCTTATGACCAATTTGCACACAGCCAAGGACTTAGCCTTAATAGCTCAGGAATTAACCAACAGACCTCTATATAGAATTCAGCAGCTCTCAAACTTCAGTTTGTAGAAAAGTCAATATTTCCAAAAGAATATTTCCCAACTACGGACTTGTGATCTTAATCATGAGTTGCATTGATTCCAAAAATAGTATCTCAGCAGCACCACATCACTTTGTATAAGCCAATTCTAGCCCATTATCAAAACAACATTTCAGCAATATACCAGGTAGCACTTGGCAGAGCTCATATCCTGACAACTAGTCATAAGCCACTATTACTGACAATCTCAACTCAGCTCAGCTCAGCTCAGCTCAGCTCCCCCTCACTATGTGCAGTGGTTTCAGCCAAACATTAAACCTTTTCTTAAGGTACACAATGATGCAGCAATGAAATGCACATAACCATTTTAACACTACATGCAAATTTTAGACCTTTGGTACTAGGCAAAGGACTTGATCTTATGCAGACCACCTCATGCATGGCAATAACTTTTAGACAGATAACATCTGCCCTTTAGTATATTACCATTTATATACCATAGAGGTCATGCAAGAATATGCATCTACTGTGAACATGAATGATTAACATAAAAGAATTTTATCATGGAAATTCTCATATGAGTTATGCATATGTCAGATGATCAGAAATTCAACATTCATTACAATACAGCATCAATCAAAAATATTAATTGATATGATAGCATTCAATAGCAACAAACGAGTCACTCTGACCAATCAAGCAGTAACTCAAAGAAGAATTATTCAAACCATAAAATAAGCAAAATAAGAAAAAGTAAGAATGGGGTTCAACTGACCTTCATGTGCCTTGTGTTTTTATTCAACCCCTTTTTATTCCTTCCACCAAGGCACACCTGCAAGAGAAGATTATCTCGCATATCTAGGAACCCAAGAACTCTTGGGTCCTGTCAGATGAGTAACACCTCTGGTAGGTGTACTTCAGATATTCATGGCAGTAAATGGATCAAATTTCATCCAAAAACATTCAAACCTAGTATGACCGGGTTTTCCACAATTGCTACAAATAGGATGTCTATGCATGAACTTGTTCCTTCCATGAGTGTTTCTAATTATAGACACTTGATCATGTTTATCATAAAAATGTTTCTTTACTGACCAGGATTGAGATGCCACATGCCCAAGTTTTCCGCAGTTAAAACACTTCATGTTCTAAACATGTTTCTTAGCATGATACTTATATGCATGATTGTTTTTAGCATGAAACTTGTGAGCAATGTGATCATTATGTGATAGGTAATAACAATCATGCATGTGGTGCCCATATCTACCACAGTTGAAACATGAATTTCTATTTTTGTTCTTATTTGCATGCATGCGTGAAATGGAATAAGACTTAGCATGCAAATTTACACTATTTCTGGAGATATTTCTAACATTCTTCTGAGCATGCTAGTTCCTATTCTGAGATGCATTTATTTTCTTGAAAGCCTTCATGTCATCAGATATCATTACTTGGCAGTCATCCATAACATGACCTGCCTTACCACAGTAATGGCATGAAGTGTTTTTAGTGTATGCATGTGAATGAGTAGGGGAATTCTTGAGAACATGCACTGAACTATCAGATTTCTCAGAAATAGAAGAATTCTCAGCATGGACAGACTTCATAGAACCAGTAGAAATAACTTTTGTTTTATTCAGATTCTTTTTCTTCTTTTCCATCTTTTTAAGATTTTTAGTTGATTTTATTGATTTTTGAGCAGTAAATTGAAAGACAAATGAGCAGGATGTTTTGGGTTGTTCAGAACTTCTCACAAATGAAGTTGAGAGTTTATTTTCAACTTTCTTCTTATTAACTGGATTATAACCTAGTCCTTCTCTCTGAAAGTTCACTTTAGTTCCAAGAATGTTATCTATATTTTCTTTACCTTTAACAAATTTAGACATGGAAATGTTCAAATTACGGATTTCATATTGTAAAGAAGCAATGCTCATCTCATAATTAGCAATGTCATTTTCACAGGAGATTACTTGATGATGCAGTGCATCATTCAAACTTTGGAGTTCGTCTATTTCCTATTTTAGCTTTGTTTCACAGTTAGCTACATTCTCTTTCAAGACAGATTTTTCCTTTTCCATAGCTAACCATTTTTCTGACATGACAATGTTCAGGACCATTAGCTTTTTATTCTGTTCTTTCAGATGGTTATTTTCTTCCAACAGTTTATCTTCAGATTGATCAGCTTCCCTTTTCTTTTCAAGCAACGGCTCATTTTCTTCTTTTAAGGACATGATTAGACTCTTCTGCATGTCATCATTAGAATCAAGATCATCAATTAATTCCTTTAAAAATGCACATTCATTGCATGAGTTTTCAGTTTCAAGGAGTTTGTTTCTAAGACTATCATTCTCAGATTTCAATCTATTTAATTCAGATTTCTCCTTGTTAAAATCCTGTAATTTCATTTTAAGGTTGTCAATTTCAGCTTTCAATATTTCATCTTCTACATTATCAGATTCAACATGGTTAACACATTTCTATTTCTTTTTCAATGATTTATTTTCCTTTCTTATTTTCTCAGACATTACAAACAAATCAGTGTAAGCTCCCTCCCATTGATCTACTGTGTAATCTTTGAAAGGAGAGCTTACCTATTTATCTGTAGTTTCACCACTTACCACAAAGCATTTGTGGTCTTCCTTCTGTTTCCTGACTGGACTGATCTTCTCCATGATTTCCTTAGCAGTCCTGCACACATTCACACTAGGAGACAAGTTAACATCTATCGCCCTTTTTACCATCTCCAGGGCTTTCAAGTTTTCCGCATTCTTAAGTCTTTCAACAACAGTCCATATGAATGGATCCTCTGGAACATTGTATGGACTGTGTGCTATCAAGACCCATAAGTTCGAATCTACAGAGATTACAAAATCTCTTAACTTCCCTATCCAATCATAAAAGCTAGAACTGTCAAATCTCGGTGGATTGTTCATGAAGAGAATTTTAAAACAAAGACAAGAGCGCAAGGGATGCACCAAAGATGCAGGATCTGATCTGTAGATCGTTGGATCTAAGGACACAGAAGCCCGCTCTGATACCAATTGTTGGGATAACAATGGTGTACGACACAGATTCAGAGGGGGGGTGAATGAATCCCCTCTAAAAATACTTACGAAATTATAACTTTTCTTTGAACAACTTGCTCATATCTAGTCTTGAGGCAAACTCTAAGCGTATAAGCTGACTATCTCAAATTCTATTGGAAGTTGTGACCTACAGAATATAGAACTCAATTGATTCCATTAATCATCACTTGATCGAAGATAAGATACCATCTACTAAGTACTTGGCGGAGGTATGATATATGACCATCTACACAAGGATACAACATTCCAGTTCGACGTGGCCAAACCTTTCTGCTATACCTTTTGATATACTTAGTGGAGAGGTACTTTTACCTCACTCAAGTGATAATTGAATGAGATCATTTGTTATCTGTAGAAGAACAAGTGAAAGACCCTAATCAAGCATCTACCGAAACACTGGCAAAATGTAAATCACAACAATCACACAATGCAACGAGAATTCTTAGGTGGTTCAGTTTTCACCTACATCCACCCCACACTCAGACCTGAGTGTGACTTACTGTTGCCTAACAGCTTGAACCGCTACGCACCACAGCTTGCATCCGCTGCACATCATAGCTTGCATACATACCGCTGAGCCTCACAGCTTGCTGTCCGAGGTATCCACCTCGCCCGCTGAACATTATAGTTTAGCTCTGCTGACTCATAGCTTGAAGGAATCAGAAATAAAAGAAACAAAAGATGAATCTCAACACCGGAAAGTTGGAAATGAAAGCTGGAAAATGTAGCTCTCGCAGGAGCAAACTGGCTTGGATCTGATCCAAGGGTCAATCGAACAAGTCTTCAGGATCTTCAATCTCTTCTCTTGATCTCACGATCTCCCTCTTCTTCTTCTTCTTCTTCTTCTCTTTCTCCTACTATCTCACTTTTCTCTCTCAGACATACAGTGCTCTATTTCTACTTAGAATAGGCTCCCACTCTTTTTCTTTTTGGTTCACCCTTCTTCCTCTTCTTTTCTTCTCTAATCATTCATCATTATTTAAAAGCGCGACCAGGTCTTCTATTTAAAGCTCGCGAAAGAGGGGCACGTAGAAATCACGTTTCCCGCCCAAAAATTCCAATTGAAGTGCGATGCTTGGAATCCACGTGTCAAATCTGGTTGGTGAGAGAAGGGCACGTGGCTGAGTGTTCTTGGAGAGTAATAGGCCTCGGATCACGTGCTTCAATCATAGAGTCTTGGAACACGTGCCTCACTTAAAGTTCTACTGATCAAAGAGACCTGGTACTTGCATTAATCTTGCAAATTAGAGTAAAAGGCAATTAATCAAATAGCTGACAGATCAGAATTCATGCTTAGGTAAAACTAAGATTGAAGCATATGCTCAGACATAGTAGACGTGAAACCGAATGTGCAACAGCCTTGATCTAGTATGTGCACCGACTTGAAAGCATGCATTGACTTGAGTGCTGTCAGGTAAAGATGTGCACAGACCTCACTGACCTGTATGTGATATATGCAAAACATGCACAGACCTCATTTTGCACAAGGCAAAGGATGCACCGACTTGTATGGAGATAGATAGAATGTGCACTGACCTTGTTCTGCCTAATGAAGGATGTGCACCGACCTTGTTTAGCACAATGAAGGATGTGCACTGACCTTGTTCTGCCTAATGAAGGATGTGCACCGACCTTGTTTAGCACAAGGCAAAACCCGCACCGACCTTTATGTGCACAAGGCAAAACCTGCACCGACTTTTACATGCACAAGGCAAAACATGCACTGACCTTTATGTGCATGAGACCGAAACATGCACCGACCTTGTGTGCATTCACATAGGATGTGTACCGACTTTATGTGCAGGAATACAAAGAATGCACCGACCTTATGTGCATTTCTACAGAAACATGCACCGACCTTGTATACAGTCATACAAGTCATGCACAGACCTTATATACAAACATACAACATATGCACCGACTAGATATGCATGAAGAATAAATGTGCACCGACCTTGTACATCACACTAGAAATATGCATGGACCTTCTATATGCACAAGGGAAATATGCACCGACCTTGATATGCTCTTGAATGAATATGCAACTTCTTGTGATCTGATACTTAGATAAAAATCCGATTTATTTGAGGTATTTATGCATTTCAGTCTCAACATGATTCATAAAATGTCATTATCAAAATCAGGGTTCCAACAACAACCACCACAATAGATGCATATTCTGTAATTGGCGGCGGCCTGAGTAGACGACAATTGTCACAGATTCATGATTGTCTGGGTTTTATGTGAGATTTATCACCACGTCACCTTTGTCAAAGTTCTATCCTTGAATTTCGTGAATCTATCTTAATGTTCCTACAATGGCTTATTCCTTTGAAACTCTATTGGCTATAAACTATAGTGGATGTCTAGATATTTACACGACTCAATGTCTAGCGTTAATGGGGCCTGGTCTGATCTTGGGAGGAGCATCAGAAAGTACTTGTGCCCATGGGTGCTATATTGACCATGGTGTGACATTGCACCGAAGTGCATGACTTTCTAGATTAGTCTATGGCATTCCACTCTCTCTCTCGTGGCATGAAAATACATGATATTACTTGATGTACTTGACTCGACATGATACTTGCTAGAACTTAAATAGCCAATTCTATTTACGCGGCATGGATCTTATTTACATGATAATCTTGATTCATCTTGGAAATCTTGCTAGTTCAACTATATTATTCATGTTGATCCTTGTTCCATATTATCTTGCGTTTCTTTCATGCATAGTTATACTTGCATTTCACGTAACATGTAATCACTTAAAACAAGCTTGTTCAATGAGATGTAATTCCTACTGAGCTTTTTGCTCATCCAGTTTTATTCTAATATTTTTCAGGTAATCAAGTGGCTAGCGAGGCCGTGACTTTAATGGGGAGGGAAAGTGTGCAAGAGAGGTCCGAAAACAAGATGGCCGTGTCTTTTATTTTTCTTGAGTCTAGATTAGTGTTGTGTCTTCTATCTAGATTTAAATGTCAGTGTCTAGGTAGTGCGTCATTTCCTTTTTCTTTCTTAAAGTTGTAATTGAGTCAATAAGTTAAAATAACAAGTTTATATCAATAAAGTTTATTTTTGTTAATTCTGGTCTTCTTGTATCTTTAAGTTTTTACTCTGATTGACATAACTGTATCGCTGCCACGTTTCGAGCAAAGCGTTCTGCTACTATCGATTCGGGACGTGACATGCCGGATCAGCCGGGGCCCATCAAGCCGGGCCGAAGATGAAAATTAAAATCAAGAAGTTGGGATATTACTGGCCAACTATGTTCGACGACTGTTGCAAATATACCAAGTCATGTCATAAATGCCAGCAACATGTTGCAATCCTTAGAAGACCCCCAATACAGTTGCATCCAACAGCGCCCAGTTGGCCTTTTGCTCAATGGGGCACTGATGTTGTGGGCCCAATGCACGTGGATTCATCAGGATGTAGATATATTCTAGCAGTAATAGATTACTTCACCCGATGGGCAGAGGCTGTGGCTCTAAGAGAAGTGACGGGAGAAATTGTGGCCAAATATGTCCGTCGAAATATCATATTTCGATTCGACGTGCCCGATCAAATTATCTCCAACAACAGAAGCCACTTTCGGAATCAGAAGGTCCATAAATTGACCGATAAATTCAAGATTGATTGGAGGACATCCAGCCCGTACAACCCACAAGCAAATGGGTTAGCAAAAGCCTTCAACAAAACATTATGCACACTTCTAGCCAAGACGATCAGCTCTAGCAAGAAGGATTAGGAAGACAGAATGTACGAAGCACTATGGGTGTACCGTGCCGTATATAAGGCCCCGACAGGTTGCTCACCATTCTCACTCGTGTACGGCTCGGAAGCGATCATCCTGATAGAGCTGGAGATACCCTCGCTGCGAGTGGCGATCCAGCACGAACTGGTCAAAGATGGCCAAGCCAATATAGAAAGAAGATTGGAGGTGCTCTCCGATTTGGAAGAACATCAGCTCAAAGCCCAGTAAAACATACAGGTCTACCAGGCCCGTATGGCCCGCACCTTCGATAAGCTCGTCAAAGAGCGAGAATTCAAGAAAGGAGACCTAGTCATGGACAAACAAAAAGAAGTTATGGCGGCCAATCCCAAAGGCCAATTGATCAAAAATTGGATAAGGCCTTATGTGGTCCAGAAAGTTTATGAAGGCGATGCTTATGTCATCGTCAACCATCGGGGGAAAGTTCAGTTTCCATCCCTCAATGGGAAACACCTGAAGTTATACCATGCACCGCTTCCTCAGCTCGGCGATCAACTGAAACCAATTTCCCACAATGAACAAGATTGTATCTCGGAGCTCTTGTAGTGAGTCACCAAAACCACTTAACTCGGCATCCAAGGCCTTCCGGGGTCTTAGCCGAGGGGCACGACCTAGACCTTCTGTCTAAGTAGGAGAAACCCGAACTCCTTGCGTCGGTGCGATCCTAGCATCGATGAGCCACTTAACTCAGTGTCCATGGCCTTCCGGCGTCTTAACCGAGGTGCACGACCTAGACCATCCGTCTAAGTTGGAGAAACTCAAACCCTTTGCTTCGGTGCAATCCCAGCATTGTTGAATCACTTAACTCGACACCCATGGCCTTTCGAGGTCTTAGCCGAGGGGTACGACCTAGACCTTTCATCCAAGTCGGAGAAACCCGAACACCTTGCGTCGATGTGATCCCAGCATCGATGAACCACTTAACTCAGTACCCATGGCCTTCCGGGGTCTTAGCCGAGGGGTACGACCTAGACCTTTCATCTAAGTCAGACAAACCTGAACTCCTTGTGTTGATGCGATCCCAGTATCGATGAACCACTTAACTCGGTGTTGACACCCATTTTTAGCCCGCAAGTTATGTCATTTCTCTTTTTCATCATTTTGGATGTCCCAAATTAATCATTATTTTGGAGCGTTCATTGGATGGATTTCGAGCCAATTTCATTGTTACATTCCCTTTGAGCATTGGAGATCATAATTTCTTAGAGCCCTGGAGCCTATTTTTCACCTTCTGACCTTCCAAGTCGACTTGCGGCCCATTTAGGTCGACTTCCCTCCGGAATGCGGCCCCTTTCGCTGCGTAGTCTTAAAAATGGTCCATTTTTACCCCCTTCCTTTTATCCATTCATTAAGTGTCCTTCGCCAAAGTTGTTCCTTTTTTAAAGCCCTACATTTTCTTCTTCTATGCCATTATCCAGTTCTCCACCGTTTTCAAGCCCCAATAATTTACTCTGTTCTCACCCTATTTTCTCTCTCTTCTGATCATTTTTTCCTCTTGGTTTCTTCATAAAAGTTGTTCATCGTTCAGTTCTCTACAATTTTTTATTCTACCACTTTTTCTAATTCTGCATTGTTTTAAAGATATTCTCTGATTTCTAAAGTCGCGCGAGCTTGGCAGCCAAACATTGATAAAAGGTCAATTGTTGACCGTTACTGTTCATACGGTCCAATGTGGACCGCTTAACATGATAAATGGTCAACAGTTGACCGTGTGAATAGTAAAGTATTTCACTTTTTTTATTTTATTTTTGAAATGTCAAAAAACGGTCTTCTTGAGACCGCTTATGTCAAAAAACGGTATGTGGATGACCGTTTATCCAATTTTTGTGCCAAAAGTCTCCCGATCGCCCCCTGATTCATTGAGCGGTCTACCCCTAGACTGCCCTATTCGTTGAACGGTCTATCGTGCGACCGTTTATACCCCAAAGAGTCCAAAAGTTTCTGAACTCTGTCTTCTTCGCCGCCGGATTCTTAGGCCGAACCTGTGCAATGGGGCATCCTTATTATGGTTCTATCTTCTAGAATACTCCATGAAATTGAGCCTCGTTTGTTGCTGTGTCTTCCCATTTGTATTATCTTAAATTTGGTATATGGATCACGATTTTTAATTGACTATATCTCCTGGAATCTTGGCCGCAATATCAGGTTTTATATATTTTCGCGTCACACAAACTCTTCCAGATTAGGCTCCGGGGCCACCTTCCATGGACTCTATCTTCCAGATCCTTCCACCAAAAAGAGTCCCATTTGTTCCTAGCTCTTATCCTATCTATTATCTCGAGATTTGGTGGACTCTATCTTCTGGAATCGTAGGAGAAAGTTGGGGGTTTCACCACTTTTCTATATAAACCTGCCCATATTTCCTGTGCGATGGGGGCGTGTTTTAAAGGCGACGGCGAAGCCATGCCGGATTTTCTACTCAACCCTTTGACCCTAGCCTGAAGAGGGAAGTATTATCTTTCCATTGATTTATTATTTGCTCGATTTCATCATCGTTTACGCTCCTAACTTGGCCCCTACTTTTGGCAAATCATCATAGTTTGTTGATTTTCTGCTACAACTTCACGACGGGGGCCTTTTCATCAAGCCGGGGCAGAGTCATGCTTCATCCGTTTTGTCCTCCTTTGACCCTATCTTGAAGAGGGGAGTATTAGCTTCACGTTGATTATATGTTTGCCTTATTTCTCAAATCTTTTCCCCCTCTTCCAAGCCCCAACTTTTGAAGTTTCATCACACTATTCTGCACTTTGCCGAAACTCAGATTTCTTGCGACGGGGGCATGTTTGCGTCGCCGGTGCAAGGCCGTGGGGCACTCTTGATCCGTCCTTTCAACTCCAAGCTATAGAGGGAAGTATAATCTTTGTGTTTCTTGGTTTTGGGTTCATTACCTCGTCATCTTCCTTCATATTTTTGTCTATGAGTTTTGCACTTTCATTCTATTTTTACACTTAGTCATTTTTCTCTCATGTTCTGCACCCTTCTGTTTTCTTGAGTTTTCCACCCCATTTTTCACTACTATCTTCCTCGTTTTAAACTATCCTTTTTGCCCTAGTTTCACCACAACATTCTCACCTTTCCATAGCATCCCCTATTTCCTCTTTTGGTGTTCTATCTTGTGAGATATTCATCATTCTTTGAGTCCGCTTTATGCACTGTTCTGTATTTTCTGCACAGTCCGCATTTTTCGCCAACTCTCCGGTGTCATAACTTTCTGTCCCGACATCCTTTTGGAGTAATTCTTATTCCTGCTTCTTCACAACACTCAATTCTTCTGTCATATCAAATATCTCCCCATTTGGACTTCATTTGCCATACTGTTTGCATCCGTCTTTGCACCCAATTTACACTATTTGCACAGTTTTTCTTGTGACTTGCACTTTTGCACCTTCTTTATCTATGTTCATCATGGCTTATAAATCAATCGTTGCACTCTAGTCTCATCACAATATACACACCTATTGTTTGCACCCTTCCATAGGGGTTAAAAACCCTCCCCGGGTAAGTTTGCTATCAATCTTTCATGCTACTTTAAACACTTGGGCAGATTTCTACACTTAACATTTTCTAATGGGTTTTGCCTCTTATTTTGTGTTTGTTTCATGGAAAAGCATGGAAAGTGAGGCCCTTACCTTCTAGCCGGCTGGAAGGCAAGGAGAGGTAATCCACATAGTCCCCGCATCTTGATATTGAGCGTGATCATCCTCTTTTTCCAAGGTACACAACGCACTTAGTATTTTATATTCTTTTGGCATTGTCATTCCTTGGTGGCGATCACGGTATTCTTTTACATCTTTTATCACCTTTGTCTTGCTGTATGATAATGCTACCATATTTACATAGTCACATGTTCATGATGTTCACTTGATATGCACATTGTGTTATCACTTATGCACATATGCTTGTCTATGTGACTTGTGACACCACGCTCCACATTTTCCACGTCATTAGCTTTTTGTGGCGATCACGGTGGGACCTCTAGTGCCCATCACTTTGTCCATGGTTTCTTGCGATCTTGGTGTGTATATTCATGTTTAGATAGCATTTCATATCTTCATATTGTTCATCTTGTTTGCATCCATCTTGTTATGTTTGCTTGTGTTCAGTATATCTTGATTTGCTAGTTTTAGGCTTGAAATTACATGCACTCTAGTGCACATAGGATCATGCATATTTACATATTGTAGTTACATTTCCCTCGATAAGTGACCCTCTCACTCCCATATTCCTTGGGCTCGACTAAGTGATCTTATCCGAGACCTCCATAAGTCCCCGCGAGCCATGGATTCCCACACGGACGCCGGGCCGGTTGTACCTTTCCACCCCTTAGGCTTGCATTTGCATACATTGTAAAGGAGTTAACCCTAGTCAACCCAAAGTTTGGACCTTATTCCCTATAGGATACCTATCTTGAGGGAATTAATCTTAATTTAAAAACATTTAAAGGCCCACCAAAACTTTGATAATAAAATATTTCCCATCATATTAACTTGGTTGACTTGGGTGAAATCCTACATATTGTTTGTGTTGTTTGGGCTTGTCCAAGCCCATTTGTGTCATTTTGTGTTGCATCCCTACTATCCATATAGGTTTTGTCATTAGGCCCACTTAGGCTAGTCCATTCTGTGTGTCCATTTGTCTAGTCACATTGTCCTGGGTCCTTTGTTTTTCCCTTTGCATTATTGAGTCAGCCTCCTCTCCGATTCTCGAGTCCTCTTACTTCCCTCATTGTATTCCCTTGATTTTTTCTATATAAAGTCTCCATTTGCCTTCATGGAGCGCCATTTTTCTCCTGTATACTACCCTTCTTCATCCCCATCTTCCTATTCCCGCGTGGATTCCTCTTTCCACGCGGGCCCATCTCCTCGTGGCCCTTCTGACTCACAAGCGAATCTCATGGCCCACTCATCACCTCTTGTTAGCCAAATGGACCCAGTCCAGGCCCAAAAACTCACTGTTGATCACCTTAATGGGCCTCATTCTAATAACGGGACTCATTCACCTAATGGACCTTATTCCTTTGACGGGTACCATTCTCCTAGCGGGCCTTATCCCTTCAATGGGCCTCATCCTTCTAACGGACCTCCATCTTCTACTCTTAATGGACCCCCTTTCTTTAGCGGGCCTTCTTATTCTCCTAATGGGCCCACTTCTCTTAATGGGACCGCTCCTCCTGCCCATGTTGCTACTGGCCCAATCGGTCCTCATTCTTATGATCATGATTCTTCCAAGCCCATGTATCTTTCCACTCCTAGAATGGCTTCCATTCTTCTCAATATGGATCCCTTTATCCAGCCCACTATCATAATCCTGGTCCAAATTCACCCTCTCTTGCTCAGGTTGGCTTGCATCCTTCTCAGTCTCTCCCCATCGAGGAGATGATTGCTCAAACCTAACGCCAGCTTGATGAACTTCAACGTAAAATTGATCCCAAAACTTCTTTGAGTGTCCCGTTTGCATTCCAAGGTCTTCAGCTTCCACCGCGCTCACAAATTCCCGCATATCGCTGCTATGGTGGAGCCGGTGACCCCTATGTGCACTTGAAGGAGTTTCTTTGTGAGTCGGCCCAATTCCGACATGACCAACGCTTGATGCCTTATTTATTTGGTCTGTCTCTAGAAGGCCCGGCTCGAGATTGTTTCTTTGCATTGTTGCATGATCAAGTGGTGAATTTCCAAGCCGTTCAAGAGAAATTTCTTTAGCAATATCAAGACCAGGTTGGGCCCGTGTATTCCATGGTTGATCTGGCCCATGAGAAGATGAAGCTCGACGAGGAGTTCTCTACCTTCGCCGACCGCTGGCATCGCCTAGCTCCGCAAGTCCCGGGGCATATTCTGGAGGGAGAGTAAATCAAAATGATCATTTCTAATGCAACGCCCGAGTATCGGTTCATCTTAGCCTTGAATGACATCACCTCCTGGCAACAGCTTTATAGTCGAGCCCGCTTCATCCACCAACAACTTTTAGGTTCCCTTGACCCAGAGTCCCCTTCACCTTCAACGCCCACATACGCGTCCTATCCATCATCTCCCACATATTCTTCCATGAGTCAGCCCTCCACCACATATCCTTTCATGAGTCAGCCTTCCGCTCCCCCACACCCATATACCTCCACATATCCATATACCTACACATATCAACCCTCCACGAGTCAGCCTTCTGCCTCTTCATACCCGCATAAACCCCCACCTCCGGTCAAGGAAACACCACACCCCGAGCAGGTGGATGCCGTCAATATACCCCCTCATCCTGCTCCATATATGCCTTCACCAAATCCTTCCCTTAGCCATGCGCCATTGCCTACGCAACCTCCGCTTCCATCCCCACAACCTTCTCTATCATCTTCCCATATCCCTCGGCATCCACCGTACCCGAAGCGGGCTCCTTCTCCGCCGTTTTCGGAGTCTTTTATAGACATTTTTAGGGCTTTGATGGCTGCTCATGCGTTGCAACTCCCTATGGTTGTGCCTTGCCGACCCACGGCCAAGAATGTGTTTCAGTATTGTGAATTTCATCGCCAGCAAGGGCATTTGGTTGAGGACTGCCCCAAATTTCGAGAGTATGTTTATGGCCTGGAAGATAATAAGGGGATCGATTGGGCCACCATGCATGAAGCTATTCTAAATCTCCGCAGCAAGCAGCAGCAATAGTCGCTGCCCAAGCAGCCGTCTCTACTACAAGACTAGGGGCACCCCTGTGATCCCTCATCTAGCGATGCACCTGCTCCGTCACCTGTTCCGTTATCTATACCACCTTCTCTATCTCCTACCCATCTTCACAAACTCCGCCTACCCTATCCCTTGCTCAGGCTAGTACCTCCACTTCCGCCCCTTCCACCGCCACTACTCCTACCCCCAATGCCACTCGGCGTGTCATGTCAATACGTCGACGTTGGGTCCCACAGCCTTTCATTTCCCCTTTACCTCCTTCCTCACCCTCTCCATCTCCACCTCCATTACCTTCATTGCCCGCATCACCATCTCCACTACCCCTACCGCCATCACCACCGCCTTCATCGCCTCCTCCCCCGAAGACTCCTATTCCATCACTTCCACCATCTCCACCGCCTTTGCCATCCCCTTCGCCATTGTTGCCCGAGCCTGAGCAAGCAATACCTACACCTCCATCTTCGCCTTTACCCCCTCCTACGCCTCCACCTTTGCCCTTACCTCCACTTGAGCCTGTCATTACCGCTATCCCTCCACCACTCGCATTGCCCTTACCCCCATTTACGCCTTCTAAACCTTCACCTCTGCCTTCCAAACCTATTACTTCCATTTCTTCCCCATCCATTTCCACCCCACGGAGCGGGTGTGTGCTACCTTTGGTGCCCCTCGGGTCTGGTCCCCAGGGAAATGACAAGCCAAGTCAGGACAGTTCAGTGCCGGTTATGCACTATAAGATTCAAGATTTCATTTGCCGCATGCTAGTCCGAGTCTTGGTCCCCGATCATCTTTGGGATAATGAGCCTGCATTTCCTATGGAGATGGTTGCTAAGAAGAGCTCCCTTGCACTAGTGCCAGTTTTTTCACAAGCGAGGCCGATGGCAATCTCATTGCTTGTCGGAGGTTCGATTATTAATGTTGTTATTACTCCTCACTCGATTGATGTTCAGTTCACTGGTCGAGAGGGGCTCTCTACTCGGATTATGCTAACCCATACGGCCGCCAGGAGCCTGATGGATTTCCTATTCAAGGGGCAATTGGCTGTATCTTCAGCACCCTCCAAGGACATGCTGCACTTGTTATGCAATCTCCCTCGGTTTATTGGTGAGTCGGCCACATCAACGCCGTACGTTACTCTCCCTCAGTTTTATCCTGCTCTTCTGGTAAGGGAGTTATGCTTCAAGCCCGATTGCCGAATGGAGATCCCGAATCTCATGTTGCTAGTGCCAAGTGACAAGACTCCGTGGTTTTCTGATGTTCATCCCAAGGAGTCATCTATCCAAGAATGTCCGCCAATGGTTAGCACTGGGTGTCTAGGGGCAACCGCCCCGACGAAGCTACATATTCATGACCGGGGTAGGTCGTCTACCAGATGGGCCCGTTATTTAAGGAGACATTGCAGATCGAGAAGGCCAAAGGTCCGGGTCCGCACCAAGTAGGCCCGTGTTCAAGGGATTGCTGCTAAGAAGAGGCAGCGACGCAAGTACAAAGGCAGCGTGTTGTGCACTCGAGGGGCCACTTTTCCGTCTTCCCCTCCTCTCCAATCATCCTTTCTTCTACTCATCTCCCACCCCTGTATAGTGTACCTCCCTTCCTTTAATCTAGTTTCTATGATCTTCTCCTCTCTTTTTGGGTTCACAAACCCCCACTCTTCTTTCTCCACTCATCCGGAGTCTCCAGATTCTTCGTTCTCTCATGATTTAAGGCCTCGGCCTATGTCATCCTTTCATCCCACTTTTGGGACTTCTTCTGATCCTTCGCTTCTGGTATCCCCGAGCTCTACTTCTGATCCTTCCCCGACCATGTCGGGTGATTACCCTTTTCTTTCCCCGACCCTGTCAGGTGACCATCATTCTTCTTCCCCAACCCTATCGGGTGTCTATCATTTTCTTTCCCCGTCATTGGCGGGTGATTCTCATTCTCCTTCCCTGACCCTGTCGGGTGATTTTATTTCCTTTTCTCCGACCACGTCGGATGATCACTCCTCTTTCCCCTTATCTTTGCCACAATCTTCTTATGGTTCGTCTATTCTTTCTGTCTCACCCTTTCGGGGTCATTACCCTTTTTCGTGCTATTTTCGAGGCTTTATCCCGCCTTGATCTCAGTTAATCCATGTTTATTCTGTATCTGGTTCCTTGTTATCAGGGCCTCAGTGCCTTAACGAGGGAGTTCTAGCCCACGTCTCTCTTCTTTTTTATCCCTTCTTCGTCCAGTATGATGTCTGTCGCTCCTCTGTGTCGAGGAATCCAATCATTTGCTCTCCTTTCATCCTTTATCCTGGCAAGCAAGGAATGCAAAGCTACTCGCGCTCCTCAAAGCTCGATGATCGAAATCGCTTCAGGATGCTGGTTTCCACGCCATGGATATGCAAATGTATCTTTATTTTGTGCAAGAACGTGCTTTCATTTCCATTATTTATATTGTTTCTGCACATGATTCCTTAACATGATTGAGTGGCTTTAGGAGTCTTTGTTTAATTAAATCTTAACTTTGTGTCAAATAAAAAAGTTAGCTTCTTGCAGCATCCTTAGGCTGGTGATAGCTCCGCGTTGGGAGTCTAGTTTCTTTCCTCGATTGTTGAGGGTGACCTATGAGTATGGATTTTTCACACACTACACGGCAAGCCATAGCCGATCTCTCTGAGGCCCACCGTTGCTGCTTTGGCCGTACTTTGGGTATGCACAAAGATCTTTTCTTTTCTTTGCTCGGCCAAGTGCAGGGGCAAGAGATGGATGGATGAGATGACCAACCTAGGCGCTCCCTAATACGGGAGAGGTCTCAAATAGGGGCAGTCTTGACCCTCAAAGTGAGCTTTCATGCTATATCTGGCCAATAAGGGCTACCAAAATGAGAAAATGAATCAATGTAAAATTATGAATCAAAGGCATGACAAGAGTGGCAATACAGTTCCCCGCGAGACGTCATGAGCCCGGTCACATGCGTGTCTGATAAATATGGGTCTAAAAATCAAAGACAAAAAGTCCCAGCGCAACAGGCTATATCTTTGAGGGGTAGTGCCCTAGAAGGAATTCGAGCCTTGATATCTCCCATCCTGCACGAAGATTGTCTCCAATTTTTCTTCTGCTTCTCCCTCTTAGGCTGGGTTGTATCCCGGATATGGCCTTAGTAGGGGTACCGTTCTTTAGAAGCGGTTGGTTGTGATAAGCCACCCTCACATGCACGCCCTGCTTAAGGGAAGTCTTTAATGAAAGGGGTAGGAACGACGATCCCTGGACAGTAGTTTGAGCCCGTCTTTAGGTGCTGCGGATTGCTATGTCAAAATCAAAATTTCTATAAAAAAATTAAATATTGTCAAAAATCCAAAAAATCAAATACTTCAAAATTTCAAATAAAAAATCAAATATTTCAAAAACCTAAAAAATCAAATACTTAAAAAAAAATCCATAAAAATGAAATACTATTGAAAATCTAAAAAAATCAAAAAAAGATCACAAAAATCCCAAAAAAATGTATCTTTTTCATGCATTTGCATTTGTTTTAAGGACAGATACGTAATCCGTTTGCTAAGTGTGCAGGTTGCAAGTACTCAGGCATTCCTTGCTATATCTTTTTGCTCTGCCTCTTGTCCACATCTTTGATATGTTCTTTTCTTCTTCGATCCACTCTCGATCTGTTCTGAAGCTCATGTCCTTCCCAGCTTTTATTTGCAATGATCATATCTTTATGAGAGGGCTTTGGCTCACGATTATGAACCTGACGGTTCTGCTTCATTTTGATCTTGGGTTTTGATTGAAGGGTGTATTTGTTTGTCTTTTGTCCCGCCGTGTCCTTGTCATGTGTTTATGTCCCACCGTGTTGTCCCACACATGTTGTTTTATCCCTCACCGAGTGTTGTTAGTTGTCTTACACATGTTGTTAGTCACCCCTTTATGTCCCATGTTCTTGTCCCAATCGTGTGTTGTCCCACCGCGTTGTTGTCTTGTCACACCGTGTTCATGCATACATGTTGTCTGTTCATGCCATTGCATATGTGCTCATTTGCCTTTGTTATGTTATGTTGCATTGTCTCCCATTTCATTTGATCATTATGTTATGTCGTGCTATTTTTCGTTCAGTTAATCGTTATGTTATCTACGCTATGTTTATACTTGCTTATCATATTTGTCTTATACATGAAAATCTATAAAAATCAGAAAATGAAAATCCAAAAAAAAATGCCATTTTCGCCTGCACAGGTAAGTCAGGTATGGCTATCTATCCCTACTCATTATTGCATTACTATATGGTATCTATATTGTTATATTATCTTGAGAACCGACTGGTCATTCACATGTTCCAAGATCTGACGTTCCCTTCTAACAAAAATGATGATGATCTAGGTGCACATGTTTAATCATCGGATAGGCCGTTAGGTTGGGAAAATTATGGAACGATGGTTCTATCACGCACGCCGTAGTTGTGGATAGTGTCTTGACACTGATTGTTCCAATCTATCAATACTATTCTTGAGTACTTTCTATTTTAGCTTTCTTTGCATTCGTTTTGATGATTTCTTTATTTTAGCCCAGCATGCATCATGTCACATTTTGAGCATGCACGCCTCATGATCCGTTCAAAGTTGTTCCTCAGTAATGGTTAAATGCACTTCAATTCACTTGGATAAGAGATTCTCATTCCACTCTGAATTTGAATGATTTCTTTGATCTTGCCACTTGGTCTGGTTGGCCAGCATGATTCCTGTCTGCATTTTATCTCAGTTATATTTCTCCTACTTTTTACGTTATGTTCCTTTTCAACCCCCTCATCGTCTGTGGATTGTGTCCCCGATGAGGCTGGTCGTGTTTCTTTTTTTCCATGTTAGTTTAGTTCTCCAGACATGTCTCATTCTTGTCATCCAGTCCTGTGGTTAGTTCGGCGATTTTGGGAGAATTCCTATCGCTTGTTGGTTAAAATAGGTGTCTTTTGCCTTGATGCCCGCTTATCAGTTCTCTCTGCTTCATCTCTACTTCATCTCCATTTCACGTCGCTTTCGCTTTCGCTCTATCTCCTTTCCATTTTGCCTCTGCGTCGCTTTCGCTCTATCTCCTTTCCATTTTACCTCTGCGTCGCTTTCGCTCGCTCCCTTGCAAAGCGGACATCAAGGAGGGGCATCTGTTGACACCCTTTTTTAGCCCGCAAGTTGTGTCATTTCTCTTTTTCATCATTTTGGATGTCCCAAATTAATCATTATTTTAGAGCGTTCCTTGGATGGATTTCGAGCCCATTTCATTATTTCATTCTCTTTGAGCATTGAAGATCATGATTTCTTAGAGCCTTGGAGCCTATTTTTCACCTTCCGGCCTTCCAAGTCGACTTACGGCCCATTTAGGTCGACTTCCCTCAGGAATGCGGCCCCTTTCGCTGCGTAGTCTTGAAAAATGGTCCCTTTTCACCCCCTTCCTTTCTTCTATTCATTAAGTGTCCTTCGCCAAAGTTGTTCCCTTTTTAAAGCCCTACATTTTCTTCTTCTATGCCATTATCCAGCTCTCCACCGTTTTCAAGCCCCAATAATTTGCTCTGTTCTCACCCTATTTTATCTCTCTTCTGGTTATTTTTTCCTATTATTTTCTTCATGAAAGTTGTTCATCGTTCAGTTATCTACAATTTCTTCTTCTACCATGTTTTCTAATTCTGCACCGTTTTCAAGATATTCTCTGATTTCTAAAGTCGTGCGAGCTTGACAGCCAAACCTTGATAAACGGTCAACTGTTGACCGTTACTGTTCATACGGTCCAATGTGGACCGCTTAACATGATAAACAGTCAACAGTTGACCGTGTGAACAGTAACTTTTTTATTTTTTTATTTTCTATTTTATTTTTATTATTTTTGAAATGTCAAAAAATGGTCTTCTTGAGACCGCTTATGTCAAAAAACGGTATGTGGATGACCGTTTATCCAATTTTTGTGCCAAAAGTCTCCCGATCGCCCCCTGGTTTATTGAGCGGTCTACCCCTAGACCGCCCTATTCGTTGAACGGTCTATCGTGCGACCGTTTATACCCCAAAGAGTCCAAAAGTTTCTGAACTTCGTCTTCTTCGCCGCCGGATTCTAAGGCCGAACCTGTGCAACGGGGCCTCCTTGTTATGGCTCTATCTTTTAGAATACTCCACGAAATTGAGCCCCGTTTATTGTTGTGTCTTCCCCTTTGTATTATCTTGAATTTGGTATATGGATCATGATTTTTAATTGACTATATCTCTTGGAATCTTGGCCGCAATATCAGGTTTTATGCATTTTCGCGTCATACAAACTCTTCCAGATTAGGCTCCGGGGCCACCTTCCGTGGACTCTATCTTACAGATCCTTCCACCAAAAAGAGTCCCATTTGTTCCTAGCTCTTATCCTATCTAATATCTCGAGATTGATTCAGAGATCTCGAGATTTGGTGGACTCTATCTTCTGGAATCGTGGGAAAAAGTTGGGGGTTTCAGCACTTTTCTATATAAACCTGCCCAGATTTCCTGTGCGATGGGGGAATGTTTTCAAGGCGACGGCGAAGCCATGCCGGATTTTCTACTCAACCCTTTGACCCTAGCCTGAAGAGGGAAGTATTATCTTTCCATTGATTCATTATTTGCTCGATTTCATCATCGTTTACGCTCCTAATTTGGCCCCTATTTTTGGCAAATCATCATAGTTTGCAGATTTTCTGCTACAAGTTCGCGACGGGGGCCTGTTCATCAAGCCAGGGCGGAGTCATGCTTCATCCGTTTTGTCCTCCTTTGACTCCATCTTGAAGAGAGGAGTATTAGCTTCACGTTGATTATATGTTTGCCTTATTTCTCATATCTTTTCCCCCTCTTCCATGCCCCAACTTTTAAGGTTTCACCACATCGTTCTGCACTTTGCTGAAACTCAGATTTCTTGCAATGGGGGCATGTTTGCGTCGCCGGTGCGAGGCCGTGGGGCACTCTTGATCTGTCTTTTCAACTCCAGGCTCTAGAGGGAAGTATAATCTTTGTGTTCCTTAGTTTTGGGCTCATTACCTCGTCATCTTCCTTCATGTTTTTGTCTATGAGTTTTGCACTTTCATTCTGTTTTTACACTTAGTCATTTTTCTCCCATGTTCTGCACCCTTCTGTTTTCTTGAGCTTTTCACCCCATTTTTCACTGATGTCTTCCCCGTTTTAAACTCTCCTTTCTGCCCTAGTTTCACCACAACATTCTCACCTTTCCATAGCATCCCCTCTTTCCCCTTTTGGTGTTCTATCTTGTGAGATATTCATCATTCTTTGAGTCCACTTTGTGCACTGTTCTGTATTTTCTGTAGAGTCCGCATTTTTCACCAAATCTCCGGTGTCATAACTTTCTATCCCGACCTCCTTTTGGAGTGATTCTTGTTCTTGCTTCTTCACAACACTCAAGTCTTCAGTCATCTCAAAATTCTCCCCATTTGGACTTCATTTGCCCTACTGTTTGCATCCGTCTTTGCACCCAATTTACACTGTTTGCACAGTTTTTCTTTTGACTTGCACTTTTGCACCTTCTTTATCTATGTTCATCATGGCATATTAAATCAATCTTTGCACTCTAGTCTCATCACAATATACACACCTATTATTTGCACCCTTCCATAGAAGTTAAAAACTCTCCCCGGGTAAGTTTGCCCTTAATCTTTCATGCTACTTTATACACTTGGGCAGATTTCTACACTTAACATTTTCTAATGCGTTTTGCCTCTTGTTTTGTGTTTGTTTCGCAAGAAAGTATGGAAAGTGAGGCCCTTACCTTCTAGCCGACTGGAAGGCAAGGAGAGGTAATCCACATAGTCCCCGCATCTTGATATTGAGTGCAATCATCCTCTTTTTCCAAGGTACACAACGCACTTAGTATTTTATATTCTTTTGACGTTGTCATTCCTTGGTGGCGTTCACGGTATTCTTTTAAATCTTTTATCGCCTTTGTCTTGATGTATGATAATGCTACCATGTTTACATAGTCACATGTTCATGATGTTCACTTGATATGCACATTGTGTTATCACTTATGCACATATGCTTATCTATGTGACTTATGACACCACGCTCCACATTTTCCACGTCATCACTCGACACCCATGACCTTTCGGGGTCTAAGCTGAGGGGTACGACCTAGACCTTTCATCTAAGTCAGAGAAACCCGAACTCCTTGCGTCGGTGTGATCCCAACATCGATGAACCACTTAACTCAGCACCCATGGCCTTTCGGGGTCTTAGCCGAGGGGTAGGACCTAGACCTTTCGTCGAAGTCGAAGAAACTCAAACTCCTTACGTCGGTGCAATCCCAGCATCGATGAACCACTTAACTTGGCACCTATGGTCTTTCAGGGTCTTATCCGAGGGGTACGACCTAGACGTTCCATCTATGTCGGAGAAACATGAACTCCTTACATCGTTGCGATCCCAGCATCGATGAACCACTTAACTCGATGCACATGGCCTTCGGGGGTCTTAACCGAGGGGCATGACCTAGACCTTCCGTCTAAGTTGAAGAAACCCAAACTCCTTGCGTCGGTGCAATCCCAGTATCGATGAACCACTTAACTCGGCACCCATGGCCTTCAGGGGTCTTAGCCAAGGGGTATGACCAAGACCTTTCATCCAAGTCAGAGAAACCTGAACTCCTTACGTCGGTGCGATCCCAGCATCGATGAACCACTTAACTCGACATCCATGGCCTTCCGGGGTCTTAGCCTAGGGGTACGACCTAGCCCTTTCATCGAAGTTGGAAAAACCTAAACTCCTTGCGTCGGTGCAATCCCAGCATCAATGAACTACTTAACTCGGCACCCATGGCCTTCCAGGGTCTTAGCCGAGCGGTACGACCTAGACCTTTCCTCTAAGTCAGAAAAATTTGTACTCCTTGCGTCGGTGCGATCCCAATGAACTACTTAACTCGGAACCCAAGACCTTCCGGGGTCTTAGCCGAGGGGTACGACCTAGACCTTTCATCCAAGTCGGAGAAACGTGAACTCCTTACGTCGGTGAGATCCCGGCATCGATGAACCACTTAACTCGGCACCCATGGCCTTCCCGGGTCTTAGCCGAGGGGTACGACCTAGACCTTCTGTCTAAGTCAGAGAAACCTGAACTCCTTGCATCGGTGCGATCCAAGCATCGATGAACCACTTAAGTTGGTGCCCATGGCATTCCGGGGTCTTAGCCGAGGGGTATGACCTAGACCATCCATCTAAGTCGGAAAAATCTGAACTCCTTGCGTCGGTGCGATCCCAGCATCGATGAACCACTTAACTCGACACCCATGACCTTCTGGGATCTTAGCTGAGGGGTACAACCTAGACCTTGTGTCTAAGTCAGAGAAACCCGAACTCCTTGCATCGGTGCAATCTTAGCATCGATGAACCACTTAACTTGGTGCCCATGGACTTCTGGGGTCTTAACCGAGTGACACAACCTAGACCTTCCGTCTAAGTCGAAGAAACCCAAACTCCTTGTGTAGGTGCAATCCCAGCATCGATGAACCACTTAACTCTGCACCCATGGCCTTCCAGGGTCTTAGTTGAGAGGTACGACCTAGACCTTTCATCCAAGTCAGAGAAACCTGAACTCCTTGTGTCGGTGCGATCCTAGTATCGATGAACCACTTAACTCAACATCCATGGACTTCTGGGGTCTTCGCCGAGGGGTACAACCTAGACCTTTCGTCGAAGTTGGAGAAACCCAAACTCCTTGCGTCGGTGCAATCCTAGCATCGATGAACCACTTAACTTGGCATCCATGGCCTTCTGGGGTCTTAGCTGAGGGGTACGACCTTGACCTTCTATCTAAGTTGGAGAAACCTGAACACCTTGCGTCAGTGCGATCCCAACATCGATGAACCCCTTAACTTAGTGCCCAAGGCCTTCGGGTGTCTTAATCTAGGGGCACGACCTAGACCTTCCGTCTAGGTCAGAGAAACCCAAACTCCTTCCGTCGGTGCAATCCCAGCATCAATGAATCACTTAACTCGGCACCCATGGCCTTCCGGTGTCTTAGCCGAGGTGTATGACCTAGACCTTTCATCTATGTCAGAGAAACCCGAACACCTTGTGTCGGTGCGATCCCAGCATCGATGAACCACTTAACTCGACACCCATGGCCTTTCGGGGTCTTAGACGAGGGGTAGACCTAGTCCTTTTGTCAAAGTCAGAGAAACCTAAACTCCTTGCGTCGGTGCGATCCCAGTACCGATGAACCACTTAACTCGACACCCATGACCTTCTGGGGACTTAGCTAAGAGTATGACCTAGACCTTTCATCTAAGTTGTAGAAACTCGAACTCCTTGCGTCGGTGTGATCCCAGCATCGATGAACCACTTAACTCGGCACCCATGGCCTTCCGGGGTCTTAGCCAAGGGGAACGACCTAGACCTTTAGTCGAAGTCAGAAAAACCTGAACTCCTTGCATCAATGCAACCCCAGCATCGATGAACCACTCAGCTCGACACCCAAGGTCTTATGGGGTCTTAGCCGAGGTGTACGACCTAGACCTTCCGTCTATGTCGGAGAAACCCTAATTCATTGCGTCGCTGCGATCCCAGCATCGATGAAACCACTTAACTCGGTGCCCATGGCCTTTTAGGGTCTTAACCGAGAGGCACAACCAAGACCTTCCATCTAAGTCGGAGAAACCCAAATTCCTTACGTCGGTGCAATCCCAGTGTTGAACCCCGTGCACGGTCTTTTTGAATTAAGAAGTTTTGATGATAACCTTATACCATGTGACTGTGATTCATGTGAATATGAATGTGCTGGCTCAAGGTAGATTAAATAGATGATTGAATTAGTGCATAGAAATAATGTGTAGTCAATGACTTTATACATGACAATGAATGGTTTTAATTGTGTTCATTCAAGTGTGGCATGTCCTCATGTACATAGGTCTTCTATGTTAAGTGATTGATATGGCAATGACTACTTGTGTAGGACTCTGAAGAAAATGGTTCAAAACCCTCCTTCACTATTTCTTATAACTGAATGTAATGGCTATTTGGTCTTAATTGGGCTTGGTAAAATCTTGGCACTCTGTTAAGTGACTGAGATGGATGTTTTTCTAAAATGAATGTAGAATGGGCATGTTGTGAGATTGGTTGGTAAATTGCGGTTTGCTGCCATTGAAGCTCTTACCATTGATTTTAGCTGTCTCTTGTAGAATTAGAAAGGATGCTTGCAATTCATTCAAACTGTGCTTATCATGGTAAGAACTCGAATTCTTTGAGTTAGTTGCAACTCTTTTATTCTGTGCATACCATGGTGAGATCTTGGCACTCCAAATGATTGTATGATAGGCAAGTGAGATTCTGGTAGGCTCATGAAGGTTTACTGCCCTTAAAGCTCTTCACCATCATTTTGAGGCATCTTTTGTTCAGGTTTGGAAATCACACATTGAATTTATCTAAATAGCATCTAAACCATGGTGAGACTTTTATTTTTTCTGAATGCAAGCATATTGAGCTAATGGGTAAGCTTGTAGAAGGTTTTCATTTGTCAATTTTGGCTCCTTTATATTGAAATGCCCAACAGGGAAGAAGTGTCGACTCTTAGAGTCGACTCTCTTCTACGCATGTTCTATTTTTGTGTTTTCAAAAGAGCAGGTAGGAAGAGTCGACTCTAAGAGTCAACTCTTTATCTGGCCCGTTTTGTTTTGAGCTAGCAGGGAGGAAGAGTCGACTCTAAGAGTCGACTCTTTTTCTGGGTTGTTCTAGTTTAAGGTTTCTATGTGTTACGGGGAGGAAGAGTCGACTCTTTCCGATACGTGTGTTTTTCGCCGGTTTGCTCCAGGTCGAAACCCTAAACTCTTCTATCCTTTGTCCCCTATTATGATTGGTCCTAGGTTGATTATTCTTCCACGTGTCCCCCTCTACCTTGGGGGTATAAAACCTATCACTAGGGTGACCCAAAAGGCAAGGAAGGGGAATATCTCTAAGTTTATCACATTTTTGTATGCTTGCAGGAAAAGAAAGAACGGGGGAGACCTCCCAGTCCGTGAACTGATGATCCTGTTGGAAGCTATGATACACTTGTTTGGTGCAGGAGCAAGATCTAGTGGGGGGTGAATAGATCTTACTATTAAAATTTGTGCGGAATTAAAAACTAAGATAGCTCAGATGAAACTAAGGCTCTACTTTGGCCAACGCTCGAACACATAGCGAGTGTAACGAAGAACATGTTGCAGAGTGAGTACGATTAATGCGGCTTGAGCACACAAACAGACCAAACCAGTCACACAAGCAACCACGATGGACACCAAAGTTTTAGGTGGTTCGATCTGCCACTGCAGATCTACATCCACCCCTCACTCAAATTCGAGTGAGGATTCCCACTGATACTGATGCGAGACGAGACCACGGACACGACAAGCTCGTGATCGTCCCTTAATGAGGGAAGCGTCGGACGTGCGCGGTTGAGAAACCGGCAGTGAGCTAGGGTGGTCGGCTCTCCTTTCGTGCCCGGATCGGGTCACGGGACGGTAACGCTCTCTCTCGCAGCAGCGGTGATATAAATAGAAAGCGAGCTAATTACCCTATCATGCTCTCTAGCAGCGGCATAAACAAGCATATATGAAATTAAGCAAAATGCCAAGTAAGGAGCGAGGACGATACCTCCACGCGCTCGGCGTGGGGATGACGGACCCGGCCAAAACTCGTACTCCCGGAACAATAATACACAAGATTACAGCAATACAAATCACTGCCCACTCCACGCAGGGAGGTAAAGGGCTACACAATGGGGTCCGGGAGGACCGAATTTGGGTTGACGGGCGGCTTCTCGCGTTGATTCGGCAGCACCCGAACACGTGACGGTGGGGCCCACGTGTTGTCCGGAGGGACCGTGTGGGACCTGGTGTCACCACTGTGGTGGGGACACTTGTGGAAGTGTTCCCTGGGCTGGCGGCACGCTGGTTCGCCGGCCGGAGGCCGGGCGGCTCCGATCGGCACCGGTCGGAATAACCGGCCACCGATCTGCTGGTTCTATTTTCTGGCGCGCGCTCCGGCGAGAACGGACGCTGCGATAAGCCCCGACATCAGAATGCGACGAAACTGGCACCGTTGGAAAGATGCTTCGAAGGGCTTCAACCCAAGGGGATTATAGAAAAATAATCAAGCCTATACGTCTGATTGGCGAATTTTGAAGGTTGATGTTGTACAGTGTCTGAACTCTCAGACTAGCAGGGAACTTTCTTGAGAGTTGCCTTTGACCGATATGTGAACGTCTGAATCTGAGGTTATGGTCTTCAGTAAAGTTGCTGGAAATCAAGCTAGGAAATCAGAACTACTTTTGGATCTGCATTTTGGAAAGGTTAAGAATTTCTATGATTTTTGCACTAGCAGTGGGTCGGATCTGGAATCTGGCTGACAACAATGTAGCTGAGGAAGAACACAAATGTTTAAAAATAGATAGAAGGCTGATCAAAAACTAATAAAATTCGTGGCTGTAGGGGATTATGGATAGAACTCCCAGTGAAATTGGGAGGATTTGGAAAAATCAAAAAGGTGGTCGGAGATGGGAAACTCAGAGTTGTTGTCACTATAGACAGGGACAAAATAGATCTGGGAATGACAAATGAACGAAAATGGAAAATTACTAAATGGAGGAGTTTTGGCGTGAAACGTTAGGTGGAGGTGGGGATTCAAAATAAGAACGCACCCTCAAAATTTTAAATCCATCTGAACTCGTGGCTGGCAGCAGGAATTCACGAACTACACCTCTGTCCAGCAGGACAGAAACTTGAAGACGGCTTCGTGGCGGCTCGAAGGCGGCACGAACGGCGGCGGCGGCGGCACAGATGATCACCGGAGATAGAGGGGAGGGGATAGAAGGTAGAATCACTCTAGAACTGGAGGTTGGAGGAGAGAAACTAGAGGGAGAGAGGAGGGGCTCAAGAACACTCTTGATTTTCCAACAATTTTCTCTTCATTAATGCCAACAAATGGAAAATACAACCTTTTATATGCCTTACATCAAACCTAATCTACACCATTAGATCTAGGGAAGGGGATTGGATGGCTGGGATGAAGTGTGAATAACACACAAAAAAACCATAAAATATTAAGGGGAGGGGCGCCCCCTTGACCAAGAGGGGACAAGTTGGAAAGGGTAGGTAGCCTACCTTGGAAAATTTACCCCCTTTGTCTCCCATGTGGTCATTTGGCATGCAACCCTTCTAGATGGCCACCTAGGATAGTTGACCAGCCCCACATGGTCTAGGTGGACCAATGGGAAAGGGGTGAGGGCCCCCTAGCTTGGGCCTACTAGAATTTTACATATAAACCCACTAAGACTTACAATTGCGTACCCATATAACACAAGGGTATACATACAAATATGAAAGGACATAAATGCAAATAAAATGCGGACGGTCTTGCCTCGATGTCCCCATCAATTCTCCCCGGGTGGGAGGAACTCGACCCCGTCGAGTAGGGGTATAGATGCTCGAATACTCCGGCGGATCCGTCACCGTGCCAAGTAACGCGGGTACGCTCCACTCCAAGTGACCAGCACCTGCTCATTCCATATATACTCGATATGCACAAGCTGCCATGGGCTAGAGGTGGACACTCCGGGTGGGGCACTCTCAAAGGGAAGGAAGCAGCTCGAAGACTCACTAGGAATCACCGCTGAGTCCTTGTAGGTGATTGATCCGGGTATAGATGTAGAACCGATCCCATACTCATCGAAGGAGTCCAATCACCTCTTACTCCTAAGAGAACGACAACGAGCTTACACAAGACACATGCAGACTCTCAAACTACACACAAACCATGCAAACAAATCACACAAGGAAAACACACGGACTCATCTATGACCCTAGACACACCTAATGTTAGTCCGACCCGTACATAGATGACGGCGGACAAGGACACCCGAACGTGTGCCATGTATGCATTTGACGTAACCGGAGGTTGACGTCATGGGGAACTCCTAGACACCCTACGATGCAACAATCATGGACATTAGGCTTGGATGTGGGAAGTTCGGGAGGTGCGGGTGGTTTGGATGGGTCGGAGAAACCAAAGTTTTCATTACCCCCATATGAAAATTCGGACCTATGGCTATGTGGAGGTTGCTTGGCCCGAGTGGAAAAGGTGTGATAGTGAACTCCGCGGAGGAAGTGGAGTGAAGATGGGCACTCGGGAGATTCACTAGTGAGGGGGGCAAAAGGGTCGAAGAAGGTATGACCCCGTGAGGTGGGTTCCAACATGACATGGTCCCAAGTTTGGAATTCATAATCACCGCCATACATTATGATCGGTGGGACGACGGACATGTGTAGAAAATATGACTCCTCCCTTGGGCAAAAGGGAATGAAGTCGGACTCGGCCAGCATCGGGAGGAGTAGAAGAATCTTCGTGGTGACACAACCCACGGTGCACTCGAAGGTAATGGACCCGAAGGCCCGATGGGTGAAGCTAAGACTAGCGGGTTGGTCAAAGCCTCGGGCCAAAAGATGCGTCAACTCCCATTGTGAATCTAATCCCATGACAAGATCGTCCAACGTATCAACATGGTGACGAGATCGAAATGTGGTATGGAATGAGTTGACCGGCACTATAGGTAGGATGGGGTCCATGGATGGAAAGGAGGTGGGACCAAGCCATCCTTGAGCTAACTAAAAAGTGGCTCGGCGATGTATAGTGTACCCGTTAGAAATACAGGTGGCTCAGGCCTTGGTGGCTCCAAATGAGATGGTTCCGAATCACGTTCGAACGTAGAGGGTGGTGGCATTGGAGCTCTCGAGGGTGAAGAAGCTCTTATCCTTTCCAACAAATCCAAAATCATTTTCTTAAATTCCTCAAAGGAGCGGGTTGGAGTAGGGACCTTGGGGTGGACTCGCTCCTCGTCCCTCGGCCTAGGTGTGGTCCTAGGCTCGGCTATAAGCGGGGCTTCCACTCGGTTGGAGGTACTTGAGTGGGTTGGGATGGGGGTGCCAAGGGGAGGCTGGCTGGAGGTGACTGGGCAGGCCACTAGATTGGGGTCGCCTTGGTGGGCTTGGACGGCGGTGAAGGGGTGGGATTGGGTAGAGGTGTGGCCCACTTGATTGTGGGTGAGTTGGTGGGGTTGGTGAGTGGTATGACCTCCGTGGTTGGAGGCAGGTGGGCAGGGAAAGTAGACCCTCCTAAGCGCTCTCTTCATTTCCCACCATGACTCGATGGGCCTTAGATTCTTATCCTCCCTCCAATATTTGATGTCCCTCCATGTTTCGGCGGCTTCACCAAAAAGTCACCTTTTGGCAACATCGACTTACATGGGCCCGTACATATTGTACACCTCGAAGTAGTCGTCCATAATGGCTTCCCACTCTAGGTAGTCACCTGGGTAATCGGACCCGTAGAAGTCTCGGGTTTCGGGCCTAGTGGGGTGATTCGGGTGGTCCTTCCATTTGAGATAGTATCGCCACCACGGATAAGATCCGGGTGTTAGGTAATCCATGGGACACGGAGTGCTAGTGGATGGCCATGTCGACACTAGTAGATAAACCAACTAAACAATGGACTACAACCCTAGACATGACGACCAAGACTCGGTACGTGGCGGAGCTAATCGATCCGAAGATCACTCGCGCAAATGTGCGGCCTTCCCGATAGGCGTAGCCTAACTTTCGGACAACACCTTTTGATATACCGACTAATGGTATGCAAATGCAACTCCTAAGACCGACTTAGACACTTAGACTTAAATGACTTTTTTTTTGTTTTTAGACACCCTAGACTCAAACTCGCTCTGATACCAAATTGATGCGGGACGAGACCACGGACACTACAAGCTCGCGATCGTCCCTTAACGAGGGAAGCGTCGGACGTGCGCGGTTGAGAAACCGGCAGTGAGCTAGGGTGGTCGGCTCTCTCTTTCGTGCCCGGATCAGGTCACGGGACGGTAACACTCTCTCTCGTAGCAGCGGTGATATAAATAGAAAGCGAGCTAATTACCCTATCATGCTCTCTAGCAGCGGCATAAACAAGCATATATGAAATTAAGCAAAATGCCAAGTAAGGAGCGAGGACGATACCTCCACGCGCTCGGCGTGGGGACGACGGACCCGGCCGAAACTCGTACTCCCGGAACAATAATACACAAGATTACAGCAATACAAATCGCTGCCCACTCCACGCAGGGAGGTAAAGGGCTACACAATGGGGTCCGGGAGGACCGAATTCGGGTTGACGGGCGGCTTCTCGTGTTGATTCGGCAGCACCCGAACACGTGACGGTGGGGCCCACGTGTTGTCCGGAGGGACCGTGCCGGACCCGGTGTCACCACTGTGGTGGGGACACTTGTGGAAGTGTTCCCTGGGCTGGCGGCACGCTGGTTCACCGGCCGGAGGTCGGGCGGCTCCGATCGGCACCGGTCGGAATAACCGGCCACGGATCTGCCGGTTCTATTTTCTGGCGTGCGCTCCGGCGAGAACGGACGCTGCGATAAGCCCCGACGTCAGAATGCGACGAAACTGGCGCCGTTGGAAAGATGCTTCGAAGGGCTTCAACCGACGGGGATTACAGAAAACTACTAAAGCATGTACTTCTAATTGGCGAATTTTTAAGGTTGCTGTTGTACAGTGTCTGAACTCTCAGACTAGCAGGGAACTTTCCTGAGAGTTGCCTTTGACCGATATGTGAACGTCCGAATCTGAGGTTATGGTCTTCCGCAAAGTTGTTGGAAATCAAGCTAGGAAATCAAGTCTATTTTTGGATCTAGATTTGGGAAAGGCTAAGAATTTCTATGATTTTTTCACTAGCAGTGGGTCGGATCTGGAATCTGGCTGACAACACTGTAGCTGAGGAAGAACACGAATTTTTAAAAATAGATAGAAGCCTGATCAAAAACTAAGAAAATTCGTGGATGTAGGGGATTATGGACAAAACTCCCAGTGAAATTGGGAGGGTTTGAAAAGATCAAAAAGGTGGTCGGAGATGGGAAACTCAGAGCTGTTGTCACTATAGACAGGGACAAAATAGATCTGGGAATGACAAATGAATGAAAATGGAAAATTACTAAATGGAGGAGTTTTGGCGTGAAACTTTAGGTGGAGGTGGGGATTCAAAATAAGAACACACTCTCAAAATTTCAAATCCAGCTGAGCTCGTGGCTGGCAGCAGGAATTCACGAACTACACCTCTGTCTAGCAGGATAGAAACTTGAAGACGGCTCCGCGGCGGCTCGAAGGCGGCACGAACGGCGGCGGCGGCGGCACAGATGATCACCGGAGATAGAGGGGAGGGGATAGAAGGTAGAATCACTCTAGAATTGGAGGTTGGAGGAGAGAAACCAGAGGGAGAGAGGAGGGGTTCAAGAACACTCTTGATTTTCCAACAATTTTCTCTTCATTAATGCCAACAAATGGAAAATACAACCTTTTATATGCCTTACATCAAACCTAATCTACACCGTTAGTTCTAGGGGAGGGGATTGGATGGCTGGGATGAAGTGTGAATAACACACAAAAAAACTATAAAATATTAAGGGGAGGGGCGCCCCCTTGACCAAGAGGGGACAAGTTGGAAAGGGTAGGTAGCCTACCTTAGAAAATTTACCCCCTTTGTCTCCCATGTGGTCAATTGGCATTCAACCCTTCTAGATGGCCACCTAGGATGGTTGACCAGCCCCACATGGTCTAGGTGGACCAATGGGAAAGGGGTGAGGGCCCCCTGGCTTGGGCCTACTGGAATTTTATATATAAACCCACTAAGACTTACAATTGCGTACCGATATAACACAAGGGTATACATACAAATATGAAAGGACATAAATGCAAACAAAATACGGACGATCTTGCCTCGATGTCCCCATCAGATACACAGCTTAAACTCTGCTGATTACACAGCTTATAAATCGCTGAGCATCACAGCTTGCTCCACTACCTAACAGCTTGAACACCGCTAAGCATCACAGCTTGCACCGCTACCTAACAACTTGAAGAAGGTTTCAAAGGAAAATAAAAGGAACAAAACAAAACATTGACAGAACTCAAAAGCAATATAGCTCTACTGAGCAGAAGACTTTATATCTGATCCAGAAGTCAGAACTCCAATAGCTCTTCAAAAGATCTCCAGCTTCAATCAAATTCTTCTCTCATGATCTTCTCTCAGAACACTCAGACTGCTCGCTCTTTATCTCACACTTTCTTCTCTTATAGTCTCTCTCTGTGTGTGCTCACGAACACCTCCTATCTCTGATACTCTATTTTTCAGTAGCTCTCCTTCAACGAACCAGCTTCAGCAACTCTTACGGCACTTCTTCGAATACACCTCTCACCCCTCTACTTCTCTTATCTGCTCTATCTCACTCTTTTCAGAACTGCTCTTTTTCTTTGCTCTCGAATCCTTTTCCCAGATGTCCTCAATTCTTCCTCTGATCTCTTCTATTCTTTTTCTCAGAGTTGTTCTTCTCCCGAAAAATCACTTTTCATCTGTTTGTGAGATGTCATTTTTGTCACAGCGAGCTTGATTCTTGTGGACCCCACACGATCTCCTTTTTGCCTGAGGACGGAACACTCCCACCAAAAGAGATTTTGGGATGTGCTAATCGAGAGTCCACGTGTCAGATGAAAAGAGAAGGTTTACTAAGTAGCAGCCACGTGGTAGATTCTTCTAACATGTTGTGGATCATCCTGATATTCCTGTCAAACCAATTATAGAAACTCATCAGCATACTTATTATCATATACTCATACCTCATGAGATATTATAATAAAAATTTCAAAACTACATAGTCATGCAAATATGAAGACAAGCAAAACACAAGAAAATGTACTGTTGCGTCGATGCATGGGTTGAGTACATCGACCTGATTAATAGACACTTTGGTCTGAGGCATCAAGGCAACAACAACAACAACATTGACCTGTCAAGCCAGAGCTAGTACTACAACATCGACCTGTCAAAGCAAAACCTAGTACTGCTTGTACTACTGCATCGATGCACCGACGTAGTGCATCGACCTGACTTAGCAAAAATGTGATCTATAACACCAACGCACGACTGAGTGCATCGACATGTCTATGCAGTGACTTGTTCTGCAGCATCGACGCACCGCCTGAGTGCATCGAGCTGATGGACATGAAAACCTTCGTTGCATCGACTTGATGACTTTAACCAATATGGATGCATCGACCTGATTACTTTAAGATGTGTAAGTGCATCGACCTGGTAACCTTAACACTTAAATATGCATCGACCTGATGATTGTAATCAAGGGTTAATGCAAATCAGAAGTTTTCTCTTATCATGAATCATAGTATGACATCATCAAAACCAGGGTTCCAACAATCTCCCCCTTTTTGATGATGGCAACTATGAGTCATTTAAACATTTTGCACGAAAGAGAGACAATTCATTCATTCATGAATAACTAGACATTTTCTTTCATTGAGAAATAACCAATGTAACATTCAAACATCCATTCATTCAAACAAAGGTTTATACAAACAAGAAAATGCAACATCCAAGTACTAAGTAATGCAAATGATGCACTATATGCATGACTAACACAGAACTATGTACAATGAGTACAATGAGAGGTGGTTGTTTGCAATTCTTTCTAGAAGTTGTTTCCTGCATTCCACTTTGCATATCTTGCATATGCCAATCAAAACTCTCCCAGATAACATGACTCCTCACTGTCTCCCCCTGATAGCATTCAGATAGCATGACTCACTCATCTCTCTCTCCCTTTGACATCATAAAAAAAAAATAGAAGGGAGGAAACTATGTGAAGACTACTACTGCCCATCAGTCTGAGTGGAGGTGTTTTTGAGTGCAAATCTTTGAATGTGAGCCTGTAGTTCTTCAGCTGTTCTTTGAACTCTGTTAGAGACTGAAGTAAGCCTATCATTTATAGCACAATTGCACTCAACTAGAAAATATTGATAAAGATCAATCTTTCTTGATATTACTATGGTAAAGTCCCTTATCATTTGAGCAATGTGTGTGAGTTGAGCATCTTCAGCAGATGGAAGCACTGGTGCATGAGAGGATGTGGCAGGATCGGCCACTAGGTACCAACCATCTTCTTGATCCTCAGGTGTAGGCTGAGGATAATGGTCCTTAAAAACATTTACCATATATGTAATGTCAATTGTCATCATATCCAGCTTTTCAATGAGTTGAGCATAGGATCTTACAATTCTTTCTTGCTGAGACTTAGTATCTCTAAAATATTGAGTGGCTGTTGTGAGTTTGTCATCATGACGATTCAGTCTATCACTCAATCTTCCTATGTGAGTCCCAGCTAGAGTGAGAACTCCCTGAATGTCCTGAATAAGACGAAAGAATCTAGAATCAGTTGAATGCTTGTCTCTTTGAATGTCATGAAGTCTCCTATCAAGTCTTGTCTCTAGATGCAAGATTTTTTGTTCAAGCTCTTTGAGTCTGCCACTAGTTTGCATTTCCAACTGAATGAACTTTTGTTCCAAGACATTTGTCATTTCTTTCATGCCAGAATTGATCATCGCAAACTGTGCTGATAAAAACTGATATAGCATGGGAGATACTTGACCTGATGAAGTAGATGCTTGCTGTTGTGAAGAGTGAGCTGTGGCCTCAGGTGCTTGATGATGAAAATGCCTGTGATGAGAGACAGGAGAATGCAACACCATTGCATCATGATGAATTTCTTGCTGATGGTCATAGTCACCTTGCTGGGCAGGAACATCAGGCCCTTCTGGTAATATTTCTACATGTTGTTCTTGATCTACATGTTGTTCTTCTGGTTGTGCTGTAGGGGGTGCCTCTTGTTCTTCCAACCTGGGCACCTGTCGCTGTACCGTCCCAGCAATGAATTTAATGCTCATAAATTTGGTGATGAAGTCCATGTTGTAAATATTGACCTTTGGAATTTCTTTATAATGTTCATCTTCCAGCGGGACCTTCATCCTCTTGAAGATTGCTATAAGTTGTGCAGCATAAGGCAAGTGTCGTCCTACATCATTACAAAAACCAATAATCTGAATCATTATTTCTGGTAGGCACACCTTAATGTTCTTGAACATGCAATAGAACAAAAATCTCTGTGTTTCTGTCAGCCGATCTCTACCACCACCTTGAGGAGTTATGATCGTAGTGAACATATGGTGAAGCAACCTCTTGAATGAAGAGAACTTATTTGCATTAAAGGTTGTCAGATGAGTCTGCTTAAGATCATGTGGGTTACTTGGCTGATCGGTTAGAATAGTATATGTCTCAAATCCATCATAATCCAGTTCCCCTTCTAAAAGACCTCCTTAAGGTATTCTCAATGCTTTATAGAGGAGATGCCATGTCAGCTCAGCCTCAATGCCCTTAACAAAAGTCCATAGCTTCGGACGGTTTGGATCATACCTCAAATTTTCATAAAACTCAATGACCAGCTTAGGGTAATAAATCTGATGCTTGCTCATAAATTTTTTTCATCCTTGAAATTCAATAAGGCATTTTAGCTCAGGAAATGCCTCAAGCATCTGGTGATCATGAAAATCTACATATCGAGGATACAAAATTTTGACTGAATCACCTAGTGCTTCTGCTTGGACTGATGAATCAGATGCTTCTGCCTCTTCTTCAATCCTTTGTTGTCACATCCCGAACCGATAGCAGCGGAACGTGTTCGTTTGCTCAAAACGTGACAGTTAAACAGTCATGTCAATCAGAACATAGTCAGGAGACAAAATATATTTGGAGAAAATACAATTTCATTGCAAATATAAGTTTATTACAATTTGGACCCAAAATAAAGACTTAATAAAGCAAAAATTACAAGAGATTCTAGACTAGGCTAACTTTTGACATAGACACAAGACTAGACGGTTCATCTAGATTTCGGAGTACTCTTCACTGTTGCCCTTGCCCATCATGTTCGGTCTCGTCATCACTAGGGTCGTTACCTGAAAAACATTGAAAACACACTGGGTGAGCGAACGCTCAGTAGGACTTAATATCTCAAGCTCCAAGCTAGCTTTAAGTAATTACAATTTAATATGCTCAGGCAAGTCATGCAAGGTATCAAAATCGAAAACTATAACAGTGCGAGATAATTTCAAGAACTATAAAGAGAACAAGAGTAGACCAGTGATAGATGTTTCAAGAGATATAATGCCAAATAGATAATTGAGAGAATATATCAAGGACTTTCATGATGAGATAGCAAGTACTTTGAAAGGAAACTCCCAAGAGCGTTCATGGGAGATAATAACAATCACTTCACGATAGCATCCCCTTTCACTAGGGCTTTTGTAACTATCACAATATAAGATTGGCCATTGTATAAAGGAGTTCAAACAATTGAATATTGACTATTACTCGTGGAAATGTCGTAGACCAATTTTCCTATCTTTGGTGAATGCCAACACCCGATCATTCATGATATCGGTACACGTTTGGACTTTGCCTCACCCATGGGATCAGATCTGAACCCCGTATTTTATACACTAGCATTAAAATGTCATTTGCTTGGGATTCGTAGCCCCGACTATATCTAGTCCAATTCCACTTAAAGTTAATGGCCAAGAGATTTCAAAGATCAAGCATGTAAGAACATTATGGTAGATTTATAGAATAGAGTTCAAGAACATACCTTGACAAGTATAGCATGATGACACATGAAACCAAGACAATCATAAAATTATGGGTAATTGATGTCCACTCAGGTCACCGCAGATTTCAGAATTTGCGCCCACTATAGTGGTCGCCTATTCTGTGAACAGGAGAGGCTCGTAGAAATTGTGCCTACTCATATGGTCGCTCTTTTAATAAGCGCCAGCTGGGATGGTCGCTAATTTCTTTGAACCGGACAAATACGACAGAAAAATGGTGACAACTGAAACAAGGAAATAGCGCCTACGCAAATGGTTGCTCATTCAATGAGCGCCCGCATACGTGGTCGCTAATCATGTGAAAAGAGCGACAACTACCACGGTCGCTAATTCAATTAGTGACCAAAGGTCCAGTCGCCAATTCTGACAGAGACAGATCCTCAAAGAAATGCCATAACAACATCCTATGAAGGTCGGGTGTCATGTTTGTTCAGAGTGACATGACTAATAGAGTTCCATGGTTTTTAAGGTACAACCCGCTCGGCTGTCTTGAGGGAATCCAAGGCTAGCGGAGTCTTACGGAGGTCCCAATGATGAAATTGCCAGTCCGAATGAAGGAATATTCTGCGGAGGGCTCAAACATCACCGATAGTTAAGGGCTATGCGAGAATCATCATGAAACATGAGACTGTATTTACGGGCTGAGAATACAGTGCCAAAATACCCAACCGTGAGCAAAAACGCGATAAAAATCAAGAGAGAAAAATCTACATCCAGACAGACCGTCGCTATTTCCTAAAATAGCATCTGTCCGTTGGGTTGTACAATCTTTTATTCACAGAAATTCTTTTCTGTAAAGATTAGGAATTAGCGCCTAGCTAGAAAGTCATTATTTCATAAAATAGCGTCTGTTCGATAGGTCGCTTAATCCTTTATTACTGGGATTAAAATAATAAATCAATAATTTGCGTCCTCTATGACGGACGTGCATTCCTTATTAATTTCAATAGTTTTATCATTTTTCAGGAAATAATGAAATAGTGTCTCCATATGCGGATGCAAGTTCTATAATATGCGACACTCTGAGTGGTCGTGAATTCATTTATTTCTCAATTTTAACATATAGCGCCCTTGTGCACGGGCGCTATTTCAATTAGAGATAGGTTCCCCAGTCACACATTCTGTTTCATGTTTACGGCGTTCACAGACCCGTAAGGAGCTTTTTACGGTTCATTAGGGGATGAACAGTGCCCCTTTCGTTGATTAATCCGGGAACTAATGACATAGGAAATTAGAGGAAATACAGGGATTCTAGAAACATGCATAACTTGATTTTTAGATACATGGTTCCACAGATAATGATTTTTAAACATGAGGTATTTATTAATTATCTAAAAGAATTGGCGTGAGGCTCACTATCGTTGATTAATCCGCGACAGCATAGGCGAACGCTATATCTTGAAATAGCGGCCAACCGTGCGGTCGCTATTTCTTTTCATGCAGAAAAACATACGCAAGAGCAGGGAAATACGTGCTTATAAGTCTATATGCACTATCTAATATGTTAACTAGATTGCAGTGTTGCTTGGGAGATTGCCTAACTCGTGAGATTAACAGATGAAGACGTAAGAGGAAGCAGAGGACGCAATAGGATAAGGAGGAAGAAGGTAGGGAAGGAGCTTCCAATGGCAGCTGCAGCACACTCGCGACAGGATGAAGAAGCAAAGCCCATTCCCTCTTCATGCCGCAACGATAGCACGTCGACGCAGGGCACAACGAGCAGCAGCAGCAGGCCTTTGCACATAGAAGGAAGATGAAGATGTCGAGCGGGATGTCGACGCGGCAGTAGTAGGTCCAGCAACGATGGCCCTGCCATCGCCCGAGAGGTTGACTCTTATAGGGAAGAGGGTATTCCTCCGAGAGTCGGAGTCCTAAAGGGAGTCGGTTGCCTCACGTAGTCATCTACTAAGTTTTACGTTCCCCCTCATGCACTCCCTTTCCAAAACAGCAGCCGCTTCCCGTATTCTTGCTTTAAAAACCCTAAATCCCTTTGCAACTATCGAGCTGGGATGGGTTTGGTGATACAAGGCCCATACGTTCAAACAATGCCCATGCATGTTTCGAATGTGCTTGGGTCTTACGAGGAAACAAACCTATATATATATATATATATCGTAGCTTTATTTGAAAGCCCAAGCTCTTTAAGCCCATTTATGATTGTTTTTCATAGGTCTATGATGCAGGACGGGATGCGACTCGATGCCAATTTGATGTGAACCTGAGATTCTAGGCAAACTCACAACTCATCCCTAGCGAGGGAAGCGTGCGGATGTGCGCAGTTGAGAAACCGGCAATGAGTCAAGGGTATTTGGCTCTTTCGTGCTCGGATCGAGTCACGGGACGGGTCTTGCACTCACTCTCGTAGCGATGATTAAAATTGAACGAGCTAATTTCCTATCACTCTAGCAGTGGCATATGAATATATACGAGGAAAGCAAATGCCAAAGTGGGGAGCAGACAAATTTGATCCTTAAAGTTAATGGCCAAGAGATTTCAAAGATCAAGCATGTAAGAACATTAGGGTAGATTCATAGATTAGAGTTCAAGAATAGACTTTGACAAGTATAGCACGATGACATATGAAATCGAGATAATCATAAAATTCTGGGTAATTGGCATCCACTCAGGTCGCCGCAGATTTCAGAATTTGCGCCCACTGTAGTGGTCGCCAATTCTGTGAACAGGAGAGGCTCAAAGAAATCGCGCCTACTCATATGGTCACTATTTTAATAAGCACCCGCTGGGATGGTCGCTAATTTCTTTGAACCGGACAACTACGACAGCAAAATGGTGACAACAGAAATAAGGAAATAGTGCCTATACATACTGTCGCTCATTCAATGAGCGCCCGCGTACGTGGTTGCTAATCGTTTGAAAAGAGCGACTACTACCACTGTCGCTAATTCAATTAGTGACCAAAGGTCCAGTTTCCAATTCTGACAGAGATAGATCCTCAAAGAAACGCTATAACAGCGTCTATAAAGGCCGAGTGTCATGTTTCTTCAGAGTGACATGACCAATAGAGTTTCAGGGTTTTTAAGGTACAACCCGCTCGGCTGTCATGAGGGAATCCAAGGCTAGTGGAGTCTTACTGAGGTCCCAATGATAAAATTGTTAGTTCGAAGGAAGGAATATCCCGCGGAGGGCTCAAACATCACCGAGAGTTAAAGGCTATGCGAGAATCATCGAGAAACATGAGACTGTATCTACAGACTGAGAATACAGTGCCAAAATACCCAACCGTGAGTAGAAACGTGATAAAAATCGAGAGAGAAAATCTACGTCCAAATAGACAGTCGCTATTTCCTAAATTAGCGTTTGTCTGTTGGGTCGCTCAATCTTTTATTCATAGAAATTCTTTTCTGTAAAAATCAGGAATTAGCGCCTAGCTAGAAAGTCGTTATTTCATAAAATAGCGTCTGCTCGATAGGTCGCTTAATCCTTTATTACTGGGATTAAAATATTAAATCAATAATTTGCGTCCTCTATGACGAATGTGCATTCCTTATTAATTTCAACAGTTTTTTCATTTTTAAGGAAATAATGAAATAGTCGTCTCCTTATGAGGATGTAGGTTCTTTAATATGTGACACTCTGCGTGGTCGCGAATTCATTTATTTCTCAATTTGAACATATAGTGCCCTTGTGCACTGGCGCTATTTCAATTAGCGACAGGTTCCCCAATCGCACATTTTGTTTCATGTTTACGGCGTTCACAGACCCATAAGGGGTTTATTACAGTTCAGTAGGGGATGAACAGTGCCCCTTTCAATTTTAAGGGAATTTCCAGGAACTAATGACATGGGAAATTAGAGGAAAATACAGGGATTCTAGAAACATACATAACTTGATTTTTAGATACATGGTTCCACATATAATGATTTTTAAACATGAGGTATTTATTAATTATCTAAAAGAATTGGCATCAGGCTCACTATCGCTGATTAATCCGCGACAGCATGGGCGAACGCTATATCTTGAAATAGCGACCAACCGTGATGTCGCTATTTCTTTTCATGCAGAAAAACATACGCGAGTGCAGGGAAATACGTGCTTATAAGTCTATATGCACTATCTAATATGTTAACTAGATTGCAGTGTTGCTTGGGAGATTGCCTACCTCGTAAGGTTAACAGATGAAGACGTAAGGGGAGGCAGAGGACGCAGCAAGATAAAAAGGAAGAAGGCAGGGAGGAGCTTCCAACGGCAGCTGCAGCACACTTGCGATAGGATGAAGAAGCAAAGCCCGTTCTCCTTTCGTGCAGCAACGGCAGCACGTCGACGTAGGGCACAACGAGCAGCAGCAGCAGGCCTTTGCACGTAGAAGGAAGATGAAGACGTCGAGCGGGATGTCAACGCTGTAGCAGTAGGCCCAGCAACGATGGCCATGCCATCGCCCGAGAGGTTGACTCTTATAGGGAAGAGGGTATTCCCACGAGAGTCGGAGTCCTAAAGGGAGTCGGTTGCCTCACGTAGTCATCTACTAAGTTTTACGTTCCCCTTCATGCACTCCCTTTAAGAAACAGCAGCCGCTTCCCGTATTCTTGCTTTAAAAACCCTAAAGCCCTTTGCAACTATCGAGCTGGGATGGGTTTGGTGATACAAGGCCCATACGTTCAAACAATTCCCATGCATGTTTCGAACGTGCTTGGGTCTTACGAGGAAACAAGCCTATATATATAGATATATATATTGTAACTTTATTTGAAAGCCCAAAGCTCTTTAAGCCCATTTACTGCTGTTTTTCATAGGTCTAGCTTCTAGATCTTGATTAAGGCCCATTAGTTACTTGAAGGCTCTTAAGGCCCATTTATTTATTTTAGCTATCTTTGCATTACATTTAACAGGGTTTTTTTATTAACCACATTTATCCCATGACTAATATTTATAGTTATTTTTTTATTCCATATTTAAATTTTCGGGGTGCTACACCCTCCCCCACTTAAAAGAATTTGGTCCCCAAATTCACACGATTCCATTCCATAATAGTGGGGTAAAATCACCATATCCAAAGCATATATTCTAGCTAGATCATTCTCATAACATGCTAAGTACTAAGATCACCATATCCAATGCAAGATAGGTTTATAGAGTTACCTTCCAATGCTTGCAACGCTTCTTCCTTTAACAGTGGACAATAGTTGATTTTATGATCCTTGCTTCCGCAATGGATGCATTTCCCGAGTTTATACCAACAATTGTCCTGGTTGTGCCTCCCTTTCTTGCAATGCTCGCATTTCCCCTTGGCCGGAACAATTTGTTGATCATCATTCTGGGGTTTCTTGTTTTTGCGGAAACCGTTACCTCCATTGGATCTCTTCTTGCTGTTAACAGGTTCCTTATTCTTGTGTCCATTTGCTAATTCTTTCTTGGCGATTTTTCCTTTGATTGTCTCCATCATATCCATAGCATCTTCCAATAGTTGTGCTTTTCAGACCATCTCCGTATAAGTTTGGATCTCCAGTGGAGCCAATTGAGGAATGAGCTCCACCTTCAAGTCGTTCATGAATCTTTTCGCCCTCATTTTATCTGTACAAACTAAGTGTGGTGCGTACCGAGCTAATCTAGAAAACTTCGCTTCATAATCCACTACTGATAAGTTGCGTTGTTTCAAAGCCGCAAACTCCATGGCTTTCTTCTCGCGGATTCTTTCCGAGAAATACTTCTCATTAAAGTGTTCTAAAAATTCATCCCACGTAACTTGATCGTTGGGCAAGATCGCTTCCACGGATCCCCACCATGCTCGAGCATCCTTTTCTAATTGATAGGTAACTAGTAGTGCCCTCTCTTCATTGGTGCATTGCATCACTTTGAAGGTTCTTTCTATTTCTTGCACCTAATTCTCCCCTTCGTCCGGGTCGGTGGACCCACTAAACTTCGGGGGATTCATCTTTTGAAACTTCCTATGCAAATCCCTGGCACCATGTTGTGCCCCTCCTTATGTGACTTGTTCTAAGGCTTGTGTTAATCTTTGGACAATGCGTTGCATCTCTCTCCATTGGGCTCGATCGACAGCCATTTTATCCTACAACATGAGTTTTAAAGTAATGATTACTCATATTTTGACATTTATCTAGCATAGACGGAACAAATTTTATTTATTAGCCCATAGCTCTACCCAAATCTCACGGGATTCCTATAGGATTATTGACAATGGCGACTCAATCTAGGACTTGAACTGGATGACTTAGGGATTAGAAAGCCTAGGCTCTGATACCACCTTTTGTCACGCCCCGAACCGATAGCAGCGGAACGTGTTTGTTTGCTCGAAACATGGCAGTTAAACAGTCGTGTCAATGAGAACATAGTCAGGAGACAAAATATATTAGGACAAAATAGAATTTGTTGGCCCGGTTAGGAATGCAATCAAGAGGGGGGGTGAATTGATTGCGTCCCCTTTTTGAAAACTAAAATGCTGAGATGATAATGTTGGAATAAAAAATATCATGATAGTTGAGCAGTATGAAGAAATGAGATTATAAGCACTCTAATTGCCGAGCAATAAGAATTAACTGAATGAGAATCAAGCAAGCTCTCACACCTCTCCAACGCAAAATGTTAAACCACTCAGATAAATTGAAAGATGCGAACAGATTATGTAAATCCCTCAACTCTCCATATCACACTCGGAAACGAGAACGGACAACATGGAACAACAATCGCACAGATAGCAAACCACAATGCAAGAATTTTTAGGTGGTTCGGATGCACTCGAGTGCAGTCCTACATCCACCCCTCTCAACCCGAGAGGATTCCACTAAAACCGCTGCATGACGGTAGCAAAATGATCACAATGATCACACACGGGCACAACGGCCCCACACACACACGTTCTCGTACGATGACGAGAAACCACGCACATAGAGACGATGCTCTAAAATCATATATGAAAGTAAAATATAAGGAAATACAAAGCCCAGTTCAAATTTCTTAATCTATGCTCAAATGGAAATGTAGAAACGAGAGAACAAGAAATCCACCATCAAATCTTCAATGAAAACTGTAGAAGGATGGTAGGGAGCACTGGGAATGTTGAATCGTAGAGTGGGAAGCGGACAGCCTTGAAGGAATCTTGCGATGATCAGCCACCCAACCTGTAGATCGAAGTGGCAGCACGTGGATGACGTCTTCAACGGCCTCTTCTTCCTCCTCCAACAGATGTGCAACGCCCTTCCTCCTTTTCCTGCAAGGATAGAACACTATGAGCCCAAGAGATATATTTTCTACGAATGGAGATCGCATGCTACATATACCCTAAGAGAATTGAAGCAAAAAGACTAGATAGCCCATGAGAAACCCCTTCAAAACAACACTCAACCAAGTATAGAAACCCTAAGGGTAAAGGTGTAAAAACCCAAGCCAATCGGATCTACAAATGGGGGTTTCGAAACCAAACTGGCAAACTTGATCCGGAAGGACCTAGACAAGTGTCAACTCTTGGAGTCGACACTTCTTCCAGCGTGTGCAGTCCCATTAAAAACAAAACAAAAGCCAGGGTGAAAGTGTCGACTCTCAGAGTCGACACTTTTTGCCAAAGCATCTGTTTGCGTTAAACAGCAAGCACCCACCTGTAAGTGTCGACTCTAAGAGTCGACGCTTTTTGCCAAATCTTCTAGATGCGTTAAACAGCATGCATCTACCTGTAAGTGTCGACTCTCAGAGTCGACACTTGCAGCCTGCTGCATCAAGGCAGCATGTCGGTCAACAAGTGTTGACTCTTTGAGTCGACACTTGTAGTAGTCAAATTGAAAGCTGCCTTGGGCAGTCCAATGCAAGCCAAAAACTTGGAAAACCTTTCAACCCCATTCAAGGCAACATGATTCTCAATCAAAAATAAATTCTTAAATAAAATCTTACCATGGATCCAATGGAGTGAGACCAATATACATATTAAACCTGCACTTAAACAACTAATCATTCATTTCAATCTTTAGACAATGCAAAACAAAAAAATGCTTGTTCAACCTTTGTCATACCTTGTTCAACCTGCATGATTCTATATTGAAATGGAACCACGTGAAATTTGATTCACATTCTTTCAACCCTTTTGAAACACAAGCTTGGAATCCAAAAATTTCTTCATACATGTAAGAGCCATTCCTAGTTCAAATCATACCATGTCCACCTTGCCATCTAGCTCCTCATGAGTTACTCAAAACAACCACACTCAGATCTCAATCAGTGAAGACATTAACACCAGATTTGAGTTTCAGCAGATCATATCAAATATTGATTTAGTCCAAAGCATGGAGTCCAAATTGAATTCAGTCAAATCACACATGAAATGCAAATTTAGTAATGAGCAAGCTGAACTCCAGTAAACCACATCGATCTAGAAATTGAACACCCAATTTATCATATCATATGAACCTCATAGAGAATCAACCAACTGTCCAATGAACATGACTTTAAAACCACAAGATCTTTTAGAGAAAGAGCAGTGCAAAAATCACTTGAGCAAAACGATTTGTCTTCGTCAAAATATGCCGGGGCACAACAATCTCCCCCTTTTTGACGTAGACAAAACTCCTAGAAGTTCATAAAGATTTGCATGAACGAGACAAGTCAAGCATCACCCATTGAAACATTCGATTTGAAGGATGATAACTAAAGCATTTCAAAGCATGTTTTTGTTTATCAACAATCAAAAACCATTTTCAACAACCCATTCACAATATCATGCAACCATTTATTTCTCCCCCTTTTGTCAGAGTCAAATAGAGGATTGATAAAGATGGAAATAAGATCGAATGCCTCATATTTACAGTTAGCTCAGGGAAATGCATGTGAAGTGGAATGGATGATCACGCAAGCACACATGCATCCATAATAAGATATAAAATCAAGCAAGTCCTGTATGGACAGGTTAAGAACCATGCTATCGTTTGAGAGCATGAGTTGCATGAATAGTATTAAGAAGTTTGTGCTTGCAAAAAGATGGTACTGCATTACTCATGAAATATGACTGATTCAAAGGGTACATTCACACAATCTCTCCCTAAGTATATATGTAAAGAATGAGCAATGAATTCTAAACAATATGGATTTTCAAATTTTCTAAGGAACACTAGAAAGAACCTTTCCTCCCTACACTTTCATACACAATGCTCGACTTTTGGTAGCTTCGCATAGCCCCATTTTTTTTTAAATACAACAAGATGACTAACTTTTTGACACGAGTCATACCCTTTGTTTCAAGGGCATTTCCCGGTTACTCAGTTTCGTCACTTATTTTGATTGTGGATTTATATCACTTTTCGATCTGAGTTTCCTCCTTTGTCTCTGGGGGGATTCCCGGCTACTTGGTTCCAAATCCACTTATTGAGATTTTTGGTGGGGCTGTCAGCTTTTTCCTCACGAGACACGGGACTTCTATGTAGGGAATCAAGTGCCCTCAAAAGTGTTGAGTGGAATAACTAAAATCCTTATAAGATAGAGTCATTTATCTCAAAAGTGCAAATGTGTGCGAGATTGTACGGAATGTAAGAGTTGAATTAGTCTAATCATTGTTATGTCTCCCTCTGAGTGTATGCACAGTTTTGAAAATAACCTCCCCCTTAATATGTGCCATGTAACAGACATGTCTAAACCAATGCATTTTTATTTAGCAAGAGAAAAGGTCATAGGAGGAGTCAAGGAGAAGGGTGATATAATATATACACTCAAACATGCACTAAGATAAAATTTTTAAACAAGTTGATTACCGGTACGTGGCGGAGAACGTAGGTCCGAAGACCACCATCGAGCATGAGGAAAACTTCCAGTTGGACATAATCTAACTTTCCGCAATCGTCATTTGATATACCGAAATCATGGCATTCAAGCACACAAGTTTAAGATACATGAAGTTATGTACATGCGGATGCAACTGTATGAAGATATGAGTGAAAATCAAAGGTTATTCAATTTGATATGCACATAAGAAAAGAGATTAAGGCCTAGAAGCAAAGGAAGAATATGTGTGCAATAAGGTAAATCAGTATGCACCGATGGATTTATTCAAGATATCTACATTGAGATGTACCAAAAAGATTTTAACGATCTAACCTGCACACACCTAATTCTCTCCTAAGAAAGTAAAACTGATTAGAATTCAAAGGTTTTGTGAAAATATCTGCAAGTTGATGTTTTGTATCTATAAAAGTTAACTCAAAATCACATTTATTGATGTGATCTCTAATAAAGTGGTGTCTAACTTCTATATACTTTGTGCGAGAGTGTTGGACAAGATTTTTGGATAAATTTATTGCAGAAGTGTTATCACACAAAATGGGAGACTTTTTCAATGAAATGCCAAAATCTAGCAACTGGTGTTGGATCCAGAGTACTTGGGCCACACAGCTGCCTGCAGCCACATATTCGGCTTCAGCAGTTGATAAAGCCACACAATGTTGTTTCTTTGAGGCCCATGAAACCATGCAGCCCCCTAGAAACTGGCAGTGACCACTTGTGCTCTTACGATCTATTTTGCACCCAGCATAACCAGAATTAGTGTATGCAAGTAAATCAAATGAATCATGTTTAGGATACCACAAATCAAGATTAATTGTATCATTCAAATACCTGAAAATTCTTTTCACGACTGACAAATGAGATTCTCTCGAACAAGATTGATATCTTGCACAGAGACACAGACTAAAATGAATGTCAGGCCTACTAGCAGTAAGATATAATAATGAGCCTATCATACCCCTAAAAAGCTTTTGATCAACGATATTACCTTTCTCATCTTCCAATTTGAGTGAAGTGGACATTGGTGTAGCAAAAGGTTTAGCATTCTCCAGTTGATACTTTTTCACAATCTCCTGAGTGTACTTCTTCTGGTTAATGAAAATACCATCATCTAGTTGCTTTATTTGCAGCCCCAAGAAAAAGTCCAACTCTCCCATCAAGCTCATCTTGAACTCTCCCTGCATGACTTGGGCAAAATCATCATTCATTTTAATGTTCATGGCACCAAAAATTATATCATCTACATAAACTTGCACAAGTAAGGCATGTTCATCACAAGTCTTTGTAAATAATGTTTGGTCTATATTACCTCGTTTGAAGCTATTATCAATAAAAAATGAACTTAAACGATCATACCATGCCCTGGGAGCTTGTTTTAACCCATATAGTGCCTTGTCCAATTTGTAGACGTGGTCCGAAATTTTTCATCTTCGAAGCCCGGTGGTTGCACAATGTATACCTCTTCCTTGATGACTCCGTTGAGGAAGGCACTCTTGATATCCATTTGAAAGAGCTTGATGTTCCTGTGACATGCATAAGCAAGAAGAATTCTTACTGCTTCTAATCTAGCCACAAGAGCGAATGATTCATCAAAATCAATGCCAAATTCTTGGGAGTAGCCCTTAGCTACTAATCTTGCCTTATTCCTCACAATCACCCCATCTTCACTAAGTTTGTTTCGGAAAACCCACTTAGTTCTGATTATGGGATGATCATCAGGCCGGGACACAAGGAACCACACCCGATTCTTTTAGAACTGGTGCAGTTCTTCTTGCATGGCGAGAACCCAAGAATTGTCATTAAGAGCATCTTCAATAGAATTAGGCTCAACATTGGAAAGTAATGCGAGATTATCATGAAGTTCAACTTCTCTGATTGAAGCCTGTGTCCGTACTCCTTCATCCACACTGCCAATTACATTCTCCAGTGGAGGATTTCTGTGTGTGGTCCATTGGTGTGGAAGGATCTGTTGTGTTGACTCCTCTTATTGTTCATTCAGCTCATCCTCTTCTTGATTTTTTACCTCACCTTGATTGCTAGACTCTCTTTTCTCATTCTCATCTTCACCTGAAACAATAAAGTGTTCATCATTATTAGGCTTCCTTAGAGTAAATTCATCAACTACAACATGAGGACTCTCCTCGACTACAAGTGATCTAGAGTTATACACTCAGTAAGCTCTAGATGTCAATGAATACCCAAGGAAAATCCCTTTATCACTTTTTGCATCAAACTTTTCCAGATTATCCTTAACATTATTCAGAATATAGCAAATAGATCTAAATGGCTTGAAATGAGATATATTCGGTTTCTTACCTTTGTATAGCTTGTAGGGATTTTTCTTAAGGATCGGTCTTACCATAGCTCAGTTCGTGATATACCAAGTAGTGTTGACTACTTCAGCCCATAAATACCGTGGTAGACCATTTTCTGCCAACATGGTACGTGCCATCTCCACGAGTGTTCGATTCTTTCTCTCAACAACTCCATTTTGTTGTGGGGTCCTTGGTGCTGAAAATTGGTGTTCATACCCCTGCTTCCTGCAAAAATCATCAAACTCAGAATTGTCAAATTCCTTTCCATGGTCACTTTGAATTTTCTGAATATGAAAGCCCTTTTCATATTGAACTCTAATGCAGAAATCAGCAAATTCTTTGAAAGCTTCACTTTTCTTAGCCAAGAACAACACCCATGCATATCTAGAGAAATCGTCAACGATGATAAATTCATATAGTTTCCCTCCAAGACTGTGAGTCCTGGTGGGACCAAACAAATCCAAATGAAGTAACTGAAGGGGTTTTTCAGTAGAAACAATATTTTTGCATTTGAAAGAGACTTTGGTTTGTTTTCCTTTATTACATGCTTCACAGATTTTTGAAGTTTCAAAATTTAAGCATGGAAGACCTCTAACTAAATTATTTCTGTCAACTTCTTAATGACATTAAAACTAGCATGCCCTAAACGACAATGCCACAACCACACATCAACATTTTCATTTGCAACCAGGCATAGATTTTCAGAACCTAGTTCACTAAAATCAACATGATAAGTATTATAACTTCTAACACATATGAATTTAATTTCATGAGTATTTGCATCAATGATCGAACAGTGAGAGGATTCAAAAATGACCTTGTGACCTTTGTCAGAAAGTTGACTAATGCTCAGCAAATTATGGTTCAAATCTCTAACTAACAAGACATCTTTAATGCAGTGGTTGAGATCCTTACAATTCTCCCAATACCAATGATTTTACCTCTATCCTGTCCACCAAAAATTACCGCACCTCCATTTTTGTCTGCTAGGTCTGTAAAAAGTTATTTATTTCCAGTCATGTGCCTGGAGCATCCGTTGTCCTAGTACCATTTATTTTCCATTGCCTTTATACAGACCTAAAAGAACAAACATCAAATCTCATTTTGGTCTTGGGTACCTTAGTGTTAGCATTCACAGTGGTGTGACTGTATTTTCTCAAAAACATGTCATTATCAAGTTTCATCAACTGGCATATATACATGTCATGTCCTACTCTCCCACAATAAAAATAAGTGGATCTTTTTCTACCAAATTTTTTCTTTTATTTACACTCCTAAAAGTATAGGGGAATTGAGAATGAACAGATTGTGTTTTTATGTGTGTGTGTAACACTCTCCATGATTTTGTAAGTTTTTAATTTTGTATTGAAAAGCATTCTTGTTGCCATGCATGAAACTTGAACTTTTCTCATCATGATTTTCTTTTGCCTTTAAAAGGTTTTCATGAATAATTTTCATCTCATTCAATTCAGTGGTGAGAAATTCAACTTTGTTTTCTACCTCGACCTTGACTTTCTCACACTCACTCATTTTCACATTTACCTCATCTAGCTCTTTTTTCAACATTTCATTCATCTCTTGAATTTCTTCTTTGAGTTTGTATGCATTTTGTTTTTCTACCTCTAAACATGAAACTTCATCTTCAAACAAGGTCAATTTTGATTCAAGAGATTCATTTACATTTTTGAATTTCTGAGCTTGAATTTCAAACAAGCTACATTTTTCACAAGAGTTGGGTGAATGAACAATTTCATGAATTTTCTTCCTCAAAGTTTTATTTTCAGATTTGATCCTTTTGTATTTCTCATGCAGATCTTCATATGCTAACTGCCATTGATCATTTGTAAAAAGCTCGGAATCAGAAGTTACATGATCATGGTCTTCCTGTGCCATGAGGCACAAATTATTCACAATTTCTTCAATGTCTTCTTCCTCTTCTTACGTAGGCTCATCCTCATCCTTGTCACTCCAGGTGGCCTTCATGGCCCTTGGCTTCTTGCCCTTGTCTTTCTTAGCCTTTTTCTGCAATTCGAGACATTCACCTCTCATATGCCCTATCTTCTTACATTCATAGCACATGATCTCATTTGGCTTGGATGGCTCGCCTTTCTGCTTGAATTGCTTCTTCCTTTTTCTAAATTTCCCAAAAAATCTTCTTCTTTGCTGCAGAAATTGCCTAACTTTTCTTGTGAGTATGGCAACTTCATCATTGTCTGTATTCTCCGTAGAGTCCTCCTGACTTGAGATTGGGTCTGGGTTTGCTTTCAGGGCTAGTGACTTCTTTTTCTTTGTGTCCTCTTCTATCCTCTTGATATTTATCTCATAGGCCATTAAAGACCCTATGAGTGCATCCAATGTAAGAGTTGTTAGATCCTTTGAGTCCTCTATCACAGTTACCTTGGTGTGCCAACTAAGTGACAACGACCTCAGCACCTTTCTGACCAAGTCGGTATCCTTGAAATTCTTTCCGAGTGACTTCAGTCCATTAGTTATCTCCATGAGACGTGCAAACATCTCGGAGATCGTCTCCTCGTCATTCATTTGAAACAGCTCATAATCCCGGTTAAGCATATTAGCCTTCGTCTCCTTGACCTCTGAAGTACCTTCATAAATCAATTTCAGCTTATCCCACATTTCCTTTGCACTGTTACACATAGAAACAGGAGTATAGTCAGTCGGGTGAATAGCACATTGAAGAATATTTAAAGTATTGAAATTCATAGTAGACTTCTTTATATGATCATCATTCCACTGCTCCTCATCTAGGGGTAAAGTGTATGGACCATTCTTAATGACAGTCCATATTTCATGACTTTGAGCATGGAGGAAAACCATCATTCTATTTTTCCAATAACTATAGTTATTTCCATCAAAGTAGGGAGGCCGATGTATAAAATGCCCTTTGGGCATCAATCCCTTGTTAGCCATTCCTAACAGATCACTCTAAACCGCGAGGTTTCAAGATAAAAAAGAGCCGAAACTCTGATACCAATTGTTGGCCCGGTTAGGAATGTAATCGAGAGTGGGGTGAATTGATTGCCCCCCATTTTGAAAACTAAAATGCTGAGATGATAATGCTGGAATAAAAAATAGCGTGATAGTTGAGCAGTATGAAGAAATGAGATTATAAGCACTCTAATTGCCGAGCAATAAGAATTAACTGAATGAGAATCAAGCAAGCTCTCACACCTCTCCAACGTAATATGTTAAACCACTCGGATAAATTGAAAGATGCGGACAGATTATGTAAATCCCTCAACTCACCGCATCACACTCAGAAACGAGAACGGACAACATGGAACGACAATTGCACAGATAGCAAACCACAACGCAAGAATTTTTAGGTGGTTCAAACGCACCTGAGTGCAGTCCTACGTCCACCCCTCTCAACCCGAGAGGATTCCATTAACATCGCTGCACGACGGCAGTAAAACGATCACAACGATCACACACGGGCACAACAGCCCCACACACACGCACGTTCTCGTACAACGACGAGAAACCATGCACACGGAGATGATGCTCCGAAATCGTATATGAAAGTAAAATATAAGGAAATACAAAGCCTAGTTCATATTTCTTAATCTATGCTCAAATGGAAATGTAGAAACGAGAGATCAAGAAATCCCCCTTCAAATCTTCAATGAAAACCGAAGAAGGATGGTAGGGAGCGCTGGGAATGTTGAATCGCGGAGTGGGAAGTGGCCAGCCTTGAAGGGAGCTTGCGATGATCAGCCACCCAACCTGTAGATCAAAGTGGCAGCACGTGGATGACGTCTTCAGCAGCCTCTTCTTCCTCCTCCAGCAGATGTGCAATGCCCTTCCTCCTTTTCCTGCAAGGATAGAACACTATGAGCACAAGAGATATACTTTCTACGAATAGAGATCGCAGGCTACATATACCCTAAGAGAATTGAAGCAAAAAGACAAGATAGCCTATGAGAAACCCCTTCAAAACAACACTCAACCAAGTATAGAAACCCTAAGGGTAAAGGTACAAAAACCCAAGCCAATCAGATCACAAAATGGGGGTTTCGAAACCAAACCGGCAAACTTGATCCGGAAGGACCTAGACAAGTGTCAACTCTTGGAGTCGACACTTCTTCCAGCGTGTGCAGTCCCATTAAAAAAAAAAAAGCCAGGGTGAAAATGTCGACTCTCAGAGTCGACACTTTTGCCAAAGCATCTGTTTGCATTAAACAGCAAGCACCCACCTGTAAGTGTTGACTCTAAGAGTCGACGCTTTTTGCCAAATCTTCTAGATGCGTTAAACAGCAAGCATCTACCTGTAAGTGTCGACTCTCAGAGTCGACACTTGCAGCCTGCTGCATCAAGGCAGCATGTCGGTCAACAAGTGTCGACTCTTTGAGTCGACACTTGTAGTAGTCAAATTGAAAGCTGCCTTGGGCAGTCCAATGCAAGCCAAAAACTTGGAAAACCTTTCAACCCCATTCAAGGCAACATGATTCTCAATCAAAAATAAATTCTTAAATAAAATCTTACCATGGATCCAATGGAGTGAGACCAATATACATATTAAACCTGCACTTAAACAACTAATCATTCATTTCAATCTTTAGGCAATGCAAAACAAAAAAATGCTTGTTCAACCTTCATGTTCAACCTTTGTCATACCTTGTTCAACCTGCATGATTCTATATTGAAATGGAACCACATGAATTTGATTCACATTCTTTCAACCCTTTTGAAACACAAGCTTGGAATCCAAAAATTTCTTCATACATGTAAGAGCCATTCCCAGTTCAAATCATACCATGTCCACCTTGCCATCTAGCTCCTCATGAGTTACTCAAAACAACCACACTCAGATCTCAATCAGTGAAGACATTAACACCAGATTTGAGTTTCAGCAGATCATATCAAATATTGATTTAGTCCAAAGCATGGAGTCCAAATTGAATTCAGTCAAATCACACATGAAATGCAAATTTAGTAAAGAGCAAGCCGAACTCCAGTAAACCACATCATTCCAAAAATTGAACACCCAAATTATCATATCATATGAACCTCATAGAGAATCAACCAACTATTCAATGAACATGACTTTAAAACCACAAGATCTTTTAGAGAAAGAGCAGTGCAAAATTCACTTGAGCAAAACGATTTGTCTTCATCAAAATACGCCAAGGCACAACATAATTTCATTGCAAATATAAGTTTATTACAATTTGGACCCAAAATAAAGAAAGACTCAATAAAGGAAAAATTACAAGAGATTCTAGACTAGACTAACTTTTGACATAGACACAAGACTAGACGGTTCATCTAGATTTCAGAGTACTCTTCACTCTTGCCCTTGCCCATCATGTTCGGTCTCGTCATCACTAGGGTCGTTACCTGAAAAATATTGAAAACACACTAGGTGAGCGAACGCTCAGTAGGACTTAATATCTCAAGCTCCATGCTAGCTTTAAGTAATTACAATTTAATATGCTCATGCAGGTCATGCAAGGTATCAAAATCGAGAACTATAACAGTGCGAGATAATTTCAAGAACTATAAAGAGAACAAGAGTAGACATGTGATAGATGTTTCAAGAGATATAATGCCAAATAGATAATTGAGAGAATATATCAAGGACTTTCATGACGAGATAGCAAGTACTTTCAAAGGAAACTCCCAAGAGCGTTCATGGGAGACAATAACAATCACTTCACTATAGCATCCCCTTTCACTAAGGCTTTTGTAACTATCACAATATAAGATTGGCCATTGTATAAAGGAGTTCAAACACTTGAATATTGACTATTACTCGTGGAAATGTCATAGACCAATTTTGCTATCTTTGGTGAATGCCAACACCCGATTATTCCTGATACCGGTACTTGTTTGGACTTTATCTCGCCCATGGGATCAGCTCAGAACCTCATATTTTATACACTAGCATTAAAATGGCATTTGCTTGGGACCCATAGCCCCGACTATATATAGTCCTATTCCATTTAAAGTTAATGGCCAAGAGATTTCAAAGATTTAGCATGTAAGAACATTCGGGTAGATTCATAGATCAGAGTTCAAGAACAGACCTTGACAAGTATAGCATGATGACATATGAAACCAAGATAATCATAAAATTCTAGATAATTGGCGTCCACTCAGGTCGCCGTAGATTTCAGAATTTGCGCCCACTGTAGTGGTCACCTATTCTGTGAACAGGAGAGGCTCGAAGAAATCGCGCCTACTCATATGGTCGCTCTTTTAATAAGCACCCACTGGGATGGTCGCTAATTTCTTTGAGCCAGACAACTACGACAGCAAAATGGGCGACAACAGAAACAAGGAATTAGCGCCTACGCATACGATCGCTCATTCAATGAGTGCCCGAGTACGTGGTCGCTAATCGTTTGAAAAGAGCGACAACTACCATGGTCGCTAATTCAATTAGCGACGAAAGGTCCAGTCGCCAATTCTCACAGAGACAGATCCTTAAAGAAATGCCATAACAGCATCCTATGAAGACCGAGTGTCATGTTTCTTCAGAGTGACATGACTAATAGAGTTTCAGGATTTTTAAGGTACAACTCGCTCGGCTGCCTTGAGGGATTCCAAGAGTAGCGGAGTCTTACGGAGGTCCCAATGATGAAATTGCCAGTCCGAAGGAAGGAATATCTCGCGGAGGGCTCAAACATCACCGAGAGTTAAGGGCAATGCGAGAATCATCATGAAACATGAGACTGTATCTACAAGCTGAGAATACAGTGCCAAAATACCCAACCGTGAGTAGAAACGTGATAAAAATCGAGAGAGAAAAATCTACGTCCAGACAGACCGTCGCTATTTCCTAAAATAGAGTCTGTCCATTGGGTCGCTCAATCTTTTTTTCACAGAAATTCTTTTCTGTAAAAATCAGGAATTAGTGCCTAGCTAGAATGTCGTTATTTCATAAAATAGTGTCTGTTTGATAGGTCGCTTAATCCTTTATTACTGGGATTAAACTATTAAATCAATAATTTGCGTCCTCTATGACGGACGTGCATTCCTTATTAATTTCAACAGTTTTATCAATTTTTAGGAAATAATGAAATAGCATCTCCTTATGAGGACGCAGGTTCTGTAATATGCGACACTCTGAGTGGTCGCGAATTCATTTATTTCTCATTTTGAACATATAGCGCCCTTGTGCACTAGCGCTATTTCAATTAGCAACATGTTCCCTAGTTGCACATTTTGTTTCATGTCTATGGCGTTCACAAACCCGTAAGGGGTTTATTACGGTTCATTAGGGGATGAACAGTGCCCCTTTCAATTTTAAGGGAATTTCCAGGAACTAATGACATAGGAAACTAGAGGAAAATACATGGATTCTAGAAACATGCATAACTTGATTTTTAGATACATGGTTCCATAGATAATGATTTTTAAACATGAGGTATTTATTAATTATCTAAAAGAATTGGCGTCAGGCTCACTGTCGCTGATTAATCCACGACAGCATGGGCAAACGCTATATCTTGAAATAGCGGACAACCGTGCGGTCGCTATTTCTTTTCAGGCAGAAAAACATACGCGAGAGCAGGGAAATATGTGTTTATAAGTCTATATGCACTATCTAATATGTTAACTAGATTGCAGTGCTACTTGGGAGATTGCCTACTGTAGGCACCCGGCAACGTCGGTGGTGTGTGGGGGTTTGCGTTGGGGGTGCAAGGGAGGCGGGAATGCGCTCCCAAGGGCCTACAGAGGAACAAAAAGAAACGTTAGAATGTCGTGATCGCCAGAGGTGTTTACCTGAACCTCACAGGGGTGACGATCGCAGGGAGATAATCTGGATAGGGAGATGATGGGTTCCCTCTTCCTCATCCTCAGCCGGCCAAGGGCAAGGAGCCCTGCTATGTCCTTTATGCTGAAGTCCTGCAACGTAGCTCAAAGAAAGAAGAAAAAAAAGGCCATTAGCAAAACGAAAGATGTAGTATCTACTTTAATAGAATGAACAGAACGGGAATGGTGGTGGCAAGGTTACCTGGGGGTGGTGGGAAGGAGGGTCGGCCGAGGCTTTCGACCACCCACCTTCCCATTTGTTTTGGGAAGAAACCTCTAAGTGTAGGAGCTAAGGGGTTACACTACATGCAGCGTACTTACCTGGAAGCCGTGATGCAATTAGGAAGTAGGAGCTAAGGAGTTCAAACCAAAGCAAATGAAGTAGGAGGAAGACGACCGACGCTACTCTTCTCGCCCTCTGAGAGGAACTTCTCAAGACTCCTCTCGATCCTCTCCAAATCGCTTCCACTTTGATTTTCCCTGAGAATGGCCTCTGCCCCCCCTCTCTACATTCGAGAGCGGTAATTTTTTCCATCGAGCCCGGAGTTTCAAATCGTGCGGAAAGATCGTGTAGAACGGGGGAAAGAACGTGCCCACGAGCTGGGGCACGTTCTCTGACCGAGTAAATAGAGGAGGGCGGCCAAATTGCTAGCCACCTTGATGGGGAAGGAGGCCAAGAAGATGGCCACCTAGCTGGGGAGGGCGGCCATCACCCTGACCATGCTCCTTGGGCCCCTTAAGTGGACGAGGCCCAATAGCTTTTAAGGCTACGGGCTAGGCTTTAAAACTCAAAACATCGGTAAAACAAGTACCACAACTAAGCATCATTCACACGAAGGTCCTTTGGGGATCCGCGGGATGTCCAAAATTAGGCATCTACAAATGCCCCTCCGGAATGCCCATTTTTTAAGGGAGCCCGACGGACTGATATATGTGTGTTTCGGAAAAGAAACAAGCCTAATGAGGGCAACACACTCAAGGAGATTCTTGAGCGGAAAACAAGCTTCACGCAGGGTCGCATGAGCATCAAGTAATCAAGTAAGTCATTGGCAAAGGGCGGAAGGACAATTGATCTTAGAGAACTTGTATCTGCGGCCGCGTGGGGCCCCCTAGCATGGCGTTCGAGACTTGAGGGGACGAAAGCGTAATCCGGTGCTCAAGGAGATACAAGACCTAAACAAAGGCAAGTAAAGATATCAGGATATGGGAATACAATGACTCGTTAAATCACGAAATACTCAAAACGGCGTTGAATAAAACATATTTTCTGCTTGTCAAATCGGAGTGGAATCACGTAGACTCATTCGTGCAAATTTGGCAAAAATTGAGGGACTCGGAAAACCAGATGCGGGGACCAAAGGACCATGGGTCGGTCAGATCAACGTGGCTTCCCTACTTCTGCATCACGGCTTCCAGGATGAGATGTATGCATTTTTGTGTTTCTTTTTTGCATATATCTTTTTTTTCTTTGTTTTCATTTTCAAATGGAGCTAAAAAGGCCTATATGATGCATGCTGGGTTTAAATGAAAAAACCTATCTAATGCAAAAGCCGGAGGGTTTATTTTCCTGCCTCCGGACCAATCGGTCAAGAGTTTAAGAAGTCTGTCATCCCCTGCTTGGCGACAGATGTGGTCCGGATCCTAATGGGGATCCATCGTTCCACATTGTAATTAAGCATAGTCGAGAATTCAGGAAGTCCGCCATCCCGTGTTTAGGTAGCAGGCGGCTATCGAATAGCTTAAGGAGTATAAACTCTTCATGGTTTTTTTAGAGAGGAACTCAGAGTTTATACGCCCGAAGCTATTAGCCTCCAGCATTCTACCTACGATGGAAGGTAATGGGGGCCTTATCGCCCTCTGGTCCCATAGCTGTGGAGACCTGCAGTTGCATTAGCACACGTCAGTAAAGTTCATCAATGATAATAACAATAGATCAGTAAACACATTTCATCGAATGAACCATTAAACCATACATGACAAATCATATATAGTAGTCATGCATAGCTTCACAAAAGAAGGGGATGAGGGCGGCTAGGTTGTTGGCCACCCGTAGTGTGGGCTACCAGACCTGTGGTAACCTAGACTAGGGGTGGGCAGCCATCGTTTTGGCCGCCCTCCTGCTCTTATCCCAAGCCGTGGGAGTTATGAGCTAGGTGGGACTCTTATCCTACAAAAGACTACAGGGGAGGATAGTTCTACTCCGTCGTCGAACAAAGAGTTGAAGCCAAAGGAATAGTTCTAGGGAGAAAATAGGCATGGCGTCTTCTTCTACCCCATCAGGAGGCCATGAACTTGGTGTTCTCTCTAATGTGCCCGGCCACTTAAGCAACCTTATGAAGCAGGGCAAGGTATGGTTTGTGTACAGAGCTATTTATTTATTTATTTTGTTGTTGTTTCCTTTTTTTTTGGTGCATTTAGCAAGATTTATGTCTGTCATTGATTGGGTTTTCTCTTCTCTCTTCTAAATGGTGCAGCCTGTGCCTACTTTTCCTGGGGTAAGACATGCCCGTCGTTATGGCTGGCTCCATGATTTGATGGTGACAATCACGCCCGCCATGAGGGTATTTATGAACCAATGGCATCTGATCCGCCTGGTCATCATGGTGAAGTGCTTCAATAGCATGAGGTGGAATTGGGAATCATTAGCAGCAATGATTGAGTTGTCGCATCCAGATATGCACACTTTTGTCTTCCCTAAGTTTGAGGCCTCAGTGCTGGTAGAAGAGCTGGACTTCATCTTCCAGTGGAGCGACTTAGAGGTGGGCGAGCTGATTGACCTTCCTCCATGGGATGAGATCCTAGCAGAGATCATAAGCGCAAGGTTCACCGGATGACAGACCAGCGAGGGATCCTAGTCGACCGCCTGGCAGGTTGGCTTTTGGGCCATGTGAAGGACAAGGCAGTGGAAGTAGACCAACTGATGCGTGGTGTGACATTATGTTTGAGCGAGGCGTTACTCTTCCCTACGTCAGGTGACATGCTGAGACGAGAGTATGTGGGGCCCTTGGCTCTCCTATGGACAAGACATTCTCTTTCTCGGGCGGTACTGGCTCATATGTACTGCGGCCTCACTCAAATGAGTCTAGGTGGCAGTGCCATGGGGAGTCTCTACTTTCTGCAGCTGTGGATGGAAGTCCACTTAAGTTTTGATTTTGACAGCGAGGCGACTACTACTTCCCGATCTTCGAGAAGAGCGCCATCTACCCGGCGAGGGCTATCTTTGGTCCTGAGGATCAGGTGATATGCAAGACAACATTGCTGAAGATCAGAGATGACTGGCGTGACTACCTGAACTTCCTTCCTGAGGACAAGTTTATGTTTGTGCCAATGATGTATCGACATGAAGAATTCAGGGTGCGTGGATCGCCAGAGTAGGAGTTATGGCTTGTGGGGGCCGAGGATCTGGTGTTGTACCAGGGACACCGCTATCACCGGCAGGTGGGGCTGCCCAGACAGATCCCATGGGCTGATTCAAAGGGAGCATTGATTACCAAGCGCCTTCTGGGAACCGACGCCGATCGACGGTGACTTCAGAAGATCGTGAAGACGTGGAGACATCATGCCGTCATGGTGAAAGCCAAAGTTGACATCGAGGAGGACAAAGATGACCTGAGATGCTATGTGGGCTACCTTCAAAGCTTCAGGCCGATCATGAACGAATTCTTTGTGAGGAGGCGCACTTGAATTGAAGTCTGTACAACATTTTTTTTTATGGTTATGTTGAAATAAGTGGACTATTTTTTTGTATTTTTCAATGGGTGGTTGATGATTGTGAAAATTAGTAGATGGAATGAAATGAATGAATGAATGAATTTTTATAAGTGAACTTGCATCATTTTTTGTTTTTTTTTCCATTTTTTGTATTTTTTCCGCTGAACAGGGAGGAGGGCGGCCAGGGTTCTGGCCGCCTCCACTAACGGCTGGGCGGCCAGGGCCTTGGCCGCCCTCTGCTTTGAGGGGCTTTAAAAGGGGTGGCCGCCCTCCTCATTTGGGCGACCCTCGTTGTGGACGTCTTAGGAGCCAGAGTAGAAGGAAGTGTTGTTCTTTGTTGGAGTGAGGTTCTAGCAACTTAGATCCTCTAGATTAAGCAATGGGGAGAAGGAGAGCTCATCTTGACATCATGCCTGATCCTTCTTCCTCAAGTGAAGAGCAAGAGGAAGAGCAAGCTACGACGAGCTCCTCTTCTCCGGCTACAGCTTCTGCAGAGGAGAGTGGAGAGGATGGAAGTGGGGAAGACAAGGCAATCCCCGACAAGGAGCCGACCGATGGTGATGGAGATGAAGATGAAGAAGGCGAGGGTTTAGATGATGGTTAGACAGACCAAGGGAAGGGAGGGCAACAAGAGAAGGTAAGTTTCATGCCCCTGTTTCGTATTCATTAGATCTAGATGTGAATGTGTTCTATGTGGAGAGATGGAGGTCGGGGAGAGGGTTTGAGGGGGATGAACTTTTGGGCGGCCAAGGTAGTGGTCGCCCACTGATCTGGGCGGCCAGGGCGCTGGCCGCCCACAGGTGGGCTTGGGTGGCCAGGCCTTTGGCCGCCCAGGGAGGTGGGCGACCAGGCCTTTGGCCGCCCTGCTCCAGGGCTGTGAAGTTTTGGAATAAAATGGAAGAAAGTGGAATGGTTTGGATGATCTAATGAATCTCTTGTGTTTTCTTTGTATTGTGTGCAGGGTCCACGAAGGATCAGAGCTCGAGTTACATGGGACTTGGTGTGGGCTTGGTACCATGCCCTACCTTCTGGGTAATGGGAGAGGGTGGATCGAATGGGTTTTGGCCCGTTCTTTAGGATCTGACCTTTCCCGGTAGATGCTACCTTCTTGACAGCGATACGAGAGAGATGGGTGGATAGCTGCAGAGCATTCGTGATGCCGTGGGGACATATGATCCCCACGCTTGAGGATGTGGCTTTCTTGATGGGATTGCCAGTGGCGGGGATCCCAGTGCTCGGCCAAGAATTGAAGGATTATCGAGAGGAGATAGAGGATCTGCTCGAGCCGCAGCTGGCTTGATCTAGGAAACCAGTGACCACTCTTCCACCCGGGAGGATTAGTCCTGCGATGGGGCTCGCGAGAATGGCACGCGAACCGCTAGAGGACCTGGATGCGTACTTGGGGCGAGTGAGAAAGAGACTCCGAGCCCAAGGGAGAAGTGAGCAGCAGGAGCTGAGGTTGTTCTTCTTGTACTTCTTTGGGATGCTACTGTTCGCTATTGCCTCGAACAAGGTGAACCTCAAATATCTCTTGCTGGTACGAGATCTCGAGCAAGGACCCCAGCTCGCGTGGGGGAGAGCGATGCTGGTGCACCTCTTCGCCCACTTAGATTCAGTGCGCCCAGGTTCGGGGAACCTGGGTGGTTTCATGCCCTTCTTACAGGTATGAGTCTACCCCTTCTAGGCATGTTGATTCTAAATTGATTGATTGATGGATTGTTCTCTTGTGTTTCCAGATTTGGGGGTACACTCAGTTCCCACTAGGTCGCGGCAAGATCCCGTGAGCCCTGATGCAAGTGGTCCCTCTAATGGCTAGATGGGAGATAGTTCGGGATCGGCGTCTGGTGGCCACTAGACTCACTGATCTTAGGATGGCTTTGGATGAATACCCTCCCCACCAGGTGAGCATTTTGGTTAAATAGTTATGTAATGTTTCAACATTTGTTATATGTAATCAAATTAACCAAACCTTCAATCTTTTATGTGGCAGGTGGTTTGGACCCCCTATACGACAGAGGACATTACCTCCCAGCCGTGGGTGTGGGAGGGGTGAGCTTGGTTCCATAGGGATACAGTGTTGTTTTGCGTGAACCTAAGTGAGCCGCTCTTCCTTCATCTAGTGCAGAGGACACTAGGGTGGCATCAACTGCAAGTGGCGATTCCATCCGAGCATGAGTCAGACCGGGGATGGCGACGGACTTCGGCGAGCGATCAAGATTGGGCCTCCCGCTACCGCAGAGAGGCAGAGGCGCTACAGAAAGGACCCTCACTAGAGCATGACCAGACCGTAAGGAGTAGCGAGATTTACTTGGCGGATTATCAGGACCGGCATGCCGGACGGCTTCGTCTCGACACCCAAGCGGTGAGTTGCTCTTTAGCTATCAAATGTGATGCTTTTGTTTAAGCAATGCAGCTAATTGAGCTTGAGGATGTGATGTGCAGATGTCAGAGACTGAGGCTGTGAAGATACTCAAGGATCGGATAGGCATCCTTAACTAGACGATCGTGAACTTGCGACACGAGATCCGAGAGATGGTAAGCCAACACAAACTTGATTGATTATAAGCTTGGAATTTTTTGCATTTGACTGATCATTTGCCCCTTGTCTTGCCAGCGAGGGGAATTGGCCTATGTGCGGGTGAGGGCAGGAGCGGGTGGAGAGGCGGGCCCTTCATCCCGAGTCGACGCCCGAGAGGAGCTGGAGGATCGCCTGGCGGGGGCCATTGAGTGAGCTGAGGAGCGAGAGGCTGAGCTGGCCGAGATGGTAAGAACCTTACACTCAAGTTGAAGGCAACTCTCTCTTTCTACATCTTTGTTTGGCCTTACCTGATGATTCCTTTTCTGCAGAGGAAGGAGTTGGCGGCCACCTTGGCCATTCGTCGGGAACAGGATGCACGGATAGAAGAGCTGACATGCCGCCTTGGAGAGATGAGCTCCATTGAAAGGATCAAGGGTCGCCTTGCTGAGGTGAAGGAAAGAGAAGCCGAGGCACGTGCTCGAGAGATGGCGATGGCAGTTCAGGAGCAGCGAGCCCTTGACCAGTTGGAGGCCATGCGACGACGAGTGTTGCGGAGGTACCAGGGCAGAGATGCCCCAGGAGAGGGAGCTTGGCCTGTGACTCCTTCGAGTCATTACGGTCCCTAGGAGACGTACATTTCACGATAGAGGATCTTATGGTCATGGTGCCATCTCCTACAAAGCAGGGAGCGGTCCAGCCAGTCCCGTCAGGTTCGAGGGCTTCACGACCTTCGAGACTGCGAGACATGGGAGGTAGAGACGGAGATGAGGCTAATAGCCGGCGGAGCCGACCTCGCACCGGTGCAGATTAGGAGGAGAGATAGAGAGAGAGAGACGTAGCTGGGTAGTAGCTGCCCCTTTTGTACACTGGAGATATGCCCCTAGGATGTTGTATCGCTAGAATGTAATGGACATATTTTGGAAGTGAAATGAACGATCTTCAGTGTACTTGGCTTGGGTTTTGATGCCGTCTTCCTTTTCACCTGTTTCAACCACACTAACAAGGAACAGATTAGTGTAGTATGATTTTAGCTCCCTGCCGAAAGCAAATAATACCTTTCTTGATGAAGGGTCAGAGGGCTAAATCTTATTTGACCAGATTAGAATGAAGAAAAGTAAACGTGATATGCACATGCAAGCAAGTAGGATGCAAACAAAAGGAAATATGATCATGCGTATGCACATGCGGATGCAAGACATATTTTTGGTTTTTTATGATTTTATGCATTTTTTTTAGAAATATATTTGAATTTTTTTGGTCGATTTTGATTGTCTAGATTTTTTGTGTTTTGTGGCTTTTATGTTGTTTTTGTGGACGCCTGGTGACCACCCATGGGCCACCTGACCTATATGGAGACAGGGGTTTTCTAAATTATCTCCCAGGTATCTTGAGTGCACATCTAGGTTGATTTGGGCCTCTAGACTCCTCGAATGATGGTCCCACCGGTTAAGTCTTATCCTGATGACAATGCCGGCATGCCAAGCTTAGGCTCCCAGTTGCTTCCAACCACAGGGATACACCCAAAAAGCGTTCGAGGTAAATTATGTGCCTGACTCGGGTCTATTTCCTTACAACTCTAGATAGTATATGATGGAACATCTGGGAACCCTAACGGTCAACCGCGCGACGCTGACCCGGAATCAGACGCCGTCGCACCCATAGGTGACGCGCTTGCATTGACCTAAGCCCGAGGTAACATGAGAATGCGTTAAGGGTCGTAAATAGAGGTCTTGACCAGCCAGAAACACAGAGACCCCTTCGTAACAATGGCTTCTATTTTCCGAAGTGGACAATCATGTATGCATTTTGATAAATAAGGTTGCAACCTAGACAGGGTTCACCCTTCAGGACCTCCATCAAGCTTTCATCTTTTGATGGGAGAAGGAAGAATGTAGGGGGTAAACATCCTGAGAGGACCTGGCAAAGTTGTTAACCCGGCGAGCTAGTTGAAGGCCTACTCGACTTTTCCCTTTCCAGTAATTTCGGACCATACCCCGAGCATTATAACGTTAGATGCCCCTGCTGTGGAAAGCTTTGATTTGATTTTTGAATAGAAGGGGTGTCATTTGATAAAGTCAGGCACGGTTACGACTAGGCTTTTCATGTGACTTTGTCACATATACATGCTCACATAATTTTTCTTTCTTTTTTCGTTTTCTTGGGGAGAAGAATATTGTCATTTTGTTTTTGAATTCCCCTTTTCATGCCTGCGGGGACACTGGCCTCTTCTCGTGCTTTGACCCTGGCTCGAGAGGATGGATCCTACTCTTGCCTTAAGGATCTTGTGCTTCGGTCCTCTGATGCTCAGCGTTTTAAGGGTGCCGGCTGTCTCATTTGGTCGAAGAGAAGAAGAACAAAAGCGTGCTGCTTATCTGGAGACCTTCGGGTGAGGCCTTATCGTAGGTGATGCTACCCATTGATGTAAAATACGTGAGTGTGTGCAAGTTGTTTTCCTTCTTATAAACATAGGCCGATGTGGCCGGACAGGGATCTCCACGGTTCTGGCAGACCAAGACCCGATACTTACCACATCTTGACGGTCCTTGTCTAACATGAAGGGTTGATGCAATGAATTTGGACTGTGTAATGGTCACCAAGCGTCGATTTTGATTTTCTTCTTCTTCTTTTTGTTGTTTGTTTTTATTTTGTTGTCTTTTTTTTTGTTTCTGTACAAGAAATAAAAGGACACTACTTTTTGTTTTTTTGAATAGTTATGTACAAGGTCTCATGAATAGAATTTCTTGAGGTATACCCCATTCCATGGATATGTGAGCTCTACTCCTTCAAAGTCTACCAATTTGTAAGCATTACCTGAGTAGACTTCTTTGATGACAAAAGGGCCTTCCCAATTTTCCTAAAATTTTGCTTTTAAACCGGTGGTTTTAGTGATCTTCCTCTTTAAAACCAGTTCACCTACCCTGAATTTTCTCTCCAGAACTTTCTTGGCATAATAACGTGCATTTCTCTTGCAATATACCTGAGCATGATTGGCCGCAATCATCCGTTTCTCATCTAATAGTTCCAACTGGGCCAATAGGTTTTCTCGACGTTGCTCGGGATCGAGCTCGGGATGCAGCTGCACTCTTAGTGAGGGAATGAATATTTCATGTGGGAGTACCGCTTCTATCCCGAAAGTGAGTGCGTATGGGGTTTGACCCGTGGGAGTACGAATAGAAGTGCGGTAAGCCCAGACGGCCTCGATGAGGCGATCTGGCAAGTCTGAATAATGATGCGATTTGCAGGTTTTCTTGATAATTTTGATGAGAGTTTTGTTTATAGCCTCAGCTTGTCCGTTTCCTTATGGGTAGTATGGAGATGAATGATGCAAGTTAATACCATATTTACCACACATGTCGCGGAGTTCCTGGGATGTGAACTGTGGTCCGTTGTCAGTGACGATGTCACGGGGAACGTCGAACCTGGCGAGGATGTTGCGCTTGATACACTTCACCACCATTGCTGCTTTGACTTCCGTGAATGCCTCAGCTTCCGCCCACTTTGTAAAATACTCTGTAGCGGTGAGGATGAAGGACTTTCTTCGGATCTCTCCGATTCTGTCCTCCAAGGGACCAACTACATCGAATGCCTACATGGTAAAAGGCCAAGGAGCTATGAGAGGATGAAGTGAGGACGAAGGAGCGTGGACCTTGTCCGCATGGAGTTGGCATTTAGCACAATGACGGACATATCGGGCACAATCCTTGTTCATGGTAGGCCAATAGTATTGACGAAGGAGTTTCTGAGCAAGCATGCGGCCATTCATGTGTCCACTGCATTCACTGTAATGTGCAGCTTCGATGACCACACGGGATTTGGTCTCATCGAGACAGCGGAGGTAAACTCCACTGAGATATTTACGATGCAAGAGACCACCTATGATGGTGAAGTGTTTCGCGGCTCGACGAATGGCTCGTCGATCAGGTGCGGTAGCATAATCAAGGAAGGAACCATCCCGGAGATAGTTCTCGATATCAAAAAACCAGGGATTGCCATCTTCAAGGTCGATCTCAGACGTGGACTTGAGAGGAAGGCTCATAGAATTGCTGGAACTAGGGATCAAAATGTGAAGGGGTGTGCAATCTCTGCACGATGACAGTGGATGACGGCTTTTCACCAGGGATTGGAAGAGGAGATGCCAAAGATGCCAGGGCATCGGCTAGAATGTTCTGAGCCCTAGGGGTGTGCACCAAGGTGAGCTCCCTAAACCGCCGGACTTCCCTGCCAACTAGGTCTTGGTAGGGTTTCAATTTCGGGTCCCGGGTTTGGTACTTGCTGAGGGATTGTCAGAGTATAAGCTGGGAATCTCCGATGATCCGGAGGTCCTTAACTCCGAGGGCCAGTGCCATCTTCAGGCCCATGAGGAGTGCCTCATATTCAGCCACATTATTCGTGGCAGGGAAGGTTAATTGACAAGCACGGGGAATGATGACTCCTTCGGGGACTGGAGAACGGCTTCGACTCCACAGCCCTTGGAATTGAATGCACCATCGACCCAGACGACGGCCGCGCAAGTCCTCTCCATGGGAGTGTACATATGCTCAGCTTCGTTGAACAGTTTAGACAAATAGTAGACTGTGCGTTCTCTTTTGGCATCGTCATATTGGGCAAATACTGCTCCAACAGATTCATTAGTGGTATAAAAATAGAGCAATAAAGGTTGACCTGGGACCGGGGGTGCTAGGACGGGAGGATTTAAAAGATAGCGCTTCAGGTCATCAAAGGCCTTTTGACATTTGTCATTCCAATCAAATTTAGCCTCTCCTTTTAACAATGTCGTAGAAGGGTTTGCATCGCTGAGAATGGTGAGATATAAATCTCCTAATGAATTACAAATGCCCGATCAAACCATGGACTTCTTTGATGTTGTTGGTAGGAGGCATCTCGGCAATGGCCTTAGCTTTATTAGGGTCAATCTCAATTCCTCTCTTGCTGACAATGAACCCTAGAAGCTTGCCTGAAGAAACCCCGAAAATACATTTCTTGGGGTTCATTTTAAGTTGGTGCTCCCGCGACCGTTGGAAAACTGCATGGAGGACTTCTGCATGGCCACTCCTGGTTTTGGACTGAACCAGAATTTCGTCCACGTAAACTTCCATATAGACGTGCATCGTGTCGTGGAAGATGGCCATCATTGCCCTTTGATATATTGACCCTACGTTCTTAAGACCGAAGGGCATGACGACATAGTAGTAGGTCCCCTACTGAGTGGTGAAAGAAGTTTTCTCCTGGTCTTCTTCCGCTAGGCGGATCTGGTTATACCCCGAGAAATCATCCATGAAGGAGAGCATCTGATGGGGGACGGGGACCGACACGGACTGAGACTCACTAAGATTCTAACTGAGGCTAGCAGTAGCACGCTCAAGGGTCGCCAAGTGGCTGACCACCGTGATATCCCACAGAAGGAAGGACGTCTCTCAACAGAAACTCCGACCTCGGCCGCCCCACGGAGGGAAGCGCACGTGTCTAGGCGTAAGATCGACCACCAAAGACAAAGGGAATCGAGTCCTAGCTCGAAGCTCGGCTAGTGCTAACGGACGGGTGCTCTCACTCACGGTCCGCGGTGATGGCAAAAGTAGCTAGGCGCCTACTCTCTCTCACGCGGCATATTCAATCACATACTAAAAGAGCAAGCAATGGTGGAGGAGTCGGAGCGCGTACCTCCACGCCTAGGCGTGGGGAAGGAACCCCGGCCGTGGGCCAACAACCCGATACACCAGAGCAATAAATTACAACCCCCAATAATGGCCCACTCCTCGCAGGGAGGTAAGAGGCTACAAACAATACGTTCGGGTTGCCGGACACGGATTGACGGGCCGCACTCGATGACGGGCGCGATGCTGCAGAATCGGTGTCGCGCGCGCCTGGACGGAGACGGGTCCCACGGGTTGATGCGATGTCCGTTCGAGGCACCGTCAGAGAGGACGCGTTGCTGATGGCTGGAGGAACGCTCAGACCAGAGGGGACGCGCTGGATGCGCCGGTGGTGGCCGTGGGCGCTGCCGAAAACCAGGTCTGGTTCTGTGGTCGCAGAACCGCGCACGCCGTCGGTAAAATCCGGAACTCGGTCGTCTGGTGCCCGAACAGGTCCGGGCCGGTTGGAGGTGAGAGCTGACTGGCAGAGGTAACCCTCGGCCAAACGGCGTCGGCAGATGATGCCGACACGAGTCGCAGGAGCCGCTGGAAGTTGGGGTTGGTTCGCTGGGCGGACTGTGCAGGCACGCCGGTGCAACCCCACGAGATCGACTGCCACGGGTGGTGACGACGACGAAACGCGACGCCGTCGGTGGTGTTGGAAAGTAGACCTGGAGATCTACGAACCCTGAAGAAATCAGGAAAAAAGGCGCAGTGTGGAGGTCTGGGGAAAATTCGCAAGTAGGGCCTCCCCGCTGGGCGAGCAGAGAAGGTGATGCTGGTGCAGGTCGGCGGATAAAATCGGTACGGGCGGTGCCGATCTCCGATTGACGCGAAACTGGCGCTGACGCGAAGACGATCCGCAGAGGTACCCCCAAAAATTAGGTCACGGCAAAACTCGTCCAAGAGGAGGGCGCGAGCTCTGCTACAAGTCGGGGCCGAAATCTGGAATTTGCGTGCACGAACCGTCGAGGAAGAAGACGAGGATAAGAAGGAACCCCGGAGTCCACCGAGGGCTGAGGCTTCACACCTCGCCGTTCTCCCGTCGCAGGAGAAGAGAAAGAGAGAGAGAGGGGCGCAAATGCCTTGCACAATAATCCATTTTTGTATTCAAATTATGTCTAAACTGTAATCGGTACAAGGTGAGAACTACTTATAGGGGATGGGAAAACCCTAATCTAACTAGAAGGGGAGGGGTGCGCCCAGCTCCAAGGAGAGAAAGGCGGCCCATAATTCAGCAAGCTTAGAAAATAGGAAAGGATTCTAAGTGAGATAAGGAAGGGGTGGAGTTGGGGAAAGGAGGAGAGGGGAAAAGGGGAAGGGAGAGGGGGGCGCCCAAAAAGGAAGGCGGCTGCTACCTCCTCCACTTGGAGGAGGTGGGATGCGCCCAAAACCCTAACCCTAGGGGTGGGTGCGCAAGTCCCCACATGGGCCAAGGAGGAGTGGAGCACAAGATGGCCCACTAACCCTTTGCCCTCTAAATAAGCCTACAAAGCATAAAAAAATGTCCAATTGGCCTACAAGGGCCCACAACTAGAAAGCAATGTCCACGCAGGGACTAATCCAAGGCCCAACATGGCCTAAACATGATGAAAAGATAACTAGAAGGTGCCGCCGTCGCCGAGCCACAAGGAGGTAGCGGTGTGCCGGGTGCTCCGTCGAGGATAGCGCCGTGTGTCCTCACCAATTCTCCCCGGGTGGGAAGAACTCGACCCCGTCGAGTAAGGGTCACGGTCGCTGAGGTACCGCTCCAGCAGGTCCGGATCGATCCGCTCCAGCTCTCCACGTGTAATCCAGGTGTTGTCCGACTCGGGGCGCCCTCTCCAACGCACTAAGAAGCGTTGGTAGGCTCCGCTCCTGGTAGTAGTCACCTGCTCATCCAGTATGCAATCTATATGCTCGCGTTTTTGTAATGGGGCTGGAGGAGGTGGACTCTCAGTAGGTGTATCACTCACAACAGGAGGGTCAGGCCCAAATAACTCACTGGGTATCACCGCGGGATCCCGATAAGCTACCAGATCAGAGACATTGAACGTCGAACTGATCCCGTAGTCGTCTGGTAGCTCGATCTCATACGCGTTCGACCCAATACGCCTCAACACTCTGAATGGTCCTGCACCGCGGTCTTGGAGTTTCTTTACGGCTCCCGAAGGAAACCGTTCCGGTCTAACCCGGACCATGACGTACTCTCCCTCGCGGAACTCACGTGTGCGTCTGTGCGCGTCAGCTAACTCCTTGTAACGTGCGTTGCTGGCCTCTAGGTGGTGATGATGCAGACTCCGAACTAGCTGTGTTGACTCATACCTATGTGAATGCAGTGGTGGCCCTGGACATCCAAACATGGATCTAACATGCCTATGACGTCTACCTGACTTGACAACATGGGGAGGGCCTGGACAACCAAAGTAGAACCTAGCAGGCACATGTGTCCTATGACATATGGTAGACTCAGAAGGATGAATAATCCCAAGTTTACTCATGACACCTCCCCTATATGACGATGGACATGGTGAAACATGGGGAAGAGACATGTGTCCCTGGCCTCCTAAGCTCGGGCATCTGGATGCCTGCACGGTGAGGTGTTGACTAGAAGGCCTAGGTGGTGTATGATAGTGGACCCCCTCGACAAGGTGGGGAAAATAATATGGGTCGAGAGGCTCACTAGGGAGGGGATCGAAAGGGTCAAAGAAATGATGACCCCTCCCGACAGGTCCCTTCACTATACTTGCCCATGTGCGACATTCGCCCAGGTGCAGATAATCACCTTCAGGCACTCTCATGTATGGGGCAAGAGGCTCATAAGGAAGGCAAGGAAGGCTAGGTTCCTCCCTCGGGACCGTGAAACCATAAGCGGGGACAAAATCAACCTCCACGGGTATGGGAAATAATAAAAGGACCTCGGATGTGATATGTCCTATGGTGTAGACCGAGGTAATAGACCCCAAAGCAGGGAGTGTAAAGTTATGACTATAGGGTTGGTCAGACCCTAAGGTCAACATATAAGTCAACTCCCATTGATAATCTAAACTCCTAAGGAAGTCCTTCACATTTTCAAGAAAGCAGAAGGACCGAAAAGTGGTGTGAAAGGAGTTAAGGGGTATTATTGGGAGGGCTGGTCCCATGGGTGTATAGCGAGGAATGGAGACATCTAGAAGTGGACCCTCCCTTAGCCAGCTAGCTAAAGACTCACCAATGACCAGTTCACCCTCGGAAGGTAAGAATGTCTCTATATGAGGGTCTAAGGGTGAAGCCTCTCTCTCGGGAGGGGAAACGGAGTCCTCTATGATGTGGAGGGGATCACTCCCTAACTCCTCAACCTCAGTTAGGTACTCCTCAATCAACTCCTGTTCAGCCTCGTAACTCACTGGAACAAACCCAGGTGATGACATGGAGGTGGTCGGCGTAACGCCGTCATGGAAGACAAACTCACCGGGAAGGTGAGATGGGTGTAAGGTGCAGGTCCTCCTATCCAGGTCGATGGTCGCACTTCTTTCCTCCAACCAAGTTCGCCCTAAAATGATGCATGGACCAGCAAGTGTGCTGATCTTGCACCAAGCGCCATCGAAATATTTAACGGGGCCAAACCACCGTTGAAACTCGATAAAAGCTAAACCATCACGGAGAACAATCTCCCCAGTCTTAGAGAGAGACTCAACAATATCCTGTGAGACACAATTATATGAAACCTTACTGATGAAGTCGATCTCCGTATGCAACCCATTAGGTAGGATGGCCACGGACATGACAGGGCGCTGAAACGACTCGGTCATCGGTATAGGGATCGGGTCTCCCGACGACTGAGTGGTAGGGCCGACACCCACGGGTCGTGCCATAAGAGCGTCGAATCGGGCCAACAGGGATGACCAATCTGACACGTGGGCACGAGGAACCACCATGGGGCTGGCGGGGAGCTGGACATGCAAGACTCAACGAGACAAGGATAAACTCTAACTAGACACAAGCCTAAAATGACAATGCAATGGTTGGTTACCTAGATGAACTAAGAGACTCAATGCACCCTAGACAACCTAAAGACTCAAAAAGACCTAAGACCCCAATTTGTTAGAACAAACTGGTTCCCTAAGCTCTGATACCAAATTTGATGGGGGACGGGGACCGACACGGACTGAGACTCACTAAGATTCTAACTGAGGCTAGCAGTAGCACGCTCAAGGGTCGCCAAGTGGCTGACCACCGTGATATCCCACAGAAGGAAGGACGTCTCTCAACAGAAACTCCGACCTCGGCCGCCCCACGGAGGGAAGCGCACGTGTCTAGGCGTAAGATCGACCACCAAAGACAAAGGGAATCGAGTCCTAGCTCGAAGCTCGGCTAGTGCTAACGGACGGGTGCTCTCACTCACGGTCCGCGGTGATGGCAAAAGTAGCTAGGCGCCTACTCTCTCTCACGCGGCATATTCAATCACATACTAAAAGAGCAAGCAATGGTGGAGGAGTCGGAGCGCGTACCTCCACGCCTAGGCGTGGGGAAGGAACCCCGGCCGTGGGCCAACAACCCGATACACCAGAGCAATAAATTACAACCCCCAATAATGGCCCACTCCTCGCAGGGAGGTAAGAGGCTACAAACAATACGTTCGGGTTGCCGGACACGGATTGACGGGCCGCACTCGATGACGGGCGCGATGCTGCAGAATCGGTGTCGCGCGCGCCTGGACGGAGACGGGTCCCACGGGTTGATGCGATGTCCGTTCGAGGCACCGTCAGAGAGGACGCGTTGCTGATGGCTGGAGGAACGCTCAGACCAGAGGGGACGCGCTGGATGCGCCGGTGGTGGCCGTGGGCGCTGCCGAAAACCAGGTCTGGTTCTGTGGTCGCAGAACCGCGCACGCCGTCGGTAAAATCCGGAACTCGGTCGTCTGGTGCCCGAACAGGTCCGGGCCGGTTGGAGGTGAGAGCTGACTGGCAGAGGTAACCCTCGGCCAAACGGCGTCGGCAGATGATGCCGACACGAGTCGCAGGAGCCGCTGGAAGTTGGGGTTGGTTTGCTGGGCGGACTGTGCAGGCACGCCGGCGCAACCCCACGAGATCGACTGCCACGGGTGGTGACGACGACGAAACGCGACGCCGTCGGTGGTGTTGGAAAGTAGACCTGGAGATCTACGAACCCTGAAGAAATCAGGAAAAAAGGCGCAGTGTGGAGGTCTGGGGAAAATTCGCAAGTAGGGCCTCCCCGCTGGGCGAGCAGAGAAGGTGATGCTGGTGCAGGTCGGCGGATAAAATCGGTACGGGCGGTGCCGATCTCCGATTGACGCGAAACTGGCGCTGACGCGAAGACGATCCGCAGAGGTACCCCCAGAAATTAGGTCACGGCAAAACTCGTCCAAGAGGAGGGCGCGAGCTCTGCTACAAGTCGGGGCCGAAATCTGGAATTTGCGTGCACGAACCGTCGAGGAAGAAGACGAGGATAAGAAGGAACCCCGGAGTCCACCGAGGGCTGAGGCTTCACACCTCGCCGTTCTCCCGTCGCAGGAGAAGAGAAAGAGAGAGAGAGGGGCGCAAATGCCTTGCACAATAATCCATTTTTGTATTCAAATTATGTCTAAACTGTAATCGGTACAAGGTGAGAACTACTTATAGGGGATGGGAAAACCCTAATCTAACTAGAAGGGGAGGGGTGCGCCCAGCTCCAAGGAGAGAAAGGCGGCCCATAATTCAGCAAGCTTAGAAAATAGGAAAGGATTCTAAGTGGGATAAGGAAGGGGTGGAGTTGGGGAAAGGAGGAGAGGGGAAAAGGGGAAGGGAGAGGGGGGCGCCCAAAAAGGAAGGCGGCTGCTACCTCCTCCACTTGGAGGAGGTGGGATGCGCCCAAAACCCTAACCCTAGGGGTGGGTGCGCAAGTCCCCACATGGGCCAAGGAGGAGTGGAGCACAAGATGGCCCACTAACCCTTTGCCCTCTAAATAAGCCTACAAAGCATAAAAAAATGTCCAATTGGCCTACAAGGGCCCACAACTAGAAAGCAATGTCCACGCAGGGACTAATCCAAGGCCCAACATGGCCTAAACATGATGAAAAGATAACTAGAAGGTGCCGCCGTCGCCGAGCCACAAGGAGGTAGCGGTGTGCCGGGTGCTCCGTCGAGGATAGCGCCGTGTGTCCTCACCAGCATCTCATAGCCGACAGTGTTGTCTACCAGGACGTCTATGTGTGGAAGAGGAAAATCATCCTTTGGGCAAGCACGATTAAGGTCACGGAAATCTATGCAGAAGCGAACCCTACCGTCCTTCTTCATAACAAGGATGATGTTAGCTACCCATTGTGGATATAAAACAACCCTGATGAACTTGGCCTTATGGAGCTTGTCCACTTCTTCTTTGACCTTGAGTTTGAGCTTCGGGTGAAGTCGCCTTAACTTTTGTTTGATAGCTCGAGCATCGAGTTTCAGGACCAAACGATGTTCTACCAAAGACGGGTCCAAACCCGGCATGTCCTCGTAGGACCAAGCAAAAGCATCGGGAAATTCTTTGAGAACCGTCACAAGAGCAGCTTCCTCCTCATCAGTCAAGTTGGCACTTATCAATATAATCTTTGGATCATCCTTGGTGCCGAGATTGACTTCCTTAGTTGATTCGTCAATGGAAACATTAGGTTCGTCAAATCTCTTGGTTCCGTCGACGAAGGAAGCTGTGGGATCACTATCATCCTCAAATGGCTCTTCTTCTTCTTCATCATCACCCTCTTCTAAGACATATACCCCTAGACCGCCATCTATTGAAGATCCATCTAGTTCAACTGCCCGAGGGGAATGGGAGAAGATGCAAATTCAAAGACCTGACAGAGTTGCGCGCATTTACTAGCCAACTGGCTGATGTATCGTGCGGGAACCTGACGAACACTAGACTTCATGGAAGGAAAAGATGCTATGTACGGACCTTGACTTGACCTAGACTTTACCCTACTATGTACAAGGGGAGTTTGTGGAAGGGATTTCAAGGTGGAAAGTGTCGCCCCTTGGCCAAGGGATCCATTTTCCAAGGAGGTCGTTTCTTCAATAGTGAGCTCGCAAGCCCATGTTTGAGAATCGGCATTTTTTTTTGAGGTCATGGGTGAATGTGCAAACCACATGGGTGGGTTGCCCCATAACCGGATGAGTGAGGAGCGGAGGAAACGGTGGGTGGAATAGGAAGGGAATAAAAAGGACCGACGCTGGCCTGTTTAAAGCAAGAAAGATGCCTGAGGGGAAAACCTCATCAGGGGGTTTGTCCAGATGAAAGAGGGAGAAAAGACCAAAGTCCTCATCGAGTGGTAAATCGGGTGGGATTTCTTTTCTTTGAGGGATCTCAGCCTCTTTACTGGGCTCAGGCCGAGTTCTTGGCTGAACTGGCCCTATGACAAAGCGACCATAAACCAAATCCTTGCCTTGAGTATCCTTGGATGGCTCTTCTGGAGAGTAACCTAAACCTGTCCGACCTCTAGCAACCTTAAGCTTCTTTCTATGCGTGGGACCTTGTTCGAGCTGACTTAAGCCCCTACCCATGGTGAAGCCCATCTTGGCCATGATTTCCCATCCTTTACCAAGAGGGATATTGGAATGTGCGATTGGTCGAGGAAGGAAAGAGGAATCAGGTGGACTTAAGACAGAGGGCCCAACGGCACCCTCTATGGAGAGGACGGGTTTCTTGCCCTTATCTGGAATGGTCATGAATGGAATCTGCTCGGAAGTGATAGCATTAAGAGTTTCCACTAGTGGAATACTCTTGATTTTGATGAATCTACCATTATAAGGACACTTGAAGCATTGATGGGCAGTTGATGGGATTCCAAGGGTTTGCTCAATCCAAGGCCGTCCTAGAATGGCCTTATATGCAAGGTCGACGTCTAGGATAAAGAAGTCCGACGTCATGACTGTTGGACCTAAACCAAGCTGCAAGGTCACCTTTCCTTTAGCACACCTATTCGAATTGTCATAAGCTGAGATGGTAGTGCATACCTCCTCCAGATTCTCTTCCTGGAGGCCAATTTTCTTGAAAGTTTTCATGGGACATACATTGATTGAAGCTCCAGTGTCAATGAGGGCGGAGTCGACCTTGACTCCATTGAGAGAGATTATGAGGCACAACGGGAGTGACCTACTTTCTGGTGAAGCAAGATCCTTATCATAGAAGGAGATGGATGGTACACATGTAAGGGCCATGATAGCCTCGGTCACACCACTTGCCGGAAGGTCTTCATTGACCATGATTTTCTGGAGGAATTGAAGCAGCGTGGCCTGATGTGATGGGGACTTAATGAGCTCCAAGATGGAAACCTTAGCCGGAGTCCCGTCAAGATGTTGGAGAATGTCATACTCCGCCGGTGGACCCTATGGACTGACCCCTTCCTTTGGCTGGGATTGCCTTGGGGACGGGGGAATAATGCAGTTACGGAGAGTAACATTCACCGAGGCCTCTTTCGGGTCATCTTGCTCCATAGTTTTCAGGCGTATAAGCTACAGGGGAGTTGGAGATCCGAAGATGCATGAGAGGGAGGCTGGATCATCTCCAAAATTGACAGGGGAAGGAGAAGGGACCGACTTTGGCTGAGGTGGCTTAAGGAGGACCAAAGGGCGCTCCTGTATGGGCTGAGCCTGTGAACCGGCATGAGGTTCTTGGCAAGGCATCTGAGGAGGGTTGATCAAGGTGAGTGGCTTTTGAGTGGTGTTTGAAAACTGACTGGGAGGTGAGATCAGACTTCAGGATTGGGTGAACATGTTGACGTCCGCCCATGGTTCATTAGCTTCCACTTCAATCTTCCCGTACCAGCCTGGGAATCCTTCGACACCCCCACATCTTGGTTCTTTTGAGAACCCGTGGTTCCATTCCAATGACGGTGTTCACCTGCTCGTTCTGCCTCGAGCTCGAGGGATCTTTGGTTGATTGTTGGGTTGGCGGTGGATTATGCACTATACCAAGGTCTTGGTTGGGGTTCTTGAGGTTGACGATGGCTTGCTTCACATCCGTCGAGCTGATTCTCCCCTCGTCGTTCATATCATACACCCAATCCCAGAATTGGAAGCAGTTGAAAATATCATGGCCAGGAGTTCGGTGATATGGGCAATACCTGGATGTGTGGGCATTGGGATGGACCCGATCTCGTTGAGGGGGAAGCTGAATAGAATCTAAGGACATAAGGGAAAAGAAGATGTCACCTAGAGTTTCAGGCAACGGAGGATAAGAAGCCCTTTTTGGCCTAACGGGGCCATAGGTTTGAGGTGGAGGGACATTGGCATAAGGCTTGGAATTACCTTGCCCCTGGTTAGCCGCAGCCTGAGTTGGATGAGAGACTTGGCGATTGTTAGGCTTGAAAGGTTGGCTAACCGCATTGACCTGCTCATTTATCGAGACGCCCTCGGTGGTAGGGAAGCTGGGGTTTTCCTACTCTTGGTGCGAGGCTCAAAAAAGGGAGGCAAGGTAGAATCCCTTACCTGGGCTTGAACTATCCGAGCTCGGTTATAGAGTTGGTGAAAGGTGTGAAGCTCACTGAGCATTAGAATGGCCCTAAGCTGAGGAGTGGCGTTGTTCACCAGCATGGTGACGGCCTGAGACTCGGGAATGGGAACCTTCGTCCTAGAAGCCATGATCCTTCAAAGAATTTCAAAGTTAATGAAGTCCTCGCCGGGCTTCATTTTCTCCATAACTAGGTTAATCAATGTGGGGGAAATGGAAGACATGTGACCAAAGTGAGCGAGAAATCGCTCGGAGACTATGTCAAAGTTGATGAGATCAATAGCTAGCAAGGAAGCAAACCAACGTAGGGCATCGCCCTCAAGGGATTTTTGAAATAGATGGACCAATATAACCTGATCATGGAGCCATTGATGGGAATCCATAAGTAACCCGAAAGGTGATGATGAGGGTCGATAGTGCCATCATATCTCCTGTACTTTGGAGCCTTGAATCCGGGTGGAAAGTAAGCGTTAGGGAGCTTGCAATACTGGGCTAGCGAGTGGGGACGTGAGTTTGGCATACTCTCGGCCACCGCCTACCGAATGTAGCTTTGAATCTCCTGCCGGAGTGATGGGTCCAGGTGGAATTGGGGGTGAAGAGACCCTTTGCGGAGCCGTTGAATAGCCGAATTGGATTGGATTTTCGGGAATGGGTCGGCTCATGGACCCTTGGAAGGGAGTCTGAGCACGTGGAGGTGTGAGATGTGGAGACATGTGTGGGACGGCCGGAGCCTTCCTACGGGAAGCCATCGTGGCCAATTTCGTGGAAGTGTAACGGGATTGCACGTTGATCAATTCTTGATCCTCGTGCAGAGAGAGTGTAGGAGCCCTCGGGCTACCGCAGTCATGATCACTCGGTGAAGAAGCCGAATCGGCGTGGACGGCCTCATTTGGCGTGGCCGAAAATATGCCTATGAAGGCATCCAGATGATCGACCTCTATTTGAAATAGAGGATTCCCCCTAATCTCGGATTCATATTGGGGAGGAAATTCCTCCTCATTACCCGGATTTGTATAAACTCTCTCCATCGTAAACCAATTATTAATTGGTTTAGAATGAATAAAATAAAAGGTTTAGGGTGAAGTATTTCCAAACACAACAAAGAGGTGACCACAAGCAACGTCCCAAAATTTTTTCTTTTTTCTCTTTTTCACTTTTTTTGTCTTTTCTCTTGTTCACTCGAGGAGAGGAGGGAACTAAGGGTGTGGGATGAGCTCCAGGAGCCTAGCAGAAACCTCTCACTCAAAATCCAAGGTGATCTACATGGACTTACGATGGTACAACCTACCTGGCGACCGTGTGGGAATCCACGGTTGGCGAGGACTCACGGAGGTTCCCGAATGGACTGAACCAATTACACCCGAGTGGAAATCCTCAAGTGAAGGGTTCAATTCAAACGGGAGGGTTTCCTAACCAGGGTGATGTCGGCTCTTCCTAAACCTAACCATGTTACTTAACCTGCAGAGATTAATCACACAATACACAATCAAACTAGCAGAGAAAGAACACTGTTACGGGGAAACACATGAAGAGGACAGAGGGTGGCCAAAGTGATGGCCGTCCACAAACCTGGGCGGCCAGGTCGAGTGTCGCCCAGAGGGGAAGGCGGCCAGAGTGATGGCCTCCTAGCAGGGAAGAGGGCGGCTAGGTCGGGTGTTACCTGGGCCCAGGGTGACTAGGGTGCTGGTCGCCCAACAGATTGCCAAAGCGGCCACTGGGTTGGTCGCCCAGGGGCCTAGGCGGCTAGGAGTTTGGCTTCCTTCTGTCGGACTTTCAGAAAATATAAAAATAGAGCTACAAAAATTAGACTAATATAAACACATGGTTCAACTAATCTTTGACTTCAAGCATCAGGGACTTACAGTAGGCAATAGAAGGTCCCACCGTGATCGCCACTTCGCTTGTAGGCGCCCGGCAACGTCGGTGGTGTGTGGGGGTTTGCGTTGGGGATGCAAGGGAGACGGGAATGCGCTCCCAAGGGCCTAAAGAGGAACAAAAAGAAATGTTAGAATGTCGTGATCGCCAGAGGTGTTTACCTGAACCTCACAGGGGTGATGATCGCGGGGAGATAATCCGGATAGGGAGATGATGGGTTCCCTCTTTCTCATCCTCGACCGGCCAAGGGCAAGGAGCCCTGTTATGTCCCTTATGCTGAAGTACTGTAGCGTAGCTCAAAGAAAGAAGAAAAAGAAGGCCATTAGCAAAATAGAAGATGTAGCATCTACTCTAATAGAACGAACAGAACGGGAATGATGGTGGCAAGGTTACCTGGGGGTGGTGGGAAGGAGGGACGACCGAGGCTTTCGACCACCCACCTTCCCGTTTGTTTTGGGAAGAAACCTTTAAGTGTAGGAGCTAAGGGGTTACACTACATGCAACGTACTTACCTGGAAGCCGTGATGCAAGTAGGAAGTAGGAGCTAAGGAGTTCAAACCAAAGCAAAAGAAGTAGGAGGAAGATGACCGACATGACTCTTCTCGCCCTCCGAGAGGAACTTCGCAAGACTCCTCTCGATCCTCTCCAAATCGCTTCCACCTTGATTTTCCCCCAGAATGGCCTCTGCCCCCCCCCCCCTCTCCACATTCGAGAGCAACAGTTTTGTCCATCGAGCCCAGAGTTTTAAATCGTGGGGAAAGATCGTGCAGAATGGGGGAAAGAACGTGCCCACAAGCTGGGCCATGTTCTCTGACCGAGTAAACAGAGGAGGGCGACCAAATTGCTGGCCACCTTGAAGGGGAGGGCGGCCAAGCAGATGGCCACCCAGCTGGGGAGGGCGGCCATCACCCTGGTCGCCCAGGACTGGGGGCGGCCAAGTCTCTGGCCGCCCAGACCATGCTCCTTGGGTCCCTTAAGTGGACGAGGCCCAATAGCTCTTAAGGCTACGGGCTAGGCTTTAAACTCAAAACATCGGTAAAATAAGTACCACAACTAAGCGTCATTCACACGAAGGTCGATTGGGGATCCGCGGGATGTCCGAAATTAGGCGTCTACACCTACCTCGTGAGGTTAACAGATGAAGACGTAAGGGGAAGCAGAGGACAGAGCAGGATAAGGAGGAAGAAGGCAGGGATGGAGCTTCCAATGGCAGCTACAGCACACTCGCGATAGGATGAAGAAGCAAAGCCCGTTCCCCTTCATGCAGTAATAACAGCACGTCAACGCAGGGCACAATGAGCAGCAGCAGTATGCCTTTGCACGTAGAAGGAAGATGAAGACGTCGAGCGGGATGTCGATGCGGTAGCAGCAGGTCCAGCAACTATGGCCCTGCCATCGCCCGAGAGGTTGACTCTTATAGGGAAGAGGGTATTCCCATGAGAGTCGGAGTCCTAAAGGGAGTCGGTTGCCTCACGTAGTCATCTACTAAGCTTTACGTTCCCCCTCATGCACTCCCTTTCCGAAATAGCAGCCGCTTCCCGTATTCTGGCTTTAAAAACTTTAAAGCCCTTTGCAACTATCGAGCTGATATATATATATATATATATATATATATATATATATATATATATATATATATATATATATATATATATATATATATATATATATATATATATATATATATATATATAGGTTTGTTTCCTCATAAGACCCAAGCATGTTCGAAACATGCATGGGCATTGTTTGAACGTATGGGCCTTGTATCACCAAACCCATCATCGTAGCTTTATTTGAAAGCCCAAAGCTCTTTAAGCCCATGTAATGTTGTTTTTCATAGGTCTATGATGCGGGATGGGATGCGACTCGATGCCAATTTGATGCGAACCTGAGACTCTAGGCAAAATCGTGACTCATCCCTAGCGAGGGAAGCGTGCGGATGTGCGCGGTTGAGAAACTGGCAATGAGTCAAGGGTATTTGGCTCTTCCGTGCTCGGATCGAGTCATGGGATGGGTCTTGCACTCACTCTCGCAGCGGTGATTAAAGTTGAACGAGCTAATTTCCTATCACTTTAGAAGCGGCATATGAATATATACGAGGAAAGTAAATGCCAAAGTGGGGAGCGGACACGATACCTCCACACTCCGGGCATGGGGAAGACGACCCCGGCCAAGACTCGTACTCCGGGTACAGTAATTAAACAATAGTTACAGTAGTGAATTTTATGCCCACTCCACGTAGGGAGGTAAAGGGCTACAGTGGGACCCGGGAGTAGTGAACTCGGGTTGACGGACAGCGAGCCGGAAGGGCTTTCGGGCCAGAGGCGGGCTGCTGGTCCGACTCGGTACTATTCAAACTCGTTGGACAGCAAGTGAAACTTGGCTATTGGGATAGCGGCATACGGTCACCTTCTGGCCACAGCGGTTGGCTGGGACATTGGCGGGAGGTCCCTCTTCGATCCCTGATGATGCGGGACGCTATGCAAGCGAGGACTCTATGTGAAGACACGACCAAGTGGACAAGTAAGACCAGCAACTTGCAATAGTTGAACGGCGTATACTCGACACCTAACGTTCCTAAGAGAGAAACCACGCCGAGTAACAAGCAACTCAAGCTCACAAAATGTCCCCAAGAGAGCGAAGCGTGTCGATCCGCACGGTTAGGGAACCGGCCGAGTCTAGGGTAGGCAATTCACACACTCGTGCTCGGGTCGAGCACGGATGGTCACGCTCTCTCACCGTGGCAGTGACGTACCAAATATAAGAGCTAGGCGCCTATGATCTCACAAGCAGCGGCCTCAAGAAACTATACTAAATAAGCAAGCTAACCAAGCAAGGAAGCAGATACATACCTCCATGCTCGGGGCGTGGGGAAGATGCCCGGCCAAATCACACAACCACCCGGTACAAAGCCAAACAAAGATACAACCCAACACAAATGCCCACTCCTCCTAGGGAGGTAAAAGGCTACACAGCGTAGTCCGGGGGTCGTGCGAAGTGGGGTGACGGGTCACGAGTGGATGACGCGTCACGGAAGCCGAGGGAGATTCCCACATCCTTGGTAGCACGCTGCAGCAGATGGCAAGCCTCCTGGACGAGGAGGGAAGTCGACGGTGCTGGCTGGACCCACCGGAGTGACCTCGAGCGGTGGGCAGGTTGCTCGCCAGTCTGCACGTGTGCTGGGAGGCAGCAGGAAGACAAGCCCGATACGTCACTTTCTTCACATCTGCTGGTCACGTAACTTGGCGTGGACGTTTCTGGGGATGTCCCAAGGACACTGGTGGAGTCGCGGCTGCAACGGGGTACCGTGGAAGGCAAAGCGAATTTTGGAGCTGGCCCTGCGCAATCTGGACTGTGTGCTGGCAGCAGGACAGGGGACCGAAGATTGGGCTGGAACCGAAGCTTCCTGGAGGCAAATGGGGCGGGGTTTTCTCTGGTGGATAGTTGATAGGCGTAGGATGACTGGTCAGCAGAGGTGGGGTGGTGTGCAATGGAGGTTTTGAGCGTGGGAGGCACTGGAATGCAGAGCTTGGGCTGCTGGCCTGTGCAGACCAACTGGGAACCAGGAAAGTAGGACGGTAGTGCGCAGGGCAAACGGGCTCAGATTGACTTGAAATTTTTATGGTGGAAGGCTTACGATGTGGGGAGATGTTTACCATGTTTTATAGCATTTGGGTAAGGTTTGAGGGTCAGGAAAATTACTGTGGAGTGGTTCTGTCCCGTCGGGCTGCACAAAGCTAGTCTGCGCAACAAAAAGGGATATGAAGAGAAGTTTGGCCACCGGTCGAGTTTTGGCGTGAAATTTTAACTGGGTATAGGGGACATATGGAGGAAGAAAAACTCTGAAGAAGTGAACGAGATATGAGGTCGGGAAGGGGGCGTACCAATATGATCTACAGGGTTCAGGTTTTGTGCAGGTCTGCAGAGAGGCAGCCTGCGTGACCAAAAGGGCTACAAAGAGAAGTTTTTGTGCCGAGTGAATTTGGAGGCGAGGTTTTCAGGAGATGTTGTAGGACAGGGAGAGGAAGAAAAGTTGTGAAGAGGGTGATGGGATTTGAGGATGGGAGAAGGGCGTGCCAACCTGATCTTTCGGGCTCAAATCTGCAGCCAGATAACCAGAGAAGTGCGCAGGGCAGCAGGGATCTATCTCCTCCACGCTTGCAGCACGGCCATGATCTCTGAACTCCGGGCTTGGGGAGAGGTTGGGCGGTCGCCTCCCAGTAGCTTGAGTAGCAGAGAAAGAGAGAGAGGGGGGGATAGGGCATCACACCCTAGAGGGGAGGGGAGGAAGAAGAAGGAAAGGCTCTTGGCAAATATGATTATTTTCATTCATTCATCATTAAAAAAAATCCCTCAAGGGGGGAATACATGACAATATATAGAGTTGGGATCCAACTTCTCTCCTTGGAGTTTGAATTTGAACCCATTTGAAATTTGAAATCTATGGGCTCCATCTTCCCTCCTTGGAGTTTGAACCCACTTGAGATCTATGGGCTCCATATATAGTCCCTCCTTGGAATTTGAACCCATTTGGAATCTATGGGTTCCATCTTCCCTCCTTGGAATTTGAATTCAAAACCATTTGAACTTTCAAATCTATGGGCTCCATTTTCCCTCCTTGGAATTTGAATTCAAACCCATTGGAGATCCCAAAATAATACAAACCAAAATACAACCCAAAATACATGCCAAATACCAACTACAACCTAATACGTACAAAATATAAAATACAACCAAATACGTACAAAATACAAATACGTAAAAAAAATACGTAACTAAAGTGTCAAAGCTCTGGGGGAGACTCCAGACTGTCCCCAGCCACAAAGAAGTCGGTGTCGACCGAGTCGTGCTGCGTGTCCGGTACCGGTGGCTCTCTGAGTCGAGCCGTATTCTAGCTGGGGTGTCCTCACCACCTGAGGTCAGCGGTGGCCGAGTCTGAGCCGGCGTATTTTGCAAGAATTAACCGGCGGACTGCTCTTGCTGGCCGACTCACGAAACAGGTTTGCGTGCCTCCACAAAAACAATTGTTGCGCTCAGATCCGGAGGCGGATCGGAGTGAAATTGGCACCGTTGGAAAGAGGACTCAAAGAAATACAACATATATTAATTTCAAAACCATCCAGTAATTGGATTGGAAATGAAAAACTATGTGGTTTGTAGTTGCTCCTGGCTCGGAATCCAGATCAAGCAGGACAGAGTTAGATCTGCCTGAGAATGGCCTTTGATCGGATGGAAAACGGTAGATCTGGATCTTGGGGATTTTATGGGGGATAGAGGGGGATGTGTGGGACGTGCACAATTTTTATGGTAATTTTCTGGAGTGGTTTAAGGGGTTGGAAAAATAAAAGAACAAGACACTATCTTGCAGATCTCAAACTGGCAGATTGTGCGGGTGGAACTAAATGACTGGGAAAAATAGCAAACGAGGTGGATTGACACAAAATTTAAAATGGGAGGAGGTAACAATAAGGGGGATGATCTATCAAAATTTGATGACCATCAGATAACCGTATTGGGAGAACCAACCTATTCTTTGGGCTTCAGTTCTGTAGGTTACAGATCAGGACAGCAGGATGAAGGTGGGGTTGTGGCGGCTCGTTGGCGGCAGCGGCGGCGGTGGCTGGGACTCACACCCAAAGGGGAAGATAGAACTTGGAATCCACCAAGTTTTATGGCATCACACCATAGAAATCATAGCAATCCAACTGCAAGGGGGAGAGAAGAGAGAGGGGCACCCTTGGGCATTCTTATGCACAATGAATTTTTCATCATTAATTCTCCAAAATTTGAAAATACATGGGTTATATAACTCTAACTAAAAGACCTAATTACCCTAAGATCTATGGTTAGGGAGGGGCAATTAAGGGATAGGAGAATTTTCTCACATGTGGTCAAATTAATACTAACATAAAAAATGCTAAAAGGGGGGTGGGTTATTTTAATCCCACATGGGACAAGAGAGGGGGGCTTGGTCAATGTATGCAACACATTTGACCATATGTTGTGGAATGGAGAGGGCTCCTACGTGGGTGGTATTCTCCCTTTGGAAGAGGAGGATGTGGCTAGTAGACAAAATCTACAAGTGTGTAAATAAATGTCAACAAAGGTGGCTATGGGATGGGGGAATTTTTTTTTACCTTGGTCAATATTTTCCCATGGACCAAAGACCAACCTCTGTGGGCCCTAGATACTAGGTGGTTGTTGTACCCGGACTATTTCCCGCCATGACATACGAGTCTACCCCCGCCACGTGTGCGACGTTATGACAATGGTGAACGCCCCCGCCTGGGCCTCCACCCCGGATACCAAATCAAGCGTCCCCTTCGACTGGCGCTGGGCTCCTCTGACTCATCATCAGAAAGAGAAAATGCGGTCATCATTTTCGTGAAAGGAGAGTGCCAGATACCACCGTGAGAGGCATGCAACCGTAAGGAGGATACCCGAGATACATCAAACTCCTGTATTTTCCTTCCATACTGTATCCCTTCCTTCACCCTGGTTATTCAGCATAAAAAAAACATGTGCAACAATGGCCCAATGAGAGAGAAGGCGGGGGTCCCGCCGGGCCTACGTGGCCTTTTGCAAAGAAACCCACTAATTCCTAAGGACTAACACATTGGCTTATAATTGCCATACAATTGTCCCAAGGATAAAAATGTAAATAAAATATTAGTGGCCTTGCTTTCATGTCCCCATCAATTCTCCCGAGGTGGGAGAAACTCAACCCCGTCGAGTAAGGGGTGCGGCTGCTCATGTGTCGCTCCTGCGGATCCGTAGAGCTGCTCGTGTGATCTTCGTGTCATCAGATGTTGGGGCCATGCTCTCCACCGTACCAGGTAGCACGGGTACGCTCCACTCCTAGTAATCGTCACATGCTCATCCCGTATATGTTCTATATGCTCACGCTGCTGTGAGACTGAAGCTAGTGGTGGACACTCCGGGGTGGGGTCACTCTCAAAGGGAGGAGATGGCTCAAAGACTCACTAGGAATCACCGCTGGGTCCCTTTATGTGACTAGATCTGAGACTTTGAAGGTAGAGCTATTCCCATATTCGTCAGGCAAGTCCACAACGTACGCATGAGATCTAACTTGCCTCACACTCGAAAGGGACTGACACTACGAGCTTGCATTAGACCGACTCAACTTGACGCATGCAGACTCTGATATGCTCGACAAAAAAACTATATAAATAACCAAAATAGACTCATAGACTATGGGATGAGGACAGATGGAGAGACACCAACTAATGACTTCCTATGACTGACGACACACGCAAGGAACTCACTAAGGAAGACTCGGTGGGAATGTTGGGCACCGTATGCATACACTAGGTGTAAAGATAGACTGACCCACAACTTGATGCCGTGAGTCTCAACCCTCGTCAACCGCTTCCGGTTTGAGAAGACTCGTCCTCGGGTACGGATATGTAAGACGATCAGGAGGCGGGTGATGGGATGGTAATCCGCATGTTTGGTGTGGAGCATGGAAAGTGTGAAGTCCGGACGTTGTCTCTCGTACGTGTGGTAGAAATCAAACCATACTGCGTTAACATAGGGTGTCGACAGTGGTACAGTAGTTACTAGTGGCTGTGCTACCGTAGGAGAGACAGGTAAAAGTGGGACGACTTGCTGCATGGGGTCGGACCGAGGATAAAGTGGGTGGGATAGATAGCTCCGGGATGGCCTGTGGGGTTGGGGTGACGAACATAACAAGGTTGTTGGCTAGCGCCTCACCCTGGCCAACTAGACACTCTATGGGATCGCTCTCGAACCCCTCAACCTCAGCGAGGTACTCCTTGGCCAACTCCTGGTCAGCCTCATAACTCACTGAATTAAGCCCGGGTGGGGCATCCTTCGAACATGTGTCCTCTAAGATAGGTGAATGGGAAGGACACAAGTCGGGGAAATGGCTACTCCCACTATAGGGGGCCACATGAGCGGGCTCTGGGTGTGGTGGCGGGCGTGAGTCCGGAGGCGGAGCGGGCCGCTCGGGGTGGATGGCTGGCGACATGGAGGTAGTATGTTGTGTTGTGTCTCTGTAGTTTTGATGATAGCAAACACCAAGATGATTCATATGTGTGCATGTTAAAGTGATTCATATGTGTGCATGTGAAATGATGATGAAGTGTGCATTTGTGAATGTGTGCTTGTTATTTCCTTATGTGTGTGTGTCATTTCTATGTGTCTGACATTTTGACAAACACTTGGTCGATGCATTGCACTCTGTCAAACATTTGGTCGATGCATTGATAAGGTCTGTGCTTTCTTCATTGTTTAGCACACAACGTCTGTGTGTGTTTTGGCTTAATTGTCTAAAAGTCAGTGCAGGTTTACACCGAGTTGTGTTAAGGTCCGTACAGACTTTTAGCCCTTGTGCAATACAATGTCTGTGTCGTTCTTACCTTGCGAGACGCAAGGTCCGTGTAACTATTTATAGCATGCATACATGAGAAGAAGGTCCATGCATATCACGGTCATTCAGGTTATAAGGTCCGTGCAAGGTTTGCCTTGTGACATGTTAAGCTTGTGCACTCTCTAAGTCCGTGCATGTTCTTTTACTGCACTTACAAGGTCCGTGCATAGTGTGCCTTACGCATGCAATGGTCGGTGCAAATGTCAAGTCCGTGCACACTCTTGTCATGCGCACGCAAGTAGGTCGGTGCATATTCTTTGTTGTGAGCACCTCAGGTCGGTGCATACTTTTACGCTGGGCAGATAACAACTATGCACGTTTAAGGTCGATGCACGTTGGTATTAGACTTATCTAAAGTCTACACTCTTCACTGTTCAGAGTCAGTGCATGTTTTGCTTTGAACACTTAAGGTCGGTGCATCTTTTAGTCTTTACCGACATTTCATGCATTCACATGCTCCGTGCATTATTTCATCACGCATACACATGGTCGATGCATGTTTTACATGCACGCATATAGAGTCTGTGCAATGTTCGCATAAGTGTTCACTAAGTCGGTGCATAAATTGATGTATACTCAAATGAGTCAGTGCACATCACGAAAATGCTAGTAACACTTGTGCACCTCTTTGCGATTATGCTTGCATATGGTCAGTGCACCTCCCCGTAGCTTGTCTACACAAGGTCGGTGCATCTTCCGTTCTGTGCATTCCTAAGCTCCGCATAGCACTCGTTTCTAGTCGGTGCAACAACTGTTGGTGCATGCTCAGAGTCTGTGCATAACGTGCATTACACATAGTCCAAGCCCTTGCATATATTCAACTAGGTCAAATAAGACCTGTGCATTCAACAATCTTTGATCAGCAATGGCTTGGCTATCTGCATACAACTTTCTGAGCATATTAACTATGTCTCTGACCATATAGCGTTCTTCATTGCAGGAACTTATGCACGGAATAATCAGGCAAGGACAGCCAATGTTCGAGCATCTTATGTGCACCTGAGCACTTAACTCACGAGGAGCAGAAGAACAAGAGTTCATGAGGACAGCAGAGCAAATAATTGACATGTGATCCAAGGCAGATCATTATTGGAAGAAGCTGCCACGTGGATCATCGCTCCATCTGCACCTGACACGTGGCTTCTCTGGGAATGGCGGGAACAAGCTCTCTACACGCTTGAAGCGAGAGCTTGTGGGACCCAAGTCTAAAGCTCTATAATAAGGCCCCTCCTGTGATCAACAAAGAAGGAGGCGATAAGAAGAACAAAAGAAGAGAAGAGCAGAGAAAAGAATAGGAGAGTTCGAGAAAGAAAAAGAGAGAACAGCAGAAAAGAAAAAGAAGAAGAATAATAATAATAGAAGAGACAAAAAAGTTAGAGAGAGAGAGCACCCAGAAGAAAAAGAGAACGAAGCTGCCAGAGAGAGTAAGAGAGCCAACAGCAGAAGAGGAAGAGTGAAGAAGTTCAGTTCTAGGATCAGATCCTGAACTGCTGTGCTCCTGCGTGAGCTATATTTTTTTTGAGCTTTATTCGTCAGTTTGTTTTTCCTTTTGTTACTTTTATCTTCCAGTTTCTTGGTCTTCCGATACTCAAGTTGAGTTCAGGGTTCCTCCTGTGGACTCAGGAGAAGGGAGACTTAGTGTCTCCAGTTGCAAGTGACTTGGTGTTACTTGTGCTTTCCCTCTGTGTTTCAGAGGAAGGGGGACTTGGTGTCTCCGGTTGCAAGAGACTGGGTGTCGCTAGTGGTTGCCCTCCTGGGTGGAGGAAGAGAGGAGTGTGCTCCTCTGGATCAAGTTGTTAGGCAGCGTCTGTTTGCAGACTGAGTCTGCGGTTCTTGCTATTGCAAGGGAAGCCTCACTCTGGTTTGGAGGGAGGGGTGGACGTAGGCAGACTGTGGGTCTGGCCAAACCACCTAAAAATATCATGTCCATCGTGGTTTGCTCTTTGCCCTCCTCCATATCATCTCTCTACCCTTCATAGGTTGTGTGTGCTTGATTACTTGCGTTCGCCCTTGTGTTACGTTGAGAGTTTCATCTATGTCTGTGGAGTGTATGTTCCTATGCTTAGTAGAATTATATATGCGAGCATGAGTGTCTCAGCTCACGGTTGTGAGAAGAGAGTAGTTGTGCTGTCTCATTTGATTACTGAGTATTATTAAAAGTTTGATTCCGCAAATATTTTTAAGTGGGTGTATTTTTTGTAGGATTCATTCATCCCCCCCTTCTGAATCCGTGTCTTGCACCCATATATTTTAACACGCGGAATGTCATCGTGGAAGACGAACTCGCCAGGTAGGTGAGGTGGGTGTAAGGTGCAAGTCCTTCTTTCCCGCTCAATGGTCGCTCTCCTCTCTTCCAACCAATTTTGCCCTAAAATGATGCATGGACCAGCAAGTGTGTCGACCTTGCACCATGCACCATCATCATAAAGAATGGGGCCGAACTTCCATTGGAATTCTACGAACGCTAATCCACCGTTGAGAACAATCTCCCCGGTCTTAGAGAGAGACTCAACTATGTTCTGTGAGACACAGTTAGATGACACCCTACTGATGAAGTCGATCTCCGTATGCAACCCATTAGGTAGAATGGCAGTGGACACTATAGGGCGCTGGAACGACTCGGTTGTCGACTTTGGGGTCGGGTCAACTGGTGGTTGAACGATAGGGGCGAGCCCCGGGGGTCAGGCCATGAGAGCCTCAAATTGGGCCACCAGGGATGACCACTTGGACGCATGGTCTCAGGGAACGGCCATGGGCTGGTGGGTAGTTGGACATGCAGACAACAGAGTGACACTCTAATGGACTAGACACGACCCTATACAACAATGTAAAGTTGGAATGCAGACTAGACTACAAACCTAGACTCAACCAGTATCTGGTACGTGGCGGAGGATTGATCTGAAGATCGCACTCATGCAAGTGTGCTACCTTCCCAATAAGCGTAACCTATCATTCCGGGGACACCTTTTAATATACCGGGTAAGAAAAATGCAACCTAAGATAAAACTACCCTAGGCTCAAACCCGCTCTGATACCAATTTGATGCGGGATAGGATGCGACTCGATGCCAATTTGATGTGAACCTGAGACTCTGGGCAAACTCGCAACTCATCCCTAGCGAGGGAAGAGTGCGGATGTGCGCGATTGAGAAACCGGCAATGAGTCAAGGGTATTTGGCTCTTCCATGCTCGGATCGAGTCACGGGATGGGTCTCGCACTCAATCTCGTAGCGGTGATTAAAATTGAATGAGCTAATTTCCTATCACTCTAGCAGCGGCATATGAATATATACGAGGAAAGCAAATGCCAATGTGGGGAGCGGACACGATACCTCCACGCTCCGGGCATGGGGAAGATGACCCCGTCCAAGACTCGTACTCCCGGTACAGTAATTAAACAATAATTACAGCAGTGAATTTTATGCCCACTCCACGCAGGGAGGTAAAGGGCTACAGTGGGACTCGGGAGTAGCGAACTTGGGTTGATGGGCAGCAAGCCAAAAGGGCTTTCGGGTCGGAGGCGGGCTGCTGGTCCGACTCGGTACTGTTCAAACTCGATGGATGGACAGCAAGTGAACTTGGCTACTGGGACGGCGGATTACGGTCACCTTCTGGCCACGGCGGTTGGCTGGGACGCTGGCGGGAGGTCCCTCTTCGATCCCTGAGGTCGGCGGAGGCCGAATATTAGCCGGCGTATTTTGCAAGAATTAACCAACGGACTGCTCTTGCTAGCCTGCTCACGGAACAGGTTTGCGCGCCTCCACGAAAACAATTGTTGCGCTCAGATCCGGAGGCGGATCGGAGTGAAATTAGCGTCATTGGAAAGAGGACGCAAAGGGATACAACATATATTAATTTCAAAACCATCCAGTAATTGGATTGGAAATGAAAAACTCTGTGGTTTGTAGTTGCTCCTGGCTCAGAATCCAGATCAAGCAGGACAGATTTAGATCTGCCTGAGAATGGCCTTTGACCGGATGGAAAACGGTAGATCTGGATCTTGGGGATTTTATTGGGGATAGAGGGGGATGTGTGGGACGTGCACAATTTTTATGGTAATTTTATGGAGTGGTATAAGGGGTGGGAAAAATAAAAGAACAAGACACTGTCTCACAGATCTACAAATTGGCAGATTGCACGGGTGGAACTAATGATTAGGAAAAATAGCAAACGGTGGCGGATTGACACGAAATTTAAAATGGGAGGAGGTAAAAACAAGGGGGATGATCTATCAAAATTTGATGACCATCAGATAATCGGATTTGGAGAACCAACCTATTCTTTGGGCTTCAGTTCTGCAGTTTATAGATATGGACAGTAGGATGGAGGTGGGGTTGTGGCGGCTCCGATGGCGACGGCGGCGGCGGTGACTGGGAATCACACCCAGAGGGGAAGATAGAACCTGGAATCCACCAAGTTTTATAGCATCACACCATAGAAATCAAAGCAATCCAGCTGCAAGGGGGAGAGAAGAGAGAGGGGCACCCTTGGGCATTCTTATGCACAATGCAATTTTTCATCATTAATTCTCCAAAATTTGAAAATACATGGTATAACTCTAACTAAAAGACCTAATTACCCTAAGATCTATGGTTAGGGAGGGGCAATTAAGGGATAGGAGAATTTTCTCACATGTGGTCAAATTAATACTAACATAAAAAATGCTAAAAGGGGGGTGGGTTATTTTAATCCCACATGGGACAAGAGAGGGGGGCTTGGTCAATGTATGCAACACATTTGACCACATGTTGTGGAATGGAGAGGGCTTCTACGTGGGTGGTATTCTCACTTTGGAAGAGGAGGATGTGGCTTGTAGACAAAGTCTACAAGTGTGTAAATAAATGTCAACAAAGGTGGCTATGGGAGGGGAGAATTTTTTTTTACCTTCGTCAATATTTTCCCATGGACCAAAGACCAACCCATGTGGGCCCTAGATGCTAGGTGGCCCAATGAGAGAGAAGGTGGGGGTCCCACCGGGCCTACGCGGCCTTTTACAAAGAAACCCACTAATTCCTAGGGACTGACACATTGGCTTATATTTGCCATACACTTGTCCCAAGGATAAAAATGTAAATAAAATGTTAGTGGCCTTGCTTTCATGTCCCCATCAATCTAGCTTTTAGATCTTGATTAAGGCCCATTAGTTACTTGAAGGCTCTTAAGGCCCATTTATTTATTTTAGCTATCTTTGCTTTACATTTAACAAGGTTTTTTTATTAACCACATTTATCCCATGACTAATATTTATAGTTATTTTTGTTTATTCCATATTTAAATTTCTGGGGTGCTACATTTGTGATGATTCTTCTTCAGAAATCTGGCTCGCTTAGCCGGTGACTATTGGAACACCCCGGATTTTTTGGATATTTATCGGATCAGGATCTGTGGGTTTCGGATCGCTTTCGTGGGTCCCGGAGTGTGTTTTGTGCTTTACATGTGTTTTTCTCTGATATGCCTTCGGAACTTGGTTCAGGGTGAACCGTTGCGTTCTCCAACTCTGGGACGTAACCAGCGCGTTGTGCTCTTCCTGAGGATCGCGGAGGTAGTTTTTCATAATTTTCTGAATTTATGCAATTTTTAGGTTTTTCTATATATATTGACCTCCTTTTCTCTCTCCCCATCTCTCATTTCTCTCTTCCCTCCCTCTCTCTTCTCACACTCTCTCCTCTCTCCCTCTCTTCTCAGGCTGCCGATGGAGGTGGACAGGGCGAGGCGGCGAGGATCGTGGGGCGTGGAGCGGCGAGGATGGAGCGAGGATCGCGATGGTGGAGGCGGGTAGTGGGATCGCGAGCCGGCGGAGCTTTAACAACGTCTTCTTCGCGGATCGGCGGCCACGGCGTGTCAAATCTTCGGTGGAAGTAGGGGGACGGATCCTTGACCCCTATACTTCCATTCCCATGATTTTGGTAGGCCGTGGAGAGCCGAGCGAGTTTATTTGAGCGTTTTGGGGAAAAGAGCATGTGTTGGGGTGTGAGCCCGATCTAGAGTTTTGATCACATTTTTGGGGTTTAAATGGGTCCTCTTGGTGCTAGAGACGTTGGGGACTAGTTTCCCCTTGTTTACCCCTTCACATGGGTGTGAACGAGGCGTGGAATGGGGTTTTCTACAATGTTCGCCACTTCTGCGCTCGGGACGACCTAGCGGTCATTCCAGCGACCGCTTAGGTGCCAAGCAGTCATGTGGAGACCGCTAGGGGTCCCCTATGTCGTTTCGAGCCTTGCGGTCACGCGACGGACCACCAGGGCGCCTTAGCGGTCTAATGAAGATTGCTAGGCTCTCCTTTGCGGTCTAGGGGTTACCGTTTGACCGTGTTTTGATCGTTGAGGTCAGTGGGGTAGCGGCCTGGCGATTGAGCCTAGCGGTCAAGCAAAGGACCGCCACCCTGCCTCGCGATCCGGGAGTGACCGTTTGGGGTTTTGTGAGTGTCTAGGGTGTAGCGGTTCTGTCTAGACCGCTAGGCTGGCGCTAGCGGTCTAGGGGTAGGCCGCTAGGCTCCCTAACGGTCCAGAGAGCACCGCTAGGTGATTCTTCATGCTCGCAGTGTCCGTTTTACGTTGTGTCGGCCTCCAGTCGACCCGGTTGTGACCCAGTGGTCGACCTTCGATCTCGTGAGTGTTCCGGACACCCCGTGGGTTCCGTGTCCGTATTTTTGGGTGTCCGGAGGTACCGTGTTACCTCGATTAGAGTGCCCGTGGGTTTGGAGGGTCTGAGTGACCCTTTGTGTTCCGGGCCTTCATTTTCACGTTAGATCGAGTCACCGCATATCGGTATGAGTGCGGTGGAGTATTCCCGCACGTCGTGGGTTTCTCCGGAAGGTGGTTTCCGCTTGGGCCAAGTGTATGGCCTTGGACTGTGGTCCAATCAATGAGGCTGGAGGTTTCCCGTGTGTCCCTTGGATGAGGGAGTAACCCGACAACTTGTGGGCTATCTTGGGAACCGTGTCACCGTGGTTTTTAGACCTAGGGATAGGCTAGATTGACGGCGTGGAGCTATCCTTGTGCGACAGTCTTGACCTCGAGTCTCGAGACTCAAGGACTATTGGATTCATTAGGTATAGTGGACCACCCAGAGTCTGGTGGGGTCGTGCCACCTGTTACTTCGTGTTACTCGCAATGGGTGCGTACGTGGCTTTTCGTGTTTACGTTTAGTGACCTCCCACTAGTCGTAGCCTTCTTACGGCACGCGTGTGCTGACCCACCCGGGAGTGGTGGAGCGGCTTACCCGAGAGAGACGATTTTTAGGCTGGTTACCGTAGGGCCCCTTGCCTTTGTAGCCTAAGTCCGGCTGGGGGGAAATACCAGCTAGAGGACCCGACCTAGTGTGGATGGTCTGTGTGTGCACACGTAGTTGGAGGCTGTGGAGCCACGCTGACGAGCGTAACCCCAACTAGTCCTTATTCTGTGTTCCTGGTTACTTGTACGGTGTCTCAGTCTCCGCCTAGGGCGTGGTAGCGAGACACCTGAGGCTGTGCACTAAGTCGTCAGTGGATGCATCCGGCCTTGCTTCTGGTGGGCAGTGCTCTCTTTACGTGACGTGAGTTTTTCATGAGTCGAGTTCTACTTCACGTCTGTGAGATGTGGTCTTGCGTGGAGTTCCGGGTGTTTTCCAGATGCCGAGGTCAAGGAGTTCCGGTGAGCGTCACCGAGGGCTTTTCCCTAGACAGCGGTGAGTTCACGACGGCGTGGTCATTTTCCTAGTAGCGTGACTAGGGTGGGTCGTAGTCTGGTGGTCCCCCGACCGGGAGATTGGGGTGCATGCTTTCCGGTACAATAGGAGTAGCTGTAGAGCTGAGATTTTTACCGGCCGCCGTAGTCATTGTTCCTACTATAGTTGTACCTACTTTCCTTTCCATTACCACCATTGTTTACAGTTGAGGTTCCGCGGGATCCCTACTGAGCCAGTGACAGGAGGCTCACCCCTGCTTTTCAGGTGCGGCGGTTCTTCCTCATTGTTCGAGGGTGCTGTGCGGAGGTTCTTAGTCGCCAGTTCGCCGGGCCGAGTGCTCACTTGGCATTTGGTACATTCTCTGCCTTAGACTGTACTTTCTGTTGGACTTGACTCTGTTGTAGTTGTTTATTTATTTTTGTTAATTGTTGAATTATCCTGCTTTATTTCCTATTTCTTTGTACCTCCACACTCCTTTTCAGCCCTTCCTAGCCCTCCGGCTCGTGGGCAGTGGGCAAGGATTCGAATGGTATCGGGTTCCATTCCCGGGATCCGGATCTTGGGTCGTTACAGTTGGTATCAGAGCGTGGTTGTGGACGTACATGGGAATTTGAGATATTGCAGTGATCAGAGTCCGTAAGGTCCAGTATAGTCGGCAGCTGGTATAGGGTTTTGCACTTATTTTTTCATTTGGTTTCTCGTGTAAGAGCTTGAGTGAGCTGCATTGGCGCTATGAAGGTGCTTGTCATTTTTCGTCGAAGTGCCGGCGTGGGGTCTGAAGATCGAGGTCGAGAGCTTTCTCCCTTTGATGGTGGCCCCGGTGGTGCTGCGTTGGGCAGAGGTTGTCGGCAGATGTGTTGCTGTGGTGCAGTGTTCGAGGAAATTGCAGCGAGGTCAGGTGGCTGGCGAGGATTGTTTGTGATTAAGTGGCCGTGAGTGTGCTCTGAGGGAGATGCTATTGAGTTTGGCCACTCTAGCTTGAGGATTTATCCAGCCCCTGAGGTGTTAAGGTCATGGTTTGAGGTGGCAGAACGAATGTTCTGGTCGAGAATTGTGCTCTGGCGAGCGGAGGATCTTTTGTTGAGCTGCTGATTGTCAAGCCTGATGTTCTTGTCATGCTCTGTGGCGTCAAAAATGACGTGTCGGTCTCGATTGTCTTTGCGGATTTTGAGGTAGGATTGGGTAGAGATGTCCCAGTAAGTTCTTGCTCCTGCGCTTCTGCGTGTGAATGGGTTGTGTTCGCCCAGGGTTTGGTTTGAGATGTGAAGGTTCCACGGCAAGTTCGGGACTCGAGGATGAGCGTTGGCGGTTGACGGTTATGGCTCGGGTTGCGGCTCTTGGTGTGGAATTTTGCAGTTTAAGGAATTGCAACGGTGGTGCATCGAGAGATGCTGTGATCATGATCTGACATGACACTCGCCGAGTGTGTCGGAGGCGCTGACCTGACGGGAGTGATGGGTTCTTGATGCTGGGAGCTGTTGTTCCCAGTGTGTGCGAGGTTCGAGGTCAGGTCGAGAGTGGAGACCTTCCGTTGCTCGGAGGTATATTGAGTTTTCCCTGGTTGGAGGAGGACATGTTTTGCTAAGGTTCATCATCTTGCACCATGTGTTCGGATTGGTTGGCCTCTGTGTGCCATGAAGTCCGTGCGAGATGAGTTCTGTGTTTTGGAAAGGTGGTTCTCTGTGAGAAGTATTGCATGTTCCCTGATGTGTAAGGGTGCGTTGGCACTGTTACGAAAGGATGAGTACCGGTTGGGCGGTGTTCGTGAGGAGTTGCGACTGGTGTTGTGGTTCCCGATGTGTTGAGGATCGGATCCTGTGGAGTTGTAGAGGATTGTCAGGATGGTGGATCCTGAATTATATGGGTTGGTTGAGCATGTGGATCAGAGTGCGCGGATCGTAGCGTTTGTTGCTACTGTTGAATTTCCCGAGAATGAGTTGAGCATCGGAGGATTGGTTCCTCGGTATGAGACGTGTTGTTGCCATGTCATTGCTTGAGATGTTGTGGTCCATGGCACTGGCAGGTGGAGAATTGGGGAAATATGTTGGCAAGTGCGCCGCATGAGTACCATGTTCTTGTGTTGGAAGTTGTGTCCTCGGATGAGGTTGTGTTTTTGGGGAAGTGATCTCTGAGAGATTATGTGTCCCAGTTGGTGGCTGCGAGCGACTGGTAAGGCTAGCCGAGTGGTCGACCATGGTAAGATGTGTATCATTTGGGGACCCGTGTGCATTGGTCATGGCGCCGTCAACCAGGTTGTTGTGATAGCCTGTGGCACCTGGTCGCCTTGCAGTTGTGTGCCGTGAATTGCTCAGGTTGTGTGTCCCGTGGCTCTGTGATAAGAGCGGAATCGGGATTGGTAGGCGTCCATCGGGAGTAGTCGGGATAAGTTGTGATTGGATAGCTTTGGATAGTGGTCGATGCATGTGCTAAGTCCTTGAAGAGACGTTGACATGGAATGGTAGTCCCAGGTTTGTGACAAGCAAGGGAGGATTCCCCGTAAGTCTGAGTCGAGTGACGTGAGAACCAAGGAGAGATCTTGTCTTTTGGTTTCACCGTGCTCCCTTGACAGGGTAGAGTTGGCATGATGATAGGTCTGGATGTGGTGTTGGTCTGTGCGCGAGTTAGTGGATGGTCTATCATGAGTTGGACCGTGCCTGTTGGGCTAGCGAAGGTTTCCCGTTGAGGAATGTCTGGTGACCAGTGGATGGTCTTTCACAGACATAAGATGCTGGTGGTTGTGGTTTGAGAATGGCGAGAGCCATGGGTAAGCGAGACCTTTGGTGGCCGTTTTTGTGATGTGCTTTTTTCCCAATGAGATCTGGGCTTTGTCGAAGTTTGTGTTCTGACAGAGTTAGTACTGTGATGTTGTTGGTGTTCGGCTTGCCAAGTGTGAGATGCTCCTTGGTGTGGAGCCGACGGATTTGTGGTGGTCAGCTGGTAGAGAGGCTGATGGTTGGTTGGTCCGCCGAGCATGGGCATTGAGCGGTGGTTGGTTTTCGCACTGAGGTGATGCCAGACTTGTACTTTCTATATGTGTCTACTCTGATAATCGATATGTCTTGGATTGTGAGCTAGGCATTGTCCATGATAATTGTCTGGTCGCGTCCCTCAGGATCGTGGTCTTTGCGAGTATCGAGGTTTGGTTGGGGCCCTGACTACGTTGTCAGTTGGTCCTTGGCGTTCTCCCCTTGTGGCTCGGTGTCAGTCCTGAATTTTCAGGATGAAATTTCTTTAAGGGGGGAGGGCTGTAACGCCCCGTGTTTTTTAGATATTTATCGGATCATGATATGTGGGTTTCGGATCGCTTTCGTGAGTCCCAGATTGTGTTTTGTGCTTTACGTGTGTTTTTCCCTAATATGCCTTTGGAACTTTGTGCAAGGTGAACCGTTGCGTTCTCTGACTCCGGGACGTGACCAGCGCATTGTGCTCTTCCCGAGGATCACGGATGTAATTTTTCATAATTTTTTAAATTTTTAGAATTTTTGGGTTTTTCTATATATATTGACCTCCTTTTCTCTCTCCCCCATCTCTCATTTCTCTCTTCCCTCCCTCTCTCTTCTCACGCTCTCTCCTCTCTCCCTCTCTTCTCCGGCGGCCGACGGAGGTGGACAGGGGCGAGGCGGTGAGGATCGTGGGGCGTGGAGCGGCTAGGATGGAGCGAGGATCGCGATGGTGGAGGCGGGTCGTGGGATCGCGAGCCGGCGGAGCTTTAAAGGCATCTTCTTCGTAGATCGGCGTCCACGGCACGTCAAATCTTCGGTGGAGGTAGGGGGACGGATCCTTGACCCTTGTACTTCCATTCCCATGATTTTACTAGGCTGTGGAGAGCCGAGCAGGTTTATTTGAGCGTTCTGGGGAAAAGAGCATGTTTTGGGGTGTAAGCCCAATCTAGAGTTTTGATCGCATTTTTGGGGTTTAAATGGGTCCTCTCGGTGCTAGAGAGGTTGGGGACTAGTTTCTCCTTGTTTTCCCCTTCACATGGGTGTGAACGGGGTGTGGAATGGCATTTTCTACAGTGTTCGCCGTTTCCGTGTTCGGGATGACCTAGCGGTCGTTCCAGCAACCGCTTGGGTGCCAAGCGGTCATGTGGAGACCGCTAGGGGTCCCCTATGTTGATTCGAGCCTTGCGGTCGCGTGATGGACCCCCAGGGCACCTTAGTGGTCTGGTGAAGACCGCTAGGCTCTATTTTACGGTCTAGGGGTGACCGTTTGACCGTGTTTTGATCGTTGAGGTCAGTGGGGTAGCGGCGTTGCGACTGACCGCTAGGCTATGTAGAGGACCGCCACCCTGCCTGGCAGTCCAGGAGTGACTGTTTGGGGTTTTGTGAGTGTCTAGGGCGTAGAGGTCCCGGCTCGATCGCTAGGCTGGCGCTAGCGGTCTAAGGGTAGGCCGCTTGGTTCCCTGACGGTCCAGAGAGGACCGCTAGGCGATTCTTCGTGCTCGTGGTGTCCGTTTTTCGTTGTATTGGATTTCGGTCGACCCGGTTGTGACCCAGTGGTTGACCTTCGGTTTCGTGAGTGTTCCGGACACCCCGTGGGTTACGTGTCCATATTTTTGGGTGTCCTGAGGTACCGCGTTACCTCTATTAGTGTGCCCCTGGGTTTGGAGGGTCCGGGTGATCCTTTATATTCTGGGCCTTCGTGTTCTCGTTAGATCGAGTCACCGCATATCGGTATGAGTGCAGTGGGGTCTTCCCGCATGTCGTGGGTTTCTTCGGAAGGTGGTTTCTACGTGGGCCAGGTGTATGGCCTTGGACTGTGGTCCAATCAACCAGCCTGGGGCTGGAGGTTTCCAGTGTGTCCCTTGGATGAGGGAGTAACCTAACGGCTTGTGGGCTGCCTTGGGAACCATGTCACCGTGGTTTTTAGACCTAGGGATAGGCTAGATTGACGGCGTGGAGATGTCCTTGTACGAAGGTCATGACCCCGAGTCTAGAGACTCAAGGACCATTGGATTCATTAGGTCTAGTGGACCACCAAGAGTCTGGTGGCGCCGTGCCACATGTTACTCCGTGTTACTCGCGATGGGTGCGTACGTGGCTTTTCGTGTTCACGTTTAGTGACCTCCCACTCTTCGTAGCCTTCTTACGGCACGCGTGTGCTGACCCACCCGGGAGTGGTGAAGCGGCTTACCTGAGAGAGATGATTTTTAGGCTGGTTACCGTAGGGCCCCTCGCCTTTGTAGCCTGAGTTTGACTGGGGGGAAATACCAGCTAGAGGACCCGACCTAGAGCGGATGGTCTGTGTGTGCACACGTAGTTGGGGGCTGTGGACCCACGCTGACGAGCGTAACCCCAGCTAGTCCTTATTCTGTGTTCCTGGTTACTTGTATGGTGTCTCAGTCTCCGCCTGGGGCGTGGTAGCGAGACACCTGAGGCTGTGGACTAAGTCGTCAGTGGACGCATATGGCCTTGCTTCTGGTGGACAGTGCTCCCGTCACGTGACGTGAGTTTTTGGTGAGTCGAGTTCCGCTTCACGTCTGCGAGACATGGTCTTGCATGGAGTTTTGGGTGTTTTCCTGATTCTGAGGTCCAGGAATTCCGGTGAGCGTCACTGAGGGCTTTTCCCAAGACAGGGGTGAGTTCACGACAGCGTGGTCATTTTCCTAGTAGCGTGACTAGGGTGGGTCATAGTCTGATGGTCCCCCGACTGGGAGATCGGGGTGCATGCTTTCTGGTACAGTTGGAGTAGCTGTAGAGTCGAGGTTTTTACTGGCTACCATAGTCATTGTTCCTGCTGTAGTTGTAGCTGCTTTCCTTTCCATTACCGCCATTGTTTACAGTTGGGGTTCCGCGGGATCCCTTCTGAGCCAGTGACAGGAGGCTCACCCCTACTTTTCAGGTGCGACGGTTCTTCCTCGTGGTTCGAGGGTGCTGTGCGGAGGTTCTTAGCGACCAGTTCGCCGATCCGAGTGCTCACTTGGCGTTGGGTACGTTCTCTACCTTAGAATGTACTTTCTGTTGGACTGGACTCTGTTGTAGCTATTTATTTATTTCTGTGAATTGTTAAATTATCCTGCTTTATTTCCTATTTCTTTGTACCTCCACACTCCTTTTTAGCCCTTCCGAGCCCTCCGACTCGTGGGCGGCGGGCCAGGATTCGAATGGTATCGGGTTCCTTTTCCGATATCCGGATCTTGGGTCGTTACAACTATGACATTTTCTCTTTTCTCTTTGATGAACCTTCAGGCTGAGTCTTGGACTTGCTCGCAGAGGAATCTCTGTCATGCACATGCTTAGATCTTTCTCCTTGCGAGGTATTTCTACCAATGGCTGTTGCTCCTCTGTATCTCTTTGCTTTCCCTTGCTTCAAGTAGACGGAGGTGACATTTTTGAGGTGATGGGGATAGATGAAACAGACACTGACAGAGGACTAGACCGGACTGAAAGTGAAATAGAGAGCTAAGGCGGAGTGAGTAGAGTTTGACAGGCGGCCGATGAGGAAGAAAGCTGCATTGCATCAAAGCGATGGAGCGCGAGTGAAAAATGATGCACCGACCTGGAGTAGAAGGGTTTTTGACGGAGTGAAGGTAATATGACAAGACAGAGAAAAAGTAAATCTGTTAACTTTACTAAGTTCAAGGACTATTACGAAACTGCCCTTCCCTTTAAAGTGAATTACATGAACTTACAAAAAACAATATGGTTTGTAGTTCTTTGAGGTTAAATCACAATGGCATAAAGGTTCTGAAATTATCCTATTATGCATATACAATAGAAGTAAAACAAACATTTCAAAGTACTATGCCCAACCCAATTCTTGCAAACTTACTCATTATTTTCAATAAACCCCAGCGGGAAACAATCTGACACATATTGAAAATAAACAACTAAAGATTTCTAAATTGGTAATCAAGTCAGCCAATTTTTTTTTAAATTTGAGCATTCTAGTATAACTTCCACCTTTTACACAAGGAGACACGTTGATTAGACGTCAGAATCCCTGGTTACTCAGTGCAGTTAACCTTTAAGTTTTTTTATGAACAGAGATAGCCAAAGCACTTCATGACTGAGGTTCACTCCATTTCTTTGATGAAGGACCTAGTTTCTCGGTGCAATTTCAACCATTGCTCTGCCAATAATTTTAGTTCATGGCGTATTCCCTAGCCCTTTTTCAGATTTTTCTTAGAACATGTTTATGGACAATATATGCAGAAAAAAATTCTTCCAGAGATGTCTTTTTACACATAATTTTTAGAGTTTCAGATATGAATCAGGCAATTCCTTTTTTAGAATGTTTTAGGACTATTGTTAATGCAAGCATTGTTAACTCCTGAACACTTTGGCTTCTGATTTAACAACTATAAACAATAAATCAATGCTTTGTAAGACCAAAGGATTTCTTTAGATGGAAGAAAGTCCATAATAACATTCCTTAAATCAGTAAAGGAAACATACTTATTAAGTCAAATACTCCCCCCGAATGAATGCACAATTATTCAAGAGAAGGCAGGATGATATGTGAAGAAATTGACTTGGGAGACTTAGTACTGAATAAGTGAATCGACATAAGGCAATTTGAGATCTTTGGGATATAATAGACTAAGACAAGTGAGACAGGTGAGAATGGGTCTATGCAAAATGTGTCCACAACAATGCAATAGGAAAATTAACATCAGATTTGCAAACAACCAAGGCACTGCATCGACCTGAGAGATGACCTCATGTAGCAAGCTGAAGTAGCAAATAACTCATCACAAAGCAGTGAGGTCGACGCATCTCCAACACGCATCGACCTGCTGCAACTAGGCAGAAACTATCAACACCATCGACCAAGGCAACCCTTTCAAAGCAACCTGACTGAATCAACTAGCACTACCACTGACTTTTCTGATGAAATCAACCTTTCCACTTCCATTGAACGACACTCAGCCAACTATAAAAAAATGATATCAAGCTCCCCCTCAATGTGTGCAACATGTGACCAAACCAACATACAACCCCTTTCCACTGTACACATGTATGCAAGACAAGAAATATAAACTGCAGATTTAAAACTACATGCAAGTTGACTAATGGTGCCTTGCGGAGAACTTAGGTCATAAGACCACCTCACACATGATGTGGGTTTCCAGACAGAATTGATCTGCCCTTCTCCCAACGCATCATTTGATATACCACCTAGTCAACATTTATTATGCAATGCAATGCATTCAATTTAGTATGCAAATTCCCCTTCAGTAATGCAATTATGAAATCAACCATTCACAATTTTAGACATGAGGCGTTCTCATGAAATTAATACATTTCCATCAAGTTTCAGCATATGATTCAGAGAATGATAATCATGTGCTACCACAACATGCACTAGAAATCCATACAGTAGATTTTCAATTGAATGCTATAGTTCACCATAGAAGACAGACTTGAGATATGTTCATGACACTTCATGACAACATCAGATAAAATGTAATGTGCAGAACACTGAGTTCTCATCCAGAAATAAGTACTAACTTGCAGTTACCGTGATGGAGCCAATTAAGAAAGATAGATCCAGTGCTAAAAAAGACGCAAGATTTTGGGGTTTTACTAACCAACATGTGCCTTGATTTTATTAAACCCAATTTATTTTCTTCAGTCTCCAAGGCACACCTATAAGACAAAATTCTCATTTTCTGTTTAAAGGTACCCAAGATTCCTTGGGTCCTAAAAAGTCAGTAACACCTTTAGCAGGTGTTCTCCATAGCTTTTGGCCATCAAAATTATCAAGCTTCATCAAGTAACAATCATTCATGATGTGTCCTAATCTCCCACAGTAATAACAATGATTGAAGGCATTTATGTTCTTATTTACAGGGTGTGCATGAAATTTCTGTGGGTGAGCAGAGATTCGGCTATATCTACCATGAAAGTTTTGATTTCTTTTCAAATGCCAGCAGTCCTGGACTGTGTGGCCGGTCCTCCTACAGTGATGACAATAAGGCCTCTTGATTGACAACTATTTTGGCCTTCTCGGGTCATTGGTTTTCCTATAACCCTTTAATTCATTATTTCTTATGACAAAGCAATCATGCATTTCATGACCTAATTTTCCACGATAAAACAATGAATTGTCCTCCTATGAATAACATGATTTTCAGCATGAACTTTTCTAGCATTCACGTGAGAGTTCAGAAATGAGTCTTTTCTAGTGGAAGACATTTTGACATTTTTTACACCATTTATTTTCTTGCATGCATTCAAATCATCCACTTTCATAAACTGGCAATCATGCATCAAATGACCTATTATTCCATAGTAATGGCATGAAACGTTCTTCTTGTGAGCATGTGTGTGTGTGGGTGATTTGTGTATGACATGCACATTGGAAGCATGAGTGTTTGTGGACTTTTTCTTCAAATTATTGCTCTTTTTCTTTTTTTCATTTTGTTTTTTAGATTTTTGAGCAGTGAACTGAAAGATTGGTGGGTTTGAGGTGCTATTAGATTCAGAACTACTCACAAAAGATGTTTGGAGTTTACTTTCAACGCCCTTTTTATTTATCGGGTTAAAACCCAACCCCTCTCTCTGGAAATTAACTTTGGTTCCAAGAAGCTTATCCAAATTATTCCTTCCCTCAACAAATTTAGACAATGAGTCATTAAGATCATCATTTTCATATTGAAGGGCTGAGATGCTCAGTTCATAACTTGCCATTTCTTCCTCATATCTAGCCACTTTCTCATTCAACATTTGATTGACAGTTTTAAAACTTTCTATTTCATTTTCAAGTTTTTCAAATTTTTCAAAAACCAGATTAAAATTTTCTTTTTCTAGAGTGAGCAATTTCTCAGACATGGCCGAGTTTAATTCCTTGAGCTTTTCATTCTCTAGTTTCAATTTATCAATTTTCTCAACATGTTTTTCATTATTGGTCATTGAACATCCTTTTTCGTTTAGTTCCTCCTCTATTTGTTCAAGTTCTAATGTCTTGGCCAGCATATTTTTATTTTCTTCTCTCAAAGATTCAATTAGCTTTTGCTGCCATTCAATATCAAAATGAAGAGTTTCATTCATTTCCATCAGAGATAAAAAGTCATTGCAAGAAGAACTATTGCCGTAGTCATTACAAAAGGAGTTGGACAAGTTTTGTTCTATTTTCTTTTTCAGCTTCTTATTTTCATACTTTACTTTCTTATAGTTATCTAGCAATCTATTGTAAAGATTCATCAAATCACTAAATGTTAATTCCTCAGATTCAGAACTTACCTGAGAGGATGAATCATTCAGTTGATCAATGATGTGATCACTTTTGTCAACCATCAAGCATCTATCCTCCTTTTGATCATGAATAACCATCAACTTATCCAATATCTCCTTAGCATTCCTGCACATAGAGACACAAGGAAATACATCAACATCAATAGCCTTTTTTATCAACTTCAGGGCTTTTAGATTATCAACATATTTCAATTTATGGATAACATTCCACTTGGATTTGTCCTCAGGCAATTCATACAGCCCATGTGAAATTAAGACCCATAAATCAGAATCAACAGAATTCACAAGGTTTCACAATCTGCATAGCCAGTTATAAAACTCTGAACCATCAAACGTAGGTGGGGGAGCCATTAAAATCAAATTAAAGCAATAAACTGAAACAATGAATGCACCAAATAGCAGGATCCTCTCTGCAGATCGTTGGATCTGATGAATCAGAGACCCTCTCTGATACCAATTGTTGGAAGCTCTAATTCACTTTTTTGGTGAAGGAACAAGATCTAGAGGGGGGGTGAATAGATCTTACTATTAAAATTTGTGCGGAATTAAAAACTAAGATAGCTCAGATGGAACTAAGGCTCTACTTTGGCAAACGCTCGAACACATAGCGAGTGTAACGAAGAACGTGTTGTAGAGTGAGTACGATTAATGCGGCTTGAGCACACAAACAGACCAAACCAGTCACACAAGCAACCACGATGGACACCAGAGTTTTAGGTGGTTCGATCTGCCACTGCAGATCTACGTCCACCCCTCACTCAAATTTGAGTGAGGATCCCCGCTGATACACAGCTTAAACTCTGCTGATTACACAGCTTATAGACCGCTGAGCATCACAGCTTGCTCCACTGCCTAATAGCTTGAACACCGCTGAGCATCACAGCTTGCTCCGCTACCTAACAGCTTGACGAAGGTTTCAAAAGAAAATAAAAGGAACAAAACAAAACATCGACAGAACTCAAAATCAATATAGCTCTACTGAGCAGAAGACTTTGAATCTGATCCAGAAGTCAGAACTCCAATAGCTCTTCAAAAGATCTCTAGCTTCAATCAAATTCTTCTCTCATGATCTTCTCTCAGAACACTCGGACTACTCACATCTTCATCTCACACTTTATTCTCTTATACTCTCTCTCTCTCTATGTGTGCTCATGAACACCTCCTATCTCCGATACTCTATTTTTCAACAGCTCTCCTTCAACGAACCAGCTTCAGCAACTCTCACGGCACTTCTTCGAATACACCTCTCACCCCTCTGCTTCTCTTCTCTACTCTATCTCACTCTTTTTAGAACTGCACTCTTTCTCTGCTCTCGAATCCTTTTCCCAGATGTCCTCAATTCTTCCTCTGATCTCTTCTGGAGAGGGGAAATCTCATCGCCCGTACGGAGAGGCCAAAAGAGGTCCAACCAGACTGAACGAGGCCCAACTCCTTGAAGTGGTAGCCCCCGGGCCCACTCAATATAATCCCAATAACTCACGCGGAACAAGCGATTCCTAGGCGGCCTTCGGGTTGGTAAGTCCGAGCATCAGTTCGATCGGGAAAGCTCCCTCGGAGCCCCCAATTCCCCGTCCCGACCGTGCACTCATTGCTCGGGAGACCACTCTTAGGCAAGTGCCTATCGCGTGGGCTCACTGATGGAAGCTTATTGGTACGGCCATTGCGAGTCCCTTAATGGCAGGAAGCTCAAGGGGATAGGGGAGACCAAGAGTCCGCGTGCTATAAGAAGTCCACATGAAAGACGTAACCCCCCCTGAGACTCCTCCACTTACAGGGATCAGTCGCACAACGGGCCACTATTTAAAATAGAAATGCCCTACTACAAAGAAGTAAGCCAGGCAAGAGCCAAAAACCCTGAGCAGGAACCACTTCACCTTTTGGTGGAGAGGGATCTCGTGCTCCCATCTTCCTCCTAGCTCTTCCCTTCGCATCAGAGCTCTACTACTTTGCTGACTTAAGCATCGGAGGGTCTTCCCCGGGGATCTATCCCTGGGCACCTCTGACTCGTTTCCCTTCTTACAGTTCACACGTCAAGTGTACGTGGTCATCCTCTTCCCCGCTCAGGAGCAGTGCGAGATTGCCCCTCTTCATCTGGCACCGTCTGTGGGAAACGAACAAAGAGCCATCATGGTGCGAAGAAGTTCTGGCAGGAGGACTGCCGACGACCTAGGGAAAGCCCTGGTGATGGAAGAAGGTGCACCTTCCCTCCCCATAGAGAATTCCCCAGCAGGCAACCACGCCAATGAGATACCTCCATCGGTGGTGGGGGAACAGCCTCCCGGCGGGAGCACCGATGCCCTCCAAATCCTCAACTCAAAATTGGATGTCCTCGTGGATCTCATAAGGGCCCAGATGGCCAGGGAGGAGAAGTCACAGCTCCCCCGAAAGAGCCCCCCATGTGGAGATGCCTCCCAGTAAACCGCTGGAGGCCGTTTCACCCTCTGGGGGTGGCGGCTCATTCGTAACCTGTCAGGAGGACCATCGCATGCCTCTCCCCCGGAGCAGGAAGCCTCCTCAACCCCGAGGAGGGAGAAGACCGGAGCACGCCGACCATTTCCAGAATCCGAGGCCCCCGAGGAGCGTCGGGACAGCATGCAAGTGCGCCCCCCAGCCCCTCGGGCCAATGACAACCGGAGCTGTCTCTCCGGCTACGAGACTTTGAGAGGCGTTTCACGGAGCAAGAGCGCACCCTCCGCGCCTTGCAGAAGACCTCTCCTGTGGAGGACGAGGAGCGATCCCCATTCTCCAACTATATTTTAAAGGCAGAGATATCCCCCAGGATCTCACTCCCGACCTTCAAGTCGTACAATGGCCAGGGAGACCTGGCCGACCACTACGACAGCTTCGATGCCCTAATGGCCTTGCATGGGGCGTCCGACGTAATCAAGTGCCGAACGTTCATGACCACTCTGGTTCAGGGTGCTCAGCCTTGGTTCCGGGCCCTCACCCCTGGCAGCATCCACAACTTCAAGCAATTCGGGTGAGTGTTCAAGGAAAGCTTCGTCGGCAGCGGTCCACCCCGGTCAGTGGCGGGATTATTGGCCCTTAAGCAGGAGCAGGGGGAGAAGTTGCGGGCTTATATCAACCAATTCAAATCGGAAGCCCTGTGCATCCCCCGCTTGGATGTGGCCTCTGCCATCACTGCATTGATCGGGGGTACTCGTGACGAGAACCTACGGCGTGAGCTAGTGCTTCATCCTCCCACCTCCCTTGCCGAGCTAGTGACCCTGGCCTAATGCCATGCAGAGTGCGAGGAAGTCCTCAGCGCGTACCGAGGCACGACAGGCTCGGGTCAGGAGGGGGACAAGAAGCGACCGTCTGAGCAAGGGACGAGCCAAGGAAAAAGGTGGAACTAGGATGGAGACCGAAAAGAGCCATCCTGAAAGTACGAGTGGTATACCCCCCTTACCGCTCCCGTCTATGAAATCTATGAAGACATCAAAGGCTCGGGCCTCCTCAACCAACCCGAGCCTATGAAAGCTAAGCACCGCAATCACCGCAAGCATTGCATGTTCCACAGTGACCACGGGCATCACACCAGCGATTGCCATCAACTTCAAGACGAGATCGAGTGCCTAATCCACTAGGGACACCTATCCCGATATGTGTCCGGGCAGAAGGAAGACCGAGGTGCCCCTGAAGAGATCGACAATCCCCCCCGCGGAGTCCACATCAACGTCATCGCAGGTGCTGCGGCATCAGGTGGAGATAGCAGTTGAGGAAGAAAGCGTCACGCCGAGCGGGCGAGCCGGGCCTCTGTTGAGCACTCTACGGCCCCGCAAGCGAGCGAATCGTAGGCCCTGGTATTCTCTGACCTAGACCTGGAAGGGTTAACCACCCCGCACGATGACGCTCTCATTGTATCGGCGACAATAAACCATTGTAATGTAGATAGGATCTTAGTTGACAATGGTAGTGCCCCTAATGTATTATCCTATGAATGTTTCCTCAAGATGGGAGAGAATCCATCTAAACTCCGCTCGTTCCGAACCCCCCTCTGTGTGTTCAATGCCCAGGCAGCTTATCCCTAGGGAGCCCTGAGCCTGCTAGTTACTATCGGCACCCCACCCAAAACCGTTACGGTTATGGTAGACTTCATCGTGATTAAGGAGATGACGGCATGTAACGCCATCTTCGACCGGGGCATTCTCAGCCGAATGAAAGCGGTGCCCTCTACCTTTCACCAAACAATGAAGTTCCCAACCAAACATGGCGTGGGGGAAGTCCGAGGTAACCAGGCATTGGCTAGACGGTGCTATGTAATCTCGGTCGAAGCCACTAGGCCAGAAGGGAAAAATAAAGGAGTAAAGGGAGCCGAAGAGGGACCCGCAACATCTGAGCCTGGTGGCGAGCTGCTAATGGTCTTCCTTAACGGTGACCCGACTCTTGGAGTAAAGATCGGAGCCGAGCTACCACTTGTGGAAGAGGAAAAATATAAGGATTTCCTTACCCGGTATATCCGAGTCTTTGCATGGTCTGATGAGCACCTTCCCGGGATCCCGGGAGACGTGGTGATGCACAAGCTCAACCTCGACCCAACGGTGAAGCCAGCCCAGCAACACAGGAGAAAGCATGCCCCGAAGAAGCAAGCGGTCATCAAAGAGCAAGTCATCAAGGGGCAGAAGACTGTCATTTTTCATCCGGTCCTGTATCCTACATGGCTCGCCAACGTCGTCCTGGTGCCAAAGGCTTCTGGTAAATGGCGAATGTGCGTGGACTTCCCCGACCTCAACCAGGCTACCTCGAAGGATTGATACCCACTACCAAGCATCGATCAACTGGTTGACTCAACCTCTGGCAACGAGCTACTCAGCTTCCTCGATGCCTACTCTGGCTACCATCAGATCAGGATGGACCCGGAAGACATCGAGAAGACCGCCTTCATCACCGACTTCGGCGTACATTGCTACATCCGGATGCCATTCGGGCTAAAGAATGCCGGAGTAACATATCAGAGACTGATCAACCACATTTTCAAAGGATAGCTCAGTCGGAACATCGAGCCCTACATTGATGACATGCTCGTCAAAACACCAAAGGCCGAAGACCACCTCACCGACTTAGCCGAGACCTTCGACACCCTCTTGAAGTGCAACATGAAGCTCAACCCTCCCAAATGTGCCTTCGGAGTCAGATTTGGGAAGTTCCTAGGCTTCCTAGTAACTCAGCATGGGATTGAGGTCAACCCCGACAAGGTCCAGGCCATCCTTGACATGCGACCACCCACCTGCATCAAGGACGTCCAACACCTTATGGGATGCATTGCTGCGCTCAACCGTTTCCTATCCCGAGCGGCTGAACGATGCTTACCCTTCTTCAAATTGTTGAGGGGACCCAAAATGACATCTGCTACGTTCGCCTGGGATGAGGAATGTCAGAAGGCGTTCACCGAACTCAAGAAATTCTTGGCCTCGCCCCCGGTACTATCCAAGCCGGTCCAAGGCGAAGCTCTATACCACTATCTCTCGGTAACCCCTTCTACAGTGAGCTCGATCCTGATCAGGAACGACGCAGGGGTTGAGTGACCAGTTTACTATGCCAGCAAGGTGCTTAATGAGGCTGAGAAAAGGTACCCCGCAATCGAGAAATTTATGCTAGCGTTGGTTACCTCGGCCAAGCGCCTCCGACCCTACTTTCAAGGGCACTCCATCGTCGTATTGATCGACGAACCCCTAACGAAGATTCTCTTTCACTCTGAAGCCTCGGGACGCCTCGTCAAATGGGCCATCATGCTCGGGGCCTACGATATCTCGTATCGCCCCCGCTCGGCCATCAAAGGACAGGCTCTCGCAGACTTCATCGTCGAAAGCACAGTCCCGATTGAAGAAGTACCTCCACCAGCGCCTAGGCCCACTTGGGATCTGTTCATCGATGGGTCCTCCAGCTCGGCCGGATGCGGCGCCGATGTCCTTCTCAAATCCCCCGAAGAAGCGGAGCTGCGGTATGCCCTGAAGTTTACCTTCCAGGCGTCCAACAATGCCCTTGAGTACGAAGCCCTTATCTCAGGGGCCAGGATGGCCCGATGACTAGGGGCTGAGCGAGTCAGGATCCACACTGACTCCCAATTGGTCGCTAGCCAGGTCAACGGTGATTACGAAGCTCAGGAATGATAAATGATGAAGTACCTCCATGTGGTCAAGAGGATGGCCCGACTTTTCGAGAGCTTTGAGGTAGTCCGGATATGATGGGGGCATCCCTCGCCCCTCCACTTTTTTTGAGGCTCGGATTGCTCATCAGCGTGCGCCATTATGTTCGTCATAATTTTATGAGTCTAATCATGTAATTTTTATATTTTATTTGAGTCATCATCATGTAATTTTCCCTTTATTTGAGTCATGTACCTAGGTTAGTAGGTTATCTACCAAAGTCTTGTGTCATTATGTTGGCATGTTAGGCTATTGGGCCCAACTAATGGACTAGGCCCAGGGGCTCCCCTCCCTTGGAGTGCTTGGTCAATAGTTGTTTAGTCAGGGTCATTTTCGTCCTAGGAAAAGTCCAATGCCTATAAATAGGCCCCCACTCCTCTCATATGTAACAACTTTGCAAGAATATTGAAATCCAAAATTCCACATCCCTCTAGATCTCTCTCTCATTATCTCTCTCTCTCTCTCTAAGGGGTCCCCCCCTCTCTCTCTCCCCTCCCCCAAATTTCAAAATTTTCTCTCTCCTCCCCATTCACCTCTCATTAAGACCCCTCCCCCTTCCCCATACACTCATTTAACTCCCCCCCCAACCCCAAGGTGGAATCCTCCAATCCTTGCTCCACCCTCCAACCACAAACTACCCTCTTCCCTTCCCCAAGCACCCTTCCCTCTCCCCCATACAACCCACCACTTCCCTAGGCCACTTGAATTCAAATCCACCTTCCCTCCACAGCCCTAGGCCACCCCCAAGATCCCACCCCTTGGTTAGGGTCGCCCCCCTCTCTCTCTCTCATCTCCACCATTCTCCCTTGCTCTTCTCCATCACCTCTCCCACCTCCATTGATAGATCCTCCAAGCAGCTAGCGACCTACAGAAGAACACCTGCTTGCAGAGGCGACCCTGACCACATCTCGGCGAATCTGAAGGCCCAAAAGGTACCGTTGGAAGCGTCTGCCTGTCTTCTTCGTAACGGCGGTGGTTTCATCTTCGTCCGAGCACGGTGCTGCCTGGGAGAGCCTTTCTCCCTGTTGACACCTGGAAAATGAACAAGGGTGAAAACATAATTGAAAAGAGGGTCGGACCAACAGTGAAAGACCAATGATGAAGCTCATCAACTGTCTACCCGGCTAAAACCCTTGTCGGCAAAGCTGATGCCCGGTGCCAATGTCACTCAGACGGCAGCACTGATAAAGCAGCAGTCACTCGACTGATGAGACCTTCCAGCCCTTTAATGAGAGCTGTACTACCGTTTCGTCCAAGAATCCACGGATGATATGTCAGGGTAAGTCAGATGTCGGCTTACTGACAGATGTAATATGAGATGAAGATGAAGCCGGTACCGGCAGATGAAGATTGCAAAGGCTTTTGCAAAGTCAGAACACAAGAGGAATCGTCTCCACAGATCATATACCCGGCTGAGGTCTTCCCAGACTAAAGCTGATGTCCGAGCTCGTCACCATTCAAGTGACGGTGTCAATAAGATAATACCCGGTTTTGTCACCATTCAGATGGCAATACCGATGAAACCCCTGTCTACGGACTGATGAAACCCTTGTCTACGGACTGATGAGACCCCTGTCTACGGACTGATGAAACCCTTGTCTACGGACTGATGAGACCCCTGTCTATGGACTGATGAAAACCTTAATAATGATACAAGCTGTGTCACCAATGGAAGACCCCTTTTGGGTAATGATGCCCTTGAAAGACCCAAATGGGCCTGTGAAAGTGGCTAAAAAGCTTTAATTGGGCCTGCAAAGGATGGCGCCGAGAGCCACTTGCCGAAGCCCAAAAGATGGCGCCGAGAGCCACTTGCCGAAGCCCAAAAGAGGGCGCCGAGAGCCACTTGCAATCGCGCCGGGAAGCCCCATTTGGGGCGCGCCGAGATGAAGCCTGCTGAGAAGGGGGGAAACGGGTATAAAAACCCTCTCCCTTCGAACAGATGGATGCCTGGCGAGCGGACCAACTGAGGGGGGACGAACAGAAAAAGAGAGAGCCACCAAAAGAGAAGATAAGAAAAAAAGAGAAGATAGAAGAATAGAAAAAAAGTAGAGAGAGAGTCTCCTTCGGCTGAGAGAAGAGAAGAAGCATAAGAGAAGAGGAAGCAAGCTTCAGGTGGGCTGTCCCGGGGAGGGAGAGGAGTCAATGCTCCGCCCACCCCACGCTGTCTTTTCTTTCTATTGATGTAATCTAGCGAGTTTTCTTCTCGATTTATCAGACGTAGTTAGCGAGGTTTAGGTCTCGAGCTCCGTCTGTCTCTCCACTTTGCATTTCTCTTTTACAGTCAGTGTAAAGCTTCGAGCAATGTAATGAAATATCAATGAGACCCATTCGGGGATCTACTGATTAAGAGGTTTGCCCCCTTTGGCTAAAATATCTGCTCTCCGCTCCCCCTCGTATGATCATCGTTTATGGGAAATGGCTAATGGTTCATACGAACCTTCTCTGCAGAGGCGTAGGAACAGAACCCCTAACCTTATCTAATAGGTTACTGGGTTCTGTCGCGTCCCCTCTTCCTGCCTCAATGGCAAATCCCTCGTGTCCGTGCGAGCTTTCTTACAAGGCCCCTCAAGCCTCCTCCTTGTGCCGTTCAGGACCAGAGACATCAATCTCTTGGATTCCTGAACTGCTGGCTATACGAGAGGACATGTCAGACCACTGCTATCCCTCGGATTCTAACGAATGACGATTTTGATCTCCCGACCCTCCATTCTAACCCCTTGGATGACTAGGGTCTGGAGTTTCGGCGATAAAGGTTCCTCCGTCACCGGTTTTTAGATGCCATTAGGTTCGTCCGGGGATCAGAGACAGTCATCTCTTGATCCCCAGACGGCCGGCGGCAGAAATAAATGAAGTCTTCAAAGATCCAGATGATAGTCTCGATTCTCCGTCAATTCTACCTTCCAGATCCCCCTTGGCCCTTCCTAACAGAAGCATCCTTGAAATCCCCCTCCTGCACTTCAAATCCGGCTTCAATCACAGTCAGAAAGCCCAGGAATCCCAGAAACAGAGTACCGTTTGAGCTCCGAAAAACCCTGAAATCCTTCCGCAAATCCACCTTCTCGGCGTGCAAAATTCCCCACCAAGAGCTGTCCCGCCGAGAGACCCTCTCCCCCCAGCTAAACGACAAACCCTGCCATTCAAACCCTTTTCACGTGAGCCTCCATGCAAGCCTCCCGGCGCCAGGCTCCCGGCGCGGCCAAGAGCGCGTCGGGAAGCTCCACGCCGAGACCCCTTCCCTATAAGCCTATTCAAACCCCCCAGTCTACATGCTCCCGGTGCCACCTTCTCGGCGCGGCCAGGAGCGCGCCGGGAAGCCCCTGGCCGAGAACCCCTCTTTTGGCTGACTAAGCCACCGCCGAGATCCCCCCTTTTTTTGGTTAAGGAGGCCACGCCGAGATCCCCTTTTTAAGCCAATAAACCCACGCCGAGAAGCCCCCCTCTTTCGGCCAACTAAAGCCATCGCCGAGACCCTTCTTCTTGGCCAATTGAAGCCCAGTCAGGGGACCATCCCTGCACTACCATTTGTCAACCTTCTGATCTCTTCAGACATAGGCCCCGGGGATGTTCAGAGATCGTCATGGATGCCTTAAGAAGACACAGTAATGGGGAAGACCTCCCCTACAGTCCTCATTCCGGATCCAGATTTCACCCTTATGAACCCAAAGGGCCATGTCGTTACATGAGTTCTGAGGGGCTTAAAGGGGATATTAATCGATGGTATAAATGCAAGCGATGTCCCGGGGCCCGGTGCCCATCCTCGTTCGGTCGTCATCCCGGCATTCCGTGGATGATGACCTATTCTCTCTTGGCATAATCCAAGTTGAGCGGACATGCTGCCGAAATTTATGCATATCCTATTGGGTAACTGTGATGTTCTCCCTCTCAACCCCGTCGGCCCACGGAGTTATGCCTTTGCATGCCCTCCGATGGTCCCTCCAAGGGGGATATAGATGTGCCATCGCACCCACATGGAGCGTGCCATGTCACGCCGGTCCCTATTCGGACTCCGGGTCAATTATGCCCGATCTTTCCCGGATCCTACTCTGCCACCGCATGGGTAGTTTCCTATTTCCCACTTGGCATAGTTCAAGCTGGTGGGAATATGCCGTCGGAGCTATCCCCTAAGATAACGAACCCCTGCTTCGTCTAATCCATTTAGCGTCTTGCAAACGAATGAATTCTGTTTCTTTTGAGAATGTGGTGTTACCGATGTCCTCCTCCTATCTTAGCGTTTAATCAAGGGTTGTCCTCCTTAGGGAGGACGTAATTAACGTCATAGCGTCCAGGGTATGACGGATTTCTGGTCCCGACTCGGACTTCACAATCGACTGACCATGTCAGGTCGAGCGCACAATAAAATTGTCACCCCGGTGACTGGCACGCCAATAAACCAACAAACGAATAAATCAATAAATAATAAACAGATAAGATTTAAATAAGAGGATGATAAATAAAAATCCGCGTCCACAAGTCTGGCACGCCCGGTGGGACAGAGTCTCCCTTCATCTTTACGCTAAAGTAGGAGGCCCAGCGGGCCCCCCTCAAAATTCTGATTCTGTGTACTTTCCTTATTTTCAGGAATCTACAATGACAGCCGGAATCATGTCCATTTGCTTTGACCAGCAGCCGATTGACATGCATGTGCGAGAAGGCTACCTGGCGGTACCTCTCTCATTCGGATCGATGCCGCCTGCCGTGGGGCTGCCCAACTGCTTGGGCGTCGTCTTCACTGACCTTCTGCAGGTCGATGACAATGAGCAAGGCACTGCTGCAAGTGCCCCGGTGAAGATCACTGACCAGAAGAATATCTTACCAGAGAAAACGGTCCCCACGGCCGTCGCCTGCTACGTCCATCATGTCCAAAAAAGGGGCCTGGTCCCTGCTGCTGCTCAGAAGGGGAGAAGAACCAACCGGAGGAGCCGGTATGATGCTGTTGACTGTCGTATTTCCAACTCCGGAAAGACCATGATGATTGGAGGTGTCCGGGCAAACATGAATGGTTGCCCAAGGGAGGTCAAGTCGGACGTGATCATCCCGATCGTGCCCACTGCCAACAGATTCCAGACTCTGGCCGCCAGGCAGGCCAATTGGGAGGCTGCTGAGAGGAAGCCGTTGGCGCCCAAGCCAGCGAAATACAAACAGGTCTGGCGACCGAAGAGGATTCAGAGCTGGGTTCCAGCTCGAGATGAGGAGAAGGCTGCTGAAGATGCTGTTGCCCGCTTCAGGGCAGAAAGCCGAAGAAGAGAGGGAAAAGAGACAAGAAATGCTGTTGCTGCTCGCCCCAAAGCCTGGGACAGAAGAAATGAGAGAAATGATGAAGAAAGAAATTTGACTGCTGCTCGCCCCATGATGAGGGGCAAAAGGGATGAGAGCAAGGAAGACCTTACTGTCATCCGTCCCAGGGCTGGGGGCAGAAGATGGCAAAGAAAGAAATATGATGTTGCTGTCAACTGCTGCCGAAACGGCAATGTGGGAATGAGCGAACCAGTCACGGTCGCCATCCCAAGAAGACCGAGGGCCTGTGCCAGACAGGCCGACTTGTTCAAATATTCCAAAGCCGAGCATTTGAATACTCAGGTAACAAGACTGGCCTATCAGCAGAGAAGCCAGGAAAGACTAATGCTCCAACCTGAGCCACAGAGGCACAATTCTGAAGAGATGAAGCAGATAGTCCAAGACTACTTCCACTACCTGGGGAGCTCTGCCCTCGGTCAACAAAGACTATCCCGTGCCTTGGGCACCAGAGGTGAAGAAAAAGAAGAAACACTTCGAGAAACGATGATCGGAGCCTCTTCCTCCGATTCAAATCACTATGAAGAAGGTCTCAGGGCCGGATATGACAAAGAAAACCTGTACCGGGAAGAAGCCAAAGAAAGAATATCGGTCTTTGACCGGCTCAAATATCCTGACCAGGTGAAAAGAAAGGTCTACAGGTGGAAAGAAAAAATGTAAATCTTCGCCTGCAACATGGCTGGACTTGCCAGGGGGCAAGATATACTACCAACTCGGCCGATGAACTGCTCAGGTTGGCTACTAGACCTGGTCCTGTCACAAGAAGAGGCCAGGCCGCAAAAGATAAGATGAAGAAATATGATGAAGCCCGCAACATCACCACCATGACAGTCAATGTGGTGACGACAGAGGATGAGGACAATCCCCTTATTGATGATGCTGAAGGGACTTCTGAAGATATGCAAATCCCATCAGCCTTGGATCCTATGGTCCAGATGATGTTCAGAAGATACCAGCAGGAGATCAGTGCTCTCCGAAGGCAGCTCAATGAGAGACATGAAGCTACATCAGTCTCAAAGCAAGCTGAACCTGCGGGGCAGACATCCAGCTCAGCAGAGACGGCTATCCCAGCTAACCCTCTCCTAGCTGATAAGGGAAAAACACCGAGCCAACCTATTCCACAGCAAACAGCAGCTCAGCCCTCTGTGTCTCAGACACAGCCTACCGCGCCCATCTTGCGCGCCACTGTGGTGACAACTCCTCACAGCCAGCAACAAGCTCACTTCTTTCCAGAAGACATAGATCCAGCTGTAGCCCACAAGCAGATGATTGAAAGAATTATGGAAATGAAGCTGTCAGAAAAGACTGGTGGTGATGCTGGTACCTATGATGTGTACAAGGTACCGTATCCTCCCCAGTATGCTGCCAAGAGACTACCCCCAGGCGTCAGTAAGTCGCCGAAGTTCGAGAAATTTAATGGCCAAGGCTCCCCTAGGGAGCATATAGCCTACTACACTACAATCATGGGCGACCTAGCAGTCGATGAAGCTTATCTGCTCAAGTTCTTTGGCTCATCCCTCACTGGGTTGGCCTTTGAATGGTACTCAAGCCTGCCAGCTGGGTCAGTGGTGGATTGGCCTGATATGCAGAGAAAATTCCGCGACAGATTTCATGTCACGGAAAGGGAAATCACGATAGCAGAGCTATATGCAACCAGGCAGAAGCAAGATGAAACTGCACTGGACTACATCAAAAGATGGAGGAACTTAGCCATGAGATGCCGAAGACCTCCTCATCAAGAAGATGCGGTGCAAATATGCAAGCAGAGTCTCAGGAGGGAGGTGCTAGAAAAAATGATCGGTGCGGATGTCAGAACGTTTGACCGACTGAACAATATAGTGGCAGAAGTCGAGACATTCTTGTCCAAGCGTCTGACCGCCAATGTCCCCACCATGCCGAAGGGAAAATCCAATGAGTGACGGCCATCACACTCTGAGGCCAACACCGTCGATTTCAGAACCTTCGAGCAACAGAAGGGGAAGAAAGGGGCAGATGAAGCTCCCCCGCTGGCAGATACAGCAGAAAGAAAAGATAAAGTCTCTCTGAGAGACAAGATGAGAAAAGCATATTCCTTCCCAAAAGATAAGACGGCCGCACTGTTCAACTGGGCATACAAGTTCAATAAGGTAACATTGCCTGAACCCAAAAGACCAGCAGATGCAGCAAAGAAAGATGATCCGCTGTTCTGTCCATTTCACCGTGCGCTGGGGCACGCAATTGAAGATTGTTATGTCTTCAAAGATATCATGGAAGGAATGGTCAAGAAAGGTGAGCTGCAGCTGGGAGATTACCAGGTAAAGCCGCCCCATCCACATGAGCCTCCACCCTGGAGAATGGCTGCCAATATGATCTCAGTCTACCAACAGCTGCCCAAGGAAGCCGTTGAAGAATGCACCAAGCACACCTATGAAGCTTGCTTCCTCACCCCACAGAAATATCAGGAAGGATGGCAGATGATACCCATAAAAAGCAAAAAGAAGACTCCTGCAGCCAGTACCAGCGGATCAGTTATCCGGGGTGTTACCCCAAGGCCCGAGCCGCCTCCGATAAAGCCAATATGGCATACAACTGAGACTGGACCAGTCATCCGGATCCCTACTCACAACCGGAGGAGACAAACTCCCCTCCCTACACATAAAGAAGTAAGCCATGCAGCCAGGCGTCTGCAGCAATATATTAATGAGCTTGATGAGTACGAGCAGAAGAAACCCAAGCATCTGCTGATGAAAGACTGCATACCCTGGGAACAGCTCGAAGAATTGAAAATCAAAGAGCAGCCAGAGGCAGAACAAGAAAAAGCTGAGAATGAACCCTTCTGGGGGCAGGAGCTAGCAAAGCCAAATTCCCAGAAGAAGAGGAGGCGACCCAAGTCCAAGAAGGGAAAGAAGGTCACGACAGTACAATGTAACACTCTGTCGGTACTCTTTTCCTTGCCCGGGGAGGATGATGAGCCAGAAGCATCCGACGCCCCGCTAGAAGCTAACCATGCCGAAGCCTCCACCTCGGCCCATGCAACACGTTCTGGGAGAAGATGGGGGCGCCCACCACCAGCCAACCATAATATTATGTTCAGAGGGGAGCAACCCTATCAAATCCGGAACCAGAGATACGAGGTGCCCAGGTTCCTCCCCCTGCCAGTCTGTACCAAGACAAAAAGAAGGCAGATGAAGCCCCTTCATTCCTGGAGTTCCTGTCCAGCTTAGAGAATGAGCAACCGGCTCATACTGCTCCAGCTAAAAGCAATAAATGCCAGCAGACAGCAGCTAGAAAGCAGAAACAGCATGAAGAAAATGAAGAAAGTAACCCTCTAGCAAAACCAGGGGCAGTCGCTACAGAAGAAGCCTTCCGGGAGACCGATGAAGAAGATGAAATTGGGACTGGGCAGCAAAGGCCACAGGCACCACATGAACCTCCAAGACCCCGATGGGCAGAGGAGATGAGACTATCTAATGTCCGGGTGGGCAGTCGAGTCATGAAAATGCTCAATAAGCTCCCTACCATATTCTCCATCTGGGAAATTCTCTCTCTGAGCGAAGAAGCTCGCCAAGCAATCATGGATGCCCTGCAGTCTCCGGCACAATGTGAAGCACTCCTGGCAGAAGTGAATGCTGGGCCATCGGTCACCTTCACGGAAGATGATATGCTAATCCCAAATACCGGTCACAACAGACCGCTGTATATGAGGGGCTCCCTGAACTGTTAGTCGCTGAGCAGGATACTGATAGATCCCGGGGCTGTTGTAAATATCCTTCCCTATCGCATCTATCAGAAATACTACTTTGACCTGCAGCTTACCAAGGTCAGAGATATGAAGATTGCAGGGTTCAATCAGAAATGTGAAACACCTCTGGGGGTGGCTGATTTCAACCTCACACTGGGCGACCTCACTACCGTGGTACGATTCTATGTAATCGACTCCAACACCACGTATAAGGCCCTGCTGGGAAGACCGTGGCTGCACGAATATCAGATAGTGCCATCCACACTACACCAATGCATAAAATACTGCCATGAAGGAAAAGAAGAAAGGGTGTTTGCAGACCTACATCCCTTCGAAGTGTTCGAGTGCCATATGCTCGATGCATCCTACTACACTGAGGTGTCACAAAAGGATAAAGGAAAAGAAGCTGTGGTCAGCCAGAAAAAGCCGGCGATGAAGACAAGAAACTGGTCTCCGCCGCCGCCAAAAGGCTACATTAAAAAGCATGGAGTCTCTCACATCTCTTATGCTGGTGATTTTGCTCGGATCACTCCTCCTGGCATACACCCAGATGATACTGAAGAAAAAATGAAAGAAAAATACACACAGGTGGAAGTTCCTCAGGGTCTAGTCAAGCCCATAGCCAGCATAGAATACCAGACGGTGCTTCCACTAAAGACTATGGAAATCCCTCACTTCTGCGAACCCCCTTTTATATTCTACACCGGGGAGCCAGTCGAAGAAGATGATCAAGACTGTATGGCCCCTGAAGAAGCTGCAAACCTGATGGTACCGATTACAGGCTTGGATTATACTACCCAACGGGTTTCACAAATGTTCTCCAAGATGCAAATGCCATCAATGCAGCCTGCTGCTCAGAAGAAAGCATTCAAGGAGCTATGGGATCCGCCTCGAGATAGCAAGGAACTAAGGAAGATCACACAGCACCCGGGACTGGGTTATACCCTGCAAGAATACTATGAAGCCGAGGTGGATGTCATCTCTGCCTTCTACCAGAATGAAGATCCCCCTAAAGTGGGATATGATCAATACCCCTTTGAAGATGAAGAAATTATGTATCAATCCATAACATACAATGAAGTCCAAGACAACCAGCCGGAGCCAAGGATGTCTAATGAGACTAAGAATGGTTGGTGCTGGGAGAATCCATCTTGCAAAGAGGATCTGTTCCAGGCCGAAGCACAATTTGATACGGGAACCCCGGATGAAGATCAAGTAGCCAGAGAGCTGCAAGAGTGCCTGGAGTTTGGGCGCATTCTAGAAGAATTCTGAGCTCTACATAATGATGACCTCTCAGGGGAGCCCACATCAGAAGAGCCTCTAAGCACGGAAGACTCCTGATGTGGCACAGCCCAAAGACCACTAAATATGATAAGGTGACCCTAGGACTTAGACCCGCAAGCATACAAGCGCTCAATGATTCTCACAACGACGATTTCTGCTCACTCGGTTCACACGTTCACCCGGTGGGTCCGGGAGATGATGGTGAGGGTCCGAGGCGGGACCCAATTATCCTAATGGACTTACAATGCTAAGGCTGACCTCCAATGGGCCTGGGAGTCCCAACTTTGTGGGTGGCTGGCCCGCAAGGCGGGGTGTGGGGTGGCACTCACTCACGGGCCGCGGTGGGCATGATATTGCTTAAAATGAATTCCGAGCAGTCTCTTACCGTCCGATGGGCATTCAAGGCAATACTACATTTACAGAAATGAAGCTACAAGGGTGTGATCAGAAGCTCACCTGATCGGTGTGAAGACACCGATCCCGTTCGGAGACGAGGGCGCGCCGGGAGGCGAGGGTATACACCCGATCGCCGCGGCGATGGAGCTTGACCTGAAAATGTGAAGAGGTACAGCACTACGCCCCTTGCAAGGGGGGGATCTTGGGGTGGGGGTTAATGTATTACAACCAAAAATTACCTCCACGCAGGGAGGGGCCTTCAGCCGGCCAAGCGGGGAGGGGAACGAGCGAGATAGAGTCGGCTTTCCGAGCTTTGCCGATTCTACCTAGCTTCTGTAATTCTGGACAGAGGGCCGATGTCGATGCTGCCAATAATTCCACCGAGCTTGGAATCTGATGAAACTTGCGCCAAAAGCTTTCTAACTGGAGAGGGGTGCGGCTTGAATTTTTGGAGGACGTTCTGATCTGGGGGCTGACTGCTCCAGCGACTGGAAGATGGATGCAGCTCTGGTCTCTGGCCGAGCTCAGTCTGAAACAGCAGGTTGCAGAAGCTGCCACGATCGCTCCTGAGCTCCAAATTTGGCACCGCTAGACTCGTTGGAATCGTGGACGAGTCTACTTTGCAGCAAAACAAACGGGGAAGTATTCTGATGTTGGAGATGAGCTGGGTGTCCAGAGAAGTGGACGGTGGTCGGTGCAGACTGTGAGAAGGCAGACCGGCGTGGGTGTGGTAGAAACTTGGTATCTCTGGTTGTCGGATGCCGAACGGGGTTCCGCCTTCTGTTCCTGGACGCTGACAGGGGGAGGAAGAACTTTGTAGAAGACTTCGAAGACTGGTTCCTTCAAGGTTAGTTGTGGGAGAGTCTTCTCTGCCGCTCTGGCTCCTGGTCTGAGAGGTTCTGCGCAGTCGGGGAAGAACAGCCTTCACGGACGGCCACGAACTCGGAATGGAGTGATTCCACCTCGCCTGCGAGGAGCACAGGGAGGCCTTTCCATAAAGTTAGGCCACGCCACCAGCAGAACCAGGATGCAGTCATGGACATCGCTGCAACAGAGTGCTAATCTGCAGGTCGGCCTGCACACAAAGCTGGAGTGGAGAAGAGAGGAGGGGGCGAACTTGGCTTGAGGGGAGAGGAGGGGTGCGACCTAGGGAGCAAGGAGGGAAGGGGAGATTCGAATTTGGGCTTTGGAATGAGTTAATTCAGCCTTGGGAAGGTGGAGATATGCTTAGGGAAGTGAAAGGGGTAGGTGGTGGTTGGAGGGTGGGGTTTTGAGTGGTGGAACTTCCTTGGGACTAGGTGAGGATTAAAGAGGGGTTGTGGGAAGTTGTGGGGAGTTAATGGAGGTAGGTGGGGGTTGGAAGTGGTTGAGAGGGGGAGGAGAGAGAGTGAATTTCGAAATTTAGAGAGAGGAGGAGAGAGAATGGAGAGATAATGAGAGAGAGAGAGATATTGAGAGAGTTTGAAAGGGTTTTCTTCAATATTCATCAAAAGTTGAATACAAGAGGAGAGATGGGGCCTATATATAAGCAACCATTCTTTACATGACCAAAATACCCTTGACAATAAGATAAAAGACCGAGCATATCCTAGACTCAATCCTATGGGCCCATAACTAAAGTAATAAGGCCCAATTAAACATAACAAGGGAAATGGACTAAAACCATATGACTCAATAAAGGAAAATACATAAGATAGGACTCAATAAAAAGAAAATACATAAAATGAAACTTGGGAAATGAAGATAACAAGTGTAGATCATGATCAATCCATATCAAGAGTGTGCAGGCGATCAAAGCTAGAGGGGTGTCGGGAGATGCCCTCATCAACTCCACTTCGAAGTTTTTCGCTGAGCCAGTCATGTCCTCGGGGCAGACTGAACAGAATCCGGCCATATTGGCCTTATACGATGCACCAGCATCTGCTGATGACCCATGTGATGAAATAGAAAATCATGAGAATGAAGAAGATTATATCCCGGGAGGCTTTATTGATTTGCAAGAAGCCCCGCCCGAAGTTGAAGACGGAGGCCAAGCCACCGTCGATGAGCTGATAGAAGTAAATCTGGGGTCAGCAGGTGAGCCAAGGCCGACATTCCTCAGTGCACTGCTGGAGCCAGCTGTCAAAGAACAGTATATTCAGTTTTTAAAAGAATTCTGAGACTGCTTCGCATGGACATATGATGAAATGCCAGGACTGAGTTCCGATGTGGCACAGCACCGATTGGCGATAAACCCAGAGGCAAGCCCTGTGAAGCAGCCTTCCAGGAGAATGCGCCCCGAACTGATAAATCAGATTAACAAAGAGGTTGATAAGCTGATTGATGTGGGCTTTGTTGAAGAGAACCAGTATACTACATGGCTGGCCAATATAGTGCCCGTGAAGAAGAAAAATGGGCAGATCAGAATATGTGTAGATTTCAGGACCTGAATAAGGCTTGCCTGAAAGATGATTTTCCAGTGCCGATCACTGAAGTCATGATCGATGCAACCACTGGCCATGAAGCCCTGTCATTCATGGATGGGTCATCCGGATACAACCAGATCTGGATTGCTGAAGAAGACAGAGTGCACACTGCATTCCACACCCCGAAGGGGATATTTCATTATAAAAGAATGTCGTTCGGCCTTAAGAATGCCGGCGCTACCTATCAGAGAGCTATGACAAAGATCTTTGATGATTTGCTCTTCAAGAAGGTAGAGTGCTACATTGATGACCTGGTGGTGAAAACCAGCAGAAGAGAAGATCATCTGCAAGACCTGAGGATAGTGTTCCAGAGGCTGTGCAAATATGAACTCAAGATGAATCCTATGAAATGTGCCTTCGGCGTGTCCAGTGGAAAATTCCTTGGGTTCATTGTCCGTCATAGGGGCATTGAGATCGACCCATCCAAGATTAAAGCTATCTAGGAGCTCCCTCCACCAAGGAATCTCCACGAGCTGAGATCTCTACAAGGGCGTTTGGCCTATATCCGACGATTCATATCAAATCTGTTGGGGAGATGCCACCCTTTTCACAAGCTCATGATGAAAGATGTACCGTTCCTCTGGGACGATGGCTGTCAGGAAGCCTTTGAGAAGCTGAAAGAATATCTCAAGACCCCTCCAGTGCTGGGGGCACCTATTAAGGGCAGACCCCTGATACTGTACATTGCAGCCACACACTGTTCCCTGGGGGCAATGCTAGCACAGATAAATGAAGAAGGCAAAGAGCAGGCTCTATACTACCTGAGTCGGAGGCTGATTAGAACTGAAGAAAGCTACACCTATATAGAAAAGACATGCTTGGCACTAGTCTTTGCCGTTAAAAAGCTCCGGCACTATATGCTGTCACATGAAATCAGATTAATATCTGCAGCAAATCCACTCAAATACATATTGACTCAGCCAGTACTGAAAGGCCGGTTGGGCAAATGGGCAGTAATTCTGATGGAATTCGATATCACATATATACCCCAGAGGGCAATAAAAGGACAGGCCGTGGCCGATTTCTTCGCAGAGCATCCTGTGCCAGAGAATGATATGTTGGGGACTGAGTTACCCGATGATGAGACACTAGAAGCCTGCCAGGCTCAGTCAACTATGTGGCAGCTATTCTTTGATGGAGCATCTAGAACAGAGACCGACTCCGATGGAAAGACCAGAATACGGGCCGGAGCCGGTATTGTGCTAAGATCACCAGAAGGGGAGGTTGTGCATACTTCCTGTTCTATAAACAAGCCCTGCACCAATAATGAAGCCGAATATGAAGCTCTGATAATCGGGCTATGTATAAGCCTCAACATGGGTATCCAGATGCTTCAGGTATTCGGGGATTCAATGTTGATAATAAAGCAAATCCAAGGGGAGTTCGAAGTGCGAAAGCCGGAGTTGAACCCCTACCACCAAAAAGCTGTGCGCCTCATGGCGAAATTCTATCATATTGAGCTCAAGCATGTGGGCCGTGGACATAATGCCCAAGCTGATGCACTGGCAAAACTAGCCAGCTCAATAGCAGTCCCACCAAATGAAACACTGAACATTGTTGTTATAAACCGGTGGCAGGTCCCCAGGATGCTAGAAGAGTGCCCCGAAGAAGAAGAAGTCGCCACGATCAGTACAGAACATGCATCTGATTGGAGACAACACCTGCTACAATGGTTTTTACACCAACAGCTGCCGCAGAAAAGAGAAGAAAAGATGAAACTTCTAAGGATCAAAGATTCTTATGAATTCAGAAATGGAACTCTGTTTCGAATAATGGCAGATGCACGCAAGAAGATTTTGCTCCGCTGCCTGTCTACTGAGGAAGCTTGGCAAGCAATGAAAGAAACACATGCTGGGACAGCAGGTGCCCACCAGGCCGGTCCAAAGATGAAGATAGAGATTAAGAAGCTGGGCTACTACTGGCCCACCATGTTTGAAGACTGCTGCAAGTTTGCAAAGTCATGCCAGAAATGTCAGGAGCATGCTGTTGTGCCTAGAAGGCCACCTGCCGTTCTGCACCCTACAGTCCCTAGCTGGCCGTTTGCACAATGGGGAACTGATGTAGTCGGGCCATTGCCAACTTCCTTGGCTGGACATAAGTACATACTGGCCATAACAGATTACTTCTCCCGATGGGCGGAAGCTATAGCATTAAGAGAAGTGACTGGTGAGCTGGTCTCCAGATTCATCAAGCAAAACATTATCTTCCGGTTCGGGATCCCCAACCGAATAATATCTGATAATGGAAGTCATTTCAGAAATCAGAAAATCTATCGGCTTGCCGAGAAGTACAAGATTGAATGGAGAACCTCCACGCCCTACAATCCACAGGCAAACGGATTGGCAGAAGCTTTTAATAAGACCTTGTGTACATTGCTGGCCAAAGTCGTCAGTTCCAACAAGAAGGACTGGGAAGAGAAAATGTATGAAGCTTTATGGGCATACCGCACCGTCTTCAAAACACCTACAGGGTGCTCACCATACTCATTGGTGTACGGCTCGGAGGCAGTAGTTCCACTAGAGCTGGAAGTCCCGTCACTCAGAGTGGCAGTCCAATATGACCTAGCCCCTGGCGAACAGACTAATACAGAAAGAAGATTAGAAGAACTGGCTGAATTGGAGGGGAGGCACCTCCAAGCTCAGAAGAATATCCAAATGTATCAGGCCGGCATGGCCACTGCATTCAACAAACTCGTAAAAGGATGAGAGTTCAAGAAAGGTGACCTCGTTATGGTCAAGAAAAGAGAAGTCATGGCGTCCAACCCAAAAGGAAAGCTAAATGCTAATTGGAAAGGTCCCTATGTGATACAAAGGGTCTACGAAGGTGGGGCCTATATGGTTGTCAACCATCGAGGGGAGATCCAATTCTCGCCAATCAACGGTAGGCACCTAAAGTTGTATCATGCTGCCCAACCAATATTCCCCGAGTAATCGGGCAAAAGCTACCTCTTCCTTGGTCTAGCGGCACTCCGTCTTAACCGAGCTACCTCTTCCTTGGTCTAGCGGCACTCCGTCCTAACCAAGCTACCTTTTCTTAGTCTAGCGGCACTCCGTCCTAACCGAGCTACCTCTTCCTTGGTCTAGCGGCACCCCGTCCTAACCGAGCTACCCTTCTCCTTGGTCTAGTGGCACTCCGCCCTAACCAAGCTACCCTTCTCCTTGGTCTAGTGGCACTCCGCCCTAACCAAGCTACCTCCTCCTTGGTCTAATGGCACTCCGCCCTAACCAAGCTACCCTTTTCTTGGGTTAGTGGCACTCCGCCCTAACCGAGCTACCATTCTTTCTTGGTCTAGTGGCATTCCGCCCTAGCCAAGCTACCTCTTCTTGGTCTAGCAGCACTCCGCCCTAGCCGAGCTACCCTTTTCTTGGGTTAGTGGCACTCCGCCCTAACCGAGCTACCCTTCTTTCTTGGTCTAGTGGCATTCCGCCCTAGCCAAGCTACCTCCTTCTTGGTCTAGCGGCACTCCGTCCTAACCAAGCTACCTTTTCCTTGGTCTAGCGGCACTCCGTCCTAATCGAGCTACCTCTTCCTTGGTCTAGCGGCACTCCGTCCTAACCGAGCTACCCTTCTCCTTGGTCTAGTGGCACTCCGCCCTAACCAAGCTACCCTTCTCCTTGGTCTAGTGGCACTCCGCCCTAACCAAGCTACCTCCTCCTTGGTCTAATGGCACTCCGCCCTAACCAAGCTACCCTTGTCTTGGGTTAGTGGCACTCCGCCCTAACCGAGCTACCCTTCTTTCTTGGTTTAGTGGCATTCCGCCCTAGCCAAGCTACCTCCTTCTTGGTCTAGCGGCACTCCGCCCTAGCCGAGCTACCTCATTTCTTAGTTTAGCGGCACTCCGCCCTAGCCGAGCTACCCATTCCTCGGTTAGCGGCACTCCGCCCTGATCAGGCCACTTCATCTTGGTCAATGGCACTCCGCCCTGATCAGGCTACCCTCTCCCTGGTTCAGTGGCATCTCGCCCTGCCCAAGCTGCCCTCTCTCTCAGCTCGCATACCAAATAAAAAAAAGAAGAAAAGAAAAGAAAAATGGGGTTAAAAATAGTGATACCCCGCCAGTCTTGTTCAGATATTCTGAACAAGGGCAAAAAAATGGCCAAAAACCCGGCTGTGGTGAAAACCCGAAAGGGCACTTCAGGCAAAATCGGGTACCCCGCCACGTGAAAACCCGAAAGGGCGCGTGGGCAAAAGCAAGAGGGGGCTGGCTCCAGTGAAAACCCGAAAGGGCACTTGGGTCAGTAATGTGGTAATCCCAAAGAAAAGCCTCACCTCCCGCCATAAAACTCCTCGTCAATCGACCGGCGCCTTGCCCGATCGACGATTAGACCCACTCAGTATAGGCCCTACGTTTATCCTGATAAGAGCCCTCATACCTTGTCCCAGGTCCCACCGTGATGAAACCTGCTGCTGATCAATGGGCACACTCACCCGATCAGCAATGAAACCTGTCCGGCTTAGACCTTACGTCTATGCCGATAAAACTTATGAAATCCTTGCATTGGTATAAACCCAATACCGATGATGAAACCTGATGTTGATCGATTGGTACACTGTCCGGTCAATGATGAAACCCATCCAGTTTAGACCTTACGTCTATCCTGATGAAACCTATGAAATCCTTGCATTGGTATAAACCCAATACCGTGATGAAACCTGCTGCTGATCAATGGGCACACTCACCCGATCAGCAATGAAATCTGTCCGGCTTAGACCTTAAGTCTATGCCGATAAAACCTATGAAATCTTTTGCACCGATATAAACCCAATATCGATGATGAAACCAACTGTTGATCGATTGGCACACTGCCTAATCAACGATGAAACCGATCCAGGCCAGACCTTTCGTCTATCCTGATGAAACCTATGAAATCCTTGCATTGGTATAAACCCAATACCGATGATGAAACCTGCTGTCGATCGATTAGTACACTGCCCGGTCAATGATGAAACCCATCCAGTTTAGACCTTACGTCTATCCTGATGAAGCCTATGAAATCCTTGCATCGACATAAACCCAATACCGATGATAAAAGCAGTCACTAATGGAGCAGCACATCGCCTGATCCGTGCTGAAGTCCCAATTCAAGAAATATATATACGTATATATAAATAAAAAATGGGGTTAAAAATAGAGATACCCCGCCAGGCTTGTTCGGATATCCCGGACAAGGGAAAAAATGGCCAAAACCCAGCTGTGGTGAAAACCCGAAAGGGCACTGCAGGTAAAATCGGGTACCCCGCCACGTGAAAACCCGAAAGGGCGCGTGGGCAAAAGCAAGAGGGGGCTGGCTCCAGTGAAAACACGAAAGGGCACTTGGGTCAGTAATGTGGTAATTCAAAAGTTCCATGCCAACAGGCACGCTACCTTTACCTCCCTTTCACTGATGAAACCTCCCGTCGGTCAGTCGGCTTCATTCCCCACCAATGATAAAACCCTTCCGGGATAGACCTTACGTTTATCCTGATAAAATTCACATACCCTCTTTCAAACGTCCCACCGACAATGAAACCCATCACCATTCTGATGAAGCCTGTCCAGCTCAGACCTCACGTCTGTCCTGATGAAGCCTACGCATTTCTTGGCAAGCCTCACCTGCGATAAAACCTGCTGGAATAGACCTTACGTCTATCCTGACGAGACCTACGCCTCTACCGACGTCCCACTGTTGATCGATTGGCACCATGCCCGATCAATGATGAAACCCTAGCCAGTTTAGACCTTTCGTTTATGCTGATGAAACTCTTCTTTGCGTCGATATAAACCCAATATCGATGATGAAACCAACTGTTGATCGATTGGCACTTTGCCCGATCAATGATGAAACCCTATCCAGTTTAGACCTTACGTCTATTCTGATAAAACATATGAAATCCCCCTTGCATCGATATAAGCTCAATATCGATGATGAAGTCAACCGTTGGCTGATCGGTACATCGCCCAGCCAATGATACAATCTGTCCAGTTCGTACTTTATGTCCGTTCTGATGAAAACCCCATACCCTTTTTCAATGTCCCATCTGCTATAACCTCTACCCAGTCTAGACCTTTCGTCTAGTCCGATGAAACCTCTTCTTTCACATTTCTGCAAATTGTCTCCCTCGCAGCACATATTGCCAAGAGGGACGATTGCTGCTACCAACAGAACCCAGTTTAAGCACCTCCCCGGATGCCGTCACGCGGTGGAGCGAGTTCCCCATCCTTTCTCTGAGGGGGTGGACGCTCTCCTGCCAAGTACGGGCCATTCGCATGAGGAATTGCTAAAACCGCTACCCCACTTCTCAAAGTGATAAAACCACATGCAGAAGAAAATGGATACGCATGAAGCCAAAGATTTCTTTTCATTAATAAGTGAGTACATACAGGGCCCCGAGGGGACGTTGTATCGCAAAAGAGTACAAAAGAAAAAGAAAGAGAAGATGGTTCATGGCTGCCTGAAGATATCCTCGAAAGCCAGAAGACCCACATAAGGGGCGGCTCCCAGTTCATGAAGACGAGCCTCCTCCTCCTGCAGTCGAACGGACTCGTCTTGAAAGGACGCCACCTGCCCCTCTAATAGAGCTGCTTCTTCCTCGAGCTGCGGTCGAGAAGTTGTTAGCTGCGGCAGCTCAGCTCGGAGATCGGATAGTTCAGCTTCCAGGGTAGTTATCCGGTCGCGCACAAACTGCTCCCGCTCCGCCAAAGACTGCATTTGGCACTGCCGCTCCTGAAGAATAGAGTTCGTCTTCGCCAGCTCGGATTTGCATTCCATTCTTTGCAACTTCAAAGCCGCCAGTTTGTCAGACATGATATGTGTCAAGAAATCCCGGCGATGAACAAATTTTAACAATAAAAGAATCCGCTGGGCCCATATTTCTGTGGGACATCCCATCGCCTACAAGCCGGCGGTGAAGCGCTCAGCTATCTCCTTCAACTGTGGATAGGTTAGTCCGGGCTGGGACTCCACTAGCTGGCGCAGCATGCCCAGATGTTGCCAGACAAAACTCTCAGGTGAAGTAAAGCCAGGCATAGGAAGAGGAGCTACTTCAAAGGTTACTTCACTATCAATGTCCGCCCATAGGGTAATATCCGGCTGCGAAGAAGAAGATGGGAGGTCTACCGAAGGTACCAACTGAGCTCTCCCTGCAACCTCTGGCGTGGCCAAGAGATCTTCCACTTCCATCTCCTCGGAAGCGGCCGTCTGAATACTCCCGGATGCAACTTCAGGCACCTCCTCCTCAGATTCTGAAAGTATGGAGATAGGATCCGGGGCGGTTACAGGCAATACTCCTAGTTCCGCAGCAGCTACCTCTCCTTCTTCCATCTCCGCTTCGGTGGCCAATTCCTTCAACGTCGAGGCCGCGGAGGCCACAGTCTGAAGAGGCAAAGGTTCACCCTCCATGATTGATGTTGTGGGAATTGTTGACTCAGGAGCGATGGTCATCAATGCGGCCGGTATGAAAGCAGAACTTCTGGCTAGATCAGCTTCGGATCTGAAATCTGAAGCCCTGATAGGAGTGCATCTGTCTCCTGAGGCCCCCAGGTCCAACGATGCTAAATCTGTTGAATACTGTATTCGCATTGGAACAGGGCGAATGACCTCAGAAGCCCCCATGCAGGATAAAGGTAGAAAAGGGACAATAGCCCAGTTTGCAGAAGAAGCCTCCATAAAAGTTGCAGTTGTGTCTGAGCTGACGGTGATAGGGCCCTGAGACCAAAGCAAAACAACCTTCAGCACTAAATGAAGATGCAGATGAAGCAGCAAGCCTGAAAGGGGACCCACCTTTGAAGCAGGGTTCGCATCCTCGAAGTGGGGCGAAAGAGGAGGAAACTCCGAAGTTGAAGCGACAAAGAGTGAAGATATGTCGATCTCGGTGTCGAGCCCGGCAAACTCCTCTTGCAACTCCTCCTCGGAAGATGGCACCAGCAGCTTAGCAGGCTGAAAAGACAGAGCACCTTTTGCAGGTACAGGCGGGGCTTCTGATTCAGGAGCATCCCCCTCACTGCCGCTGAAAGCCACTTCCTCCTCATCAGAGACGGTTGTAGAGCTACCCGATGATATTTCTACCCTGGCTACATGCTGTGGGGACGCCTCTAAAGCATGTCGGGATGTGGACCGGGTAATTATGCGCCTGGCCGAAACAGTACCCCGCTTCGACTGAGTCTCGTGACCCTCCGGAGGTTGAATCGGCTCTTCTGTCATCCTTTCAACCTCAGCCTGCTCCTCGGCTGCCATTTCAACAGAAAAGCGATCTCTAAGGGTTATAGTAGAAAAAGCAATAGAAGTGTGAAACAGATGAGAAAGCACACTTACCCCCCGCCTCACTAGCCGGCGTGGGGGAAGGCAGCCTGGTCTCTGCGTCGGAGGGTGCCACAATTGGCTCTTGAGCTGCGCAAAAAGGGAAAGGGTCAGAGTCGAAGACTTCTTTGGAAATCTGCAAAAGATGATGAAGAATGCAAATGCAAGCTAATGATGTTACCCTGAACCGGTGTCTGAGCAGCCTCCCTTTGCAACTCAAACTCATCGAATGAAGGAATGTCGGGGAGAGGGGTCCCAGTGTCCATCGCCACCGAAGTCGACTGCTGAACATGGGCCTGTTTGGCCTTCCTAGCCTTCCCAACTACAGCCTTGACTGCGGAAGCCTTCCTCTTCTTGCCAGGAGGCAGGGGAGTAGTGGTCGGTGCTGCAGCCGGGACTTCAAAATAAGTAGGCTTCTCGGCCTACGCAATAATCTTTCTATAGAGCCCCTGCCGCTTTATATCAGGCCGGTCTGTTGAAAATGGTAGAAGGGCGATGGGATCAGTGGGTGCGAAATTCAGATGCTAAGCAGAAAACACTGCAATCAGAAAAGAAGAAATCTTACCCGCCGGGCCGTCGTAGAATACAGAAAGTGGCCAGTACAGATAAGCTACCTCCTTGGAGCGGGAAGCAGCCTCCGTGATGAGCCAGCACACATCACCAAATATCTGGCACTTCTCTACTAAAGCTGCCAGATCATTATGGCCGTGAGAGTCAAGGCATCGAAATAAGTCAAGATGGTCCATGCCCCAACCATCGACATAATGAAATGATATAAACAGTGGCTTGTTCAATATGCCAGCTATTGGGCTTTCTGCAGATAATCCATGCAAATTCAGCAGAATGAACAGCCAGGACGTTTGCCTATAGTACGTCTGAGTTCTATCTTCTCGGCGTACAAACATCCTATATGGATGAAATTTATCAATTGGACCCTTCCAAGGAGCTGCTGTCGGGAGCGGCTCTTCAACAGGGAATGGGTACTGCTGCTCCTCCAAGCGAGCGCCTCCCACACGGCATAAATGCTTCAAGGTCTTCAGGAAAGTGTCTTCATTGATAGCAGCAAAGACAGGGACAAGCGGCTTAGAACTCTTTTCCTTCAATGCCCGACGTTGAGTCAGATAATTCTCCGCCTCCCTCGGGTGCTGTGAGTAAAGTTTCTTCAAGTGGGCCTCAGGAATATCAAACACCGGCCCATGTTGCTGTTTCAGGAAGGAGCGCTCTGCCACATCCCAGAAGGCACCCCTACCGTCCCTGTAAAAACCGGTCCGGATATTCCACCATTTGATATATTCTGGTGTTACCCGGGGAACACGGTTAGAAACAGTGGGCACCCTGAAAACTACATCATCCTGGCGATGATAGAAATCCCACCACAACCGGCCCTCGCCAACAATGATGGACCCATGCTTGGCCCGGCTATCCAGGGGAAACTGGGCAACTGAGGTAGGAATATGCTGGTCGTAGCCGAAGTTTCGCCCAAATCGGAACGGATAGTATGGCTCCAACAGAAGCAGGCCACCCTTCCTGTAGACCAAAACACTGGGCCGAATTGCCATGGCCCATCTCACCAGCTCCGGTTCCAGGATTGGCCGGGCAGTGTTGACTCCTGAGACAGGATGGATATATGTCTCTGTCTCTTCCAGCTTGCACTCTCTCTGAGGATCAATCAAAGGAGCTGAACCTGCCGCCAAGCTCCAGAAATGTATGCTGCCAGGGGCGTCCACTGGTACCCTTATCATTCGGCCCCTTATTTTAAACAGCTGATCATAAAAGGGACCAGGCTCAGCGCTGGCAAATTCAACCATCCTGGGTAACACTGTATCCGCCTGCAAGGTTCTCGGAGCTAATTCAGAGAATATACTGCAGACCCAGGCGTTGAAGAAATGAAAAGGACCCACGGTCCTCAAAGAACGGGGAGTCCGATGCTTGTACAGGTCCCCCAAAGATTTATATATCAAACACAGAGCCACTGGGCAGAGCGACAGCTTCATCCCCCATGCCATCTGACAAGCTGGATATATGGCCTCTGGCCGAATAACTGTCTCGTCCCCTTGTGGGAGAGCGAAAGTGCACAGCCAAAATGTGAAATAAGCCGCACAGTGTGTGATGGGGTCTACGCCTGCTGGGTTGGGACCACCGCTGCCTGCACGGCGCAATGAGGATGGCAGCGCCGACTTATAGCGAGGGGCCCTTATCTGCTTGCTAGCAGCCGGACCCATGGAAGGAAAGTCTGCATACTTCAGGGGACCGTCAAAGAAATACTGGATCCACTGCCCTATCCGGACCCTCAGTTTGCTGCCCTTCTCTCGGGGTTGATAGCCTTTAGAGGACCCTCTGCTATACGCCAGACAGATGGAGCGGTATACCTTCATCAGATATCGATATGAGAAGCCAATGGAATACTTGCCCTCGCCATCAGAGCTATCCTTCTCGGAATCTGACAAGCAAACTTCCTCATACGGCTCGCCATCAATGGGTAGGCCGGAGAGCTGTGATAAACTCCAGAGGTCCAGGGATGTCTCCCCCTCTGCTGTATAGAAAGTGTTGAATAAAGGGCAGAACACTTCAAACATTTCACAGCACAACCCTCGGGATATGGGATACCGGAATCTAGAAGCGAAGACGCTGTGATACACCCCGGTTCTGATCAGCAGAGGGGCATATTCCTTCAGAACAAACTCGGTAAACTCCACTGATCCTACTCGGAATAAGTGCGCGTCAGTGATTTTGGTATCCCCGAACCAACCAGCGGCCAGATGGTACTTGAACTGAACGGCCAAACAATTCAGCACGAAGGGCTCTTCGTGATATCCCCACTTCAATGGTGCCAAGAACATGCCATAGCCGGGCTTCTCCCTATGAACTCGGCCGCTAGCATTATCCCACCGGGCAGGTGTGAATTCCGGGGCCCGGGCCAGCATCTTCTTCTCTGGTTCCAGCTCCGATATGCCGAGGACTGCATCCCAGTCGCGCTTTTCCCCAGGAAGATAGATGGCCTTGCTGCGATACACTAATTCCTTCAGACTATCTCGCTCAGCAAGGATGGCAGCTTCAACTACGCGAGCTATCCGGTAGTCTCGCATGCCGCCTACTGTGAAAGTCCGGATGAACGGCATCAAATGCCGGTCCTTCGGATGGTCTGGCTGATAGCCACCATCCCACCTGAAGCATGTCTCGGTCGCCGTGGAGTATACCCGGGCCGTCGACACTGTGTCAGTCTCTGAGTCAGACGACTCATCGACTGAAGCAATCCTGTCGTATCAAAAATCCAGGCTGTGCACATTCAGCCAATTTACTGTGGCCCGAGATATGTCTGGCTGGGCCGATGAGCTAGCACCAACAGCTCCGGAAGACGCAGCATCAGAGCTGGAAGCCATTACAGTGCCTGCAGTCGGAGAAAAAGTGTGAATTAAAAGCCAGTCTTATAAAGATTGTAACATGAGACTCTATGAAAATTTTGGCAGCATCTCCCCTTATTCAGGGTCTGCCCAAGGAGAATAGGGAGTCACCAACCAAGAGGGGGTGATCCCGAAATAAAAAGGGATTAAATCCCAAAATAGCGTCCTACCCGGGCGAAATCCAACCAAACGGGAAGAAGAACGACAGCGGCCGAGAGGAGAAGGAGCTCCCGCCGATCAAAGAAAAATGAGGAAAGAGAAAGAAGAAGCAAGAATGAAGAAAAAAGGCTCTCGGCGCCTTAATATAGGGCCCGAGGCAGATGGGTTCTCGGCGCGGCCAAATGCGCGCCGAGAACCGCCCAGGCCGAGAGCCCCCGTCGGCCAGAAGGCACGCCGAGAACCCCAGGCCGAGAAGCCCTGGCCGAGGCCCCCTTCCGCCAGGGCGCGCCGAGAAGCCCCGGCCGAGAGCCCCCTTCGTCCGTGCCGAAAAGCTCCGCGCCGAGAGGTCCCTCGCGTCGAGAAGCTTCGCGCCGAGAGGCTCATGCCGAGAAGCCTATGGCCCTGCGCCGAGAAGCTCCGAATTGCTGAAAATAAAGAAAATATGAAGAATGAAAATATGAAAAGGGAAGATAAGTGTGCAAAGTATTGTTGCATCAAGATGATCGGGTCTGAGAACCCGATTAAAAACAAATTGAGGAAGATACCCTCGAATGATGAAAGACACCTGCAAGCCCCGTGCCGCTTATTCTGCGCTTACGCCGCCTGCAGGTGGGGGGCATTTGTTGACACCTGGAAAATGAACAAGGGTGAAAACATAATTGAAAAGAGGGTCGGACCAACAGTGAAAGACCAATGATGAAGCTCATCAACTGTCTACCCGGCTAAAACCCTTGTCGGCAAAGCTGATGCCCGGTGCCAATGTCACTCAGACGACAGCACTGATAAAGCAACAGTCACTCGACTGATGAGACCTTCCAGCCCTTTAATGAGAGCTGTACTACCGTTTCGTCCAAGAATCCACGGATGATATGTCAGGGTAAGTCAGATGTCGGCTTACTGACAGATGTAATATGAGATGAAGATGAAGCTGGTACCGGCAGATGAAGATTGCAAAGGCTTTTGCAAAGTCAGAACACAAGAGGAATCGTCTCCACAGATCATATACCCAGCTGAGGTCTTCCCAGACTAAAGCTGATGTCCGAGCTCGTCACCATTCAAGTGACGGTGTCGATAAGATAATACCCGGTTTTGTCACCATTCAGATGGCAATACCGATGAAACCCCTGTCTACGGACTGATGAAACCCTTGTCTACGGACTGATGAGACCCCTGTCTACGGACTGATGAAAACCTTAATAATGATACAAGCTGTGTCACTAATGGAAGACCCCTTTTGGGTAATGATGCCCTTGAAAGACCCAAATGGGCCTGTGAAAGTGGCTAAAAAGCTTTAATTGGGCCTGCAAAGGATGGCGCCGAGAGCCACTTGCCGAAGCCCAAAAGATGGCGCCGAGAGCCACTTGCCGAAGCCCAAAAGAGGGCGCCGAGAGCCACTTGCAATCGCGCCGGGAAGCCCCATTTGGGGCGCGCCGAGATGAAGCCTGCTGAGAAGGGGGGAAACGGGTATAAAAACCCTCTCCCTTCGAACAGATGGATGCCTGGCGAGCGGACCAACTGAGGGGGGACGAACAGAAAAAGAGAGAGCCACCAAAAGAGAAGATAAGAAAAAAAAGAGAAGATAGAAGAATAGAAAAAAAAGTAGAGAGAGAGTCTCCTTCGGCTGAGAGAAGAGAAGAAGCATAAGAGAAGAGGAAGCAAGCTTCAGGTGGGCTGTCCCGGGGAGGGAGAGGAGTCAATGCTCCGCCCACCCCACGCTGTCTTTTCTTTCTATTGATGTAATCTAGCGAGTTTTCTTCTCGATTTATCAGACGTAGTTAGCGAGGTTTAGGTCTCGAGCTCCGTCTGTCTCTCCACTTTGCATTTCTCTTTTACAGTCAGTGTAAAGCTTCGAGCAATGTAATGAAATATCAATGAGACCCATTCGGGGATCTACTGATTAAGAGGTTTGCCCCCTTTGGCTGAAATATCTGCTCTCCGCTCCCCCTCGTATGATCATCGTTTATGGGAAATGGCTAATGGTTCATACGAACCTTCTCTGCAGAGGCGTAGGAACAGAACCCCTAACCTTATCTAATAGGTTACTGGGTTCTGTCGCGTCCCCTCTTCCTGCCTCAATGGCAAATCCCTCGTGTCCGTGCGAGCTTTCTTACAAGGCCCCTCAAGCCTCCTCCTTGTGCCGTTCAGGACCAGAGACATCAATCTCTTGGATTCCTGAACTGCTGGCTATACGAGAGGACATGTCAGACCACTGCTATCCCTTGGATTCTAACGAATGACGATTTTGATCTCCCGACCCTCCATTCTAACCCCTTGGATGACTAGGGTCTGGAGTTTCGGCGATAAAGGTTCCTCCGTCACCAGTTTTTAGATGCCATTAGGTTCGTCCGGGGATCAGAGACAGTCATCTCTTGATCCCCAGACGGCCGGCGGCAGAAATAAATGAAGTCTTCAAAGATCCATATGATAGTCTCGATTCTCCGTCGATTCTACCTTTCAGATCCCCCTTGGCCCTTCCTAACAGAAGCATCCTTGAAATCCCCCTCCTGCACTTCAAATCCGGCTTCAATCACAGTCAGAAAGCCCAGGAATCCCAGAAACAGAGTACCGTTTGAGCTCGAAAAACCCTGAAATCCTTCCGCAAATCCACCTTCTCGGCGTGCAAAATTTCCCTCCGAGAGCTGTCCCGCCGAGAGACCCTCTCCCCCCAGCTAAATGACAAACCCTGACATTCAAACCCTTTTCACGTGAGCCTCCATGCAAGCCTCCCGGCACCAGGCTCCCGGCGCGGCCAGGAGCGCGCCGGGAAGCTCCACGCCGAGACCCCTTCCATATAAGCCTATTCAAACCCCCCCAGTCTACATGCTCCCGACGCCACCTTCTCGGCGTGGCCAGGAGCGCGCCGGGAAGCCCCTGGCCGAGAACCCCTCTTTCGGCTGACTAAGCCACCGCCGAGATCCCCCCTTTTTTTGGTTAAGGAGGCCACGCCGAGATCCCCTTTTTATGCCAATAAACCAACGCCGAGAAGCCCCCCTCTTTCGGCCAACTAAAGCCATCGCCGAGACCCTTCTTCTTGGCCAATTGAAGCCCAGTCAGGGGACCATCCCTGCACTACCATTTGTCAACCTTCTGATCTCTTCAGACATAGGCCCCGGGGATGTTCAGAGATCGTCATGGATGCCTTAAGAAGACACAGTAATGGGGAAGACCTCCCCTACAGTCCTCATTCCCGATCCGGATTTCACCCTTATGAACCCAAAGGGCCATGTCGTTACATGAGTTCTGAGGGGCTTAAAGGGGATATTAATCGATGGTATAAATGCAAGCGATGTCCCGGGGCCCGGTGCCCATCCTCGTTCGGTCGTCATCCCGGCATTCCGTGGATGATGACCTATTCTCTCTTGGCATAATCCAAGTTGAGCGGACATGCAGCCGAAATTTATGCATATCCTATTGGGTAACTGTGATGTTCTCCCTCTCAACCCCGTCGGCCCACGGAGTTATGCCTTTGCATGCCCTCCGATGGTCCCTCCAAGGGGGATATAGATGTGCCATCGCACCCACATGGAGCGTGCCATGTCACGCCGGTCCCTATTCGGTCTCCGGGTCAATTATGCCCGATCTTTCCCGGATCCTACTCTGCCACCGCATGGGTAGTTTCCTATTTCCCACTTGGCATAGTTCAAGCTGGTGGGAATATGCCGTCGGAGCTATCCCCTAAGATAACGAACCCCTGCTTCGTCTAATCCATTTAGCGTCTTGCAAACGAATGAATTCCGTTTCTTTTGAGCATGTGGTGTTACCGATGTCCTCCTCCTATCTTAGCGTTTAATCAAGGGTTGTCCTCCTTAGGGAGGACGTAATTAACGTCATAGCGTCCAGGGTATGATGGATTTCTGGTCCCGACTCGGACTTCACAATCGACTGACCATGTCAGGTCGAGCGCACAATAAAAATGTCACCCCGGTGACTGGCACGCCAATAAACCAACAAACAAATAAATCAATAAATAATAAACAGATAAGATTTAAATAAGAGGATGATAAATAAAAATCCGCGTCCACACTCCCCCGACTGCGTGAATCTTCCCTGGCAGGAGGCCAGAGCCAGAGTGGAAGCTCTTCTGCGACGAACCTATTGGGAATCTGATCGAGAGTTCTTCAAAAAAAGTCTTGTACTTCGAGTCCTCTACCATCCCCAAGAAGCAGAGTTCAATTTGGAGATCGGACCAGAAAGTTATCAATTTTCTCCCCCGATCGTGCGGTTCTGCTTCCACTCTATCTGCACCGACCCTCCTTCAGTGTTCAGAAGCCACCGGACTACTCCGACCTCATTTGGCATCCCCGTCAGTTCGGCTTCGAAGTAGACCCGTCAACGGTTCCAAAGGCTCTGACGGCACCTGATTCCAAGCTCGGGAGCGTTCGTGCAACCCTCTGCTTCCTGCTATTAGGAACCTGCAGCTGTCAGAACAGAGGACCTGCTACCCCGTTCAAGCCCCTACCCCGACCAGCAGCGGTACCAGAAGAAATCCAAAAAATTTCGGTGTCTTCCCGGTCCAGCTACAAAGATTTCCCGTTGGTTTCGTCTTCAACAAAAATCTGGAGTGGCCGCAGAGTCCGGAGAAGCGACTGTCTGTCCAGAATCGCAGACAGTGGGCAGAATCAACATCGGCTTCCAATTTCATCTTTAGTCGGTCTCACCCCTCCCCGCTTGGCCGGCTGAAGGCCCCTCCCTGTGTGGAGGTAGTTTTGGGTGTAATCGCAGCTAACCCCCACCCTAAGATCCCCCTCCTGCGAGAGGTGTAGTTCATGTAATAATTCACTTGCAGGATTGAAGCTTCATCGACGCGGCATGCCGGTGCATTCCCACGCCTCCCCGCTCGCCCCCGTCTCCGGCCGGAGTCGGCGTCTTCACGCTGGCTAGGTGAGCCTCGGTCCCTCTCTTGGCTGGGTTTCAATTCATTGCTAGCTTAGTATTACCGCCATTGTTCCTTCGGACGGTGAGTGAGAGCTCGACCCTAAGTTGCTAGTGCCGTGAGTGACCACCGCGGGCGAGTTGTGAGTGAACCCTTCATCCCACACCCTTGGTGTGCTGGCCGCCCATGATTTGGGCATCCCAGGCCCATTTGGGGTTCTCCCCAAGCTAGCCAACTATTGGAGCCTCAAGGTCCCGCCTCGAACCCTCTCCAACATCGCCGAGTCGCCATCGGGGCACTAGTGAGCGCCAAGCGAGTGAGCCCGCTAGAGTGAGTCTGCTTCTTAAAATTGAATGCTTGCAAAATAGGTCCAAGGGTTGGTGTCACATCAGGATAGCTCGGGAGGAAAACTCCCGAGCGGACAACCTCTCTCGAATGGCCTCCTCGCTCGACCCCGCACGTACACGATCGGCCTTTCTCGTTTCCTCCCGAGCGGATGCCCTCTCTCGAATGGCCTCCTCACTCAACCCCACAGGTACACAATCGGCCTTTCTCGAAGAGCTCGAGCGACCGAGCATCGAGTCCAAGCTTATGACCGTTGACTCGGCACCACCGAGCGACTGGAGGACCCCCTACATATCCTAGCTCCGGGATTCTCAAGAGCCCCCCGACCCTCGGGAGGCTAGGAAGCTCAAGTACCAAGCTCGGTGTTTCATCATGCTGGACGATGCCTTGTACCGCAGATCTTTCTCCGGCCCCCTCCTCAACTGCATCAGCGCCGACGAAGCCAGCCGAGCGGTTCAGGAAGTACACGAAGGCACCTGCGGAGCGCACCAAGGAGGAAGATCACTCGTCAGGATCTTACTTCGGCTAGGTTACTGGTGGCCCACTCTCCAGCGCGACTGCACGACCTATGTACAGAAGTGCTACCGATGTCAGCACTTCGATCACCTTATCCATCAGCCCGCCGCAGAGCTCATCACCCTTGCCGAGCCGTACCCTTTCGCTCGGTGGGGGATCGACATCTTGGGGCCATTCCCCACGGCTCAAGCTCAGAAGAAGTTCATCATCGTCACCATCGACTATTTCACCAAGTGGATCGAGGCCGAAGCCACCACCAGGATCACCGAGTCAGTCATATGAAGTTTTGTTTGGAAGTCGATCATCTGTCGCTACGGTGTCTCCGAGTGATCATGAGCGATAACGGTCGGCAGTTTGATTCTCATTACTTCAGAGATAGATGTGCCGACCTAAGCATTTGCAATCACTTCACTTCGGTATCCCACCCTCAGGCTAACGGACTAGTAGAGAATGCTAATAAGACTATCTTAAAAGGCATCAAAACCAGGCTCGGCAAGGCCAAGGGAAGCTGGCTTGAGGAATTACCAAGCGTACTATGGTCGCATCGAACTACTCCGAGAACGGCCACTGGTGAAACACCTTTTCAGATGGTATATGGCATGGAAGTTGCAATTCCGTTAGAGGTCGGTAATCCCTCTCTCTGAGTCGTCCACTTCAAACCCGAGGTAAACGAGCAAAAACTGCGGGAAAACCTCGACCTAGCAGATGAGATCTGAGAGATTGCAAAGATCTGAGCAATGGAATACCAATGATGCATCACTCGATACTACAACTCTAGAGTCCGAGACAAACACTTCCAGCCAGGAGACTTCATCCTGAGGAAGGCCGAAGCATCTCGACCACTAGAGGCGGCGTGGAAGCTGGCCCCTACCTGGGAAGGCCCCTACCTAGTGGTCGAGACGCTCGGGAAAGGAGCATACCGACTGTCCACCATGGAAGGAACACTTATCCCTCAGACATGGAACGCGGAAAATCTTTGCAAGTTCTACTTTTGATCATTTGGCAAACATGCACATGTAAGCAAGGTAGAATAAAAGCCATTCTTCTCTTCTTATTAAACTTTGATGTACAACAAGTAGGCCGTAGCCCATACAATATACATGTATAAAAATTACACCCTCTGGCACTATAACGCAAGCAAAACACTCAGCCAGCCCGGTAAGCGCTCCTACGTCCAGCCACTGACTCTGCCTTGTGCGAAAACTGGCTCGGACAAAGGATTGTCGGCCTCATTAGTTTGAGAAAGCTCGGAGGAAAGATGTCAAAGGGATTAGAAGGACAACAAAAAAGAAAAAAGAGAAGAGGTCGACCCGAGCAAAATGGAGAGGAAGCTTGAGAGAGCTCCCCTTCTTAGCAATGGGGTCAACGGTGGAAAGAGGGGCTGGGTGGACAGTGAAAGAATGAAGCTTGACGAGCTTCATCCCCCCCTCCCCTCGGGATAACGTCAGTAGGGGAGGGACAGGAAGGTGACATGCTCTGGCATGAACCCTCTTTCAGAGTGACCCTCGACTGACGAACCCTCTTCCAGACTGAAACAGCAGGAGCTTCCCTCCTATCGCCATCTGCATCATTGTCTTCCGAAGTGCCTTCCAGTCGGCATGGAAAAATGGAAAGGTGCCAGCACCATGTCAGTTATTTGACAGATCGGCACGCGCGATATCTGCAGAGAAAATCAGTGCCTTCTCCAACTACTACGGATCCGGTAGTCAAATCACACCAAAAGCGGTAAGAAATAGTCAATTGAGCATTTAATACTACTGCTATTATATTTTCCAAAAAAAGCCTTACCCGGCTACATAAGGGAAAGAAAAAGAGAAAGAGAGAGTTATTACATCTGGCCCTGGGCCCATCTTCAGGCTCGGCAGGCAAGGCTTCCTCAGCACCAGACGATCTGCCCCCAGTATTCTCGACGACGGTCGACCCAGACACTGACCCCACCTGTGTAGGAACTGTCTCAGTCGTGCGCTCTCCTGTAGATACTGGAGTTGACAATCGCTCGGATGAGGACTCCCGACCCTCCTCTTCGCTCGATGTATAATGGGAAGAGTCGGTCAAACCCCATTTCGAGTCATAGCACTGCTCGGAAGGAAAAATAAGCTCCTTCGCTTGGGCCTCAGCCTCTATGGCGGCCCGATCGAACCCCTTGGAGAAGCCCTTCCAAAGGCCCCGGTGATAGTCCGACTCATAATAAGGGAAGGCAGCCTAGAGAAGAGACGCGTGATAGGCCTCTGAGCACTTATGTCGCTTCAGTGCCTCCACCCCGGCCAACTCTGCCTACCTCTCGAGCTCTGCTATCCTCTATTCTCACTCGGACAGCCTTCTCTCGACCTCGATCAGTGCATCTTCGGCCCCCCAGATGCGGCCCTTGAGCGCCTCCCGCTCGGCCTTCCACTACTCGCCGCGCTCGACCTGAATCATACTCTCCGCCTCCAGGAGCTCATTCTTCCAATCGACCATACGACGGGCCTGGGCCAGCTGCTCCGCCAACGACCGAGCCTCCGCTTGGCTCGATTGCACCAGAGCCCGAAGCGGGGCCACCTCCCGACGAAGGTCACCAAGATCAAGGGTCAGACGCTCAACCTTCTGATCGAGTGCACCACGGGCTCACGAGAGAGCCTTCCGCTCCGACTCCACCCGAGCATACGCGCCTACTGCCTCAGCCCCAAGCTGGGCCAAGATCAGGCTACCTTCCATAAGTTGATCGAAAAGCATGGAGGGGGAACCCCTATGGAGCTTCTCTCGCACAACTCCCGAAGTAATAGAATGGCACCTCCAGTACAGGGAGGCTCGGACGCTGAAGGAACTGGTCGAGGGAAGGGAAACTCTCTCCGGAGCAGTCGAGATTGGGGCACCTTCCCCGAGCAATCCTGCCTTGGGGGCCCCACAGGTTTGTTGACACCCGTTTAATGACCAATAAGTCGGGTCATCTCTTTATTCATTATATATGATGCTCCGAGTTGCTCACTCTTCATTGAGTCTCTTTGTTTAGTTGAAGATCATTTCTTGGGTCTTGGCTCCTTGATTGGATGTGGCTCTTTGTGGCATTTCATTTTGACTAAAGCTTAGCAAAACCTTCATTCCTTCTTTTAAACTCCATTGATAATAACGGTCTGTCCCAGGCGCGTTTCTTCCTTCTAACGGATGGGTCCTGGGCCGTTGCTTCTTGAAGAGTCCTGAAGCTTAAAGTCTTGTTCCAAAGCTTATCCTTTGGCCTATATGTAGAATATAACGGTCTGTCGTGCAGCCGTTGTTTCGTTCTGACGCCCTATGTCTTGGCCGTTGCTGTCTTTACAGAGTCCTATTGTTTTGATCTTCTTCCTGTTGATCTTATCTCTTTGGGATAAGGTTGAAAGTAACGGATGTTCCTTGATGCGTTATTTCACTGTGGCGGTCTGTCGTGCAGCCGTTACTTCCTTCAGAGAGTCCTAGCAGTTCAGGCCTTTTCTCTGCTACTCCGTGGTCGAGATAAGAACTTGGATTGACGATATCTCTTCCAAATCTGATCCTCAGGACCTTCTGTTTGATTCTATGGACTCTTGGTGATATTATCTTCAAGGATTTACTAAGAGTTATCCCTTTATCTTGCTGAATTTTCCGCTGCTCGACCTGAGGGTTTGAGGGTCTATAAATAGAACCCTTGACTTCGTAGTTCCGAAAGGGGGAAATTCTAGAGTTTGCGTCGAAGTGCTGCCGCATTTTAGAGCCACGTTTGATCAAGGAGAAGTGCTTTCCACGTTCGTTTGCTCCCTGGTGAAGGGAGTATCTGTTCCTTTGGTTCTTAAAGTTCATCATTGCATATTGAGTTTCTTTCCATCTCCCTTTCATCATAAGCATTCTCCCACTTCCTTCTCCATGTTTTTCACTGTTCTTCATCATGCAAACATCCTCCCAATCTTTTAAAAATGCCCAGAGGGGTTAAAAAACCAAAACCTCCCGGTATTTCCCTTTCCTTTTGATGATATTGTGTTTATTGAAGAATTGATGCTATATTGTCTAAAGGGCTAATTTGGGTTATTTGTTCTTGTTCTCTACGTCTTTGGCAGGTTTACAGGTCCACCAGCACGAGGCCGAAGTCTTCTAGCCGGCTGGAAGAGTTGGAGTTAAAAGGATTCACGTTTTGCTACTGTAGGTTATTTGACGGTCTTGTGCAGGCGCTTCAGATTCTTCCAGCGGTCTATCGAGCGACCGTCACTTCCAAGTGACACACCGGGTTCTGGCCGTTACTTTCAGCTGACCTGCAGGTCTTCTTTGATCTTTCCTCTCCCGTGGGTGGGTGCTTCATCCACCTATTTCCAAGGTATTTTCAGGTCTTTGGCTTGTTTTTACTTTGGTGGCAATCACATCTTTCTTAAGTATTGGGCATTAGCTTTATCTTTCGCATCTCATATCTTTTATTTCTTTGCTTGTTCCATCCCTTGCGGTGTGTTTCTATTTACTCCTTGCTCCATGCCCCGGCGTGTGTTTTTCCTTTATTCTTTAGCTTAGTTTGGTTGAGATAGCATGCCTATGCTACAGCTTGCTTTGGTTGCCTAGGTTCATGATCACATGTTCATAGGTTGAGTGCAGATCTTTGATTATTTGCTTGTCATCTTACTACATATCATCATTAAGATCCCAAGAAAAAGAAGATAGAGAAGCAAAAATAAAATCAACAGATAATTTTTTGGCGATCACGGTGGGACTACTTGTGCCAATAGTGCTTTTGATATCTGTTTAAACCTGCCATCATCTGCTTATTCGGTTCCCTTTGGATTGCCCTCTTATTTCCTGATGATTCTGGTTTTCTGAGTGCTCTGACGGCCCTGTGTCCCTGCGTTATACTCCTCTGACGCAGGGGCAGTAGACCGTTAAATTTGTTCTGCTGTGTGGGCTTCCACGGGTTTTCCTTTTACTTCTGGTTGATTTTGGCTCTCTGGCACATTTAGCAGTCTTATCTCCCTGCGTTACATTTATTCTGGCGGTCTGGCCTTCGACCGTTATTTACCTCTGACGTAGGGATCATTGACCGTTATACTCCAGACAGGTACAGCATCCGAGGTGCATTTTGTTTCCGCAGTTTCTGCTGTGTTTCCTTGCTTGGGTGATACCTGACTTCCTCCTTGCTTTGTTACATATATCTGTATCATTGTGTGCATCATTGTTTGTTAGATCATAGGCTAGACTTTGCATGCACTCCGGTGCACATAGGGGCATTCATACATTCATATCTTAGATTGCATTTTCCTACCTTGTTGTGAGGACCTCTCGTCTCCATATTCCTTGGGGCCGACTTGGAAATCACACCAGGGACCTCCATAAGTCCCCGCGAGCCGTGGATTCCCACACGGGCGTCGGGCTAGTTGTACCTTTTCCACCCCGTGTCTAGGGTTGCATAAGTGAAGGAGTGATTACACTTAGAATCGAACCAAGCCTTATATCCACCTCCTACCAGGAACCCATTGTTGAGAGCACACATTAATCAATCCATAAAAGTTCCAAGGGAGAAATCACAGGAATCTTGCTGCATCATCTTAAGCAAACTTGGTTGACTTTGGGTGTTTTCATATTTTGCCACTTACATCTTTATCGGGGTCATTTTAGTTTGGTTACTCATTGTGTGATTGTTTGCGTTGTGTTGTTTTTTGCCAAGGTTGTTCGTTGCATGTGGAGTTGTTTTCGTCCATCCGAATCATCTCCTAGGATCAATTCCTTCGTCAAGTTCTATTCTAATCCACTCTTCGAGTCCGCTATGGCATCCTTCAATCCTCCTCACCCCCAAGAGGACTCGCTTCCTCAAGGGCTTCTTGAAAACCTTCCTAGGGTTACTTCCGGGGAAGGGACCGCCCCTCTTCTATCCTCCACTTCCATGGAAGGCGTTCAAGCTACCCCTTCTTTCTCCACTCCTTCTGCGGGCTCAATTCTTCACATGATGGCCCAATTGGACCCGGCCCAGCTTCAGGTTCTCTATCAGGCCATGCAAGGGTCCAATGCTTCTCCTTCTACCATTATCCAAGGCCAATACAATCTCTCTGTTGATCCATCTAGGGTTAATGGGCCCTCCATTCAGCCCACTCCGATTGATCTCACTCCGGTCCAACCCCGGACCATTTCCTTCACTGGCATGGAGACGGGCCAGTCTTCCAATTCAGCCCACCAATCTTTTGATAAAGGGAAGTCACATATCCCTTCGTTTGTTCAGGTGGATCATCACACCTCTGGCCCGATAGCCCCGCAAGTTCTCCTGGGCCCTTCCGATTTCCTACGCCCTCAGCAAGGGGTGGCCCAAGCTTATTCTAATCCGGGTCAAGCTCAGGCCCAATATCCTTCTTACGGGCCCCCTATTTCCACTATCTATCCTTCTGCTCCTTCCTATGGGCTTCCACCTTCTGCTACAATCATTCCGTCCACTCCTCAAGTCCAATCAACATCTTTTACTACCACTGCTCCCTCTCGAGAGCAGGAACTATTTGATAAATGGGCCACCATGCAACAGCAACTCGATTTCCTCCTGAAGCTGGTTGGCCCACAATCTTTGGCAGATATTCCTGTCCCGAGCTTCCATAACATCCGGTTCCCTCCGCAATCGGAACTCCCTAACTATCGCAAGTACGATGGGAACGGCAACCCTTTATTCATGTGAGGGATTTCCTATACGAATCGGCGCAGTTCCAATATGATGATCGCCTCATGGCGTATTTATTCCGCCGATCTTTGGATGGTGTTTCTCTAGAATGGTTTTACTCTCTGCCATTAGAGGAGGCTGAAAGTTTCAAGGTAGTGAAGGACAAATTTATCCAGCGGTTCCAAGACAGGGTCGGCCCGGAATACTCATTTATAAATCTAGTGGCCAAGAAAATGAAGCCGGATGAGGAATTCACCACTTATGCAGACAGGTGGAGACAAATGGCCGCGAGAGTGCCTGGCCATATTCCGGAGGAAGAGAAGGTCAAGTTGCTCATTTCAAATGCCACCCCGACCTTCAGGAACATCCTGGCAATGAATGATATAGCTAACATGCATCAACTCTACAACCGGGCGCGCTTCATACAAACCCAGTTCAAGGATTCCCCCATACACGCCTATTTGAAAACCAAAAACCCAAATCCCACAAGAAACCACAAGGGCCGGTTACCGAGGGGGTCCAGACAAACGAACAAGTACAAGCCGTTGCCTTTCCATTCCAAGCCGCACCATTCCGCTTCCCCCAAAACCCCCGCACTCCACAAAATCCCGCTTCACAGAACTTTCAAGCCGCTCCACAAAACCCTCCGCCTGTCTTCGCCGTTCCACAAAACGCCTTCATCGCTCCACAACAACCCCCACCACCTCCACAATACCACAATGTCCCTCCACCCAATGGCTATAACAACAATCCGAACAACAAGCGCCCGGCTCCCAAGAGGGCACAATATCCTCCACTGCCAGAGACCCTCGCGGATATCTTCTCAGCTCTTATGTCGGTGAATGCAATTCAACTTCCTTCGGAACGGCCTAACTGGAACCCAGCCGTTGATCAGACGAAATATTGCATGTTCCATAGGCAGCCAGGCCACACTATCGAAGGATGTTATCAGTTCCGGGATCTGGTATACGATCTCCATGAAGGGCAGAGAATCGATTGGGCCGAGATGCATCGGGCCATTGTTGAAATCAAAGAGAAAAGAAGGCAGCCGCCCAGGCAGCAAGTGCAGCAGCATCCAGCACCGCAGCCGCAGCAGCCACTACCACAACAGCAACCACAACAGGCTCAGGATCTGGGCATCCATCAAGATCCGATGCCAAATCATCCGCCTGCTCTACAGCAATAGCAGCCGCCGGCACCGGCACAAGTGAACGTAGTTCAACCTTTGGCCCTCACTGCCGGGTGGTCTTTCGACGATGATGTCCCCACACCGCAAGTCATGGCCCTCCACCACAACTACCGCAATCCTCTCACCCCTTCCTTCGTCCTTCCTGCATCACCCGCACCTTCCCCATACACATCCACTCCAACGAATCCACAACCTACCACCACTCCATCATACCCTCTGCCACTTACCCCCGCTACCATCATTACGCCACCACTCAACCCTTCACCTGTCTTTACGCTCCCCCCAACATCCCCTCCACCCGCACCAACACTCATCACCATCCCGCCATTCACCAGTCCTTCATCCATCATCCACCCACCACCGCCTATTACCCCCACTAACCTCACACCCAACCAAATCATCTCCCCTACACAGCCTACTCCGCTTATTCACCCCGCAGGGCCCATCATGCTATCCACCGATGCCGCGGTCGCTACAAGTTGCGCCTTAAGGAGCGGGAAGTTATTTCATTGGAATTATCCTACTAATTCCAATCCCCAGTCCTCTCAGCCAACATCCGAGCAAGAAGAAGCCGAACCTCTGCCGGGTACTCAGTATGACTTATTGCATCATCTGGACCGAGTACCCGCCAAGATATCTGTTCTGGAGCTCATTAAAAGGTCTACCCTTCACCAGGATGCGCTAAGGGACTTCTTACAAAAGGTGATGGTTAGCGAGGATATGGCAGTCGACAGCTTACCAACGGCACTAGCAACTATCTCCAAAGGGCCGGCGATCACATTTTCAGAATCCGAGCTAGCACTCCCGGAAGCTCGGCAAATGCCGCTCTGCATTACAATCACTCTGAACAAAGTCAGCATTGAAGCAGCACTGGTTGACACAGGGGCTTCAATCAATGTGTGCCCACTCAGTACCCTCCGAGCTTGCAACATATCTGAAGAGTTATTATGACCTACCCCCACCACTATAGCAGCATATGACAACTCAAGATGAGCATGTCACGGGGTGGTCACTATCCAAGCAGAGCTCGACCCCTTATAATGGCCGTGGAATTCTATGTACTAGACATCGACCCTATGTTCAAGGCTATCTTGGGTCGTCCATGGCTGGATACGCTCGGTGCCGTGCCCTCCACTGCACATCAGTGCGTCAAATTCCCTTTCCAAGGGAGGGTCGTCAAGGTCAAAAGCCTATCTACAGCGCAATCGGTTAAGGCCATTTCAGAACATATTCTTCCTACACTTTGGCCAAGCAACCGACCTGTCATATCAGTGCTGGATTTAAACTTCCCTTGGGCTTATACACCTCCTAGGTCCATCACTACTCCAGTTAACATCAAGATGAAGCCCCAGATCCAAGACTCAAAAGGCTGGAACATTATACTGAAACTGGGCTACCAACCGGGGAGAGGCCTCGGTGCACAATTACAAGGAATGACCAAGCCCATACCCAAGGGAAGAAAGATGGGCAGGAGAGGTCTTGGCTACAAAGAAACCGCATTATCTACGATGGGTGATTCTGGGCCACTCACCTGGGACTACCGTCAACACTTTGTCCGAGGGCCTCTCCAGCCCGGTACATTAGCTCTGCAGCCAGCTCCGTTAGAGAGAAATACAGTATGTCCGATTGCCAGTCCTCCGTCGGCACTAAAAAGGCCAGAACATGATATGCTTGATTATGGTCAAGACCTCTAGGGGTTATTTCATGAAGAAGACTGCCAAAAGAAGCAAGAGGTTCGGCTCATGCAATGGAGACCGAAGAAGCGGCCAGACGATGATCCACGGGAGGAGGGGAGCTCGCCAATTGTCTTTTCTTGGTCTCCCTCCCGCTTTTAATCTCTCCTCCAGCAATGGGAGTTCTTACCCCGTCTTCCTCCTATCATGGTAAATCCATCCTTCGTTGATCCGCCCGAGATTCTATTTGTTCCTTGCGCTTGCGGGCACTGCCCGCCCATTGATCTATCCACTCTATTCACTCCTCCTCCTCCCAACGCCCAACTCCACGAGATGTGGTTCTCATCTTCCGATCCCTTCTTTGACTGCATCTTCCCCGAGCTATTCCCTATGCAGCTCCCGCCTCCTCCATCTTGCTGTATAGTCTCTGCTGATCTCCAAAAAAAAAAACGTCAAATTCAAAATGGAGATTTCAGTGGAAGATTATGCTACCCTGTCTCCATCCTCATCCCAGGGGCACGAGTCCCCTGCTCCTTCCCTTCCACTAAGTCTCCTTTCTCCTAGGTTAGGATTAGGGTCTATCGAGTCTAGGGAAGTAGAATTAGTTAGATCTAAAGAAGTAGGGTCTTGTTCTAGGTCATCCAACCCTTCTTCCTCTGAGCCGCGCACGCTTGCGCGTCCTCCCAAATCTGTTCCTGATAGGTTCTTGCAAGACCTAGCTCAGCGCTGTCATGCCCTCTTAAAATGTCCAGAATTTATTGCTACGGCAATTACGATTGAGGATGAAGAAGAAATAGAAGGGGCGTGGGGCGATGACGGACTCGGCGTCTATGAAATCCTGGGTGAAAAAGATCCGGTTAATGAGGACAGCGACGTAGATGACACTGCTGATCTGTACGCGCAAGGACTTAAGAAATTTGACGAGCCGTCATCAGCAGTGGATGAACCTACGAAAGAAATCAATCTGGGAACCGAAGAAGACCCCAGGCCCATCATTATTGCTGCTAATCTCCCTCCACAAGTAGAAGAAGATTTGATCAAAGTTCTAAGGGAGTATAGCGATTCCTTCGCCTGGTCTTATGAGGACATGCCAGGTCTTGACCCCTCTTTAGTAGAACATCGACTCGTGCTTAAACCACGGGCAACACCGGTGAAACAACGGTCAAGAAGATTTCACGCCCACATGGCCTTAAGGATTAAGGAAGAAGTTGACAAGTTATATAAGGCCAGATTCATTAGAGTTGTCCTATATCCTCAGTGGGTGGCAAGCATAGTCCATGTCATCAAGAAGGATGGAAAGGTGCGTATTTGCATCGATTTCAGGGATCTCAATAAAGCATGTCCCAAGGATGATTTCCCGCTGCCTCACATTGATGTCTTGGTCGATAATACCGTCGGGTACGAGTCGTTGTCATTTATGGATGGTTACTCAGGATATAATCAAATCCGTCTCGCTCCAGAAGATCAAGAGAAAACCTCCTTCACCACGCCTTGGGGTACATATTGTTATATGGTTATGCCGTTCGGTCTGAAGAATGCAGGTGCCACCTATCAAAGGGCGATGATGGCCATCTTCCACGACATGATGCATATCTATATGGAAGCTTACGTGGATGACATTTTGGTGAAGTCAAGAACCAAAGAAGAACACCCCTCTATTCTGGCTAAGGTATTGCAAAGAGCTAGGGAGTACAAGCTTAAGATGAATCCGAAGAAGTGTGTATTCGGAGTCTCCTCAGGGAAGCTATTAGGTTTCATAGTGAGCAAACGGGGGATCCAGATTGATCCTAACAAAGCACAGGCCGTCATGGATATGCCTCCGCCTAAGAACATTACGGAACTTCGAGGATTGATCGGCCGATTGCAGTTCATTAGAAGATTTATATCCCAACATTCTCAAAGGTGCCGTCCATTTTATGAATTACTTAAGGCGGGGGTTAAGTTTGAATGGAATGAAGATTGTCAAAAGGCCTACGAGGACTTGAAGGAATATCTATCCAATCCCCCAGTTTTGCAACCTCCTGTCCCTGGGAAACCCCTAATCCTATACATCTCAGTTATCGAAGACTCCCTAGGGGCGGTATTAGCACAAGTAGACGATGAAGGGAAAGAGCGGGCTGCATATTACCTCTCTCGGTTATTCAACCCAGCTGAGTCCAGATACACCGCTATGGAGAAGACTTGTGCCGCCTTAGTGTGGGTAGCTCAGAAGCTTAAACACTATTTCCTTGCCCACCCAGTTAGGTTGATCTCTAGAATGGACCCGATTCGCTATCTCTTAGAAAAGTCTGTCCTTTCTAGTAGGTTGGCTCGCTGGCAGAGCTTCCTCTCTCAGTTCGACATCACCTTTGTTGTTCAGAAGGCGGTCAAAGGATATGCCATTGTTGAGCATCTCGCTCATCTCCCCATTCCTCACACCGATTCCATCTAGGATGATTTCTCAGATGAGCATCTTTCTGTTATCTCTCATCACCCCTTCTGGTCTCTGCACTTCGACGGTGCACTCAATTCTCAAGGCCGAGGGATCGGTGCTGTTCTGCTTACTCCAGAGGGGGTGACCATCCCCTTTGCTTATCAACTTCGGTTTCCTGCTACCAACAACATCGCTGAGTATGAGGCTCTCCTGGCTGGACTAAAGCACGCCTACCTCTTAGGTGCGCATTATTTAAACATTATAGGAGATTCTCAGCTCGTCCTACGACAAGTTCTGACCACTTACCGTACTCGTGACCCCAAGCTCAAGCCTTATCAAGATCTGGTCACGCTCCTTGCCAGGCAATTTCGTAAGCTGATCTATATCCATACTCCCCGTTCTCAGAACATTCTAGCTAATGCTCTAGCATCTCTTGCTTCCTCTCTATCTTTTCCTCTCAGTCGGAGCACTGAGACTATCATCATTCAGAGATTGGACGCACCCTCTCTTAAGGATCCTTGGTACATCAATCTTAGGAAATCTGTAGAGGCAAGAGCTGAGAAGGAAGATCTTAAGGAAGTATCTTTAACCGAGCTAGAAGAGATTCTGGACGAAGAAGAATTGCCTTGGTATCATGAAATCGAGTTGTTTTGTAAGGAGGGATTGTTCCCAGAAGGGGCAAATGCTGAGCAACGCAAGTCAATCAGAAGAGCCGCCGCAAGGTACACCGTTGTTGCAGGAGAACTGTACAGGCGCGCTACTAATGGGATGCTCATGAGATGCTTAGATGATGTTGAAGCTTGGAAGGTGGCTGAAGCAGCCCATTCTAGTGAGTGTGGGGGTCATGTCAATGGCCAGGCTCTAGCGAAGAAGATCCTAAGGCAGGGCTACTATTGGCCCACTCTAGAGGAAGATTGCTCCCTCTATGTCCGGAGGTGTCTTAAGTGCCAACTCCACGCTGATAAAATTCATTCTCCAGCTTCATCTCTCCATCCTATGACCGCTCCTTAGCCATTCTCTATGTGGGCCTTTGACGTTGTCGGCCCGCTCGGTGATCCTAATTCCCAAATCAAGCAGAAATCCTTTATCCTCACCGCCACTGAGTACTTCACCAAGTGGGCCGAAGCCGAGGCATACGCAGAGATCAAAGCTACAACGGTGTGCCGCTTTATTTTGAAGAATATCATCTCGCGGTTCGGAGTGCCAAGCAGCATCATCACCGACAACGGACCCCAGTTCGTTTCCCAAGAGCTTAAGGACCTATGTAAGAAGTTTAAAATTGCATTGCATCATTCATCTCCATATTATCCTCAAGGCAACGGCCAAGCCGAGGCCACTAATAAAACCCTTCTTAAAATCATCAAGAAAACATGTGAAGCTCATAAGTTTTCTGATTGGCCAGAAAGATTAGTGGAAGCTCTGTGGGCTTATCGCACCTCCGTCCGTACCCCTACGGGACAAACTCCCTATTTTCTTACCTACGGGATGGAGGCGGTGCTCCCATATGAGATCCTGATCCCTTCCCTTAGAGTGCAGCTTGATAAGGAACTTAATCTCGATGAACGTCGAGAGGCGTTGCTGGTTCAATTAGAACTCTTAGATGAGAAGAGGATGAATGCGGCCGATCATGTATCCGTTTATCAGAAGAGGGTTTCCGGTTATTTTCAAAAGAAGGTAATCGAACGTAAGTTTCAAAAGGGTGATATGGTTTTGAAACGAAAATTCATTCGGTCTGCAGGTCCTAGGTCTAAATTACAACCTAATTGGAAGGGCCGTTTGTCGTAAAAGAAGCTTATCCAGGAAATGCTTATCGTTTAGTAAACGCGGAAGGTGAGGAGCTCTCTCACCCCTGGAATGGGTTGTATCTTAAGCGTTTCTTTCCTTAGAGTCTAACCATGTGCTACCCCGGCAGCAAGATGTTCCTCCTTTCACTAAAGGAGTCCCGAGTGAGGCAATCACACACTACACGATGTCCCTGGTCAGGTTTTCCATGTTGAGAAAGGACAACGTTTCTCCTTGGCCATGCTTTGGGGGAAAGTCGAGGTCCCTGTCCGTTTCTTCCTTCAGCTAAAACCAGGGGCAAGAGGTGAATAAGGAGGCGATAACCGATCCAAACACCCTCACGAGAGGAGGTCTCAAATAGGGACAGTCCGTTATGACCTGACGCCACAAGAAACAAAAGAGACAGCGAAGGGGCAATCTCAATGACAAAATCAAAAGCATCACCTCAAAGTCGATATAGTATGAATTATGAATTCCAAAGCTCCAGAAAGGCAAAGCAAGAAAAGCTAGGCATGACAAGAGTGGCAGTACAGTTCCTCGCGGGACGTTATGAGCCCGGTCGCATGCATGCCTAGGGTGGATTAAGGTTCGATGACGGACTCAAAGCCCCGGCACAACAGACCAAATCTCTAATGGGTTATACGGAAAGGAAATCAAGTCTTAAAAAACTTCTATATCTGGCCTAAAGCTTACCCCTTGTATTCTATTTTTCTTTTAGGACCAAGATTAGTACCCTGGGTATGGCCCTGGCAGAAACACCGTCATGACAATTGGACCTTGTCCAGGGGCCGTCACCTTCTCTCACACCCACCCCCGGACTCGATATCAACAAGGAAGGGCTCACGCTGCTGGGGAAGCACTGGTTTTCCAAAATCCAAACAAATCAAATATTTTCAAAATCCAAACAAATTAAATATTTTCCAAAATTTAAAAAAATCAAATATTTTCAAAATCCAAACAAATTGAATATTTTTCAAAATTCAAAAAAATTAAATATTTTGAAAATCCAAACAAAATCAAACATTTTCTAAATTCAAAAAAAAATCGAAATACTTCCAAAATCCAAAAAAAACATCAAATATTTTCAAAACTCAAACAAATCAAATATTTTCAAAGTCTCACAAAAATCAGATATTCTCCAAAACCCCCGAAAAACACCATCATATGCATTGCATTATTTTTATTATGTTGTTTTCGCCTATTTAACAAGGCTCCACCCCTTGACCAAATATTAAGAAACGGTCATTATCTAACTTGCTTCAAGGTAAGGGGTTGAGTCTAAGAGCAGATCTAACTTGTTTCATGTTTAAAGTGTGCGCAGAACACAGGATCAAGATCAAAGTGAGAAGCTCACAATTATGCAGATTCAAAGGCTGTAACGCGTCATCACCAGGCCGCTACAGTCATCCAACGGTCATTTCCTTACCATCACTCCTCTTCTTGCATAAGCTTTCTTTCTTTCAGCAGCCATCATTCTAACGGCCAGGGTTATGACCGCTACTTACTCTAACGGCCTGAGTCTTGACCGTTACAGCTCTCAGAGAACAGGGTTCTTCGTGCTTCCATTCTGACGGCCTATCGTCAGACCGTCGTTTATTTATAACGGCCCAGTGCACATCCGTTACATACTCCAGAGGCTCTGCCTGTTCACATCATTCCAGACGGTCAAGCCACAAAACTCTTGCTCATTCAACTAAGACAATCTCATCTCATTCAATCAGGCTTAATGAAAAATGAATTCACAAAATTCCAACTCTTTGTCATACAAGCAACAGCTCTCATGAATAAAAAAAAAAATCAAGCTACATTCAGTTTTTTATCTGCAAGAGGGCGGATCTTCCTCAACTCTTTCACGTAGCCTCGGCGTGCTTCGTCGTTCTCTTCAACTTCTTCTTGCCACAGGCGCACTTTGCTGATCTCCCACATGGTCAGCATGTTCCGGATCGCTCTTTCATCCTCCTCGGTCCCCATCTTCCTAGATAGAAGGGGAGGGTAGTGTGATAGTGCAGGAGCTTGGGTTCTTGGAAGTCCGATCTGAAGATGGCACCGGTGCGGGTTGTAGATCGTCATTGTAGTGTTCCCCACTAGCTGGAGGTCCAGGCCTTGACGCCGCGGTATTGTAAGAGGAGTGCTTCGAAGGATTCTTGGTCGCATATTGAACTTGTCTATTGGCAAAGTGTTGAAGAAGAGGCACCATTCATCCCGAGTTCTCTTATCCGCCGTCTTGCATTCAACCTGTGAAGAGTATCCAAATGCTCCTCCAATGAAGAAGAGAGGGTGGCTCCCGAAGATTCGGCTGGCTGAAGTTATGTCTTCCTTTGGTTGGAATTTGACTCTCACTTCTATCCAGCACTCAAGGAGTATCATGGAGCCAAACAAAGGTCCTCCTAAGCAAGTCGAGCTGAGTCCTTCATAGAGGTATGAGAGGATCGCTTGAGAGAGGGACATTCCCCGCCACAACCCACTAATAATGCTGAGGTTTTGGATATCTAAGAGGTGGTCAGTTGTGGTGAAAAGGAAAACTCCGCACAAGCAAACCGCCCCCGCCTTGGCTATTGCCTCGTGTCTCTCCCACTTGTTTTTACAATGGGACACTATCCATTGTGCCAAGGGTATCAAGTGAATGTGGTATGGGCTGATCATGGTCCTCACATCCTTCGGATTATGGATGAAATCGCTTAAGATCAAGGATGGGTCAATAGGCTCGATTATGTAGCAAACCCGGTCTTCATCCCCCGCCTTAGTCTTAGGGAGGGCTAGGTAGGTCTCTACCTCTTCTAATAGGACCGTTGCTTTGAAGGAAGGGAAGATGAAGGTATGAGTTTGTGGATGCCATAGCTCTACAAGAGCTGAAATACTTGGCCAATCTAAAGATAATTTTTGGAAGTTTTTTCCTAAGACCAAGAGAGGTTGAAGGTGCCATGCTTTAAGGATTGATGTGACTTCTATAGGGAGTGCCTTTACCATGGGAGCCACCCACTTCAAATTTGAATAGCATTTTGGGCCAGGAAGGGGCTTAAGAAGGAGAAGAAGAAGAAGTCATGAAAGGAATTGAAGTGCAGAAAATTCTGAACTTGGCTGGGTTATTGGGACTTACCACCCTTTGAGCATTAGAGCTTAGGTGCTTGGGAATCGAAGTTAGCCGTTGAAGCTCTCTGTGTTCCTTTCTTGCGGCCTTAGGTCCGATGTAGACCTTCTCCTCCATAGCCATCACCTCAAAGCTTCTCTTCATCTTGATTTCTGCCTTTAGGAGTGGTCTTTCAGCCCTAGAGCAGAGGTTTTAGCAAAGCTATGTTTTTTGGTTGAGTTTCCAAGTTTTAAAGGCTTGATTTTGGTTTTAGAAGGATAAGACTTGAGTTAGGAGACCTTATCTTCAATCTAGATAAGTTCTAGTGGGAGATTAAGTGGATAAATCTCGAGTTTAGGCTCTCACGGCTCACTCCGTCTCGGAATACAACTTAGGCTCCAACGGTCTATCGTGGGACCGTCATTTGCCTCTGACGCACCAGAATGGGACCGTCGCATTTCCTGTAGGTTCAAGTTTGCCTGATCATGTTCTGTGAAGTTTGGCGGTCTAGCGTTTGACCGTCGTTCTTTCGTAACGCGTGAACCCTGAGCCGTTACACCCTCAGCCGTTCAGCTCCTTGGCTTCTGGGCTAAACATTTCCCGAAGGTCTTGGTCAGGACCGTTGCTTCACCTCGACGAGTCTCCTTTGGGCCGTCGCATTTCCTGCTAGTTGCCCTGCAAACCATCGCTCTGCCATGATCAACGGTCTAGCATTAGACCGTTATTTGTCTTTGACGCGCCTTCCGTTGACCGTCACTTTTCCTGCAACCCCAGCTACAATTTGACTAGTCATGGTTAACGGCCCTTATCCAGCGCATTATTTGATTATGACGGTCTGTACCTGGACCGTTACATTCTCTACTGCTGAATTAAGGCTATTCTTCCTGCCCTTGCCTAGACCTAGCAGTCTTTCACATTTTACACCTCCTTCTCCACACATTCTCATGCACAACTGTTTTCATTCTTCACATACATGCATTCCTACACATGCATTCATACACACATCTTACACATTCATCATCACATACAATCATTCATTTGTTTTTTGGCATTTCACAAACACACATTCCTGCACAAAATAACAAAAGACCAAAAAGAAATTTCATTTTTCACTCCATTTTTCTATATAAGTCATGTACAAGTGATAACATAAGGCAAAGAAAAAAAAATATATATATATCACTCGGCCGACTTATCTCCCGGGCCGCCATCACTATCTCTGGTACCCTCGGGCTGCCTGGCTGTTGGTCCCATGGCGCTGTGCTCACCCTCTAGCTGTCGTCTCTGGTGCTCCTCCTCATTCCTCCGATGGCCGGAAGAACTGGTAAAATACCCGCGAACTCCGCTGATAGGGGCCACGCTCTGGCTCCGGCTGCTCGTCCCCGACTTCCTCCCTAGAAGCCGGAGTGCATCCTTCAAGGCCCCAATCGCGCCCTTCATCTCGAAGGTCTGCACTCGGAACTGATCTCGCTCACCTCTTACATGTGCGATGTCAGCCCTGAGTCGCTCCACCTCTCCGTCATCCGGGAGTCGCGGGGTCTCCGCTCACAATCTGGCCATCTCCGCCCGCACAAGCTCTGTTTCTGCTCGGGCTCTCTCCGTCTCGGCCCGGCTTTTCTCTATCTCCACCTGGAGACGCTCTGCCTCCGACCGAGCCTGCCTCGCCTCGGCCACTGCTGCGGCTACCTCTCTCGCCTGTAGATTGCATTTCATATAGTTAATCATAAGGCATTTAATTGGCATCATCATGAGCATAAGCATTTTAGCATCTTACCCGCTCTGCGAGGGTGGCCTCCGCCTCCTCGGCCCGGGCAACCGCCTGAGCAAACACGGCATCCTACTCTGCCTTGCCTCCCGCAGGCTGAGAGGAAGACGATGGGGCATCCGGTCCCGCTCGTTGGGCTCTTTCGGCCCGCTGAATTTAGAAATCATGGTTAAGAGTCATGATTAATCACATTAAGCATCATAATCATAATCATTTAAGTTTAAGTTTAGAGTCTCACCAGGAGCTCCAGGGCGGTCCGGTACTCGTCCCGCTGCTGGATGGTGGAGTGAAGTAATCCCTCCAGCTCGGCTATCCGTCCCTCAGGGTCTAGCTGCATTTAGAAAGCATGTGAGTCATTTACATATAGCATTGCATTTTTTTGCATATAAAGAGTTTAAGGTTTAGAATTGCATACCGGTCGTCGGGTACCTCGGTACACCCGGTCACCGTAAAGTCGAGCGAAGGCCTTCAGGTATGCCTCATCGCTCTCGTCTCGCTCCTTCACCGCTCGGCCCCATCTGTTCCAGTCATGGACGTACTTCACCTTCTGGGCGCACCAATTCACGTTGCCACTGATGCCCCTTGCCGACTTGCCTGGGTGGTCATCACTGTGGCGTGGAAAGGTCACCTCGGGCTGGTGTAGTCCCCGAGTCCGCAGGATTAGCCTGTAGTGCAGAGGCTCGATGATATGGATGCAATGCAACCATATGTCTCGTCCCCTGTACGACAAGGCCGCCTTCACCCACGGCTGACCCGTGTAACCCTCGCCACGGTACGGGGTCCATCTCACCTGAAAGCATTCAGTCCATTCATTAACATTTTTTGAAATATTGACAACATGTAGAAGCATTTAATAAAGCATTTAAAGGCGTGTAAAAGCATTTAAAAGCATGTAGAAGTCATTTCGAGTTCTGGACTTACCGACGTATGTGGGTAGGAGTCCAGGTCGTCCTGGATCGTCCGGGTCAGTCTGATGATCGACCCTGTGTCCCTCGCTACCGTCCATCGCCTCGCGATCGGGATGCGGCCGGGGTGGAGTAGTGTGCCTCTCCCGATGCCCGGGAGATACATGTAGCTCTAGATCTACATTTTAGAAATCAAGTCAGTCAAATTGCATAGTCATTTGCATGACATTTTTTTGAATAATATAGAAAGCATTTAAATTGCACTCACCTGCAGAAAAGGCGAGAAGCCGCCCAGCGTCGTCTGTCGATCCGTCGTGCTGAGGGACCCGAACAGGAATGCCAGCACTGCTGCTCCCCATGCATATCTCCCGACTCTGTGCAAGTTTTCTATCATCGGAAGCAGTCTGTAGCTGATGACATCCGCTCGAGTCGTGAAGAGGAGCTTCCCGAATAGCAGCATCAGGAAGCGTCGCAATACTTTATCTCCCTCAGGTCCTGCCTCCACCGCCACGTGAGGGCGCACCTGGTCTATCACTCTACCCAGATGCTCCTCTGGTAGCTCTCCTACGGCGATCGCTGCTCCTCTCAACCCCAAGCTCTCCTGTAGTACTGATCTCGAGAGTTGAGATGAGGACTGTCCCGGCCTGATCAGATCCAGTCCGAGCAGCTGCTGTGCCATCTCCCGGTAGTCACCGTACGTCCATCCTGTCACTGCAGCTCCGTGGACTCGCAATCCCGCTATCCTCGCCATGTCTTCTAGTGTGGGGATCATATGGCCCCACGGGAAGATGAAGGCTCTACTGACTGGGTCCCACCTCTCGTGCAAGGCGTACAGTAGTGGCGTGTCCATCCGGATCACCTCGATGCTGAGCACCTTGGCGAATCCCATCCCGGCCAGTCGTTCTCTCTGGAAGTCGGGCAAAGCCTGGTACACTGCCCGGATCTGCAGCCAGGAGATCCGCATTCTTCTCTTTCCCTGCATTCATGTAGATCATTGGTTAGTCAATTGCATCATAAAATCATTGCATAAACATTTATAAAATGAAAACGAAACAAAAATTCAGAAATTGGAAAACCTAAAAACAAATTTTGGTCTCTGGTAGATGTAACGGCCCTGGGGTGGGGCGTTACTTGGCTCTGACGCATTCTGGGTAGTGCGTCAGGCGTGTGACGGTCGCTGGTAGGACCGTCACATCGTCTGCCTTTGGTGTTTTCCCTTTTGCATTCCCGTTTTGCTTCCCACCTTGGCCAAATGGCCTACAAGCAATCCTAATGGGTTTGTGGACCCATTTCTACCCCCAATCCTACATGCATCCATAATAAAACATAAAAAAATAAAAATTTTGAAATTAGGGCGAGGGGACCAACCTCATGGTCCATGCCCCTTCTCCTCTTCTTGGCTGGTTCTGTGGGCTCTTCTTCACCCAATGGGGCTTCTTCTTGGTCCTCTGCAGCCGTGGGAGCTTCCTCTTCCTCCCTTGGATCTCTTCTCGCTGTTTGCTCTTCTTCCACCGGCGGGATGGCCTCCCGTTCTAGCCAACGGTGGAACTGCCGTATTGCCTTCCTCTTTCCTCTCTCCCTCTTCTTTGGTGGCGGCTGGGATGGCTCGTCGCCGGCCATTGGAGCGGTGGGGTTGGTGGTCGCCGGAGGGTTTCTCGGTTGAGGGTTTTTTTTTTTTTGGTGTTGAATGTGGAATGAATGGGCCATGACCGTTCGGGTTTTATTTTTTTGAACGCTCAGGAAATGTAACGGTCTATCGACCGACCGTTACATCCTTCTGACGCGTCTGTCTTCGTCCGTTACATCTGTTGGCCCTGTTTTATTGAAGAATGTGAACCGCCTGGTTCTTGACGGCCCAATGCTGGTCCGTTATTTGGTGTGACGCCCTTACACTAGACCGTTACAAACTTGCAAGTTTCTTGATGAATTAAATGGTCTAATTGATGTCAAAATGATTCCATTTTCCTTCCATGTTGTTCATTATTGATGCCTCTCGCACGTACAAATAGTTATGCCTTGATTCATGCTCATATTCATATTTATTTATGGCTAACCTATCTTTCATGAAGGAAGTTATGATCAAACATCACGCCTTGCCGATCGTCAGGCAGGTAAGTCAGGTATTGTATCTCGTTCCATTATCCTTTAATGCCTTACTATATGTTATCTATGATATATTATCTCGAGAACCGGCTGGTCATTCATGTGTTCCAGGATCTGATGTTCCCCTTAAACAAAAATGATGATGATCTAAGTTCACAAGTTTAATCGTTAGATAGGCCGTTAGGTTGGAAAAATTTGGGGACGATGGTTCTATCTTGCACGCCGTGGTTGTAGATGGTGTCCTGACCCTGGTTTCTCCAGCTTAGCAATATTATTCTCGAGTATCTTTGTTATTTTATTTTTCTTTGCATTCGTTTTAAAGATTTCTTTTTCTTTAGCCCAGCATGCATCATACGTATTCTTTAAGCATTCGTGAACTTCATCTGTCCCAGGTGTCTCAATGATGGTGAATGGCTATGTTCTTAATCTCGAATGAAGGAGAATTATTCCACTCCGAATTAGAGGGTTTCCTTCGATCTCTCGCTTGATTTGGTTGGCTGAAGATTCCTGTCTGGAGTTTAGTCAGTTCTCTTTCCTATCCGTTGCCTCCGGCGGCTAGCCGTGTTTCCTTTCCTTAGTTGTTAGTTCCTCCAGACATGCGTCCTTTAGTTGGCTATTTCCTTATGATCAGTTCGAAGTTTTCCCAGAAAATTCCTATCGCTTGTTGGTTGAGAACGGGTGTCGTTTTACCTTAACGCCCTCTTTTTGATCCACTCCGCTTCACTTCCGCTTCATCTCCATGTTCCATTTTGCTTTCGCTTCACCTCCGCTCGCTCCTCTGCAAAGAGGACGTTAAGGAGGGGCATCTGTTGACACCCGTTTTATGACCAATAAGTCGGGTCATCTCTTTATTCATTATATATGATGCTCCGAGTTGTTCACTCTTCATCGAGTCTCTTTATTTAGTTGAAGATCATTTCTTGGGTCTTGGCTCTTTGATCGGATGTGGCTCTTTGTGGCATTTCATTTTGACTAAAGCTTAGCAAAACCTTCATTCCTTCTTTTAAACTCCATTGACAATAACGGTTTGTCCCAGGCGCATTTCTTCCTTCTAACGGATGGGTCCTGTGCCATTGCTTCTTGAAGAGTCCTGAAGCTTAAAGTCTTGTTCCAAAGCTTATCCTTTGGCCTATATGTAGAATATAACGGTCTGTCGTGCAGCCGTTGTTTCGTTCTGACGCCCTATGTCTTGGCCGTTGCTTTCTTTACAGAGTCTTATTGTTTTGATCTTCTTCCTGTTGATCTTATCTCTTTGGGATAAGGTTGAAAGTAACGGATGTTCCTTGATGCGTTATTTCACTGTGGCGGTCTGTCGTGCAGCCGTTACTTCCTTCAGAGAGTCCTAGCAGTTCAGGCCTTTTCTCTGCTACTCCGTGGTCGAGATAAGAACTTGGATTGACGATATCTCTTCCAAATCTGATCCTCAGGACCTTCTGTTTGATTCTATGGACTCTTGGTGATATTATCTTCAAGGATTTACTAAGAGTTATCCCTTTATCTTGTTGGATTTTCCTCTGCTCGACCTGAGGGTTTGAGGGTCTATAAATAGAACCCTTGACTTCATAGTTCCGAAAGGGGGAAATTCTGGAGTTTGCGTCGAAGTGCTGCCGCATTTTAGAGCCACGTTTGATCAAGGAGAAGTGCTTTCCACGTTCGTTTGCTGCCTGGTGAAGGGAGTATCTGTTCCTTTGGTTCTTAAAGTTCATCATTGCATATTGAGTTTCTTTCCATCTCCCTTTCATCATAAGCATTCTCCCACTTCCTTCTCCATGTTTTTCACTGTTCTTCATCATGCAAACATCCTCCCAATCTTGTAAAAACGCCTAGAGGGGTTAAAAAACCAAAACCTCCCGGTATTTCCCTTTCCTTTTGATGATATTGTGTTTATTGAAGAATTGATGCTATATTGTCTAAAGGGCTAATTTGGGTTATTTGTTCTTGTTCTCTACGTCTTTGGCAGGTTTACAGGTCCACCAGCACGAGGCCGAAGTCTTCTAGCCGGCTGGAAGAGTTGGAGTTAAAAGGATTCACGTTTTGCTACTGCAGGTTATTTGACGGTCTTGTGCAGGCGCGTAAGATTCTTCCAGCGGTCTATCGAGCGACCGTCACTTCCAAGTGACGCACAGGGTTCTGGCCGTTACTTTCAGCTGACCTGCAGGTCTTCTTTGATCTTTCCTCTCCCGTGGGTGGGTGCTTCATCCACCTATTTCCAAGGTATTTTCAGGTCTTTGGCTTGTTTTTACTTTGGTGGCGATCACATCTTTCTTAAGTATTGGGCATTAGCTTTCTCTTTCGCATCTCATATCTTTTATTTCTTTGCTTGTTTCATCCCTTGCGGTGTGTTTCTATTTACTCCTTGCTCCACGCCCCGGCGTGTGTTTTTCCTTTATTCTTTAGCTTAGTTTGGTTGAGATAGCATGCCCATGCTACAGCTTGCTTTGGTTGCCTAGGTTCATGATCACATGTTCATAGGTTGAGTGCAGATCTTTGATTATTTGCTTGTCATCTTACTACATATCATCATTAAGATCCCAAGAAAAAGAAGATAGAGAAGCAAAAATAAAATCAACAAGGTTGACTCGGGATGAGCGGCCCCGCCGTGTACTTCCCTAGCCTCGATCGGCTGCGATCGAGCCGCTACATCCAGCGACCCTCCAGCCTCGACCAGCTCAGACCGGGCTCCTCCGACTAGCGCCCCCTCTGCTTTGCTCGGCACCCCAGCATCGGCCATGATCTGATGCGGGATGACTACGAGACTCGACGCGGACGGGTTGCGACCTTGGACTCTAAAGGACGACTCGGCAAACAAGACGACGCAACCAGCAATGACACTAAAACATGGCACCGAACGAGCTCCTGAAGAGGTGGTCATGCCCCAAACAAGAAGCACTAACTCACGGTCATCCCCGGTGAGGGAAACATTGCGATCGTGCACGGTTGAGAAACCGACTTTGAGACTCGGGTGGTCGGCTCACTCTCATGCTCGGAACGAGTCACAGGACGGGTCTCGCACTCACAACTCACAACGGTGATTAATATATAGCAAGCTAATAAAATATCCTACTCACATGTAGCAGCATTTAGAATACATACTAGCTAAGCAAAATATGACAAAAGGGGGTGGCGAGTGTACCTCCACGCTCGGGGCGTGGGAAGACTTCCCGGCCGAGATCCGGAACTCCCGGTACAACAATAATTAATAATTACAGAAATAATGCTAAAGCCCACTCCACGCAGGGAGGTAACAGGCAACACGTGGGGTCCGGGAGCACCACTCTTGGGTTGGCGGGTAGCAGTCGGTGGCGCTCGGGCGGACGCGGTCCGCCGGTTCAACTCCATTCACCCTGGCCCGTAGGATGGCGCGTGAGAACCACTGCTGATACGGCGACGTCCGGGACGGCTCCGGGCTGCAGCGACTGGCGGGGACGTTCCTGGAGTGTCCCGGGTCGATCCCCGGGAGCGGCGGTCACCGGAGTGGAGGCGGGTAATTTCTTGGGAATTATATCCCAAGACTGTCCCGCAACTGTGTTTCTATCCAGATCTGCACGCTCCGGTGAGATCAGCTGGTACACTCAACTCCGACGTCGGATCGGGACACAAAAAGTACCGTTGGAAAGAGGAGTCGAACTCCTACAACATATCAGAACTACAGACTCGTCCAACGGTTGGATTGAAAATGGGAGTGACTTTAAAATGACTGAGCACACTGTCCTGAAATATAGAACATACTAGATAGAACTTAACCTCCCTGATCAAGGGCTTTGACCATGGATCAAATGGGCGAATTAGGACTGGGGATTTTTATGGTGGGTAGAGAGGAGGGTTACGGAGATGCAGATAGCTCTTTTATGAGATTTGGACAACATTTGATGGGTGAGACAAATCGGCTACTAAGATCTATCCCGCAGACCTGCACACAGGCCGATTTTGGGGAAGATAAACAAGTGGCTGGGAAATGGCCTAAACAAGCTCTGATCGACTTCAAATTTAAACTGGGCATGGCCTAAGATGAGAGAAACCTACCCTCAAAGTTTCGCGATGATCCAACGGTCGGATCTCCCGTACCGGACCTTTTACCGAGCTACTATCCTGCAACTCTGAGTTTGGGGCAGCAGGATGAAGACCGGCTTGTGGTGGCTCACCAGCGGCACGAACGGCGACGGCGGCGGTGGTGAACGTTCACAATAGATATATGAATAAGGAAAGAGGAAGAGATTTGAGGGAGGTAGAAGATCTAGGATCAGATCTGGAAGAGATTGGAGGTGGGAGGAGGAAGAACACCAAGAACACCAAGGGGAGAGGGGGGTGCACACCAAGTAATTTTCTCCAATATTTTCTCATTAGTTCCACCAAAATACAATGAGAGACTATAAGTATTCAAACCCTAGACCTAGCCAAAAGACCTAGAATACCCTTGGTCAAGGGTAGGTGGGAGGGTATGATAGGGAAAGGAGACTTATGGGATTTGTTTAATCCCACATGGGGGACAAGCATGGGGGACAAGGAGGGGACACCCCCTTGATTTAAGGGGAGGGAATCTTGACTTCTTTCCCCCTTTGTCCCCTTGGTCCAATGCTCCAAGTATTAGGTGGACTATGGGCCAGCCCTCATGGTCCCTAGCAGCCACGTGGCCCAATGGGAGAGAGGGTGGGGTCTCTCCAGGCCCAAGTGGTTAATTTACAAATAAACCCACTAACTTAGCCTAATTAAACACACCAAATGCAAAAGTATAAAAACAAATACAAATACAATACTCTCAAAATAAATACAGAATAATGTCAAGACTCTGATGGAAGCTCCATGCTGTCGCCCAACCACAAGGATGTCGGCGTGTGGCGCGTCTGCTACCGGCGGGTAGCTCTGGTGTCCCCACCAATTCTCCCTGGGTGGGAGAAACTCGACCCTGTCGAGTAGGCGTCAGGGTCACTCTGATATCGCTTTTGCAGATCTGGATCTATCCTCTGTAGCTCTGTCCGAGTGATCCACGTGTCCTCGGACGCGGGCCGCCGCCTCCAACGCATCAAATAGCGTTGGTACACTCCGTCTCGAGTAGTCGTTACCTACTCATCTAGTATACATGCTATTTGCTCTCGCTGCTGAGGTAACAAGACTGGAGGTGGACACTCTAGGGTGGTGTCACTCATAATGGGTGGAGACGGCTCAAAGGGCTCACTTGGTATCACCGCTGGGTCCCTATAAGCGACTAGATCTGAAACATTAAAAGTGGAGCTAATCCCGTAATCCTCTGGCAAGTCCACAACATATGCATTTGATCCGACTCGCCTCACCACTCGAAAGGGACCAGCATCGCGAGCGTGCAACTTGTTCACGGATCCTGAGGGAAAACATTCAGGTCTGACCCTAATCATAACATAATCGCCCTCCTGAAACTCATGGTGGTGCCTGTGGGCATCATCCAACTCCTTGTATCGTGCGTTGCTGGACTCAATGTGACGATGTATATGCTCATGCAACTGCCTAATATGAGTGGCAAAGGACTCAGCTGACTCAGACACACGGGACTGAATGGGAGATGGGACCAAGTCTATAGGCTTCCTAGGTCTACGGCCAGTGACAATCTCAAAGGGGCTCATGCCTGTAGACCTATTGACCAAATCGTTGTAGGCAAATTCTACTAAGGGTAAGACAAAATCCCAATCCCTGACTCGATCTCAGACCAGACACCTAAGAAGATCCCCCAAACTTCTATTGACAACCTCAGTCTGACCATCGGTCTGGGGGTGATATGCAGTGGAGAATTTCAATTGGGTGCCCATCATGTGCCATAGGGTCTTCCAGAAATAGCTAGTGAAGCCCACATCCCTATCGGACACTATAGTGCGTGGGAGTCCGAACCTGGAGACACAATGTGAAAAAAATAGACGGGCAACTCTAGGGGCATCCGAGGTTTTGGGGCATGGGATGAATAATGCCATCTTGGAGAACCGGTCGACAACCACAAAGATCGAGTCATGCTTTCGGAGGGTGCGGGGCAATCCTAACACAAAGTCCATGTTAATGTCATGCCATGGACTATCCAGGATGGGAAGGGGAGTATAGAGGCCGGTATTTTGCTTCCTCTGTTTGGCCATAGCACAAGTGCAGCATTGGGCCACAATACGAGCAACATCCCTCTTTAGGCTAGGCCAATAGAATCGATGCTCAACCGCCTCTATGGTCTTGTTCCGGCCAAAGTGGCCAGCAAGACCTCCCACGTGCATCTCCCACATAAGAAAGTCACGAACAGAATTCCGTGGGATGCACAACTTGTCACCCCGGAATAGGTGACCCTCCTATAGCACAAACTCGCTATAATCGTGCGAGGGACCAGCCCGAAGGACGGCATAGATCGGACCAAAGTCCGGACAGTCAACATAAGCATCCTTCAACCTCTCTAGCCCTACCACCTCCATACTCATGGTGCTCAACATCATCACCTGACGACTCAGTGCGTCGGCCACCTTGTTCTCCGCCCCTGCCTTGTGCTTAAGCACAAAGGTGTACTCCTAGAGATATTCCACCCAACGACTGTGACGAGCGTTCAGCTTTTTCTGGGTATGGAGGAATCGTAAGGCCTCATGATCAAAAAAGATGACAAACTCCTGGTGCAAAAGATAATGCCTCCAATACCTCAATGCCTGGACGACTACGTAAAATTCTTTATCATATGTGGAATAGCACAGTTTGGCATCATTAAGCTTCTTGCTAAAGAATGCAATGGGGTGGGACTCCTGACTCAACACTCCACCTATCCCCACTCCAGAAGCGTCACAGGTGACCTTAAACACCTTAAAAAAATTAGGTAGTGCAAGGATATGTGCCTGGGTCATGCGCTCCTTAATGTCCTGAAATGCCGTGGCTGCGGCTTTAGTCCATACAAATGCCCCCTTCTTTCTGCAATCAGTGATCGGGGCAGTAATGGAACTGAAGCCATGAATGAAGCGACGATAGAACATCGCTAAACTATGGAAACTCCGGACATCGTGGAGTGTGCGGGGCTCGGGCCACTCCCTGATGACCCTAATCTTCTCCGAATCAGCGAAGACTCCATCTCTCGACACAATGAACCCGAGAAAAATGATCTGATCAGACATGAAAGTACATTTCTTCGGGTTGGAGAATAGACTCTCTCGCCTCAACATAATGCAAACCTGTCTAAGATGGTCTATGTGGTCTTCCCTAGTACGGCTGTAGATAAGAATGTTGTAGCAACCCTGATAAATTAAAGGGATAAAATCTTAAATAGATTAAAAGATTCAACCCAATAATAAAGGCCCAACATATATATATATATATATATACTTAAAACACACAGGTCATAGGTAATTAACGCATCCGATCAAGTCGTCATTTTAATTGAAGACTGTCAAGCAGGCGCTAATTTAAGAATTGACGCCCCCGTGACAGGCGTTATATAAGGAAATTGAAGACTGTGTACAGAGGCGTCATTTTAAAATAACGCCCCAACCTTAGGCATCATTTCCAAACCGAACCGTTGGTGTTTGGTTCGAACAGGGATGTTATCTGGGTAAGTTTTGATGAGGGAAAGGGATCGATACGTGGATATTTAAGTTTAGTAAAGATTCTACATAGAAATTTTTAATCCTAATCGAACTCCTAGAACCCAGTAGGATTCCTTCCCCTATAAATACCATCCCCTCCATCGAACCCATGTTGACCCTATTTGCCAAAGACATCCTATTGTTGCGACTCGTCTTCCTCTTGCTGCTAACTAGAGCGTGAAGAACATAAAGAAGTTCTTCAACTTCTTCCTTTTCCTCCTTCTATGTAGGAAGGGCATCGTCCTCTTCATCCTGCCGTGGACGTGGAAGGACCTTCGTCCTCTTCTTCTTCCTGCGCTGCCGTTCTTCGGCTGCTTTGGTGTTGACGTGGGAAGCCTCTGCTTCTCTATTTTTTTCTCGAAGGGGCAGCTGCGTTGATGCTCTTGCCATCTTCTTCTTGCTGAAGGAAGGCCGCCGTCTTCCTTGGGTTTTTCTACTGTGCGTGAAGCTATTAGCGGCTGAAGCATACGTTCTTTTCATATATTACGGCTGCTGTTGTTCTATCTTCGGCTGTTGAAGCTGCTGTGTTTCTGTTAATCATCATCCTGCAACTTCTTCCGAAGGGTGATTACTCTTGATATATTGGCTATTCGTTACTCTGCTGAAAATAGAGTGTTAGGTTCGGTGCAAGTATTCAGAGGGGGGGTGAATGAATATAGCCTATAAAAACTTTCACCCAATATAAAATTTCACTCAATTAGAATTTCACTCACTCAACAGATTAAACACTTAGAACAAAATCTGATCAAATCATCTAATAAACCTATGATCAAACACTTGGAGCGCCCCTATGCAAACATCTAGCGGAAGCAAACCATAAGCAATCAAACCACAATGCAAGAGGGGTTTTTAGGTGGTTCGGTCCTGCAGACCTACATCCACCCCACACTCAACCCGAGTGTGGCTTCCTGCTGACTCACAGCTTGAACAGCTGGGCATCATAGCTTGCCTCCACTGGGCAATACAGCTTAGCCATCACTGACTCACAGCTTGAACCCACTGGGGATTACAGCTTAACCCGTCCGAGACCAAGTCTCGCCAGCTGAGGATTACAGCTTTACCTGTCCAGTGGAGACCTCCACTGCATCCGCTGACAAACAGCTTGATAAGAAAGTATAAAAAGAAAACAAGAAAAGATGGAAACACAGCAACTAAAGGCTGAACAATGAAGCACGAAATATAGCTCTAATAATGAGCAACCTCAGATCTGGTTTTGAACCAAAGATCTGAGGAACGAACTCCTTCTCTTCCTCTCTCTCTCTCTTCTTCTTCTTCACACTCTGCTCGAGCTCTCTATCTCTTTCTCCTTCTTCTGCTCTTCTTTCACTCTCTACACTTCTCTTCTTTTCTTCTCTCTCTGTCTGGATCGTGGAAGCTCTCTCTTCTTTTTCCCTTTTTCTTCTCTCAGCTTCTGCTCTCTGCTTTTTCTTCTCTTCTTCTGCTCCCAGGCTTCGATCACGATCAGCCTCCATCTGAAGACGAAGGCTCCAATATATACCAGCAGCAGTAGAAAGATAGGGCGTGTGCTTCCCACGCCTTCCGTCCAGAAGATTCCTCCTCGGATCACGTGCTCAGTACCCACCTCAGATCACGTGTTAGGTGCCAGCTTCAGGTCACGTGCCCATTCATCAGTACGCTCAGCAACTGGAGTTAGATGGCGTCAACCCACTTGCTCCAAGGAGTTGATGCACCCTTCAGAGATCTTCAACCCTTTTTAACTGCTACGTCGACGCTTCCAACCCGTGGCGTTGACGCATTGATGCGTTCCAGTGAGCAGGCCTTCAGCAGATAGACGTGCTACATTGACGCTCTCAGCATGCTGCGTTGACGCATGGAGCTGCAGCGTCGATGCTGCCAATGTACTCCAGAGGCTGCAATAAGGGATACTTGAACTGCTGCGTCCACGCTACTTGATCAATGCGTTGACGCACCAGAGTAATCCACAAGCTTCTTTCTTGATTGTTTGAACTACTGCATTCACGCCACTTGAAAAGGCGTTGACGCATTGGTGTGTTCCAGCAGCGGAAATTGGATGGCTTCAGCCCTCTTGCTTTAAGGGGTTCATTAGCCTCTTCAGTCCCTGTCAGACAGATGAAACGAAGTCATCAGTTCTAAGTTTATGCATTGCATTGTATAGACTTGCTGTGAAGGTAAAGGCTACAGCAATGTAGAGACTTCAGACTGCAGGAACGTGTGAACAACCAATGTGTAGACTCTTCAATCGACAGGCTTTGAAGCACAAAGGCAATGTATAGACTTTGCCTTAAAACGAATGTAAAGACTTAGAATCAAAGAGGCGTTGTGTAGACTTTGAACCAGTGTACAGACTTGGAAGCTTGAGCCAATGAATAGACTTGAGACGCTTAAGGCGATGTACTGACTTGTTGAGGCTCAAGCGGTGTACAGACTTCGAAGTTCCACTGTGGATGTACAGACTTGATGGAGCGAAGCGATGTGTAGACTTGAAGCTTCTGAAGCAATGTACAGACTTCAAAGATCACTGTGGATGTACATACTTCATGGAGCGAAGCGATGTGTAGACTTGAAGCTCCTGAAGCAATGTACAGACTTCAAGGAAGTTGGCGAGTCAATGTACAGACTTGATGAAGCGAAGCCAATGTACAGACTTAATGTGTAGCTGAAGCCTTGAACGTAGGAATAGGCTGGAGTGTATAGACTTCAGGCTTCAGAATCGAATGTTCAGACTTCACCTAAGAAACATAGGGAAAGTCCCCAGTGTATAGACTTTGCCTTGAGCGAAAGGTAAGTGATGAATGTATAGACTTTCACGATGTGTAGACTTGAATATGTGAAAGCTAAAGTGAAAGAGTGTATACACTTGACCAGATCAAGGGCAATTCGGATGTACAGACTCTGAGCTTCAAAGCCAATGACTATACAGACTTAGAATATTAAGACTGATGTATAGACTTCATGCGTTGACGCTGTACACACTTAGCGAGTTGACGCTGTACACACATCCAATGAAGTGCGTTGACGCTGTAACATGAGCCAGTGAGATGCGTTGACGATGTACAGACTTTGCCTAAGTCATGCATGAACTGACGTTGTATATACTTAGCCAATGCAATGCACTATGAATGTATGGACTTACATGAGATGCTCATTGAGACGCTCAATGTATACACTTCAAGCCTAGTGTATAGACTCTCAGTCATGAACAAAGCGTGAAGCACACTAATGTAGGAATGTATAGACTTGGAAGTCTATGTGCATGACAAAACCAATGTATAGACTCTGAAATGCAAGCGATGCAGCAATGCCTAGACATTGGGCTTTACCCTGCAGTGTATAGACTTTGCTTCCCAAACAATCAATGTTCTGATGGGTCGACGCATCAGCAAGGGTGGGTCGACCCACTACTGTTCAGACTGTAGATACATGCAGAGACATGATATCTGACAGAATGCAATGCATATATATAAAGAACAAATGCCATCAATGCTAAACATCATCATTCATGTTGCTATCATATGCAGAATGCTCAAGGATAAGAATGCACAGAAATGCACTTTGTTTATTGCAATCATCAAAACACAATAACATTACTATCATCAAAATACAATATCAAATGCACTCAAATGCACTCACTGTCTTGCTATCATCAAAACCAAATAGCATTGCTATCATCAAAGCAACATAGCACATGCTTGTGCCTAAGAGGCACAACATTCTCCCCCTTTTGGATGATGGCAACACAATGTGACAGTGAGTCACACACACGATTTTCTCTCCCTTTGACATGATCAAAAAGAGAAAAACAGTAAAAACAAGAGTGCAAAATGCATTATGCATGCAAATTCCTCTAGAATATTCTCCCCCTGAATGTAAGACTCCCCTGAATTATTTCTCCCCCTAAATAATAGCTCCCCCTTTGAGAAGGAATACGAACAGATAAACAAGGAAGAGAAGGTAGGAAGGTCACTTGACAACAGCTGAATCATAGGTTCAGAAAGGAAGCATGATTATAAACAACTGTTAAAGTATAAGAATCAGCAACATACAATTTTCAAAAATTCAGGTTTAACAGTGATAAATCTAGAGTAAAACACCTGACCCCTGAAAAAGAGTTTATAGACTCCATTTATAGCAATGAATCTAGGGCACATGGTATTAATAGATAAGTCAGAAATAATACTCTTTTGTGATTAAACAAGAAAATTCAAGAGAGGCAACTTGAACATGTATTGATAAAAATAATTTTCACTCATTGACTTTTGATTTTTCGAAAGGTTATAGCAGTTTGATTTTCACTTTTGAATTTTTCAGAACCTGAACTAAGTAAATAGATCAGTGGCATTTATAATGTTGACATTAGGTGTATACCTTGATCAGAGGTAGGTACCCCCAGTTACTAGGCATAAACTACTAGACCTATTTCAGATCAAAACCCACAAAGAATAGTCTTCACTTTTGACATTAAGGGTACACCTTGATTAGAGGCCAGTACCCCCAGTTACTTGGTGAGAACTCCCCCTATAGATTTGACCCTTTGAACAGAGATATTCTGAAGCACTTCATGACTATGAGTTCTTCTGCTTCATTGGAAGAGATCACAATTTCTCAGTGCAATTCAGCCATTGCTCTGTCACTGTGTTCAGTTCTTATCATTAATGATCTTATTTACTACTGCCCTTAATTCTTTTAGAGTGATTGTTTAAAAATCAGTACACACTCTTATTAGCCTGTTCTAGACATATCCAGTTCAACACATTTAGGCATTACAAAAACTTTTTCTATTTTAGCCATGAGACAAAGATTAAGAGCTATAAAAGTTTTCTTTTATCTCAAATTCTGAAGTGCAGACACTTAACTCCCCAATTTATAAAGGTTAAACCTTTAGTTCCTTTCAATTTGTAAGAGTGATTCTTATAAGTGAACAATTGCAATAATCACAATTCAATGTGCTAAACCAGATGCAAAGCTGTTGTTCAGTGAGAATGATGGGGAAAAGATAGCAATTGGCAATATGGTTCAATGAGCAACTGATGTCAAGGAATGTGAATCATTTGAATGAGAACACTGAGAAGTGAATAGGATTCAATGAGTTGAATAGAACTCTCAGCTCCCCCTGACATCATGATGCAAGAGATATGCTATGCAACATACTGTCCTACATGCAGACTATGCACCAAGGATACATTAGACAAGTATGCAATCAATTCAGATTTATGCATCCAAGTCATGAGCATTTTTATCCTTTTTCAGATTTTTCAACATATGATGCAGTGCACTGTTCTACATGAAGACAGGACCCATGGTACTTGGCGGAGAACCTGGTCTCAAAGACCATCTCACACATGGTAGAAACCTCCGGGCAGATTTTCTTGCCCTTTAGTAACATACCATTTTATATACCAGGGTTAAGCAAATGATAATATAGTGCAAAGCAGCCCTATTATGCATAGAAAAACATGCAGTCTACGACAATAGGCAAATGACAATCATGCAAATCAGTTCTATATACATTGAACAACTTCAAAGTCAGTCATGCAAATAATGTATGCAGACATTAGACACATGCAATGAACCTATACATTGAAGAACTATTCACAATCAGCAAGTTATGCATTCAACAACAAGCATGCAGTCCATTTACACAGTGCAATAATCAGTGAGAGAAGAGCATCAGATATATGCAAGGTAAAACTCAGTAGCTGAGTCTGGAATGCAGACTGATCAGCTAGACATGAAGAGAATATCAGACATCAAACGAACAGTTCAACAATTTCAGATATCAACCAGATAAATCAACATTTTCAGATGATGAAATTTAAAAACAAGTTCAGAACTAACCTGAGATGTAGAATCATGTGGCTTCCTTTTTGAGTGCCTTGGCTAAATTACCCCTTTTATTTCTCTCACCAAGGCACACCTGCAACATATCAATCAATATGATCTTGTAGGAACCCAAGCTGCCTTGGGTCCTGTATGAGCCCTAACAGGTGTTCTGACTGGTCTCTTAACAGAATTATCATCATAGCCCATCAACTTATAGCTGGACAAGGAATAGCCAAATTGACCAGACTTACCATGATAACTAACAGAATTTAAGTTCCTTTTATGCACCTTATTGTAAGTATTAAATTCATGTGCATGAACGTCAAAATTTCTATTGTGTGCATGGGCATTTTGTTTTCTGACCTCTGCCACCCAGCACTCAGAGGCTTTGTGGCCAGGTTTTCCACAATTAAAACAAGAAAATTTCACAAATTGTTTTGCATGGAATTTGACAGCATGGGGGTTAACATGATTCTTCTGAACATGCCAACAGTCCTTGACTGTGTGGCCATGTTTTCCACATTCAAAATATGAAGAATTCATTCTGTCAAGATTCTTATAGAATGCATGTCTTTTTACAGGGATTATAGCAGTTTTGGAGTTAATTGTTCTTCCCTTAGCATGCCAACAATTTGCAGTAATATGGCCCAATTTTTTACAATGAAAGCAATGAAGTTTCTTTTTTAGATATGCATGATTCCTATTATGAAGCTCTTTAGCATTCAAATCATCTTGCTTATTTAATCTACAATCATGCATAAAGTGGTCAATTCTATGACAATAAAAGCATTGAATTCTCTTATTTTGATCATGAGAAGGTTTCTTCGATTTAGAATTCCTAGCATGAATTCTATCTGATTTTAGTTCATCCTCTCTCATGACAAAGCAAACATCCATCTCATGGCCAGATTTATCACAGTAGAAATATTTCACATTCTTTCTTTTAACATGAGACAGTTTGGCCTGAGAAATTTCAGCATACAAATTTTTATTCTGTTTTATTTTCTTTTGTTTTTCTATCTGATTCGCATGCAGACATGAAGGAGAAGCTGAAGTGCTAGCTAACTCAGAGCTACGCACAAAGGTTGTATACATTCTTTTTCTCTCTTTCTGTTTACTGCCTCCATCAGAGACTTTCTTCTTAGAAGCAGCCTTTGAATTTTCTTTGTTTTTAAATGACTCAGACAGAGAATTGTTCAATTCAGTGATTTCATTTTTGAGAGAGGAAATGAGAATTTCAGAATCTGTGATCTTTTCATTAAGTAAGACATTAATGGCTTTGTAGCTATCAATCTCTTCTATTAATGCAGTCACTCTCTCACGTTCATTTTCAATTGAACTTTTCCCTCTTTCAAGCATTAAGAGTCTCTCAGACATAGCAAAATTAAGCAGATTCACTTCTTCATTCTCCTTTCTAGTTTGTTCATTCTGAACTAATTCATTAGTTAAGATTTGATCATTTCCTAATGAATTCAGCTTATCTTCAGGTTCAGAAATCTTGTCTGTGAGTTCCTGATTTTTATTTTCCAAAACAGAAATTTGTTCCTTACTCACATTCAGATTAGCTAAGCATATTTCATGAGATTTTCTCAGATCTTGACATTTTTCACAATGAGCATTCGAATTAATCTGATCACATTTCTTTTTCAGCTTTTTATTTTCAGATTTCAAATATTTATATTTCTCAGAACGTTCCTCATACATATCCCATAATTCATCAATTGAAATCTCATCGGATCCAGATTCAGAATTTACCTTGGATGAGGAATCTTCATTATCCCGGTTGGCCATCAAACAACTATCACTCTGTTGGTTATGCGCAGAGATAACTTTATCATATATCTCTTTTCCAGAATTGCACCTGAGAGCAAAAGAATATACATCAGTATTAACAGCAGCTCTCAAGATTTTAAGAATTATGACATTATCACGGTTCTTAAAGGTGTCCTCACTAGACCACTTGGTCTGATCTTTGGGTAATCGATGTGGGCCTTTGGATAGTAAACTCCATAGTTTGGGATCAATGGAATCTACATACACAGCTAGGCCTCCTAGCCAACTTTCAAAGTTAGAACCATCATAAATTGGAGGACGATCCATTTGGACAGATGGCAAACAGATTCAACTCACTAAAACAAATGACAGGAAATGCAGCAAAACCAGATGGGCAAGGTAAAGCACTAAACCGGTGAAACAAAACAACGAGCACAATACACCCACTCTGAAAACGCATCAAAAACCTAGTAGGATCCTCTACAGATTATTTGATCTGTTAAGTCAGAGACCGCTCTGATACCAATTGTTAGGTTCGGTGCAAGTATTCAGAGGGGGGGGTGAATGAATATAGCCTATAAAAACTTTCACCCAATATAAAATTTCACTCAATTAGAATTTCGCTCACTCAACAGATTAAACACTTAGAACAAAATCTGATCAAATCATCTAATGAACCTGTGATCAAACACTTGGAGCGCCCCTATGCAAACATCTAGCGGAAGCAAACCAAAAGCAATCAAATCACAATGCAAGAGGGGTTTTTAGGTGGTTCGGTCCTGCAGACCTACATCCACCCCACACTCAACCCGAGTGTGGCTTCCTGCTGACTCACAGCTTGAACAGCTGGGCATCACAGCTTGCCTCCACTGGGCAATACAGCTTAGCCATCGCTGACTCACAGCTTGAACCCGCTGGGGATTACAGCTTAACCCGTCCGAGACCAAGTCTCGCCAGCTGAGGATTACAGCTTTACCTGTCCAGTGGAGACCTCCAGCAATACAGCTTCACGCCACTTGATCAAGGCGTTGACGCATTGGTGTGTTCCAGCAGTGGAAATTGGATGGCTTCAGCCCTCTTGCTTTAAGGGGTTCATTAGCCTCTTCAGTCCCTGTCAGACAGATGAAACGAAGTCATCAGTTCTAAGTTTATGCATTGCATTGTATAGACTTGCTGTGAAGGTAAAGGCTAAAGCAATGTAGAGACTTCAGACTGCAGGAACGTGTGAACAACCAATGTGTAGACTCTTCAATCGACAGGCTTTGAAGCACAAAGGCAATGTACAGACTTTGCCTTAAAACGAATGTAAAGACTTAGAATCAAAGAGGCGTTGTGTAGACTTTGAACCAGTGTACAGACTTGGAAGCTTGAGCCAATGAATAGACTTGAGACGCTTAAGGTGATGTACAGACTTGTTGAGGCTCAAGCGGTGTACAGACTTCGAAGTTCCACTGTGGATGTACAGACTTGATGGAGCGAAGCGATGTGTAGACTTGAAGCTTCTGAAGCAATGTACAGACTTCAAAGATCACTGTGGATGTGCAGACTTCATGGAGCGAAGCGATGTGTAGACTTGAAGCTCCTGAAGCAATGTACAGACTTCAAGGAAGTTGGCGAGTCAATGTACAGACTTGATGAAGCGAAGCCAATGTACAGACTTAATGTAACACCCTCAAATATAGTTAAGTTGTACTCTATATCACTGAGGCGCCTTTTGAAGTATCGGCTCAGTTCTTGAAAAGAACTCCAAAGTTAAGCGTGCTTAATGGGGAGTAGTACTGGGATGGGTGACCTGCCCGGGAAGTCCCCCATTCTGGAGCCGATCACCCTTAGAAAGGGACAAAACCGTGAGGCCGGCAGGCCAAAGCGGATAATACCTCGACGGTATAGAGTACGGGGCGTGACAGAATGGTATCAGAGCTATACCCCAGCCGGAAGTGTGGGAACTAAGTGCCATGCAGGGCAAAGTGCTACGCTATGGGAGCCACCTCTTGAGTCCGTAATGGAGCAAAGTGCTACATAGTGGGAGCCACCTCTTGAGCCTGTAGGGGCCACCTCTAGAGTCCTACCTGCCTAGGGGCTTGATTGCGTGATTGTGTGCTATATGTGCCCAGCGACGAGGACGTCGCCTATATAAGAGGGGTAGATTGTAACACCCTCAAATATAGTTAAGTTGTACTCTATATCACTGAGGCGCCTTTTGAAGTATCGGCTCAGTTCTTGAAAAGAACTCCAAAGTTAAGCGTGCTTAATGGGGAGTAGTACTGGGATGGGTGACCTGCCCGGGAAGTCCCCCATTCTGGAGCCGATCACCCTTAGAAAGGGACAAAACCGTGAGGCCGGCAGGCCAAAGCGGATAATACCTCGACGGTATAGAGTACGGGGCGTGACACTTAATGTGTAGTTGAAGCCTTGAACGTAGGAATAGTGATGTGAAACAGCCCTAAGTTGACTAAGCATGAAATGAACCACCTAGGACCTAGGCCCGCAAGCATACAAGCACTCCAATGATTCTCACAATAGCGTCTTACTCACACGGCACACGCGATCACCCGGCGGGACCGGGGAATGATGGCAAGGGTCCGAGGCGGGACCCAATGATTCTAATGGACTTAGTTGGCTTAGGCTGACCCCAAAGAGTCTAGGATTCCCAACTTAGTGGGCGGCTGGCCCGCAGGGTGGGGTTTGGGGTGGCACTCTCTCCAGGACCGCGGTGGGCACCAACAAAAGAGCATACAAGTACGGGCCCTCTTCTCACCGTCTGACGAGCAATCAAAGCAATACTAAACTCGCAGAAGTAAGGATATCAAGGTTAGTATCAGAGGCTCACCTGATCGGTGTGACGACACCGATCCCGCTCGGAGACGAGGGCGCGCCGGGAGGCGAGGGTATACACCCGATCGCCGCGGCGATGTAGCTTAACCTGAAAGTGCAAAGAGTACAACACTACGCCTCTCGCAGGAGGGGTGATCTTGGGGTGGGGATTAAGCTAATTACATCTAAAACTACCTCCACGCAGGGAGGGGCCTTCAGCCGGCCAAGCGGGGTGGGGGAGTTATGAAGAAAACCCGACGTTCGGAGCGTTGCCAGTTCTGCCAATCTCAGAGTTGCCGGACAGTGGGGCGGTAATGATGCTGCCAAAAATTCCACAGAGCTCAGAACTTGATGAGACTTGCGCCAAAAGCTTCCCAACGGACCAAGGATGATCTCTGAATTTTTGCTGAGCTTGGTAAAGTCGTTGCTGGCCGGGGCAGAGTCTGGAATCGAACTGATTGGTTCTGCCTCTGTCTGGTGCAGAACAATGTGGCTGGTTGCAGAGGATGCCATGATCTCTACCAAGCTCTGGTTGAGATGAGACCTGAACCGTTGGAACCGTGGTCGAGTCTTCTTTCTGACACACTTGGAGTAGAAAATTCATAACTTTAGATGCCGATGTCCAAATGCAGCTCTGCTTCTTGAGGATGAAAGAGGACTTGAGAGGGAAGATTTTTGCTGAAGAACACTTGATTTGAATCCCAAAAGATTCTTCATGGTCGAGCTTCCACTCTCGCTCTGGTTCCCTGCCTGAGAGATCTTGCACAGTCGAGGGAGAATCGCTCCTACTGGCAGCTCGGTGCTTGGACGAAGATGAAACCACCACCGTTGTGAAGATGACTTGAAGACACTTCCAACGGTACCTCTTAGGCCTTCAGATTCGCAGGGAGGAGGACGTGGTGGCCGCTTCAAGCTACAGCCAACCTGCTGCCTGCAACCAGAGCTTGACCTGCAAAGGAAATGGGTATGAATGGAGGGGTGGTGGTGGAGGGGGGGCGACCTTGGCTGGGTTTGGGGTTGGATTTGGGCGACCAAGGGAGCTAAGGGGGTGGGAGATGGGAGGGAAATTCGAAATTGGGCTTTGGGAGAAGCTAATTTAGCATTGGGAAGGTGGTGGGATGCTTTGGGAAGGAGAGTGGGGTAGTTGGGGGTTGGGAGGTGGGGTGTGGATTGGAGGATGCCACCTTGGGGTTGGGGGGGGAGTTAAATGAGTGTATGGGGAAGGGAAGGGGTCTTAATGAGGGGTGAATGGGGAGGAGAGAGAAAATTCCAAAAATTGGGGTGGAGGGAGAGAGAGAGAGAGGGGGGGACCCCTTAGAGAGAGAGATAGTAAGAGAAATTTAGTGGAGGGGAGTGAGACTTGGGAAATATTTCTATTCAAATTGATTCGTCAAAAGTTGTTACAATGAGAGGGAGGGGAGGCCTATTTATAGGCTCCATACTTTCATATGACCATAATGACCCTAACAAGCTCACTAATGACCAAAGCAGTCCAAGGGAGGGGTGCCCCTAGGCCTAGCCCACTAGTTGGGCCCAATAGCTTAACAAACCAACATAATGACACAAGACTTTGGTACATAACCTACTAACCTAGATACATGACTCAAATAATAGGAAAATTACATGGTTTAAGACTCAAATAAAATATAAAAAACTACATGACTAGACTCACAAACACATGACGAATATAATGGCACAAGTCGACGATGATCCGAGCCTCAAAAAAAAGTGGAGGGGCAAGGGATGCCCCCATCATACCTCCGGGGTGGGGAGAACTCGACCCCGTCGAGTATGGGTCCGCCTGGCGATAGTACCAGCTCCAGAATGTCGAGGTCAAGTCGCAACAAGTCCTCCCGACTCGCCCAAGTATCCTCAATCGGGCGACGATTCTTCCACCTAACCAGATAGCGCTGATACACCTTGTGCCTAGTAATGATATTCTGCTCATCCAGTATTGCCTCTACCTGCTCTCGTTGGTCTCTCAAGCTATGAAGTGGAGTCCCACCGGGAGTGTCTCTCTCAAGGGGGGGTAAAGGCTCGAGCTCCTCACTGGGTTCCACCGCGGGGCCCTTGTAGGGTACCAGGTCCGCCATATTGAAAGTAGGGTGTACCCTAAAACCCTCAGGTAGGTCTAGCTCATAAGCATTACTGCCAAGTTATCTCAGAACTCGAAAGGATCCCGAACCCCGTGCCCTCAACTTGGAGGCAGGTCCCGAAAGGAGCCGCTCCGTCCTCACCATCACCGAGTCTCCCACTTGGAACTCGCAGTGGCACCAATGAGCATCTGCCCGCCTTTTGTAAGCCTCATTGCTCTTTCCTATATGCTTGCGAGAATGGGTATGCCATGCACTATGATGCGATGTGGATGTGAAAAGTATGGTGTGCAAAGGTGGACCTGGGCAGCCAAATGTAGACCAATCACACTTTAATGCCATGAAGATGGTGACAGACTTAGGAGGGCCGGGACATCCATAGATGAACATTTTATGCATGGGTTTGATAGATGTTGGGGGACCCGGACATCCATGTATGCTCCCCTCATGCTTAAGACTCGTGATGAATGAAGGTGGGCCAATACATCCGAATACGGTCCACTTATGCTTCCTACTTGACATGTGGGTGAATGAATGTACCCGACTTTTGAATCATGTCAAATGGTGTGGTATGCCTAGACACATGCATGTTTATCCCAAAGGTGTCTTCTATGTGCATAGGTGTGGGATGACTTTTGAACTTCCATGTGAATGGGTCGAAGGGATCTAGGAAGGTGGTTATGGGGTGGGGCATTTCATTACTCCCAAGGTGTTTGTTGCCTAAGGTCAAGGCTCTCATGGTGTGACCCGATTCTAGGACAGGAGGAGTTTGGGTCAACATGGGCGATATGGGTAGGGTGAGGTGGGTGGTGAATAGGGGGAGTGGGTTACATGGAGATCTAGGCTCCCTTAGGAAGGGGTTAAAGGGATCATGGTAAGGGTTACCTAGGTAGGGGTACTCCATGTTCTCAAGGTCCTCAAATGGTGAGTCATCTTCCTCCAAATTATTTGGGCCAAGGTTGCTAATGGGTTGGCCAATCAAAGCACTTGGGATCTCAATGGTTGGGGAGTAGACTAGGATGGGATCCTCCTCCATGGGAAGAAGGAGTATGATCTCACTTGTAAATTGGCCATTGGTGTAGATGGAAGTGATGGAGCCAACGGTGGGGTAAGCTAGGCTAATGGTGCTAGACTCCGACGGCCTCATGGCTAGCATATCGGTCAAGTGGATTTGTCAATGTAGGTAGGCCACTAAGTCTCCCAAATCTTTCACACAATAGGAGGTTTGATAAGTGACATGAGGCTGAGTGGGAATGATTTGGGATTGATGTCCCATGGATAGGTGGCTTTGTTGTGAACTAGGAATGGTGAGGCCTTGCTTGAGCCATTGGAGTACGGACTGATCTATGGTGACGGTGTCATGGGAAAGGGTGTGTAACTCTTGAGGAGCTAGGCTAGGAGTGGTGGGTGAGTTGTGTGGCCCTTGGATTTCCTCGATTTTGGGAGGTGGATCCGGATTGGTATCCCTCTCAACTTGGGTGGGTGTGTGGGTGGCAACTCCTAAGGACAATGGGGTAGGAAGGTCTATGGTGGATGAGTTGGTGTTAGTCGACGCATGGCGCATCCGAGGAGGTGAGCAAGGTCGGACGTGGGTTGGACTTGGGAGTGGAAGTAGTGGAGGCCTAAATTGGGGTAGGATTGGGGTGGGAAGTGGAAGGTGGGTTGGGTGAGGGGAGTTTGGTTTGGGGGTGGTGGCCATTATGGGCCTAGGTGGAGGGGTGGACATGGGGTCCAATTGGGTATGTGGACATATGGTTGTGGTGTAGGATGTAGATGTTGCGGTTGGAGTAGGGGAGGTGGGAAATGGTGGGGAATGCGTGATTAGGGTCTTGGGTTGGCCAAGGGGAGATGAAGGAGTTGAAATGCTCTTTGGGCTTTGGTGTTCGGAATGGGAGGGAAAAATATATGTAGCCCTAAGTTGTTCCTTCATGTCCCCCCATGTTGTGAGGGGAGCTTCCCTTCTAATTATCCTTAAGCCTTCAATTTTCAACCAATGAGTGTGGGCCCGTTTGGTAAGTTGCAATTTGGCAAATCGGACTTTCTCATCCTCGGACATGGGATACCAAGTGAAGTAATGGTCTATCGAGGCTTCCCAATCTAAATAATCAATAGGTTGAGTTCCATCAAATATGGGAGGTGGGGAACATGCCCTTCTATCGTCCATCTTTGGGGCGGGCCCATTTTCTCCAAGTTGGTTGAGTCGACCCGATATGTTATCAAGCCGCTCATTAGCATGGGTCAAGGCCTTCATGAGGTAATTGACATGGCCCGGGAGGTTATGTGTGTTAGTGGTAGGCATCCTTTGGTGGTTTGGACTTATGGAGAGGACCGATTGGTGAGGTCGGTAAGAGATGGCCATGCTAGGGACCAAAAGATGCAATCGAGGACTCTAAATGCATAAACATGCCCTAGGACCAACTTGATAGAGACAAGTTGTGAACTTGCTCTGATACCACTTGATGTGAAACAGCCCTAAGTTGACTAAGCATGAAATGAACCACCTAGGACCTAGGCCCGCAAGCATACAAGCACTCCAATGATTCTCACAATAGCGTCTTACTCACACGGCACACGTGATCACCCGGCGGGGCCGGGGAATGATGGCAAGGGTCCGAGGCGGGACCCAATGATTCTAATGGACTTAGTTGGCTTAGGCTGACCCCAAAGAGTCTAGGATTCCCAACTTAGTGGGCGGCTGGCCCGTAGGGTGGGGTTTGGGGTGGCACTCTCTCCCGGACCGCGGTGGGCACCAACAAAAAAGCATACAAGTACGAGCCCTCTTCTCACCGTCCGACGAGCAATCAAAGCAATACTAAACTCGCAGAAGTAAGGCTATCAAGGTTAGTATCAGAGGCTCACCTGATCGGTGTGAAGACACCGATCCCGCTCGGAGACGAGGGCGCGCCGGGAGGCGAGGTTATACACCCGATCGCCGCGGCGATGTAGCTTGACCTGAAAGTGCAAAGAGTACAACACTACGCCTCTCGCAGGAGGGGTGATCTTGGGGTGGGGATTAAGCTAATTACATCCAAAACTACCTCCACGCAGGGAGGGGCCTTCAGCCGGCCAAGCGGGGTGGGGGAGTTATGAAGAAAACCCGACGTTCGAAGCGTTGCCGGTTCTGCCAATCTCAGAGTTGCCGGACAGTGGGGCGGTAATGATGCTGCCAAAAATTCCACAGAGCTCAGAACTTGATGAGACTTGCGCCAAAAGCTTGCCAACGGACCAAGGATGATCTCTGAATTTTTGCTGAGCTTGGTAAAGTTGTTGCTGGCCGGGGCAGAGTCTGGAATCAGACTGATTGGTTCTGCCTCTGTCTGGTGCAGAACAATGTGGCTGGTTGCAGAGGGTGCCACGATCTCTACCAAGCTCTGGTTGAGACGAGACCTGAACCGTTGGAACCGTGGTCGAGTCTTCTTTCTGACACACTTGGAGTAGAAAATTCATAACTTTAGATGCCGATGTCCAAATGCAGCTCTACTTCTTGAGGATGAAAGAGGACTTGAGAGGGAAGATTTTTGCTGAAGAACACTTGATCTGAATCCCAAAATATTCTTCGTGGTCGAGCTTCCACTCTCGCTCTGGTTCCCTGCCTAAGAGATCTTGCGCAGTCGAGGGAGAATCGCTCCTACTGGCAGCTCGGTGCTTGGACGAAGATGAAACCACCACCGTTGCGAAGATGACTCGAAGACGCTTCCAACGGTACCTCTTAGGCCTTCAGATTCGCAGGGAGGAGGATGTGGTGGCCGCTTCAAGCTACGGCCAACCTGCTGCCTGCAACCAGAGCTTGACCTGCAAAAGAAATGGGTATGAATGGAGGGGTGGTGGTGGAGGGGGGGGCGACCTTGGCTGGGTTTGGGGTTGGATTTGGGCGACCAAGGGAGCTAAGGGGGTGGGAGATGGGAGGGAAATTCGAAATTGGGCTTTGGGAGAAGCTAATTTAGCATTGGGAAGGTGGTGGGATGCTTTGGGAAGGAGAGTGGGGTAGTTGGGGATTGGGAGGTGGGGTGTGGATTGGAGGATGCTACATTGGGGTTGGGGGGGGAGTTAAATGAGTGTATGGGGAAGGGGAGGGGTCTTAATGAGGGGTGAATGGGAGGAGAGAGAAAATTCCGAAAATCGGGGTGGAGGGAGAGAGAGAGAGAGGGGGGGACCCCTTAGAGAGAGATAGTAAGAGAAATTTAGTGGAGGGGAGTGAGACTTGGGAAATATTTCTATTCAAATTGATTCGTCAAAAGTTGTTACAATGAGAGGGAGGGGAGGCCTATTTATAGGCTCCATACTTTCATATGACCATAATGACCCTGACAAGCTCACTAATGACCAAAGCAGTCCAAGGGAGGGGTGCCCCTGGGCCTAGCCCACTAGTTGGGCCCAATAGCTTAACAAACCAACATAATGACACAAGACTTTGGTAGATAACCTACTAACCTAGGTACATGACTCAAATAATAGGAAAATTACATGGTTTAAGACTCAAATAAAATATAAAAAACTACATGACTAGACTCACAAACACATGACGAATATAATGGCCCAAGTCGACGATGATCCGAGCCTCAAAAAAAAGTGGAGGGGCAAGGGATGCCCCCATCAAATAGGCTGGAGTGTATAGACTTCAGGCTTCAGAACCGAATGTTCAGACTTCGCCTAAGAAACGTAGGGAAAGTCCCCAGTGTATAGACTTTGCCTTGAGCGAAAGGTAAGTGATGAATGTATAGACTTTCACGATGTGTAGACTTGAATATGTGAAAGCTACAGTGAAAGAGTGTATACACTTGACCAGATCAAGGGCAATTCGGATGTACAGACTCTGAGGTTCAAAGCCAACGGCTATACAGACTTAGAATATTAAGACTGATGTACAGACTTCATGCGTTGACGCTGTACACACTTAGCGAGTTGACGCTGTACACACATCCAATGAAGTGCGTTGACGCTGTAACATGAGCCAGTGAGATGCGTTGATGCTGTACAGACTTTGCCTAAGTCATGCATGAACTGACGTTGTATATACTTAGCCAATGCAATGCACTATGAATGTATGGACTTACATGAGATGCTCATTGAGACGCTCAATGTATACACTTCAAGCCTAGTGTATAGACTCTCAGTCATGAACAAAGCGTGAAGCACACTAATGCAGGAATGTATAGACTTGGAAGTCTATGTGCATGACAAAACCAATGTATAGACTCTGAAATGCAAGCGATGCAGCAATGCCTAGACATTGGGCTTTACCCTGCAGTGTATAGACTTTGCTTCCCAAACAATCAATGTTCTGATGGGTCGACACATCAGCAAGGGTGGGTCGACCCACTACTGTTCAGACTGTAGATACATGCAGAGACATGATATCTGACAGAATGCAATGCATATATATAAAGAACAAATTCCATCAATGCTAAACATCATCATTCATGTTGCTATCATATGCAGAATGCTCAAGGATAAGAATGCACAGAAATACACTTTGTTTATTGCAATCATCAAAACACAATAACATTGCTATCATCAAAATACAATATCAAATGCACTCAAATGCACTCACTGTCTTGCTATCATCAAAACCAAATAGCATTGCTATCATCAAAGCAACATAGCACATGCTTGTGCCTAAGAGGCACAACACAGAGTACCGTTTTCTTCAAACTCTTCACGTTCCTTTCAACCAGATCATCGTCAAGGTAGGTTTTCTCAAGTGCTTGGCAAGACCATGTTAATAATGAGTCCTTGCATGCATATAGGTTGGTATTTATCAACAGGAAGATTTGCCGATATCTGGTTTATGATTTCCGCATTTACAGTAAATAGCGACCCAAGCAAGGGCGCTATTTGATTCAACGACCATGCAAACAGTCGCCAATTACCTAGATAATTAATAATTATACAATGTTCAAAATTTAATAAATGTGAACCCTTACATGTAGACTAATGCATGATCATACTAGAAAATTCCTGCTATTTTTCTCTATCTGTACATGTCTCTAGTTTCTTGATTGGAAATACTCCAATAAATCATGTGCCTGTGATTATACCTACCCGATGCAAATCGGATGACAAATAAATAATGACCCTATCTAGGTCGTCAATTGAATGAACGCCCCTACACATGGGCGCCAATTAGTAATAAATGGGGAAATTCTAAAATGTTTATAATTTCTTGGATATTGGAATTAGCGACACGCACCCTGCACTTTAATTTGATATATGACGCCCCTGACTAGGGCGTTGTTTGCTAAATTGAAGCCTTAATGTAAGTCATCATTTTCATAATATCTGAAAATTAAAAATGTTTATAGATTTTAATATTTATAGAATCTGGATGTAACGACTGAATGAACAGTTGTCATTTACTGAACTTACGACCCTGACAAGGGTGCCAATTCAGAAAATGAAGACTTAAGCTCAGGCGTCAAATAACTGATCTCCTGATTTCCTGATTTTCGTGGTTTTCTATAACCCTTGACCATGGGTTGTGTATTGGCACTATATTCCATTCCGTGATTATAGTCCCATGTTTCACGTTACTTTATCGATTACCCACTATTTCTCGGTGATAGATGAACCCTCCGCGGGACACTCCGTTCCTTCGGATCGGTGACTTTATCATAGAGACCTCCATAAGACTCCGCTAGCCTTGGATTCCCTCAAGGCAGCCGAACAGGTTGTACCATTAAAACCTATGACATTACTTAATTACCATGTCACTCTAAGGAAACATGGTATACCGGCCCTCATGATATGCTATTTGGATGTCATGAGAATATTCTAGATTAAAGGAATGGGAAACCATGCCATTAGTGTTCTTATGAATTATGTGCCATACTTGTGGGCCTCAATTCTATCTAGCTTATCATGTCCAAGAACGAGCGACCATCTCTATATGAGCACTTATTCTTAATATCATGGCACCCAGTTAGGGAGTCGATTCCACCTAGTTTTAATGCGAATCGTGGTTATACCGTTACTATCGTAGTAAGTCCTTACACATCATGTTCAATCCTTGTGATTCCATTACACAAGATCTACCTTAAAGTTCCTACAAGCGTATTCCTTTGAAATTCTATATTGGATATGACTATAGTAGATGTCAAAAATACATGATCAATGTCGGCGCATATAGGGCCCGATCTGGTCCTAGGAGGAGCACCCGAAAATACTTGTGCCCATGGGAGTTGTAATGATCACGGTGTGGTATTGCACCGAAGTGCATGACTAGCTCAATAGACATTCCACAATCTCATACTTGACTTGACTCGACTTGACATGACATGACTTGCTTGACCTAAAAAGGGGTATTTATTAATACTTGCTTGAAACATGATAGTCAATTCTTGACATGACTTGATCACTTGACATGATAAATACACGTGTTTGATTTTCTTGCTATATTGACATGAGTTCCTGAAAGACTTGCTAGTTCATTCACTATCTCTTGATATACATTCTCTCTTGTTATACACTCTCTATTGTCATTTTATCCGAGCATGCATAGCTTATTGCATTTCATGTAACATGTAATCTACTTAAAGCAAGCTAGCTCTTGAGATTTAATTCCTACTGAGCGTTCGCTCACATAGTGTTTTTCCCTTATTTTTTAGGTAAGTCCGAGGATGAAACTCTTTCGGATGGGGAAAGTCAAGAGTGATCAGATTAGAGCTACTCCAACTATCCAAGCGTTATCTAGTCTTGTCTTTTCTACATTCTTGAGTCAATCATTGTACTTTTTCATTTTATTGAGTCTTAGCACTCTCATTAAGAGGATTGTAATAGAAGTAGTTTGAAGGTTTTGATGAAATAAAGGATTGGGTCATTTTACTCTTGCGCGCTCTGTCTTTGTGTCGAATACACTAATGCTCTGATTGACATGATCGATATAAACTCGTCACGCGTCTCCGGGTTCCTTCCGCGCCCGGGGCGTGACAAATGTCGTCAAAGTAGACGACCAAGAAGACCCCTATCATAGGGCGTAAGACCTGGGTCATCAACCGTATGAAGGTGCTAGGGGCATTGGAAAGCCGAAAGGGCATAACCAACAACTCATATAGACCACCCTTGGTCTTGAATGCCGTCTTCCATTCATCTCCAGGCCTGATCCGCACCTGGCGATAGCCACTACGAAGGTCTATCGTTGAGAAGATAGTGGTTCCCGACATCATGTCAAGTAAATCATCCAATCGGGGAATGAGAAAATGATACTTTACCGTGATCTTGTTGATTGCACGGCTATCAATGCACATCCTCCAAGTGCCATCCTTCTTCGGGGCCATTAAAGCGGGAACGGCGCAAGGGCTCTTACTGTCCCTAAGGGATCCCCGACTCATCAACTCTTCGACCTGCCGTTGAAGCTCGACATGGTCCGTGGGACTCATCCTATAATGGGAGAGGTTGGGCAAAGATGAGCCTGGGACGAGGTCGATCTCGTGCTGGATATCCCTCATAGGAGGAAGGCCTCCAGGGATGTCTTCTGGGAAGACATCGGAAAATTCTCGCAATATTGCGGCAATCTCCAGGGGATGCTCATCCTCAGACCTAGGGGCCACATCCTCTATGCCCCAGACAACAACATCTAGAATGGGGTTACCCCCAGTCACCTCCTGCTCCATCTCTCTCAGACTGATCATCATCAACCTCCTGGGTGGAGGGTTCACTCTACTAGGAATAGTCGAAGAGGTGGAGGCATGTGCCACGGACAAAGTGGGTGGACCGGCTTTCCCCTGACTAGGAGAGGTCGCAGTACTGGGGCCAGCTGGTCCTCAGATAGACGGGTTCTTCGGCTGGATGGGGTGGAGGGTAATCCTGTGGCCATCATGGTCGAAGGTGCATGTGTTCGACCTACCATGGAGGGTGGCATCTCGTTCAAAGAGCCAAGGCCTACCAAGGATGATACTACCCGCCTCCATAGGTAGTGCATCGCACCAGATTGCATCACGATATGCCTGGAACTGCAGTGGCACCAGACACCGCAGTCTAATCGGGATGGAAGTGGAATCCAGCCAAGAAACTCTATAGGGTGCAGGGTGATCCACGGGCGTCAAACCAAGACGTTTGACGATGCCTATGGAGATAGCGCTGATGCAGCTCCCACTATCTATAATCACCTTGCAGGCTTTCCCTTCCAGCCTACAAAATATGTGAAAAATGGTGGTACGACGCCAGTCGTCAATCACCTGAGGCTGGGCCAGGATGCACCTGACTACACCCAACTGCACGTCTTCCTGATATGAGGTACCAGGGACGTCGACCTGCTCGCCCTCCAATAACTCATCAAAGAATTCCTCGACCAGATCTTGGTCCGGCTCATAACTGACTAGCACCGACTTGGGCGTGGGGTCACGGGCCGGCGTGTCGGCAATAACAAGTGTTTCCCGAGTGGGACACTTGCTGGCAAAGTGACCAACTCCACCACAACTATAGCAATGGTCTCGTGTCCCAGTGGCCTGAGATGTTCCACCAATCATTGGCCCCTTTCTCTTGTCCTCTCGACGGACTGGGGGTGTAGGAAGAAGAGGCGGTACGGCGGGCTGATAAAGCTGAGGGGCAGGGTTGGGTGCCTGCGGGCGAGGGGGAGGGTCCCACGGAGGGAAGGTGCGGGGCCTAGGAGTAGTGGTGGAGTCCTGCCGAGGAGGTTCTGGGGGGCGGGCCATCGGAAACCGGCTATAGGAGCTAGGTGTGGTACGAGGGTCGGTCCCACGCTGATAAGTGATCCCCAGACGCTGGACGGGAGCGAACTCCGCCTCGAACTGCTTCAACTCGAGAGCAACCTGGTATGCGTCCTCCAAGGTGGTCACATTGCGACGAAATAATTCATATTGATAGTGGGGCCGCAAACCACGACGGAAGCACGAGACAGGCATGGTGCTCTCTTCCGCAACGCCACATCGCAAAAAGTACTCATCAAACTCCATGATGTAGTCGGACACGGATCGGTCCCCTTGGGTGAGACTCTGCCACCTATCAATAAGTCACTGACGGTACATGGCAAGAAGGTACTTACGCCTAAGCATGTCCTTCATCTCATCCCAAGAACCTACCTGAGGTTCATGATGCTGAAAGATCAAGCTCTCCACATTGCTCCAGTAAGTCTATGCTTGCCCCAACAACTTCATCTTGGCATACCTGACCCTCAGGTGATCCCTCATCTCGAACCACTCAAAGTACCGGTCCATACTGGCCTCCCAATCAAGGTAGATCTTAGGTTCCAAAGCCTTGGACCCATCAAACGTGGGAGGGTCCGCATGGATGGTCTTGAGGATCCGTTCGTCCTCATCATCCCTGTGTGGTTGGTGACCACGCCGGCGTTGGCCATTTCCCTCGTAATCGTTGTCGGACTCGTAGTCCTCAAAATGGAGGGCACGTGGCCATTGCTCCTCAGCCCGAGGTGGTGCGGGCTGGGCAGCAGGCGTGGGCTGGGCGGCAGGTGTGGGCTGGGCAGCAGGAGCCTGAGGGGCCAGAAGAATGCTGGGTAGGTCCCGGCGAGGGGTTCTCTCCACACTCTCTAGCCTTCCAACCAGACCTTGGATAGATCGGTTGAAGACCATGGTGCGGTCCTCCATGGCTTTGAATCGGCTCTCCATACTCTCGGTATGCTCCCTAAGAGTCTGGTCGGACCTGTCCATGCGCTCCATGAGTAGAGCCACCAAGTCCTCCAGTGTTCGACCTCCCGGGTTGGAACCTCGGGGTTCACCCATAGTGTCAGGGCGATGGTACTAGGCACCTCCACAGGTGGGCATGCAATGAGGCCTAAAGAGAACTAAGGGTGACTCACTAGACCTATACAGATGGACCGATGCAAGTTGAGGACCCTAGACTTAACCCGATTTCCAGTATGCGGCGGAGGCTATAATCCGAAGATCCGACTCAACGCGAGGAGCTACCTTCTGGATAGGCGTAACCTAACCTTCTAGTAACGTCTTTTGATATACTGGTTATCGGGATGAAATGTAACCCAAAAAGCACTTTTTTTTTCTTTTGAAAACAATGACTACCCTAGACTCAAATCGGCTCTGATACCAATTTGATGCGGGACAACTACAAGACTCAACGCAGACGGGTTGCGACCTTGGACTCTAAAGGATGACTCGGCTAACAAGATGACGCGACAAGCAACGACACTACAAGACGGCACCGAACGAGCTCCAGAAGAGGCGTTCATGCCCCAAACAAGAAGCACTAACTCACAGTCATCCCCAGCGAGGGAAACGTGACGATCGTGCATGGTTGGGAAACCGGGTTTGAGACTCGGGTGGTCGGCTCACTCTCGTGCTCAGAACGAGTCACGGGATGGGTCTCGCACTCACAACTCATAGCGGTGATTAATATATAGCAAGCTAATAAAATATCCTACTCACATGCAGCGGCATCTAGAATGCATACTAGCTAAGCAAAATACGACAAACGGGGGTGGCGAGTGTACCTCCACGCTCGGGGCGTGGGAAGACTTCCCGGTCGAGATCCGGAACTCCCGGTACAGCAATAATTAATAATTATAGAAATAATACTAAAGCCCACTCCACGCAGAGAGGTAACAGGCGACACGTGGGGTGCGGGAGCACCACTCTCGGGTTGGCGGGCAGCAGTCGGTGGCGCTCGGACAGACCCGGTCGGCCAGTTCAACTCCGTTCACCCGGGCCCGCAGGATGGCGCGTGTGACCCGCTGCTGGTACGGCGACGTCCGGGGCGGCTCCGGGCTGCAACGACTGGCGGGGACATTCCTGGAGTGTCTCGGGTCGATCCCCAGGAGTGGCGGTCACCGGAGTGGAGGCGGGTAATTTCTTGGGAATTATCTCCCAAGGCTGTCCCGCAGCTGTGTTTCTATCCAGATCTGCACGCTCCGGTGAGATCGACTGGTACACTCATCTCTGATGTCGGATCGGGACACAAAAGGTACCGTTGGAAAGAGGACTCGAAATCCTACAACATATGAAAAATACAGACTCGTCCAACAGTTGGATTGAAAATAGGAGTGACTTCAAAATGACTGAGCACACTGTCCTGAAATACAGAACAGACTAGATAGAACCTAACTTCCATGATCAAGGGCTTTGACCGAGAATCAAATGGGCGAATTAGGACCGGGGATTTTTATGGTGTGTAGAGAGAAGGGTGACGGAGACGTACATAGATCTTTTGTGAGATTTGGACAACATTTGATGGGTGAGACAAATCAGATACTAAGATCTATCCCGCAGACTTGCACACAGGCAGATTTTGGGGAAGATGAACAAGTGGCTGGGAAATGGCCTAAACAAGCTTTGATCGATTTAAAATTTAAACTGGGAATGGCCTAATATGGGAGGAACCTACCCTCAATGTTTCGCGATGATCCAACGGTCGGATCTCTCGTACCAGACCTTTCACCGAGCTACTATCCTGCAACTCCGAGTTTGGGGTAGCAGGATGAAGACGGGCTTGTGGTGGCTCACCGGCTCCACGAATGGCGACGGCGGCGGCGGTGAACGTTCACAATAGATAGAGGAAGAAGGGAAGAAGAAGAGATTTGAGGGAGGTAGAAGATCTGGGATCAGATCTGGAAGAGATTGGATGTGGGAGGAGGAAGAACACCAAGGGGAGATGGGGGTGCACACCAAGCAATTTTCTCCAATATTTTCTCATTAGTTCCACCAAAATACAATGAGAGACTATAAGTATTCAAACCCAGACCTAGCCAAAAGACCTAGAATATCCTTGGTCAAGGGTAGGTGGGCGGGTATAATAGGGAAAGGAGACTTATGGGATTTGTTTAATCCCACATGGGGGACAAGCATGGGGGACAAGGAGGGGACACCCCCTTGATTTAAGGAGAGGGAATCTTGACTTCTTTCCCCCTTTGTCCCCTTGGTCCTATGGTCCAAGTCCTAGGTGGACTATGGGCCAGCCCTCATGGCCCCTAGCAGCCACGTGACCCAATGGGAGAGAGGGCGGGGTCCCTCCGGGCCCAAGTGGTTATTTTACAAACAAACCCACTAACTTAGCCTAATTAAACACACCAAATGAAAAAGTACAAATACAAATACAATACTCTCAAAATAAATATAGAAAAATGTCAAGACTCTGATGGAAGCTCCATGTTGTCTCCCAACCACAATGATGTCGGCGTGCTGCGCGTCTGCTACCGGAGGGTAGCTCTGGTGTCCCCACCACGATCGCTTCGTCAATTGCCCCCTCTTGCACCGCATAGGGAGGAGGCAACAGGAGAACCTCATCAATCGGGCGGGCGGCCTCCGTCTTCCTCGCCCGCTTCTTCTCAGCAGATTGAGCCTGCATCGAAGACCGCAACAAGTTCGCCACGGGATCCTTCCGCTTGACCCCCCGGCGTTCCGAAGCATCGTCCCGGGTGACCCCCTTGCCCTTTTCCCAGGCGCGGGATGAGCCGTCCAAAGATGGGAGATCGCTCGGAGCCGGTGTATCATCCACATTAATGACCTCCAGCTCGACTAAAGGTGCCTCCTCCTCCTCCTCCTCCTCCTCCTCAGCCGCTCGCCGCAGATCTGTGCGAAGAAGAGCAAATTGAGAAGAGGAAAACACCCGCTTGAAAGAGGACAAGTTCCTGAGAACCTTACCCATCGGCAACAGCAGTCGAGAAAGATACTCCTCGATGTTAGGAGGAGTCACCAACTCAGTAATCTCCAGGCGGTCCCGCTGAAGGATAGCAGCATCCCTCTCCACCTCTGGAGAGACCTCTGTTTGCTTCGGAGGGATGTTCGGGTGAAAGTTGGGGGCCGTCAGAAAATCCCAGACCACGCCGACCGATGATGGGCCCACCCAGAAATATTGGGTCTTCCACCCCTTATGACAGGAATCCTTAATAGAAAGGGACACGCAACTCCTCTACCGCTTCGCCTGAATGAAGAAGAAGCCCTTCCCGGTAAAAGGATTCTCCTTCAACTCAAAAAAATAGTGGAAGAGGTCCACCGAGGTGTGCACCCCTCTCTTGCCATAGAGAAAGATGAAGGAGAAAATAAGGGTATAAGAATTGGAGACCAGCTGGACAGGAGCCAGCCAGTAGAACCGAAGCAACTCGGTGATGAAAGGATGGAGGGGCAACTGAAAGCCGTACTTCCAGGCCAGGAGGAAAGAACAAAAGAGGCCAGAACGAGTGGCCAGACTAGATTCATGAGGCTCAGGTGCGAGGAACTTGAACCGCCATGGCAGCCCATACTGATTCTCCAGCCGTTTCACATCCGCCTCACCCAGCTCGCTGTGAAGAGGCTCCGATGGCACCAAAAAAGTCCTCGAGGTCTGTTCTTCCTCTCGGCCCCTGGATTTTGGTCCGCCATGGAACAGACAGAAGAACTGGGAGAAGAAGGGGAAATCTCCGAATCAGAGGACTCCGGAGGAGAAGGAAGCCGACGAATCGCCGCCTCATGATGCTCTCCTAGCTCCGATGGCCGCAACGATTCTCCGCTCTTCCGAGCTGCTCTCACAGCACAGGAGCCCCCCTCAAATATAAATACGAAGAGAGGCAAAACCCTAAACCCCAGAGATAAAGGGACACAAAAATGTGCCATGCTTAAACCGGAGGCGGCGCGGCGATCCGATCTCCCACGGAGGGGCCTTCTCTTATTCATCATGATAGACATATTTTCAAGGCAAGCCGCTTCATGTGGCCCCTACCAGAGAGAAATCTCTACCCAACCAGAGCCACAAAAAGTCCAGCCTAAATGCTACTCGTCCGAGCCTAATTTTGGCTCGGGAGTAGGAGGAGGACAAGTGGAGAGGGGAAATCTCGTCCCCCGTATGGAGAGGCCAAAAGAGATCCAACCTGACCGAACGAGGCCCAACTCCTTGAAGTGGTAGCCCCTGGGCCCACTCAATATAATCCCAATAACTCACTCGGAACAAGCACTTCCTAGGCGGCCTTTGGGTTGGGAAGTCCGAGCATCAGTTCGGTCGAGAAAGCTCCCTCAGAGCCCCCTATTCCCCATCCCGACCGTGCACTCATTGCTCGGGAGACCACTCCTGGGCAAGTGCCTATCGATAGGGCTCACTGATGAAGCTTATTGGTACTTCCGTTGCGAGTCCCTTAATGGTAGGAAGCTCAAGGGGATAGGGGAGACAAAGAGTCCGCGTGCTATAAGGAGTCCGCATAAAAGACATTACCCCCCCTAAGACTCTTCCGCTTACAGGGATCAGTGGCACAACATGCCACTATTTAAACTGGAAATGCCCTACTACAAGGAGGTAAGCCAGGCAAGAGCCAAAAACCCTGAGCAGGAACCACTTCACCTTTTGGTGGAGAGGGATCTCGCGCTCCCATCTTCCTCCTAGCTCTTCCCTTTGCATCAGAGCTCTACTACTTTGCTGACTTAAGCATCAGAGGGTCTTCCCCGGGGATCTATCCCTGGGCACCTCTGACTTGTTTTCTTTCTTGCAGTTCACAATTCAAGTGTACGTGGTCATCCTCTTCCCCGCTCAGGAGCAGTGCGAGATCGCCCCTCTTCATCTTCTATTCTTTTTCTCAGAGTTGTTCTTCTCCAGAAAAATCAATTTTCGTCCATTTGCGAGATGTCATTTTTGTCACAACGAGCTTGATTCTTATGGAACCCACATGATTCCCTTTTTGCCTAAGGACGGAACACTCCCGCCAAAAGAGCTTTTGGAATGTGCTGATCGAGAGTCCATGTGTCAGATGAAAAGAGAAGGTTTACTAAGTAATAGCCACATGGCATATTCTTCTAACATGTTGCAGATCTGATGTGACAGCACCTTGGGGTGATAGTCACAAGACCGAAGCACCTTGGACTTTAACAAGCAAGCACTCACAATAGAAACAGCCGAAATTGGCGGCCACTCACCCGACACTCACCCAAATCCCGAGGTAACTCGGCGATTCCGAGTGGAGGTTGTGAGGGCTGGGCCCTTGCTGGTAGAGGGCCAGCAAGGCCAAGGTTTTTTACCAAGGGTTTGGAGGTCCAACTCAATGGGGCCGACCCGGGTGCCGAGGGCACTGGTCACACTCTCTTCCACGGCGGCCACTCGAAGCAATGGAGCTTGCGGACCGGGCACTCACTCTCACGGGCCAACGGAGCTATGAGCTAATATTGAAAGAACAAGACACCAAATATGAGCAAGGGATAGAGCACTTACTTGACCGGATTGAAGAAACTGGTCCCTCTCGGAGACGGTGAGCGGGGAAGCGTGGGTTCCCCACACGCCGCGCCGGTGTAGCTTCGACATGTTCAAGATTTTACATCACTACGCCCCATGCAAGGGGGTTGAACTTGGGGAAGGGAAATCAAAATTACATTCAAACACTACCTCCCACAGGGAGGGGCTGTAAGTCGGCCAGGCGTGGAGGGGAGAGTGAAGCTAGGAACTAAATGAAAGGATGATGACTGTTCTATCCACTCTCTGGAACAGAGGACAGACAGTCGGTGTCGGCACTGCTGCAGACTCCCCGAAGCTCCGTTGGCGATGAAACCAGTGGAAAAATCTTCATAGTTGACTCAGAAAGACGTCCAATTTTTGGGGGAATTTCAAAATGACGGTGGTGGTCGGGGCAGTGTCGTGACCAGTGCCTCTGCTTTCTGGTTCTAACAACTACGGTACCACTGCAACAGGAAGACGATGTCACCACGGGCACTCCTGATCTCTGATTCAGGTGAGTCGCTAGATTCATTGTCGAGTCCTCTTCGAACGGAGATCCACTGGGATGGCGGAGGAGGTCGGAGTAGACAGAGACAGCCCAAACAGTGATCGGGTGTCTGTTCAGTCCCAGAGTGGACAGAACAGCGCACCTGAGGGAGGAAATTGATAACTCTTAGCTCCGGATGCCGAACGGGATGCCGCTTCTTGCTCCTAGAAGTAGACTCGTCGTAGAAGATCTCAGCCAAGCGCCACCTTTCAGATCTTCAAGGGGTTGGCCGTGGGAAGCTCTTCAAGCGGCTTCAGGTTGCCAGTCTGGAGGAAGACGCGCAGTCTGGGGAGATTGGCTCCCTAGGGCAGCCACGAGTTCATGTTAGGACGAGACGACCGCAGTTACGAAGAAGACATGGAGACGCTTCCGACGGTACCACTTGGGCCTCTAGGGACGCCGAGATGAAGTTGGGGTCGGCTCTGCAACCTGCTGGTCCTCTGCAGATCCTGAGCTGCGAACTGGCTAGCTGGGAGTAGCTCCAATGGCACAAGAGATAGGGGAGGGAGGAGAAGGAACTAGGTTGATGGAGGGGGAGAGTGGGGGGCGACCAGATCTAGGGTTTGGGGAAGGGGAGGGTGAGAGGGCAGGGAAAATATTCAAACTTGGCCTAGGGAGGGGTGGGTTCAGCCTTGGGAAGGTTGAGGCTTGCTTGGGAAGGGGAATGAGTAGTTGGGGGTTGGGTGGTGGGATGAGGATTGGTGGAGATCTCTTGGGGATGGGGTAGAGTAAAGAGGAGGTTTGTGGGGAGTTGGAGAGGTCTTAATGGAGGGAGAAGGGAGAGAGAAAGTGGTTGGGAGGGGAGGAAAGAGAGAAGGGGGCGAACCCCTTAGAGAGAGAGAGGGAGAGAGAGAGGGGGGGATAAGGGCTTCTCACCCACTCAATTGGATTCTCTCCAAAAGAAGAATATTTAAATTGGACACTTGAAAATTCAAATATTCTTTCATTAACTTCAAATGGGGGGAATGGGGTCCTATATATAGGCAACTCATATTTTACAAAAAGTCCCTGACTCTTACTACAATGACAAATAACCAAGGGGGTAGGGGGCGCCCCTGGGCCTAGCCTAATGAATTGGGCCCATTAACTAATCTAATCAACCCTATGAAACTTAAATTAGGTAGATGACTCATTAACCTAGGTACATGACTCAAATTAAAGGGAAAATTACAATGGTATGACTCAAATAAAAATGAGGAAATACAACATATGACTCAAGATAAATGACTAGACCATGTCGGACGCTTCTGGGGCGAGGAAATGAGCCGTGAGTGTGGGCATGGGAGGTGATGTCCCCATCATACTCGCGGGGTGCAGAGAACTCGACTCTGTCGACTAAGAGTCCTTCCCTCCTCGGACTGTGTAGAGGTGGTACCACCCACAAGTCTTCCGAATGAGACCGATCCATCCACCTGACGAGATTGCGCTCATACACCTTGCTCCTGGTGGCAGTGACCTGTTCATCCAATATTCGCTCACGCTGGGCTCTCCTGGCTAGTGGACTCTTCTCACGGGTGGGTGCTCTCTCAATGAGGGGAGTGGGCTCAATATCCTCACTAAGTACCACTGTGGGACCCTTATCCACTAGGTCGGTCACGTTGAATGTGGGGCTCACTCCGTACTCCTCGGGAAGATCTAACTTATAGACATTAGTGCCAATGCGCCTCAGAACCTGGAAGGGACCAGCCCCACGAGGCCTCAATTTGGAGATGGCTCCTGAGGAGAGCCTCTTCGTCCTCACCATCACAAAGTTACCCACGTGGAATTCTTGGTGACGCCGTTGGGAGTCAGCCTGCCTTTTATAAATCTCATTTTCCTTGCTGATGTGCTTGCTAAGATTTTCATGCAATTTTGTGAATGCTGACATTATAGGGGTGATGGGTGGACCTGGACAACCAAAAGTAGAACAATCATGCTTTGATGCTAAGAAGACTTTGATGGAATGGAGAGGAACGGGGCATCCATAGGTGATCCGGTCATGTATGGGGGTGACAAATGCCGGGGGACCCAGACATCCATGAATACTTCTATTATGCCTACGACCCATGATGAATGAAGGAGGACCATTACACCCGAATATTGACCACACTTGTTTCCTACTTGACATGTGGGTGATGTGAATGAATGGACCCAACATAGTGTTCATGTCAAGTGGTGTGGTAAGCCTAGACACATGCATGCTTATCCCAAAGGTGACTTCCATGTGCATAGATGTGGCACGACCTTTGAACTTCTATGTGAAATGGTCGAAGGGATCTAGGAAGGTGGATATGGGGTGGGGAATTTTCTCGATCTCTAGGTGGGTGTTGCCTAAGGTCATGGCTCCTTTGGTGCTACATGGGTTATGGATGAGGTAAGCTTGGCCCAACATGGTGGGTGAAGGTAGGAAAGGGGCGGTGGGTAAGGTGGTTGGGTCACATGGGTTCCACGGTTCTCATTGGAAGGGATCAAAGGGATCATGAAAAGAGTTACCAAGGGGGAGGGGCCTTATGTCCTCAAGATCCTCAAATGATGGTGGGTCATCATCCTCTAATGAAACAATTGGGCCGAAGTTCTTGGTGGGTGGGTCGGCCATGAGGGGAGGGTTTGGCTTTCTACTCGATATAAGAAGCTCCAAATTGAGGAGAAGGTTGGGCTCATCGGGTGTGGGGAGGAATAGAAGGAGGTCACTAGTGTAGCAACCAATGGTGTATACCGAGGTGATGGACCTGACACATAGGTGTAGGAGGTCAAGACTCCTTGGTTGGTTGTCCATTATGGTCAACATGCCGATCAACTCCATTTGCCAAGTTAAGCCCATGAGAAGTTCCCCTAGGTTCTCTACTTGGTGAGAGGATTGGATGGTGGTGTGATGGGAGAAGATGGGCACTATAGGGAGGTCTTGCTCCACAGGTAGATAGGTATGGGTCATGATATCTCTAATCGAGCTCTCCCTTAGCCACCTAACAAGGGGTTCTTTTAAGATGAGTTCGGCCTTATCTAGGGAGGGTGGTGTAGGGTGAAGATCCTTGTGCGAGGCTTCCCCTTCAATTTGGACATGGGTACCCTCCATGGAGGGGAAAGGATCCGGAGGGGCATTTGTCTCCATGTGACAAAGTGGATGGGCTACTTCTTCTAAAGCTAATGGGGTGGGAAGGTTCTTTGAGGGTGGGGTGATGTTAGCCGGTGTGTGGTGCACCCGGGGTGGTGAACAAGGGTGGGACTCCGGCGGATGGGAGAGTACAAGGTTGTTGAATTTAAAGGCTCCCGGAAGGTGTGGCGGATACACTAGGCAAGTCCAACGTGTTGGGTTGATGTTGGCATTCCTTTCATCTAACCATTTCTTACCTAGGATTATACATGGATCCGCCAATGTTCCCACTTGACACCAAGCCCCATCAAAATACTTAGTCTTTCTAAACCATCTATGGAATTCAACAAAGAATTGGTCTCCATTGCGCATAATTTGTCCAGTCCTAGAAAGAGAGGCAACGATATCGGGGGATACCCAATTATTGGACTCTAAGTCAATGAAGTCAATTTCCGTGGGCTCTTCATTAGGTAGGTATGCATGGGATATGATTGGGAGAGGGGCCATTTGACCCTAGACTCAATGATGACAACGGTGGGTGGACAATGCAAGGGTCGGACTGATGATGACTCCAATGTAAGCGTGCCCTAGGACTTGACTTGTAGAGACAAGTCAATGACTTGCTCTGATACCAATTGATGTGACACCACCTTGGGGTGATAGTCATAAGACCGTAGCACCTTAGACTTTAACAAGCAAGCACAATTCACAATAGAAACGGCCCGAAATTGGCGGCCACTCACCCGACACTCACCCAAATCCCGCGGTAACTCGGCGATGCCAAGTGGAGGTTGTGAGGGCTGGGCCCTTCCTGGTAGAGGGCCAACAAGGCCAAGGTTTTTTCCCAAGGGTTTGGAGGTCCAACTCCATGGGGCCGACCCGGGTGCCGAGGGCACTGGTCACACTCTCTTCCACGGCGGCCACTCGAAGCAATAGAGCTTGCGGACCGGGCACTCACTCTCACGGGCCAACAGATCTATGAGCTAATATTGAAAGAACAAGACACCAAATATGAGCAAGGGATAGAGCACTTACTCGACCGGCTTGAAGAAACCGGTCTCGCTCGGAAACGTGGGCGAGCGGGGAAGCGTGGGTTCCCCACACGTCGCGCCGGTGTAGCTTCGACCTGTTCAAGATTTTACATCACTATGCCCCATGCAAGGGGGTTAAACTTGGGGAAGGGAAATCAAAATTACATTCAAACACTACCTTCCACAGGGAGGGGCTGTAAACCGGGCGGGCGGGGAGGGGAGAGTGAAGCTAGGAACTAAATGAAAGGATGATGACTGTTCTATCCACTCTTTGGAACAGAGGATAGACAGTCGGTGTTGACACTGCTGCTGTCTCTCCCAAGCTCCGTTGGTGACGAAATCAGTGGCAAAATCTTCGTAGTTGACTCAGGAAGACATCCAATTTTTTGGGGAATTTCATAATGACGGCGGTGGTCGGGGTAGGGTCGTGAACAGTGCCTCTGCTTTCTAGTTCTGACAGCTACGGTACCACTGCAGTAGGAAGACGAGGTCACCACTGGTGCTCCTGATCTCTGATTCAGGCGAGGCTGGAGTATATGGATTTTTTGTCGAGCCTCTTCGAACAGAGACCCACGGGGACGGCGGAGGAGATTGGAGTAGATAGAGATAGCTCAAACAGTGATCGGGTGTCTGTTCAGTCCTAGAGTGGACAGAACAGCGCACCTGAGGGAGGAAATTAATAACTCTTATCTCCATATGCCGAACAGGATGTCGCTTCTTTTTCCTGGAAGTAGACTCGTCGTAGAAGATCTTAGCCAAGCGCCGCCTCCATATCTTCAAAGGGTTGGCTGTGGGAAGCTCTGTAATTGGCTTTAGGTTGCCAGTCTGGAGGAAGAGGTGCAGTGTGGGAGATTGGCTCCCTCGGGCAGCCAAGAGCTAAGGTTGGGACGAGACCACCGCCGTTGCAAAGAAGACAAGGAGACGCTTCCGACGGTACCACTTGGGCCTCCAGGGACGCCGGGATGAAGTCGGGGTTACCTCTGCAAGCTGCTGTCCCTCTGCAGATCCTGAGCTGTGAACTGGCTAGCTGGGAGTAGCTCCAATGGCACAAGAGATAGGGGAGGGAGGAGAAGGAACTAGGTTGATGGAGGGGGAGAGTGGGGGGGGACCATATCTAGGGTTTGGGGAAGGGGAGGGTGAGAGGGGAGGGAAAATATTCAAACTTGGCCTAGGGAGGGGTGGGTTCAGCCTTGGGAAGGTGGAGGCTTGCTTGGGAAGGGGAATGGGTAGTTGGGGGTTGGGTGGTGGGATGAGGATTGGTGGAGATCTCTTGGGGATGGGGTGGAGTAAAGAGGAGGTTTGTGGGGAGTTGGAGAGGTCTTAATGGAGGGAGAAGGAAGAGAGAAAGTGGTTGGGAGGGGAGGAAAGAGAGAAGGGGGCGAACCCCTTAGAGAGAGAGAGGGAGAGAGAGGGGGGGATAAGGGCTTCTCACCCACTCAATTGGATTCTCTCCAAAAGAAGAAGATTTAAATTGGACACTTGAAAATTCAAATATTCTTTCATTAACTTCAAATGGGGGTATATAGGCAACTCACATTTTACAAAAAGTCCCTGACTCTTGGTACAATGACAAATAACTAAGGGGGTAGGGGGCGCTCCTAGGCCTAGCCCAATGAATTGGGCCCATTAACTAATCTAATCAACCCTATGACACTTAACTTAGGTAGATGACTCATTAACCTAGGTACATGACTCAAATAAAAAGAAAATTACAATGGTATGACTCAAATAAAAATGAGGAAACACAACATATGACTCAAGATAAATAACTAGACCATGTCGGATGCTTTCGGGGCGAGGAGACGAGCCATGAGTGTGGGCACGGGAGGTGATGTCCCCATCAAGATCATCCTGATATTCCTGTCAAACCAATTATAGAAACTCATCATCATACTTATTATCATATACTCATAGCTCATGAGATATTTGATGCGGGACGGACCACAGACTCGACTCCAAATGGATATGTGATCCTCGGAGTCTAAGCAAGCTCGTGATTGTCCCTCAACGAGGGAAGCGTCGGATGTGCACGGTTGAGAAACCGGCAAGAGCTAGGGTGGTCAATTCGCACTTTCGTGCCCGGATCGGGTCTCGGGACGGTCTCGCTCTCTCTCGCAGCAGTGGTGAATATCAATATATAGCGAGCTAGACTAACCTAACATGCTCTCAAGCAACGGCATAAAGAAATATATACTAAAATAAAGCAAAGTTCCAAGCAAGGAGTGAATACGATACCTCCACGCTCTCGGCGTGGGGAAGACGATCCCGGCCGAATTCGGTAACTCCCGGTAACAACAATGAGTTAGATTACAGCAATGAAATATCACCCACTCCACGTAGGGAGGTAAAGGGCTACACAAGTGGGCCCGGGAGGACCGATCTCGGGTTGACGGGCTGCATTTGATCACCCCGTTGGGGCGGTTCGGACGGCTTATGCTGCTAGTTGTGGGGCCCACACGCTGGTCAGTGGGGCCGTGTGGGACCGGGGTGGCACCATTGTGGTGGGGACGCCTAGGGAAGCACTTCCTGGGATGGCGGTGCGCTGGTTCGCCGACCGAAGGCCGGGCGGCTCCGATCGGCACCGGTCGGAAAGAGTGCCCACGGATCTGCTGTTTCTGTTTTCAGGCGTGCGTTCCGGCGAGATCAGCTACTGCAATCAATCGTGATGTCAGATCGAAGCACAGGAGATACCGTTGGAAATCTCTTTCAAAGTTCTTCAATCTAGGACCAGAGAGATGAACTGGATCTACACGGATTTGGCCTTTGTTGATTTTTGAAGTTGCTATTAGGCAATTCCCGAAATCTCAGAACAGCAGAGCAGTTTTCTGAGAACTGCCTTTGACCGCAAGGTAGACCTCATATTCAGGCTTCGAGCTCTTCATAAACGTTATAGAGGGGAGGGAGAGGAAAACTGCAATATTTGTTTGAAAGGTTTTGTTGAGATTTGGGTTAGGAAAAGTATTTTAGACTGGCGGGTGGTCGGATCTAGACAGAGGTAGGCGGAACTATAGAGGGATCTAAAAGTGAATTTTATAAAATAGGTGGTGGCCTGTGGAAATTCAACAAAAATTCTTTTGGTGGAGGGGATGTTGGGAAGAATCTCCAGTAATTTTGGGGGTTCCAGAAAAAATCAAGAAGGGGACCAAAAAGGCTAAACTTAGGGTGGCTGTGACAGGATCTGAACAAAAGGCAGAACTGGTGGGTGGAGATGCACGAAAATGGAAAATTATAAAACGGGATTATAATTTTTTTTCAATTTATATGGAGGGTTATGATGAACCCTAGAACGTACTCTGAAAATATCAGCTCCAGAAGATGAGAGAATTGGGAGCTAAAATTCTCGGAGTCGCCTTCTATCCAGCAGGACAGAACCTGGACAGAACTTCCGACGGTGGCTCGATGGCGGCACGTGTAACGACCCGAGAATCCGATTACCGGGAAGGCCCGATAACCCGAGACTCGTACCGCCACCCACGAGTCCGAAGACTCAGAAGGGTTAAAAGGATGGTGTGGAAACTACATAAGCATCACAGATAATTGCAGAAATTAAACAGTTATAATATTAAGCAGGAAATAAATTAACATTTTACATGGTCCACAATAAAATAACAACAACAGCAACAGTAGTCCACGACTAGTACAGTGACAAGAAGGAAAAGTACAGCTACACGGGGCATCCCCCGGCTCTGACCTCTGGCACTACCTCTGGGCACCCGCACCACGCTGCGCTCCTGACGCGCTCCCCGAAGGTGGCGCCTCACCTGAAACACGGTGAAAACACGCAGGGAATGAGTCTCAGAACAAGACTCAGTAGGGATCACTCGAACCCTACCTCAAAAACGAGAAACCACTACTCTAGCGGTAGGAAAGTACCTCGGAAAGGAAAGCCCTGTACTCTACAGAACTAGACCCTACGGCACGCAAACCGACACACGTGCCACGGTACGAGAAGACCGAAACTCAACGGTCGAACCGTCAAAACCCGAAGGTCGGAAACACACGACTGACAGTCTAACACTCCGTACTCGACAGGAGTACCACCCACTAGAAGCACAGCCGGTAGCGTCCCCTGACGTCTTACACCGCACCGCAGGTGAACCGCCTAACGTGGTAGGTCCTACCCGAGGCGCAAACACCGTACAAGTAACCACAAACAAGTAACTAGCTGGGGTCACGCCTGTCGACGTGGGTCCAACCGCCCCCAACCACGTGTGCACACACAGACCTTGCGTCACTAGGTCTGGTCCTCTGACCGGTTTTCCCCCGTAGCCGGACTCTGGCTACCGACGAGGGGCCTACGGTAACCGGTCCACAAACCGTCTCGAAAGGTGGGTGCCCGTACACCACTCCCAAGTGAGACCAGCACCTCGTACTGGTGGGCTACGACTAGTGGAGGGTCACTGAAGGAGTAGACTCTCGAGTCAACGGAAAACAACGTCCGAAATCGACAACGTGTGGGAATCACCCCATGCACCAGCCCCGTCGCACGGTGACCATGGTCGGAAAAGAAATAGACGCATTGCCCACGGTCAAACGCCTGACCGAGGCGAATGGGACTTCCGGACACCAAAAACACGGTCACGGAACTCCACGGGGTGCCCGGGACGCACACACGGCCCAAGGGGAACACCCAACAACGAACCAAATCGCGCTAGGGCCACCTAGCGCGACAGGGCATGTCGCGCTAGGGTCCCCTAGCGCAACAAGGGTTGTCGCGCTATGGCCCATAGCGCGACACGGACCATCGCGCTAGGGATACCTAGCGCGACAGGGACCATCGCGCTAGGTCCTCCTAGCGCGACAATGATGATCGCGCTAGGGCCCCATAGCGCGACACGAACCGCCAAACTGTTCATCTTCTCCGATGAACGCGCTCGGTCGGGGCAGCGCGACCTCCAAGAACGCGCTACTGGAGTATAGCGCGTTCTCAGTCCGCGGCCGAAAACGGTAAGAACGCCCAAAAATTCTAACCACGCCCCCATACCTCCATAGGAGAGGGGGAAAACAAAGGGGAAGACCCCTGGGGACCCCTAGCATGATTCTAGGCCCTCAAAACACGAATCCATGTATTGAATCCATAGATCGGGCGAGCTCTCCCCAAATCATGGAAAAACCCAAAAACGCTCAAATGATCCCCTCTCGGCCTCCCCGCGGCCTATAAATCACGGAAAAGAACGGCATGAGGCTAAGGAACGTCACCCTACCTCGATGGAGCGAATGCTCCGCCGGATCGATCACGAATCACGAAGAATGCTCGAAGCTTCACGAACTCCCCACGCTTCCCACGCTCGCCGCACGCCCACGAGATCGCCTAACCGTCGCCCACGCGTCCGCGCCGTCGCCCCGCCACCATCCGTAGCCGGAGAGGGGCTCGCCGCGTCCGAATGGGAGAGAGGGAGAGAGAGGGGGCTCACGGTCGCGAGAGAGAGGGAGAGGAAGAAGAAAGAGAAAAGGGAAAAAGAAAAGAAAAAGGATTAGGATTTATAGAAAATCCGAATTTTCGGAAAAATACCGAAAAATAGAAAAATACATTTATGGAATCCTCGGAACGCACCGATCGCAACGGTACCACTCGTGCCCGGGTGAACGGCCCAGTTAACCCGCAGCGAGCGTCCGAAGGAAAAGCCGAAACACACACCGAGAATCGGAAAACACACGCGGAAAAGCCGCGGAACGCCTCCGGGCCTCCGAAACGACTCCGGATCGCGCCGATCCGAACACGAAAGATGTCTGAAACAAAATTTCAGACACAACAGAGCTGGACGCTCCGAAAACCAGATCCGGGACCCACGAAGAAGGATCCGAAAGGTCCGGGATATTACAGCACGAACGGCGGCGGCGGTGGCGGCGGCACAGAATGAAATTAGATGTGGAGGGGCTAAGATAGAAGGGTTCACAACCCTGAAATGCAAAGTATGGAGAAGGAAAACCAGAGGGAGAGAGGAGAGAGGGCACACCCTTCTTGCTTCAAGTAATTTTCACATAATTTCTTCATTAAATCTCTAATGACACTATACATAGGCTTATATAGAGAATGGCAAGGGGTGGGGGGCTGAAAATTTCATGGGAAATAGGTTATTTTCTTCCCCCATGTGGTCAAAAACCCAAAATAAATAAATTACATATGGAGGGGACACTCCTTTGACTAGGTAGGTAAGGTAGGTGGCCTCCCTTTGACATTTTCAACCACTTGTCTCCCATGTGTCCAATTGACCTTCTAGATGCCACCTAGGACTTTGACCACCCCCACATGGACCCATATGGCTTATGTGGACCAATGGAGAAGGAGTGAGGGCCCCCTTGCTGGACCTACTGACAATTTGCATAAAAACGCACACAATCCTAGGGAATGACACATTGGCTTACAAAGCCGTACAATTGCACATATACTTTCCTAAGGATATAAAAAAAAATTAAAGGACACAAAAGCAAAATAAAAATGTCAATGCTCGGTGTCGATTCCCATCAACTCTCCCCGGGTGGGAGGAACTCGACGCCGTCGAGTAAGGGGTGCGGCTGCTCGTGACGTCGGCGGATCCGTCATCATACCTGGAAGCGCGGAGTACGCTCCACTCCAAGTAATCGACACCTGCTCACCCCGTATAGATTCGATATGCACACGCTGCCATGGGAATGAGGCTAGAGGTGGACACTCCAGGGTGGGGTCTCTCTCAAATGAGGGAAGGCGGCTCGAAGACTCACTAGGAATCACCGCTTGTCCCTTATGTCACTAGATCCGATATGAGGTAGAATCGATCCCAATAGTCCGACAAGCCTCGAACTCGAAAGGGCCAACAACGCGAGCATACAAACCGACTCGACTCGATGTATGCACAGACACACAAGACCCTAGACACACCTAATGTTAGTCCGACCCGTACATGGGTGACGGCGGACCAGGACACCCGAATGTGTGCCATGCATGCATTAGACGTAACCGGTGGTTGGCGGAATATGGAATTCCTAGACCTCCTTAAGTGGGCCATGCATGCATATTGGACTTAGAGGTGGGAGGGCCAGGGGTTCCAAATGCATCTTCTTCTTTTCCCCTAGAGGATGGTGTATCTCGCAAGTGAACGGGCTTGGTGGGTGTAGACGACCCGGCCCATGGGGAAGGAGTGTGGTAGTGGATTCCCTTGAAGAAGTGAAGTATATAAGGGGGGTCAAGGGGCCCACTAGGGAATGGGTCAAAGGGATCAAAGAAGGTATGACCCCTTGTGGTAGGTTCCCACAAGTCACGGTCCCCGATGTAGAAGTCTTGAAGGTGTGGATAGTCACCTTCATCCATTGTTGGTGGGACGGTGATCATGTGTAGGATGTATGGTTCCTCCCTCGGACGAAAGGGTATGAAGTTGGGTTCGGCCTACATGGGGAGGAATAAGAGAACCTCCGTGGTGATATAACCCACGGTGCACACGGAGGTAATAGACCCTAAGGCTGGATGGGTGAAGCTACGGCTAGTGGGTTGGTCGAAGCTTCGGGCCAATAAATGCGTCAACTTCCATTGCGCGTCTAATCCCATAACAAGGTCATCCAATGTATCAACATGGTGACTAGACCGAAAGGTAGTGTGGAAGGAGTTGACGGGCACTATAGGTAAGGTGGGGTCCATAGAAGGGTAAGGACGTGGGACCAAGCCATCCTTGAGCCAACTAAGAAGTAGCTCGGCTATGTATAGCATTCCCGTAAGAAGCACAGGTGGCTCGGGTTTTGGTGGCTCTAAATAAGATGCTTCCGAATAAAGTTCGGAAGTAGATGGCAGTGGAGCACTCATGGATGGTGAAGAAGCACGTGTCCTTTCCAACCAATCCCAAAACTTTTTCTCGATTTCCTCAAAGGAGCGGGTTGGAGTGGGGACCTCGGAGTGGACTTGCTCCTCGGCTCTCGACTCGGATGTGGACCTAGACTCGACTAGAAGCGGGGCTTCCACTTGGTTGGAGGTGCTTGGGTGGGATTGGACGGGGAAGCCAAGGGGAGGTTGGTTGGAGGCAACGGGGTGAGTGGGGTTGCTTTGGAGGGCTTGGATGGGGGTGAAGGGGCGGGGTTGGTTGGAGGTGTGGCCCACTTGATTGCGGGTGAGTTGGTGGGGATGGCTAGTGGTATGACCCCCGTAGTTGGAGGTAGGTGGATGGGGAAGGTAGACCCTCCTAAGCGCTCTCTTTATATCCCACCATGACTCGATAGGCCTTAGCCTCCTATCTTCCCGGATGTACTTGATGTCCCTCCATGTTTCGGCGGTTTCATAGAAAAGTCACCTTTTGGCTAAGTCGGCTTGCGCAGAACCGGACATAAGATAACACTCAATGTAGTCATCCATAACAGCTTCCCACTCTAAGTAGTCACTCGGGTTTTTGGAGCCATAGAAGTCCCGGGCTTCGGGCCTTTTGGGGTGGTTCGGGTGGTCCTTCCATTTTAGATAGTATCGCCACCATGGATAAGATCCGGGTGTTCGGTAATCCATGGGACATGGGGAAGCTAGTGGATGGCCATGCCGACACTCGGACAAAACACTAGACATGACCCTAAGTAATGCAAAGTTGGAATGCCGACTCGACTACCAACCTAGACACGACCAAGATTCGGTACGTGGCGGAGTTAATCGATCCGAAGATCACTCACGCAAGTGTGCGGCCATCCCGATAGGCGTAGCCTAATGTTCGGACAACACCTTTTTATATATCGAAAAATGGTATGCGGATGCAACCTTAGACCGACTAACACATAGACTAGACGTAAATGACACTCGTTTCTTTTTTTGATTTTAGACACCCTAGACTCAAACTCGCTCTGATACCAAACTGATGCGGGACGGACCATGGACTCGACTCCAAATGGATATGCGATCCTCGTGTTGTGACCCCTCTATGTTGATGATGTTGACACTTGCTCTATTCTTTGGCAACACCATTGTTTTGATTGATTGGCAACTGAGTTTGATTTGATGGAATTGCTCCATCAGATTGACTATGTGTTCTTTGCTTTTAATACACTGCTGTCTGCAATTCTTACTGGCATAAGTCCACACACTGCATCTCAATTAAATTGATTATGTGTGCACAGCGTCAACGCATCATGTTACAACGTCAACGCATAAGTCCACACACTGCATCTCAATTAAATTGATTAAGTGTGCACAGCGTCAACGCATCATGTTACATCGTCAACGCATAAGTCCACATAATGCATCTTAATTAAATTGATTAAGTGTGCACAGCGTCAACGCATCATGTTACAGCGTCAACGCATAAGTCCACACACTGTATCTCAATTAAATTGATTATGTGTGCACAGCGTCAACGCATAATGTTACAGCGTCAACGCACCGTTGGCTGTGAACCTCAGAGTCTGTACATCTGAATTGCCCTTGATCTGGTGAAATGTATACACTCATTCACTGTTGCCTTCACACATTAAAGTCCATACATTCATCAATTACTTTTCACTCAAGGCAAAGTCTATACACTGGGGTCTTTTCTCTACGTGTCTTAGGCGAAGTCTGAACATTCGATTCTGAAGCCTGAAGTCTATACAGTCTAGCCTAGTCCTACAATCAAGGCTTTAGCTACACTCAACTCTATACATTGGCTTCACTTCATGAAGTCTTTACATCGCTTCATGTCCCCAAAGTTTGCACATCAACAGTGATCTTTGAAGTCTGTACATCCACAGTGTTACTCAAAGTCTAAACATTAATCTTCTAATCCAAAGTCTATACAATGGTCTTCACACTTGAAGTCCATACATTCGATGTGCAGAGTTGATGTCTATACTGTGTCCTTGCTGATCAAGTTTACACTATGGTCGGTGACAAGTCTGTACACTGGCCTCAGCCTTTCAAGTCTACACACTGACGGCTGAACTAAGAACTCTATACATCGTCTGTCTGCACTAGAGTCTCATGGAGTCTATACATTGCACTCGTCTTCTAAAGTCTATACACTGAAGTCTTCACATTTGCTTGCATAACATGAAGTCCATAAGTGGGCAAAGTCTGTACACTGTCCATGCTTCATGCAGCGTCAACTCATCCTTCATGCAACGTCAACTCCTCAAGCATATACAATGCTTTCCTTCGCATGAAGCCTTTAAGTGCATTATGTCTATACAATGCCACTAGGATTTACAGTCTATACAGCCGTTGCCTCCCTTGTTGAAGTCAACACTTTGGGCAAGTCTGTACGTTGCATTCTGCCTTTACAAGTCTATACAATGCAATGTACATACTTAAATCTTATATCTTTATTCTTGTTGCTGAAGGGACAGGGTCGACGCCTGGAGCTTAAAGCGTCCACGCATCAGTAGACGAAGCTTTCACGATGTCTTCTATTACGTCAACGCCACATGAAAGCAACGTCGACGCAGCAGTTGAAGAAGCATTCATCTTCACAGGCCATTCCACTGCGTCAACGCCACAAGCAAGCAGCGTCGACGCAGCAGCTAAAGAAACGAGGCTAATGGCTACTGGAATGCCTCACTACGTTAACGCCATTGAGTGAAAGCGTCGACGCAGCAAGTCAGATTGATGACTTTGAGCACGTGAACGGAGAACTCTATACAGCGGACTGAAGAAGCTAATGAGGGGCACGTGATCCCAGGTACCTGGCTCGTGATCCGAAAAGGACGATGTATCGAGATGTGGACGCGTGTACTGACACTCCATTGCATGCTACCACGTGGTCCAAATTGCTGGGCGGGAAACGTGGAGAGCACACGCCTGCTACTATTGCTGCTATATATATAAGCCTTCTTCCACAGAAGAAAGCTGATCGAAGTAGAAGAAGAAAAAGTCTATACACTCAGCAGCAGTGAGCCTTCGATCCACAGAGAGAAAAGAGAGAAGAAGAAGATACAGGGAAGAAGAAGAAGAAATAGAGAAGAAGGAGAAAAGAGAGAGAGTGAGGTGAGAGAGAGCTGATCGAGAGTGAGAGTGTTGGTATCTCAGTCTCGTGGTTCAAAACCAGAGCTGAGCTTTGCTCTTTAAGAGCTACATTGCTTTTGGGTTTTTATTTTTCGTTTTGATTCTGTCTTTCATTTCCGAATGCTGTTTCTTCAAGCTGTGTGTCAGCGGTCTTGCAGTGGTGGTCTCCACTGGACGGGTTAAGCTATATTTCCCCCGCGGTTGCAGAGGATCAGATCCTCTGGTCGGCAAGCTGTAGTGCCCAGTGAAGCTGTGTATCAGCGGGTTGTTTGGCCAAGCTGTAAAGCCCAGCGGATGCAAGCTGTGCTACGCAGCAGGAAGCCATACTCGGTTGAGTGTGGGGTGGACGTAGGTCGTTGACCGAACCACCTAAAAATTGTATGTGCAGTGTGTTTGTGTTTTTGTGTGATCTGTGTGCGATGGGAATCTCTTGCTTAGCTTGTTTGATTGCATCGCTTATGCTCATGTCTAGCTTTCTACCTTTTGCTTAGCACTTTTCATTTAGCTTTATTGATGCTTGCCTAAATTCCGCTCTAGAACTTACAATAGTTTTAAATTAGGCAAGTTGATCTATTCACCCCCCTCTAGATCCACACTTAGTGGAGATAGACTGCGTCCATCTAACCCAACACTTGGTATCAGAGCCTAACTCTTCTGCAGGGACTCATCGCTCGAAGAGAATAGGCAGAGATGGATGCTCGAGGGATGACTACCGAAGGTCACTCAACAACGAAGCCCCCATTCTTTGATGGATCAAACTACGCATACTGGAAGAATCGTATGCAAGTGTTCCTCAGGGCTAAGGATTACGAGATTTGGAAGATTGTCAGCAAGGGACCTTATGAGCTGTCCCCGAATGAAGATGTATGGACCAAGGAGGAGATCAGAAGGTCCATGCTGAATTGGAGTGCTATTAATGCTATCCAGTGTGCTCTGCATCCTACAGAATTCTCCCGTGTGTCTGCTTGCAAATCAGCTAAGGAAATGTGGGATGCGCTGGAAGTAATTCATGAAGGTACATCTCAAGTAAGAGAGCAGAAGGCCAATCTTCTTGTATCTGAGTATGAAGCCTTCAAGATGAAGCAGAACGAGTCCATTAGCGAAATGTACGCTCGGCTGACTGTAATAACCAATGGCCTCAGAGGTTTTGGGAAACCTCAGGCAGAGTATGATGTAGTGAGGAAAATTCTGCGCTCCCTGACTCCCAATTGGCACACCAAAGCAGCAGTGATGGAGGAGTCAAGGGACTTGCGTAATACTAAAGCTGATGAGCTGATTGGCTCACTAATGGCATATGAGATAAACATGCCAAGGACAGATGAAGCCGAGAGGAAGAAGAAGCCGATAGCGCTGAAGGCTAGTTCCAACAAATCAACAAGATCCAGCTCCAGCAGCTCTTCATCATCAGAAGAGAACCTAAATGAAGAGGAAGATGTGACTCGATCTGAGATAGCCATGATGACTAGAGAGTTCAGGCGATTTCTCAGAAAGGGAGCAGGACGGTTCAGTCAGAAGAAATACAGTGGTGACCAAAAGGATAAAAGGTATAAATCTAAACCTGCAAATAAAAATGAAGCTAATGTTTGTTATCAATGCAGGAAACCAGGGCATCTGAAAATTGACTGTCCAGACAATCAGAAACATAAGGACAGGTCAAAGAAGAAAACCAAGAAGGGAAGAGTTATGATCACCACATGGAGTGATGAAGATGAAGGCTCTTTCAGCAACAGCTCAGATAGTGAAGCCGAATCTTAACAGCCCATTTGCCTTATGGCAACAAGCTCCGAAGATAGAGAGGAGGATACAGATGAGATAATCACTAGATTTGAAAACTTCACAATTGCTGATTGGGTAGATGCTTATCATGACATAGCTGATAGAGCTGATGATATTAGAAAAGAGAATAGGCATCTTAGAAGAAAAATCAATTCCATGCAAAATGATAAAATACTAACTGATAAAATTGCATGTTTGGAATCTGAGATTGATGAATTGAAACTCACATGCTCTGAAGAAGATGAAATCAAAAAGGAGTTAAAAGCTTCTAAGGAAGAGAATCTAAGGCTTGAAAATGAAATTGATGAATGGAAGCTGAAGATTCAGAAATGTGAAAGTGAAGTCAAAATTATCTCTGAAAAATATGAAGCTGTCCTCAATGTCAACAATGAGCTGAAAAAGGCTATTGATGAACTTCAGAAAGACAATGAAGATAAAATAAAAACAATTGAGAAAATGACCCAAGGAACAGATAACTTAAATGCTTTGTTAGGGTCAAAGGTTAATTTCAGAAAAGAGGGCCTAGGTTTTAATTCTAGTGCAACAAAAACATTCGGAATGAAAACAATTTCATTTGTTGCTCAAAAGGAAAAGGGACCTCTAATTAGCATGAACTCAGCAAATTTGATGAACAAAACTGCTAATCTGAAAAAGCCCAGTACTGAGGAGAAGGGCAAACGAAAGGTTAATGAGCCTAGTAGAGCTAGCACATCTAAGCAGAATCCTAGGGCTCAGACTCAGGTTAGGGGTCAACCTACATAGTCTGGTAAACCCCAGGTCAAGGTAACTAAGTCTCCACCAACACCTCCACCTCTGAAGAAGACCCAATACAAACCTGTGTATAGGTCAGCAGGGTCCAAAGTATAGGGGAGACAAAGTGCTGCTAGGAGTCAACCTAATTATTTTTATCAACCCAGAGCTCAGACCCACTACAATGCACAGCCAACCTACTTCAATAGGTCAAATTGGTCTAGAACTCAGGATAGGTTTACAGGTCTTGCACACCAGGGTGCTAAATATCAAAGACCTCACAGTAGAAATTGGGTCAATGGGTATGGTTACTGGACATCTAGAAATCAATATTTTCATAGCCAGCCCAGGAACTACTATGGCCAAAATTTTGTGAACACACCCTGGCCAAGCCACTGGCACAGAAATAACAACACTGTCAATAATCATGCTGCTGCCAATAAGAAAAAGAACAATAAGAAGAAAAGGAACAACAACACAAGAAAATCTGTAGGATCCACTGAACAAAACACATTTAAACAAATGTGGATTCCGAAACACTTGCTTTCCTATTTTGCTTCTAGTTCATTTACATTGGAGCCCAATCAGTCTTGGGTTCCAAACTTCTCTACCTAATTGTGTATGCAGGTATGCCTGGCAGCCAAGAACAACCTGTGGTACATGGATAGCGGTTGCTCCAGGCATATGACAGGAGATAAGGCCAAATTTTGCATACTGACTGAGAAAGTAGAAGGCCTTGTCACCTTTGGAAGCAACACAAAGGGTAGGATTATCGGATCAGGTAAGGTAGGTAAGTGTTCTACCTACTGCATTGATGATGTTATGCTGGTTGAAGGGTTAGCCTATAATCTACTTAGCATCAGCCAGTTATGTGATAAAGGTTACAATGTTCTATTTAATTCTCAATGCTGTAAGGTTTTTGAACCTGATTCTGATATTGTCAAATTTTCTGGAAAAAGAATAAATAATACTTACATGATAAATTTAGATGAAATTCAACACACTAACCTTTGCCTTACTGCCAGTAGAGAAGACATAGCATTTTTTTGGCATCGTAGGTTAGGTCATGCTAGCTACACTATTTTGCACAAATTAAATAAGCATGGCATGGTTAGAGGACTTCCTGAAGTCTCATTCAAGAAAGAAAATAAAATCCGTGATGCATGCACTCAATCAAAGATAACTAGAAAGTCATTTAAGTCTAGAACTGAAAATCTGTCTTCCAAACCCTATGAGCTAATACATATGGATCTTTTTGGGCCAACTAGATCTGTCAGCCTATCAGGGAGCAGGTATGGGTTTGTCATGGTAGATGACTTTTCTAGGTATACTTGGGTTTATTTCTTATCTAATAAGAGTGATGCTTTCTCAGAATTTTAGGAGTTCTATGTTAAAACAAATCAGAAAATTGAAAACATTTTGTCTGATCATGGAGGTGAGTTTGAAAACTCACAATTTGATGAATTCTGCAGGTCAAATGGAATTAACCACCGGTACTCCTCACCAAGGACACCTGAGCAGAATGGAGTTGTGGAAAGAAGGAACAGAACCCTAGTGGAAATGGGTCGTACACTCCTTATCGAAGGTGGTCTACCAAGGAAATTTTGGGCTGAAGCAGTGAACACTGCCTGTTATGTAATTAACAGAGCCATGGTAAGACCTTCTACCCAGCAAACACCATATGAGATATTAAAAGGTAAGAAACCTTCTATTACTCACTTCAAGATTTTTGGTTGTAAATGTTTCATTCACATAAATGATAAAAAGGACCTTGATAAATTTGAACCTAAATGAGAACCAAGAATTTTTCTTGGTTATTCTGAAAACACCCGAGCATACAGAGTGTACAATCTGAACTCTAAAACTGTTGAAGAATCTCCACATATAATTTTTGATGAATCTTTGGCAAATTCTAATGCTGGTAAATGCAGGAATGAAACCAATGGTGAAATCCTGAAGGAAGGAGATCCTGCAGACAAATCCGAGGATGAAGAAGAACATAAAGAGCTTAATGAAGAGGAGCCTACAGTTCAGGGGGAGGTAAATCAAGTTCATGATACTCCAATTGCAAATATTAGATATCTCAAGGATCATCCTGTAGATAATGTTATTGGAAATCTGCATGACCCCCCTAGGACTAGAGGCCACTTAAGAATTCAACATGAACTGAATGCGTATGCTTTTGTATCAAACATAGAACCCAAGTCCATTGACTGTGCTCTCCAAGATGTGCATTGGCATTTGGTTCCACCTCCTGATCATGAAACAGTCATAGGGACTAAATGGGTATTTAGAAACAAAACTGATGAAGCAGGGAAAGTTATTAAAAATAAAGCCAGACTTGTAGCTCAGGGGTACAGTCAGGAATTTGGAATAGACTTTGAAGAGTCTTTTGCCCCTGTAGCTAGGTTAGAAGCAATAAGAATTTTATTGGCTTATGCATGTTCCCTAGGAATAAACCTTCAACAGATGGATGTAAAATCTGCTTTTCTAAATGGGGAAATTAATGAGGATGTATATGTGAGACAGCCTCCTGGGTTTGAATGTTTAGATTTCCCTAATCATGTTTACAAGCTCAATAAATCTCTCTATGGGTTAAAGCAAGCTCCTAGAGCTTGGTATGACAGGTTGAGCAAATTTCTCACTGACAAGAACTTCACAAGAGGTATAGTGGATCAAACATTGTTTACCAAGGTAAGTCATCCAGATATTCTTATCATTCAGATTTATGTGGATGACATTGTGTTTGGGTCAACTAACCCCAAATTGTGTAAGGAATTCTCTCAAATAATGACTGATGAATTTGAAATGAGCTCAATGGGCGAGCTCAAACTATTTCTTGGACTGCAGGTTACACAAACAAAAGATGGCATCTTCATCTCTCAGTCCAAGTATGTAAAGAACTTATTGAAGAAGTACAAAATGGACAACCTCAAGGAAATAGCTACTCCAATGGGTACATCAACCAGTTTGGATGAAGACTCTAAAGGTAAACCTGTGGACCAAAGGCTATACAGAGGTATGATCGGATCTCTTCTCTATCTTACAGCATCTAGGCCTGATATACAATTTACTGTGTGTTTATGCTCTAGATTTCGGGCCAGTCCTAAAGAAAATCACTTTAAGGCTGTGAAAAGAATTTTTAGGTATTTACTAGGCACCCAAGAACTAGGTCTCTGGTATCCTGCTAAGTGTGAGTTAGAGCTTCTAGCCTACACTGATGCAGACTATGCTGGGTGTCGAGTAGATAGAAAAAGCACTAGTGGCTACTGTCAATTCCTTGGTGGCTGTCTAGTGTCTTGGGCATCTAAGAAGCAACATACTGTAGCATTATCCACAGCTGAAGCTGAGTATGTTGCTGCATGCAATTGTGCAGCCCAAGTACTTTGGATTAAGCACCAACTGGCTGACTATCAGATAAATCTGGGATGCATTCCACTTTTATGTGATAATACTAGTGCTATTTGCCTTGCTAAAAATCATGTTCACCATTCTAGGACTAAGCATATAGAGATAAAACATCATTTTCTTAGAGATGCTGTAAATAAAAAGGAGATTGAAATGAACTTCATAGAAACTGAAAAACAAATTACTGATATTTTTACTAAGCCTCTTGGGAATGAAAAATATAAGTTTCTTAGAAGAGAACTTGGCTTATGTAAATTTCAGCATGATGAATGATTGTTTAATTGCTGTGAATAAAATCTCTGATGTGGACTTATTTTTGATTGCTTGGATAAATCAAGTGGATGTAGAACTGTCCTGCATTGCATATATTCATGGGGAGCTTGTTGTGTCTTTGCATGTCTTTGCATATCATTCATTCATGACCTATGCATAAGCTCTCTCTCAATTAATTCTTGCCATGCTGCATGCATATAGACATGGGGAGTATTGCTAAGAAAATCAGAGTGGTTTCAACTTTCTTGAAGTCATTCAACCTTTAACTCTGTATACTTGTCTCTGACATTATAGCAATCTGTTGGTCAGTTCTGATTTCTAAGCAGTAGAAAATGGACTTCTTCATTTATAAGAATTTAAATTGTTCAAAGACTGATGTAATGGTTTAAATCTTATAATGGTTGGAGTTTAAAGATTGCAATCAGTATATAAGTAAGTTGAAAATTGATAAAACTCTCAACCTCTTTCTTATTTCATGTCAGACAAAGCTATTCATATCTGAAATCTGAAAACTCATCTGAAATCATGTCGGAGAGATTAAGTATGTGTATTGTTCTTAAACAAGTCATTCTAAAACATAAAAAGGACAGCTAAGAAAGATACTGAAAAACATTGAGAATCATTGAAAATATATATATATTGGCAGAGCAATGACTGGTAATCACTGAGAAACTGAGTGATCCATCAAAGAAGTTGACAACACTCATGTCATGAAGTGTATCAGCTATCTCTGTTTAAAATGTTTAAAACAGCAGGCTGGTTTCACTGAGTACCTGGGGATAACTGGCGTCTGATAAACGTGTACCCTCAAACAAAAAGGTGTAACTCAACTCTATTGAATTTGATCATAGGCAGAATGGTCCATCTTGTTGAGTATCTAGGGGTATTGGCGTCTTATAAATGTATACCCTTACGTAGAAAGACTTATGGTACCTGAATGCTCAAAATGATCTAATACTGATAATGTTGCTCCTTTAAAAGAAAAGTTCATGAGTGTCAATCTGTTTAGTTTCAATGCATGACTTCATTTCTCTAAATATTTTTATGAGACTATGAAAGTAAGATATTACGAAACTGAATCTTTCATGTAAATATGATTCTGGTTTTTGTTTTATCATGCACAGTGAGCTTATCTATTGTTTGTAGTGCATGAACTCCAAATTTTATCATCTTTAAACCAGAACTCTTTCTGACAGCAGTTTCTAATTTCATATGACTGAAGACTCTATGCTTTAGAATGCTTATTCATGAACTACCTGTTCAGAATGCCAGTCAGTTCCTCTCTTGATTCCTTCATTGTATTTAATTTTTCCCTCCTCTTTGTTGATGGCAAAGGGGGAGAATATTGTCTAGGGGATGTCTAAGGGGAGAATACATAACTGTCTGAATTCAGAAGTCAATTCTGAATTCATTCCAAGGGAGAGTTTGAGACAGTGAGTTGCATGCATTCATAGCATCTGCATGTCAATCTGCATAACACATCATGTCTTTCATCAAACATATATATCTATGAAAGGTTGTTGCTACTCTACTTCATATGGGGTTGCCATCATCAAAAAGGGGGAGATTGTTGTGACCCCTCTATGTTGATGATGTTGACACTTGCTCTATTCTTTGGCAACACCATTGTTTTGATTGATTGGCAACTGAGTTTGATTTGATGAAATTGCTCTATCAGATTGACTATGTGTTCTTTGCTTTTAATACACTGCTGTCTACAATTCTTACTGGCATAAGTCCACACACTGCATCTCAATTAAATTGATTATGTGTGCACAGCGTCAACGCATCATGTTACAGCGTCAACGCATAAGTCCACACACTGCATCTCAATTAAATTGATTAAGTGTGCACAGCGTCAACGCATCATGTTATAGCGTCAACGCATAAGTCCACACACTGCATCTCAATTAAATTGATTAAGTGTGCACAGCGTCAACGCATCATGTTACAGTGTCAACGCATAAGTCCACACACTGCATCTCAATTAAATTGATTATGTGTGCACAGCGTCAACGCATCATGTTACAGCGTCAACGCACCGTTGGCTTTGAACCTCAGAGTCTGTACATCCGAATTGCCCTTGATCTGGTGAAATGTATACACTCATTCACTGTTGCCTTCACACATTAAAGTCCATACATTCATCAATTACTTTTCACTCAAGGCAAAGTCTATACACTGGGGTCTTTTCTCTACGTGTCTTAGGCGAAGTCTGAACATTCGATTCTGAAGCCTGAAGTCTATACAGTCCAACCTAGTCCTACGATCAAGGCTTTAGCTACACTCAACTCTATACATTGGCTTCGCTTCATGAAGTCTGTACATCGCTTCATGTCCCCAAAGTTTGCACATCAACAGTGATCTTTGAAGTATGTACATCCACAGTGTTACTCAAAGTCTAAACATTAATCTTCTAATCCAAAGTCTATACAATGGTCTTCACACTTGAAGTCCATACATTCGATGTGCAGAGTTGATGTCTATACTGTGTCCTTGCTGATCAAGTCTACACTATGGTCGGTGACAAGTCTGTACACTGGCCTCAGCCTTTCAAGTCTACACACTGACGGCTGAACTAAGAACTCTATACATAGTCTGTCTGCACTAGAGTCTCATGGAGTCTATACATTGCACTCGTCTTCTAAAGTCTATACACTGAAGTCTTCACATTCGCTTGCATAACATGAAGTCCATAAGTGGGCAAAGTCTGTACACTGTCCATGCTTCATGCAGCGTCAACTCATCCTTCATGCAGCGTCAACTCCTCAAGCATATACAATGCTTTCCTTCGCATGAAGCCTTTAAGTGCATTATGTCTATACAATGCCACTAGGATTTAAAGTCTATACAGCTGTTGCCTCCCTTGTTGAAGTCAACACTTTGGGCAAGTCTGTACCTTGCATTCTACCTTTACAAGTCTATACAATGCAATGTACATACTTAAATCTTATATCTTTATTCTTGTTGCTGAAGGGACAGGGTCGACGCTTGGAGCTTAAAGCGTCCACGCATCAGTAGACGAAGCTTTCACGATGTCTTCTATTACGTCAACGCCACATGAAAGCATCATCGACGCAGCAGTTGAAGAAGCATTCATCTTCACAGGCCATTCCACTGCGTCAACGCCACAAGCAAGCAGCGTCGACGCAGCAGCTAAAGAAACGAGGCTAATGGCTACTGGAATGCCTCACTGCGTTAACACCATTGAGTGAAAGCGTCGACGCAGCAAGTCAGATTGATGACTTTGAGCACGTGAACGGAGAACTCTATACAGCGGACTGAAGAAGCTAATGAGGGGCACGTGATCCCAGGTACCTGGCTCGTGATCCAAAAAGGACGGGGTATCCAGATGAGGACGCGTGTACTGACACTCCATTGCATGCTGCCACGTGGTCCAAATTGCTGGGCGGAAAACGTGGAGAGCACACGCCTGCTGCTGTTGCTGCTATATATATAAGCCTTCTTCCACAGAAGAAAGCTGATCGAAGCAGAAGAAGAAAAAGTCTATACACTCAGCAGCAGTGAGCCTTCGATCCACAAAGAGAAAAGAGAGAAGAAGAAGATACAGAGAAGAAGAAGAAGAAATAGAGAAGAAGGAGAAAAGAGAGAGAGTGAGGTGAGAGAGAGCTGATCGAGAGTGAGAGTGAGAGTGTTGGTATCTCAGTCTCGTGGTTCAAAACCAGAGCTGAGCTTTGCTCTTTAAGAGCTACATTGCTTTTGGGTTTTTATTTTTCATTTTGATTCTGTCTTTCATTTCCGAATGCTGTTTCTTCAAGCTGTGTGTCAGCGGTCTTGCAGTGGTGGTCTCCACTGGACGGGTTAAGCTGTATTTCCCCAGCGGTTGCAGAGGATCAGATCCTCTGGTCGGCAAGCTGTAGTGCCCAACGAAGCTATGTATCAGCGGGTTGTTTGGCCAAGCTGTAAAGCCCAGCGGACGCAAGCTGTGCTGCGCAGCAGGAAGCCATACTCGGTTGAGTGTGGGGTGGACGTAGGTCGTTGACCGAACCACCTAAAAATTGTGTGTACAGTGTGTTTGTGTTTTTGTGTGATCTGTGTGCGATGGGAATCTCTTGCTTAGCTTGTTTGATTGCATCGCTTATGCTCATGTCTAGCTTTCTACCTTTTGCTTAGCACTTTTCATTTAGCTTTATTGATGCTTGCCTAAATTCCGCTCTAGAACTTACAATAATTTTAAATTAGGCAAGTTGATCTATTCACCCCCCTCTAGATCTACACTTAGTGGAGATAGACTACGTCCATCTAACCCAACACCTCGGACTCTAAGCAAGCTCGTGATTGTCCCTTAACGAGGGAAGTGTCTGACGTGCACGGTTGAGAAACCGACAAGAGCTATAGTGGTCAATTCGCACTTTCGTGCCCTGTTCGGGTCTCGGGACGGTCTCGCTCTCTCTCGCAGCAGCGGTGAATATCAATATATAGCGAGATAGACTAACCTATGATGCGGGACGGACACGGGAGACGACACTATTAGGTGCCACCCTCGGACTCTAGATGAAGACGCGACCAGCAGCACACACCAGGGAGACACTAAGCCCGACACTACGAGCTCCTAGTGGCGAAACATCGCTAACAGAAGTGGAAGCTCACTCGTCGTCCCAAGCGAGGGAAAGCGCAGACCGTGCGCGGTTAAGGAACCGGCGGAGGTCAAGGGTAGTCCGACTCAACTTCCGGACTCGGATCGAGTCACGGGACGGGTCACTCTCACTCTCACAGCGGTGACATGGACACACGGGCTAGTACCTACACTCTCGGCAGTGGCCTAAGACCGTATACTAGCTAAGCAATGTAATGCCAAGAAGTTCGGACTATTACCTCCACGCACCCGGCGTGGCGAAGACAACCCCGGCCAATCACGAACCCTCGGTTAACACAATTTTACAGCAGTACAATAATTTGACCCACTCCACGCAGGGAGGTAAAAGGTCACATGCGGGGCCCGGGAATCACGCGAATTGGGTTGACGGGCAGCATCTTGATGTCGCCCGGCGGTGCCGAACTCCGCGTTTTCGTGCTTTCCGAACGGCGGGTTCTGCGGGCCCGCGGGGCCCACGGATGGCGCTGTCCTCCGGATCTACGGGGGTGAGACCCACTATGATGGGGACCCCTGGTGGCGCACCTCCACGGACGGAGGTCGGCCGGGAACACCGATCGGGGGTCGATCGGTCCCGATCTCCAAGCTTTGAAGTTGCTGTCCACGAGCTGAGGTTGCTATTTTAGCAGCGCGCGCTCCGGCGAAAACGGCCGCTGCGATCAGCCCCGTCGTCGGAATGCGATGAAACCAGCGCCGTTGGAAAGATGATTCAAAATCCTTCAAACTAGGGCCAGTGGAATCTTCTGAACCTCTGAGGACCTGGGCTTTAACTATTTTGTAATCCTCTGTTGCACAGCTCCCGAAATATCAGATCAGCATATGAGTTTCCTATAAATAGCCGTTGACCGCCTGCTTGCCATTGGAATCAGGCTTCGAGATCTTCTTCAAAGTTGTAGGAAATCAAACCACGAAACTGGACAATTTTTGGAATTGGATTTGGAGGTAGTGGCGATTTGATATGATTTTTGGAGTGACTAGTGGTCGGATCTGGGAACAGGTGGACAGAACTGTAGATGGGACTGAGAACGATTTTTAGAAAATATGAAATGGGCGAACCAGAAATTTAGAAAAATGGTGGATGCAAGGGTGGATGGAAGGAAACTCCAGTACAATTTATGGGACTAACAGAAATCAAAAGATAGACCTAAGACATGAAACACAGGGCGGATATGAATCTGGACAGAACTCTGGCAGAACTGAAATGGAAGGGTGGACGAAAATAAAAAATTATGAAACGGGATCTGAATGACAAACCAAAATTTATGGGATATCCTTGACACCTCTGAAACCTCCAGTAAAATTCCCAGATCTATCTGAGCTCGTGGCTGAGACACAAATTTTGTGGAAGTTGCTGTGATACTGCGCGGGCAGAACTCCGATGAAGACGATGGCGGTGCGGCGGCGGCTCCTGGCGGCGGCGGCGATCGTCGGAACTGATAAATGAGGCTTCACACCTCAGAATGGAAGCCTTCACAGCATCCAAGGGGGAGAGGGAGGGGAGAGGAGGGGGGCGTACCAGCCCTTTACTCTTGAATTTGTGTGAATCAAATGGCATTAATTCAAGTAAAATGGAAAATACAAGTTTAAATACCTTACATCTCACATCCATCCACAACCATTGGATCTAGGGGATAGGAATGAAGGGCTGGGATGGCATGTGACACACACACACAAAAAACAATAAAAAAAATAAAGGGGGGGGGGGCAGCCCTTGGACCAAGGAGAAAGGGTGGACTAGGTGGTGGGGGTAGGTGGCCTCCCATGTGGACTTTTCTAGTCCATTGTCTCCCATGTGTCCATTTAGCATTCAAACTTCTAGATGCCCCCATGTGGCATGTTGACTGACCCCACGTGGGACCCTAGGCTGAGGTGGCCCAATGGGGTGGGGCCTGGGGGCCCGTGGGGCCCACGGGGTCCGAATTACACATAAGCCCCTATTACAATCAAAATGGCAAACCGAATGCAACGAAATAAATACAAATTAAACACACATAAAGTCTAACTAAATATAATAAATGGGAAGGCTCAAGGCAGAGTCTCCAGGCTGTCTCCGAGCCAGATGGACGCTGAGGTGGCTCGTGTCGTGCTCCGTGTGCGGTACCGGTGGCTCGGCGTATCGTGCCGATCAACTGCTCGGGTGTCCGCACCAATTCTCCCCGGGTGGGAGAAACTCGACCCTGTCGAGTAAGGGTCTGCATCGCTCCTGTATCGCTCCAAAAGGTCTGGATCAATCCGCTGCAACTCGCCATGTGTGATCCATGTGTCCTCAGTAGCGGGCCGTCCTCTCCATCGCACTAGGTAGCGCGGGTAAGATCCACTCCTGGTAACTGTCACTTGCTCGTCCAGTATACGATCGATATGCTCACGCTGCCGTGAAAAAGGGGCTGGAGGTGGAAGTGGACACTCAGGTGTGGGATCACTCTCAAGGGGAGGAGATGGCTCAAAAGGCTCACTAGGGATCACCGCTGGGTCCCTATATGCAACAAGATCTGATACATTGAAGGTAGAGCTTATACCATATTCCTCGGGCAGGTCCACAACATACGCATTGGATCCAACGCGTTTCAACACTCTAAAGGGACCGGCTCCGCGAGCTTGCAACTTCTTAACGGTTCCAGAGGGAAACCGTTCAGGTCTTACCCTGATCATGACGTACTCGCCCTCATGGAACTCTCGGTGGTGTCGGTGGGCATCGGCTAACTCCTTGTACCGTGCATTGCTGGCCTCAATGTGACGACGGATGTCGTCATGCAAACTCCTAACATGCCTAGCAAACGACTCGGCCGACTCCGACACTCTAGCATGGATAGGCATGGGGACAAGGTCACAGGGTTTCCTAGGCCTATGACCTGTGACAATCTCAAATGGACTCATGCCGGTAGACCTATTCACCGAATCATTGTATGCAAACTCAGCCATAGGTAAAATGAGATCTCAATCCCCAATGCGGTCCTTAACTAGACACCTCAAAAGATCTCCCAGACTCCTATTGACCACCTCGGTCTGACCATCTGTCTGGGGATGATATGCAGTGGAAAACTTGAGGTGAGTACCCATCATATGCCATAGTGTCTTCCAAAAATAGGAAGTGAATCTAACATCACGGTCAGACACTATAGTGCGAGGCAACCCGAACTTGCACACCACATGAGTAAGGAATAGGTGGGCTACCCTAAAAGCATCCGAAGTCTTCGAGCAAGGGATAAAGAGGGCCATCTTCGAGAAACGGTCAACCACCACATAGACCGAATCATGCTTCCTGGAGGTACGTGGCAATCCCAAAACAAAGTCCATACTAACATCCTGCCACGGGGCATCAGGCACGGGAAGAGGCGTATAAAGGCCCGAGCTTTGCTTCTTCATCTTGGCCGTAGCACATGTACGGCACTGAGCCACGATGTTAGCAACATCGCGCTTCAAGCTCGGCCAATAAAATCGATGCTCCACTGCCTCAATAGTCTTGTTCCGACCAAAGTGGCCGGCTAGACCTCCCGCATGTAGTTCCCACACTAAGAAATCTAGAACCAAAGTTCGGGGAACACATAGCCTGCTACCTCGAAAGAGGTAACCCTCCTGACGCATATACTCATCAAGGTCTCTCGAGGGTCCAGCCTGGGGGGTGGTAAAAATCTGACCAAAGTCAGGATAATCAACATAGGCCTCCTTCATCTTCTCTAACCCTATGACCTCGGCACTCATGGTGGTAAGCAAACATGCTCGCCGACTCAAGGCATCAGCCACCTTGTTCTCCACTCCAGCCTTATGTTTCAGCACAAAGGTGAACTGCTGGAGATACTCGACCCAACGACTATGACGCGAGTTAAGCTTCTTTTGGGAATGGAGGAACCTCAATGCTTCATGATCGGAGTATAGAACAAACTCCTGATGTAAAAGATAGTGCCTCCAATGCCTAAGAGCCTGAACAACTGCGTAGAATTCTTTATCATACGTGGAATATCGTAGTTTCGCGTCATTCAGCTTCTCGCTGAAATATGCAATCGGGTGGGACTCCTGACTCAAAACTCCTCCGATCCCAACACCCGATGCATCACAAGAGACCTCAAACACCTTCGAGAAATCAGGCAATCGAAGGATAGGTGTCTGGGTCATGCGCTCCTTGATGTCCTTGAAGGCGGCAGATGCGGCCTTCGTCCATACAAACGTGCCCTTCCGGATGCAATCCGTGATCGGGGCGGTGACGGAGCTAAATCCGCGGATGAAGCGACGGTAGAACGTCGCAAGGCCATGAAAGCTGTGGACATCATGAATCGTACGGGGTTCCGACCACTCAACAATGGCCCGGACCTTCTCCGGATCGACGGAGACCCCAGTACTAGACACAATGAAACCCAAGAAGGTAAGCTAAGGTGTCATGAAGGCACACTTCTGTGGGTTAGCAAACAACTGCTCTCGCCGAAGAAGTAGACAGACCTGCCGAAGGTTGTCCAAGTGGTCCCCTGTGGTGCGGCTATAGATAAGGATATCATCAAAATACACCACTACAAAGACTCCAATGAAAGGTCGAAGGACCTGAGTCATGAGCCGCATGAAAGTGCTAGGGGCATTGGTCAACCCAAAAGGCATGACCAACCACTCATATAGACCGTCCTTGGTCTTAAATGCGGTCTTCCACTCATCACCTGGCCTAATCCTCACCTGATGGTAGCCACTCTTAAGATCGATCTTCGAAAAGGTAGTGGCACCTGCCATCATGTCCAGCATGTCATCAAGGTGGGGAATAGGGAACCTGTACTTCACGGTGATTTTGTTGATGGCACGACTATCAATGCACATTCTCCACGTGCCATCCTTTTTCGGGGCGAGTAATGCGGGTACAGCACATGGACTCATGCTGTCCCGGACAGATCCTCTCTGCACAAGCTCATCGACCTGCCGTTTAAGCTCGGCATGCTCCGTGGGGCTCATTCGATAATGAGGAAGGTTGGGCAAAGAAGAGCCCAGAACAAGGTCGATGGCATGCTGAATATCCTGCATGGGTGGGAGTCTCTCGGGAAGCTCATCGAGAAAAATATCAGCAAACTCCTGCAGAATAGGAACAACCTCGGGTGGGAGCTCACCCTCGGAGTCCTGCTCCACCTCTCGGACCGTAATGGCAAACACCGGACAGCCCTGACTAAGCTCCTGCTCCATTTCCTGGGAGCTAATCATCATCAATCTCCTCGTCGAGGGCTCTCCTGGGCCAGAGGTAACGGTCATAGTCCGAGCTGGGGATGGAGTACTGGGCCCGGGTACGGAAGGCTTTGGAGTACTAGGGCCAGTAGGACCCCTGACTGATGGGCTCCTGGGCCGAACGGGGTGGAGGGTGACCCGCTGGCCATCGTGGTCGAAGGTACAGGTGTTCGACCGACCATGGAGTGTGGCATCTCGGTCGAATAACCACGGCCTACCAAGAATGATACTTCCCACTTCCATGGGGAGAACATCACACCAGATCTCGTCACGGTAGGAGTGGAGCTGCAGCGGGACCAAGCACCGCAGCCTGACCGAAATGGAAGTGGTATCCAACCATGATACCTGATAGGGACAAGGATGGTCTATGGGTGTGAGACCAAGACGAGCGACAGCGTTCGTGGAGATTGCATTGATACAACTCCCGCTATCGATGACCACCTTGCAAATTTGCTTTCCGAGCCTACAGAATACCTGAAGGATAGTGGTCCGACGCCAGTCATCACTGACCTGTGGCTGGGTGAGGATACATCTGACGACCCCCACGCGGGTATCATCCGACTGCTGGACATCCTGGGCCTCACCTCCCATCTCATAGTACTTGTCAGCTAACTCTTCATCTGCCTCATAGCTGACTAACTCGAGGCCCGTAGGGGTGGTATCCTCGGCCTGTGTGTCCCCAATATGAAGAGATGGACGGGTGGGACACTAGTTGGCGAAATGGCCAAACCCATTGCAGCGATAACACTGCTGCCGTGATCCACTAGGCTCCCCAATCATAGGTCCTTTACCTTTATCCTCCTGACGGATAGGAGGCGTAGGCAACAAAGGACGTGCATGAGGTGCGGGTGCCGGTGGACGGACTATGGGTGGGGCCGTAAGATGCTGGGGACGAGGAAGGTCCCTCGGGGGTGGAGGACGAGGCCTAGGAGCAAACGGATCGGGACGAGCGGGCTCCTGAGGTCGAGCCATGGGGGCCCTCGGATACGTGCTAGAAGAGCCACGGGGCTCGACACTACGAAGGGGAAAAGAGCCCAACCGGTGGGGTGACTTGAACTCGGCCTCGAACTGCTCCAATTCGAGAGCAATCTGATACGCCTGCTCCAAAGTGGTCGCGTTGCGGCGAAAGAGTTCATATTGATAATTGGGCCGCAGACCTCTCCGAAAGCGGGATATCGTCATGGTGCTCTCTTCCATGACCCCGCACCGCAAGTAATACTCATCAAACTCGGCGGTGTACTCGGTCACGGATCGGTTCCCTTGGGAGATGCTTTGCCACTTGTCTATGAGACGTTGGCGATATGAGGCGGGAAGGTACTTCTCCCTCAACTTGGTTTTCATATCATCCCAAGTACCGATCTGGGGTTGACGTCGTTGGTTGAGCAGGCTCTCCACATTGATCCAATAAGTTTGGGCCTGCCCTTGCAACTTCATCTTTGCGTATCGGACTCTTCGATGGTCCGTCATCTCAAACCACTCGAAGTATCGGTCCATGCCGGCCTCCCAATCTAAATACACCCTAGGGTCCAAGGACCCGCTAAAAGTGGGAGGGTCCGCACGCACACCCCTAAGAATGCGGTCGTCATCCTCATCATCACGATTCCGTCGTTGATGATGACGACCGTTACCCCCGTGATCATTGTCGGAGGCATAATCATCCACTATAGGCGCCTGTTGCCTCCCGACATCCTCCACCTGAGCCCTTGGCACAGCGGGTTGCTGCACCGGCTCTTGATGGCCGTTCGTCGGCGCGGGTTGCGCCGCTACTGGGCCCCTCTCTAGGAAGGCAATCCTCCCAACAAGGCCTTGAATGGACTGCTCCGAAACCCCGGCCCGATCCTCGAGGACCTTCATCTGCCCTTCTAGACGCGTCCCTATGCCATCCATACACGTACTAAGACCATCCATACGCGTGTCTAAACGATCCATGATGGCCCGGAACATCTCGGCCGTGGAAGACTCATCGGAACTACGGGCTCGGGACTCCGCCATAGGTGGTGGTGGCGAGTACTGGGTACCTCGACGGGTGGGCATGCAACTGACACACGACCTAGAAGACACCGACTAATGCAAACACACACTAAATGATGCACTTAGACCTAAACCAATATCCGGTACGGGGCGGAGTTAATCGATCCGAAGATCACTCCCGCAAGTGTGCGACCTCCCGGTAGGCGTAGCCTAACGTTCGGACAACACCTTTTAAGATACCAAATAAAGGGTGCAAATGCAATTTAAAACACACTTTTTTTTTGTTTTGAAAATAATGACGGTCCTAGACTCGACTTAGACCATGATGCATGCAAGACATATGCAAAGACTACCCTAGACTCGACTTGCTCTGATACCAAACTGATGCGGGACGGACACGGGAGACGACACTATTAGGTGCCACCCTCGGACTCTAGATGAAGACGCGACCAGTAGCACACACCAGGGAGACACTAAGCCCGACACTACGAGCTCCTAGTGACGAAACATCGCTAACAGAAGTGGAAGCTCACTCGTCATCCCAAGCGAGGGAAAGCGCGGACCGTGCGCAGTTAAGGAACCGGCGGAGGTCAAGGGTAGTCCGACTCAACTTCTGGACTCGGATCGAGTCACGGGACGGGTCACTCTCACTCTCACAGCGGTGACATGGACACACGGGCTAGTACCTACACTCTCGGCAGTGGCCTAAGACCGTATACTAGCTAAGCAATGTAACGCCAAGAAGTTCGGACTATTACCTCCACGCACCCGGCGTGGCGAAGACAACCCCGGCCAATCACGGACCCCCGGTTAACACAATTTTACAGCAGTATAATAATTTGACCCACTCCACGCAGGGAGGTAAAAGGTCACATGCGAGGCCCGGGAATCACGCGAATTGGGTTGACGGGCAGCATCTTGATGTCGCCCGGCGGTGCCGAACTCCGCATTTTCGTGCTTTCCGAACGGCGGGTTCTGCGGGCCCGCGGGGCCCACGGATGGCGCTGTCCTCCGGATCTGCGGGGGTGGGACCCACTATAATGGGGACCCCTGGTGGCGTGCCTCCACGGATGGCGGTCGGCCGGGAACACCGATCGGGGGTCGATCGGTCCCGATCTCCAAGCTTTGAAGTTGCTGTCCACGAGCTGAGGTTGCTGTTTTAGCAGCGCGCGCTCCGGCGAAAACGGCCTCTGCGATCAGCCCCGTCGTCAGAATGCGATGAAACCAGCGTCGTTGGAAAAAGGATTCAAAATCCTTCAATCTAGGGCCAGTGGAATCTTCTGAACCTCTGCGGACCTGGGCTTTAACTATTTTTCAATCCTCTGTTGCACAGCTCCCGAAATATCAGATCAGCATATGAGTTTCCTCTAAATGGCCGTTGACCGCCTGCTTGTCTTTGGAATCAGGCTTCGAGCTCTTCTTCAAAGTTGTAGGGAATCAAACCACGAAACGGGGAAAATTTTTGGAATTGGATTTGGAGGTGGTGGCGATTTGATATGATGTTTGGAGTGATTGGTGATCAGATCTGGGAACAGGTGGACAGAACTGTAGATGGGACTGAGAACGATTTTTAGAAAATATGAAATGGGCGAACCAGAAATTTAGAAAAATTGTGGATGTAGGGGTCGATGGAAGGAAACTCCAGTAAAATTTATGGGACTAACATAAATCAAAAGACGGACCTAAGATATGAAACACAGGGCGGATATGAATCTGGACAGAACTCTGGCAGAACTAAAATGGAAGGGTGGACGAAAATCAAAAATTATGAAACGGGATCTGAATGACAAACCAAAATTTATGGGATATCATTGACACCTCTGGAACCTCCAGTAAAATTCCCAAATCTATCTGAGCTTGTGGCTGAGACACAAATTTCGTGGAAGTTGATGTGGTACTGCGCGGGCAGAACTCCGATGAAGACGATGGCGGTGCGATGGCGGCTCGTGGCGGCGGCGGCGATCGTCGTGAGAAATGAGGCTTCACATCTCAGAATGGAAGCCTTCACAGCATCCAAGGGGGAGAGGGAGGGGAGAGGAGGGGGGCGCACCAGCCCTTTACTCTTGAATTTGTGTGAATCAAATGGCATTAATTCAAGTAAAATGGAAAATACAAGTTTAAATACCTTACATCTCACATCCATCCACAACCATTGGATCTAGGGGATAGGAATGAAGGGCTGGGATGGCATGTGACACACACACAAAAAAAATAATAAAAAAAACAAAGGGGGGGCGGCCCTTGGACCAAGGAGAGAGAGTGGACTAGGTGGTGGGGGTAGGTGGCCTCCCATGTGGACTTTTCTAGTCCATTGTCTCCCATGTGTCCATTTAGCATTCAAACTTCTAGATGCCCCCATGTGGCATGTTGACTAACCCCACGTGGGACCCTAGGCTGAGGTGGCCCAATGGGGTGGGGCCTGGGGGCCCGTGGGGCCCACGGGGTCCGAATTACACATAAGCCCCTATTAAAATCAAAATGGCAAACCGAATGCAACGAAATAAATACAAATTAAACACACATAAAGTCTAACTAAATATAATAAATGGGGAGGCTCAAGGCAGAGTCTCCAGGCTGTCTCGAGCCAGATGGACGCTGAGGTGGCTCGTGTCGTGCTCTGTGTGCGGTACCGGTGGCTCGGCGTATCGTGCCGATCAACTGCTCGGGTGTCCGCACCAACCTAACATGCTCTCAAGCAGCGGCATAAAGAAATATATATGAAAATAAAGTAAAGTGCCAAGCAAGAAGCGAATACGATACCTCCACGCTCTCGGTGTGGGGAAGACGATCCCGGCCGAATTCGGTAACTCCCGGAAACAACAATGAGTTAGATTACGGCAATGAAATATCACCCACTCCAAGTAGGGAGGTAAAGGGCTACACAAGTGGGCCCGGGAGGACCGATCTCGGGTTGACGGGCTACATTTGATCACCCCGTCGGCGCGGTTCGGACGGCGTATGCTGCTGGTTGTGGGGCCCACGCGCTAGTCGGTGGGGCCGTGTGGGACCGAGGTGGCACCACTGTGGTGGGGATGCCTGGGGAAGCACTTCCTGGGATGGCGGCGCGCTGGTTCGCCGGCCGGAGGCCGGGCGGCTCTGATCGGCATCGGTCGGAAAGAGTGCCCACGGATCTGCTGCTTCTATTTTCAGGCGCGCGCTCCGACGAGATCGGCTGCTGCGATCAATCCTGATGTTGGATCGAAGCACAGGAGATATCGTTGGAAAGCTCTTTTGAAGTTCTTCAAACTAGGACAAGAGAGATGAACTGGATCTACATGTATTTGGCCTTTGTTGATTTTTGAAGTTGCTATTGGGCAGTTCCCAAAATCTCAGAACAGTAGAGCAGTTTCCTGAAAATTGCCTTTGACCGCGGGGTAGATCTCAGATTCAGGCTTTGAGATCTTCATAAAAGTTATAGAGGGGAGGGAGCGGCAAACGTAAATATTTTTTGTGAAAGGTTCTGTTGAGATTTAGGTGGGGAAAAGTATTTTATACTGGTGGGTGGTTGGATCTGGAAGGAGGTAGGAAGAACTGTACAAGGATCTGAAAGTGAATTTTAAAAAATAGGTGGTGGCCTGTGGAAATTCCACAAACGTTCTTGGGTGGTGAGGATGGTGGGACGAACCTCCAGTAATTTTGGGGGTTCCAGAGAAAATCAAAAAGGGGACCAAGAAGGCGAAACGCAGGGTAACTGTGACTGGATCTGAACAAAAAGTAGAACTGGTGGGTGGAGATGCACGAAAATGGAAAATTATAAAACGGGACTATAATTTTTTTTCAATTTTTATGGAGGGTTCTGATGAACCCTAGAACGTACCTTGAAAATATCAACACCAGAAAATGAGAGAATTGGGACCTAAAATTCTCGGAGTGGCCTTCTATCCAGCAAGATAGAACCTGGACAGAACTTTCGACGGTGGCTCGTGGCGGCTCGATGGCGGCACGAACGGCGGCGGCGGTGGCACAGAATGAAATTAGATGTGGAGGGGCTAAGATAGAAGGGTTCACAACCCTGAAATGCAGAGGATGGAGAAGGAAAACCAGAGGGAGAGAGGAGAGAGGGCACACCCTTCTTGCTTCAAGTAATTTTCACATAATTTCTTCATTAAATCTCTAATGACACTATACATAGGCTTATATAGAGAATGGCAAGGGGTGGGGGGCTGGGAATTTCATGGGAAATAGGCTATTTTCTTCCCCCATGTGGACAAAAACCCAAAATAAATAAATTACATATGGAGTGGACACTCCTTTGACTAGGTAGGTAAGGTAGGTGGCCTCCCTTTGACATTTTCAACCACTTGTCTCCCATGTGTCCAATTGACCTTCTAGATGCCACCTAGGACTTTGACCAGCCCCACATAGACCCATATGGCTTATGTGGACAAATGGAGAAGGAGTGAGAGCCCTCTTGCTGCTCGTGACGTCGGCGGATCCGTCATCGTACCTAGAAGCGCGGAGTACGCTCCACTCCAAGTAATCGACACCTGCTCACCCCGTATAAAGTCGATATGCACACGCTGCCATGGGAATGAGGCTAGAGGTGGACACTCTGGGGTGGGGTCTCTCTCAAATGAGGGAGGGCGGCTCGAAGACTCACTAGGAATCACCGCTTGTCCCTTATGTGACTAGATCTGATATGAGGTAGAACCGATCCCAATAGTCCGACAAGCCTCGAACTCGAAAGGGCCAACAACGCGAGCATACAAACCGACTCGACTCGATGTATGCACAGACACACAAGACCCTAGACACACCTAATGTTAGTCCGACCCGTACATGAGTGACGGCGGACCAGGACACCCGAATGTGTGCCATGCATGCATTAGACGTAACCGGTGGTTGGCGGAATATGGAATTCCTAGACCTCCTTAAGTGGGCCATGCATGCATATTGGACTTAGAGGTGGGAGGGCCAGGGGTTCCAAATGCATCTTCTTATTTTCCCCTAGAGGATGGTGTATCTCGCAAGTGAACGGGCTTGGTGGGTGTAGACGACCCGGCCCATGGGGAAGGAGTGTAGTAGTGGATTCCCTTGAAGAAGTGAAGTATATAAGGTGGGTCAAGGGGCCCACTTGGAAATGGGTCAAAGGGATCAAAGAAGGTATGACCCCTTGTGGTAGGTTCCCATAAGTCACGGTCCCCGATGTAGAAGTCTTGAAGGTGTGGATAGTCACCTTCATCCATTGTTGGTGGGACGGTGATCATGTGTAGGATGTATGGTTCCTCCCTCGGACGAAAGGGTATGAAGTCGGGTTCGGCCGACATGGGAGGAATAAAAGAACCTCCATGGTGATACAACCCACAGTGCACACGGAGGTAATGGACCCTAAGGCCGGATGGGTGAAGCTACGGCTAGTGGGTTGGTCGAAGCTTCGGGCCAATAAATGCGTCAACTTCCATTGCGCATCTAATCCCATAATAAGGTCATCCAATGTATCAACATGGTGACTAGACCGAAAGGTAGTGTGGAAGGAGTTGACGGGCACTATAGGTAAGGTGGGGTCCATAGAAGGGTAAGGACGTGGGACCAAGCCATCCTTGAGCCAACTAAGAAGTGGCTCGGCTATGTATAGCGTTCCCGTAAGAAACACGGGTGGCTCGGGTTTTGGTGGCTCCAAATAAGATGGTTCCGAATAAAGTTCGGAAGTAGATGGCAATGGAGCACTCATGGATGGTGAAGAAGCCCGTGTCCTTTCCAACCAATCCCAAAACTTTTTCTCGATTTCCTCAAAGGAGCGGGTTGGAGTGGGGACCTCGGAGTAGACTTGCTCCTCGGCTCTCGGCTCGGGTGTGGACCTAGACTCGACTAGAAGCGGGGCTTCCACTTGGTTGGAGGTGCTTGGGTGGGATTGGATGGGGAAGCCAAGGGGAGGTTGGTTGGAGGCAACGGGGTGAGTGGGGTTACTTTGGAGGGCTTGGATGGGGGTGAAGGGGCGGGGTTGGTTGGAGGTGTGGCCATATTGATTACGGGTGAGTTGGTGGGGATGGCTAGTGTTATGACCCCCGTAGTTGGAGGTAGGTGGATGGGGAAGGTAGACCCTCCTAAGCGCTCTCTTCATATCCCACCATGACTCGATGGGCCTTAGCCTCCTATCTTCCCGGAAGTACTTGATGTCCCTCCATGTTTTGGCGGTTTCATAGAAAAGTCAACTTTTGGCTAAGTCGACTTGCGCGGAACCGGACATAAGATAACACTCAAAGTAATCGTCCATAACAGCTTCCCACTCTAAGTAGTCACTCGGGTTTTCAGAGCCACAGAAGTCCCGGGCTTCGGGCCTTTTGGGGTGGTTCGGGTGGTCCTTCCATTTTAGATAGTATCGCCACCATGGATAAGATCCAAGTGTTCGGTAATCCATGGGACATGGGGAAGCTAGTGGATGGCCATGCTGACACTCGGACAATACACTAGACACGACCCTAAGTAATGTAAAGTTGGAATGCTGACTCGACTACCAACCTAGACACGACCAAGATTCGGTACGTGGCGGAGTTAATTGATCCGAAGATCACTCGGGCAAGTGTACGGCCATCCCGATAGGCGTAGCCTAATGTTCGGACAACACCTTTTTATATACTGAACAATGGTATGCGGATGCAACCTTAGACCAACTAACACATAGACTAGACGTAAATGACACTCGTTTCTTTTTTTGATTTTAGACACCCTAGACTCAAACTCGCTCTGATACCAAACTGATGCGGGATGGACCACGGACTCGACTCCAAATGGATATGCGATCCTCGACTCTAAGCAAGCTCGTGATTGTCCCTTAATGAGAGAAGCGTCGGACGTGCACGGTTGAGAAAACGGCAAGAGCTAGGGTGGTCAATTCGCACTTTCGTGCCCGGTTCGGGTCTCGGGACGGTCTCGCTCTCTCTCGCAGCAGCGGTGAATATCAATATATAGCGAGATAGACTAACCTAACATGCTCTCAAGCAGCGGCATAAAGAAATATATATGAAAATAAAGTAAAGTGCCAACCAAGGAGCGAATACGATACCTCCACGCTCTCGGTGTGGGGAAGACGATCCCAGCCGAATTTGGCAACTCCCGGTAACAACAATGAGTTAGATTACAGCGATGAAATATCGCCCACTCCACGCAGGGAGGTAAAGGGATACACAAGGGGGACCGGGAGGACCGATCTCTGGTTGATGGGCTGCATTTGATCACCCCATCGGCGCGGTTTGGACGGCGTATGCTGCTGGTTGTGGGGCCCACGCGCTGGTCGGTGGGGCCGTGTGGGACCGAAGTGGCTCCTCTGTGGTGGGGACGCCTGGGGAAGCACTTCCTGGGATGGCGGTGCGCTGGTTCGCCGGCCGAAGGCCGGGCGGCTCCGATCGGCACCGGTCGGAAAGAGTGCCCACGGATCTGCTGCTTCTATTTTCAGGCGCGCGCTCCGGCGAGATCGGCTGCTGCGATCAATCCTGATGTCGGATCGAAGAACATGAGATATCGTTGGAAAGCTCTTTTGAAGTCTTTCAATCTAGGACCAGAGAGATGAACTGGATCTACACGGATCTAGCCTTTGTTGATTTTTGAAGTTGCTATTGGGTAGTTCCCGAAATTTCAGAACAGCAGAGCAGTTTCCTTAAAACTACCTTTGACCGCTGGGTAGATCTCAGATTCAGGCTTTGAGCTCTTCATAAAAGTTATAGAGGGGAGGGAGAGGAAAACGGAAATATTTTTTGTGAAAGGTTCTGTTGAGATGTAGGTGGGGAAAAGTATTTTATACTTGCGGGTGGTCAGATCTGGAAGGAGGTAGGAAGAACTGTACAAGGATCTGAAAGTGATTTTTAAAAAATAGGTGGTGGCCTGTGAAAATTCCACAAACATTCTTGGGTGGAGGGGATGGTGGGACGAACCTCCAGTAATTTTGGGGGTTCCAGAAAAAATCAAAAGGGGACCAAGAAGGCAAAACGCAAGGTGGCTATGACTGGATCTGAACAAAAGGCAGAACTGGTGGGTGGAGATGCACGAAAATGGAAAATTATACACCGGGAATCTAATTTTTTTTCAATTTTTATGGAGGGTTATGATGAACCCTAGAACATACCCTGAAAATATCAACTCCAGAAGATGAGATAATTGGGACCTAAAATTCTCGGAGTGGCCTTCTGTCCAGCAAGATAGAACCTGGACAGAACTTCCGACGGTGGCTCGTGGCGGCTCGATGGCGGCACGAACGGCGGCGGCGGCGGCACAGAATGAAATTAGTTGTGGAGGGGCTAAGATAGAAGGGTTCACAACCCTGAAATGCAGAGGATGGAGAAGGAAAACCAGAGGGAGAGAGGAGTGAGGGCACACCCTTCTTGCTTCAAGTAGTTTTCACATAATTTCTTCATTAAATCTCTAATGACACTATGCATAGGCTTATATAGAGAATGACAAGGGGTGGGGGATGGGAATTTCATGGGAAATAGGCTATTTTCTTCCCCCATGTGGTCAAAAACCCAAAATAAATAAATTACATATGGAGGGGACACTCCTTTGACTAGGTAGGTAAGGTAGGTGGCCTCCCTTTGACATTTTCAACCACTTGTCTCCCATGTGTCCAATTGACATTCTAGATGCCACCTAGGACTTTGACCAGCCCCACATAGACCCATATGGCTTATGTGGACTAATGGAGAAGGAGTGAGGGCCCCCTTGCTGGACCTACTGATAATTTACATAAAAATCAACACAATCCTAGGGAATGACACATTGACTTACAAAGCCTTACAATTGCACATATACTTTCCCAAGGATATAAAAGTAAACTAAAGGACACAAATGCAAAATAAAAATTTCAATGCTCGACGTCGATTCCCATCAATATTATAATTAGAATTTAAAAACTACTGAGTCATGCAAATATGAAGACAAGCAAAATACAAGAAAATGTACTGTTGCGTCGATGCATTGGCTGAGTACATCGACCTGATTAACAGACACTTTGGTCTGAGGCATCAATTCACCCCTCCCCTCTTGATTGCTATCCACCGGGCACAACACCCAGCATCGATGAACCACTTAACTCGGCACCCATGGCATTCCGGGGTCTTAGCCGAGGGGTATGACCTAGACCATTTGTCCAAGTTGGAGAAACCCGAACTCCTTGCGTCGGTGCGATCCCAATATCGTTGAACCACTAAACTCGGCATTCATGGCCTTCCCGGGTCTTAGCCGAGGGGTACCACCTTGACCTTTCGTCGAAGTCAGAGAAACCTAAACTCCTTGCGTCGGTGCAATCCCAGCATCGATGAACCACTTAACTCGGTACCCATGGCCTTCCGAGGTCTTAGCCGAGGGGTACGACCTAGACCTTTCGTCTAAATCAGAGAAACCTGAACTCCTTCCATCGGTGCGATCCCAATACCGATGAACCACTTAACTCGGCACCCATGACCTTTCAGGATCTTAGCTGAGGACTACGACCTAGACCATTCATCTAAGTCAGAGAAACCTGAACCCCTTGCATCGGTGTGACCACAGCATCGATGAACCACTTAACTCGGCACCCATGGCCTTCCGAGGTCTTAGCCGAGGGGAATGTCCTACACCTTTCGTCAAAGTCAGAGAAACGTGAACTCCTTGCGTCAGTGCCATCCCAGTATCGATGAACCACTAAACTCGGCACCCATGGGCTTCCGGGGTCTTAGCCGAGGGGTACGACCTAGACCTTTTGTCTAAGTCAGAGAAACCCAAACTCCTTGCGTCAGTGTGATCCCAACATCGATGAACCACTTAACTCGACATCCATGTCCTTCCGGGGTCTTAGCCGAGGGGTACCACCTAGACCTTTCGTCGAAGTCGGAGAAACCCGAACTCCTTGCGTCGGTGCAATCCCAACATCCATGAACCACTTAACTCGGCACCCATGGCCTTCCAGGGTCTTATCCGAGGGGTACGACCTAGACCTTTTGTCTAAGTCAGAGAAACCCGAATTCTTTGCGTCAGTGTGATACCAACACCGATGAACCACTTAACTCGACACCCATGACCTTCCGGGGTCTTAGCTGAGGGGTATGACCTAGACCTTTCATCTAAGTTGGAGAAACCTGAACTCCTTGCATCGGTGTGATCCCAACATCGATGAACCACTTTACTTGGCTCCCATGGCCTTTTGAGATATTGGCCGAGGGGAATGACCAAGACCTTTTGTTGAAGTCGGAGAAACTCGAACTCCTTGCATCCGTGCAATCCCAGCATCGAAGAACCACTTAACTCGACACCCAAGGTCTTGCAGGGTCTTCGACGAGGGGTACGACCTAGACCTTCCCTCTATGTCGGAGAAACCCGAACTCCTTGGGTCGGTGTGATCCCAGCATCGATGAACCACTTAACTCGGTGCCCATGGCCTTCCGAGTTCTTAACCAAGGGGCACGACCTAGACCATCTATCTAAGTCGCAGAAACTGATACTCCTTGCACTGGTGGAATCCCAGCATCGATGAACCACTTAGCTCGGCACCCATGGCCTTTCAGGGTCTTAGCTGAGGCGTACGTCCTAGACCTTTCATCCAAGTCAGAGAAACCCAAACTCCTTGCGTCGGTACAATCCCAGCATCGATGAACCACTTAACTCAGCATCCATGGCCTTTCAGGATCTTAGCCAAGGGGTACGACCTAGGCCTTTCATCGAAGTCGGAGACCTGAACTCCTTGCGTCGGTGCAATCCCAGCATCGATGAACCATATAACTCGGCACCCAAGGCCTTTCGGGGTCTCAGTCGAGGGTTACGACCTAGACCTTTCATCCAAGTCAGAGAAACCCAAACTCCTTGCATTGGAGCGATCCCAATACCAATGAACCACTTAACTCGGCACCCATGACCTTCCGGGGTCTTAGCTGAGGGGGACGACCTTGACCTATCGAAAAGTCGGAGAAAATCGAACTCCTTGCGTCAGTGCAATCTCATTACCGATGAACTACTTAACTCGACACCCATTGCCTTCCGGGGTCTTAGCCGAGGGGTACGACCAAGACCTTTTGTCTAAGTTGGAGAAACTCAAACTCCTTGCTTCAGTATGAGCCCAGCATTGATGAACCACTTAACTCGGCACCCGTGGCCGTCCGGGGTCTTAGCCGAGGGGTACGACCTAGACCTTTCGTCTAACTCAGAAAAACCCAAACTCCTTGCGTCGGTATGATCCTTGTACCGATGAACCACTTGACTCAGCACCCATGATTCTGGAGTCTTAGCCGAGGCGTACGACCTAGACCTTTCATCTAAGTTGGAGAAACCCGAACTTCTTGCGTCGGTGCGATCCCAGCATCGATGAACCACTTAACTCAGTGATGCGGGACGGACACGCACCCTAGGACTCTAGCTCGTAGGTGTCCCTAGCGAGGGATGCATGGGTTCGTGCGCGGTTGAGAAACCAGCAGTGAGTCTCGGGTATCGACTTTCCGCGTGTATGCGGATCGAGTCACGGGACGGGTCACACTCACTCTCTCGCATCGGTGATAACAATAGATATCGAGCTAGTTACCTATCACATGCAGCGGAATATACGAATAAATACGAGTAAAGTATACGCCGAGTCAGAGAGCGAACACGATACCTCCACGCTCCGGGCGTGGGGAAGACGACCCCGGCTAGTTACGGTAACTCCCGGTACAATGCTAAAAACTTAATAACAATTGTGAATTTTTTTGCCCACTCCACGCAGGGAGGTAAAGGGCTACAAGTGGGGCCCGGGAGGACCGACCTTGGGTTGAGATGCAGCAAACTGGGAGGGTTCTCGGGGTGAACTCGACCTGCTGGTCTGACTCAGTGTTGCGCCGACTCGGTGCTGCGCCGACTCGCTAGGCAGCAAGCCGTTGCATCCAAAGGAACATCGCCTTCCTGAGATCTTATGAAGGCACTGCTTTGCTGGGACGATGGCTGGACGTCCCTGAACGACTCCCTGAAGTGGCAGTCACTGAAGTTGACTTTTAGTATTTATTTGAGAATTTCTCTTGGACTGCTATTTCGGACCTACACAAGGAACAGATTTGCGCACCTCGGCGGCAAGAATTAATTCTCTCAGATCCGGAATCAGATCGAGGTGAGACCAGTGGCGTTGGAAAGAGAACTCCAAGATATGCATCATATAAGTTTTGTAGGTTGATCCAACGAAGGGATGAGAAATGGGAGGCTATGCAACACTGTGTTGTTTCTGTAGATCTGGTTACTGACACTCAGGACAGGAAGGGATCTGCCTGAAACTGACCTTTGACCGGTGGGTAGGAGAATTTTATGGGTGCTGCGAAAATTACTGGTGGAAGGGGTGGATGTTAGGAACACTTGAGAAGTTTTATGGAATTTCTAAAAATTGATAAGGGGGTGGGAAAAATACAAAAAAGGAACACTGTCCCGTGGATCTGCAGAAAGACAGATTACAGGGGAAGAACAAGAAATATGGTAAAAATACTAAACGACGTCCAAATGACATGAAATTTGAACTGGAGGTTAAGGGAGACAGAAAAAATAAATCCTCAAAGTTTGGGCTCGAGCTGGCAACAAGAGAAATAAATAGAATTTCAGGATTGAGGTTCTGTCCTGATTTGGACAGAGCTCCGACGTAGCGACGGTGGCGGTGCGATGGCGGCTCGATGGCGGCGGCGGCGCTGAGTTTCACACTCAGGAAGGTGGAGGGGGAGGAGGCTTCACACCTCAGAAATTCGTAGCTTTCATAGCAGCTAGGGGTTGGGAGAGGGAGAGGGGTGCCCTTGGGCTCTTGGAGGCAAATTTTGATTTTCTTCTCATTAATTCTCATAATATGTGAATTACAATCTATTTGTATGAAATGCAAAATGACCCTAACTAACCTCAGATCTAGGTTAGGGGAGGGGCACTTGAGGGATAGAACGTATTTAATTCCTCATGTGATTTGGAATAAAATAAAAAAACATTAAGAGGGGGGGGGCTTTGAAAAATGGGGATGGCATCTTGGACATTTTAAACCCATTGTCCCCTTTGAATGGTCAAGCTTCTAGAAGCCCACCTTGGACCTTTGACTGGCCCCACATGGGTCCTAAGGCTTAGGTGGACCAATAGGGAAGGAGATGGGGGCCCCTTGCTGATCCTACTAGACTTTTACACAAAAACCCAAAGATCCTTAAGGAATGACAAATTGGCTTATAAAACCTTACAATTGCATACATGTTTTTCCAAGGATATAAATGCAAATAAAAGGACTCAAATGTAAAATAAAAAGTTAGTGGTCTTGCTCTGATGTCCCTATCAATTCTCCCTGGGTGGGAAGAACTCGACCCCGTCGAGTAAGGGGTGCGGCTGCTCGTGACGCCGGTGGATCCGTCATCGTACCAGGAAGCGCGGAGTACGCTCCACTCCAAGTACTCGACACCTGCTCATCCCGTATAGATTTGATATGCACACGCTGCTGGGGAATGAGGCTAGAGGTGGACACTCCTGGGTGGGGTCACTCTCAAAGAAGGGAAGGCAGCTCAAAGACTCACTAGGAATCACCGCTGGGTCCCTATATGTGACTAGATCCGATATGTTAAGGTAGAGCCGATCCCAAAGTCCGACAAGTCTCGCACTCGACAGGGACTAATAATGCGAGCGTACAAAGACCGACTCGACTCGATGAATGCAGACTCGCTATGCTCTCCTAATATACTGGACACATGCATGTACAGACACACAAGACCCTAGACAAACCTACTGTTAGTCCGACTCATGCATATGCAAAGGTGGACCAGGACACCCGAATGTGTGCATGGCACACACTAGAAGCAACCGGTGGTTGACGTCATGGGGAACTCCTAGACATCCTACGATGCAACAATCATGGACATTGGGATTGGATGTGAGAGGATTGGGAGATCTAAAACTACCTTTGTCAACACCCCTAGATGTAGGTAAGGCATGCCATGTTCCCCAATCATCGGACCTATTGCTATGTGGAGGTTGATTGGCCCGAGTGGGAAGAGAGTGGTAGGGGACTTCCTTGACAAGGTAGAAGGGAAGTGGTGGATCACGAGGCCCACTAGCGAAGGGGTCGAATGGGTCAAAGAATGTGTGACCACTCGGTTCCTCCATTACATAGTCCCATGTTTGAAATTCATGAAGGTGATGGTCACCTCCATCCATCGTGGTAGATGGGACAGTGTATAGAAGATATGGCTCCTCCCTCGGGATAAAAGGAATGAAGTCGGGCTCGGCCGGTAACGAGAGGAGTAGAAGAACCTCCGTGGTGACATGACCCACGGTGTACACGGAGGTAATGGACCCTAAGACGGGATGGGTGAAGCTACGACCGGTGGGTCAGTCGAAGCCTGGGGCCAACAAGTGCGTTAATGTCAACTGCCGGTCTAACCCTTTAAGAAGGTCATCCAATGTATCCACATAGTGACTAGACTGGAAAGTGGTGTGAAATGAGTTGATTGGCACTAGAGGTAGTGTGGGGTCCATGGTTGGAAAGGGAGGTAGGACCAAGCCATTCATGAGCCAGCTAAGGAGTGGCTCAGCAATGAAAAGCGTTCCCGTTAGAAACACGGGTGACTCGGGCTAAGGTGGCTCCAAATGAAATGGCTTCGGGTGAGGATCGGAAATGGGTGGCAAGGGAGCAATAGGGGAAGGACTCCCCGGCTGGGGTGGGGGAGGGCTGTCCACTAGGAGGGGAAGAGGCCCTTGGGACCCCGTTGATGCGGGACGGACCACGGACATGACAAGCTCGCGATTGTCCCTTAGCGAGGGAAGCGTCGGACGTGCGTGGTTGAGAAACCGGCAATGAGCTAGGGTGGTCGGCTCTCTTTCGTGCCCGGATCGGGTCACGGGACGGTCACGCACTCTCTCGCAGCAGCGGTAATAAACAATATATAGCGAGCTAGATATCCCTACACATTCTCTCTAGCAGTGGCATAAACAAGTATATATGAGTAAAGCAAATGCCGAGTCAGGGAGCGAATACGATACCTCCACACTCCCGGCGTGGGGAAGACGGACCCGGCCGAAACTCGTACTCCCGGGACAATTAGTACACAAAATTACAGCAATGAATTTACGGCCCACTCCACGCAGGGAGGTAAAGGGTGACAGAATGGGGCCCGGGAGGACCGATTTCGGGTTGACGGGCAGCTTCTCGCGTAGCTTCGGCAGCACCCGAACTCGTGACTGTGGGACCCGCGTGCTGGCCGGAGGGGCCGTGTGGGACCCGGTGGCACTGCTGTAGTGGGGACACTTGGGCAAGCACTCCCCGGGATGGCGGCACGCTGATTCGCCGGCCGGAGGCCGGACGGCTCCGATCGGCACTGGTCGGAATAACCGGCCACGGATCTGCCGGTTCTATTTTTCAGCGCGCGACCCGACGAGATCGCTCGCTGTGACCAACCCCGATGTCGGATTGACGATCAGGAGGTACCTATGGAAAGCTCTCTCGAAATCCTTCAGGATAGGAATGGAGAGAGTAGCTGGATCTTCACAGATCTGGGCCTTAACTAATTTTGAAGCTGCTATTGTACAGTACCCGAATTCTCAGATCAGTAGAGAACTTTCCTGTGGATCACCTTTGACCGCGAGGGAGACGTCCGAATCTGAAGTTGGGTCCTTCAGCAAAGTTGTATATCTTCAAGAGAGGAAATCAGGGGCCTTTTTAGATCTGGAAAATATGGTGATTTGGATTTTCTAGACAGTTTACACTAGACTGGGGTCAGATCTGGACTGATGCAGATAGAACTGTAGATGAGTTGGAAAAGGAATTTCTAAAAATATGAGATGAACTTTAGAAATTCCAAGAAAATTTGGAGAGGTATAGGAAGGTGTAAATAACTTCCAATACAATTGGGAGCTCCTGAGAAAATCAAAAAGTGGTCTGGATCTGGAAAACTCGGGGTTACTATCATTGTACACAGAATCTTGGCAGATCTGGGATGAACTGAAAACCGAAAATGGGAAAATAGCAAAAGAAGGAATTTTGACTTGAATTTTTTGTGAAGATAGCAGATCAAGAGGGGAACCACTCCTAAAAATTTCAATTCCAGAAGAGGTGGGAGGTGGGAGCAGAAATTCGGGGAAGATGCTTCTGTCCTGGATGGACAGAATACCGAAGATGACTTCGCGGCGACTCGATGGCGGCACGAACGGCGGCGGCGGCGGCGGCACCGATGATTACTGGAGGTGAAGGGGAGATGATAGAAGGGATACCACTCTAGAAATGGGGTTGGGGATGAAGAAAACTAGGGGGAGAGAGAGGGGGTCGAAATTCTGACAAGGGGGGGCTCTTGCACAATGCCTTTTCACTTTCATTAATTCTAGAATAATAGAAATACATGACTTATATAATAAATAAAAAAAGACCATGAATACCCTTAGATCTAGGATCTGGAGGGGCATTTAAGGGACTTCATATTTGATCCAAATAAAATAAAAAAAATGAAATTCCTAATTAATTTTAATGGGGGGACAAGGTAGGTGAGGTAGGTAGACTACCTTTGAATTTTTAATCCACTTGTCTCCCATGTGGTTAATTGGCATTCCAACCTTCTAGATGGCAACCTAGGATGGTTGACCAGCCCCACATGGTCTAGGTGGACCAATGGGAAAGGGGTGAGGGCCCCCTGGCTTGGGCCTACTGGAATTTTACATATAAACCCACTAAGACTTACAATTGCGTACTCATATAACACAAGGGTATACATACAAATATGAAAGGACATAAATGCAAACTAAATGCGGACGGTCTTGCCTCGATGTCCCCATCAATTCTCCCTGGGTGGGAGGAACTCGACCCCGTCGAGTAGGAGTATGGATGCTCGAGTACTCCGGCGGATCCGTCACCGTGCCAAGTAATGCGGGTATGCTCCACTCCAAGTGACCGTCACCTGCTCATTCCATATATACTCGATATGCACAAGCTGCTGTGGGCTAGAGGTGGACACTCCGGGTGGGGCACTCTCAAAATGAGAGGAGGTAGCTTGAAGACTCACTAGGAATCACCGATGAGTCCCTGTAGGTGACTGATCCGGGTATAGATGTAGAACCTATCCCATACTCATCGAGCGAGTCTACTCGCTTTCACACTCATAAGGGACTGACATCGACGAGCTTGCACACGACACATGCAGACTCACCATGCACTAACACACATATGCAAACCACACAAATAAGAAACCGACTCATGACTCGAGGCAAATCTATGGTTAGTCTAACCCGTACATGGATGACGGCGGACCAGGACACCCGAACGTATGCCATGCATGCATCTGACGTAACCGGTGGTTGACATCATGCAGAAATCCTAGACCTCCTAAGGTGGGCCATGCATGCATATGGGATGTAGATGTTGGAGGACCAAGAGTATTTCCCCTAGATGATGATGTATCTTGTAGGTGTACGGGCTTAGTGGGCGTAGATGACCCGGCCCGTGGGGTAGGAGTGTGATAGTGGACTCCCTCTAAGAAGTGAAGTATATATGGAGGGTCTAAGGATCCACTAGGGAATGGGTCAAAGGGATCAAAGAAGGTATGACCTCTTGTGGTGGGTTCCCACAAGTCACGGTCCCACGTGTAGAAGTTTTGAAGGTGTGGATAGTCACCTTCTTAAATTGTGACGGGTGGGACGGGGATCGTAGGCAAGAAGTATGATTCCTCTCTCGGACAAAAGGGTATGAATTCGGGCTCATCCGATAGCGGGAGAAGTAAAAGAACGTCCGTGGTGACACAACCCACGGTGCACTCGGAGGTAATGGACCCGAAGGCCGGATGGGTGAAGCTAAGACTAGCGGGTTGGTCAAAGCCTCGCGTCAAAAGATACTTCAACTTCCATTGTGAATCTAATCCCATGACAAGATCGTCCAATGTGTCAACATGGTGACTAGATCGAAATGTGGTATGGAATGAGTTGACCGGCACTATAGGTAGGATGGGGTCCATGGATGGAAAGGGAGGTGGGACCAAGCCATCCTTGAGCCAACTAAAAAATGGCTCGGTGATGTATAGTGTACCCGTTAGAAATACGGGTGGCTCGGGCCTTGGTGGCTCCAAATGAGATGGTTCCGAATCACGTTTGGACATAGAGGGTGGTGATGGAGCACTCACGGGTGGTAAAGGCAATGGGGTAGGTAGTCCGATCGTCTCGGGACTTGGTTGGGAGGCAGATGTTTGTCGAAGGGCAGCCAGGGCAGCATCGGCTCGATGTAGGTCGTCATTAAATTGAGACTCAAATGGCTCGACCTCCAGAGTGACCTTATAGGACTGTGCCAGAGAGAATGCATCGCGGCCAAGACATTGGATTCAAAAGTAAAGCCGCAAACCTCTCCGAAACTGAAAGGCAGTCGTGATGCTCTCTTCTCCCAAGCCATATTCCAACCAATACTTATGATAGTCCCGAATGTACTCGGACACGGACCTATCACCTTGGACGGGTCGGCATGGGTTGGCCATATTTGCCAAAATGTGGGAATGGATCCCTAGGAATGGATAGGCAAGGCCATTTGGACGTGACACTAGACCGACTATGCAAGGTTGGGATGCATGCACACTAAGGACAAGACACCAAGACTCGGTACGGGGCGGAGTTAATCGATCCGAAGATCACTCGCGCAAGTGTGCGACCTTCCCGATAGGCGTAGCCTAACGTTCAGACAACACCTTTTTATATACTGACTAATGGTATGCAAATGTGACCCAAAAGATACTTTTTTTATTTTAAAATAATGATGACCCTAAACACGACTTAGACAATGAATAAAGACTAGACATAAATGACACTTTTTTTTGACACCCTAGACTCAACTCGCTTTGATACCAAATTGATGCGGGACGGACCATGGACACGACAAGCTCGCGATTGTCCCTTAGCGAGGGAAGCGTCGGACGTGCGCGGTTGAGAAACCGGCAATGAGCTAGGGTGGTCGGCTCTCTTTCGTGCCCGGATCGGGTCACGAGACGGTCACGCACTCTCTCGCAGCAGCGGTAATAAACAATATATAGCGAGCTAGATGTCCCTACACATTCTCTCTAGCAGCGACATAAATAAGTATATATGAGTAAAGCAAATGCCGAGCCAGGGAGCGAATACGATACCTCCACGCTCCCAGCGTGGGGAAGACGGACCCGGCCGAAACTCGTACTCCCGGGACAATTAGTACACAAATATTACAGCAATGAATTTACGGCCCACTCCACGCAGGGAGGTAAAGGGCAACACAATGGGGCCCGGGAGGACCGATTTCGGGTTGACGGGCGGCTTCTCGCGTAGCTTCGGCAGCACCCGAACTCGTGACTGTGGGACCCGCGTGCTGGCTGGAGGGGCCGTGTGGGACCCGGTGGCACTGCTGTAGTGGGGACACTTGGGGAAGCACTCCCCGGGATGGCGGCACGCTGATTCGCCGGCCGGAGGCCGGACGGCTCCGATCGGCACCGGTCAGAATAACTGGTCACGGATCTGCCGGTTCTGTTTTTCAGCGCGCGACCTGACGAGATCGCTCGCTGCGACCAACCCCGATGTCGGATCGACGATCAGGAGGTACCGATGGAAAGCTCTCTCGAAATCCTTCAATATAGGACTAGAGAGAGTAGCTGGATCTTCACAGATCTGGGCCTTAACTAATTTTGAAGCTGCTGTTGTACAGTACCCGAATTCTCAGATCAGCAGAGAACTTTCCTATGGATCGCCTTTGACCGCGAGGTAGACGTCCGGATCTGAAGTTGGGTCCTTCAAAAAAGTTGTAGATCTTCAAGAGAGGAAACCAGGGGTTTTTTTAGATCTATGAAATATGGTGATGTGGATTTTCTAGAGTGTTTACACTAGACTGGGGTCGGATCTGGTCTGATGCAGAAAGAACTGTAGATGAGTTGGAAAATGAATTTCTAAAAATATGAGATGAACTTTAGAAATTCCACGAAAATTTTGAGAGGTAGAGGAAGGTGTAAATAACTTCCAATAAAATTGGGAGCTCCTGGGAAAATCAAAAAGTGGTCTGGATATGGAAAACGCAGGGTTGCTGTCACTGTAGATAGAATCTTGGCAGATCTCAGATGACCTGAAGACCAAAAATGGGAAAATAGCAAAAGAAGGAATTTTGACTTGAATTTTTTTGTGAAGATAGGGGTTCGAGAGGGGAACCACTCCTGAAAATGTTAGCTCCAGAGGAGGTGGGAGGTGGGAGCAGAAATTTGGGGAAGATGCTTCTATCCTGGATGGATAGAATACCAAAGATGACTTCGCGGCGGCTCGATGGCGGCACGAACGGCGGCGACGACGGCACCGATGATTACCAGAGGTGAAGGGGAGATGATAGAAGGGATACCACTCTAGAAATGGGGTTGGGGATGAAGAAAACCAGGGGGAGAGAGAGGGGGGGGTCGAAATTCTCACAAGGTGGGGCTCTTGCACAATGCTTTTTCACTTTCATTAATTCTGGAATAATAGAAATACATGACTTATATAATAAATAAAAAAAGACCATGAATACCCTTAGATCTAGGATCTGGAGGGGCATTTAAGGGACTTCATATTTGATCCAAATAAAATAAAAAAAAAATGAAATTCTAATTAATTTTAATGGGGGGACAAGGTAGGTGAGGTAGGTAGCCTACCTTTGAATTTTTAATCCACTTGTCTCCCATGTGGTCAATTGGCATTCCAACCTTCTAGATGGCCACCTAGGATGGTTGACCAGCCCCACATGGTCTAGGTGGACCAATGGGAAAGGGGTGAGGGCCCCCTTGCTTGGGCCTACTGGAATTTTACATATAAACCCACTAAGACTTACAATTGCGTACCCATATAACACAAGGGTATACATACAAATATGAAAGGACATAAATGCAAACTAAATGCGGATGGTCTTGCCTTGATGTCCCCATCACCTGTAGGTGGGGCCAGGTTGGGACTACCGGCCATGACCTCCCTAGGCTCGAGTATGGCTACATCCGGTCTCGGAGGTGGGCAAGGGGAGACCAGCGACTCTAAATAAGCACACCTCCTATCCACCCGATCCGAAATCATTTGCACAAGTTCGGCAACGGTGTGGGTTGGAGTATGAGTATCGCGGTGGACTTTCCCGTAATCAACTGGCCTAGGCTTGGGTCAGGGCTCATCTAAGTACGGGACTCCTTGCCTCCAACTATGACCGACTTGATTGGAGGTGATTGGGTGGGGTGGGTTGGAGGGGACCGGATGGGGAAGGTAGACCCTCCTAAGCTCTCTTTTCATGTCCCACCATGATTCGATGGGCCTTTGCCTCCTAACCTCTCTCAAGCCTTTGATGTCTCTCCACTTTTTGGCCGCCTCGTGGAGGAACCTCTACTTGGCAAAATAGAATTGCCCGGCTTCGGACATGGTATAACAATCAAAGTATGTTTCCAGGGCGGCCTCCATCTTGAGGTAGTCACCTAGGTCATTGGAGCTATAAAAATTCGGGGCTTCGGGCCTACGAAAGTGGAGAGGGTGGTTTCCCAACCCATGGGTGTGCCAACGGTTATTTCTCCTAGGTGACCGGGAGTCCATTGGAAATGGGGAGCTATAAGACGGACATGAAGACACTTGGACAAGACACTAGACACGACCCTAAACGACAATGCAAGTTGGAATGCCGACTCGACTATGAACCTAGACACAACCAAGACTCGGTACGTGGCAGAGGTTTGACCCGAGGGTCTTCTCGACGCAAGTGTGCGGCCTTCCCGATAGGTGTAACCTAACGTTCGGACGACACCTTTTGATATACCGAACAATGGTATGCAAATGCACCCTAAGACTTAGACACTTTTTTGTGTTTTTATTCAGCAAAGACTAATGACTACCCTAGACTCGAGTCGCTCTGATACCAAACTGATGCGAGACGGACACGCGCCCTAGGACTCTAGCTCGCAGGTGTCCCTAGCGAGGGATGCGTGAGACCGTGCGCGGTTGAGAAACCGACAGTGAGTCTCGGGTATCGGCTTTTCGCGTGTACTCGGATCGAGTCACGGGACGGGTCACACTCACTCTCTCACAGTAGTGATAAAAATAGATATCGAGCTAGTTACCTATCACATGCAGCGACATATACAAATAAATACGAGTAAAGCAAACGCAGAGTAAGAGAGCGAACACGATACCTCCATGCTCCGGGCGTGGGAAAGATGACCCCGGCCAGTTACGGTAACTCCCGGTACAATGGTAAAAATTTAATTACAATAGTGAATTTTTTTGCCCACTCCACGCAAGGAGGTAAAGGGATACAAGTGGAGCCCGGGAGGACCGACCCTGGGTTGACAGGCAGCAAACTGGGAGGGTTTTCTGGGCGAACTCGGCCTGCTGGTCCCACTCGGTCCTGCACCGACTCGGTGCTGCGCTGACTCGGTGCTACGCCGACTCGGTTCTGACTCGCTAGGCAGCAAGCCATTGCCTCCAAAGGAACGTCGCCTTCCTGAGATCTTCTGAAGGCGCTGCTTGGCTGGGATGATGGCTGGAAGTCCCTGAACGACTCCCTGAAGTGGCGGTCGCTGAAGTTAACTTTTGGTATTTATTTGTGAATTTCTCCCGGACTGCTATTTCGAATCTGCACAGGGAACAGATTTGCGCACCTCGGCGGAAAAAAATAATTCTCTCAGATCCGGAATCAGATCGAGGTGAGAACAGTGGCGTTGGAAAGAGGACTCCAAGATATACAACACATAAATTTTGTAGGTCGATCCAATGAATAGATGATAAATGGGAGGCTCTGCAACACTGTGTTGTTTCTGTGGATCTGATTACTAACACTCAGGATAGAAAGGGATCTGCCTGAAACTGACCTTTGACCGGTGGGTAGGAGAATTTTATGGGTGCTGCGAAAATTACTGGTGGAAGGGGTGGATGTTAGGAACACCTGAGAATTTTTATGGATTTTTTGAAAATTGATAAGGGGGTGGGAAAATACAAAAATGGAACACTGTCCCATGGATATACAGAAAGGCATATTACAGGGGAAGAACAAGAAATATGGTAAAAATACTAAACGACGTCCAAATGACATGCAATTTGAACAGGAGGTTAAGAGAGACAGGAAAAATGAACCCTCAAAGTTTGGGCTCGATCTGACAACAAGAAAAATAAATAGAATTTTGGGATTGTGGTTCTATCCTGATTTGGACAGAGCTTCGACGTAGCGGCGGTGGCGGTGCGATGGCGGCTCGATGGCGGCGGCGACGGCGCTGAGTTTTACACTCAGTAAGGGGGAGGGGGAGGAGGCTTCACACCTCAGAAATTTGTAGCTTTCACAGTAGCTAGGGGTTGGGAGAGAGAGAGGGGTGCCCTTGGGCTCTTGGAGGTAAATTCTGATTTTCTTCTCATTAATTCTCATAAAATGTGAATTACAATCAATTTGTATGAAATGTAAAATGACCCTAACTAACCTCAGATTTAGGTTAGGGGAGGGGTACTTAGGGGATAGAACATATTTAATTCCCCATGTGATTTGGAATAAAATAAAAAAACATTAAGAGGGGGGGCCCTTTAAAAAATGGGGATGGCATCTTGGACATTTTAAGCCCATTGTCCCCTTTGAATGGTCAAGCTTCTAGAAGCCCACCTTGGACCTTTGAATGGCCCCACATGGGCCCTAAGGCTTAGGTGGACCAATAGGGAAAGAGATGGGGGCCCCATGCTGGTCCTACTGGACTTTTACACAAAAACCCAAAGATCCTTAAGGAATGACAAATTGGCTTATAAAGCCTTACAATTGCATACATATTTTCCCATGGATATAAATGCAAATAAAAGGACTCAAATGCAAAATAAAAAGTTAGTGGTCTTGCTATGATGTCCCCATCACTCGGTGACCATGGCCTTCCGGGGTCTTAAGCGAGGGGCACGACCTAGACCTTCCATTTAAGTCGGAGAAACCCAAACTCCTTGCGTAGGTGCAATCCCAGCATTGATGAACCACTTAACTCGGCACCCATGGCCTTCCGGGGTGTTAGCCGAGGGATACGACCTAGACCTTTCGTCCAAGTCAGAGAAACCTGAACTCCTTACGTCGGTGCGATCCTAGCATCGATGATCCACCTAACTCGACATGCATGGCCTTCTGGGGTCTTAGTCGAGGGGTATGACCTTTCGTCGAAGTCAGAGAAACCCAAACTCCTTGTGTCGGTGCAATCCCAGCATCGATGAACCACTTAACTCGGCACCCGTGGACTTCCGGGGTCTTAGCCGATTGGTACGACCTAGACCTTTCGTCCAAGTCAGAGAAACTTGAACTCCTTGCATCGGTGCGATCATAGCATAGATGATCCACCTAACTCGTCATCCATGGCCTTTCGGGGTCTTAGTCGAGGGGTACGACCAAGACCTTTCGTCGAAGTCGAAGAAACGCGAACTCCTTGTGTCGGTGCGATCCCGGCATCGATGAAACACTTAACTCAGCACCCATGGCCTTCCTGGGTCTTAGCCGAGGGGGTACGACCGAGACCTTCCGTCTAAGTCGGAGAAACCTGAACTTCTTGCGTCGATGCGATCCAAGCATCAATGAACCACTTAAGTCGGTCCCATGGCCTTCCGGGGTCTTAACCGAGGGGCATGACCTAGACCTTCCGTCTAAGTGGGAGAAACCCAAACTCCTTGCGTTGGTGCAAACCCAGCATCGATGAACCACTTAACTCGGCACCCATGGCCATCTGGGCTCTTAGCCAAGTGGTACGACCTAGACCTTTCATCCAAGTAGGATAAACCCGAACTCCTTGCATGGGTGCGATCCCAGCATCGATGAACCACTTAACTCGGCATCCATGGCCTTCCGGGGTCTTAGCTGAGGGTTTCGACCTAGACCTTTCTTCGAAGTAAGAGAAACCCAAACTCCTTGCGTTGGTGCAATCCGAACATCGATGAACCACTTAACTCAGCACCCATGGTCTTCTGGGGTCTTAGCCAAGGGGTACGACGTAGACCTTTCGTTGAAGTCGGAGAAACGCGAAATCCTTGCGTCGGTGCGATCCCGACATTGATGAACAACTTAACTCGGCACCCATGGCCTTCCTGGGTCTTAGCTGAGGGGTACGACCTAGACCTTCCATCTAAGTCGGAGAAACATGAACTCCTTGCGTCGGTGCGATCCAAGCATCGATGAACCACTCAAGTCGGTGCCCATGGCCTTCTGGGGTCTTAACCGAGGGGCACGACCTAGACCTTCCTTCTAAGTGGGAGAAAATCAAACTCCTTGCGTTGGTGCAAACCCAGCATCGACAAACCACTTAACTCGCCACCCATGGCTTTCCGGGCTCTTAGCCAAGTGGTACGACCTAGACCTTTCATCCTAGTAGGATAAACCTGAACTCCTTGCATTAGTGCAATCCCAGCATCGATGAACCACTTAACTCGGCATCCATGGCCTTTCAGGGTCTTAGGCGAGGGGTTCGACCTAGACCTTTCTTCGAAGTAAGAGAAACTCAAACTCCTTGCATTGGTGCAATCTGATCATCGATGAACCACTTAACTCAACACCCATGGCCTTCTGGGGTCTTAGCCAAGGGGTACGACGTAGACCTTTCGTGTAAGTCAGAGAAACCCTAACACCTTACGTTGGTGCGATCCCAGTACTGATGAACCACTTAACTCGGCACCGATGACCTTCCGGGGTCTTAGCCGAGGGGGAGGACCTAGACCTTTCGTCTAAGTAAGAGAAACTAGAACGCCTTGCGTCAGTGCGATCCCAATACCGATGAACCACTTAACTCGGCACCCATGGCCTTCCGGGGTCTTAGCCAAGGGGTAGGACCTACACCTTTCGTCTAAGTTGGAGAAACCTGAACTTCCTGCGTCGGTGTGATCCTAGCATCGATGAACCACTTAACTCGGTGCCCATGGCCTTCCAGGGTCTTAACCGAGGGGCACGACCTAGACCTTCCGTCTAAGTCGGAGAAACCCAAACTCCTTGCGTAGGTGTAATCCCAACATCGATGAACCACTTAACTCGGTACCCATGGCCTTCCGAGGTCTTAGTTGAGGGGTACGACCTAGATCTTTCATCCAAGTCGGAGAAACCTGAACTCCTTGCGTCGGTGCGATCCCAGCATCAATGAACCACTTAACTCGGCATCCATGAGCTTACGGGGTCTTAGCTGAGGGGTACGACCTAGACCTTTTGTCGAAGTCAGAGAAACCCGAACTCCTTGCGTCGGTGCGATCCCAGTATCGTTGAACCACTAAACTCGGCATTCATGGCCTTCCCGGGTCTTAGCCGAGGGGTACCACCTTGACCTTTCGTCGAAGTCAGAGAAACCTAAACTCCTTGCGTCGGTGCAATCCCAGCATCGATGAACCACTTAACTCGGCACCCATGGCATTCCGGGGTCTAAGCCGAGGGGTACGACCTAGACCTTTCGTCTAAGTTAGAGAAACCTGAACTCCTTGCGTCGGTGCGATCCCAATACCGATGAACCACTTAACTCGGCACCCATGACCTTCCGGGGTCTTAGCTGAGAGGGACAACCTAGACCTTTCGTCTAAGTCGGAGAAACCTGAACTCCTTGCGTCGGTGCGATCCCAACATCGATGAACTAGTTAACTCGGCATCCATGTCCTTCCGAGGTCTTAGCTAAGGGGTACCATCTAGACCTTTTGTCGAAGTCGAAGAAACCCGAGCTCCTTGTGTCGGTGCAATCCCAGCATCGATGAACCACTTAACTCGGCACCCATGGCCTTCCGGGGTCTTAGCCGATGGGTACGACCTAGACCTTTCCTCTAAGTCGGAGAAACCCGAACTCCTTGCATCGGTGTGATACCAACACCGATGAACCACTTAACTAGGCACCCATGACCTTCCGGGGTCTTAGCTAAGGGGTACGACCTAGACCTTTCATCTAAGTCAGAGAAACTTGAAATCCTTGCATCGGTGTGATCCCAGCATCGATGAACCACTTAACTCGGCTCCCACGGCCTTCCGGGGTCTTAGCCGGGGGCAATGACCTAGACCTTTCGTTGAAGTCAGAGAAACCCAAACTCCTTGCATCGGTGCAATCCCAGCATCGATGAACCACTTAAGTCGGCACCCAAGGTCTTCCGGGGTCTTCGTCGAGGGGTATGACCTAGACCTTTCGTCTACGTCGGAGAAACCCGAACTCCTTGGGTCGGTGCCATCCTAGCATCGATGAACCACTTAACTCAGTGCCCATGGCCTTCCGAGTTCTTAACCAAGGGGCACGACCTTGACCTTCTATCTAAGTCGCAGAAATCGAAACTACTTCCGTTGGTACAATCCCAGCATCAATGAACCACTTAACTCGGCACCCATGGCCTTTCAGGGTCTTAGTCGAGGGGTATGACCTAGACCTTTCATCCAAGTCGGAGAAACCTGAACTCCAAACATCGGTGCGATCCCAGTATCGATGAACCACCTAACTCGGCATCCATGACCTTTCGGGGTCTTAGCCGAGGGGTACAACCTAGACCTTTCGTCGAAGTCGGAGAAACCTAAACTCCTTATACGTCGGTGCAATCTTGGCATCGATGAACCACTTAACTCGGCACCCATGGCCTTCCGGGTCTCAGTCGAGGGGTACGACCTAGACCGTTCATCTAGGTCAGAGAAACCCGAACTCCTTGCGTCAGTGCGATCCCAATACCAATTAATGTCACGCCCCTAGCGCGGAAGGAACCCAGAGTGCTTGATGAGTTTATATATCAATCATGTCAATCAGAGCATTCGTGTATTTGACACAAAGACAGAGTGTGCAAAAGTACAAATAACTCAATCCTTTATTCAATCACAATATTAAAGTACTTCTATTACGACCACTTAATGAAAGTACTATGACTCAATAAAAGGAAAGTACATTGGTTGAATCTATAAAGATAGAAAAGACAAGACTAGATAATTGCTTGGATGGTCGGAATGGCTCTAAACTCTTTACTCATTGTCATCCCCATCCGATTGTGTCTCGTCATCGGACTTACCTTAAAAATAGGAAAAACACTAGGTGAGCGAACGCTTAGTAGGAATTATATCTCAAGTGCTAGCTTGCTTTAAGTAAATTACATGTTACATGAATGCAACGTAGCTATGCATGATCACGTAAAACGACAACAGAGAATATATATCAAGAGATAGTTGAATGAACTAGCATGTCTTTCAAGAACTCATGTCAATATATATCAAGGTGATCAAGCACGTATATCTATCATGTCATGTCAAGAATTGGCTATCATGTTTCAAGTAAATAAATACCCATTCCGGGTCACGCAAGTCATGTCATGTCAAGTCAAGTACTGGATTGTAGAATGTCATCTAAAACGACGAGTACTTCGATGCAATGCCACACCATGATCATTACAACTCCCATGGGCACAAGTACTTTCGGGTGCTCCTCCCAGGACCAGATCGGGCCCTATATGCGCAAGCATTGGTCATGTGCTTTAGACATCCACTATAGTTATAGCCAATATGGAATTTCAAAAGAATAAGCTAGTAGGAACTTTAGGGTAGATCTTGTGGAATAGAATCACCAGGATTGAACATGATGTGTAAAGACGTTCCACGATAAAAACGGTATAACCACGATTCGCGTTGAAAACTAGGCAGAATCGGCTCCCTAATTGGGTGCCATGACATTAAGAATAAGTGCTCATAGAGATATGGTCGCTCGTTCTTGTACATGATAAGGTAGATAGAATTAGTGTCCACAAGTATGGAACATAATTCTTAAGAAATATGAATGGCATGGTTTCCCATTCCATTAATTCAAGGATATTCTCATGGCATCCAAATAGCATGTCATGAGGGCCGGTATACCATGTTTCTTTAGAGTGACTTGACAATTAAGTAGTGTCATGGGTTTTAAGGGTACAACCAGCTCAATCGGCCTTGACGGAATCCAAGGCTACGAGGAGTCTTATGGAGGTCTCTATGATAAAATCACCAGTCCGAAGGAACGGAATGTCCCGTGGAGGGTTCATCTATCACCGAGAAATAGTGGGGTAATCGATAAAATATTGTGAAACGTGGGACTATACTCACGGAATGGAATATAGTACCTATACGTATAACCCACTGTCAAGGGTTACAGACAACCACACAATCAGGAAATAGTAAATTGACGCCTTAGATCACATCTTCATTTCATGAAATAGTGCCATGGGCAGGGTCGCTAGTTTAATATATATTGATTGTTCACTCACTCATTATATCCAGGTTCCATATTTATAAAAATCTGCAAAAATTCTCAATTCCAGATATTATGTAAATGACGACTTGGCTTAAGTCTTTAATTCAGTAATTAGCGCCCTAGTCAGGGGCGTCATATCTCAAATTGATGGCAGGGTGCATGTCGTTATTTCAAAATCCATGTAGTTAGGTCATGCATAGATCAAAGTTCACAGGTTATCACTAATTAGCGCCTGAGTGTGGGGGCGTTCATACAATTGACGACCTGAAGGCGGTCGTTATTTATTTGTCATATGATATGCACCGGGCAGGTACAATCATAGACACATGATTTTTGAAGTATATCCAATCAAGAAACTAGAGACATGTTCAGACAGAGAAAAATAGCAAGAATCTAACAGTATACTCATGCATTAGGTTAGATGTCATGGTTCACAGTTATTAAATTTTAAACATGTGTAATTATTAATTAACTAGCTAATTGACGACTGTTTGCATGGTCGTTATATCAAATAGGGCCCTAGCCTGGGTCGCTATTTACTATATATGCAGAAATCACGAAAACCTGATATGGCAAATCTCTCTAAGGATGTCTAACAACCTACATGCATGCAGAAGGCCTATTAATTTACAGGGTTTTGCTTAGAACTTGAGAACACCTACCTTGGTTGGGTGATTCTGGTTGACAGATGTGAAGAACTGTAAAGGAAAAATAAGAATATCCGATACTCTGTTTCAGTTTCAGAGAAACTGGAAACAACGGTAATAGGATGAAGATAACTGCAGCTTCCTTTAAAGAAGAAAAGCCAAAGAGGACGGCAGCTTCTAGCAGGAACAACAGCAGTTAAGATTCAAGAAGCGGCAGGCTTCCTTTACACTAACTGCAGTGGCAGGAAATCACCGGGGAAGAAGCCTCTCGTCGTAGGAGGAAGTAGACCTTGCAGCGCTGCCTGCAGCCGCAACAATGGCAAGGAGGAAGTGGAAGCAGTGGAGAGAAGATCGCCTCTGTTGCAAAGGCAATGCTCTTCGATAGCAAACAACGTTAACAGGATTTTGCCTATCCAGTGATGATGGGTTTTATAGAGGGGCTACGGTCGTGGATTAGAGTTTGATTAGGATCAAAGTTTCCATAGAATAAATCCAATTGTTAGTAAAACTTCCCTACGTGTGAATCCTTCCAGATCAGGACCTTCCCGAACAACATTTACATCCTAGTTCGAACTAGATATTGCAACGGTTTTCATTTTTGATTCTGCAGGGAAATAGCGCCTAGAATAGAGGCGCCCTTTAAGTAAATAGCGCCCATGATAGTGGCGTCATTCATGTAATTGGCGCCTTCGTGAAGGGTCTTCAATTTATGAAATGGTGCCTTAAGAGGGGGCGCTATTCAATTTTTTTTTGGCCCATTTATTGTATGATGTAAGCCCCATTAATTATATATATATATATAAGTCGTTTAAATATATATATATATATGAGTTAGGCCTTGAAACTTTGTTTAAATTTTCAATCTATTTACATTCCTTCAATTTACCAGAGCTGCTACACCCTCCCCCACTTAAAGAATTTGGTCCCCAAATTCAATCGTATATAGACGTGGTGGGTGCGGAGTACATACCGTTTTCAAATAAGTCAGGAAATATCTTCTTCATGGACTCCTCAGTCTCCCACGTGGCTTCTTGTTCTGAGCATTTGTTCCATTGAACCTTCACCATGGGAATCATCTTGTTCCTTAATTCATGTACCTCGTGATCAAGGATCTTCATGGGTTTTTATTCATAAGTTAGATCCTTTTGTATCACTAGGTCTCCGTGATCTATGACATGTGACGGATCGTGCACATACTTCTTCAACATGGATATGTGGAACACGTTATGAACTTCGGAGAATTGAGGAGGCAAAGTGACGCGGTATGCAACCTCGCCAACTCTTTCTAGTACCTCAAAAGGTCCGATAAACCTTGGTGTAAGCTTGCCCTTAACACCAAATATCCTAATTCCTCGTCCAGTTGATATCTTGAGAAATACGTGATCTCCGACTTGGAATTCGAGATCTCTTCTCCTTGTGTCAGCATAAGCCTTCTGTCTAGACTGTGTCACTTGAAGTCTCTCCCTAATCAACTGAATCTTTTCGGTGGTATCCCTTACCATATCTGGGCCTAAGAGTTGTTTCTCGCCAACTTCATCCCAGCACAAGGGTGATCGGCAACTCCTTCCATACAAGACTTTGAAAGGTGCCATTTGTATGCTTGCCAGGTAACTATTGTTGTATGAAAACTCGACCAAAGGCAAGTGATCATGCCAGCTTCCACCAAAATCGATGATACAAGCTCTGAGCATATCTTCTACCACCTGATTCATCCTTTCGGTCTGACCATCTGTTTGAGGATGAAAAGCAGTACTAAAATTGAGTCTCATCCCAAATGAATGTTGTAGACCCTTCCAAAAGTGAGAAGTAAAGCGCGGGTCTCGGTCAGACACGATTGATGCAGGAACTCCATGTAATCTTACTATCTCTTTAATGTATATAGCAGCAAGAACATCAACTGACCATCGTCTCTTAATTGGCAAGAAGTGTGCTGATTTGGTCAAACGGTCGATGATGACCCATATTCCATCATATCCTCCTTTAGATTTAGATAATCCCATAATGAAGTCCATGCCGAAATCCTCCCACTTCCACTTGGGAATATCAAGAGGATGTAGCTTACCGGCATGCTTTTGGTGTTCCGCCTTAACTTGTTGGCATGTGAGACAGCGAGACACGAAGTCCACTACTTCTCTTTTCAGGTTGGGCCACCAAAAGGTCCTTTTCAAATCTTGTTACATTTTGGTACATCCTGGATGAATGGTGTACCTTGATCTGTGAGCTTCATCTAAGATCTTCTTCTTTAGCTCTGGACAATCTAGTATGCAAGTTCTATCTCTGAACAACAACCTTCCGTCTGAGGCTATCTTGAAATCAGGTTGTTCTTCTATTTTGCCCTTGATTTCTACTAATACGGGGTCATTATCTTGAAGTCCTTGTATTTCAGAGAGTAGATTTGGCTGTATGCTCATATGTGATAGTATAACACAACTGCTCTTCTTGTCTATGCTTATATCAAGTCTAGTAAACTATTCTAGCAACTTCCACTCCTGGATCATACAATTGGCTAATATTACTCTTGACTTCCGACTGAGGGCATCAGCTACAGGATTACCCTTTCCAGGATGATATTGTATTGTGAAGTCGAAGTCCTTGAGATATTCTAGCCAACGTCTCTGTCTCATATTCAATTCCTTTTGAGAGAAGAGATACTTGAGACTCTTGTGATCGGAGTATACAGTGAACTGCACTCCGTATAGATAATGTCTCCAGATTTTTAATGCAAATACTACCACAGCCAACTCCAAGTCATGAACTAGGTAGTTCTCCTCATGCTTCTTCAATTGGCGGGAAGAGTAAGCTATAACTCTCCTTTGTTGCATTAAGACACATCCGAGGCCAATTCCAGATGCATCGGTGTATACCTCGAATTTCTCTCCTTCAACTAGCAAAGCTAAGACTGGGGCAATAGTTAGGTAATCCTTGAGAGCTTGAAAGCTTGTTTCACATTCCTCGCTCCATTCATAACAGATCTCCTTGCGAGTTAGTTTAGTGAGTGGTACGGTGATCTTGGAGAAATCCTTAATGAATCGCCGGTAATAGCCTACAAGACCCAAGAAACTACGGATCTCGCTAGTATTGGTTGGTCTTTCCCAATTCTTTACAGCTTCAACTTTTGATGGATCTGCGGATAGTCCATCCTTTGAAATCACATGACCTAAGAAAGATACTTCTTCCAGCCAGAATTCACATTTACTTAGCTTTGCATATAATTGATTTGTCCTCAATATATGTAATGCAATCCTTAAATGCTCCTCATGCTCTACCTTGGTCTTTGAATAAATCAATATATCATCAATGAAAACCACCACGAACTGATCTAGATGAGGCCTGAATATACTATTCATCAACTACATAAAGGCTGTAGGGGCATTTGTTAGTCCGAAAGGCATAACAACAAATTCGTAGTGCCCATACCTGCTTCTGAACGCGGTCTTATGAATGTCCTCATCTTTGATTCTTAGTTGGTGATATCCCAACCTGAGATCAATCTTTGAGAAATACTTGGATCCAGATATCTGATCAAATAACTCATGGATTCTCGGCAGTGGATACTTGTTCTTGATAGTGAGATGATTCAACTGTCGATAGTCGATGCATAACCTCATGGATTCATCCTTCTTCTTTCAAAATAACACGGGTGCTCCCCACGGGGAAGTACTCGGCCTAATAAATCTCTTCTTTAGAAGTTCCATCAATTGTTCCTTTAATTCCTTGAGTTCAGCAGGGGACATCCTATATGGTGCCTTAGAAACTGGACCAGCACCAGGGACCAAGTCGATGGTGAAGGCCACTTCTCTTTGTGGGGGTAGTCCAGGCAAATCTTCCGGAAACACGTCTGGGAATTCTAGAATGTCTTCTATCTTAGACTCCTTAGTCTCCTGAATGGTGACAAAAGTAAGGAAAGATACACATCATTTCCTTATTAGCTTGCTAGCTCGAAGAGCCGAAATAAGAGGTGACTTGCTTCAACTCTTAGGGATAGTATAGACTAGTTCCGGAATTTCCTTGAAGGTAACCTTGTTGTTACGGCAATCAACAGTTACCTGGTACTTGGATAACCAATCGGCTCCTAATATGATATCATAGTCCCTCATATTTAGGCATATTAAGTCGATAGGTAGATTTCTTCCTTTTACCAAGACTTCGCAATTTTGGTAATGATGAGCAATATCGGCTTCGTTTCCGAGAGGAGTCGAAATAACTAATTTTATCCATTCCGGTTCCATAGGTAATGGGTCAGCAAACTTCTTGGAAATAAAAGAATGTGATGCACCAGTATCAAATAAGACAAGTGCAGACTTGGAACAAACTTGCAGTGTACCTTCCACTAGTCCACCCTCATCTTGATCTGCCTCCTTAATAGCTTGGAGACGCGCACTCTTCGTCACCGGGCGCTTCCCGTCACCGGCTTGATCGTTGAGCAGGGAATAGTTGGGAATCCGATGACCACGACTCCCACAACGAAGACAAGCTCCAATTTTTCTCCAACATTCGTCGGCCTTGTTTCCGGCCTTATCACAATATTTACACACCACTTTGGAAGGTGTGGTGGTGATGGAGAACGGCTTGTTGTTCTTCCTGACTTTCTTTTCCTGAGAGGGCTCTCCTTCATTGTTTGGCCTTTTCTTGTTGAAAGTGGTCTTGAAGGTACCAGAGCTAGTGACATGCTCCCTCTTATCTCTCCCACAAATCCTATCAGATAGTTCTGTGGCATCTTCTAGTAACTGGGCTCGGCGCACTATCTCTGAGCAGACTTGAATGTCCATCGGCGCCAATTGTGTGATAAATTGAGGTCGAAGCCCATTTAAAAATATTCTAGCTTTCATCTTCTTGGTACTTACTAGGTGTTTTGCGTACCTTGACAGCCTAGAGAATTGGGCCTCATATTCGGCCACTGACAGAGTTCTTTGTTTGAGTGAGGCGAATTCTGCGGCTTTCTTCTCTTACACTCGGTCGGAAAAATATTTGTCGTTGAAGTACTCGGTGAATTTAGCCCATATGATGGGTTCTTCGCCTAAGGTGGCTTCTATGGACTCCCACCAGGAACGGGCGTCTCTTTCTAATTGGAACGTTGCTAGCAATACATTCTCTTCGTCCGTGCATTGCATAACATGGAATATCCTTTCCACTTCTCGGAGCTAATGCTCGGCATCATCGGGATCTGATGAGCCAATGAACCTTGGTGGGTTCATATTTCTAAAACTACGGTGGAGATCACCAGCTCCACGGTTCACCGCTCCTTGTGCCACTTGCTATAGTGCCTGGGTCATGCCTTGGATAGTGCGTTGCATGTTACGCCACTAGGCACGTTCGGCAGCCATCGTCCTACAAAAGTTTTAAATAATTTATCAATATGAGATTGGCCAAGAGTTGGAGTACCTAAGTTACCTTAGCCTATAGTTCTACCCAATTCTCACCGGGTGAAGGTTTAAACCTATCCTTGGACTTGGGTTTCCTAGGAATTGAATATCCTAGGCTCTGATACCACAAAAACTGTCATGCCCCGAGCGCGAAAGGAACCCGGAGTGCGTGTCGAGTTTATATATCGATCATGTCAATCAGAGCGTTAGTGTATTCGACACAAAGACAGAGTGCGCAAAAGTACAGATAACCCAATCCTTTATTCAATCACAATCTTAAAGTACTTCTATTATGACCACTTAATGAAAGTACTAGGACTCAATAAGTAGAAAGTACAATGGTTGACTCTATAAAGATAGAAAAGACAAGACTAGATAATTGCTTGGATGGTCAGAATGGCTCTAAACTCTTCACTCATTATCATCCCCATCCGATTGTGTCTCGTCATCGGACTTACCTGAAAAATAGGAAAAAACACTAGGTGACCTAACGCTCAGTAGGAATTATATCTCAAGTGCTAGCTTGCTTTAAGTAAATTACATGTTACATGAATGCAACGTAGCTATGCATGTTCGCGTAAAACGACAATAGAGAATATATATCAAGAGATAGTTGAATGAACTAGCATGTCTTTCAAGAACTCATGTTAATATATATCAAGGTGATCAAGCACGTATATCAATCATGTCATGTCAAGAATTGGCTATCATGTTTGAAGCAAATAAATACCTATTCCGAGTCACGCAAGTCATGTCATGTCAAGTCAAGTACTAGATTGTGGAATGTCATCTAGAACGATGAGTACTTCGGTGCAATGCCACACCGTGATCATTACAACTCCCATGGGCACAAGTACTTTCGGGTGCTCCTCCCAGGACTAGATCGGGCCCTATATGTGCATGCATTGGTCATGTGCTTTCGACATCCACTATAGTTATAGTCAATATAGAATTTCAAAAGAATAAGCTTGTAGGAACTTTAGGGTAGATCTTGTGGAATAGAATCACCAGGATTGAATATGATGTGTAAGGACGTACCATGATAATAACGGTATAACCACGATTCGTGTTGAAAACTAGGCAGAATCGGCTCCCTAATTAGGTGCCATGACATTAAGAATAAGCGCTCATAGAGATATGGTCGCTCGTTCTTGTACATGATAAGGTAGATAGAATTAGTGTCCACAAGTATGGCATATAATTCTTAAGAAATATGAATGGCATGGTTTCCCATTCCATTAATTCAAGGATATTCTCATGGCATCCAAATAGCATGTCATGAGGGCCGGTATACCATGTTTCTTTAGAGTGACATGGTAATTAAGTAGTGTCATGGGTTTTAAGGGTACAACCAGCTCAATCGGCCTTGAGGGAATCCAAGGCTACGAGGAGTCTTACGGAGGTCTCTATGATAAAATCACCAGTTCGAAGGAACGGAATGTCCCGCGGAGGGTTCATCTATCACCGAGAAATAGTGAGATAATCGATAAAATATTATGAAACGTGGGACTATACTCACGGAATGGAATATAGTACCTATACGTATAACCCAGTATCAAGGGTTAAAGATAACCACGAAATCAGAAAATAGTAAATTGACGCCTTAGATCACGTCTTCATTTCATGAAATAGCGCCCTGGGCAGGGTCGCTAGTTTAATATATAACGGCTGTTCACTCAGTCATTATATCAAGGTTCCATATTTATTAAAATCTACAAAAATTCTCAACTCCAGATATTATGTAAATGACGACTTGGCTTAAGTCTTTAATTCAGTAATTAGCGCCCTAGTCAGGGGCGTCATATCTCAAATTGATGGCAGGGTGCATGTCGTTATTTCAAAATCTATGTAGTTAAGTCATGCATAGATCAAAGTTCACAGGTTATCACTAATTAGCGCCTGCGTGGTGGGGCGTTCATTCAATTGACGACCTGAAGGTGGTCGTTATTTATTTGTCATATGATATGCACCAGGAAGGTACAATCATAGACACATGATTTTTGAAGTATGTCCAATCAAGAAACTAGAGACATGTTCAGACAGAGAAAAATAGCAGGAATCTAACAGTATACTCATGCATTAGGTTAGATGTCATGGTTCACAGTTATTAAATTTTGATCATGTGTAATTATTAATTAACTAGCTAATTGACGACTGTTTGCACGGTCGTTATATCAAATAGCGCCCTAGCCTGGGTCGATATTTACTGTATATGCAGAAATCACGAAAACCTGATACGACAAATCTCTCTAAGGATGTCTAACAACCTATATGCATGCGGAAGACCTATTAATTCACAGGGTTTTACTTAGAACTTGAGAGCACCTACCTTGGTTGGGTGATTCTGGTTGACAGATGTGAAGAACTGTGAAGGAAAAATAAGAATATCTGATACTCTGTTTCAGTTTCAGAGAAATTGGAAATAACGGCAACAGGATGAAGATAACTGCAGCTTCCTTTGAAGGAGAAAAGCCAAAGAGGACGGCAGCTTCTAGTAGGAACAACAGCTGTTAAGATTCAAGAAGCGGCAGGCTTCCTTTACAGCAACTGCAATGGCAGGAAATCACCGGGGAAGAAGCCTCTCGTCGTAGGAGGAAGTAGACCTTGCAACGGTGCCTACAGCCGCAGCAACGGCAAAAAGGAAGAGGAAGCACTGGAGAGAAGATCACCTCTGTTGCAAAGGCGATGCTCTTCGATAGCAAACAGCGTTAACAGGCTTTTGCCTGTCTAGCGATGATGGGTTTTATAGAGGGGCTACGATCGTGGATTAGAGTTTGATTAGAATCGAAGTTTCCATAGAAGAAATCCAATTGTTAGTAAAACTTCCCTACATGTTAATCCTTCTAGATCATGACCTTCCCTAACAGCATTCACATCCTATTTCGAACTAGATACTGCAACGGTTTTCATTTTTGATTCTACAGGGAAAAGCACCTAGAATAGAGGCGCCCTTTAGGTAAATAGCGCCCATGATAGTGGCGTCATTCATGTAATTGGTGCCTTCGTGAAGGGTCTTCAATTTATGAAATGGCGCCTTAAGAGGGGGCACTATTCAATTTTTTTTGGCCCATTTATTGTATGATGTAAGCCCCATTAATTATATATATATATAAGTTGTTTATATATATATATATATATGAGTTAGGCCTTGAACCTTGGTTTAAATTTTCAATCTATTTACATTCCTTCAATTTACCAGGGTTGCGACAATGAACCACTTAACTCGGCACCCATCACCTTCCGGGGTCTTAACTGAGGGGGGCGACCTAGACCTTTCGTCTAAGTCGGAGAAACCCGAACTCCTTGCGTCGGTGCGATCTCAATACCGATGAACTACTTAACTCGGCACCCATTGCCTTCCGGGGTCTTAGCCGAGGGGTATGACCTAGACCTTTCGTCTAAGTTGGAGAAACTTGAACTCCTTGCGTCAGTACGAGCCCAGCATCGATGAACCACTTAACTCGTCACACTTGGCCTTCCGGGGTCTTAGCCGAGGGGTACGACCTAGACCTTCCATCAAAGTCAAAAAAACCTAAACTCCTTGCGTCGGTGTGATCCCTGTACCGATGAACCAATTGACTTGGCACCCATGACCTTCTGGGGTCCTATCCGAGCGGTACGACCTAGACCTTTTGTCTAAGTTGGAGAAACTCGAACTTCTTGCGTCGGTGCAATCCCAGCATCGATGAACCACTTAACTCGGTGCCCATGGCCTTCCGGGGTCTTAACTGAGGGACACGACCTAGACCTTCCGTCTAAGTCGAAGAAACCCAAACTCCTTGCGTAGGTGCAATCCCAGCATCGATGAACCCCTTAACTCGGCACCCATGGTCTTCCGGGGTCTTAGCCGAGTGGTACGACCTAGACCTTTCATCCAAGTCAGAGAAACCTAAACTCCTTGCATCGGTGCGATCCTAGCATCGATGATCCACCTAACTCATCATCCATGGCCTTTCGGGGTCTTATCCGAGGGGTACGACCTAGACCTTTCGTCGAAGTCGGAGAAACGTGAACTCCTTGTGTCGGTGGGATCCCGACATCCATGAACCACTTAACTTGGCACCCATGGCCTTCCTGGGTCTTAGCCGAGGGGTACGACCTAGAGCTTTCGTCTAAGTCGGAGAAACCTGAACTCCTTGCATCAATGCGATCCAAGCATCGATGAACCACTTAAGTGACACCCCATGGCCTTCCGGGGTCTTAACCGAGGGGCACGACCTAGACCTTCCATCTAAGTGGGAGAAACCCATACTCCTTGCATCGGTGCAAACCCAGCATCGATGAACCACTTAACTCAGCACTCATGGCCTTTTGAGCTCTTAGCCAAGTGGTACGACCTAGACCTTTCATCCAAGAAGGATAAACCTAAACTCCTTGCATCGGTGCGATCCCAGCATCGATGAACCACTTAACTCGGCATCCATGGCCTTTCGGGGTCTTAGACGAGGGGTTCGTCCTAGACCTTTCGTTGAAGTAAGAGAAACCCAAACTCCTCACGTTGGTGCAATCCGAACATCGATGAACCACTTAACTCGGCACCCATGGCCTTCTGTGGTCTTAGCCAAGGGGTACGACGTAGACCTTTCGTCTAAGTCAGAGAAACCCGAACTCCTTGCATTGGTGCGATCCCAGTACCGATGAACCAGTTAACTCGGCACCGATGACCTTCTGGGGTCTTAGCCAAGGGGGATGACCTAGACCTTTCATCTAAGTCGGAGAAACTCGAACGCCTTGCGTCGGTGCGATCCCAATACTGATGAACCACTTAACTTGACACCCATGGCCTTCGGGGTCTTAGCCGAGGTGTACGACCTAGAACTTTCATCTAAGTTGGATAAACTCAAACTTCTTACGTCGGTGCGATCCCAGCATCTATGAACCACTTAACTCGGTGCCCATGGCCTTCCAGGGTCTTAACCGAGGGGCACGACCTAGACCTTCCGTCTAATTTGGAGAAACCCAAACTCCTTGCGTAGGTGTAATCCCAACATCGATGAACAACTTAACTCGGCACCCATAGCCTTCTGGGGTCTTAGCCAAGGGGTACGACGTAGACCTTTCATCTAAGTTAGAGAAACCCGAACTCCTTGCGTTGGTGCGATCCCAGTACCGATGAACCACTTAACTCGGCACCGATGACCTTCTGGGGTCTTAGCCAAGGGGGACGACCTAGACCTTTCGTCTAAGTCGGAGAAACTCGAACGCCTTGCGTCGGTGCAATCCCAATACCGATGAACCACTTAACTCGGCACCCATGGCCTACCGGGGTGTTAGCCGAGGGGTACGACCCAAACCTTATATCTAAGTTGGAGAAACCCGAACTTCTTACGTCGGTGCGAACCCAGCATCGATGAGCCACTTAACTCGGTGCCCATGGCCATCCAGTGTCTTAACCGAGGGGCACGACCTAGACCTTTCGTCTAAGTCAGAGAAACCCAAACTCCTTGCTTAGGTGTAATCCCAACATCGATGAACCACTTAACTCTGTACCCATGGCCTTTCGAGGTCTTAACCGAGGGGTACGACCTAGACCTTTCATCCAAGTCAGAGAAACCAAAACTCCTTGCGTCAGTGCGATCCCAGCATCGATGAACAACTTAATTCGACATCCATGAGCTTACGGGGTCTTAGCCAAGGGGTATGACCTAGACCTTTTGTCGAAGTCGGAGAAACCCGAACTCCTGGCGTCGGTGCAATCCCAGCATCGATGAACCACTTAACTCGTCACCCATGTGTGGATGAACTTTTGGGACTTTCATTCTTTTTGTGAGTTTATTCGTCTGTTCGTTCGTTTATTCTTTTTATTAGTGCGAGGGCGTGCCAGTCACCTAGGTGACGATTTATGCGGACTTAAAGAAGCCCGTGGTGCGCTCGATTTGACGAATCAGACGATTGTGTAGTCCGTGTCGGGACTGAGGACCCGTCGTATCATAAAGGCTATGACGTTAATTACATCCCCTCGGAGAGGGGAAAACCCTTGATTAATCACCGGAAAAGGGGGCCCAACAACCTCAGACTCATAATAATGAAAGCGAGAGTTGGAATCTCGGATTGCGTTTAAACAAACCCTGCCTCGGGGAGTAACCGTTCATTGATGCAAGCATGTCGGTCGCTAACGGACCATTTTTATTGTTCGGACAGAAGTCCGTGCTAGTAACGTGAGAGACGGTGATAAAACCGTACGAATGTCTGCCGTTGGTACGGCAAGTTGATGTGATGGCGGGATTAGATCCCGGTATGTATATCGGTCACTGACGGACCATTCATTGTTCGGATGAGAGTCTGTATTTGAAGCATCAAGAAAGTTGCACGAATGTCTCCGTAGATACGGCAAGTTTAATGTGGGGTTGCGAGATTGAAACCCGGTAGAAGCAGGTCGATTTAATGAACTGTTTGACCCAAAATGTGTTCGGATCATGGCCATATCGAGAATTCTGAGGCCCACGCCCGATACCACGAGGCATCATTACTTTCCCTTCGTTGCACACAGTCCGGGGAAAGTGAATTATTAAGTATAACGTCCGAACTCGCCAACGTGCATCATCATAACGCGGATCAACCTGTGCGGTCAGGTCGCGGAACAAAATTTGGATTATAGCAGGAGCATGCTATTGTCATTGTTCCGGTCATCGAATTAAGTTGTTTACTCTCATTCCATTCTTTTCATTTTATCTATTGATTTAGGCATTCTTCGCTTGTTTATCTTTTAATTTCAATCATTTTCTTTCATTTAGTTTATTGTGTTTTCCCTATATATATATATATGTAAGTCACGCCGTATTAAAAGGATGGAGAGGGGAGGCGCGCCGTATTAAACGGCGCCGGGTTAAGGAGATACCAAGAGGAATAAAGGGCCAGGGGGCGAGCCATTTTAAGGCGCGTCAGGTTAAGGCAATGAGCAGTAAGGCGCGCCGGGTAAGGGCGCGCTGGGTTAAGGGTTAAAGGGGTCACGCCGTATTAAGGGGCATTGGGGAAGATGGGCATCCATGGGGGCGCGCCGATTTAGACGGCGCCGGATTAGGTGAAACCCAGGGGAAGTGCCATGGCGCTCCGTTTTTGATGGCGCCGGTTTAGGTGGACACCAAGGGGCGTGAATAGTAATGCGCCCTGTATTTGACGGCGTCGGATTAAGGACTCAAGGGGGAAGCGCGGCAGAACAGTAACCGCGCCGGAATAAGAGGAAAAATGGGATTTTTGAGTGTGGGTTTAAAACGGTGCGGGGGAATAGTAACCGCGCCGGATTAGTTTCCCCTGAGCTTTGTTCGTTCACTGTGTTTTCTTTCTTTTCTTTCACCCGTAGGTGGGTTTGATGATTGGTTTGTTCATCCAATTAGTGGATTAAGTTGGTAAAGAGGGGGTTCAAGTATTTGAGTGGTTTATTAGGATGGATCGACATGGATGTTAAGTATTTCATTCAGGGGTTTGTTTACAGAAGTTTCAGTTTGTTCTTCAAAGGTTCGGTTCGTTCACTTATTCTTGAGTGTTCTTATCCCCTGACGAAAATTGGGTAGCATCTCCCCCGGACTGAGGCTTTCCAAAGATAACCGAAGATCACCAAACAAAGTATTCCGGGGTGATCCTCTAAAGTCGGAGTGGCCTCACGGCGGTCCGATAACCCATATGTGAGTGTGGAGAGCTCGAGGGCTGGCCTACAAGAGCCACCACAACTCACGGGTGATGATCAACGAGACGGGACAAGTATTTGCAAGAAGATATCTCTCTTATTCATCCACAAACTTGGGGAAGATTGAAATACAGCAGGGGATCTAACCCGAAAGCAAGAGGAAACAAAGGGGGAGGAAGAAGGGAAAGCACTCACGGAGAGGGAGATAGAGCACAAGCTCTTCTCCCTTCCCAAACCCTCTTCTCACCCTCACCTATCTTCTTCTCTTCTTCTCTTCTACTCTCTGCAACCCTTGAATCCGTGGAGCCGTGGAAGTAGAATGCCCAACCGAACCCTTTCCTTCTCTTCCTTGGCCCTTTTTATACTTATGTTCTCCCGTAGAGGATGCAGGGGAGGTATCTTCTGGGGAAGAAAGCTCCCAGAAGCTTCTTCCTATCTTTCCCCCTGACAGAGGAGTTGGTAGCCGGCTCTATATGACTTCCCAGGGATTGGCCGATGGATTGTTGGGTGATGTAGGGAGACTTCTTTGCTTCATGCGACTCTCGGTTTGTCTGTCTGCGAGAAACACGGGGCCGGAAGCAAGATGGGATGGCACAGGTTGACACGGCGCCACACTTTGCGCGCCGGATTAAGGCAGGCCGGGTTCACAAACAAAAAGCATCGCGCCATTTTAATAATGCAACAGTAGGGTGAAGATGGGCGCGCCGTATTAAGCATTTTGCAAGTGCAAAGATAGTGCGCCGGTTTAAGGATTAAATGGGAATGAGCATGACATTTTAATGCCAAGGAAGGAGGGGGGCAAAGGCCATGGGGCGCGCCAGTTTTGGCAGCGCCGGAGTACCATATTGCAAGGGGAAATGGCATGGGGCGCGCCGTTATTGGCGGCGCCGGGTTGAGGCCACTTTGGGTGAAATGAGCGCGCCGTATTAAGCTTTGGAAGAAGGATCAAGTCGGAGAGGGGCTTTCTTATTGGGTAGCAGGACACTAAGTGAGTTCTCATCCTGATCGGGCAAGATATGGGGTTTATTCGGCATTTCCGTCTTCGATGTGCTCTCTTGAGTGCCGAGACGTACGCGCCGCATAGCAATTTTGGTGCGGACACCAGGGCGACCACGTGACACGTCGGCGAACCGACGGTGCCATACGCGGAGCGCCAAGTGGACTACATCGGCTTATCTTCAAAAGGGGGATAATTTGGCTTGAATTTGGACCTTTTTTGGCATTGAATTGGGCTTGTAAAGGGTATTGTATGTGTAATTTACTAAAGGGCTGGTTGTAAGGCTCCTAATGGGCCAATTTGTTAAAGCCCTTAAAGCATTCCATAAGAAGGAATGGCCTTGGTCCATTTCTAATGGATCCATAAGCCATATGCGCTTCCTTCCACATGGGCTATCTAGATTGGATAATCTAGAGTGAGCTCTCTTCATTCATGGGCCTTCAAGGGTGAAATGGCCTTAAGCCATCTAGGTTGGAATGGGCTTGGTTAAGCCATGGACCAAAGTGGCCCATTCAAGGCCCAATGAAGGGGGCGCCCTCTTTTTTTGTTGTATTAGGCTAGCCATTGTTGATTTTTCTTCTTCCCATCCCATTTACCACATGGGGCATTCAAATGGCTGCTGGTCAATGCCAAATATGGCTGCCACCTACCCCTCCCCTTTGAATTTCAAAGGTTGGTGAAGGTAGGTGAGCAACCATGTCCCCTTGTCCCCCTTCCCTTTCACCTTGTCATGATCCATGAGCACCCCCCCTCTCCCTTATTGTAACCAACGAATTCCCCTCCCCCTACCCCTTGCCATGGTCTATTTAAAGGCATGTATAGTGCTTGTGCACAATAGAATGAAGTTTTGTTAAGAGATAAGTGCATTAGAGAGTGATTCTCTTGGGAGTGATTCCCTGGTTGCAGTCCTGTGACGGGACAGTTCTAGATCGTGTGACTCGACCTCATATCCCTCTTCTATTCTCATCTTCTTCTTCCACAAAATTTATTAGTGATACCTATGCAAGTTATCAAACTTTCAGTCTTGGTTTCGTGTCGATCGGATTTCATGAGCAACGGTGGCGATTTTTTTTGTGGAGGCGCGCAGATCTGCCCCAGATTGCTGCCTAGATCTAAAGATGACTGTGTATTGAATTCTTCAGCCCAACCCCGATGCCATCTGAAGTTGGTTCCTGAAGAGCAATCGTATTATTTCAAGTCCTCTTTGTTTTGCCACTGGTTTCGCCTCGATCCATGACCGGTGCTGATCGTGACGGCAGTTCTCGTGGCATCGCGCGGGCTGGTCTGAGCAGGCCCGGCTGAGAACTAGAATCAACTTTCAGAGCCTGCCCCGCTTCATCCGGCCAAGATCAGTGTGAGGGGTCTTCAGAGTATTTCTTCCTCTGGACGTCGCCTATCATCTGCCACAAGGAACGCCCCGATCCGACATCGGCAACTATTTTCCCAACATTGTTTCTGTGCAGTTCTATGAGCACAAAACTAGAACCTCAGAAGATTCATCACTGCGCCCAGATCTGAAGGCATCTGCTCGCGAACTTCGGAGTGAAGATACTACATCCAGTCGCCGACATTCTCCAACAAACGGCGCTCTGATCGGGCATCGGATCCATCCGTACCAGCCTCCGCAAGCTTGCTGCGCAGGTGACCAGCGCGGGCAGATCCGGGTCGGCTTTCCGTCGGCGTACCCGAGCGGCTCTGGCACGCGTTCCTCGCCTCCTGCGAGTGTGGCCCGTCAACCCGGGTTCCAGTAACCCCAAAATCAGTCATTTTAGCCCAATACCTCCCTGCGTGGAGTGGGCATTCAGTTCTGAAAGTTGTAAAGGCAATTCATTTGTATATCAGGGTTGTTCGGAAATCGGCCGGGAGTTCTTCCCCACGCCTAGTCGTGGAGGTACGTGCTCGTTCCGACATCTACATTTGCTGTTTAGTATACTTTCTATATTGCTGCGATTGTGAGAATAGGGCCGATAGTTAGTTTCAAATTCACCGCGATTGTGAGTTGTGAGCGCCCGTTCCGTGGCTCCAATCGAGCATCGAGCGCGAATTAGCACCCTAGGCGACGGTGGTTTCTTAATCGCCGCGATCCCCACGTTTCCCTCGTAAGGGACGATCGTCGGGCTCAAGAGAGTCGCTGTTGAGAGACGTCTCCACCTGAAGAATACCACGATGGTCAGCCCCCCGGCTTGCCTTGGTGTGCTAGTGCTGGCCGCACATCGAGTCGGTCGTACGTCTTAGCCCGAGTCGGTCATCCGTCCCGCATCAGTTTGGTATCAGAGCGTCGTTCAAGTCTAGGGTCATTCAAGTTCAAGGTTGCATTTGCATTCCTCTACTCGGTATATCAAAAGGTGTGACACGATCGTTAGGTTATGCCTATCAGGAAGGCCGCACACTTGCGCGAGTGGTCTTCGGATCGATTAGCTCCGCCACGTACCGAATAGTGGGTTAAGTCTAGGTTCCTAGTTAGCGCATTCCAACATCGTCATGTCTAAGTGTGTAGTCGAGTCTCATGCCAAGTTTGCATTAGTATTTTGGGGTCGTGTCTAGTGTCTTGTCCAAGTGTCGGCATGTCTAACATGTAGTTCTCCAACTTCTCATGGATTCCCGATCGCCCAGGCGATATGACCGTTGGCCCACCCATGGGCTTGGCAACCATCCTCTCCGCTTCTGTAGGCCTGAAGCCTCAGATTTTTTTGGCTCCAATGACCCGGGCATCTACCTCAAGTGGGAGGCCACCATGAACACCTACTTTGATTGCTATACTATGTCCGAGGCAATGCAATTCTCTTTCGCCAAAGAGCGGCTTCTTCATGAGGCTGCCGAAAAGTGAGATTACATCGAAAGAATGAGAGAGGTTAAGGGGCAATGGGACATGAAGAGAGAGCTTAGGAAGGTCTATGTGCCCCAACCGGTCACCTCCAACCGGCCCCACCCAATCACTTCCAACCAAGTGGGTTCTAGTCGGAGGCAAAGAGTCCCACACGTAGATGAGCCAAGACCCAATCTTAGGACGGTTGACTACGGGCGAGTCCATCATGATATCCCTATTCCAACCCACTCCGTCGCCGAACTTATGCAATGGACCAGTTGGATGGGGTGGATAGGACATTTACTCCTAGTGATGTACTCCTACCCAAGCCTAAGGAGGTCATCGCCGGTAGTCTTAACCCGGCCCCATCAACAGGGTCCCCAAGCCCTCTCCTCATTATGGAGATCCCTCCTTAATCACCCGTGAGTGCTCCATTGCCACCCTCTCCTTCCGAACTTCATTCGGAGCCGTCTTGTTTGGAGCCACCTCCGCCCGAGCCACCCATGTTTCTTACGGGAATACTTTTCATCGTCGAGCCACTCCTTAGCTGGCTCAAACATGGCTTGGTCCCACCTCCCTTCCCGTCCATGGACCCCACACTACCTCTAGTGCCAAGCAACTCATTTTACACCACTTTCCGGTCTAGTCACTATGTGGATTCATTAGATGACCTTCTTAAAGGGTTAGACCGGCAGTTGCATTTACGCACTTGCTAGTCCCAGGCTTTGACCTACCCACCAGGCGTAGCTTCACCCATTCCACCTTAGGGTCCATTACCTCCGTGTACACCGTGGGTCATGTTACCACGGAGGTTCTTCTACTCCTCCCGCTACCGGTCGAGCCCGACTTCACTCCTTTTACCCCGAGGGAGGAGCCCTATCTTCTATACACTGTCCCATCTACCACGATGGATGGAGGTGACCATCACCTTCATGAATTTCAAACATGTGACTATGTAATGGAGGAACCGGGGGGTCACACATTCTTTGACCCATTCGACCCCTTCTCTAGTGGGCCTCGTGACCCACCACTTCCCCTCTACTTTGTCAAGGAAGTCCCCTACCACTCTCTTCCCACTCGGGCCAATCAAATTCCACATAGCAATAGGTCCGATTATTGGGAAGCATGGCATGCCTTACCTACATGTAGTGGTGATGAACCTCTTAGCCCACCTACACCCACATCTGATAGGAAGTCCTTGCATGCATGGTGTCTTTTTGGGTGTCTAGGAGTACATCATCCTACCTACCTTTGGTTGCATCTAGTGTATGCATGGCACACATTTGGGTGTCCTGGTCCGCCATCGTCCATGCGTAGGTCGGACTAGCCATAGGTTTGTCTAAGGTCATGTGTGTGTGTTTGTTTGTCTCCCTCGTTGTTCTCTTTCATGCATATGGTTTGCATTAAGTCGTGTCAATAAAAGGCCAGTCAAAGCACGCATAAGGAGGTAGCAAATGCATGCTACATATCCGTGGATTCAAAGAGAGAGTACATCTAGATCAGGGTCATACCTGACAGGTTTCCGCCCGGAGACCGAAAGCCACTCTAAGTCCACGATCCCCACCCTTTCCGGGTTAAGAAACAAGTGGGTCCGAAAGCGTACGATATTGAACTACCAAACGACAATGGTGTCAATTCGACGTTCCATGTTTCCTCTGGTAGCATATTGGAACCCGCGGTGATCCCTAGTGAGTCTCGAGCTTTATCTTTCTATTGGGAGTGACCCCTCACCCGAGAGTCCACCTTTCCAGCCTCAACGCATGCATATAGATTGTATACTGGATGAGCAGGTGATCACCACAAGGAATGGCGCATACCCACACGTCCTAGTGCGTTGGCGAGGATGCCCCACGATGACCAACGCCTTGATCACATGCGGAGAGCGCTAGCTTCGGGACCCTTACTCGACGGGGTCGAGTTCCTCCCACCCGGGGAGAATTGGTGCGGACACCAGGGCGACCACGTGACACGTCGGCGAACCGACAGTGCCATACGCGGAGCGCCAAGTGGACTACATCGGCTTATCTTCAAAGGGGGATAATTTGGCTTGAATTTGGACCTTTTTTGGCATTGAATTGGGCTTGTAAAGGGTATTGTATGTGTAATTTGCTAAAGGGCTGGTTGTAAGACTCCTAATGGGCCAATTTGTTAAAGCCCTTAAAGCATTCCATAAAAAGGAATGGCCTTGGTCCATTTCTAATGGATCCATAAGCCATATGGGCTTCCTTCCACATGGGCTATCTAGATTGGATAATCTAGAGTGGGCTCTCTTCATTCATGGGCCTTCAAGGGTGGAATGGCCTTAAGCCATCTAGGTTGGAATGGGCTTGGTTAGGCCATGGACCAAAGTGGCCCATTCAAGGCCCAATGAAGGGGGCACCCTCCTTTTTTGTTGTATTAGGATAGCCATTGTTGATTCTTCTTCTTCCCATCCCATTTACCACATGGGGCATTCAAATGGCTGCTGGTCAATGCCAAATATGGCTGCCACCTACCCCTCCCCTTTGAATTTCAAAGGTTGGTGAAGGTAGGTGAGCAACCATGTCCCCTTGTCCCCCTTCCCTTTCACCTTGTCATGATCCATGCGCACCCCCCCTCTCCCTTATTGTAACCAACGAATTCCCCACCCCCTACCCCTTGCCATGGTCTATTTAAAGGCATGTATAGTGCTTGTGCACAATAGAATGAAGTTTTGTTAAGAGATAAGTGCATTAGAGAGTGATTCTCTTCGGAGTGATTCCTTGGTTGCAGTCCTGTGACGGGACAGTTCTAATCGTGTGACTCGACCTCATATCCCTCTACTAATATCATATTCTTCTTCCCCAAAATTTATCTGTGATACCTCTGCGAGTTAGCAAACTTTTAGCCTTGGTTTCGCGTCGATCGGAGTTCGTGAGAAACGGTGGCGATTTTTCTCGTGGAGGCGCGCAGATCTGCCCCAGATTGCTGCCTAGATCTGAAGATGACTGTGTATTGAATTCTTCAGCCCAACCCCGACGCCATCTGAAGTTGGTTCCTGAAGAGCAATCGTAGTATTTCAAGTCCTCTTTGTGTTTTCGCTAGTTTCACCTCGATCCGTGACCGGTGCTGATCATGACGGCAGTTCTCGTGGGATTACGCGGGCTGGTCTGAGCAGGCCCGGCTGAGAACTAGAATAATAAAAGAAACATATATAATATATATCTATATATAGATAACATATCTTATATCTATATATTTATACCATATTTATATATATAATATACATATATATATAAGTTATATCTATATAATATATACATAATATATATATAACATTTATAATATCTTATATATTTAACGTATATATATATATAACATATTTATATACATAATATATCTATATACATATAATATAGTCATTATATATATATATATTCATAATATATCTATATACAAAAAATAGCACATATATATATAATCTGTATTTCACACACTTCAAACATAACCAAGCTTCAAAAATACCACAATTTGCAAGGGACTTAATGTTAAAACCAAAGGCCCACATCTGTTCCACCTCACAACGCAAGGTAGCAAAAGGCTAGCCATTCAAGTGGCTAGCCATCAACATGGAGGCTCCACGTGAAAGCTCCCACATGGGCTTGGGTTCTCCTTTTGGCAAGTCAAAGTGGCAGAGGCTTTTTGTGGCTAGCTTGGGCACGTCCACAGGCAGTAGGGCATCAACGTCAGCTTCGGCAGCTTCACGTGGGAGGCTAAAGCAAGCACGGTCGACAAGGCCAAATACCAAAATTTAGCAGCGGGGTTCTCATGCAGGCCCACGGCGGGTTTCACATCGCACACGGCTTTCACACGGCTGCGGGCTTCACACCAAAGGCAGGCGGCCTTCACACGGTCGATGGGCCAAGGCTTATTCATACATGCGGCAGCAGCAGAGAAAGGAAAGAGAGACAGAGGAGGCCAATCTAAGTCCTATAAAAAGAGGGTATGAAGTGTGTTTGGGAAGTTAACTTCAGAATGTATTTTAGAGTTCTTTGTTGTTGCTAGTTCTTGAGAGAGTTTTTGTTAAGTTCATTTGGTGTTATTGAAGAAGCAAGGAGAGAGAGTGGGGTAGGAGGTCCCTTCATGTAACAATTTCTTTCACTCTTGTTATCCATTTAAATTATTAAAAGTTTTGGATTTTGTAAGTTTAGGTGGTTGTTATTGCAAGTTCTTAAGATTTTAGCAATTGCCTAGCTATTTACATACTTTTATGATCTTCATTTAAATTTATTATCTTCTTCAAAGTTATTCATACTTAAGTTATCTACATTTTTTCTTTCGACTATTTCTTTTAATTCCTCTCTGTTTTCAAGTTATTACACGTTTTTCCACTTGATGTCCTGGCACATTACTGTTCATCCGAGTTGATATCTTCTTTTGTTCCTCCATTTTTATGCCCTTCCAATATTCTTTTATTTCTGAGTTCTTCATAACAGTTGTTCCTCTCTTGTAAATCTAGATTTTCTTATTTTATCACTCCCTCTAATTCTTCTTCGTTTTTAATTTATTTTTATTTTCTCACGGTTCTATCTTTTGTGAGATTACTGTTCATCCGCGCCGATAGATGTCAAGGTTGCATATTTTTCACTATCATCATCTCATTTTCTGTCTCTATACTCTTCATTAAATTTTTTCCTAACCCTCCAATCTTCAACTTTCTTTTCTGTCACTTCTTCTAATTTTGTCGGGTTTTAAAGTTATTTCTCTTCTTAACTCACCCTATTTTTATTATAATTTTTCATGTGTTCTTCTATCCATTTCACCCCTTCTAAATTGCATCCAAATCTCCCTAAGGTGGTTTCAATTTAATTCTCTTAATTTTCAAACTTAAAAATATAAGGTCTTCAACTTTTAAATCTAAACATCTCTGTGGATTCGACTCGGTCTCATCACTTAACTATTCTATTTAATTTGTGGGCCGAATATTTAAATTTGGTAGCGGGGCGTATTAACAATGTGCGTTTTCCCGCCATCAATTTTTGGCGCCGTTGCTGGGGAGGTTTAAATTATAAGTTGATAACTTTGTGTTTTATTTTGTATATATATTGGTGCTCACTCTTATTTTTACAAAAAAATAAAAGGATCAACAAAAGCACAAAAAAATAGAAATTTTTAAAAATGTCAAAAAATGTTGTGTGTCCCCGAGGTAAGTATTCTTTATCTTCTACTCTTGTTATTTTTTATTTACCAAATAAAGAACGAGGGAATGCGATTAAGGTTAGTACTCTTACCCTCTTTCCATAGATTTAGTTTCTTTATTTTTTACTTTCAATATGTAATTCATTTTCATGCTTAGAAATGTTCTTAAAAAAATAAAAAAATAGAAGAAATAAAAAATATGGTGGATTAGCTCAGTTCACTAACAAAAAAATAGAAAAATAAAAACAAAAAAAAGTATAACTTGGTCTCACTATCATCTTTGAAACTAGTGTCTAAGGTTAGCAGTCAACGGCAAACGCTATAAGCGAGAAAATGGTTACTTAATTAGGACCTTGTGAAAGTAAGGGGAGCCTCGCACTTCCACACCTCTTACCTGGCCGGTGGACAAGTTTGATGGTGAATCTAAGTTGGACTTTGTTTGACAATTTGTTTATCTAAAAAAATCAAAAAAAAAAGAATAAAGTATAAAATATACAAAAAAAATGGTGAGAGCATAAATTTTCATCTATGGATTGGGCACACCAATTAGACATGTTTGACCAATTGGCTCATAAATTTGATCAATTTCTAGCCATGGATCAAGACCCCTTCATATCACCTAGTCACCATGATAATGATTACATGTGGGCTAACCCGGCCCATTATGAAGGTGGTTGTCCAAACCAAATCTCATTTCTCACCCAAAAGAGTCCAAACTCTTATGAAAATCTATACTCATGGCCGGCCCAAAATGAGATCCCGTCGCCTATGATATCCGAGTTTCCATCATTTACCCAAAACTAGGCTCCAACCACTCATTTCTTCCAAGGGGGCTATGATCTACCTTTCATCCCGGAGCAAGCTCAATATGATCAACAGTTTTTTCAGCCCGATTATGAATCACCTTCAGATACTTAAAACTCTAGCTGGGAAGATCATTCAAAAATCTCTTGGATGGACCAAGCAAGACAAACCCAAATGTCTCCAGAGCTCTCCACACCTTATTCTGACCCATGTCCACACAACTTTAATTCTGGTTGGAGAGATCAATATGATTCTTCTTGGGAGTCTTATCAGGATCAATCCCAAAGTACCCAAGAACAAGATTTTTCAAATTAGGCTCCATATCCAAATGATTCTTATGATCAACCCTATTTGTTTGATCAATTGACACGGCTCTTCCAAACTCAACAACAAGCCTTCCAGGAACAACTGCAAAACTTTGAGGTTCAATTGAGTAGGGTTACTAAAAATATCATAGAAACGGAAGTGGATCCAATGCCTAGCAACTCCACCACAAGTCTCGAGGACCAACTTCCTGCATTTAATGATAATAAAAGTCCATATGATCAATCTATGATTCCCGAGTCTAACATTGATATCCCTTTTGATCTTGAGAGGATAATGGTTGAATTTTATGATGATGACTTAAAGGAAGAGCAGCCTAAGAATTGTGAAGAGGATTATGATGAATCTGATGATCTTGAGTCGGGGGGAGAAGAAGAGGAAGAGGATTTGCCAGTCAATGATCAAATTCCCTTACTTTCCCTTCCTGAATTTGATGAGTCCTCCTTTCAAGTGAATGACGAAGAAAACATGAGTGTGGAGAGAGAATTGAGTGTGGCCATAAGCCATTCTTCTTTGGTACCTGAGGAACCGAGTGCTCCACTTAAAATTTACTCTGATTTGGCATCTCCTAATTTTGGAGAGGGTCTTGATCTTTTACCTGTTTCTGACCTCGGCACTTCTATACAAATCCCCTACATCCTGCAACTAGCCGATCAGTCGATTCCACTTGCACTTCATGATCATCTGTGTGTTGAGGAGCACGTCTCTTTTACTACCCTTTGCCTTCTAGACACTCACCCTTTTGTGGAATCCTTCAGAATTCCTCCCACTCCTACTCTTCCTCACCTCAACATTGTGCTTGAAAATTTTAAGAGTGAGGATGAAGGAGAAAAGCTATGGGAGATTAAGGTCCGCATTGATGTGTTTAATACTTATAAAGATCTTAAAAATACATAGGAATATTTTATGATTGAAGATATGATAATTCCTCTGGCATTCTCTAACCGAGGGGGTCCATCCAAATTCCTAGACTCACCTTGACATGATTCTAGCCCACATGCACATGCATATAATCTTTTCCTCCAATGGTACAAGGGCTGGAATTTATCGAAGGATAAGATCACTTGGCGGCTCATTCTGAATGCCACCCGCTGGTTAGTGAACTGCAATTCGTCTGGCTGAGGACGTTAAATTTAGCGCTTCTTGGGAGGCAACCCAAAGTTTTAGTAATTTTTGTGTACTAATAAATGGCTTCTTAGGAGGCAACCCAAGTTTTTTGTGTGTTTTTTTTTACAGGTTTGAATAAAAGATAAGTTGGGGGGGAGAGAGAGATGATTGCTTACTCTGTTACTCAGATTTGCCAAGCCGTCACAAGCCAAACCCGTCGAAGTTCACTTCCGTCAGGTTGTCACGTTCCGTCATAAATTTCATGTCTACATTGTTCTATTAATCCTTATTGTTCATGCCATTGAGGACAATGTCATTTAAGTTGGGGGGGGGGGGCGGAAATCATGTTGCACATGTGCATTCATATACAACCTCCATTTTTTTCTAGAATATGAAAAAATAACACCCAACTGAGTTTTCTTGATTTATGCTCTCATGAAATTAATTCTAGAATGGAAAAGACTAGGGAGAAGGATGATGGAAAATTGATTTAATCTAGCCATTGAAAACTGATCTAAGAATCTTTTTAAAGTTTTTGTGCACTTTAGAAAAATGAAAATCACTTTGCACGCTAATGAAACAAGCAGGACAAGCCTTCTGCTATTTTGGGTATATTGCCTGATATTCTGCACTTCTTGAAGAAGATATCTTTTATAAGTTTTCTGCCATGTTATCTATTGAAAAAAATTTGAGAAAAACACCATGAAAAATGCTCCGATTCTGAGTAACCGGGCCTACTTCACCTAAGACGTGTTGAGGTTCGCGTCAAAAGGAAAAGGGAACTTTGATCTGTGTAACCGGGCCTGCTTCACCTAAGACGTGTTGAGGTTCGCGTAAAACAGTGAAGGGTAGTGCAACATCATGTGTGTATAGAAAAGAAAAAAAAAGAGATCCCAAAAGGGACCAAGTAATAAGGTAAACAAAAAGCCATTATACTTAATGCTCTGATTAAGAAGTGCAGGGTTGAAGGGCACTTGCTTAAAATAGGAAATGGGGGACGCAATTATCTACGTTGTGAATTTAGCAATGCACACACACAAGTGCTACTGAATTTTGATTAAAATTCTTGATCATGTACCTTAATTTTTTTCGGAAGGCTAGTGTGTGTTAATGCTTCCAGATTCTTAATCTTTAGTTTACTCTATGAAAGATGATCTGGAAATGAGGCATAAATATTTTAAACTCTTGTTGGTCCTTAATTTTAAAATTATTTGCATTACTAAGGGACTAGCAATGAGTAAGTTGGGGGGTGTGATAAGTGTGCATTTATATGAGTTAATTTATGATATTCACACTTTTTATGAGCTTTAATGTTAGTAATTATTGACTTATCACACTTAATATCAATTTTCGATCAAAATACTTATTTTGATGAAATTATTATAATTTGATCAATAAATATGTTATTTTACAGGCACTCGGCAAAAACTCCATAAGTCTGCGCAAGATTGGGCCAAAGATCATGAAGCATGAAAAGGAAAGAAAAAGGAAGAAAAATAATAAAAATAATAAAAAAACATATATAATATATATCTATATATAGATAACATATCTTATATCTATATATTTATAACATATTTATATCTATAATATTCCTATATATATATAAGTTATATCTATATAGTATATACATAATATATATATATAACATTTATAATATCTATCTATATTTAACGTATATATATATAACATATTTATATACATAATATATCTATATACATATAATACAGTCATTATATATATATATATATATTCATAATATATCTATATACAAAATATAGCACATATATATATAATCTGTATTTCACACACTTCAAACATAACCAAGCTTCAAAAATGCCACAATTTACAAGGGACTTAATGTTAAAACCAAAGGCCCACATCTGTTCCACCTTACAACGCAAGGTAGCAAAAGGCTAGCCATTCAAGTGGCTAGCCATCAACATGGAGGCTCCACGTGAAAGCTCCCACATGGGCTTGGGTTCTCCTTTTGGCAAGTCAAAGCGGCAGAGGCTTTTTGTGGCTAGCTTGGACGCGTCCATGGGCAGCAGGGCATCAACGTCAGCTTCGGCAGTTTCTGCTAAAGCATGCACGATCGACAAGGCCAAATACCAAAATTCAGTAGCGGGGTTCTCATGCATGCCCACGGCAGGTTTCACATCGTACACGGCTTTCACAGGGTTGCGGGCTTCACACCAAAGGCAGGCGGCCTTCACACGGTCGACGGGCCAAGGCTTATTCATACATGCGGCAGCAGCAGAGAAAGGAAAGAGAGACAGAGGAGGCCAATCTAAGGCCTATAAAAAGAGGGTATGAAGTGTGTTTGGGAAGTTAACTTCAGAATGTATTTTAGAGTTCTTTGTTGTTGCTAGTTCTTGAGAGAGTTTTTGTTAAGTTCATTTGGTCTTATTGAAGAAGCAAGGAGAGAGAGAGAGGGGCAGGAGGTCCCTTCATGTAACAATTTCTTTCACTCTGGTTATCCATTTAAATTATTAAAAGTTTTGGGTTTTGTAAGTTTAGGTGGTTGTTATTGCAAGTTCTTAAGATTTTATCCATTGCTTAGCCATTTACATGATTTTATGATTTTTATTTAAATTTATTATCTTCTTCAAAGTTATTCATACTTAAGTTCTCTACATTTTCTATTTCAACTATTTCCTTTATATCCCCTCCGTTTTCAAGTTATTACACGTTTTTCCACTTACTGTCCTGACACATTACTGTTCATCCGAGTTGATATCTTCTTTTGTTCCTCCGTTTTCATGCCCTTTCAATCTTTTTTTATTTCTGAGTTCTTCATAAATGTTGTTCCTCTCTTGTAAATATAGATTTTCTTCTTTTATCACTCCCACTAATTCTTCTTCCTTTTTAAGTTATTTTTATTTTCCCACGGTTCTGTCTTTTGTGAGATTATTGTTCATCTGCGCCGATAGATGTCAGTGTTTCATATTTTTCACTATCTTCCTCTCATTTTCGGTCTCTGCACTCTTCATTAAACTTTTTCATAACCCTCCGATCTTCAACTTTACCTTCTGTCACTTCTTCTAATTTTGTATGGTTTTAAAGTTATTTCTCTTCCTAACTCACCCTATTTTCATTATAATTTTCCATGTGTTCTTCTATCCATTCCACCCCTTCTAAATTACTTCCAAATCTCCCTAAGGTGGTTTCAATTTAATTCTCTTGATTTTCAAACTTAAAAATATAAGGTCTTCAACTTTTAAATCTAAACCTCTCTATGGATTCGACTCGGTCTCATCACATAACTATTCTATTTAATTTATGGGACAGATATTTAAATTTGGTAGCGGGGCGTATTAACAACATGCGTTTTCCCGCCATCAACGACCTAGACCTTTTGTCTATGTTGGAGAAACCCGAACTCCTTGGGTCGGTGCGATCCCAGCATCGATGAACCACTTAACTCGGTGCCCATGGCCTTCCGGGTTCTTAACCAAGGGGAACGACCTAGATCTTCTATCTAAGTCGCAGAAATAGAAACTCCTTCCGTTGGTGCAATCCCAGCATCGATGAACCACTTAACTCGGCACCCATGGCCTTTCAGGGTCTTAGCCGAGGGGTACGACCTAGACCTTTCGCCCAAGTCGGAGAAACCCGAACTCCTTACGTCGGTGCGATCCTAGCATCGATGAACCACCTAACTCGGCGTCCATGGCCTTTCAGGGTCTTAGCCAAGGGGTATGACCTAGACCTTTCGTCGAAGTCGGAGAAACATGAACTCCTTGCGTCGGTGCAATCCCAGCATCGATGAACCACTTAACTCGGCACCCATGGCCTTCTGGGGTCTCAGTCGAGGGGTACGACCTAGACCTTTCATCTAAATCAGAGAAACCTGAACTCCTTGCGTCGATGCGATCCCAATACCAATGAACCACTTAACTCGACACCCATGACCTTCTAGGGTCTTAGCTGAGGGGGATGACCTAGACCTTTCGTCTAAGTCAGAGAAACTCGAACTCCTTGCGTCGGTGCGATCTCAGTACCGATGAACTACTTAACTCGGCACCCATTGCCTTCCGGGGTCTAGCCGAGGGGTACGACCTAGACCTTTCGTCTAAGTTGGAGAAACTCAAACTCCTTGCGTCAGTACGAGCCCAGCATCGATGAACAACTTAACTTGGCACACGTGGCCTTCCGGGGTCTTAGCTGAGGGGTATGACCTATACCTTCCATCTAAGTCAGAAAAACCCAAACTCCTTGCATCGGTGTGATCCCTGTACCGATGAACCACTTGACTCGGCACCCATGACCTTCTGGGGTCTTACTCGAGGGGTACGACCTAGACCTTTCATCTAAGTTGAGAAACCAGAACTTCTTGCGTCGGTGCAATCCTAGCATCGATGAACCACTTAACTTGGTGCCCATGGCCTTCCGGGGTCTTAACCGAGGGGCACGACCTAGACCTTCCGTCTAAGTTGAAGAAACCCAAACTCCTTGCGTAGGTGTAATCCCAGCATCGATGAACCGCTTAACTCGGCACCCATGGCCTTCCGGGGTGTTAGCCGAGTGGTACAACCTAGACCTTTCGTCCAAGTCAGAGAAACCTAAACTCCTTGCGTCGGTGCGATCCTAGCATCGATGATCCACCTAACTCGTCATCCATGGCCTTTCGGGGTCTTAGCCGAGGGGTACGACCTAGACCTTTCGTCGAAGTCAGAGGAACGTGAACTCCTTGCGTCGGTGCAATCCTGGCATCTATGAACCACTTAACTCGTAACCCAGGGCCTTCCTGGGTCTTAGCCGAGGGGTACGACCTAGACCTTCCGTCTAAGTCGGAGAAACCTGAACTCCTTGTGTCGGTGCGATCCAAGCATCGATGAACCACTTAAGTTGGTGCCCATGGCCTTTCGGGGTCTTAACTGACGGGCACGACCTAGACCTTCTATCTAAGTGGGAGAAACACAAACTCCTTGCGTCGGTGGAAACCCAGCATCGACGAACCACTTAACTCGGCACCCATGGCCTTCCGGGGTCTTAGCCAAGGGGTACGACGTAGACCTTTCGTCTAAGTCAAAGAAACTTAAACTCCTTGCGTTGGTGCGATCCCAGTACCGATGAACCACTTAACTCGGCACCGATGACCTTCTGGGGTCTTAGCCAAGGGAGACGACCTAGACCTTTCATCTAAGTCGGAGAAACTCAAACGCCTTGCGTCGGTGCGATCCCAATACCGATCAACCACTTAACTCAGCCTCCATGGTCTTCCGAGGTCTTAGACGAGGGGTTCGACCTAGACCTTTCATCAAAGTAAGAGAAACCCAAACTCCTTGCATTGGTGCAATCCGAACATTGATGAACCACTTAACTCGGAACCCATGGGCTTCCGGGGTCTTAGCAAAGGGGGACGACGTAGACCTTCTGTCTAAGTCAGAGAAACTCGAACTCCATGCGTTGGCGCGATCCCAGTAACGATGAACCACTTAACTCGGCACCGATGACCTTCCGGGGTCTTAGCCAAGGGGGATGACCTAGACCTTTCATCTAAGTCGGAAAAACTCAAACGCCTTGCGTCGGTGCGATCCCAATATCGATGAATAACTTAACTCGACACCCATGGCCTTCCGGGGTCTTAGCCGAAGGGTACGACCTTGACCTTTTGTCTAAGTTTGATAAACCCGAACTTCTTGCGTCGGTGTGATCCCAACATCGATGAACCACTTAACTCGGTGCCCATGGCCTTCCAGGGTCTTAATCGAGGGGCACGACCTAGACCTTTCGTCTAAGTCAGAGAAACCCAAACTCCTTGCGTAGGTGTAATCCCAACATCGATGAACCACTTAACTCGGCACCCATAGCCTTCTGGGGACCTTTCGTCTAAGTCAAGAAAACCCAAACTCCTTGCGTTGGTGCGATCCCAGCATCAATAAACCACTTAACTCAGCATCCATGAGCTTACGGGGTCTTAGCCAAGGGGTACGACCTAGACCTTTCGTCTAAGTCAGAGAAACTCGAACACCTTGCGTCGGTGCGATCCCAGCATCGATGAACCACTTAACTCGGTGCCCATTGCCTTCCAGGGTCTTACCGAAGAGCACGACCTAGACCTTCTGTCCAAGTCGGAGAAACCCAAACTCCGTGCGTAGGTGTAATCCCAACATTGATGAACCACTTAACTCTGTACCCATGGCCTTCTGAGGTCTTAACCGAGGGGTACGACCTAGACCTTTCATCCAAGTCGGAGAAACCAGAACTCCTTGCGTCAGTGCGATCCCAGCATCGATGAACCACTTAACTTGACATCCATGAGCTTACGGGGTCTTAGCCGAGGGGTACAACCAAGACCATTCGTCGAAGTCGGAGAAACCCGAACTCCTTGAGTCGGTGCAAATCCAGCATCGATGAACCACTTAACTCAGCACCCATGGCCTTCCGGGGTCTTAGCCGATGGGTACGACCTAGACCTTTCGTCTAAGTCGGAGAAACCCGAACTCCTTGCGTCGGTGTGATACCAACACCGATGAACCACTTAACTCGGCACCCATGACCTTCTGGGGTCTTAGCTGAGGGGTACTACCTAGACCTTTCATCTAAGTTGGAGAAGCCCGAACTCCTTGCATCGGTGTGATCCCAGCATCGATGAACCACATAACTCGGCTCCCATGGCCTTCCGGGGTCTTAGCCGAGGGGAGTGACCTAGACCTTTCATTGAAGTCAGAGAAACCCAAACTCCTTGCATCGGTGCAATCCTAGCATCGATGAACCACTTAACTCGGCACCCAAGGTCTTCCAGGGTCTTCACCGAGGGGTACGACCTAGACCTTCCGTCTATGTCAGAGAAACCCAAACTCCTTGGGTCTGTGCCATCCCAGCATCGATGAACCACTTAACTCGGTGCCCATGGCCTTCTGGGTTCTTAACCAAGGGGCACGACCTAGACCTTCTATCTAAGTTGGAGAAACCCGAACTTCTTGCGTCAGTGTGATCCCAAGATCGATGAACCACTTAACTCGATGCCCATGGCCTTCCGGGGTCTTAACCGAGGGTCACAACCTAGACCTTCCATCAAAGTCGGAGAAACCCAAACTCCTTGCGTAGGTGCAATCCCAGCATCGAAGAACCACTTAACTCGGCACCCATGGACTTCCGGGGTCTTAGCCGAGTGCTACGACCTACACCTTTCGTCCAAGTTAAGGAAACCTGAACTCCTTGCGTCGGTGTGATCCTAGCATCGATGATCCACCTAACTTGTCATGCATGGACTTCCGGGGTCCTAGCCGAGGGGTATGACCTAGACCTTTCATCCAAGTCAGAGAAACGCAAACTCCTTGCGTCGGTGCGATCTCGGCATCGATGAACCACTTAACTCGGCACCCATGGCCTTCCTGGGTCTTAGCCGAGGGGTACAACCTAGACCTTCCGTCTAAGTCGGAGAAACCTGAACTTCTTGCGTCGGTGTGATCCAAGCATCGATGAACCACTTAAGTCGGTGCCCATGGCCTTCCGGGGTCTTAACCGAGGGGCACGTCCTAGACCTTCCGTCTAAGTGGGAGAAACCCAAACTCCTTGCGTTGGTGCAAACCCAGCATCGACGAACCACTTAAATCGACACCCATGACCTTCCGGGCTCTTAGCCAAGTGGTATGACCTAGACCTTTGATCCAAGTAGGATAAGCCTGAACTCCTTGCTTCAGTGCGATCCCAGCATCGATGAACCACTTAACTCGGCATCCATGGCCTTCCGGGGTCTTAGCCGAGGGGTTCGACCTAGACCTTTCTTAGAAGTAAGAGAAATCTAAACTCCTTGCATTGGTGCAATCCGAACATCGATGAACCACTTAACTCGGCACCCATGGCCTTCTGGGGTCTCAGCCAAGGGGTACGACGTAGACCTTTCATCTAAGTCAGAGAAACCCGAACTCCTTGCGTTGGTGCGATCCCGATACTGATGAAACACTTAACTCGGCTCCGATGACCTTCCGGGGTCTTAGCCGAGGGGGACGACCTAGACCTTTTGTCTAAGTCGGAGAAACTCGAACGCCTTGCGTCGGTGCGATCACAATACCGATGAACCACTTAACTCGGCACCCATGGCCTTCCGGGCTCTTAGCCGAGGGGTAGGACCTAGACCTTTCGTCTAAGTTTGAGAAACCCAAACTTCCTGCATCGGTGCGATCCCGGCATCAATGAACCACTTAACTCAATGCCCATGGCCTTCCAGGGTCTTAACCGAGGGGCACGACCTAGACCTTCCGTCTAAGTCAGAGAAACCCAAACTCCTTGCGTAGGTGAAATCCCAACATCGATGATCCACTTAACTCGGTACCCATAGCCTTCCGAGGTCTTAGCCAAGGGGTACGACCTAGACCTTTCATCCAAGTCGGAGAAACCCGAACTCCTTGCGTTGGTGCGATCCCAACATCAATGAACCACTTAACTCGGCATCCATGAGCTTACACGGTCTTAGCCGAGGGGTACGACCTAGACCTTTCATCGAAGTCGGAGAAACCTGAACTCCCTGCGTCGGTGCAATCCCAGCATCGATGAACCACTTAACTCGGCAACCATGGCATTTCGGGGTCTCAGCCGAGGGGTACGACCTAGACCTTTTGTCTAAGTCCGAAAAACCCGAACTACTTACGTCGGTGCGATCCCAATACCGATGAACCACTTAACTCGGCACCCATGACATTCCGGGGTCTTAGCTGAGAGGGATGACCTAGACCTTTCATCTAAGTCGGAGAAACCCGAACTCCTTGCATCGGTGTGTTCCCAACATTGATCAACCTCTTAACTCGGCACCCATGTCCTTCTGAGGTTTTAGCTGAGGGGCACCACCTAGACCGTTTGTCGAAGTCGAAGAAACCCGAGCTCCTTGCGTCGGTGCAATCCCAGCATCGATGAACAACTTAACTCGGCACCCATGGCCTTCAGGGGTCTTAGTCGATGGTACAACCTAGACCTTTCGTCTAAGTTGGATAAACCCAAACTCCTTGGGTCGGTGTGATACCAACACTGATGAACCACTTAACTCGGCACCCATGACCTTACGGGGTCTTAGCTGAGGGGTACGACCAAGAACTTTCATCTAAGTCGGGGAAACCCGAACTCCTTGCATCGGTGTTATCCCAGCATCGATGAACTACTTAACTCGGCTCCCATGGCCTTCCGGGGTCTTAGCCGGGGGAAATGACCTAGACCTTTCGTTGAAGTCAGAGAAACCCGAACTCCTTGCATCAGTGCAATCCCAGCATCGATGAACCACTTAACCTGACCCCCAAGGTCTTCCGGGGTCTTCGCCGAGGGGTATGACCTAGACCTTCCGTCTATGTCGGAGAAACCTGAACCCCTTGGGTCGGTGCCATCCCAGCATCGATGAACCACTTAACTCGGTGCCCATGGTCTTTCGGGTTCTTAACCAAGGGGCACGACCTAGACCTTCTATCTAAGTCACAGAAATTGAAACTCCTTCCGTTGGTGCAATCCCAGCATCGATGAACCACTTAACTCGGCACCCATGGCCTTTCAGTGTCTTAGCCGAGGGGTACGACCTAGACCTTTCATCCAAGTCGGAGAAACCAGAACTCCTAACGTCAGTGCGATCCCAGCATCGATGAACCACCTAACTCGGCATCCATGAACTTTCAGGGTCTTAGCCGAGGGGTACGACCTAGACCTTTCGTCGAAGTCGGAGAAACCTGAACTCCTTGCGTCGGTGCAATCCCGACATCGATGAGCCACTTAACTCGGCACCCATGGCCTTCCGGGGTCTCAGTCGAGGGGTACGACCTAGACCTTTCATCTAAGTTAGAGAAACCCGAACTCCTTGCGTCGGTGCGATCCCAGTACCAATGAACCACTTAACTCGGCACCCATGACCTTCCGGGGTCTTAGCTAAGGGGGACGACCTAGACCTTTCATCTAAGTCGGAGAAACCCGAACTCCTTGCGTCGGTGTGATCTCAGTACCGATGAACTAGTTAACTCAGCACCAATTGCCTTCTGGGGTCTTAGCCGAGGGTTACGACTTAGACCTTTCGCCTAAGTTGGAGAAACTCGAACTCCTTGCGTCAGTACGAGCCCAGCATCAATGAACCACTTAACTCGGCACACGTGGCCTTCCGGGGTCTTAGCCGAGGGGTACGACCTAGACCTTCCATCTAAGTCAGAAAAACTCAAACTACTTGCGTCGGTGTGATCCCTATACCGAAAAACCATGTGACTCGGCACCCATGACCTTCTAGGGTCTTAGCCGAGGGGTACGACCAAGACCTTTCATCTAAGTTGGAGAAACCCAAACTTCTTGCATCGGTGCGATCCCAGCATCGATGAACCACTTAACTCGGTGCCCATGGCCTTCCGGGGTCTTAACCAAGGGGCACGACCTAAACCATCCGTCTAAGTCGAAGAAACCCAAACTCCTTGCGTAGGTGCAATGCCAGCATCGTTGAACAACTTAACTTGGCACCCATGGCCTTCCGGGGTCTTAGCCGAGTGGTACGACCTAGACCTTTCATCCAAGTCAGAGAAACCTGAACTCCTTGCGTCGGTGCAATCCTAGCATCGATGATCCACCTAACTCAACATCCATGGCCTTTCGGGGTCTTAACCGAGGGGTACGACCTAGACCTTTCGTCGAATTCAGAGAAACGCGAACTCCTTCCGTCGGTGGGATCCCGACATCGATGAACCACTTAACTCGGCACCCATGGCCTTCCTGGGTCTTAGCCGAGGGGTACGACCTAGACCTTCCGTCAAAGTCGGAGAAACTTGAACACCTTGCGTCGGTGCGATCCAAGCATCGATGAACCACTTAAGTCGGTGCGCATGGCCTTCCGGGGTCTTAACCGAGGGGCACGACCTAGACCTTCCATCTAAGTGGGAGAAACCCAAACTCCTTGCGCAAGTGCAAACCCAACATCGACGAACCACTTAACTCGGCACCCAAGGCCTTCCGGGCTCTTAGCCAAGTGGTACAACCTAGACCTTTCATCCAAGTAGGATAAACCTGAACTCCTTGCATCGGTGCGATCCCAGCATCGATGAACCACTTAACTCGAAATCCATGGCCTTCCGGGGTCTTAGACGAGGGGTTCGACCTAGACCTTTCATCGAAGTAAGAGAAACCCAAACTCCTTACATTGGTGCAATCCGAACATCAATGAACCACTTAACTTGGCACCCATGGCCTTTCGGGGTCTTAGCCAAGGGGTACGACGTAGACCTTTCGTCTAAGTCAGAGAAACCCGAACTCCTTGCATTCGTGCGATCCCAGTACCGATGAAACACTTAACTCGGCACTAATGACCTTCTGGGGTCTTAGCCAAGGGGTACGACTTAGACCTTTCATCAAAGTCGGAGAAACTCGAACGCCTTGCGTCGGTGCGATCCCAATACTGATGAACCGCTTAACTCAACACCCATGGCCTTCCGGTGTCTTAGCCGAGGGGTACGACCTAGACCTTTCGTCTAAGTTGGATGAACCTGAACTTCTTGCGTCGGTGCGATCCCAGCATCGATGAACCACTTAACTCGTTGCTCATGGCCTTCCAGGGTCATAATCGAGGGGCACGACCTAGACCTTTCGTTTAAGTCGGAGAAACCCAAACTTCTTGCGTAGGTGTAATCCCAATATTGATGAACCACTTAACTCGGCACCCATGGCCTTATGGGGTCTTAGCCAAGGGGTACGACGTAGACCTTTCGTCTAAGTTAGAGAAACCCGAACTCCATGCGTTGGTGCAATCCTAGTAGCGATGAACCACTTAACTCGGCATCGATGACCTTCCAGGGTCTTAGCCAAGGGGGACGACCTAGACCTTTCGTCTAAGTCGGAGAAACTCGAACGCCTTCCGTCGGTGCTATCGCAGCATCGATGAACCACTTAACTCGGTGCCCATGGCCTTCCAGGGGCTTAACCGAGGGGCACGACCTAGACCTTCCATCTAAGTCGTAGAAACCCAAACTCCCTTCATAGGTGTAATCCCAACATCGATGAACCACTTAACTCTGTACCCATCGCCTTCCGAGGTCTTAACCGAGGGGTACGACCTAGACCTTTCGTCCAAGTTGGAGAAACCCGAACTCCTTGCGTCAGTGCGAACCCAGCATCGATGAACCACTTAACTCGACATCCATGAGCTTACGGGGTCTTAGCCGAGGGGTACGACCTAGACCTTTCGTCGAAGTCGGAGAAACCTAAACTCCTTGCGTCAGTGCAATCTCAGCATCGATGAACCACTTAACTTTTCACCCATGGCATTCCGGGGTCTCAGCCGAGGGGTACAACCTAGACCTTTCGTCTAAGTTTGAGAAACCCGAACTCCTTGCGTCGGTGCGATCCCAATGCCGATGAACCACTTAACTCGGCATCGATGACCTTCCGGGATCTTAGTTGAGGGGGACGACCTAGACCTTTCGTCTAAGTCGGAGAAACCCGAACTCCTTGCGTCGGTGCGATCCCAACATCGATGAACCACTTAACTCGGCAACCATGTCCTTCCGAGGTCTTAGCTGAGGGGTACCACCTAGACCTTTTATCGAAGTCGGAGAAACCCGAGGTCCTTGCGTCGGTGCAATCCCAGCATCGATGAACCACTTAACTCGACACCCATGGCCTTCCGGGGTCTTAACCGATGGGTACGACCTAGACCTTTCGTCTAATTCAGAGAAACGCGAACTCCTTGCGTCGATGTGATACCAACACCGATGAACCACTTAACTCGGCACCCATGACCTTCCAGGGTATTAGCTGAGGGGTACGACCTGGACCTTTCATCTAAGTCGGAGAAACCCGAACTCCTTGCATCGGTGTGATCCCAGCATCGATGAACCACTTAACTCGGCTCCCAAGGCCTTCCGGGGTCTTAGCCGAGGAGAATTACCTAGACCTTTTGTTGAAGTCGGGGAAACCCGAACTCCTTGTATCGGTGCAATCCTAGCATCGATGAACCACTTAACTCGGCACCCAAGATCTTCCGGGGTCTTCACCGGGGGTACGACCTAGACCTTCCATCTATGTTGGAGAAACCCGAACTCCTTGGGTCGGTGCCTTACCAGCATCGATGAACCACTTTACTCGGTGCCCATGGCCTTCCGGGTTCTTAAACAAGGGGCACGACCTAGACCTTCTATCTAAGTCACAGAAAAAGAAACTCCTTCCGTTGGTGCAATCCCAGCATCGATGAACCACTTAACTCGGCACCCATGGCCTTTCAGGGCCTTAGCCGAGGGGTACGACCTAGACCTTTCGTCCAAGTCGAAGAAACCCGAACTCCTTACGTCGGTGCGATCCCAGCATCAATGAACCACCTAACTCGGCATCCATGGCCTTTCAAAGTCTTAGCCGAGGGGTATGACCTAGACCTTTCGTCAAAGTCAGAGAAACCTGAACTCCTTGCGTCGGTGCAATCCCGGCATCGATGAACCACTTAACTCGGCACCCATGGCCTTTCGGGGTTTCAGTCAAGGGGTACAACCTAGACCTTTCATCTAAGTCAGAGAAACCCGAACTCCATGCGTCGGTGCGATCCCAATACCAATGAACCACTTAACTCGGCACCCATGACCTTCCGGGGTCTTAGCTGAGGGGGACGACCTTGACCTTTCGTTTTAGTCGGAGAAACCCAAACTCCTTGCATCGGTGCGATCTCAGTACCGTTGAACTACTTAACTCGACACCCATTGCCTTTCGGGGTCTTAGCCGAGGGGTATGACCTAGATATTTTGTCTAAGTTGGAGAAAATCGAACTCCTTGCGTCAGTACGAGCCCAGCATCGATGAACCACTTAACTCGGCACACGTGGCCTTCCGGGGTCTTAGCCGCGGTGTACGACCTAGACCTTCCGTCTAGGTCGGAAAAACCCAAACTCCTTGCGTCGGTGTGATCCCTGTACTGATGAACCACTTGACTCGGCACCCATGACCTTCTGGGGTCTTAGCCGAGGGGTATGACCTATACCTTTCGTCTAAGTTGGAGAAACCCAAACTTCTTGCGTCGGTGCGATCCCAGCATCGATGAACCACTTAACTCGGTGCCCATGCCCTTCCGGGGTCTTAACCGAGGGTCACGACCTAGACCTTCCGTCTAAGTCGAAGAAACCCAAACTCCTTGCATAGGTTCAATCCCAGCATCGATGAACCACTTAACTCGGCACCCATGGCCTTCCGGGGTCTTAGCCGAGTGGTACTTCTTAGAATTTTCATCCAAGTCAGAGAAACCTAAAGTCCTTGCGTCGGTGCGATCCTAGCATCGATGATCCACCTAACTCGTCATCCATGGTCTTCCGAGGTCTTAGCCAAGGGGTACGACCTAGACCTTTCGTCGAAGTTAGAGAAACCCGAACTCCTTACGTCGGTGCGATCCCGGCATCGATGAACCACTGAACTCGGCACCCATGGCCTTCCTGGGTCTTAGCCGAGGGGTACGACCTAGACCGTCCATCTAAGTCAGAGAAACCTGAACTCCTTGCGTTGGTGTGATCCAAGCATCGATGAAGCACTTAAGTCGGTGCCCATGTCCTTTCGGGGTCTTAGCCGAGGGGCATGACCTAGACCTTCCATCTAAGTGGGAGAAACCCAAACTCCTTGCGTCGGTGCAATCCCAGTATCGACGAACCACTTAACTCGGCACCGATGACCTTCCAGGCTCTTAGCCAAGGGGTACGACTTAGACCTTTCATCCAAATAGGAGAAACATGAACTCCTTGCATCGGTGTGATCCCAACATCGATGAACCATTTAACTCGGCATCCATGGCCTTCCGGGGTCTTAGCCGAGGGGTTCGACCTAGACCAGTCGTCGAAGTAAGAGAAACCCAAACTCCTTGCGTTGGTGCAATCCGAACATCGATGAACCACTTAACTCGGCACCCATGGCCTTCTGGGGTCTTAGCCAAGGGGTACGACATAGACCTTTCGTCTAAGTCAAAGAAACCCGAACTCCTTGCGTTGGTGTGATCCTAGTACCGACGAACCACTTAACTCGACACCGATGACCTTCCGGGCTCTTAGCCGAGGGGGACGACTATGGGTGCACTTTTTATTGAGATCGTTGTTTATTTGTTTATTATCGTTTATTAAGACTTGTTTATTTGTTTGTTAAGTGCGTGGGCATGCCAGTCACAATATGACGATTTATTATGTGCTCGATCTGACTAATCAGACGATTGTGTAGTTCGTGTCGGGACCAAAACCCGCCCCACCGTAAAGGTCACGACGTCATTTACATCCCCTCAGAGAGGGGAATACCCTTGATTAATCGCCGGGAATCAGGGCCTCATGGCCAGGAAACTATATCGAGCGAAACAAGCGGATAGCGGTCTCTAATCAGTCAGAAAGCCCGATGTCTAGAGAAGCAAGCATTCGAAATATGTCGGTCACTTAAGGGACAATTTTGATATTCGGACGAGTGTCCGGCTTCAGAAAATCGTGATCGTCACGGGGAAAACTGGAGCATATGTATGTTGGGGTACGGCAAATTTATTGTTCAAAGGGATAGGAGACATTCAGTTGAATCCCGGTTAGAGTGGTCGGGAATCAGCGAGTTTATTGGCCCGGTGCGAGATCGAGTCAGGACCCTTCCGGGAGAGCCTCTCGCGGTCCAAACGAGGCTTGCGTGGGCATCGTTAATATTTCCGGTGCCGAAGGGCAGCGGGAAAGTGTCTCGGGACTAGATTCCAAAATAAAGACGTGTACAGAGACAGTTGGCTATAGGCCTGGGATGTAGGTCAGGCAATGACCATGGTTGGGGCAAACCCGAGGTCCAAACATGACTCACGGAGGTCTTATTGATATTCCCACACGTAGGGTTCGGGGAGGACGAGAGCCATCTCGTTCCATTCAAATTTTATTGGTCATTCATGGACCACTTTATGTTCGGACAAAGATCCGTATTGAAGGCACGACGTAAACAGAAACAAACCTGTACAAATATATGCCTGAGTTTACGGGGATTTTAATGAAAGAGCGGAAACGAATCCCAATGGGAACGAGTCCGGTTTGACAAATTATCGGCCCAGAGCAACGTCGGATTACGGCCATATCGGGATGGTTCCCAAGGTCCACGTCCAATGCCATGGGGCGTCATTGATTTTCTCTTCACACACAGTCCGGGGAAATGAAGGTCCCATGGTATGCGTGCATGTTGGTCACTGGCGGACCATTTCACGTTCGGACGGAAGTCCGCGTTTGTAGCGTGAGAAATGGTGACGAACCATACAAATGTCTGCCGTGAGTACGGCAAGTTTAATGCAAGTGCGGGATCAGATTCCGATATATGTTGGTTACTAACAGACCATTCATTGTTCAGACGAGAGTCCGCATTCGATGCATCGAAGACAACGACAAAGTCATACGGATATCTGCCGTAGGTACGGCAAGTTTAATGTGGATGCGGGAATGAATCCCTGTAGAAGCGGGTCAGATTAATGATCTGTTGGCCCGAGATGGTTGTGGACTATGGCCATATCGGGGTCCCCGAGGTCCACGTCCGATGCCATGGGACGTCATTACTTTTCTATTCACACACAGTCTGGGGAAACGAAGGTCCCAAGGTATGCGTGCATGTCGGTCACTGGCGGACCATTTCTTGTTCAGACGGAGGTTCGCATTTGTAGCGTAAGAGACGGTGACAAACCGTACAAATGTCTGCCGTGAGTACGGCAAGTTTAATACAAGTGCGGGATTAGATCCCGGTACATATATCGGTCACTAACGGACCATTCATTGTTCGGATGAGAGTCCGCATTTGAAGCATCGAAGACAACGACAAAGACATACGAATGTCTGCCGTAAGTACGGCAAGTTTAATGGGATTGAGGGATCGGATCCCGATAGAAGTGGGTCAAACTGACGGATTATTGGCCTGAAACGGTTTCAAACTATGGCCATGTCGAGGATTCCATAGCCCAAGTCCGATACCATGGGGCATCGTTGCTTTTCTCTTTACACACAATTCGAGGGAGCAAATTGTTCGGTGCAAAGCCCAAACTCACCATCGTGCGCCCTCGCACGCGGATCGATTATAACTGCGGCGATATTGTCTTTTGTACCATGACTTGGGGCCCTGAAGAGGTCCAAGGGAAGATAGGGTCTCAAGGTATGCATGGTTGTGGCATTTATTATCATTGTTCCAATTATTAAGTTATGTTGTTTGTTTTCATAAGAGTGGTTCATATTCTTTTATTTTTATTCATTAATTTATGTCTCTTCTTTTGTTTTATTCATTAGTTTCAAGCCTTTTCTTCTATTTGGTTAATTGTCTTTTTTTAATGAGGCACGCCGGTTAAAGGTAGAGTGGTAGAGGCGCGCCGGTTAAATGGGTGTAAGGGAAGAGAGGGGCGCACCGGTTTAGCCCATGGGGAGGGCGCGCCGGTTTAAAGCCCATGGGGGGGGGGTGCCGGGTTCAAGGTAGGCTAGGGGTGTGCCGGTTTCAGATGTGAGCAAGGGGTGGAGAGGTGTTTTAGTGAGAGGGTTTAATCCAACGCGCAGGGGGCACGCCGATTTAGAGCGACGTGGGGGGGAGCGCGCCGGATAAGTGCGCGTCGGATTAGGAGCGCGCCGGATTGAGGCAGAACTTATGTTTTTATCTTTTCATTAGCTCGGAGGTTTAACAAGTAGTTAGGCTGTTTGTTCACTCAACAAAAAAATAGGCGGATTCGAAGGTTCAAAGTGTTTTGTTCATCTGTTGAGATCAAAGTTTGGGTGGTTTGTTCAAAGGGGTTCAGGAACTCCAAGGTTCAATTCATGTTCTCAGGGAGCTTAGTTCGTTCTTGTTGTTCATATTCCTGGAAAAAAATGGGCAGCACCTCCCCCGGACTGAGGTTTGCTGGGGCGTGATAGTTAAAACGCATGCCGTAAATGCATCCACTACCAAATTTAATTATCGACCCACAAATTAATTATAAGAAAATAGTTAAGCGGTGAGTCCGAGTCGAATCCACGGGGAAATTTAGATATTTTAGGCTAGAAAATCTTGAGTTCTTAAAATTAAGAATCCATGAGCAAATGGGCATCAAAGTGATTTCTTGACAAACTATCCTAAATGAACAAACTTAAAGAACTAAGACTCAAATTAAAATTGAACTAGAGTAAATTGTAGTTAATGAGCAACGGCAAAATACTTCTACTGAATTGATTTAAAGCAAGAATGCGACTACAGTGTATTCATCAGACCTAGGGCAGCCAAGATTAGGGGGTTAACTAAATTAAACTGTGAAGAAATTACTACACTGGACAATTAGACAAACTGAGATGAATAAAATGAGAAGGACAGTGAACAGTAAAAGAGCCCTGTCTTAGCACTTAAGTGCCCTGGCTAGCCTCTCCTCTTCGTCTCGCTGCAGAAGGTGCATGAACTGCAGCCAAGGAGGCTCACAGCAGCTCAAGTTGCACGAAGACAAGAACTCAAGCTCCACGGACCGAAGCCCTGGCCACGAACTGCAGCTTGCACGGACCGCAACAAAGGAGCTCGCTGCCTCTTTCCGTCACGGACAGTGCTCGGTGGACTTGTGGCAGTGGACAGGGCCCACGAGCGGCAAGGGGACTCCACGCGAGAACTGGTCGACGCGGCACCTCCCTTCGCTCTGTTGCAGATGCCACACGTTGCAGAAGATGGGACTCCATGGGAGAAGTCCAACGCTGCACCGCCAAGCCGAGGAAGCTCGCTGCAGAAGGGAGCTCGCGTGAGGCAGACGCGGCACCTCCCTTCTCTCGTCACAGACGGTGCTCACCGTGGACGCTCGCGACGCAAATTAAAACCCAAGGGGAGAACTGAAAAAAAAAACAAAGACGAACCAAAAACCAACCCGAGATAACCCCAAAAAAAAAAAACAGAAGAAGAACCCCCCAGCTTGCGTTCCCTGAGACTCCCCTTTATAGGGGCAGGGTCGACGCCGGCTGCTCCGCGGAACCACCTCCGTGATTCTCGCCGGTTCTCTTATCCCGCCGGTGTCGCTCATAGTGCTACTGCAGATGCTACCCACGGAGCGAACGACCGCCTTCTTCGGTTGCAGCTGAAGGAGTCCTCACCACGCCGCTCTCATCCACTCCCCGTACGCAAGTATCTCGCCGTATTTCATCCGTTAACGAAACGGCCTCCATGCAGTTACGAGTGCACTCCGCCAATCCCGTTTGCAAGCTGCAAACCCCCCCACCTTATCTCGTCGACGACATCTTCGGGGAGCCCATCGCGTGCATGCGTTCAGCCATCAATGGTTTGCCACGGTAGCAGCCATTTCCATGTATTGTTTATTCTTGCGCATGGTATGTCAAACCGCTGCCTTCATGTACGTGCATATCAAGCCATTGGTATTTATAAATTCATGTACGTGTATCTGCTTGGCCATGCACTACCGCCACCTCATGCATTTCACCTATGTATCCACGTGATACCCGGAACCACCATGCATGTGTTTCAAGTCAAGCCCAAGGTCTTGCCAACTCACGTAGTGCACCTTGCTGCAACTCATGCAATGCCCATAGCCACCTTCATGCAACCCACATGGCCCTCTACGTGAAGGAAGCCCAATACCACCATGCATGATTCATGCATTTAAGCCAAAAAGTCTTGTAATGCATATTGCCTTATGTGATGATCTTTATGTGCCTCATCCAACCCATTTGTAGCTAACGTGACTATCATGCATGTGTTACACCAATCAACCTGCCATTTAAAAGAATGCATATGTTATGTTGTTAACACAACATATTAATCAAATGCAAAAATCTTATTCATCTATATGCACTCATTATGAATTACTCCCAAATATTTATCAATTTTCATGAAAGCTCAAGAATTCATCAAAACCTATTTCTGTGGATATTTTCACACATAATCAACAATTTACTTTGAATTTTCTCTAAAACATGTGAGATTAATATGTGAAAATATGAAGTTATCAGGGCGACATAAGGGATTGTCAAACGGAGTACTCCGGGACGATCCCAAAAACTCGAAGTGGCCTAACGGCAGTCCGGTGTCCCACAGTTGAACGCAGAAGCCTCGAGGACCAGCCTTCAAGGGGGTTCTAGCAGTTCATGGGTAGTAACTTCATAGGAGCCCCAAATGGGGTAGATATTCACCAAGGGAGGCTATGAATATTCATCCCTCCGACGATTACTTCGAATACCATGCTATGGAGAAGCAGGCTTCAAAGCACCATGGATGAGTAGGAGACGGAGAGAAAGAAAAAAGGAAGAGAGGATGAAATAGTAGAATACCATATGTTACAAAAAATCTTTCTTTTTATTCATCCGCAAGGGGAAAGACAGCGGGGAATCTACCCCAAAGCAAAAGGGGGGAATACATCGGAGAGAAAGGGAGAAAAACATAGATGGGGGAGGGGGAACAGAGCACAAGCTCCTCCCCCTCCGAGCTCACCTCTCTTCTGTCACGCTCAATCTCCCTTGTTCTTCACCTAGTAGGCGCATGGACGGGTGATGGGGACATCAGAGCAAGAGCACTGACATTTTAATTTACATTTGTGTCCTTTAGTTTATTTTTATATCCTTGGGAAAAGCATATGTGTAATTGTAAGGCTTTATAAGCCAATTGGTCATTCCTTAGAATTCTTTGGGTTTATATGCAAAATGTCAGTAGGTCCAGCAAGGGGGCCCTCACTCCTTTCCCATTGGTCCACCTAAACCATGTGGGTCCATGTGGGACTGGTCAAAGTCCTAGGTGGCCTTCTAGATGGTTTGACATTCAAAGGGGTACAAGTGTTACAAAATGTCTAAGATGTCTCCCCTTAAGTCAAGGGGGTGCCCCCCCATTAAAATGACATTTTATATTTTATAATTTTAGGCCAATTGACCACATGGGGAAAGAAAATGCTACCCCTCCCCTCTCTCCCACGAATTCCAACCCCCTCCCCCTTTGTCCCCTTCTATATAAACCCATGTATAGTGTTTTGTAAGAATTAATGAAGAGAAAAATTGTGAATTTGGTTGGAGTCAAAGAAGGGTTGATAAGCGTCCATTTTCTATGATAATTTATTACATGTACACCATTTTATGTACATATAATTATGTAATTATGCATGATCTATCGTTAATCTCAACTTCGCATGTAGATTGGACCTTTCATGCAAATTAATTAATTTGATGATTTTATTTAATAAAATGGAGTTGAGAGTCATGAACATTAATTCTCCATTGCATAATTATGAGCAATTATGATTCATGTGTACATTATGGTAATTTTTATGGACTAAATCGTAATTATATGTATGTAGGACACCGAAGGTAATTACAAAAGAAGCTGGGGACAAAACTGTCATCACCACTTTGACCAAGTCAAAAGCATATATTTTGGTTGGAGGGAAAAGAAATTTCAAAAGTTTGAAATTGAGGAAAAGAAACACATATTTTGGTTGGAGGGAAAATTGAATTCAAAGTTTGAAATAAAGGAGAGACGTGATGAGCCTTGGGAAATGGGGTGCCCAAAGTCCAAGAAATGGGGTGCCCACCTACTTTTTCTCTTCCCCATGCATCATATTCCACTTGAATCCCAGCTATCCATCTCCTTTTGATACAATCTCCACCCTCCATCTATCCAACTTTCCCTATAAATAGCCCATGACAAGGAGGAGAAAGGGAGTTCTTCTTTTGACAGTTTCTTTCCCAACCTTACGTCGCCGATTTCTCCCCCTTAGGTTCATTTTCTGCTCTTGCACTCTTCATGTAAGTTCTTTAATTTTACATTCTCTACAACTTCATTTTCTGCATCATCTTCTAATTCTTTCTAGTTTTGACGGTATTTCATATTTTTCACTGTACTATCCTATTCATATGTGAATCAATGTTTCTCTCTTTTCTTCCTCTTATTTATTCACTTTCTAATCATTTTATCCTCTTTCTGTCTTCATGAAAGATCTTTATTTTTACGTGTTCTACAATTGATTCTTCTACATCATCTTCTAATTCTTTTTGGTTTGTAATTTATTTCTCATTTTTCAACTTGCTATCTTGTGATTATACTGTTCATCCGAGGTGCTAGCTTCTATTATTCCTCCATTTTGAAGCCCTTGTTCTCTTCTTTTCTATCTGAGTTATTCATAAAAGTTCTTCCTCTTCTATAGATATAGATTTTACTCTTCTACCACTTCCTCTAATTCCATCATGTTTTTAAGTTATTTTTAATTCTTCTCAGTTTAATTTTTTCTACACAGTTACTGTTCATCCGTGCAGACCACTTCCCTTCTTCCTCTGATTTCACCCTCTTCCTCACATTTTCTCTCTCTATGCCCTTCATCACAGTTCTTTCTCTCTTCCCACTCTTCAACGTCTTCTTCTTGGGCACCCCCTAATTCATCTTGGGTTCAAAGTTATTCACCCTCCAAAGATAGCTTCAATGACGAAAGTGACTTCCTCCCGGTGTAGACGACATCTCCAGCAAAGTGGTTCGTGATCCAAGGTCAAGAGAGGACGGCACCGTCATCACCATTGCTACTACCATCTCCAAACTCCAAACTCCAGACTTTTCTTATTCTTATTACTCTTGTGTTATTTCACTTCATTGTAATCTTGTTGCGTCATTAGTGTAATCTTGTTTCGCATTTCATGTACTCTTTCTTTTAAGTTAATAAAAGGAGTTGTTCTTTTGACCTAGTTCTTACTCTTCTTCCCTCTCTACCTCTTTCTTCTATCTCTTCTTTTCACTTCATGCAATTATTTTCTATAGCATAGGCACATAGTCATAGGTGTTTTCAATTAAGTGTTTGGTTTGTTCATCATTTCACTATTTTCTTTAAGCAAAGCCAAATCACAAGTGTTTTCCAAATGACTTCAAGGTTTTTAACTCTAAAAATCTCTTCTTCCCTGTGGAATCGACCCTTCTCGCCACCTTATTACGTCTTACTTTCATCTAGTGCGAGTTGGAATTTTTAAGATTGATACGCGTATTTTAAACGATGAACTTTCGTGTTATCAATTTTTGGCGTCGTTGTCGAGGAAGAATGATGATTTTTGATTTAAGAACTTTATTTTCCTTGTGTATATAGGATACTAATAAAGCTCTCTTTTCTTTTCTTTTTTACAGATTAAAAAATTTTAAAAAAATTAGAGATAAGTTTGCATTTCTTTCTTTCATATTTTGATTTTGTCATTCATTTCAAAAAAAAAAGAGAATGAGGGATTGCACATCAAGTGAGTCTTCAAACTTATTCCTCTCATTTTGTGTCATTTCCTTAACGTTCTTACATATTGTGGTTAGGTAGGTTCACAAAAAAAACTATTCACTTGAACTCAATAAAAGTCTTCATTCCAAGAGTAGAAATCACACTTTCATGTTTTAGGTCATGCATCATTTATGATAATATTTATTTTTCCTTATTGTTTAATTATTGTTAATTGCATTGTTGAATATTGCGGGAGGCAAGGTGAGTACTCTAACTTTTCCAAAAGTATGCTCATACATTTTCATACTTGCATAGAACCCCTTGTTTGAACTTGCTTTATTGCATATCATTTCAAAGTATCTTAAGGGCAACACCCATAAGCAAGATAAGGTGGAGATTTCATCACCCTTCCTTAGCCCACAAACCATAATTCTCTTGCATCTTTGCATCACCTAGACCTTAAATAAAATCCAGTAGATGTTGGCCCTAGGTTCACACTGTGGTTCTTGTATTATTTGGGCTTACCCTCTTGTGGAAACCGGTGCCTAAGGCAAGACGGTCGAACGGCAAACGTCTTAAGCGGACTAGTGGTTTATAATTAGCTCCCTACGAAAGTAGGGGGAGCCTCGCACTACCCCACCCCTTACCTGACCGGTGAAAATATTAAGGGTGAACTTAAGTTGCACTTTAGTCATTTTGTGAAATCTAATTCGTAGGTCTAGGTCACATCTAGGTCATTAGGTAATTTGTGTGACAACTTGCTTGTGTTTGCATAAAAAATAAAAATAAAAAAAATAAAAGTAAAAAAAAAATTCTCCTCTTCTCTCCCTTCGTTGTTGTTAGTGTTAAAAAAAGCACAAATAATACAAATAAAAAAAATAAAAAAATCATCTCCATGGATTGGGTTCTTAATCAAAGTAATTGCTTGACCTAAAACCAATTCATTCCTATGGTCCAAGCTCTCATACACCACCTACCTTTCAAGATGATCACACATGGGCCCGGTCGACCCATTATGTAGGTGAGTATCTGACCCAATATCCATCTTTCACCCAACTCAATGAAAGCCCATATCCCTGGTCGGCCCAACAAGAAAACCCCACACCCATGGCAGCCCAATATCCTTATCCTTCCCAAAACCAAGATCAATTTGCTCAATCCTATTTAAGGGACCATATGCCATTCCTCCCTCATGAACAAACTTCAACATGCCAAAACTTTCCTACACCTTCTTGCACTTCTATCTTTGAGTGGGGAAATCAAAATAATTTCTCTTGAAAAAATCCTCAATATCAAGCGCCATGCCCTCCCGAGTCAAACTTTTAAACTCAATTTGATCAAAATCAATATGGAGGGCATGTCACATACTTCCCTTATCAATATGATCATCAATACATTCATTCCACCCCTCCATACAATGGTCCATCAAATGAAGAAAAACTCAACCAATTGATTCAAAGCATCTTGAATAATTAACAAAGCATTGGTTCCCTCCAAATCAAATTGGACCAACTCACAAAAGTCACATACGAATTATCTATGGACCAAGGGCCTAACCCCCTTGATGCAAATTTGGAAGATCAATTCCCTCACTTTACCCAACACACTTATTCTTACCAGCAACCTATGGTTCTTCTGCCAAAGGAAACTTTTGACCTAGGTAATGAGGGAATTGTGAAAAAATTGTATCGAAAAGAATCTGGGGTGACGAGCAAGATGGCTTATTTGTGTGAGGAGTCCATACCCATCTATGAGGAGATCCATAATAGGTCGGTTGAAAATAAGTTGGAGGGTGAATCAAATGATGTGCAAAATGATGCTAGTCAAAACTATGAAAGCGAGAATACCCATGGGTCAATTGAGAAAGAATGTAGAACAGATGATTATCTAGCTGAAAAGGATGATAAGGTAATAAAATGTGACCCTCCTTACTTGAAAGAATATCATGAAAGGACCATATCGTAAGATTTTTCATTTCATCTCATAGTCCCACAATTGGAAAAACTGATTGACATGCTTCCTATGTTAGAACAATGTGAACACTTTGGCATCAAGAGTGTCATCATTAACTCATGTGAAGAGAAGCATAAAGAAGAAGATAATGATGATGTTGCAAACATGTTGAATGACAAATATCATGAGGAAGAGAATTGTGAAGGGCCCTTGAGTGAAAAACTCATCTCTAATTTAGATGCCCCACTTGTGGAGAATATATCTGATAATCTCATTTTGATAGAGGATATTGATAACAGGGCATCACGTGAAGAACTTGAGAACATCACTCCAAACACCAAAGTCTCAATTGAGGATATACTTGAAGAGGAGGATTGCCTTGGGGTTAATAATCTTGCTAATTTAATGAAGATGAATTTTGAATACCCTCCTCTTGAAGAACATGATGAAGGAACTATGTTGGAGAAGTTTACATTTGATCTACCCACCTCACCATTGAAAAATATGATTGATAATCTTCGTGAGTGTGATGAAGGGGCCTTGTTGGAAAGATTTACATTTGGTCTATCCACCACATTACTGGAAAGTTTGATTGATAAATTGCATTCGAGTGAAGAGTGTGATGAAGAGGCTTCATTAGAGAACTTCATATTTGATCTGACCCATGAACCCTGCCCCATGAAGTTTGAATTATTAGATGGGTTCACACCTTCCAATTTGATTCCCCTGCAAGTTAAGTCTCCCCAATATGGCATTCTAGGACCTGAGGGAGATATGCCAACTATATTCACTTTTGATTTGACGTCTCATCAGGAAGATAAGTTCATTAGTGCCCTTATTGCTCATGAGGCTATCATTACGGGGAATGTGGCTAATAATGTCAATCTTTATAAGTCACTGATGCTTGACCGAGTTAATGTGGAGGAAATAATCAATAAAGGGATAGCCAGGTTGGAAGATACAGGACAAGGGGACCAATGGATAGATATTAGGCTGAGAGTCCATCCCGATCTTGATAGATTGATGGCCATTGATCATTACATGCCTCTTAAAGATGAAAACTGGCTCACACATATGGTTAGAGTTAAAATCAATGATGTGCAAGACCAGCATATTTCTAGCTCCAATACGTACATGCTTACTCTTGTCTTCCAATGGCATAAGGACTGGAATTTGAAGGAGGACAAGATCACTTGGTGGCTCATTCTAAATGCCACCCGTTTTTTAGTGAGCTACATTGCGTCTGGCTGAAGACGTTAACCTTAGCGCTTCTTGGGAGGTAACCCATAATTTTCATAATTTTCGTATGCTAATAAATGGCTTCTTGGGAGGCAACCCAAGTTTGTATTGTAGTTTTTTTTATTTTTAATTTTTGTAGGTATGAATAAAGGAAAAGTTAGGGGGAGAGAGAAGATTGCTTGCACCTATGTCTCGCCTTTAACGGCCAAGTACCGCCTTTGGTCAATAAGGATGTCCGTCGAAGTTCACTTCCGTCAGGTTCTCCCATTCCTTCACAAATTTCATGTCTACATTGTTCTATTCATACATATTGCATATGCCATTGAGGACAATGTCATTCAAGTTGGGGGGGAGAAAAGAAAAAAATGTTTCATTTCATGTGAGTACAACCTGATCTGAGTTCTTACTTGATATCATGTATTGTTGCATGCAAATGAAAAGATGTAAACTCCATTTTGAGTCTCATGATTCATGCTTAAATTAAAAGTAATTCTGGAATAGAAAAGATTAGGGAGAAGGATGATGGGGAATTTAGTCAATCTAGCCATGGAAAACTGATATAAGAATCTCTTTAAAGTTCATGTGCACTTTAGAAAAAAAAATTTCACGTTGCACACTAATGAAACAAGCAAGACAAGCCCTCTACTATCTTGGATATATTATCTGATATTCTACACCTCTTAAGAAAGGATGTCATTTTACAAAACTTTCTGCTAAATTATCTATCAAATAAGTGCAATGGCACTATGAAAATAAAAAATAAGAAAAAAAAATAAGAAAAGAATATCATGAAAAATACCCCAATTCTTAGTAACCGGGCCTACTTCACCTAAGACGTGTTGAGGTTCGCGTCAAACGGAAAAGGGAACCTTGATCTTAGTAACCGGGCCTACTTCACTTAAGATGTGTTGAGGTTCGCGTAAAACAGTGAAGGGATAGTGCAGCATCATGTGTGAAATAAAAGATCCCAAAGGGACAAAGAAATAAGGCAGATAAAAAAGTTAGTATGCTTAATGCTCTGGTTAGGAGGTGCAGGGTTGAATGACATTTGTTTGGAATAGCAAATGAGGGATGTAATTATCTAAGTTGTGGATTTAGTATTACACATGCACAAGTGCTATTAAACTTTACTTTGAATTCTTGATCATGTACCTAAATTTCCAAACTAAGGTTAGTGTGCATTATTGATTCCGGATTCCTAATCTTTGGTTGATTCTATGAAGGGAGAGCTGGATATAAGAGCATGAATTTTATAAACTCTTGTTAGTCCTAAATTTTAATTTATGAGCATTGCTAAGGGACTAGCAATGAGTAAGTTGGGGGGTGTGATAAGCGTCCATTTTCTATGATAATGTATTACATGTACACCATTTTATGTGCATATAATTAGGTAATTATGCATGATCTATCATTAATCTCAACTTCGCATGTAGATTAGATCTTTCATGCAAATTAATTAATTTGATGATTTTATTTAATAAAATAGAGTTGAGAGTCATGAACATTAATTCTTCATTACATAATTATGAGTAATTGTGATTCATGTGCACATTATGATAATTTTTATGGACTAAATCATAATTATATGTATGTAGGACACCGAAGGTAATTGTAAAAGAAGCTGGGGACAAAATTGTCATCACCACTTTGACCAAGTCAAAAGCATATATTTTGGTTGGAGGGAAAAGAAATTTCAAAAGTTTGAAATTGAGGAAAAGAAACACACATTTTGGTTGGAAGGAAAATTGAATTCAAAGTTTGAAATAAAGGAGAGACATGATGAGCCTTGGGAAAGGGGGTGCCCAAAGTCTAAGAAAGGGGGTGCCCACCTACTTTTTATCTTCCCCATGTATCATATTCCACTTGAATCCAAGCCATCCATCTCCTTTTGATACAATCTCCACCCTCCATCTACCCAACTTTCCCTATAAATAGCCCATGACAAGGAGGAGAAAGGGAGTTCTTCTTTTGGTAATTTCTTTCCCAACCTTAGGTCACCGATTTCTACCCCTTAGGTTCATTTTCTGCACTTGCACTCTTCATGTAAGTTCTTCAATTTTACATTCTCTACAACTTCTTCGTCTGCATCATCTTCTAATTCCTTCTAATTTTTACGATATTGCATGTTTTTCACTGTACTATCCTGTTCATCTATGAATCAATGTTTCTCTCTGTTCTTCCTCTTATTTATTCACTTTCTAATCATTTTATCCTCTTTATATCTTCATGAAAGATATTTGTTTTTAAGTGCTCTACAATTGCTTCTTCTACATCATCTTCTAATTATTTTTGGTTTGTAAGTTATTTCTCATTTTTTAACTTGCTATCTTGTGATTATACTGTTCATCCGAGGTGCTAGCTTCTGTTATTCCTCCATTTTGAAGCCCTTGTTCTCTTCTTTTCTATCTGAGCTATTCATAAAAGTTCTTCCTCTTCTATAGATCTAGATTTTATTTTTCTACCACTTCCTCTAATTCTATCATGTTTTTAAGTTATTTTTAATTCTTCTCAGTTCAGTTTTTTCTACACAGGTACTGTTCATCCGTGCAGACCACTTCCCTTCTTCCTCTTATTTCACCCTCTTCCTCACATTTTCTCTCTCTATGCCCTTCATCAAAGTTCGTTCTCTCTTCCCACTCTTCAACTTCTTCTTCTTGGGCACCCCCTAATTCATCTTGGGTTCAAAATTATTCACCCTCCAAAGGCAGCTTCAACGACGAAGGTGACTTCCTCCCGGTGTAGACGACATCTCCCGCAAGGTGGTTCGTGATCCAAGGCCAAGAGAGGACGGCACCGTCATCACCATTGCTACTACCATCTCCAAACACTAAACTCCAGGCTTTTCTTGTTCTTATTGCTTTTGTGTTATTTCACTTCATTGTAATCTTGTTGCGTCATTAGTGTAATCTTATTTTGTATTTCATGTACTCTTTCTTTTAAGTTAATAAAATGAGTTATTCTTTTGACCTAGTTCTTACTCTTCTTCCCTCTCTACCTCTTTCTTCTATCTCTTCTTTTCACTTCATGCAATTATTTTCTATAGCATAGGCGCATAGTCATAGGTGTTTTCAATTAAGTGTTTGGTTTGTTCATCATTTCACTATTTTCTTTAAGCAAAGCCAAATCACAAGTATTTTCCAAAGGACTTCAAGATTTTTAACTCTAAAAATCTCTTCTTCCCTATGGAATTGACCCTTCTCGCCACCTTATTACGTCTTACTTTCATCTAGTGCGAGTTGAAAATTTTAAGATTGATACGCGTATTTTAAACGATGACCTTTCGCGTTATCAAGGGTATGCCCTCGTCCTCTCTCTCCCCCTCTTGCAGATGGATTTTTGCTAAATCTTAGGTGTGATGCCCTTCTATCTTCTCCTTAGCCCCTCTATATTCTATTTATGCTACCGCGGCCGCCGCCATCGCGCCGCCATTGCACCGCCATCGCGCCGCCGTCTTCATCGCCGGAGTTCTGTCTACATCAGGACAGATCCTTAAAGCTCGAATTTTAGCTCCCCATCAGAGCTCAGATCAAGTCCAAGTTGGAGGGTGAGTCATCCACGTCCACCCCAACCTCCACAAAAAAATCCAGTCATTTAACCATCGTTAAGTATTTTTCCATTTTCGTGTCCCTCAGTATTTCAATTCTGTCTTCTGTTTAGATCCTATCACAGCAACCCTATGTTTCCAAGTTTCGACCCTCTTTCCCTTATTTTCTTGGGTCACCAATTTTATTGGGAGTTTTTTCTACCAACCCCATCATCTACGAATTTTCCTGGAATTTCTGGAGTCCTTTTTGTATTTTTAAAAATTACTGTCTTTTCCGAAATCTATTCTGTCCTGTGCAGTTCAGACCCGACCCCCAGTCAGTATAAAATCCCCAAAAAACCGAAACCTCCACCAAAAGTCAAATAAAATTATCCCAATCTTCCTCGTTCCATCCTCTACAACTTTCATGAATAGTCCAGGTTCCAGATCTGACGTTTGAGGCACGGTCAATGCCAACTCTCAGGAAAACTTAGTTCTATCCTATGATTTCGGGTCTTGTTCAACAGCAACTTGTAAAATCGATTAAGGCTAGATCCAAGAAATTAAAAATTATTTATCTGGCCCTAGATCGAAGTATTTTGAAAGATCTTTCCAAAGGTACCTCTTATGCGTCGATCCGACGCCGGGAGTGATGACAGCAGCAGATCTCGCTGGGTCGCGCGCTGTAAAATAGTAGCTGTAGATCCGTGGTCAGCTTGGTCAACAAGTGAAGACCGGAGCCGACTCGCCTTCCAAAAGGTGAACCAGCATGCCGCCATCCCAAGGAGTGCTTCTCCAGGAGCCAACGTCACAGCGATACAACTCTGGGCCCACTCGGCCCCACCGACCAGCACGTAGGCCCCACGTTCGTGAATACGCGTGCCGCTGAAGCTACATCAAAACGCTGCCCGTCAACCCAAGTTCGGTCCTCCCGGGCCCCATTTGTAGCCCGTTACCTCCCTGCGTGGAGTGGACAGTAGACACCATTTCTGTAATTATTGTAATAATTGTTTAATCAGGAGTTACTGTCTTGGCCGGGATCGTCTTCCCCACGCCCGGAGCGTGGAGGTAAACTCGCTCCCACTCTTTATCGCATTTTGCTTATCTCGTATATTTTTGAATGCCGCTGCATGTGATAGGTTATTAGCCCATTATATCATTTGTATCACCGCAGCGAGAGTGAGTGAGTGACCGTCCCGTGACTCAATCCGAGTTAACGCGGAAAAGCCAATACTAGAGACTCACGGCCGGTTTCTCAACCGCACCCAGTCCCATGTCTTCCCTCACTTAGGGACGATTGCGAGCTAGAGTCCCAGGCCGCGTGTCCGTCCCGCATCAACGGGGCTTCTTCTTTTTCTTATGGTGGCCTTCTCTTCTCACTGAGCTTCTTCTTCTTTTCTTCAATGGCTGGTTTCCTCTCCTAATGGTCCGGGGGGAAGGAGGGAGAATCAAGATTCTTCTTTTTCTTCTGAGGGAGCTCCCAGCTGAACCAGACTCTCTCCCTTCTCCTCTTGTCGTCCCTCTCATCTTCTTCTCTCTTCTTCCACCCACCTATATATAGGACGGGTTGCATTTCTTGTAGAAAATGGCCAATGTGGGAGAATTCGCGCCACCTCTGCCTTCTTCGCAGAAACGCCAGAGGTTGACTCACTGCGCTGGCTGCTGCTGGTTCGTGGAGTACACTGGCATTCGTCCGGAGACGGGACATTCGCAGATTTGCCGGGAGATCTTCTGGTGCTTCCACCATTGATGCATGCCTCCGCTGCTGCACTGTCGAACGGATGTGGAGACAGAGTGTAGCACCCCGGATTTTTTTAAAGACTAAAATAGAAATAAATAAATATAAGACTTTAATGGACCTTATTTAATTACAATAGTCAAAATGATAAGAAAATATTAATAATATATATGTATATATGCTTGAAAATAATAGTAATAGATATTGCATTTGTATATGCTCATAACAATGTAAACTAAAATAAATTAGAATGGACTTTTATTTCGTTTATCTCTTTTAGTTATTAGACTAACGATTATTGGGCTAATTAGAATAGGACCATTAGGACCCTAACCCCTACAAGAGTCCTCTTGGATCGATTAGAGTTTGATTCATAGGTGAAAATTAAATAATTAAATCAGGTTGGCTATTTAGTTTATCAATAGATAAAAATTAAGTGTTAGATAGAATCCTATTGGGTGTTGATTTGAGAATTTAAAATAATAATTATTAAAGTTGTTATCTTATAACTATTGAACCTTAGCCCAAAATATCACAACCAGTGTATATATATAAACATAAATGGGCTTTTCAAGTTTGAGCTGGAGTATTTGTGACTATATATATATATATATATATATATATATCCAATTAGCCACCTTCGTAACCCATGTATAAATGTATATATATGTGTGTTATAACTCAACCCAATAACCCCAAAGCCACACATATGGGCTTTTACCATTGACAGAACCCAAACTCATGTTAACCCAAACCCAACCAATTAAACATATATTCCATATACATACCATTATGTATCTAAACCGTTTAAATACCCATATGGGCAATACCCACTCACAAGCCCACTTAAACCAAACCTAACCCATAAAAATATCTTCTCCCATTTAGCATATATATACATAATATTAACCTTTTGGAAGGTTAAGGAGAAATGTCAAAATGAAATTGACGCCATTGCCTTAGGCATTGATTTCATATGAAACGACTTAAACCAAGTCGTTATTTATTGTAAATGAATAGTGCTAGTTTTTCAATTAAAGAATTTTGGAAAACTAATTAGATAGAAAAATAGAGAAAAATGAAAAACTCATACCCCTAAAATTTCCCATCTAGATCACATCTAGAAAAAAAGATAAAAATCTAGAAAGATCGTTACACCTTAAATTAACAAATAGGGAAAGGTGAATGACGTCTCCGAGCAAGTCGTCATTTAGTTTTGACGACTATACATACAAGCGTCAATTATTGAAATGACGCCCCAACCTGAGGCGTCATTTTCGAAAGAGGCCGTTGGTGTTTGGTTCGAACAAGGAAGTTAATTGGGTAAGTTTTGATTAAGGAAAGAGATCAATACGTGGAAGTCTAGGTATAATAAGGAGTCTACGTGAGAAGTTTCAATTCCAATCAAACTCCTAGAACCCATTAGGATTCCTTCCCTATAAATACCCCCTTCGTCGAGCCAACCTGCTGGCTCTTCTTCTTCAAACAAACGACTTGCTGCTGCTCAGTACGTGAAGAACATAAGAAGTTCTTTAACTTCTTCCTCTTGCTGTTGTTCCTGTGTGCTGCTCACGAAGGCTTACTGCAGTTGCAGAAGCTTGTTTCTCCATCTTCTTCCTTACCGTGGTGGCCGCTACTTAAAAGCTGTTGCTTCTTCCAAAAAGGGACTGCTGCTACTCTTGCTATCTTCCTCCGGCCGTGACGAACGTGGGAGTTCGTCATCATTTCTTCCTCCTCCTCTTACGGTTGTCTGCAACAAGAAGAGGGTGCAGGAAGTTTCCCTTTTCTTCCGCTATAGTTGCTGAAGGGAGACCGCCGTTCTTTGGGTTCTCTCATTCACGTGAAGCTACTTTTGTTATCATCATCTTGTAGCTTCTTAGAAGGGGTGCTATTGCATTACCAAGAGCTACGACTCTTGCTAGTTGGCTTCCCGTAACTCTGTTTGAAAACAGAGTATCGTTCGTCGTTATTTTCTTCACACTCTTCGTCGATCATCAATCAAATCGTCACCCAAGGTAGGTTTTCTCAAGAATTGAAGCCCAAGATAATAATAATTAAGTTGCATTACATGTTTACGTTTTATAGCTTACGATTGCATGTTTATTTCAATCAACTAAATAATCACAACATGTTTAAACATTTTATATCCATGTAATCGCTTATCTAAAAATCATCAAAAATACGTGACTAGAATCCCTGTATTTTTCTTGAAAATTTCATGCCTTATATGATAATATTCGCTAGTTAATAAATTTATTAACTAAATATTATGAATCAACTGTTTACACGGCGAATAAGGTTGGTTACTGTATACCGTAGTTGTAAGTTTTTGCTTCCATAATCTTTTTCATGGGCACCGGAGTATCCTTTGGTTATGAAATTTTATGGGAGTGTTATTGGGGTAGAGACCGAGGTAGTGAGAGTGGTTGCATCATTTTTCGTGCCTCCTATCTCAAGATCCCCCATCTCTCAACGAAAAATTATTTTGAACGTCCGGTTAGGTAGAGTTTTTCGAGCCCGTCATTTCGATATATAGAACACGTGATTTCGACATGTGTACGTCGAGAACCGGAGGCTTGAAGATTGACACTTTATTGAAATGACGACAAGGTAAATGTCGTCAAATTCTTTTGACGCCATCGTGTAAAGGCGTCAAATTATTTATTATATATATATATATAACTTGTAATTATATCTTGAAAAATCCATATCTACTAAACTATGCAACATAAAATTATAAAAAATATATTTTTGGAATCCTTGAATTTTTCTCCTAATTATCATATATTCTAATTTTCTAAATTATTTTATATAAATTAATGTCTCTTTGAATGTATATTTTTGAAATTATTCAATTAAATAGATATTGACGTGAATTCTTGTTAAATAAATTAAGTTAAAAATCATAAAATTAATGTCTCTCTATGTGGACGCTAATTAATAAATGACGCCACCCACGGGCGTCAAATAATATAAGTTTATTTAATTATAGTTAATTATAGAATTGGATGGATATGAATTCTATAATTAACGCATTCATGTTCTCACCATTTTCTCCCAATTTTGACCCATACCGCGGGTCTTCTAGCACTCTCATGTCATGTCCATAGATGGAGTCCCTGTTTCATGATTGGTTCACGTTATACACTTCAACTCTCGGCGACATACGAGCTCTCCGTTGAACATTCCGCTCCTTTAGACTAGCAAGTTAGTCATCGGGACCTTCGTAAGTCTCCTCGTAGCCTTAGATTCCCTCAAGGTTGACTGAGCTAGTTGTACCTTAAACACCTTGTACCCATTTTAATACCACGTCACTCTAGAGAAACGTGATAACCCGGCCCTTTCATAGTGCTATTCTTAGCCCATGAGAGAATTCTCTTAGCCAGTGGAATGAGTGATCATTCCACTAGGCGATATATTGAATTTGGTATCCTATGGTTAGGTGCCAATTCTTCAGTTTGCTTCGTGTCCATTGAATTGGTGACTATCTTGTTAGTCATCTATTCAAGTTATTCATGGCAACCCATCTAGGTGCGAATTCCACCCAGTTTATTGACATGTCATGGTTTCTATGCTTCGCGTGGATTTTATCGCAAGTCTGTCCTTACTCAAGGGCCTTGCCCTTGAATTCCATGAAAATCTTACCTTATCATTCTATTAAAGCTTGTTCTTGAAACTCCTTATTGGTAATGAACTATCGTGGATGTCTAGATCTATCTTTAATGCTGTGCATTTAGGGCCCGATCTGGTCCTGGGAGGAGCACCCGAAAGTACTTGTGCCCATGGGAGTTATATTGATCACGGTGTCTAGCATTGCACCGAAGTACTTGTCTCTCTTGATCTTTGGCATTCCACACACACACACACACTCTCTCTTTCGTGATATTACTTGCGTGCGTGACTTGACTTGCGTGACTCGACTAGCGTGGCCCAGAATGGGCAAGTACTTGCGTGAAATAGCCAATATTCTATAAATCTCTCTCGGATATCTCTTGCTTGAAAGTTTTTACATGAAATTGTCGAATTCTTGCTAGTTTTGTTTCACTTTCTTGGTTAATTCTACATGCATAGCCTTACTACATTTACATGTGAAAGATGTAATTACTTAAACCAATTGCTTATTCTTGAGATATAATTCCTACTGAGTGTTCGCTCGCCCAGTTTTATTCCAACATTTTTCAAGTAATCAGGTGGCTAGCGAGACCGAGACTCACATGGGAGGGACAAGTGTGCAAGCGAGCTTCGAAAACTAGTGAACCTGTGTCTTTTATCTTTCTTGAGTCTAGCATGGTGTCTCTTATTTAGTTATCTTGTCTAAGTCTGTTAGAGCGTCATCTCCTTTTCTTTCATAGTGACGTAGTTGAGTCTTCAAGTTTTTAAATTGAGATTGTAAGAGACTTATATTAGAAATAACATTTTATTATTGTTCCAAATTATTTGGACTTATGTGATTGCTCTTGATTATTCACGACTGTTTAACTGCCACGTTCCGAGCAAACGACACGTTCTGCTGCTATCGGTTTGGGGCGTGACACAGAGCTTCGAGCATTAAATGTTCTCTGCGCACCACATGATGCAAAACAGAGCACCGGTTGGCGGATGGGATGGAAGCTTGGTTAAACGGCACGGGGTGATGATGTTGGGTTAAATTAGCGTGGCCAGGGGGCACGCCGGTTTAGCCCACCTGCAATTAGTGAGCCGAATAACCATAGGAAGGAGGGCTCGCCGGTTTAAGGCCAAAGCAAGGGCGTGCCGGTTTAAGTGCAGGCCACGCCGGTTTAGACTTCGTCTCGGAGTCGCGGCTATTCGGACGGACGTTTGCCCTCCCGTGTTACTTTAGTTGTAATGCACCGCCTCCGGAGTGTTTAGTTTAGGACCTCTGAATCTCGATTCGGAACTCTGAGTGATCTCCAGTGCGTACAAAACATGTGTTCGCATTCCTGAGTTTCTTTTGATTCGGCGTTCGACGTCGTCGACTGGGGGCCGGGGCCGTCACTTCTGCCCAAGGGGCTTCTTTGTTGGGTGACGGAGCACCGGGTATATATTCGTCCTACTTGGAGGAGGTATGGACTTTATTCGGGCATCTCATCTTCGACCTGCTCTTGAGATGTCGAGACGTCCGTGCCATATGAACATTCTTTTCTTCTCTCTTTTTTGACATCCCCAATGACCTAGACCTTTCGTCTAAGTTGGAGAAACTCGAACGCCTTGCGTCGGTGAGATCCCAATACCGATGAACCACTTAACTCGGCACCCATGGCCTTCCGGGGTCATAGCCGAGGGGTATGACCTAGACCTTTCGTCTAAGTTGGAGAAACCAGAACTTCTTGCGTTAGTGCGATCCCAGCATCGATGAACCACTTAACTCGGTGCCCATGGCCATCCGGGGTGTGGCACCCCGTATAAATAAAAATGATAAAAAAAATTTTAATAATATTTTCCAAATACAAATATATATATATTAGATAAACTCTAGAGGAAGCTGAAGTAAGAAGTTGGAACACGGAGTTATCATATGTAAAGATTATTCACTTAACAAGTGACTTCCTAGTGTAGTTGGTTAAGTGATGTGCCTTTTAACCTAGTGACCAGGGTTCAAATCCCAGCACCCACCATTTACCTTTTGTGCCAATTAATTATACGTTATAGGCTAGCAAAACTTGCACCGAGGCAGAAACCTATATGCAACACAATGTACAGACTTGGTAAATTGATGCACGAACACAACAACAAGCAATGTATAGACTTTGCCTGAAGGATTGCACAAATGCAGATAGTAAGGTATGTACATTGGAAATGGATGCTCAAACATGCCATGAACGAATGTATGGACTTAATGTGCTTGTGACAACAATGTACAGACTTTGAGTAATGATGTACCGACTTATCAACGGAGAATGTGCAGACTTTGTGTATGCATGCAACCAGCCAATGTACAGACTTTGTGTTGCAGCAACCAGCCAATGTATAGACTTTGAGTTGCAGCAAATGGACAATGTACAGACTCTGCGTGTGTGCTAGCAGATGATGTACAAACTTTGAGTTTGTAGCAAATGAGGAATGCACCGGCTATGCATGGCAAGCTATGCAACCAATGTATAGACTTGTGTGTTTGCTAAACCAGTGAACGTTGGTAAAGATATGAATGTATAGACTTTGAGTTGCAGCAAATGGACAATGTACAAACTCTGCGTGTGTGCTAGCAGACGATGTACAGATTTTGAGTTTGTAGCAAATGAGGAATGCACCGGCTATAGACTTGTGTGTTTGCTAATCCAGTGAACGTAGGTAAAGATAGGAATGTATAGACCTTGAGTTACAGCAAGTGGACAATGTACAGATTCTGCGTGTGTGCTAGCAGACGATGTACAGACTTTGAGTTTGTAGCAAATGAGGAATGCACTGGCTATGCATGGCAAGCTATGCAACCAATGTATATACTTGTGTGTTTGCTAAACCAGTGAACGTAGGTAAAGATAGGAATGTATAGACTTTGAATGCATGGAGCACACGGGCTGTACAGACTTGGTCCGAGAGTGTATAAACTTTAAGCTGATGGATGTATAGACTTAGTGTGCATGCGACATGATGATGTATAGACTTTGAGCTGATGGATGTATAGACTTAGTGTGCATGCGACATGACGATATATAGACTTTGAGTTGATGGATGTATAGACTTAGTGTGCAAGCAATAGGACGATGTACAGACTTTGAGCTGATGGATGTATAGACTTAGTGTGCATGCGACAGGACGATGTACAGACTTTGAGCTGATGGATGTATATACTTAGTGTGCAACCTTGACAGAAACCTGCACCAACCTTATTGACCTATACCTACGCTTGAACAGATTTTGCACCAACCTTAGGTACATGAATAGTGTCAGTTTTATTTAAAGAAAATTTTGAGAAATAAATTTTATAAAAAATAAGAGAAAAATATAAGGATCCTAGCCATGAAATTTCATAAACTGATTCCATCAATTTTTAAAGATAAAAATCTATAAAGTTAGATACGGAGTTTTGAGTTGAATTTTATTCTGGCATATTTTAATAAAATAAAATTTTGATAAATATCAGAAAAATCTAGAGATCATAAAATATGTAATTTACTATTTTTATTAACATAGTTAATTAGATATAAAATTTTTAAGCGTTGTAATCATTGTTAACATATGATGGTGCGCCCCTATAATTTAGCTTACACGACCCCCCTCTAGGCTTGTGATTTTTTCAGACAAACCTGCATTGGCGTCTGTCCTTCTCAGACATGAACATCACGTTTGAGCTGGCATCGCACTGATATGCGAATTATGTAGGATCTTGTCCCCCTCCTGACTATCCCAAAACACTATAATACTCCCTATACTGAGACTCCCTTCATTCTTCCGAAGACTTGCTGCAGAGAAGGAGGAGCCTCCTCTGACGTTGTAGAAGAAAGCTGCCCTTTTTCTTCCACCTATACCTAGCTGTCGTCTCAGAGAGGTAGGTGTTCTTATCTTTTAACTAAACCAGTAGCTAATTAGCCAAGCAATCTAGATAATTAGGCTCATCTCCACAAGATATTATTGTCTATATAGCACGTTTTATCCTGACTTGTAGAGATCTATCATGCTTTTGTAATCCATAATCAATCATCTCTGTAGCCAACCTGTGAGAACATGTTAGTTACCAAAGTTAATCAAAGTAAATCTTCATGTTAAGTGTTTTAGGCAGACATGTCTGATCCAAGGCATGTTTAGAAGTATTTTTGAGGCACGTCTCTTATAAAATAAGAGCTCACATCTGTTATGCAAACAAGAGCTCACGTCTGTTATAACAGAAGCTACCATAAACTTGTTTAACATAACATTACAATTGAATCAAATAATACGCTACAAAAGTTGACTTTGAGTCATTTCTATTATGTAGACAAGTATTAAACTTGTTAATGTCATATCTATCAACATTTGCATTCACTGTTTAAACATCTTAAACCTGTCAAAGACTATTCACTGTTTAGACAACAAATTTAATGTTTAGCCATCTTAATTAAACTTGTTTAGCCATGTTATGTGTATAGCATCATATTAAAATATTCTAAGTTAACTTAAAAGTATATTTCTATATTTCAGATATTATAATACTGAAAAATTAATTTTTTGTATGAAATAATTTTTATTTTTAGTAAATTAATTTCTGAAAGTAATAAAAATTTAACTTAACCCCAGGGCGGACCTGCTGCCTTGATATATATTAGAATATATACCAATCAGAATATGTTAGAAAATGTTATTAATAGTTAGCCAACCTGTAACTCTTAATAATTAGAAAAGTGTTAGAATATATACCAACATGTTAGACTAGTTACCAACCTGCAACCTGTTAGAAAATGTTAGAATGTAACATGCACGGACCTGCTGCCTTGGTATATATTAGAATATATACCAACCTGAAATATGTTAGAAAAAGTTAGAATATATTACTAATTAGCAAACCTGTTAAACTATTAGAATATGTTAGAACATATTAACCTGTAACATGTTTGACCATGTTAGCGACCCGGCTAACAACCTGTTTAGTTAGCCAACCTATATGTTAGAAAATGTTAGAACATATTACTAGTTAGACCACTTGCAACCTTTTAGAATACATTAGAATATATTACTAATTAGCCAACATGTTAGAAACATGTTAGAACATATTACTATCCATTTTAAGTGTTCTAACGACCTATTAGAATGTGTCAGTTACCAAAGTTAAGCAAGTAGTAAATCTCCATATTAATTGTTTAACCCATTCAAATTCCATAACTATTGAACTAAATCATGAAAATCTTACAATTTTTATACTGAGAAATAGTAACCCCCATCTAAAATGCTGCCCCTGACCAGGGTGTCAATTTCAGAATTTAAGATGCCTGATGGCATCATCAAAAAAAAAAATGAAATTTCAGAAAATTACACCTAATCACCCACCTGTAAACCTGCTTAACCCCAGGGCGCCAATTTGGTCTAATACAATTTCTGATTTTAACCTGTCTCATAATTTGCATTGATTTTACCCTTTAACCTGTTGCATGATTTACATTGATTTCCTTACATAATGTGAGTTCTTGGCTTCCATTCCATAAAATCTACCTTATATATATCCTACCTGGTCAACCCTTGAAATTATGTATTGGCTATAAATGAGAGTGGATGTCGACAAACATGACCAATACTGTGCATATAGGGCCCGGTCTGGTCCTGGGAGGAGCACCCGAAGGTACTTGTGCCTATGGGAGTTTATTGACCACGGTGTTTGGTATTGCACCGGAGTACTTGCTTGCTAGACTTAAGGCATTCCACTCATTCTCGTGATATTACTTGATTGATTGACTTGAGACCTACAGAAGGGTAAAAGTGTTTACTTGAATGAATTGATAAATAGCCAATTCCAGTTATACATGCTTGAACTTACTTTGCTTACTATTGCTTGATTAACATGTTGTTATTCCAGTTATTACTCCTCAGTTATCACTTGCTTGATATCATCTGCTATCACTTGCTACTGCTGCTTGAAAATGTGAAATCTATATGCTCTCACTTTCTACTCTTGTCAATCTTACGATTCCTTGATATCTATCTATCTGCATGCATAGATTACCTACATTAAATGAACTTGTAATTCACTTAAAGCTTGTTAAATCTTGAGATGTAATTCCTACTGAGCGATTCGCTCATCAAGTGGTGTTCTAACGTTTCAGGCAGTTTGGATATCAGCCAACATTTGGATGGGGATGAATCTGAGTGATGAGTGTAGGATTGGAGTTGTATGTTAATTGTGTTATTGTAATCCCTACGTATGTCAGTTGTTGTCCAGTTATGTCATTTGTATTTCCTTTGATCAAAACTAATAAAGGAGTGAGGACTAGTAGTTGATTCTATGAATTTGACATTTTGGTTAGTTGTAATAATCGATAGCTCGAACGATTTATGTTATTTTCAAATCTAGGCTTAGTAATTTGCTTAGTCATTTGCGCACTCTTTAAATTGTCTAAGGAAGATCTCCACTAGTTATCTAGATCGCTTTGGTTCTATATAAAGGACTGTCGCGCCACGGGTAAGCTTCCGCGCTCGGGACGTGACAGTTTTCTTGGTATCAGAGCCTAGGATTTTAATTTCCTAGGTAAAAACCCGAGTCCAAAGATAGAAATATCTAATAGAATTGTCTATGGATAGGTTTAGATCTTACCTGGTGAGATGGGTAAAGCCAAGGGTTAAGTTTAACAATGACAATTGACCCCATAATAACGAAACCCAATATTTATTACACCTTATCAGAGAGAGACTCAAGGTAGCTCAGTGCAGGCAAAAATCTTATGCTGATAATAGAAGGAGAGATTTGGAATTTCAAGTGGGTGACCATGTATTTCTCAAGGTATCTCCCGACCGAGGTATTAGAAGATTCGGTGTTAAGGGCAAGCTTACACCAAGGTTTATCGGTCCATTTGAAGTATTGGAAAGAGTGGGCGAGGTGGCTTACCGCATTGCCTTACCTCCTCCACTCTCGGAAGTGCACAATGTATTCCATATTTCTATGCTGAAGAAGTATGTGCACGATCCTCTCCACGTCATCGATCACACTGACTTGGTGATACAGAAGGACCTGACCTATGAGCAAAGGCCAGTAAAGATCCTCAACAAAGAAATCTGAGTTCTAAGGAACAAGACGATCCCTATAGTTAAAATTCAATGGAATCGATGCTTAGAACAAGAAGCTACATGGGAAACCGAGGTGTCTATGAGAAAGAAATTTCTAGAATTATTCTAGTCCGTAAGTAATTCTCACCCTCCTTGTCTCCATATATGCAATTGAATTTGGGGGACCAAATTCTTTTAAGTGGGGGAGGGTGTAGCACCCCGTATAAAAAAAATGATAAATTTTTTTTAATAATATTTCCCAAATAAAAAAAAATTAGATAAACTCTAGAGGAAGCTTAAGTAAGAAGTTGGAACACGGAGTTATCATATGTAAAGATTATTCACTTAACAAGTGACTTCCTAGTGTAGTTGGTTAAGTGATGTGCCTTTCAACCTAGTGACCAGGGTTCAAATCTTAGCATCCACCATTTACCTTTTGTGCCAATTAATTATACGTTATAGGCTAGCAAAACTTGCACCGAGGCAGAAACCTATATGCAACACAATGTACAGACTTAGTAAATTGATGCACGAACATAACAACAAGCAATGTATAGACTTTGCCTGAAGGATTGCACAAATGCAGATAGTAAGGTATGTACATTGGAAATGGATGCTCAGACATGCCATGAACGAATGTATGGACTTAATGTGCTTGTGACAATAATGTACAGACTTTGAGTAATGATGTACCGACTTATCAACGGAGAATGTGCAGACTTTGTGTATGCATGCAACCAGCCAATGTACAGACTTTGTGTTGCAGCAACCAGCCAATGTATAGACTTTGAGTTGCAGCAAATGGACAATGTACAGACTCTGCGTGTGTGCTAGCAGACGATGTACAGACTTTGAGTTTGTAGCAAATGAGGAATGCACCGGCTATGCATGGCAAGCTATGCAACCAATGTATAGACTTGTGTGTTTGCTAAACCAATGAACGTAGGTAAAGATAGGAATGTATAGACTTTGAGTTGCAGAAAATGGACAATGTACAGACTCTGCATGTGTGCTAGTAGACGATGTACAGACTTTGAGTTTGTAGCAAATGAGGAATGCACCGGCTATGCATGGCAAGCTATGCAACCAATGTATAGACTTGTGTGTTTGCTAAACCAGTGAACGTGGGTAAAGATAGGAATGTATAGACCTTGAGTTGCAGCAAATGGACAATGTACAGATTCTGCGTGTGTCCTAGCAGACGATGTACAGACTTTGAGTTTGTAGCAAATGAGGAATGCACTGGCTATGCATGGCAAGCTATGCAACCAATGTATAGACTTGTGTGTTTGCTAAACCAGTGAACGTAGGTAAAGATAGGAATGTATAGACTTTGAATGCATGGAGCACACGGGCTGTACAGACTTGGTCCGAGAGTGTATGCACTGGCCATCCACCATTTACCTTTTGTGCCAATTAATTATACGTTATAGGCTAGCAAAACTTGCACTGAGACAGAAACCTATATACAACACAACGCACAGACTTGGTAAATTGATGCACGAACATAACAACAAGCAATGTATAGACTTTGCCTGAAGGATTGCACAAATGCAGATAGTAAGGTATGTACATTAGAAATGGATGCTCAGACATGCCATGAACGAATGTATGGACTTAATGTGCTTGTGACAACAATGTACAGACTTTGAGTAATGATGTACCGACTTATCAACGGAGAATGTGCAGACTTTGTGTATGCATGGAACCAGCCAATGTACAGACTTTGTGTTGCAGCAACCAGCGAATGTATAGACTTTGAGTTACAGCAAATGGACAATGTACAGACTCTACGTGTGTGCTAGCAGACGATGTACAGACTTTGGGTTTGTAGCAAATGAGGAATGCACCGGCTATGCATGGCAAGCTATGCAACCAATGTATAGACTTGTGTGTTTGCTAAACCAATGAACGTAGGTAAAGATAGGAATGTATAGACTTTGAGTTGCAGCAAATAGACAATGTAGAGACTCTGCGTGTGTGCTAGCAGACGATGTACAGACTTTGAGTTTGTAGCAAATGAGGAATGCACCGGCTATGCATGGCAAGCTATGCAACCAATATATAGACTTGTGTGTTTGCTAAATCAGTGAACGTAGGTAAAGATAGGAATGTATAGACCTTGAGTTGCAGTAAATGGACAATGTACAGATTCTGCGTGTGTGCTAGCAGACGATGTATAGACTTTGAGTTTGTAGCAAATGAGGAATGCACTGGCTATGCATGGCAAGCTATGCAACCAATGTATAGACTTGTGTGTTTGCTAAACCAGTGAACGTAGGTAAAGATAGGAATGTATAGACTTTGAATGCATGGAGCACACGGGCTGTATAGACTTGGTCCGAGAGTGTATAGACTTTGAGCTGATGGATGTATAGACTTAGTGTGCATGTGACAGGATGATGTACAGACTTTATGCTGATGGATGTATAGACTTAGTGTGCATGCGACAGGACGATGTACAGACTTTGAGCTGATGGATGTATAGATGTATAGACTTAGTGTGCATGCGACAGAAGGATGTACAGACTTAGAGCTGATGGATGTATAGACTTAGTGTGCATGCGACAGGATGATGTACAGACTTTGAGCTGATGGATGTATAGACTTAGTGTGTAACCTTGACAGAAACCTGCACCAACCTTATTGACCTATACCTACGCTTGAAAAGATTTTGCACCAACCTTAGGTACATGAATAGTGTCAATTTTATTTAAAGAAAATTTTGAGAAATAAATTTTATGAAAAATAAGAGGAAAATATAAGGATCCTAGCCATGAAATTTCATAAACTGATTCCATCAATTTTTAAAGATAAAAATCTTTAAAGTTAGATACGGAGTTTCGGGTTGAATTTTATTCTGGCAATTTTTAATAAAATAAAATTTTGATAAATATCAGAAAAATCTAGGGATCATAAAAATATGTAATTTACTATTTTTATTAACATAGTTATATAGATATAAAATTTCTAAGCGTTGTAATCATTGTTAACATATGATGGTGCGCCCCTATAATTTAGCTTACACGACCCCCCTCCAGGCTTGTGATTTTTTCAGACAAACCTGCGTTGGCATCTGTCCTTCTCAGACATGAACAACACGTGTGAGCTGGCATCGCACTGAGATGCGAATTATGTAGGATTTTGTCCCCCTCTTGACTATCCCAAAACACTATAATACTCCCTATATTGAGACTCCCTTCATTCTTCCGAAGACTTGCTGCAGAGAAGGAGGAGCCTCCTCTGACGTTGTAGAAGAAAGCTGCCCTTTTTCTTCCACCTATACCTAGCTGTCGTCTCCGAGAGGTAGGTGTTCTCATCTTTTAACTAAACCAGTAGCTAATTAGCCAAGCAATCTAGATAATTAGGCTAATCTCCACGAGATATTATTGTCTATATAGCACGTTTTATCCTGACTTGTAGAGATCTATCATGCTTTTGTAATCCATAATCAATCATCTCTGTAGCCAACCTATGAGAACATGTTAGTTACCAAAGTTAATCGAAGTAAATCTTCATGTTAAGTGTTTTAGGCAGACATGTCTGATCCAAGGCATGTTTAGAAGTATATTTGAGGCACGTCTCTTATAAAATAAGAGCTCACATCTATTATGCAAACAAGAGCTCACGTCTGTTATAACAGACGCTACCATAAACTTGTTTAACATAACATTACAATTGAATCAAATAATACGCTACAAAAGTTGACTTTGAGTCATTTCTATTATATAGACAAGTATTAAACTTGTTAATGTCATATCTATCTACATTTGCATTCACTGTTTAAACATCTTAAACCTGTCAAAGACTATTCACTGTTTAGACAACAAATTTAATGTTTAGCCATCTTAATTAAACTTGTTTAGCCATGTTATGTGTATAGCATCATATTAAAATATTCTAAGTTAACTTAAAAGTATATTTCTATATTTCAGATATTATAATACTGAAAAATTATTTTTTTGTATGAAATAATTTTTATTTTTAGTAAATTAATTTCTGAAAGTAATGAAAATTTAATTTAACCCCAGGGCGGACCTGCTGCCTTGATATATATTAGAATATATACCAATCAGAATATGTTAGAAAATGTTATTAATAGTCAGCCAACCTGTAACTCTTAATAATTAGAAAAGTGTTAGAATATATACCAACCTGTTAGACTAGTTACCAATCTGCAACCTGTTAGAAAATGTTAGAATGTAACATGCACGGACTTGCTGCCTTGGTATATATTAGAATATATACCAACCTGAAATATGTTAGAAAATGTTAGAATATATTACTAATTAGCCAACCTATTAAACTGTTAGAATATGTTAGAACATATTAACCCGTAACCTGTTTGACCATGTTAGCAACCCGGCTAACAACCTGTTTAGTTAGCCAACCTATATGTTAGAAAATGTTAGAACATATTACTAGTTAGACCACTTGCAACCTGTTAGAATACATTAGAATATATTACTAATTAGCCAACATGTTAGAAACATGTTAGAACATATTACTATCCATTTAAGTGTTCTAACGACCTATTAGAATGTGTCAGTTACCAAAGTTAAGCAAGTAGTAAATCTCCATATTAATTGTTTAACCCATTCAAAATCCATAGCTATTGAACTAAATCATGAAAATCTTACAATTTTTATACTGAGAAATAGTAACCCCCATCTAAAATGCCGCCCCTGACCAGGGTGCCAATTTAAGAATTTAAGACGCCTGATGGCATCGTCAAAAAAAAAATGAAATTTCAGAAAATTACACCAAATCACCCACCTGTAAACCTGCTTAACCCTAGGGTGCCAATTTGGTCTAATACAATTTCTGATTTTAACCTGTCTCATAATTTGCATTGATTTTACCCTTTAACCTGTCGCATGATTTACATTGATTTTCCTACATAATGTGAGTTCTTGGCTTCCATTCCACAAAATCTACCTTATATATATCCTACCTGGTCAACCCTTGAAGTTCCGTATTGGCTATAAATGAGAGTGGATGTCGACAAACATGACCAATACTGTGCATATAGGGCCCGGTCTGGTCCTAGGAGGAGCACCCGGAGGTACTTGTGCCCATGGGAGTTTATTGACCACGGTGTTTGGTATTGCACCGGGGTACTTGCTTGCTAGACTTAAGGCATTCCACTCATTCTCGTGATATTACTTGATTGATTGACTTGAGACCCACAGAAGGGTAAAAGTGTTTACTTGAATGAATTGATAATAGCCAATTCAAGTTATACATGCTTGAAATTACTTTGCTTACTATTGCTTGATTGACATGTTGTTATTCCAGTTATTACTCCTCAGTTATCACTTGCTTGATATCATCTGCTATCACTTGCTACTGCTGCTTGAAAATGTGAAATCTATATGCTCTCACTTTCTACTTTTGTCGATCTTACGATTCCTTGATATCTATCTGTCTGCATGCATAGATTACCTACATTAAATGAACTTGTAATTCACTTAAAGCATGTTAAATCTTGAGATGTAATTGCTACTGAGCGATTCGCTCATCAAGTGGTTTTCTAACGTTTCAGGCAGTTTGGATATCAGCCAACATTTGGATGGGGATGAATCTGAGTGATGAGTGTAGGATTGGAGTTGTATGTTAATTGTGTTATTGTAATCCCTACGTATGTCAGTTGTTGTCCAGTTATGTCATTTGTATTTCCTTTGATCAAAACTAGTGAGGACTAGTAGTTGATTCTATGAATTTGACATTTTGGTTAGTTGTAATAATCGATAGCTCAAACGATTTATGTTATTTTCAAATCTAGGCTTAGTAATTTGCTTAGTCATTTGCGCACTCTTTAAATTGTCTAAGGAAGATCTCCACTAATTAGCTAGATCGCTTTGGTTCTATATAAAGGACTGTCGCGCCACGGGTAAGCTTCCGCGCTCGGGACGTGACACGAGGTCTTAACGGAGGGGCACGACCTAGACCTTCTGTCTAAGTCATAGAAACCCAAACTCCTTGCGTAGGTGTAATCCCAGGATCAATGAACCACTAAACTCGGCACCCATGGCCTTCCGAGGTCTTAGCCGAGGGGTACGACCTAGGCCTTTCGTCCAAGTTGGAGAAACATGAACTCTTGGCATCGGTGCGATCCCAGCATTGATGAACCACTTAACTCGGCATCCATGGGCTTACGAGGTCTTAGCCGAGGGATACGACCTAGACCTTTCGTCGAAGTTGGAGAAACCCAAACTCCTTGTGTCGGTGCTACCCCAGCATCGATGAACCACTTAACTCGGCAACCTATGCATTTTGGGGTCTCAGTCGAGGGGTACGACCTAGACCTTTCATCTAAGTCAGAGAAACCTGAACTCCTTGTGTCGGTGCGATCCAAATATCGATGAACCACTTAACTCGGCACCCATGACCTTCCGGGGTCTTAGTTGAGGGGGATGACCTAGTCCATTTGTCTAAGTTAGAGAAACCCGAACTCCTTGCATTGATGCGATCTCAGTACCGATGAACCATTCAACTCGGCACCCATGGCCTTCTGGGGTCTTAGCCGAGGGGTACGACCTAGGCCTTTCGTCTAAGTTGCAGAAACCCGAACTCCTTGCATCTGTACGAGCCCAACATCGATGAACCACTTAACTCGGCACCCGTGGCCTTCTGGGGTCTTAGCCAAGGGGTATGACCTGGACCTTTTGTCTAAGTCAAAAAAACCCAAACTCCTTGCGTCGGTGTGATCCCAGAACCGATGAACCACTTGACTCGGCACCCACGACCTTCTGGGGTCTTAGCCGAGGGGTACGACCTAGACCTTTCGTCTAAGTTGGAGAAACCCGAACTTCTTTCATCGGTGCGATCCCAGCATCGATGAACCACTTAACGCGATGCCCATGACCTTTCGGGGTCTTAACCGAGGGGCACTACCTAGACCTTCCGTCTAAGTCAGAGAAATCCAAACTCTTTGCGTAGGTTCAATCCCAGCATTGATGAACCACTTAACTCGGCACCCATGGCCTTCCGGGGTGTTAGCCGAGGGATACGACCTAGGCCTTTCGTCCAAGTCAGAGAAACCTGAACTCTTACGTCGGTGTGATCCTAGCATCGATGATCCACCTAACTTGTTGGGTCCCGTAGTGCAGGAACACGGATCTAGAGGGGGGGTGAATAGATCCTACTGCTAAAAACTATGTCCAATTAAAAACACAAACTAGCACACAGTGGAATTTACCAGATTGATAGGATTGAGGAAATTAATCTAAACAAGTTTAAACTTGATTCACTCAATCTCGCCGAGCTCACACGATAGCACAAACAGATATGATAGTGAACACACAATCACAAGAATCAAACCACAGGACACGGAGATTTTTAAGGTGGTTCGGGACCACGACGGGTTCCCTACGTCCACCCCTCACCAAACCGGTGAGGCTTCACTACACGCTACAAAATGTAGCAACACGGGGACGAACCCAAACACACACACGCTGCTTTCACAGCAAAACACACACACGAGGCCTTGCCTCAACCTGCTGCCACAGCAACACACACACACATACACACACACAGGGAACACACCCCGAACAATATACCTTACACGGATATACAGCTCCGTCAACACACACGTAGGGCAATGCCTACACAACCACACGGGAGAAAACTCCCAACAACACAGACGGATATACTCCGCACAAATCGACACACATAAGACCACACACACACTCGGAGACCCCTTTCTCCGAACACCCACACAAAATATTCTGTCAAATGTATATGTAACAATCACAAATATATGCTATGACCTTCCACACAAATTCTATAGATGTAAACTAGAAGAATGCATCAAGTATAAGGCTCCCCCTTCTTCATCAAAATCTGATTCTCCTTGCTCGTTGATGGATGATCATAATCTTGACATCATCTTCTTCCTCTCCTCTAGCCACTTCTCTTTTCCTTATTCCAATCTCCTCTCTTCACCTGAAAGAGTAGATAGACATAATGAGTTCAATCTTTAAGCTAATCTCAAACAAGAATATAGACTTGAATGGTTTAGAGATTCCCATCTTCTTCACCTATACAAAAGAATACATGAGCATTAGAGATGTTGTATCACAAAGATTGTAGCTCATATATATATGCAAGAGAGAGTGAACAAAGAACATGTAAATGATTATTACACATCTTAGATGCCCATTCAAAACCTTGAACAATCTCAAACAAAAGATATAGAAGTGAAAGATCAAGATTACTCCCTCATGAAATGCTTCTACAGGATGAAGAACGTTCTTGAAGCAATTTTGAAGAGATGCAACACGAACAGAGGTTGGATCTTGATTTCAGATGATGCCTTCAGTTGTATATGATCTTGGACCTTGATTCAAGCTTCTTCCCTTCAATTTCAGCTTCAGAGCAAGGTGGAAGAGGGCTTGGGAGCTTCAGCTCCGAACCTGCACACACAAGGGTTAGAAGAAAATAATTTTCAGATCTAGTATCCTCTCCCTTAGGGTTTACAACCCAAGAGTTGTATATAAGTGTTTAGAATGGTCAAGGAATAGCCTAGGGACCAGATCCATGAATTAGAGGGATGTATATGGCATTTGGAATTGATTGGTTGGACTTTCGGAGCAAGAAAACGGCGGTCAAAAAGTGCGGCTCGAGGTCCGATCGGAATGGGTCGACCCTCGGGCAATCAGAAGCCAAACAGAACACTTTTTGTGTTCTGTTTTACAGGGGTCGACCCCATGGGTCGACCCTCGCACTGCCAGAAACCAAACAGAACTAAAAACAAGTTCTGGGTTAAAGGGGTCGACCCTAGGGGTCGACCCTTTCAGGCAGATTACACAAAAAATAGCTCTGCGCGCTTCGGCGACAGGAATTAATTCTCCTAGCTCCGAACTCCGATCGAAGCAAGACTGGAGGCGTTGGAAAGAGGACTCTCAGAGCTACAACATATAATTTTTAGAGGGGATATCCAACGGTTGGATTGAAAATGGTGAAGACTGTAAGACAGTTTGAGTTTGAATAACAACTAAACCTCCATCAAACCAAAGAGAAACAATTGATTAAATGTTACCATAATCCCATGAAGATCAACAACGATTTTGCATCCTAAAAAACATGATAAACCAAGAGGTTAGATCAAGATCAAAATATATGGGTCATGCATTAACATATGAAGCTAGTTTTGAGACCGAGACCCAAAAGTCATGAAATGTGATTGCGAAATCATTAGCATGAGGCATATGAGCATTCCCATGATAGATCAGTATCAAGACATTAGAGAACTCAATTTTCCAGTTCAAGATTAGAAGAGTCTCACCATGGATTCCAATATAACTTCTGACCTTGAAGCAATATTACCCTGCACTATATGGCAATGAACTCATAAGCAAGTTGATATTAAACCGAATCTCAAGATCCTAATTTCATCCCAATTCTCCTACAAGCCATTTCACCAACCATTTAAGCCATATGATCCGAAGGACAAGGAACCATCATTCAAACTCATCAAACCACATATCATTCCCTCCATTCATTTAGCATTACCAAAGTACACATTCATGATATGAGGCTCAATATGACATGATGTACATGAGGCTCAATAGGACATGATGCTCGAGTGTGCTTTTCACAAAGGCCTTTCACATTGAAGATAGAGCAACCGCACCAAGTGTAGATGGAATGTATATGTAATGTGCTAACCTCAAAGCACGTATGAACCTCAAAGAGTCACAGATGCATTCACATGATGATATCCCAAAAGAAACAGTTTGTAATCAAACAGTTTGTAATCATTTCCACAATCATTACATACTTCATACACATGAAGACATGAGTAACCATTCACGCACAAGGCCAAGCAACAAAGTCATTTTGTAATCATCAAAATCACATACACAACATAACTCGACATGCATGGCCTTCCGGGGTCTTAGCCGAGCGGTATGACCTAGACCTTTCGTCGAAGTCGGAGAAACATGAACTCCTTCCGTCGGTGCGATCCTGGCATCGATGAACCACTTAACTCGGCACCCATGGCCTTCCGGGGTCTTAGCCGAGGGGTACGACCTAGACCTTCCGTCTAAGTCGGAGAAACCTGAACTCCTTGCATCGGTGCGATCCAAGCTTCGATGAACCACTTAAGTCGGTGCCCATGGCCTTCCGGGGTGTTAATCGAGGGGCACGACCTAGACCTTCTGTCTAAGTGGGAGAAACCCAAACTCCTTGCGTCGGTGCAATCCCAGCATCGATGAACCACTTAACTCGGCACCCATGGCCTTTCGGGGTCTTAGCCAAGGGGTACGACCCAGACCTTTCATCCAAGTCAGAGAAACCTGAACTCCTTGCATCGGTGCGATCCCAGCATTGATGAACCACTTAACTCGACATCCATGGCCTTCCGAGGTCTTAGCTGAGGGGTTCAACCTAGACCTTTCATCGAAGTAAGACAAACCCGAACTCCTTGCATTGGTGCAATCCAAACTTCGATGAACCACTTAACTCGACACCCATGGCCTTCTGGGGTCTTAGCCAAGGGGTATGACGTAGGCCTTTCGTCTAAGTCAGAGAAACCCGAACTCCTTGCGTTGGTGCGATCCCAGTACCGATGAACCACTTAACTCGGCACCGATGACCTTCCAAGGTCTTAGCTGAGGGGGATGACCTAGACCTTTCGTCTAAGTCAGAGAAACTTGAACGCCTTGCGTCGGTGCAATCCCAATACCGATGAACCACTTAACTCAGCACCCATGGCCTTCTGGGGTCTTAGTCGAGGGGTACGACCTAGACCTTTCGTCTAAGTCGGAGAAACCCGAACTCCTTGCGTTGGTGCGAGGCCAACATCGATGAACCACTTAACTCGGCACTCATGGCCTTCTGGGGTCTTAGCCGAGGGGTACTACCTAGACCTTCCATCTAAGTTGGAAAAACCCAAACTCCTTACGTCAGTGCAATCCCAGCACCCATGAACCACTTAACTCGGTACCCATGGCCTTCCGGGGTCTTAACCGAGGGGTATGACCTAGATCTTTCATCTAAGTCGGAGAAACCCGAACTCCTTGCGTTGGTGCAATCCCAGCACTTATGAACCATTTAACCTGGCACCCATGACTTCCCGTCACAGCCGAGGATAATGGCCTAGACCTTTCGTCTAAGCCAGATAAACCTAATTCCTTTGTGTTGACTTAAACCCAATGTCAACAATACTACTATACCTTTATAACTTGGTCCCACCGTGACCCAAAAAAAAAGAGGAGAAGGAAACGATTCCTTAAAGTTTTTAGTTCGGCACCCATGGCCTTCCGGGGTCTTAGCCGTGGGGTACGACCTAGACCTTCCGTCTGAGTCAGAGAAACCTAAATTCCTTGCGTTAGTGCAATCCCATCATCGATGAACCACTTAATTCTGTACCCTTGGCCTTTCGGGGTCTTAGCCGAGGGGTCTGACCTAGACCTTCCGTCTAAGTTGGAGAAACCCGAACTCCTTGCGTCGGTACAATCCCAGCATCGATGAACCATTTAACTTGGTGTATGTGGCCTCTCGAGGTCTTAGCCGAGAATCCTGGCCGAGACCTTTCGTCTAAGCCAGATAAACCGAATTCTTTGCATCGGCAGAAACCTAATGTTGGCGATACCACTCGGGTTGGCAGTTGTCTCTCGGACAGGACCAATCCATCCATCCCACCACGACGATCAATACAACCCAATGGCTTCGACCTTCTGTCTAAGACCTGATAAACCTAATTCTTTACGTTGGTATAGACCCAATATCGACGATATCATCCTGATTGGTGACTGACTCTCGGTCAGGGCCACTCAATATCGTTTGCGGCCAAGATCATTCGCATTAAGCTGAAGATATTTCGCCCCGATGTCGATCGCATGCCAAGCAAGAACCTTCACCTGCAGGCCCCGCTCCCTCGTCCCTCGTTCGTGACACCCGCGGGTGGGGGGCATTTGTTAGCATTAATAAAAGAAGAAGAAGAAGTCGAATCAATGTCCCTTCACGCGGACACCAATTCTTTAAATGGCGCCTACGTGAAGTGACGCCAATTCCTGGTATTATTGGATTTTTTGAAGATTATTGGATTTTTAATCTGATGAATTGGCGCCCCTTCAAGCAAACGCCATATTGAATTAGTGTTAGGGGCCTGGACGTGAATTTTGCTTCTTCAAGAATTAGCGGCGATCCACCTGGACGCCAATTCCGCGATCGAAGAATTCACGACCTTACCTCTGGACGTGAACTTCGCATGTTCGGTATTGTAGCTCGTAGCCCTGCGAGCATTAAAATCAACATGGCCTCCGCGCCGCAGATGATGTGGCCATGGCGCCGGATGCGGCCGGCCCATCCCTATAGGAAGGGGTTCCCCCTCTCTTCCGTCGACAACGAAGCAGCAGCACCGGCCACGGTACCGGCAATGGTGACAGCAGCGGCAACATCGACGTCAGCAGCAGCAGGAGCAGCAACAACAGCGGCAACAACGACATCAGTAGTAGCGAAGCAACAACAACGTAGCAACAGCAGGAGCAACAGTAGCAGGAGTGGAAGCAGTAGTGAAACAAAAAAGAAAGAAAAATAAAGATACAAGAGGTTTTTCCCTGAACAGCGGCCCCGGCCTTCTATTAAAGGCCCCCTCTGCGGAGCCAGAAATCCTCTTGGCCTTCTTTGGATCTTCTGGAAGCTGAAGACCTTCGAAAGTGCTGTAGAAAGGAGAGAAAAAGGAGAAGAAAGCCCGAAGAGAAAGGAGCATAGTGAGAGAGTGAGCGAGGGAGTGTGGGAGCTTCCGTGGAAGAGGGTGGGTTCTGTAGCTCCTCGTCTTCCCCCTATTTCTCTGATGTACCCCTGTTCTTTTGATAGGAAATGAAGAAACCCCCCCGTTGGGGAGATACTCCTTTTGTGTATTGTGGTCACATGATGTTCATCTTTTATTGATGATTATGTTTTCTTCTCCTCCCCTCCTCACTCTCCTACCTGTGATGTTCTTCGCTTGCTGGCCCTCACCGGTGATCAAGTTTTAACAAGAAGCCCCCCCTTTATGCTTGATGCTATGGACTTGTTTTATCCCTTCCCGTTCTCTATGATAGACATGGTGATTTCATCTCTGATCTCAAAAAAAATGAAAATGATATCTATATAACAACGCAACCGTTAGCTCGGCGGCAACAGGCCCGGGGTTTATCCAAGCCTATGGATATGACTCTAAGGTTGCCAACCATCGGGAGTCTCTCTTTTAACTTCACCTTCATTTTATAACGATCATGTTTTCTTCTCAAAACCTTGCTTTGGGATTTGGACTGATTTCATGGCCATGATGCCAAAGGGATGAAAAATAAGAGATCTAATCCCAAATCGATCATTTTTCTTCGTGAACTTCGGGTTTCGGAGTTTTGATCACTCTCGAATCTCTGGGGACTCGCTTCTTCATAGCGTGGTCCCCAGATGATCCCTTGAAAAGAGTGAGTATTGATGGCCGTATAATGTGGCGATAATCTAAAACCACATCTCAAGATCAGGATTGTGGCGTCCCTCAGGTCACAGGAGCCCCTCGTAGGCTAGTCTTTGGGGTGTCCATGCCCGATTTGGATTATAGGATGTTGCCGCTTCCGTGCTCATCCTTGGGTGTTGCCGCTTCCGTGCGCACCTTATTATGTTGGGGCCGTCTCGGAGTTTTCTCTATGGGCGAGTACCTATTTTGTCACGTCCCGAGCGCGGAAGATTACCTGTGGCGTGACAGTCCTTTATATATAACCAAAACGAGCTAGCTATTTGATGAAATTCTTCCTTTGACAATTAATAGAGTGTGCAATAACAATCCAAATGGCAAATTTTATACATTTCCCGAGTCCAACTACTAGGCTTCAAGCCCTTAATACAGTTCTAATCAATTGGACTAATATAACTGACATAGTGAACTAATACAACTGACATCTGACATAACTGGATACAACTGACATGAGTGGGATTACAATAACACGATTAACATGACAATATGATAACTCAATGCTAACACTCATCACTCAGTCTCATTCCCTTCCGAGTGTTGGTTGTCATCCAAATCACCTGAAAATGTTAGAAGCAACTAGATGAGCGGATCGCTCAGTAGGATTTACATCTCAAGATTTAACATACTTTAAGTGGTTTACAAGTTCAATTAATGTAGGTAAATCTATGCATGTAGACAAGTAGATATCAAGGATTATAAAATCAACAAGAACAGTATAGGAATAACAAGTGAGAGTATATAGATTCTAACTTCAATACAACAATAGCAAGAGATATCAAGCAAGTGATAACTGGAATTAACAACAATTTTTCCAAGAAGGTAAGAACTCAGGTCAAGCAAGCAATAGTAAGCAACGTAACTTAAAGCATGTATAACTGGAATTGGCTATTTATCAATTTCATGCAAGCAATTACTTTTACCCTTCTGCGGGCCTCAAGTCAATCATTCAAGTAATATCACATGAATGAGTGGAATGCCTAAAGTCTAGCAAGCAAGTACTCCGGTGCAATGCCAAACACCGTGGTCAATAAACTCCCATGGGCACAAGTACCTTCGGGTGCTCCTCCCAGGACCAGACCGGGCCCTATATGCACATCATTGGTCATGTTTATCGACATCCACTCTCATTTATAGCCAATATGGAATTTCAAGGGTTGACCAGGTAGGATATATATAAGGTGGATTATAGAATGGAATCTAAGGCGTATCGTTATGTAGGGACAAACTAGGAGTAAAAACTAGCAACATTTGATATACGGAAAAACTGGCTGAGATCGGTGCCTTGTAGGCTACCTGACATGTTCAGAAATGACACCCTTACAACGGGATGCCCTTCATGTGAACTATACATGGTTTAGAAAACCCTGTCAGAGGTTAAATGGCACCTCTCAGGCTGCCACTTATCAGTGAATGGCGTCTTATCTCAAGGGCGCGTCATTCAGGGGTTTAGGGTCTCGGAAGAACCAAAACTCTAGACCTATTTAGAAGGCACCTTGGTCACTGCCGCCTTTCAATAATAGGCGCCTGGGTACAGGGCACCTTATACTGGGACTGTCAGACGCTGGGTCAGCTCCTGGAATTGGCGCCCAGGGGGCTACCACCCTCTATAAGAGGGGGAGATACTGCTATATTTTCGCTGAAAAATATGAAAACCGATGATATGAAAGAACGACGACAAGTGGACAAACAACTTAAAAAAAAAGAAAAGTAGAAAACCTCTATGAATCAATATATAGTAAGCATGAAAAAATAAAAAAAATAAAAATGTAATAATAACATGAAGATTGATGCATTGAGAGGCTTGGTATAAACAACCGTCGGAAAAGATGAAGTTGAAAGTTTTTTTGAGTTCTTCGTGAAAACAACCTTGTACTGCATGAACTCATAATTTAAAAAAAAAACTTATGCACAAGCATTCGCACCTTCATACGTGCCTGTGGAACGCGGGATTTTTTTTAATTTTATTTATTTATATTTATGGGAATTCCCTTATTTGTATTTATTGATTATTAGGCGTGCCAGTCACCATGGTGACAATTTTTATTGTGCGCTCGATCTGACTTGGTCAGTCGATTGTGAAGTCCGAGTCGTGACCAAAAGTCCGTCATACCATAAAGGCTATGACGTTAATTACGCCCTTCCTAAGAAGGACAACCCTTGATTAAACGCCAAAATAGGAGGCCGCTCGGGGCGGTAATAAAAGAAAAATAACAGTGCGTGATATTGAAGATATTGTTATTCTAAGAATGTAATTAAGTAGGTAACAGGCTTATTAAATCGACATAACCCCCTCTTATAGGGGGGCATGCCAGATAAGAAATAGGACACCGTCCACGCAGCGGCGGGGCGGAGCCTGAACAATCATCGGGGACAGGTCCCCTATCAGATTTCTCTTCCGGCCAAGGGCCTCGCGGAACTAGTATTCCCCAAAAGATTGTGCCGAATGGGAGGTGTATGACGTGCACTTCCCGGGGCTCATCGGGGTTAGAACGTCGGATCGGCATTTCGGCAGCATCTCCCCATAATCTGGATTATGCCCAGGGGAGAATAGACTATCACCCACGGAGTGCCGGGATGAAAGCCGAAAGAAAGAGAGGTCGAACCTCCCGGATCACGTAGCTGCCGTGGGACAACATTTTACTCTTCCCTACGGAAGCCGGCGAGACTCACGCAGTGGCGGAGCCCTCCGAGCTAAAGGGATTACTCATAACCCGACACGGGACGGTGGAACATAAGGGAGTTTGACTCCCTTTAATTTTATCCTCGGAGGGGGGGTTCTGGTGACTCGTGGACATCCCTGAGTGAGTTTGACAGGGGAATCGGAGGCTCATTAGGCAGCAGAGCAAGTTTTCGGCGCACCTCAAACATATGTATAAGTTCTTGGCGCCGAGACAAGGAAGCCAAGGAGGGGTTCCCGGCGCCAAGGGGAAGATGCCATGGGATAGGTTCCCGGTGCGCAGGGGAGAAGGCAAGGGGGTTCCCGGTGCGGGCTTCCCGGCGCGATGAAGAGCAAGCCAGGGAGGCTCTCGGCGCGAGCTTCCCGGCACGAGGAAGAGACGGCCAGGGAGGCTCCCGGCGCGGGCTTCCCGGCGTGAGGAAGAGAAGGCCAGGGAGGCTCCCGGAGTGGGCTTCCCGGCGCGAGGAGAAATAGTGAGGCGGGGGGGGGCTTTTCGGCGCGGCCAAAACAATAGGGTTCTTGGCGCAGGAAAGCTCACGCCGAGGGCTATTCATTGGTTCTACTGTTCGTGGAGCCGAGATAGATGAGGGCGCCGAGATGTATTTCACGATTTTACGACACCCTGTCTTGGGGTTTATGGATGATTGAGGGGGTTTTCCTGGTGATTAAGGCCAAGATTGACGGGCCCTGAGGAGTCAAAAATGGATGTATTTATTGGGTATCGACCAGCTTTGGCATGGGTTTCGAAGGAAGTCCAAGGACAGAGGGAAATGGGAAAGAAGAACCGAACATAAGGAGCCTCTGTCACCATTACTTGTGCAGAATTCCAGGAGGATGGCTTGATGTTATCATTCGTCATCCTGGGAACCAAGAGATATCTGTCTCTGGTCCAGAAACGACTCTGATGATGTCGATAAGCAAACCGGGCATCAGAAACTCCGGAATCTCACAGATGTGAATCATCATGTGGCTTGGCTTTGTTCCGAAGGCCAAGGGATAGCCTGTCCCTGGCTCTGGAACAAGCGCACGAAAGCATCTTCGAGGAAGAAAACGCAGACGAATAATCAGACTGGGGAGGGGAATAGGGGGCAAACCTCCACAGAGACAATAGCAGTCGACAATCGAGGCCTGTTCCATTCGTTTATTCATTAGGACATGACTGTTACATCCATGCATCAGAGGGACGGAGTACATAGAAGAAAATTGCAAACAAAGACTAAGTCCTGTTCTAGCGGCATGAAAACCGATTACGATGTCGCAGAATACATCAGAAGAAGAAGAAGTAGCATCAATCGAAATTACAAGAAGATGAAATACAGAAATGGGGGGGGGGGGGAGGGCGGAGCATTGAATCCTCTCCCTCCCCGGTGCCTACCTTCAATCAGCTTCGAATCTTTCTCTCTACTTTCTCCTTTGGTCTCTTCTCTCTTTTCTCAGCGGGGGGGGGGAGCTCTCTCCCACTCGGTTAGTCTCTTGGTGGTCTCTTCTCTTCTACTATCGTCTTCCCCTTTTTCATGTTCGAGTGAGTGAGTTTATATATACCTCACCCTTTTCTTGCATCTCGGCATGTCGAAGTCGGCGTGCCTCCTCTGTTCGCAGAAGCTCCCGGCGCGCCGAGTGGCCTCCTGTTGAGGTTTCCGGCGCCGCTCCCGGAAGCCCATCTGGCCGGCCCATTTAGGGCTTTTAGGCCTCACACGTGCCTTGGCTTCTCTTAATTCTTTCAACTGATATTCATCGTAACTGGAGAAGGTCCAGTATTAGTGACGTAACTTTGTTGAGATCATCTTGAGATTTCATCAGTCAGCAGACTGGGATTTCATCAGTGCTGTCGTTTGAATGACGATAACACCGGGCATCAGCTTTAGTCCGAGGAGGCTTTAGCCGGGTAATAGTTTCAGTGGTAATTCTTCCGTGGCTCCGACCTTGCCGGAATCTTCACAATCTTCATTTGCTGGTTTTGGCTTTATCTTTATCTTTGCTCACATCTCATCTGTCAACAAATCAATATCTGACTTGATATGACGTGTCATCTGCAGACCTTCAGACAAGGCCGTAGTGTAGCTCTTGTTAAAGTGTGCTAGGGGGTTTCATCAGTCAGGTGACTGCTAATTCATCAGCGCCGCCGTCTGACTGGCAATGGCACCGGACCTCAGCTTGGCCGAGAAAAGGCTTCAGCCGGGTAGACGGTTGATGAGCTTCGTCATTGATCTTTAACTGTTGGTCTGATCTTCTTTTTAATTCTGTTTCCACCCTTGCTCATTTTCAAGGTGTCAACAAATGCCCCCCAGCTGCAGGCGGCGTAAGCGCAGAATAAGTGGCACGGGGTCTGCAGGTGCCTTTCATCATTCAAGGGTATCTTCCTCAATTTCTCTTTGACATTTTCCTTCAGCCTGATCATGTTGCTGTAGCAATATTATGCACATGTATCTTTCATTTTCATGTTTTTCATCTTCATATCTTCTGATATTATTGTCAGCACTTTGGAGCCTTCTTGGCCCTGCCTTGGGCTTCTCGACGCGAGGTAGGACCCTTCTCAGCGCGTATACTTCTCGGCGCGGCGGTCTCGGCGCGAGCGTCTCGGTGGGCTTCTCTTTATCTGATGTTCTATTTATTTTCTTTCATTCATTGCTGAAGATCATCCTACTTTGTCCTCAGGACCCTGTCATTACCAGCTCAGACGTGGCCGCACTTTCTATGGACGTCTCATCTGCAGATTTGGTCATCATCCCCGCTTTACCTTCAACTTGCATGGGAATTTCTGAGGTTATTCGCCCCGTGCCAGTAAGACTACAATCTTCAACTGACTTAACATCACTGGACTTGACATCATCAGGAGAGATTTCCATCCCTGTCAGGGCCTCAGAGTTCAGAGCCGAAGTAGACCCAGCCAGAAGCTCCGCCTTTATACCGGCCGCCGTAATGTCGATTGCGCCCGAATCAGCAGTCCCTGCCACAGTGGCTATAGAGACTGGATCTCTGCCTCTACAGACTAGGGACCTTTCGCCCCCATTATCAGAAAGAGTAGCTGCAGATGAAGCCCTTATTCAGGAGACTCATGAAGAGATAGCTCCATCATTCGTTGGTCCTCCCTCCGCGGATGTTCAAGCCATAGCACCCGAGACAGCGGTGGAGGAGGAATCTTCAGCTCAGCCAGAGAGCACAGAGAGGGACCGGCCAATTCTTCCAGCGGATTTGCCGTCTTCGTCCTCTCAGCCGGATGTTACACTGTGGGCAGACATTGATGGCGAGGTGACTTTCGAAGTAGCTCCAGCCCCTTCTCCTGGCTTCGCTTCATCCGAGAGTTTCATCTGGCAAAATCTGGACATGCTGCGCCAGCTGGTGGAGTCCCAGCCCGGACTGACTTATCTGCGGCTGAAGGAGATAGCCGAGCGTTTCACCGCTGGTCTGCAGGTGATGGGCTGTCCCATGGAAATATGGGCCCAGCGGGTTTCATTATTGTTAAAGTTTATACATCGCCGGGACTTCTTGGCGCATGTTATGTCTGACAGACTGACAGCTTTGAAGTTGCAAAGGAAGGAGTGCAAATCTGAGCTGGAGAAGATGGACTCTGTTCTTCAGGAGCGCCAATGCCAACTGCAGTCTCTGGTGCAGCGGGAGCAGTTCGTGCGCAGCCGAATAACCATCCTGGAGGCTGAACTGTTTGACCTCCGGGCTGAACTACCGCAGATAACAACTTCTCGACCGCAGCTTGCGGAGAAAGTAGCTCTGTTGGAGGGGCAGATGGCATCCTTTCGTGACGAGTCTGCTCGGCTACATGAGGAGGAGGCTCGACTTCATGAACTGGGGGCTGCCCCGCATGTAGGGCTTCTGGCCTTTGAAGACATATTCCAGCGCCCGTGAATATCTGTTTCCCCCTTTTTGTAATACAATTCCCCCCTCAGGGGCCCTTCTTGTATTCCCTTTTTTATTCAATGGAAATGAATCTTTATACCAGTCTCATATTGGGTTTATATCGATGCAAAGAAAGTGTTATAAATTCCATCAGATTAGACGAAAGGTCTACACTGGCAGGGTTTCATCATTGATCGGGCGAGGTGCCGGTCGATCAACAGTTGGTTTCATCATCGATATTAGGTTTATATCGATGCAAAGAAAGTGTTATAAGTTTCATCAGAATAGACGAAAGGTCTACACTGGCAGGGTTTCATCATTGATCGGGCGAGGTGACGGTCGATCAACAGTTGGTTTCATCATCGATACTGGGTTTATATCGATGCAAAAAAAAGTGTTATAAGTTTCATCAGAATAGACGAAAGGTCTACACTGATAGGGTTTCATCATTGATCGGGCGAGGTGCCGGTCGATCAACAATTGGTTTCATCATCGATATTGGGTTTATATCGATGCAAAGAAAGTGTTATAAGTTTCATCAGAATAGACGAAAGGTCTACACTGGCAGGGTTTCATCATTTATCGGGCGAGGTGCCGATCGATCAACAGTTGGTTTCATCATCGATATTGGGTTTATATCGATGCAAAGAAAGTGTTATAAGTTTCATCAGAATAGACGAAAGGTCTACACTGGCAGGGTTTCATCATTGATCGGGCGAGGTGCCGGTCGATCAACAGTTGGTTTCATCATCGATATTGGGTTTATATCGATGCAAAGAAAGTGTTATAAGTTTCATAAGAATAGACGAAAGGCCTACACTGGCAGGGTTTCATCGTTGATCGGGCGAGGTGCCGGTCGACCAACAGTTGGTTTCATCATCGATATTGGGTTCATATCGATGCAAAGAAAGTGTTATAAGTTTCATCAGAATAGACGAAAGGTCTACACTGGCAGGTGTAGACACGCCATTCTTGACGCCTCCTGCGAAAGTCTCATATTACTATACGACGCCCCGCAACGGCTTACGCATTTTGAATTACTCGAGTGCTCCCTTTTCTTGGGTCTTCCTCTGCCTTGTTCGGCATTCGGAATCATCCCGTCACGGCATTCGGGCAGCGTCAACACCAGTCAGACGCATCAGGAGGTTCCGGAACCAAGAAGGATGTCTGCCGGGCGGCCGCTGACTAGGACCCGGGTGGGTCTTAATGGGGGCGTCCAGGCCCCTGGACGCCCCCATCTTTTTAATTTATTTTATTCTTTTCTCAGGGCCCAAAACCAAATAAAAAAATATAAAAAATATATATTTTAATGGAGGCGTCCAGGCCCCTGGACGCCTCCATAAAAATAAAAAAAATAAAAAATGTTTGAAAAATGCCAGTTGGCATAAAATAGAAACAAAAAAAATAAAAATATATATTAATGGAGGCGTCCAGGTCTCTGGACGCCTCCATAAAAAACAAATATAAAAAATTAAAATGCCAGCCCTAGCATAAAAAGACAAAATATAAATAAAATAATATATTTATGGAGGCGTCCGGGCCCCTGGACGCCTCCATCAACTCTCTCACGGGCGCCGGCCACCGAACGACGGTTTGTCGTGTGTGAAAAAAATCCAAAGTATAGAGACGTCCAGCCAACTGGACGCGCCCATTTCTGAATCACGAGGCGCCGCTCACAAAACCACGCGTTGTGCCAAACCGCGTGCGGCCGTCGTCGATTTTCGGTGGACCTGTTAGAGGCGTCCGGGACCCTGGACGCCCCCACAAAAGTATTCCAAAAAAATATATAAAAATAGAATAAAATATTAATTCGGCCCTGATGGAGGTGTCCAGGGTCCTGGACGCCTCCACCCTCCGGAGCTCTATAAATAGAGGCCCATCCCCTCAGTTTTAGAGGAGCTTAGAAGTGATCCGATAGGCTGCCGGAGCCCAGAGGCTACGGAGTCATTTTCTAACCCGTGGGTTCTTTTGTAGGTGGAGGTTCTGCCGGCTTCTCGGGTGCTCACGCTCGCGAGAGGAAGGTCGTCTTCATCCACCGCGCTTCCACGTCGTCCCCACGCTGCCGAAGCTCCGCCGGATTTCACCATCGGCGCATCCAATAAGCCAATTCTTTCCTTTTATTCGTAGTTCTTTTGCATTCATCATCTTGCATCCCCTATCCCCCTTTATAAGGGCGGCTTTTCTTATACACTTCTTACATCCATCATCTCATTTTCCTCCTACTCGAGTCCGAGAGGGGTTTAAAAGATAACACCAACCAGGTGTGTGTCTTGCCATCATTTCGTTGTTTTTTTTTATCGCAAGGATTTGAATACTACACCTCCGTCTTTCTAATCCATTTGTCATTTGTTTATCGTTGTTTTGCAAGGGTAGTCGAGGAAAGCCCTCTCCGTCGGCCGGCCGGAGGGAGAGGAAGAAGCAACCCGCCATCTCCCGCTCTTGAGGTAGGCGCGATCACCTTCTTATTTTGGGGTCTTTCGGCCCCTGGCGATCACATCTTATTTTCGTGGCCGCGGCGAGTCACTTCCCCAATGGCCGTTTAAATTTCCGTTCTTATATTCTCTTTATACTCTGTTGTATTCTGCTCATATTCTCGAGGCCGCGACGAGTCACTTCCCCAATGGCCGTTTAAATTCCCGTTCTTATATGTTATATTCTTATCTATTCGTGTTCTCGAGGCCGCGGCGAGTCACTTCCCCAATGGCCGTTTAAATTCACGTTCTTATACGTTATATTCTTATCTGTTTGTGTTCTCGAGGCCGCGGCGAGTCACTTCCTGTTCGAACACATTTTATTCTATCTGGTTTATTTGTTTATTTATTTTATTTATTTTATGGATTTATTGGCCTGCCAGTCACCATGGTGACGATTCTTATTGTGCGCTCGATCTGACTTGGTCAGTCGATTGTGAGTGATCGTGTCTGGACTAGAAGTCCGTCATACCCTGAACGCTATGACGTTAATTACGTCCTCCCTAAGGAAGACAACCCTTGATTAAACGCTAGAGGTAGGAGGAAGACAGCGGTAAAGCCGTATGCTCAAAGGAGACAAAGTTCATCTGCTTGCAAGACGTTAAACGTATTTGAACAGAGCAAGGGTTTATTAATTACGGGAGAAACCCGACGGCATATTTCCACCATCTTGGATGATGCCAAGTGGGGAATAGGAAACCACCCATGCAGCGGCAGGGTAGGCTCCGCAAAAGATCGGGTATATAGACATAACCCGGAATCCGGATGGGGACCGGCCTGATGTAACACACCCGGTACGAGTGCGATGTCTTATTAATATCCCCCTTCGGAGGGCCATCGGAGATCACGCAAGGGCATAACTCCGTGGGCCAGCAGGGTTAGAAGAGAGTACCACACTCGATTGGTGAGGTTATGTAAATTTCGGCAGCATGTTCCCTCAACCTGGATTATGCCAAGGAAGGATAGGTCATCATCCACGGAGAGCCGGGACAACGACCGAACAAAGATGGGCACCAGGCCCAGGGACATCTCTTGCCTTCATATTATTGATCAATATTCCCTTGGAACCCATCATAACACATGTAATGACATGGTTCTTTGGGTTCATAAGGCAGCGGTGAAATCCAGATTCGGGACGAGAGCTGTAGGGGAGGTCTTCCCCATTGTTGTATCTCATCAAGACACAAGTGATGGTCTGTGAGTATCCCCTTAAATAGATGTAGGGGCGATTAAGAAGTTTGAAGAAGAACGGTGCAGAGATGGGCCTCGGAGTGGGTTTCATCTGATTGAAGGAGGGATCTCGGCGTGATCTTGATTGGAAAGAAGGAGCTTTCGGCCTGGACATTTAATGGACAAAAGGAGGCTCTCGGCCTGGTCCTTGGGTTGGCCAAAGGGGGTTCTCGGCCAGGGCATTTAGTGGACAGAGGGGCTTCTCGGCACGGTTCTTGGGCTGGCCAAGGGGGGTCTCGGCCTGAGCAATTGGTTGGCCAAGGGGGGGTCTCGGCCTGGGGTCTTCTCGGCGGGCTCCTGGGCGCGCCGGAAAGGGGGGCGCCGAGAGGGGCAGTATTAGGTTTGGCAAAAAAAAAAAGGGGGGGTGAATGGCTAGGAGGAGGGGCTTCTCAGCAGAGGGCTTCTCGGCACGGTCCTGGCCGCGCCGGGAATCTACACACCGGGAGCCTTGCACATATAGCCTCACGTGGAAAGCGTTGTAACAGACTGGTTGTTGTTTAGCCAAAAGAAGGGGAAGGCCTCTCGGCCTTATGGTTCTCGGCGGGGAAACTTGCACGCCGAGAAGGTGAAATGCAGAAGGATTTCAGGGTTTCAGAGCTCAAAGACGATGCTCTGTTTCTGGGATTTCTGGGTTTTATGGCTCAGATCGAGGCCGAATCGGGGGAGTATGAGGAGATTTCACGAACACCTCTGCTGGAAGGATGCCAAGGGATCTGAGAGGCCAGATCATCAGGAGGAGGAGAGACCATCATCGGGGCTGAGTAGCCTTTATCTGTATACTGCCAGACGTCTGGGGGAGTCAAGAGATGGCTGTCTCTGATCCCCCGGACTAGCATGGTATCATCTGGGAAGCAGATCTGCAACGAGAGAACCCTTGATGCTGAGACCTCAGACCCTAATCATTCAACGATTGGAATGGGGATCCAGGGTAGCATTCGGCCTTTATCTGTATACTGCCAGACGTCTGGGGGAGTCAAGAGATGGCTGTCTCTGATCCCCCGGACTAGCATGGTATCATCTGGGAAGCAGATCTGTAATGAGAGAACCCTTGATGCTGAGACCTCAGACCCTAATCATTCAACGATTGGAATGAGGATCCAGGGTAGCATTCGTCTACGGGTTCAAATGCATCATTTATAGCCGGCGGGCCAGGGAACCAAGAGATTGATGTCTCTGGTTCCCGGACAGCACAAGGGGCTTGAGGAACAGACTCAAATACATACGGAGGGCATGCTATTGAAGCGGGAAGAAAGAAGAGAATAGAACCCAGCAACCCATTGAACAAGGGTGGGGGTTCTACCTTCATCCCCGTTCGAAGAACAGACCTGACTCCGAAGCCTGAGTCATTTCGCCCATGGGGCATTCATACAAACAGTATGCATACATATGGAGACAAAAGAAGATAGTATTGCCCAAAATCCATCACGGCCATTGCATTTACTTCATCTCACCATCATTTACATCGAGAAACATAGAGGGGAGGAACAGGGAAAGAATCGTATGAATAATCTAAACATCAAGACTTTGACTATTACATACGGAGAATCAGTAAAAAGAAGAAAAAGAAACATCGAACATGGAGGGGGGAGGGTGGAGCATTGACTCCTCTCCCTCCCCCTATCAGCCCACCTGGAGCCCTTCTTCTTTCCTTTCTTCTGTTTCTTCTTTCGACGGAGACTCTCTCCCTCTCTTTTCCTTTCTCTTTCTCTTTCTGGCTATCTGTTCGCTCTTTTCTTCTTCGTCTCTTTCTTCTTTTCTTTTCTGTCTATCCTCTTTCTTGCTATCTCCTTTCTTCTCTCTTCGAAGGGAGGGGGTTTTATAACCCTTTTCCCTTTTCCTTCTCGGCAGGCATCTTCACGGCGCGCTTGAGGCAGGCTTCCCGGCGCGCTCAAATTCGATCTCTCGGCGCCAGTATCTGGGCTTCGACATGGGCTTTCGGCGCCACCTTCATATAGGCCCACTTGGGGTTTCTTTAAATGTATCATCATCCCAAAGGGTCTATCATCTATGAAATATCTTGTATTGAAATCGCGATTGCAATCTCCATCAGTCCGCAGACAGGGTTTTATCAGTCCGTAGACATGGGTTTCATAAGTCCGCAGACAGGGTTTTTATCAGTCCGTAGACAGGGATTTCATCAGTCCGTAGACAGGGGTTTCATCAGTCCGCAGACAGGGTTTTATCAGTCCGTAGATAGGATTTTATCAGTCCGTAGATAGGGATTTCATCAGTCCGTAGACAGGGTTTTATCAGTCCGTAGACAGGGGTTTTATCAGTCTGTAGACAGGGTTTTATCAGTCCGTAGACAGGGATTTCATCAGGATTGTCATCTGAACGGTGACAAAGCCGGGTATCATCTTATCAATATCGTCACTCTAATGGTGACGAGCTCGGACATCAGCTTTAGTCTGGGAAGACCTCAGTCGGGTGTATAATCTGTGTAGACGATTCTTCTTCTGCTCTATCTTTTCAGGGGCCTTTACCATCTTCATCTGCCAGTGCCGGCTTCATCTTTATCTCATATTACTTCCGTCAGTAAGCCGACATCTGACTTACCCTGACATATCATCTGTGACTTCTTGGACGAAGCAGTAGTACAGCTGGAAGGTCTCATTAGTCGAGTGACTGCTGCTCTATCAGTGCTGCCGTCTGAGTGACATTGGCACCGGGCATCGGCTTTGGCCGACAAGGGCTTTAGCCGGGTGAAAGGTTGATAAGCTTCATCATTAGTCTTTCACTGTTGGTCAGATCTTCTTTTCAATTATGCTTCCACCCTTGTTCATTTTCCGGGTGTCAACAAATGCCCCCCACCTGCAGGCAGCGTAAGCGCAGAATAAGCGTCACGGGGGTTGCAGGTGTCTTTTACTATTCGAGGGTATCTTCCTCAATTTGTCTTCAATTCAGTTCTCAGACCTGATCATCTCACTGTAACAGTATTCTGCACATCGATGTTTCTTCTCTTCATATTTTCTGTCATTATTTTCAGCATTTGAGGCTTTTCGGCCTGCAGGACCTCCCGGCGCGAAGCTTCTCGGCGCAGGGGCCTCTCGGCGTAGCCTGGTTGGCCAGGCTCTCGCCCTGGACCTTCTCGGCGCGCCCTGGCGCAGGGGATCTCTGCCTGGGGGCTTCTCGGCGCGGGGGCCTTCTCGGCGCGCCCTGCCACAGAGGGGCCTCGGCCTGGGGCCTTCTCGGCCTGGGAGTCTTCTCGGCGCGCCTTTTGGCCGCCGGGGGCTCTCGGCCTAGAGGCTCTCGGCGCGCGTTTCACCGCGCCGAGAACCTGGTCGCTTGGGCCCCTATTTAGGGCGCCGACGGCCTATTTTTTCTTCATTCTTCACCGTTCTTTCTCTTTCTTCAGTTTTTTCCATTTCCTCTCTTCGGCGCGAGCCGTCTTCGTCCTCTCGGCCGTGGCCGCGAGTCCTTCCGTCCTGGGTGACGTCTTTTGGGGATTCAATCCCTTTGCTTCCGGGATCACCCCCTCTTGGTTGGTGACTCCCTATTCTTTTTGGGCAGATCCCGAATAAGGGGATATGCTGCCGAAATTTTTATAGAATCTCATGTTGCAATCCTTATAAGACTGACTTTTAATCCACATTTCTTCTTTTGTTTACAGATATAGCAATGGCTTCTGGCTCTGCTGCTGCATCTTCTGGAGCTGCTGGAGCTAGTTCATCGGCCCAGCCAGACATATCTCGGGCCACAGTAAATTGGTTGAACGTGCACAGCTTGGATTATGGATATGATAGAATAGCTTCAGTTGACGAATCATCTGATTCTGAAACTGACACAGTGTCGACAGCCCGGGTATACTCCACGGCGACCGAGACATGCTTCAGGCGGGATAATAATTACCGGCCAGACTTCCCGAAGGATCGCCACTTGATGCCGTTCATCCGGACCTTCACAGTGGGTGGCTTGCGAGATTATCGGATAGCTCGCGTAGTTGAAGCTGCCATCCTTGCCGAGCGGGATAGCATGAAGGAATCAGTGTATCGCAGCAAGGCTATATATCTTCCCGGGGAGAAGCGGGACTGGGATGCAGTCCTTGGAATATCGGAGCTAGAACCAGAGAAGAAGATGCTTACCCGGGCACCGGAATTTACACCTGCTCGGTGGGACAATGCTGGCGGCCGAGTTAATAGGGAGAAGCCCGGCTATGGTATGTTCTTGGCACCTATAAAGTGGGGATATCGCGAAGAGCCCTTCGTGCTAAATTGCTCGGCCATTCAGTTCAAGTACCATTTGTCGGCTGGCTGGTTCAGAGACTGCAAGATCACTGACTCCCATCTATTCCGAGTAGGGGCAGTAGAATTTACCGAGTTTGTTCTGATGGAATATGCCCCTCTGCTGATCAGAGCGGGAGTATACCATAGTGTTTTTGCTTCCAGATTCTGATATCCCATCTCCAGAGGGTTATGCTGTGGGATGTTTGAAGTGTTCTGTCCTTTGTTCAACACTTTTTATACAGCAGAGGGTGAGACATCCCTAGACCTCTGGAGTTTATCACGGCTTTCCGGTCTGCCTATTGACGGTGAACCGTATGAAGAAGTCTGCTTGGCGGACTCCGAGAAAGACAGCTCTGATGGAGAAGGCAAGTATTCCCTTGGCTTCTCTTACCGGTATCTGATGAAGGTCTATCGCTCCATCTGTCTGGCATATAGTAAAGGATCCTCCAAAGGCTATCATCCCCGAGAGAAAGGTAGCAAATTGAGGGTCCGGATAGGGCAGTGGCTCCAGTACTTCTTCGACGGTCCCCTGAAATATGCAGATTTCCCCTCCATGGGTCCTGTTGCGAGCAAGCAGATAAGAGCTCCCCGCTATAAATCGGCACTGCCATCTTCATTGCGCCATGCGGGCAAAGGTGGTCCCAACCCGGCAGGGGTAGATCCCATCACACACTGTTCAGCTTATTTCATATTCTGGCTGTGTACTTTTGCTCTTCCACAAGGGGACGAGACAGTCATTCGGCCAGAGGCCATATATCCAGCTTGTCAGATGGCCTGGGGGATGAAGCTGTCGCTCTGCCCAGTGGCCCTGTGTTTGATCTATAAATCTTTGGGGGACCTGTACAAGCATCGGACTCCCCGTTCTTTGAGGACCGTGGGTCCTTTTCATTTCTTCAATGCCTGGGTCTGCAGTATATTCCCTGAATTAGCTCCGAGAACCTTGCAGGCGGACACAGTGTCACCCAGGATGGTTGAATTTGCCAGCGCTGAGCCTGGTCCCTTTTATGATCAGCTATTTAAAATAAGGGGCCGGCTGATAAGAGTACCAGTGGACGCCCCTGGCAGCATACATTTCTGGAGCTTGGCTGCAGGTTCAGCTCCTTTGATTGATCCTCAAAGAGAATGCAAGCTGGAGGAGATAGAGACATATATCCACCCTGTCTCAGGGGTCAACACTGCTCGGCCGATCTTGGAACCGGAGCTGGTGAGATGGGCCATGGCAATTCGGCCTAGTGTTTTGGTTTACAGAAAGGGTGGGTTGCTTCTGTTGGAGCCATACTATCCGTTCCGATTTGGGCGGAACTTTGGTTATGACCAGCACATCCCTACTTCAGTTGCTCAATTTCCCCTGGATAGCAGGGCCAAGCACGGGTCCACCATTGTCGGCGACGGCCGGTTGTGGTGGGATTTCTATCATCGTCAGGACGACGCAATTTTCAGGGTGCCCACCGTCTCCAACCGTGTTCCCCGGGTAACATCAGAATATATCAAATGGTGGAACATTCGGACCGGCTTTTTTAGGGATGGTAGGGGTGCTTTCTGGGATGTAGCGGAGCGCTCTTTCCTGAAACAGCAGCCTGGGCCGGTGTTTGAAATCCCCGAGGCCCATTTGAGAAAGCTTTATTCACAGAATCCGAGGGAGGCAGAGAACTATCTGGCCCAGCGTCGAGCTCTGAAGGAAAAGAATTCTGAGCCGCCCGCTCCTGTCTTTGCCGCTATTAATGAAGACAATTTCATGAAGACCCTGAAACATTTGTGCCATATAGGAGATGATCGCTTGGGGGCACAACAGTATCCATTTCCTGTTGAAGAGCCGCTCCCGGCAGTAGCTCATTGGAGGGGTCCAGTTGATAAATTTCATCCGTATAGGACGTTTGTACGCCGGGAAGATAGAACTCAGACGTACTATAAGCAAACGTCCTGGCTGTTCATTCTGCTGAATTTGCATGGATTATCTGCAGAAAGCCCGATAGCTGGCATTTTGAACAAGCCGCTATTTATATCATTTCATTATGTCGATGGCTGGGGCATGGACCATCTTGACTTGTTTCGCTGCCTGGATTTTCATGGCCATAATGACCTGGCAGCTTTGGTGGAGAAATGCCAGATATTCGGCGATGTTTGTTGGCTTATCAAGGAGGCTGCTTCCCGCTCCAAAGAAGTGGCTTATCTGTACTGGCCGCTCTCTGTATTTTATGATGGACCAGCAGGTATAATCTTTTCCTTTCCGACTGCAGTGTTTTCTGTTTAGCATCTGAATTTTACATCTATTGATCCCATCATCTTTCTACCGTTCTTAACAGACCGGCCCGACATAAAGCGGCAGGGGCTCTACAGGAAGATTATTGCGCAGGCCGAGAAGCCCACTTATTTTGAAGTCCCTGTAGCAGCACCGACTACTACTCCCCTGCCTCCTGGAAAGAAGAGGAAGGCTTCTGCAGTCAAGGCTGCGGTTGGGAAGGCCAGGAAGGCCAAAAAGGCCCATGCTCAACAATCGGCTTCGATAGCGATGGACACCGGGACCCCTCTCCCTGACATTCCCTCATTTGATGAGTTCGAAACTCAGAGGGAGGCTGCTCAGGCATCAGTTCAGGGTAACATCAATATTCTGCCATTGCATTCTTCATTCTCTCTTGCTGGATTTCAGAGGAGTGTTTAAATCTGACCACTCCTTTTTGCACAGCTGAAGAGACAGTCATGGCACCTTCTGTGGTGGAGACCAGATTGCCTTCTCCTACGCCGGCTAGTGAGGCGGAGGGTAAGCATGCCTTTTCATCTTTTTATGTTCATTTCAACTATCTTTCATCGTCCCTCTCACGGGCTTTTCTTTATAGTGATGGCCGGGGAGGAGACTGAGATTACAGGAGCGGCTGGCGATATTACTCAGCCGCGGGCGGGTTATAAGACCCAGGTGAAATGGGGCCCCGCTCCCGGAAGGCGCATAGTTACCCGGTCTTCCTCCAAGCAGATGTTAGAATTGACGGCCCCGCCCATGGACAGAGTAGAAATCTCCTCCGGTAGCTCTGCGGCCGCTTCTGAGGTAGGTGGAGAAGAAACAGATTTCAGCGGGAGCGACACGGAGGATGCCTCCAGACCAGAGGCCCCATCCGTGTGTACCGCCATTGTCTTATCATTTACACCCCCCAAGCTGCCGGTGCCATTTTCTAGAGAAGAATTACCGGAAGAGTTCGCCGCTCTGGATACCGAGGCAGATATGACTCCCCCTTTTGTGGTCGCATCAGCGGAGCTTTCTTCTTCCCTGCAACCTTTTGAGGATATTGGCATCACTTTAAAAGTGAGTCTTTTTCCCTTTATGGTTTCATTTTCTCCATCTTTATCTGCTGCTTGACGCTGCATTGATTCATTCATAGGAATCCCCTGTTGCCCTCCCGGCTACGAGTGCAGCTGTTGAAGCCACTTTATCTGGCACCTTGGCTATTGTTCCTGCTTCGGCATCCGTTCTTGAGATAATTCGCCCTGTGCCGGTGAGGGTGCAGTCCTCCACAGACTTAGCATCATTGGACCTACGGAATGCAGGGGAAGGTCCGGCTCTCATCAAGGCTTTGGATTTTAGAGCCGAAATGGACCCAGCCAGGGGTTCTGCTTTTATACCAGCTGCAGTGATGACCATCGCTCCAGAATCAACAGTTCCCACAGTATCAGTCATGGAGAGCGAGCCTTTGCATCTTCAGATCGTGGTCCCCGCAGACTTGACATTGCAGGGGCTGGGCACCGAAATGGAAGAAGGAGAGGTATCTGTTGCAGGACTGGGAGTATCGCCTACAACGGCCACGGAATCTGCTTCCGTATTTTCAGAATCTGAGGAGGAGATGCCTGAAGTTGCATCCGAGAGTATTCCGATGGCCGCCTCCGAGGAGATGGAGGTGGAAGATCTCCCGGCCACCTCAGAGGTTATGGGCGGAGCTCAATTGGTGGCTTCGGCAGACCTGCCGTCTTCTTCTTCGCAGCCGGATATCACCCTATGGGCGGATATAGACAGTGAAGTAACTTTTGAAGTAGCTCCTCTTCCTTCGCCTGGCTTCACTTCCCCTGAAAGTTTTGTCTGGCAACATCTGGGCATGCTGCGTCAACTGGTGGAGTCCCAACCTGGACTAACTTATTCACAGTTGAAGGAGATAGCCGGGCGCTTCACCGCCGGCTTACAGGCGATGGGATGTCCCACAGAAATATGGGCCCAGCGGGTTCTTTTGTTGTTAAAATTTGTTCATCGCCGGGATTTCTTGACACACATCATGTCGGACAGATTGGCAGCCTTGAAGTTGCAAAGAATGGAGTGCAAGTCCGAGCTGGCAAAGATGAACTCTATCCTTCAGGAGGGACAGCGTCAAATGCAGTCTTTGGCGGAGCGGGAGCATTTCGTGCGTGACCGGATAACTATCCTGGAAGCTGAACTGTCTGATCTCCGAGCTGAGCTGCCGCAGCTAACAACTTCTCGACCACAACTCGAGGAAGAAGCAGCTTTATTAGAGGGGCAGGTGGCATCCTTTCGAGACCAGTCTGTTCGACTGCAGGAAGAGGAGGCTCGGCTTCATGAACTAGGAGCCGCCCCTTGTGTGGGTCTTCTGGCATTCGAGGATATCTTCCGGCAGCCATGAATCATTTTCTTTTTCTTTTCTTCTTCTCTCTTTTTTTTGGTGCTCTTTTGTGATACAATGTCCCCTCGGGGCCCTTTATGTACTCACTTCTTAATGAAAAGAAAATTTTGCTTTATGTGTACCTGCCTTTTTTTCCATGTGGTTTTATCACTTCAGGGAAGTGGGGTAGTGGTTTTAGCAACCCCTCATGCGAATGACTCGTATCTGGCAGGAGAGCGTCCACCCCTTCAGAGAAAGGATGGGGAACTCGCTCCACCGCGTGACGGCATCCGAAGAGGTGCTTAAACCGGATTCTGTTGGTAGTGGCAAATGTTCCTCTTGGCAATATGTGCTGTGAGGGAGACAATCTGCAGGAATGTGAAAGAAAGGGCCTTATCAGAATAGACGGAAAGTCTAGACTGGGTAGAGGTTATAGCAGGTGGGACGATTACGGGATATGTGGTTTTCATCAAGACAGACGTAGGGTCTGAACTGAATAGGGTTTTATCATTGATCGGGCGAAAATGCCAGTCGATCAACAGCTGGTTTCATCATCGATATTGGGTTTATATCGATGCAAGAAGAGTTCATGAATTTCCTCAGAATAGACGAAAGGTCTAAACTGAGTAGGGTTTCATCATTGATCGGGCGAGGTGCCAATCGATCAACAGTTGATTTCATCATCGATATTGGATTTATATCGATGCAAGAAGGATCTATAAGTTTCCTCAGAATAGACGAAAGGTCTAAACTGAGTAGGGTTTCATCATTGATCGGGCGAGGTGCCAATCGATCAACAGTTGGTTTCATCATCGATATTGGATTTATATCGATGCAAGAAGAGTTCATAAGCTTCCTCAGAATAGACGAAAGGTCTAAACTGAGTAGGGTTTCACCATTGATCGGGTGAGGTGCCAATCGATCAACAGTTGATTTCATCATCGATATTGGATTTATATCGATGCAAGAAGGATCTATAAGTTTCCTCAGAATAGACGAAAGGTCTAAACTGAGTAGGGTTTCATCATTGATCGGGCGAGGTGCCAATCGATCAACAGTTGGTTTCATCATCGATATTAGATTTATATCGATGCAAGAAGAGTTCATAAGCTTCCTCAGAATAGACGAAAGGTCTAAACTGAGTAGGGTTTCACCATTGATCGGGCGAGGTGCCAATCGATCAACAGTTGATTTCATCATCGATATTGGGTTTATATCGATGCGAAAAGGATTTATAAGTTTCCTCAGAATAGACGAAAGGTCTAAACTGAGTAGGGTTTTATCATTGATCGGGCGAGGTGCCAATCGATCAACAGTTGGTTTAATCATCGATATTGGATTTATATCGATGCGAAAAGGATTTATAAGTTTCCTCAGAATAGACGAAAGGTCTAAACTGAGTAGGGTTTTATCATTGATCGGGCGAGGTGCCAATCGATCAACAGTTGATTTCATCATCGATATTGGATCTATATCGATGCAAGAAGAGTTCATAAGCTTCCTCAGAATAGACGAAAGGTCTAAACTGAGTAGGGTTTCACCATTGATCGGGCGAGGTGCCAATCGATCAACAGTTGATTTCATCATCGATATTGGGTTTATATCGATGCGAAAAGGATTTATAAGTTTCCTCAGAATAGACGAAAGGTCTAAACTGAGTAGGGTTTATCGCAGGTGGGACTTTGCCGAGAATGTATGGGTTTCATCAGAACAGTGATGGGTTTCATTGTTGGTGGGACATGCGAATGGGGGTATGTGGATTTTATCAGGGCAAACGTAAGGTCTGTCCCAGAAAGGCTTTATCATCGGTGGGGCATGGAGCCATATGACCGACGGAAGGTTTTACCAATGAAGGCAGATGAAGGTATCGTGCCGGTTGGCACGGAACTTTTTTAATTACCATATTACTGACCCAAGTGCCCTTTCGAGTTTTCACCAGAGCCAGCCCCCTCTTGCTTTTGCCCACGCGTCCTTTCGGATTTTCACGTGGCGGGGTACCCGATTTTACCTGCAGTGCCCTTTCGGGTTTTCACCACAGCTGGGTTTTAGCCATTTTTTGCCCTCGTTCAGAATGCCTGAACAAGACTGGCGGGGTATCTCTATTTTTAACCCCATTTTGTTTCTTCTTTTCTTCTCCCTTTCTCTTTTTTTTTTATTGAAACTTTGACTCTATAACTGATGGGCGCAGCTTGTGCATATATCATCATTGATGTGGGTGCTAACATCAATGCAAGGGTTTCATAGGTCTCATCAGGATAGACGTAAGGTCTAAACTGGACGGGTTTCATCGCTGATTGGGCAATGCGCCAATCAATCAGCAACGGGTTTCATCATCGGTATTGGGTTTATACCAATGCAAGGATTTTTATAGGTTTGATCAGGATAGACGTAAGGTCGAAACTGTACAGGTTTTCATCGCTGATCGGGCAGTGCGCCAATCGATCAACAGCAGGTTTCATCATTGGTATTGGGTTTATACCAATGCAAGGATTTTTATAGGTTTGATCAGGGTAGACGTAAGGTCTAAACTGGACATGTTTCATCGCTGATCGGGCAATGCGCCAATCAATTAGCAACGGGTTTCATCATCGGTATTGGGTTTATACCAATGCAAGGATTTTTATAGGCTTCATCAGGATAGACGTAAGGTCTAAACTGGACAGGTTTCATTGCTGATCGGGCAATGCGCCAATCAATCAGCAACGGGTTTCATCATCGGTATTGGGTTTATACCAATGCAAGGAAATTTTTTATAAATTTCACCAGGATAGACGTAAGGTCCGAACTGGGTGGGTTTTATCACGGCGGGACGTAAAGAGCTATGCGGGTTTCTTCGTGGTTACCACATTACCGACCCAAGTGCCCTTTCGGGTTTTCACCAGAGCCAGCCCCCTCTTGCTTTTGCCCGTGCGCCCTTTCGGGTTTTCGCACGGCGGGGTACCCGATTTTGCCTGCAGTGCCCTTTCGGGTTTTCACCACAGCTGGGTTTTGGCCATTTTTGCCCTTGTTCAGAATGTCTGAACAAGACTGGCGGGGTATCTCTATTTTTAACCCCATTTTTTTTATTTCTTCTTTTTTTATCCCCCCTCCCTGTTTAGAGGGTGTCAGACCGTGACGACACAAGATCACGATAAGTGGTAGCCTGGTTAGGACGGAGTGTCACTATACCAAGGAAAGGATATCTCGACTAGGGCGGAGTGCCATTAGACCAAGGAAGGGTAGTTCGGCTAGGGCGGAGTGCCGCTAGACCAAGGAAAGGATATTTCGGCTAGGGCGGAGTGCCACTAGACCAAGGAAAGGATATCTCGGCTAGGGCGGAGTGCCACTAGACCAAGGAAGGGTAGTTCGGCTAGGGCGGAGTGCCACTAGGCCAAGGAAGAGGTATCTTGACTAGGGCGGGGTGCCGCTAGACCAAGGAAAGGATATCTCGGCTAGGGCGGAGTGCCACTAGACCAAGGAAGGGTAGTTCGGCTAGGGCGGAGTGCCGCTAGGCCAAGAAAAGGGTATCTCTTGCCCGATTACTCGGGGAATATCAGCTGTGCAGCATGATACAGCTTCAGGTGTTTACCGTTGAGTGGTGAGAATTGGATCTCCCCTCGATGATTAACAACTATGTAGGCCCCTCCTTCGTAGACCCTTTGTATCACATATGGACCTTCCCAATTGGTATTTAGCTTTCCCTTCGGGTTGGACGCCATGACTTCTTTTTTCTTGACCATGACAAGGTCACCTTTCTTGAATTCTCGCCCTTTTACGAGTTTGTTGAATGCGGTGGCCATGCGGGCCTGATACATCTGGATATTCTTCTGAGCTTGGAGACGCTTCCCTTCCAATTCAGCCAATTCTTCTAATCTTCGTTCTGCATTGGTTTGTTCGCCATGGGCTAGGTCGTATTGGACTGCCACTCTGAGTGACGGGACTTCCAGCTCTAGTGGGACTACTGCCTCTGAGCCGTATACCAAGGAGTATGGTGAGCACCCTGTAGGTGTTTTGAAGACGGTGCGATACGCCCACAGAGCTTCATACATCTTTTCTTCCCAATCCTTCTTATTGGCACTGACGACTTTGGCCAGCAGGGTGCACAAAGTCTTATTGAAAGCTTCTGCCAATCCATTTGCCTGTGGATTGTAAGGAGTGGAAGTCCTCCATTCGATCTTATATTTCTCGGCAAGCCGATAGACTTTCTGATTTCTGAAATGACTCCCATTGTCAGATATTATTCGGCTGGGGATCCCAAACCGGAAGATGATGTTTTGCTTGATGAATCTAGCGACCAACTCGCCAGTAACTTCTCTTAGTGCTATAGCCTCTGCCCATCGGGAGAAGTAATCTGTTATGGCCGGTATATACTTATGCCCGGCCGAGGAAGTCGGTAGTGGACCGACTACATCAGTTCCCCATTGTGCAAACGGCCAGCTAGGGACTGTAGGGTGCAGAATCGTAGGTGGCCTTCTAGGCACAACAGCATGCTCCTGACACTTCTGGCATGACTTTGCAAATGTGCAGCAGTCTTCAAACATAGTGGGCCAATAGTAGCCCAGCTTCTTGATTTCTATCTTCATCTTGGGACCAGCCTGGTGGGCACCTGCTGTCCCAGCATGTACTTCTTTCATTGCCTGCCAAGCTTCTTCAGTGGACAGGCAGCGGAGCAGAATCTTCTTGCGTGCATCTGCCATTATTCGGAACAGAGTCCCGTTCCTGAATTCATAAGAATCTTTGATTCGCAAGAGTTTCATCTTTTCTTCTCTTTTTTGCGGCAGCTGTTGGTGTAAAAACCATTGTAGCAGGTGTTGTCTCCAATCAGATGCCTGTTCTGTACTGATCGCGGCGACTTCATTTTCTTCGGGGCAGCCTTCTAGCATGCTGGGGACTTGCCGCCGATTTATGACAACAATGTTCAGTGTCTCATCTGGTGGGACTGCTATTGAGCTGGCTAGCTTTGCCAATGCATCAGCCTGGGTATTATGTGCACGGCCCACATGCTTGAGCTTAATATGATAGAATTTCGCCATGAGGCGCACAGCTTTTTGGTGGTAGGGGTTCAACTCCGGCTTTCGCACTTCGAACTCACCTTGGATTTGCTTTATTATCAACATTGAATCCCCGAATACCTGAAGCATCTGGATACCCATGTTGAGGCTGATATGCAGTCTGATTATCAGAGCTTCATACTCGGCTTCATTATTGGTGCAGGGCTTGTTTATAGAATAGGAAGTATGCACAACCTCCCCATCTGGCGATTTCAGCACAATACCGGCTCCGGCTCGTATTCTGATTTTTTTCATCGGAGTCCGTCTCTGTTCTAGATGCTCCGTCAAAGAATAGCTGCCACATAGTTGACTGAGCTTGGCAGACTTCTAGTGTCTCATCATCGGGTAACTCAGTCCCCAACATATCATTCTCTGGCACAGGATGTTCTGCGAAGAAATCGGCCACAGCCTGTCCTTTTACTGCCCTCTGGGGTATATACGTGATATCGAATTCCATCAGAATTACTGCCCATTTGCCCAACCGGCCTTTCAGTACTGGTTGAGTCAGTATGTATTTGAGTGGATCTGCTGCAGATATCAATCTGACTTCATGTGACAGCATATAGTGCCGGAGCTTTTTAACGGCAAAGACTAGTGCCAAGCATGTCTTTTCTATATAGCTGTAGCTCTCTTCTGTTCTGATCAGCCTCCTACTCAGGTAGTATAGAGCCTGCTCTTTGCCTTCTTCATTTATCTGTGCTAGCATTGCCCCCAGGGAACAGTGTGTGGCTGCAATGTACAGTATCAGGGGTTTGTCTTTAATAGGTGCCCCCAGCACTGGAGGGGTTTTGAGATATTCTTTCAGCTTCTCAAAGGCTTCCTGACAGCCATCGTCCCAGAGGAACGGCACATCTTTCATCATGAGCTTGTGAAAAGGGTGGCATTTCCCCGACAGATTTGATATGAATCGTCGGATGTAGGCCAAACGCCCTTGTAAAGATCTCAGCTCGTGGAGATTCCTTGGTGGAGGGAGCTCCTGGATAGCTTTAATCTTGGATGGGTCAATCTCAATGCCCCTATGACGGACAATGAACCCAAGGAATTTTCCACTGGACACGCCGAAGGCACATTTCATAGGATTCATTTTGAGCTCATATTTGCGCAGCCTCTGGAACACTACTCTCAGATCCTGCAAATGGTCTTCTTTTCTGCTGGTTTTCACCACCAGGTCATCAATGTAGCACTCTACCTTTTTGAAGAGTAAATCACCAAAGATCTTTGTCATAGCTCTTTGGTAAGTAGCGCCGGCATTCTTGAGGCCGAACGGCATCCTTTTATAGTGGAATATCCCCTTCGGAGTGCGGAATGCAGTGTGCACTCTGTCTTCTTCAGCGATCCAGATCTGGTTATATCCGGATGACCCATCCATGAATGACAGGGCTTCATGGCCAGTGGTTGCATCGATCATTACTTCAGTGATTGGCACTGGGAAATCATCCTTCGGGCAAGCCTTATTCAGGTCCCTGAAATCTACACATATTCTGATCTGCCCATTTTTCTTCTTCACGGGCACTATATTGGCCAGCCATGTAGTATATTGGTTCTCTTCAACAAAGCCCACATTGATCAGCTTGTCGACTTCTTTGTTGATCTGATTTATCAGTTCGGGACGCATTCTCCTTGAAGGCTGCTTTACAGGGCTTGCCCCCGGGTTTATCGCCAATCGGTGCTGTGCCACATCAGAGCTCAGTCCCGGCATCTCATCATATGTCCATGCAAAGCAGTCTCGGAACTCTTTCAGAAACTATATGTACTGTTCTCTGGCAGCTGGTTCTAGCAGTGCACTGAGGAATGTCGGCCTTGGCTCATCCGCTGACCCCAGATTCACTTCTATCAGCTCATCGACGGTGGCCTGGCCTCCGTCCTCGACTTCGGGTGGGGCTTCTTGCAAATCAATAAAGCCTCCCGGGATATAATTCTCTTCAGTTTCATGTTCTTCTGTATCGTCATCCTGTTCATCAGCGGATGTCGGCTTATCATATAAGGCCGATACCATCGGATTCTGTTCAGTCTGCCCCGAGGACGAGACTGGTTCAGAAGAGAATTCAAAAGTGGAATCTCCCGCCCTTAGGGATCTTTCTGTTGCAGGCTCCCCTGAAAGGTCATCTTTCTGTAGAGCCCGGACTTCTTCCAGAATGCGCTCAAATTCCAGGCATTCTCTCAGTTCTTTGGCCATCTGGCCTTCATCCGGAGTTCCCGTATCAAATTGTGCTTCGGCCTGGAATAGATCCTCCTTGCAGGACGGGTCCTTCCAGCACCGACCCCTATTAGTTTTATCAGGCATCCCTGCTTCTGGCTGGTCATCTTGGGCTTCATTGTCTGTTATGGTTTGATACATAATCTCTTCATCCTCAAAGGGATATTGATCATATCCTAACCCAGGGGAGTCTCCATGCTGGTAGAAGGTAGAGATGACATCCACCTCGGCTTCATAATATTCTTGAAGGGTATAACCCAATCCCGGATGCTGTGTGATCTTCCTCAGTTCCTTATTATCTCGAGGCGGATCCCATAGCTCCCTGAATGCTTTCTTCTGGGCTGCAGATTGTAGTGATGGCATTTGCATCTTGGAGAACATCTGCGAAACCCGCTGGGTAGTATACTCCAGGCCTGTAATCGGCACCATCTGGTTTGCGGCTTCTTCAGGGACCATGCAGTCTTGATCATCTTCTTCGACTGCCTCCCCGGTGTAGAATATGGTAGGTGGCTCGCAGAAGCGAGGGATTTCCATAGTCTTCAGTGGCAGCACTGTTTGGTATTCTAGGCTGGCGACGGGTTTGATTAAACCTCGTGGGACCTTCACCTGTATGCACCTTTCCTTCATTTCTTGATCAGTGCTATCTGGATGGATGCTAGGAGGGGTGATCCGAGCAAAATCATCAGCATAAGAGATGTGAGCTACTTCATGCTTTTCAACATAGCCCCTGGGTGGCGGTGGAGACCAAGCTTTTTCCTTCGTCGCCGGCTCCTTCTGGCTGATTACAGCCTCTTTCTTTTCATCTTTTGTGACACCTCGGTGTAGTAGGATGCATCGAGCATATGGCACTCGAACACTTCAAAGGGATGTAGGTCTGCAAACACCCTTTCTTCCTTTCCTTCATGGCAGTATTTTATGCATTGGTGTAGCGTGGATGGCACTATCTGATATTCATGCAGCCACGGTCTCCCCAACAGGGCCTTATACGTGGTGTTGGAGTCGATCACATAGAATCGTACCACGGTAGTGAGGTCGTCCAATGTGAGGTTGAAATCAGCCACCCCGAGAGGTGTTTCACATTTCTGGTTGAACCCAGCAATCTTCATGTCTCTGACCTTGGTAAGCTGCAGATCAAAGTAGTATTTCTGATAGATGCGATACGGGAGAATATTTACAGCAGCCCCGGGATCTATCAGTATCCTGCTCAGCGACTGACAGTTCAGGGAGCCCCTCATATACAACGGTCTGTTGTGACTGGCATTTGGGATCAGCATATCATCTTCTGTGAATGTGACTGATGGTCCAGCATTCACTTCTGCCAAGAGTGCTTCATATTGTGCCGGCGACTGCAGGGCATCCACAATTGCTTGGTGGGCCTCTTCACTCAGAGAGAGTATCTCCCAGATGGAGAATCTGGTGGGGAGCTTCTTCAACATTTTCATGATTCGACTGCCAACCCGAACATTAGACAGCCTCATCTCCTCTGCCCACCGGGGTCTTGGAGGTTCGTGTGGTGCCTGTGGCCTTTGCTGCCCAGTCCCAGTTTCATTTTCTTCATCGGTCTCCCGGAGGGCTTGTTCTGTAATGACTGCCCTTGGTTTTGCTAGAGGGCTATTTTCCTCATTTTCTTCATGCTGTTTCTGCTTTCCAGCTGCTGTCTGCTGGCACTTATTGCTTTTAGCTGGAGCAGTGTGAGCCAGTTGCTCATTTTCTAAGCTGGACAGGAACTCCAGGAATGAAGGGGCTCCTTCTGCTTTATCTTTTCCTTGGTACAAGCTGGCAGGGGGAGGAACCTGGACACCGCGCACCTCTGGTTTTGGGATTTGATAGGGTTGCTCCCCTCTGAACATAATATTATGGTTAGCTGGTGGCGGACGCCCCCATTTTCTTCCAGAACGTGTTGCATGGGCTGAGGTAGAGGCCTCAGCATGATTGGCTTCTAGCGGGACATCTGATGCTTCTTGTTCATCATCCTCCCCGAGCAGGGAAAAGAGTACCGACAGAGTATTGCATTGTACTGTCGTGACCTTCTTTCCCTTTTTGGCCTTAGGCCGTCTCTTCTTTTTCTGGGAAGTTGGCTTTACTAGTTCCTGCCCCCAGAAGGACTCAGTCTTATCTTTTCTTTGTTCTGCTTCCGGCTGCTCTTCAATTTTCAATTCTTCGAGCTGCTCCCAGAGTATACAGTCTTTCACCAACAGGTGTTTCGGCTTTTTCTGCTCATACTCATCAAGCTCATTAATATATTGCTGCAGGCGCCTGGTTGCAGGACTTTCTTCTTTATGTGCAGGGAGGGGAGTTTGTCTCCTCCGGTTGCGAGTATGGATCCGGATGACTGGTCCGGTCTCAACTGTAGGCCATATTGGCTTTATTGGAGGCGACTCAGGCCTTGGGGTGACACCCCGGATAACTGCTCCGTTGGTTTTAGCTGCGGGAGTCTTCTTTCTGCTTTTTGTGGGTACCGTCTGCCATCCTTCCTGATCTCTCAATGGGGTGAGGAGGCAGGCTTCATAAGTGTGCCTGGTGCATTCTTCAATGGCTTCCTTAGGCAGCTGTTGATAGATTGAGATCATATTAGCGGCCACCCTCCAGGGCGGAAGCTCATGTGGCCGAGGAGGCTTCACCTGGTAATCTCCCAGCTGCAGTTCACCCTTCTTGACCATTCCTTCCATGATATCTTTGAAGACATAACAGTCCTCAATTGGGTGCCCCAACACCCGGTGAAATGGACAGAACATCGGATCATCTTTCTTTTCTGCATCTTCGGGCTTCTTCGGTTCAGGCAATGTTACCTTATTGAACTTATATGCCCAGTTAAATAATGCTGCAGTCTTATCCTTGGGAAAAGAGTAAGCCCTTCTCATCCTGTCCCTCAGAGAGACTTTGTTTCTTCTTTCTGCTGTATCTGCCATCGGGGGAGCTTCATCTGCCCCTTTCTTCCCTTTTTGTTGCTCAAAGGTTCTAAAATCGACGGTGTTGGCCTCAGAGTGTGACGGCCGCCGATCATTGGATTTACCTTTTGGCATGGCGGGAGCATTGACGGTCGGACGTTTGGACAAGAACGCCTCGACCTCCGCCACTATATTGTTCAGTTGGTCAAATGTTTTGACATCTGCACCGATCATTTTTTCTAGTACTTCCCTCCTGAGGTTCTGCTTGCATATCTGCACTGCATCCTCCTGATGAGGAGGTCTTCTGCATCTCATGGCTAGATTTCTCCATCTTTTGATGTACTCCAGTGCAGTTTCATCCTGTTTCTGCCTAGTAGCATACAGTTCTGCTATTGTGATTTCCCTCTCCGTGACATGAAACCTGTCGCGGAATTTTCTCTGCATATCGGGCCAATCAACCACTGATCCTGCTGACAAGCTTGAATACCATTCAAAGGCCAACCCAGTGAGGGACGAGCCAAAGAACTTGAGCAGATAGGCTTCATCGACTGCTAGGTCGCCCATGATGGTAGTATAGTAGGCTATATGCTCTCCTGGGGGAGCCCTGGCCATTGAATTTCTCAAACTTTGGCGGCTTGCTGACGCCTGGAGGCAGCCTTTTGGCAGCATACTGGGGAGGATACGGTACCTTGTACACATCATAGGCACTAGTATCATCTCCAGTCTTTTCTGACAGCTTCATTTCCACAATTCTTTCAATCATCTGCTTGTGGGCTACAGCTGGATCTATATCTTCTGGAAAGAAGTGGACTTGTTGCTGGCTATGAGGAGTTGTCATCACAGTGGCGCGCAAGATGGGCGCGGTAGGCTGCGTCTGAGACACAGAGGGCTGAGCTATTGTTTGCTGTGGAACAGGTTGACTTGGTGCTTTGCCCTTATCAGCTAAGAGAGGATTAGCCAGGATAGTTGTTTCTGTGGAGCTGGATGTCTGCCCCGCAGGTTCAGCTTGCTTCGAGACTGATGTAGCTTCCTGTCTCTCATTGAGCTGTCTTCGGAGAGCATTGATCTCCTGTTGGTATCTTCTGAACATCATCTGGATCATGGGATCCATGGTTGATGGAATTTGTATATCTTCAGAAGTCCCTTCAGTATCATCAACGAAGGGATTATCTCCATCTTCCGCTGTTACCACATTAACTGTCATAGTGGTAACCCTGCGGGCTTCATCATCAATTTTGATTTTATCTTTTGCTGCCTGGCCTCTTCTTGTGACAGGACCAGGTCTAGTTGCCAGCCTGAGCAATTCCTCTGGCTGAGTTGGTAGTATATCCTGCCCCCTGGCCAGTCCAGCCATATTGCAGGCGAAGATTCGCATCTTTCCTTTCCGCCTGTAGACCTTTCTTTTTATTTGACTAGGATATCTGAGCTGGTCAAAGACCGATATTCTTTCTTTGGCTTCTTCCTCGTACAGGTCTTCTTCATTATATCCGACCCTGGGGCCTTCTTCATAGTCATTTGAATCGGAGGAAGAGGCTTCGATCATCATTTCTTGGAAGGTTTCTCCTTCTTCATCATCCCTGATGCCCAAGGCACGGGATAGTCTTTGCTGGCCTAGGGCAGAGCTCCCTAGGTAGTGGAAGTAATCTCGGACTACTTGCTTAGTCTCCTCTGGGTCGCGCCTTTTCGGCTCAGGTCGGAGCATCAGTCTGTCCTGGCCCTTTTGCTGCCGGGCTAGTCTTGTCACCCGAGCATTCAGATGTTCGGCCCTGGAATATTTGAAGATATCAGCCTGTCTGGCACAGGCTCCTGATCTTCTTGCAGTAAGCATAGTGACTGGTTCACTTCTTCTTATATTGCCAACTTGGCAGCGGTTGGCAGCAGCATTGCTTTCATCTCTCTTCATTTCCCTTCTGCCCCCTACTCTGAGGCGGGCAGCAGTGATATCAGTGAGGTTCTCTCTGTCTTCAGCTGGGGCCCAGCTTTGGATCTTCTTCGGTCGCCAGACCTGTTTGTATTTTGCTGGCTTGGGCGCCAGCGGCTTCCTTTCAGCATCTTCCCAGTTGGCCCTCCTAGAGGCCAAAACCTGGAACTTGTTGTCAGTTGGGATGGTCGGGACGATTCTATCTGGCCGGACTCCCCTGGGGCGACCGTCGAGATTCACCCTAATAGCACCCATCATTATCATCTTTCCGGAATTGGAAAGGCGACGATCAACAGCAGTAGACCGGTTCCTCCGGTTGGTTTTCTTCCCCTTCTGGGCAGCAGTGGGGACCATGTCCCTTTTCTGGACATGATGGACGTAGCAGGCGACGGCCGTGGGGGCTGTCTTCTTTGGTAAGCCATCCTTGCGATCAGCGGCCTCCACTGGGGTGTTTGCAGCAACGCCTTGCTCCTCGTTATCGACCTGTAGAAGGTCGGTGTAGACAACGCCCAAGCAGTTGGGCAGCCCGACAGCTGGGGGAAACGAACCGAACGCCAGTGGTACCGCCAGGTACCCCTCCTGGACGTGCATGTCCACCGGTTGCTTGTCGAAGCATACAGACGCGATTTGTGTTGTCATCGTAGTTTCCTGGAAACAAGGAAACACACGGAATCAGAAATTTCAGGGGGGGCCCACTGGGCCTCCTACCTTAGCGTAAAGAGGAAGGGAGACTAAGTCCCACCGGGCGTGCCACACTTGTTCGAACACATTTTATTCTATCTGGTTTATTTGTTTATTTATTTTATTTATTTTATGGATTTATTGGCGTGCCAGTCACCATGGTGACGATTCTTATTGTGCGCTCGATCTGACTTGGTCAGTCGATTGTGAGTGATCGTATCTGGACTAGAAGTCCGTCATACCCTGAACGCTATGACGTTAATTACGTCCTCCCTAAGGAAGACAACCCTTGATTAAACGCTAGAGGTAAGAGGAAGACAGCGGTAAAGCCGTATGCTCAAAGGAGACAAAGTTCATCTGCTTGCAAGACGTTAAACGTATTTGAACAGAGCAAGGGTTTATTAATTACGGGAGAAACCCGACGGCATATTTCCACCATCTTGGATGATGCCAAGTGGGGAATAGGAAACCACCCATGCAGCGGCAGGGTAGGCTCCGCAAAAGATCGGGTATATAGACATAACCCGGAATCCGGATGGGGACCGGCCTGATGTAACACACCCGGTACGAGTGCGATGTCTTATTAATATCCCCCTTCGGAGGGCCATCGGAGATCACGCAAGGGCATAACTCCGTGGGCCAGCAGGGTTAGAAGAGAGTACCACACTCGATTGGTGAGGTTATGTAAATTTTGGCAGCATGTTCCCTCAACCTGGATTATGCCAAGGAAGGATAGGTCATCATCCACGGAGAGCCGGGACAACGACCGAACAAAGATGGGCACCAGGCCCAGGGACATCTCTTGCCTTCATATTATTGATCAATATTCCCTTGGAACCCATCATAACACATGTAATGACATGGTTCTTTGGGTTCATAAGGCAGCGGTGAAATCCAGATTCGGGACGAGAGCTGTAGGGGAGGTCTTCCCCATTGTTGTATCTCATCAAGACACAAGTGATGGTCTGTGAGTATCCCCTTAAACAGATGTAGGGGCGATTAAGAAGTTTGAAGAAGAACGGTGCAGAGATGGGCCTCGGAGTGGGTTTCATCTGATTGAAGGAGGGATCTCGGCGTGATCTTGATTGGCAAGAAGGAGCTTTCGGCCTGGACATTTAATGGACAAAAGGAGGCTCTCGGCCTGGTCCTTGGGTTGGCCAAAGGGGGTTCTCGGCCAGGGCATTTAGTGGACAAAGGGGCTTCTCGGCACGGTTCTTGGGCTGGCCAAGGGGGGTCTCGGCCTGAGCAATTGGTTGGCCAAGGGGGGGTCTCGGCCTGGGGTCTTCTCGGCGGGCTCCTGGGCGCGCCGGAAAGGGGGGCGCCGAGAGGGGCAGTATTAGGTTTGGCACAAAAAAAAAAGGGGGGGGTGAATGGCTAGGAGGAGGGGATTCTCGGCAGAGGGCTTCTCGGCACGGTCCTGGCCGCGCCAGGAATCTACACACCGGGAGCCTTACACATATAGCCTCACGTGGAAAGCGTTGTAACAGACTGGTTGTCGTTTAGCCAAAAGAAGGGGAAGGCCTCTCGGCCTTATGGTTCTCGGCGGGGAAACTTGCAAACCGAGAAGGTGAAATGCAGAACGATTTCAGGGTTTCAGAGCTCAAAGACGATGCTCTGTTTCTGGGATTTCTGGGTTTTATGGCTCAGATCGAGGCCGAATCGGGGGAGTATGAGGAGATTTCACGTACACCTCTGCTAGAAGGATGCCAAGGGATCTGAGAGGCCAGATCATCAGGAGGAGGAGAGACCATCATCGGGGCTGAGTAGCCTTTATCTGTATACTGCCAGACGTCTGGGGGAGTCAAGAGATGGCTGTCTCTGATCCCCCGGACTAGCATGGTATCATCTGGGAAGCAGATCTGCAACGAGAGAACCCTTGATGCTGAGACCTCAGACCCTAATCATTCAACGATTGGAATGGGGATCCAGGGTAGCATTCGGCCTTTATCTGTATACTGCCAGACGTCTGGGGGAGTCAAGAGATGGCTGTCTCTGATCCCCCGGACTAGCATGGTATCATCCGGGAAGTAGATCTGTAATGAGAGAACCCTTGATGCTGAGACCTCAGACCCTAATCATTCAACGATTGGAATGAGGATCCAGGGTAGCATTCATCTACGGGTTCAAATGCATCATTTATAGCCGGCGGGCCAGGGAACCAAGAGATTGATGTCTCTGGTTCCCGGACAGCACAAGGGGCTTGAGGAACAGACGCAAATACATACGGAGGACATGCTATTGAAGCGGGAAGAAAGAAGAGAATAGAACCCAGCAACCCATTGAACAAGGGTGGGGGTTCTACCTTCATCCCCGTTCGAAGAACAGACCTGACTCCGAAGCCTGAGTCATTTCGCCCATGGGGCATTCATACAAACAGTATGCATACATATGGAGACAAAAGAAGATAGTATTGCCCAAAATCCATCACGGCCATTGCATTTACTTCATCTCACCATCATTTACATCGAGAAACATAGAGGGGAGGAACAGGGAAAGAATCGTATGAATAATCTAAACATCAAGACTTTGACTATTACATACGGAGAATCAGTAAAAAGAAGAAAAAGAAACATCGAACATGGAGGGGGGAGGGTGGAGCATTGACTCCTCTCCCTCCCCCTATCAGCCCACCTGGAGCCCTTCTTCTTTCCTTTCTTCTGCTTCTTCTTTCGACGGAGACTCTCTCCCTCTCTTTTCCTTTCTCTTTCTCTTTCTGGCTATCTGTTCGCTCTTTTCTTCTTCGTCTCTTTCTTCTTTTCTTTTCTGTCTATCCTCTTTCTTACTATCTCCTTTCTTCTCTCTTCGAAGGGAGGGGGTTTTATAACCCTTTTCCCTTTTCCTTCTTGGCAGGCATCTTCACGGCGCGCTTGAGGCAGGCTTCCCGGTGCGCTCAAATTCGATCTCTCGGCGCCAGTATCTGGGCTTCGACATGGGCTTTCGGCGCCACCTTCATATAGGCCCACTTGGGGTTTCTTTAAATGTATCATCATCCCAAAGGGTCTATCATCTATGAAATATCTTGTATTGAAATCACGATTGCAATCTCCATCAGTCCGCAGACAGGGTTTTATCAGTCCGTAGACAGGGGTTTCATCAGTCCGCAGACAGGGTTTTTATCAGTCCGTAGATAGGGATTTCATCAGTCCGTAGACAGGGGTTTCATCAGTCCGCAGACAGGGTTTTATCAGTCCGTAGATAAGGTTTTATCAGTTCGTAGACAGGGATTTCATCAGTCCGTAGATAGGGTTTTATCAGTCCGTAGACAGGGGTTTTATCAGTCCGTAGACAGGGTTTTATCAGTCCGTAGATAGGGATTTCATCAGGATTGTCATCTGAACGGTGACAAAGCCGGGTATCATCTTATCAATATCGTCACTCTAATGGTGACGAGCTCGACATCAGCTTTAGTCTGGGAAGACCTCAGCCGGGTGTATAATCTGTGTAGATGATTCTTCTTCTGCTCTATCTTTTCAGGGGCCTTTACCATCTTCATATGTCGGTGCCGGCTTCATCTTTATCTCATATTACTTCCGTCAGTAAGCCGACATCTGACTTACCCTGACATATCATCTGTGACTTCTTGGACGAAGCAGTAGTACAGCTGGAAGGTCTCATTAGTCGAGTGACTGCTGCTCTATCAGTGCTGTCGTCTGAGTGACATTGGCACCGGGCATCGGCTTTGGCCGACAAGGGCTTTAGCCGGGTGAAAGGTTGATAAGCTTCATCATTAGTCTTTCACTGTTGGTCAGATCTTCTTTTCAATTATGCTTCCACCCTTGTTCATTTTCCGGGTGTCAACACTTCCCCAATGGCCGTTTAAATTCCCGCTCTTTGTATTCTCTCTATATTCTGCCATCTTATTATCTACTCATATTCTCGAGGCCACGGTGAGTCACTTCCCCAATGGCCGTTTCAATTCTTGTTATTTAAATTTTGCACCATTCCCGTCCCCCCGAGGCCGCGGCGTGTCACTTCCCGCTATGGCCGTTTAAACCCCATATTTTGCTATATCACACTTGTCCCGCTCGCCCCGCCGGAGCAATCTCCCGTGGTGGCCCCTTCTCTCTCTTCTTTTATTTCTGTGTTGCAGCAAACAAACACCAAACAAAAAAAAGAGGAGCCCGCGCGCGCTCCGCGTCCTCTCCGCTCTTCCCCGAACCGCGTAACGTCGCTCACAGATTGGCGATCACGGTGGGACCTCTACTGCTTCCTTTCGGCTACCCTTGCAAGTTCGGCACCACCCGTGCCTCTCCACCTTTGCGCCCGCGCGCGCCCCCGTTGTGCTCACGGCAGCACCGTCAGTTTTGATTGGTTCTTTGTTTATTATATGTCTGTTATTTCTGTTGTTTTCCCACTCCATATATCTGTCAGCATTCCATTGCATACATCCATTCCTCTTTTCTATCCTTTTTTTTCATTTTTTGAGGATCACCCTTTCCCGGTGAAGGAAGGACTCTCTGTTTGGGAATTCCTCTCAACGGACTAGAATCTCCTACACTGGGACCTCCGTAAGTCCCCGACATCGAAGAATCTCCTCTTCGTTCACTGGGCTGGTTGTACCATTGAAGTTCCCCGGAGTTAGTCATTTCATTCGTGGTGAGACGAGAGACCCTAGCTGACACGGCGGTGAAACAAAAACAAACTAGGGTCCCCATTTTGTGTGAACTTCGGATCTCGCTAAAAATACAAAAAAAAAATCATCAAAATCAAAACAAAAAAAAGGGCGTAAAGGCATCCACTTGTTTGATAATCTCTGCTACCTACTTGCTAGTGTATGTTTTTACGTTCTGGGAAAAATGTGAGCATGTCTCACGAGTCTTTTGAGGAGAACCACCCTAGCCGTGGTTTGTCAGCCGACCCGCGAGTCTATGCTATGGACTCGGGTCCTTCTCATGACCCCTCGCATGAGGTGCAGGTTATTGCCGGGGACACGTCCCCTGCCACAGGATATCACTTCCTTACTGGGCGTCCTCGCCAACACGGAGCTTACCTCTGAACAGCTCCGGGCCTTCCAGGCCATTCTAAAAGGGAAATATGTTTCCCCCACACCCCAGGAGTCAACTCCGGCCATCGCACCTCTCCAAGAGTCCGTGCAGGCCATTCCATCTCCCTCATTAGCGCAAGCCATCCAGTCTCCCTCGCTTCAAGGACAAGCGAGCCAACAACCACCCTCATTCCAGTTCCCATCACAATCTCAAACTCCCGTTGTTCCCCAGACACCGCTTCAGCCGGGGCCAACTGTCGGCGGTCCGACAGCTCCCTCTCATTCTGGGTTCCCCCCTCAAGTCTCCGGAAGACAGTTTCTCCCCCAGTGGCAAGTGCCACCTTCACCTCCAGAGGAGCTCGCCCAATCGCTCCTCAATAGGTTCAACCGTATGGACGAGCAGTTTCAAAATCTGAGAAGGATGGTGGACGTGAAAGCCACCCCGGAGGTTGCTTTGCCAATCCTTCCCGTCATTCATCTTCCTCCCTCCGAAATGCCCACGTACCGCAGATACAATGGTACTGGCAACCCCTTCATTCATCTCAAGGATTTCATGTATGAGTCCTCTTACTGGCAAAACGATCAGAGGTCCCTGGCATACCTCTTTCGGAGATCATTGGATGGTCCCGCGCTTGAGTGGTTCTATTCTCTGGAGCCCCGCGAGGCCGAGAATTTTGAAATAGTCCAGAGAAGGTTCTTGCAGAAATATAGGGATAGGGTCGGTCCCTCACTCTCCATTACCGACCTAGTGGCCGAAAAGATGAAACCCGATGAGGATTTCGTCCGCTATGCTGATAGATGGAGGTCTCTGGCGGAAAGAATAAGGGATACCCTCTCCGAGCCCGAACAAGTGAAGATGATTGTGTCTAATGCAACCCCACAGTTCAGACACGTCCTGGCCATGAATAAACTTACTACAATGGAGGAACTCTATGAAAGGGCCCGATACATCCAAACCCAGCTAAAAGACTCCCCCATCATGAACATGTTTGAGTCGCCGAAGCCCAAAGTGGTCAGAAAGACAGGCGTTGGTGTCTCGGGCGGAGCCACAGAAGGGGTCGTGACAAATGAGCAAGTCAGTGCGGTCAACAATGCCAACTATGCAGTCAACCCAAGGCCTCCACAAATGCCCCGACTTCCCCTTCAACCGGGTCCTTTCCCTCTTCGTCCTCCTCCCCAAAATAATCCACCCCAAGATAATATGCCTCCATTACGCCAACCCCAGCAACAACAACCACAACCTCAGCAACAACAACAACCGCTTCAGTACAACCAAGTTCCACCCCCGGGGAACTATGGTCCCCAACAGCAACAAAGGAGGCCGCTCGGTCCCAAGAGAGCCTACTATCCACCATTGCCGGAAACCTTAGCAGACATTTTTAATGCCCTCATGGCATCAAACCAACTCGCCCTGCCCAGAGAAAGGCCCGTGTGGCCCCCCAATGTTGATACCTCCAAATACTGCGTCTACCACAGGCAGCCGGGACACACAGTGGATTACTGCTTCCATTTCAAAGATTACATCCATGATATGAATGATGAACATCAAATAGATTGGGATGAGATGAGACAATACGTCGCGGCTCTCAAGGCTAGGAGACCTCCTCATAGGCCACAGCAGTAGTTACAACAGCAACAGCAACAGCAACCACAACAACAACAGCAGGCTCAGCAGGCCCCACAACAACAGCCCGACATGGGCATAATCCAGAATCCACTACCGGAACACCAACAGCCCAATCATCAGGTTAACCCCATCTCCTCCTTCCCGGAAGTCAGGAGAGAGCAGGTGTGACACCAGGAAAGTACCTCCATTCTTTCTACTTCCAACCCTATCGTCATGCAACCCCCTCACCTTGCCCGGGTAGCACCTCTCTCTCATCAACCCGCGTCAGTATCACCATCACCATTTCCACTACCATTACGCCCTCTCATCCGTACCCCGACCTCCTATCAACCGACACTCTCCACTACGCCTTCACACCCTCTCATCTTCTCTCACTCCCCCACTTTACCATCCACCTCTACCACATTCACCCCTACGCCTTCCAAACCCCTTATCATCCGTCAACCATACACAACCCCGTCTTTCTCCACCGTATCACCACTAATGCCTTCGAAACCACTCATTACCCATTACCCACTTCAAAATCATTGCCCACTTCAAGTCCTACCCACTTCTACTTCGTCTCCACCGCCATCTTCTAGACCCTTTATCCTTCATAATCCGCGCAATATCCCCTCTACCTCCACCATGCCGCCACCTAACAAACCCCTCATCAGAATCCCTGCTCCCGTCATCACCCCTGCTTCATCAACCATTCCTCCACTACTACCCCTCAAACCCCTGTTAAAACCCACTGCTACCCCGACAGAGGTACAAAAGCCGCAGGCAATGGTGCTCCGGAGTGGAAGGATTTTCCACAGGGTTTTCCCCCACAACAGTCAGAATCCCGAGCAATCTCAGCCAGAGAAGGATGATGCAGAACAACCAGAAAGAGCTATTCCTGGAACACAGTATGATCTATTGAAACACTTGGACAAGACACCTGCCCGGATCTCCATCCTGGAGCTACTTCAAAGATCCACATCCCACCAGGCGGCCTTGATGGAATATCTTCAAAAGGTCATGGTTAATGAAGACCTCCCCGTGGATAAGATTTCGACCGTCCTGACCCCAACAGACACACAACCAGCCATCATGTTTCACAACTACGAGCTCGCTCCCAAGGAAGCTCAGAAATATGCATTGTGCATTTCAATAAAAATTAATGGGGTATCCATAAACCCGTGTCTTGTGGACACGGGTGCATCCATAAATGTGATCTCCATGAGCACTCTTCAGTTGTGTGGGGTCAACGAGGAACAAATAAGACCTTCCTCGATCACGGTCACGGCTTATGACAATAGCAAAAGGCCGCCGCAGGGGATGATTATTCTGAAGGCAGAACTAGGCCCCATGTCAATTCCCACGGAATTCCATGTCCTCGACATGGACCCCACATTCAAGGCTATACTGGGTCGCCCTTACATCGAAGCCATGGACGCTGTGCCTTCCACCAACCATCAGTGCCTGAAGTTTCCTTACAATGGGAGAATTATTAAAGTGGTCAGTACACCTGTCCTTCACACAGTGGATGCTATCAACACCTCTCTACCTTCTGTTTGGCCGTCTCATCGGCCCATATTGTCACTGCTAGACGTACGTGATCCATCTCATGTTCCACTAGCACCAAAGGAGCCGGTCAGGGCAACCACAACATCATGTCTCCCTTTTCACTCCAAAGGTTGAGAGATTATGAGGAACATCAGCTATCAACAAGGAAAAGGTCTGGGCGCACAGTTACAGGGTATGCTCAAACCGCCAAAGGAAATTAGGCCGAACCGTAGGTTTGGCCTAGGCTTCAAGGGACCATTCAAGGCAGATTGGAAGCCCCTCACATGGACTCTATCAAACCACTTCAATAGAGGGCCCGTTGTTCAGATGGGAGATCACCCACGAGAAGCATATGGGAGATCACATGCTGTATATTTAGCTGAAAAATGTCCGAGGATCACCAAAAGAGGCAAGATCAAAGATCCGGAATGCGAGTGGGACAAATGGTTCGACATACGGGACATTTCCGTTGCACTGGAAAGGATGTTCTCATCTCCGCAACTTGAAGGACCACCATTGATCTCCGAAATACCAGAGAATATTACCACTCTTGCCAAGGTTCCAAACTATCCTCGTCCTCGCCAGAAGGACTCTGTCATCAACGGATCTTCATCCGTCCTCAACATTGCCGTCGACGGCTCATTAGCCGCCATCCTCTCCATCCACTCGTCTCAGCCTTTGCTGATATCTTCTTCCTGGGCCAGACAATTGTCTGATGATCTTCCCAGGTCCCCTTCTTTGCTTACATACCTACGCGGGCTTTTCAACCCGCGCCAGGTCTTCAACCATGATCTGCTCTATGAGCCTCACAATCCTCTAGCCATAACCCCTTTTCTCTCTCCTCCAATCTCTTTTCACTGCTTTGTCATTAAAAATGAAAACGAAAAAAAAACGTCAATTTTCAAACTCCCCAACAACACATCTTCGTTGAGGAAACCTCCTACATCTCCCACAGGTGCGTACCGCCTTGCAGACCACCCGTCCAAGGTCCGATGAGCGACCTTTTCTACCCCTCCTCTGAGGGGTCTTCTCCTGTACATTCTACACCATCCTCTTCGTCTTCCTCTTCTTCTGTAAATATTGTCAGTCAATTAGGAATGATAGGCCAAGGGTAGTACCTAGGAAGAAATCCAAGGGTAGGCAGATCCCTCGTCGATTCCTTCTGGATTTGGACGCCAGGTGTCAGGCCCTTCTTGCCATCCCCCAGTTGTTAGAAAATCCCATCCAGCTACCCGAAATAGAATGCGAGGGCGACTGTGCATCTGATGAAGGGTATGGAGTCTACGAGATCACGGATGAAGAATACCCCACTGAAGATGAGGGTGAAGAATATGAGGATGCGGCGGGCGCATACGCTAGTGGAATGAGGAGATTCGACGAGCCGTCAACCGCCGTAGAAGAATCCACCAAAGAAGTCAACTTGGGAACTGAGGAAGACCCTAGGATCATCCTCATAAGTGACAACCTACCACCCTCTGAAGAAGAGGCATTAATTGAGGTTCTCAAGGAATATAAGGACACGTTTGCATGGAGCTACGAGGATATGTCGGGTCTGGATTCAACCTTGGTCGAACACCGTTTAACCCTAAAACCAGGGTCCGTCTCGGTAAAACAAAGGTTAAGGCGTTTCCACCCTCAAATGGCTTTGAAAATGAAAGAAGAGGTCGATAAGCTCCACAAAGCCAGGTTCATTAGAGTCGTTCTTTATCCTCAATGGGTGGCGAACATTGTCCCGGTCATGAAGAAAGATGGGAAAGTCAAGATTTGCATCGACTTCCGGGACCTTAACCGCGCGTGTCCAAAGGATGATTTTCCCTTACCTCACATTGATGTGCTGATTGATAACACGGCAGGCTACGAAACCCTCTCTTTCATGGATGGATTTTCAGGATACAATCAAATTCGTTTGGCAGAAGAGGATCAGGAAAAGACGTCATTCACTACCCCTTGGGGAACATATTGTTACGTGGTCATGCCGTTCGGATTAAAGAATGCTGGAGCTACTTACCAGAGAGCGATGATGGCCATATTTCATGACATGATGCACATATATCTGGAAGTGTATGTGGATGACTTATTGGTGAAATCAGGGACCAGGATGGAACATCCAGAAGTTTTGGCTAAGGTCTTGCAAAGGTCAAGAGAGTTCCAATTGAAAATGAACCCGAAAAAGTGTGTGTTTGGTGTGTCGTCGGGTAAATTGCTGGGGTTCATTGTGAGTAAAAGAGGGATCGAGATAGATCCCGACAAAGCTAAGGCCATCAGGGATATGCCGCCTCCCAAGAATTTAAGGGAAGTCCGAGGTTTAATCGGGAGGTTACAGTTTATTCGTCGGTTTGTGTCCCAACATTCACAAAGGTGTAGACCTCTCTACGAGTTGACCAAGCCAGGAGTAGAATTCCACTGGAATTCTAAATGTCAGAAAGCTTTTGAAGGGTTGAAGGAATATCTGGCTAGTCCACCCGTTCTCATTCCACCCAAACCAGAAAAACCCCTGATCCTTTACGTCTTAGTCTTGGATGACTCTGTGGGAGCCGTCCTCGCACAAGCTGATGAAGAAGGCAAGGAACGGACAACCTATTACTTGTCCAAACTTCTCAATCCCTGTGAGCAGAAGTACACCGGCATGGAGAAAACCTGTGCTGCCCTCGTTTGGGTAGTGCAGAAATTGAAGCACTACTTCTTGGCTGACGAAGTCCACTTGATTGCTCGAATGAATCCTATCAAATCCCTTCTGGAGAAAGCCATCCTTACGGATAGGCTAGCACACTGGCAAAGTTTTCTCTCTCAGTTCGACATCACCTACATCCAGCAAAAGGCGATTAAAGGCTATGCCATAGCCGAGCATCTCGCTCACCATCCTCTTCCCAAGTTTGATCCCGTCCAATCAGAGTTTCCAGATGAGGAACTAATGTCCGTCAACCAATCAGATGAGCCAATGTGGACACTATATTTTGATGGAGCTCTGAATTCGCAAGGGAGAGGAATCGGCGTCGCCCTCCTGTCGCCTGAAGGTCTCACATTCCCGTTGGCATATCAGCTCAAATTTTCAGTCACCAACAATATAGCTGAATATGAAGCCCTTCTAGCTGGCCTAGAACTCGCTCATTCTTTTCATATCACTGAGTTGTGAGTCGTAGGTGATAGTCAACTCATCCTTCGCCAGGTGCTCACTAAGTATCGCACTCGCGATCCCAAACTCAAGCCATACCAAGAACTCACTGCTGCCTTTGCCAAACTGTTCGCCAAACTGATCTTTGTTCATGTCCCTCGTCATCAGAATATTCTCGCCGATGCCCTCGCCTCGTTGGCATCATCCATAAGGTTCCCTCTAGGAAGATGGTTTAAGTCCATTTCCATCTATAAACTTCACGCCCCTGCAATCGATGATGCTTCCTACGTAAATATCAAAGACAGGATAGCAAGGAAGATCCTGCAGGAAGATATCCTTGAGAAGAGGGAAATCATGTTGGCAGAGGCTGAAGATGAACTGGCTAATGAAGAGAAACCATGGTTCTATGAAATTGTCAAATACTGCCAAGATCAGTCTTATCCTGAAGGGGCCACCGCAGAGGATAAGAAAGCCATAAGAAGGGTGGCTCAGAAATACACATTGGTTGGGGGTCTACTCTATAGGAGGAGCCTTACTGGTATTCTGTTAAGATGTCTTGGTGACGATGAGGTTTGGAAATGTGTAGAAGAGACGCACTCGGGTGTATGCGGTGGCCACGTGAATAGTCAGATGCTCGCCAAGAAGATCATTCGCCAAGGCTTTTATTGGCCCACTATGGAGGAGGATTGTGCTGTCTATGTCCGTAGGTGTGTCAAGTGTCAACTTCACGCCGATAAAATCCATTCACCATCTTCCTCACTTCATCCGATATCCTCCCCATGGCCTTTCTCCATGTGGGCATTCGACATCATTGGTCCCCTAGGTGATCCCAATTCCCTCACCAAGCAGAAATCTTTCATCCTTACTGCGACGGAATACTTCACCAAATGGGCCGAAGCTGAAGCTTACGCGAAAATCAAGGCGTCAACAGTCTGTAAGTTCATCATAAAGAACATCTTCGCCAGATTCGGCGTCCCAAGCACGATCGTCACCGACAATGGGCCACAGTTCATTTCTCAGGACCTACAGGACCTCTGTAAAAGGTACGCAATTGCATTACATCATTCATCGCCTTATTACCCACAAGGTAACGGCCAAGCGGAGGCCACCAATAAAACATTGCTCAAAATCATCAAAAAAATCTGCGAGTCTAGTAAGTTTTTAGACTGGCCAGAAAAGCTTATCGAAGTTCTATGGGCCTATCGCACTTCAATCCGTACCCCCACCGGGCAGACTCCATTTGCCCTTACTTATGGTATGGAAGCGGTAGTCCCGTACGAGACTCTGATCCCTTCTCTCAGGGTACAATTGGACGAGAATTTCCCCTCGATGATCGTCGTAATTCACTCCTCGCCCAGTTGGAACTCTTGGATGAGAAACGGCTGGCCGCTGCCGAACACGCGCGTGTGTATCAAAATAGACTCGCTCGCTTTTACCAAAAGAAAGTCGTTGAGAGAAAATTCAAAGTCGGTGAGATGGTCGTAAAAAGAATTTTTGTCAAACCTGGAGGTCCGCGTTCTAAACTCCAACCCAATTGGGAAGGACCATTTGTAATTCAAGCCGTGTACCCTGGCAACGCCTACAAGCTAGTCAACGCCGAAGGGACCGAGTTATCCCACCCTTAGAATGGGTTTTATCTTAAGAAATACTACCCTTAGCACAAACAAAAAAAGTGATGAAAAGATAAAAACATCAAAAACAAAGGAATATTGAAAACCACTAAAAAAATGGAAAATTCAAAATGCCGATGCCCGGCAGTCACCATATAGTTAAGTCCCTGCATTTAACCTTCATGTTAGGATAGGGCCCATTGAGGCTTGGTAGGCACCGGGTCTTGGTTTGCCAGAACCGTGGAGATCCCTGTCCGGCCACGTCGGCCTATGCTCGCTCAAAGGAAGCTAACATGTGCTCACTTATGTATTTTACTCAAAAAAGTCGGTAGCATCACCTACGGTGGGGCCCCACCCAGAAGATCTCCGGAAGCTGTAATCTTTATTCTTTTCCCTTCGACCAAATGAGACAGTCGGCGCCCTTAAAACGCTGAGCATGAGAAACCGAAACTCAAACCCCAAAGGCAAGAGTAGGATCCATTTCCTCGAGCATCGATCAGAACACGAGAAGAGGGCAGTGTCCCCGCAGGCATACGAAAAGGGAGCCCACAAACGTCAAACGACTATATCTCCCTCACAAAAAGAAATACAAAATCAAAATCAAGAGAAAAGCCTGGTCGTGACCATGCCTGTTACGATAAACGGAACCCCTCAAAGCAAAAGTCTGAATCCACAAAGGGGGCCGTGGAATGTAAATGCTCGAGATTTGGTCCGAAGTTGTCCGAAAGGAAAGAGTTAATGGGCCCTTATTCGCTCGCCGGGTTAACGGCTTTGCCGGTCCTCTCAGGAGGTTTATCCCCTACACTCTTCCTTCTCCCTCTAAAGATGAAGGTTCGATGGAGTTTCTGAAGGATGAAAACTGCCTAGGGTCTGCGACCTTATTTTAATATACACATTTGGTTGTCTACTTTGAAAAGCAAAAGCTATCGCTGCGAAGGAGTCTCTATATTTCTGGCTGGTCAAGACCCCTGTTTACCACCTTGATGTCTTCTTGTTTAACCTCGGGCTTAGGCCAATGCAAGCGCGTCACCTATGGGTGCGACGGCGTCTGATTCCGGGTCAGCGTCGCGCGGTTGGTCGTTAGGGTTCCAGGGTGTTCCATCATATACCATCTAGAGTTGTGAGGAAATAGACCCGGGTCGGGCAAATCTTTTACCTCAAACACCTTTTGGGTGAATCCCTGTGGTCGGAAGCAACTGGGAGCCTAAGCATGGCATGACGGTATTGTCATCAGGGTAAGTCTTAGCCGGTGGGATTATCATTCGAGGGGTCTAGAGGCCAAAATCAACCTAGATGTGCACTTAGGATACCTAGGAGGTTAGTAAGAAACCCCTGTTCTCACGAAGGCTAGGTGCCATGTGGGTGCTTACCGGGCGTTAGCAGCAAAAAAAAATCGAAATGATAAAAGCAACAAAAAAATGGAAAAGAGAAAATGTACATATTTGCAGACAAAAAAATCTTTTTATGATAAAACAAAAATATAAAAAAGAAAACAAATCAATTTTGCATGATTACATTTGCGTGCAGCATCTCACTTTTAATACCGCTTGCATTCGTGTGCTTACCTGTCGCATTTATCATCACCGCATCTTTCCCTTGCCTTCGTTAAATAAAGGCTTGGCCCCTTGACCAGTTATCAAGGACAGTCACAGTGACCATTTGCTTATTGAGCAAGGGGCCAAGTCAGAACAGAAATTCTGATTTGTTTGTTTCAGTGATGTGTGCAGGGATTCAGGCAACAGAAACAAAGGTGAAAACCAAACAAACCGAACCTTGTATTTTATTCCAAAAACCAAAAAAAATTACATCAAGTTCCGCCCTCTCTCTCTGCATTACTCGTCCCACTACTCTCCGGACAAAACACTCTCAAAGGTGCTACCCAACTACGAAAAGCGGTACTCCTACCACTCTGTACTCCTCTTCCTATTCCCACATCCCGGCGTTGATCTACGGAAGCAGCAGAGAAGCTACCAACACGAAAGCCACGCTCTCGTGCTCTTCGGTAGCGCTCCTCACCATCTCTCAGCCACTGTTCAGCAAGACCAAGGCTGATTCGGAGTTCGAATAGTTGGGCCTCCATGGCCCTTCGTTCCTCCCTTTCAGTCAATCTGTTGGCTCTTTCTCTCTCTGCGTCTCTTTCTTTCTCTACACGTTCTCTCTCGCGGTCTTCCCTCTCCAACTGGAGAGTGATCCTCAGTTCCATAGCATCCCTAGAGGAGTCGTCATCAGCATGACGCCGCAGTTCTCTCTCCAGTTCTGCTATCCTAGCCTCCTTCTGCGCAGCTTGGCCAAGCGCTTCTTCCGTCTCCTTTTCCTGCCGAGTGTACCATCTCAGATACACGATAAACAAGGAGAACTCAACACTGAGACTCTTACCTGTATAGAGAGCATCCCTTCTGCCTCCGCAGCACGCTGCGTGGCATGAGCAAGTTGCTCATGAAGCGAGTCAAGTTCTGAGGTGGGAATCCACAAGCTGGAAGAGGCACCACCTACTCCCATCGCTGGGGAAGCCGCGCCAATCTGGGCATGCTACGACCGCGTGAATTAGCAGCCAACATCAGGAATCTGAGGATTTAATTACGAATGCGCACTGTACACCTACCAAGGCGCTCGTAGCTCCGCGGGCATCGCCCAACTGTTGTTCCATCTCTGCCAAGCGAGTTCGTAAATTCGCTATCATGGCATCCCGGACATCCTGCAGCCTTACAAGTCAGCATTCTCACCAGAAAACCAAGAAAAGGGAGAAAGAAGAAAAGAGAAAAATGGGAAACCTACCTCCGTAAGTCCCCGGGGTTGGAGCCGCTCTGCGTATTTTGTCCTATATAGACGCAAGTAGTCCTCGCTATCCCGCGCCTGCGACTCTACAATCGTGCCACCCCGTTGCCAGTCCTCATACTGTTCGGGGAATCTCACGCGCCAGTCAATGCAGGTCGCTGGTCCCCACGTCTTTCTCCCGACACGAGGTGGCGCAGCTGAATCCACCCATTCTTGAGCCAGTCCCAAAGTCCTCATAACTAATCGTAGCCGAAGCGGCTCGATTTCATTCAGGCAGTGCATCCACAGTTCCCGTCCGAACCGGGCACGACTTGCTAGAACCCACGGCTGGTCGGCATCGACCATGTCTGAGTAGGGTCTCCAGTTTACCATCGCTGCAGGGAACTCCTGTAGCTCCCGCCTTAGCACCATCAGTTGGTAGGTTAGGGGTGCCGCACTCATGATGGGTTCCCACCGCCTGGCTAGTGGCACCATCGCAGGTCGCCAATGCCGAGCTCTCCCCATAGGGAGGTAATAATAGCTCCACAGCTGCTCGGCGCAGGTCATCAGAACTTTGCAAAAACGCAAAAAAATACAAAACAAGCAAAACCAAAAAAAATACCTGGATGAATGGTGTGAAACCACTCACAGTCATCTCACGATCCGTTTCTTGGAATAGGCCTGCAAACAAGTGTGCCAGCATGGCGGCTCCCCAAGCATAATACCCTACTCTTTCAAGGTCTGAAAGCAGCTCCAGGAAGCAACATTGGATACCGTCCCCTTTCGAGCTCAGTACCAATCTCCCCAAAAGGAAGAGGAGAAATCTCCTCAAATCAATGTTGCATCTTTCCCAGTCGCCGAAATCTGTGCAGTACACGGCGCAGCATCCTATTTCTATCCTTTCCATGAACTCTTCTGAGGATTCATCGTCCCGCCGACGAGTGTCGGTGAGCCCTAATGCATCCATCAGGGACGCCCTAGCTATCGACCTATTTTTTCGACCATCCAGGTCCAAACCCAGTAACTTCTGGGCACCTTCCCTGTAGTCCGCGTAAGTGACTCCGGTCACTGCCTCGCCCTCTATCTTCAGGCTTGTGATCCGGACCACATCCTCCAAGCTGGGCACCATGTGCCCCCAGGGCATCAGGAATGCCCGGCTCACTGGGTCCCATCTCTCACACAAGGCTTGGATCAGAACCAGGTCGGGCTTGATCAGCTCGATCCGAAGAAAGGTACCAAATCCCATCACGTCTAGCCTCGCCTTCTGAAAATCTGGGAGGCCCCTGTACGCCGCTACTACCAACTCCCATAAGATTTGTGATTTCATCACAACCTACACATACAAGGAATGGGGGTGAGGTTTGGTCGGAAGAAAGGAAGAAAGAATGAAAAAAGGGCAAGAAAACTTGGCTTACGAGTTGTGATTGGGCCCTTTCGCTGAAGTGCCCTTCAAGGTCTGAAAGCCTCCTAGAACTACTACCACTGGACCTGCTTCTCTTCGAGGAATGGGAAGATTCGCCCTCCATCCAACCCTCAGAATTTTAAACTCCTCCTCTCCCGTGAGAACTTGTGCTCCTCGAGTTAGTCCTCGATATACCTGGGAAAATAAAAGGGACAAGAATTTATAGAAATGGAAGGAGTGCGGGCCAAGATTGCCTCCATCACCTGTCAATGATAGCCCTCGCAATGAGGCACCGGCCAAGCGGTCCCATGTGTCGCTTCACCGCTCGCACAGGGTGATTGACTGGACGAAGAATATGACAACTAGCCCCCTATGTTGTCTAGGGATATCCTATCATGTTTTGGAGAACGCCCGCAAAAATTGACATAACATCCGGGAAAAGGAACTAGGGCCCTCATTATTGACTTCGACGGCAGATTCCCGTGGAAAATGGTCACAACAAGATGCGATTCTCTGCTTGGGACGGAGTCTCGACAGACCTATCACATGGGAACAGTGCAAAGGAGAAGAAGTGTAGGGAAGAAGGAACACACAAAAGAACAAATAAACAGCAGAAAATCAAATCATTCCATTCATAATTCTACATAAGCTGTCATAAACACTACAATCATAGAGAGGTGGCGGGTCCACTAGCTCGCCAATCCTCACCATCATTCATCTCTCTGGGCACTCTCCTCCTCTCCCCCGAGGTGAGGGTCCCTCAGAAGCCTCCGGGATCCCCGTGCAGTAGCACCTGCCTCGCCTCTTGGCGCCTGCTCCGCAGCAGTGACTCGCTGCTCCTCCCCTGGCGTGGCGAAGAAGCCACTGGCGGCAAAGCGACCGGACTGGCGGAGTCGCTCCCCGAACTCTCGCGCTCTCTCGTAGCGCGTCTCCATCCCTCCTAGCCTCTGCACGACGGCCTGAAGGCCCAGCTGGAGCTCCCTCACTTGGGCCTCCAAGGCCCTCCTCTCGGTCCGATCCCGCTGTCGCTCGGACCTTCTCTCGGCTTTCTCTCTCTCTACCTCTCTCCTCATCATCTGCAGAAGAACCCTTAACTCCAGGATGTCTGGAGAAGGTCTCTCCTCACCACGATGCCGCAGCTCCGCTACAGTCACCACCCAGGCGTCACGCTCCTCTTCCGCCGGGGTCACGTGGGCCACCGCACCGGCAAGTTGCTCCCGGAGGGAGGCAATCTCGAGAAAAGGGGCCGAGGAGCTGGAAGATCCGCCAGCCACTCCCACCGTCGCTGTCTGCTGGGCACGCTGGAAAAAAATAAACAACGGTCGTCAGTGAAACTCCAAAATCTGAAGTTAAAAGTGCGGCACGTAACTTACCAGGAGCGACAACTCATGTTGAGCGACGGCCAGCTGCCGCCTAGTCTCTGACAGTTGGGCGCGCGAGCCGCCGATGCCACACGTGTCCCCAGCTTGGGGAAGCCCCGCGTAACTCTCTCTCTGCCGCCGCAGGAAGTCGGCACTGTCCTGCACCAGTACACCCCCTTGCTGTCCAGGGAGACGTACGGGCCAGTCCTCAAGCCTCGCCTTGCCGCGACTCTCCCTCCTGACGCGGCTCGGCTCGTCCGCACTCGCCCACTCATCGGCCAGACCCAGGGTCCTTGCCATGACCTGCACCAAGAAAGGGGTCCCACATCAGTCAAAAGGAATGCGTCCCTTGTCTAGGACGCGTCCATCATTTGAGTGCAACACTTACCGAGCCCTTTCCCCCTCGCGCGGCTCGCTTCAAAACCCAAAATGAATTAAATGAGGAAGAGATCGGAGGACCTACCGGACCGTGTTCACCTCCTCCCACGCCATCGGGCCCCTCGGGTCCCTCGGGGGCCCGAAGCGGCCCTTCCTCCTCCATGGACGCCGTTCCGTGCTCGGGCGCGTCCCTCCTTGGGCGAGGAGTTCCTCGTCCCTCTCCACCTTCACCATGGTCGGGCCCACCGAACTCCATCAATCAAAAGAGGAGGAAGACGAAAAGGGGCAAGCGAGTTTCGGCGGAAGGAGGGCTCGTTTGCGGGTAAGGCACGGGAGAAGAAAGGCCACCCGACGCTTTAAATTTGAATTCAAGGACTAAGACGCGTCCTCGCGCCTGGACGCGCCCAAAAGGGGGAGAAAGGAAACAGAATCCCCCCGTGCAAAGCGTAGTTCCCCGCTGTTCAGGGCAAGGTCTCGTGGAGCGTGCCTCGAAGGACAACTCAGTGCAAAGAAGAACGTGTGGGAGAGAGAGAAGTACACATAACACAAGAAAGCCATTTTCATTTCATATAATAGCCGAAAGTACATCATACAGTGAGAAGGGTGACGTGTACAAGTAACTCTCTAACTCTCACCATCACCCTCCTGGTCATCTCTCTCCTCCCTCCTCTGCCGGGGATCCCTAGGGGGCCTCTACGAACCCTGAGAAGCCGTGCTCGCCTCGCCCTGCGGTGGCACTCCAGCCTCGAAGGCGCGACGACGCTCCTCGGCCGAAGAGACCAGATAGCTGCCCATGGAAAAAGAACCAGACTGACGAAGTCGCGCCCCGTGTTCCTTCGCCCTCTGGTACCGCTCCTCGCTCTCCCGAAGCCTCCCCTCCGCCGTGCCGAGACTCAGTCGGAGCTCCAGCAGCTGGGCCTCCAGAGCCCTCCTCTCGGTCTGATCCCGCTGTCGCTCCTCCCTCTCTCTCTCCCTCTCCTCTCTCTCTCTCATCACCTCCCTCCTCGACAGCTCGAGGGCGATCCGCAGATCCAGCACGTCACGAGGGAGCTCCTCAGCCTCCCGTCGACGCTCCTCCTCCAGCTCCACAATCCGGGCGTCACACTCCGCAATCCGGGCGTCACGCTCCGCCACCCGAGCGTCGCGCTCCTGCTCGGCACGAACAGCACGCGCCAGGGCCTCTCGGATCTCGGCAACCTGTCAAAGCACGCATGCACCATAAGAGAACAACAGTGATAGAAGGAAAGCAGCCAGAAGAGAGTCAAGGTCAGGCAAGCGCTCACTCGAGCCTCGCGGTCACGCTCGGCCTCCTCAGCCCGAGCCACCGCATACGCCAGCTGCTCCTGGAGGGCAGAAACCTCCGGAGGAGGGCCCCGCGAATTGGAACCCGCTCCACCAGCCATCCCGGCTGTCGCTGTCTGGTGGGCCCGCTGAAACACGGGGCAAACGTCAGTCAAAGGCTAAGCATCAAAAATCCAGGTCACAAAAAAATGCATTGCATAAACTCACCAGGATCTCCAACTCCTGTCGGATGGCCACCAACTACCGCCTGGCGTCCGCCAACTGGGCCCGCAGGTCGGCGATCATGTTGTCACGAGCATCCTGCATTGCACGTAAGTTAGTACCACATGCATATACATATAAAAGAGTGAAGCATTCTCATTTCACTTACCCCTGCCATACCACCAAGGAAGAGGCGGTCCCCATACGTAGCCCGGTACCGTCTCAGGTAATCAGTAATGTCTTGTACATGGGACACCACTGGGACCCCGCCCTGCTGCCAGTCCTGGTACTGTGCTGGAAAGCGCGTACGCCAGTCCACAACCTTCGCTTTCCCCTTGGTCTTTCGCCTGATACGGGCCGGCTCCTCTACATCAACCCACTCCTGGGCTAGCCCCAACGTCCTCATAACCAGCCTCAGCCGAAGCGGCTCGATCTCGTTCAGGCAATGGACCCACACGTCCCGCCTGAAACGAGGAAGACCCGCTACAACCCAGGGCTGGCCAGCATCGCCCATGCCCAGGTAGGGCCTCCACACCACCTGCATCACCATACATACATCATGTTAATTACCATTCAGTCACATGCATAAACACAAAAACATCATACGCATCTTACCATGGCCTCGGGATACTCGCTCAGCTCCCGACGAAGCGACGCCAGCTGGTAGCCGTGGGGCGCTGCAACCACGACCGCCTCCACCGCCGCGCCAGAGGCACGGCCCTCCTATTCCCATGCCTAGCCCTCCCCATCGGGAAATAGTAATAGCTCCACACCTGCATCCATCATACGTCATTAGTACAATAATTACATATTTAACTGTGGAAATGCATAAATAAATTGTGTACCTGGAGAAAAGGTGCGAAGCCGCTGACTGTCATCTCCTTCTCCGAAGTCTGGGAAAGATCAGCAATCAAATGGGCAAGCAGAGCCGCTCCCCACGCGTAGTGTCCCACTCTGTCTAGATCCGCCAAGATCCGAGGAAACGGCAGTGGATGCCATCCCCCTTCGTCCCCAGCAGAAGGCGTCCCAGGAAGAAGAAAAGAAACCTCCGAAGGTCTAGATCCACCAGCTCCCGCTCACTCGGATCCTGGGTAAAAGCTGCGCGAGCATCCCCCTCCAGTCGAGCCAAGAACTCCGCTCCAGTCTCGCTAACCCGCTGGCGCGGGTCGACGAATCCGAGCGCCTCCATGATCTCTACTCGGCCGACTACCCTGCTATCTCTGTCAGTCACGCTCGTCTCTAACCACAGCAGGTCCAGGGCACTCTCTCGGTAGTCGGGGTAGGTGACCCCGCTGACTGCCTCTCCGTCAACTCGTAGCCCGGTGATCCGAGCCACGTCCTCAAGTGTCGGCACCATGTGCCCCCAGGGCATCAGAAACGCCCGGCTCGGTGCGTGCCACCGCTCCCTCAGTGCCTGGATAAGAGGAAGGTCGAGCCGGAAGGGCTCGATCCTAAGGAAAGCTCCTAAGCCCATGGCGTCCACACGCGCCCTCTGGAAGTCCGGCAGCCCGCGGTACGCTGCCACCACCAGGGACCAGCTGATCCGGCCCTTCATTACGCCCTGCACACCACAAAACCAACAGAGAACACATCAGCATCATGAATAATAATAAACAATAACACTGTATATACTACTTATTCATTTAATTTTATTTTTCTTTTTTAAAAATATTTATTTTTTGTGGAGGCGTCCAGGCCCCTGGACGCCTCCTTTCCATTTTCTTTATTTTCTTTTATTTTTAGAAGAACCCCAAAACTAAAATAAAAATAATATATATATTATCATGGAGGCGTCCCAGGCCCTGGACGCCTCCTTATTTTTAATTATATTTCTATTATTTTCGTAAATAAATAAAAAAATAAATAATAAAAAAAGATAAAGAAAATGTGGAGGCGTCCAGGACCCTGGACGCCTCCTTTCCCTCACTCAACGGCCTTCTCTCACAGCCTCTCACCCGTCCGTTTAGCCTATTGAACCACAGAGTGAGAGTTCCGAGGGGCTTACCAGATCGTGCTTGTCCTCTCCCGCGTCGCCAGCGTCCACTGCAGCCTCCAAGGCCAAAGGAAGAGCCTCCTCACCCGCGGCAATCTCCTCCGCCGCACCAGCTTCCTCGGCATCATCCCTCAACCTCCTTGCACGACGAGCCAGTCGTTTCCGCTTCTCTGGACCCTGGCTCGATCCTCCTCGCTCCATTGGGACTAAGAATGGGTCGTCTAGGGTGACTGGGTCGTCAGAATGAACAGTACAAATGAGCAGAGGGTGAGGCCACCCACATATATATAAGATCCACTTTTATTGGGGCGTCCAGGCGCCTGGACGCCCCCAAAACAAAAAAATTAAAAAAAATCAAAAATAAAAAAAAGGGAGCGTCCAGACCCCTAGACGCCCCCAAGACAAAAACTTAAAAAATTAACAATAAAAAAATTAGGGGCGTCCAGGCCCCTGGACGCCCCCATAATAAAAAAATTTTCAAAAAAAAGGGGTATATATAAAGTAAAAAAAAAAGATAAGAGTATGTATATAATCTAAAAAAAATACAAAGAAAAAGAAAAACCACAAAAAAGATAATAATAATTAAGTGGACGGGGGTCCCAAAACATCAATGCCAGATTTTATTCCATCAGAAAAGTAGAGTGAACTACATCAGGGGCTTAGGCGCCTTAGGCCTTAACTTCTCCAGTTCGGTTACATAAGCCCTCCACGGCTCGCATTCTTCCACCACGTGTGCTAAGGCCTTTCCCGCAACACTTGTCTTCCAAGGAGCTTTAATGGCCTTCGCTTCCTTCACGTCCGCTTCAGTGCCCAACTCCCTTTTCTTCAAAGGAACGATGCCAGTCGGTGGCGGGAACGAATGGCGTGGGATGCCAATTTGGAGGCAGCACCGATGCGCATTATAAAGGACGAACTCGGTCGCGCCGATCAATTGAAGATCAACTTCGGGAGAAGGCCTCATGAGGAGATCTAGCGGAAGCAAACATGCCGGTGCGCAAGTAAAGAAGCCTTGTGTCATGGTGCGGAAGTGAGACCGCCAGTCTTCACGTTTCTTCAGCCACGGAACGCGGTTCACTACAGTACCACCGAAGCCTAACACGTCGGCTATGTGGTGAAGCGGGCTTTGTTGGAAGAGCTTCGAAGCAGTTGGCATTCCCTCGCGATGGTCGAATTTGAAGTGCAAATCAAGCCAGCAATTCAAGACAAGTGCGCAACCAAAAGGAGGCTTACCCATGCTTGAGGCAGTAAGGCCGCTGTAAAGATAGGCAAGGACAGCGGGTCCCACCCTCTTTTCACGCCAGATCCCGCAGATAGCACTCAGTTGGTCTTCCTCCACTATGTTATCGGTATGAGGAAACAAGAGAGCGCCCGCCAGACAGATAGTGAACCCCTTCATGATTCCCTCCAAATAGTCATCGTCTGGTGACCCTCTCAGGGCGTCCATAACCCACTCCGCAAGCTTTTGGAGATCGATTCCCTTTTGAGTACGGACCTTTCTGGCTGCGTCGGGCGGCATGAAACTCCCAAGAACGCTTTCGGAAGTCACCCGTGTCAGCATCCGCATAGCCTTCACCTTCCCGTCACTCTTGAATTTCTTCAATCCGAGCAGAAGTTCCACCTCCTCGAGGAGGATGGTCACCTCGAAGGTCGGGAAGATAAAAGTGTGGGTCTGGGGATGCCAGATCTCCACTAGTGCGCCCATAGCCGCCCAGTCCATACGAATCTTCTCGTAATGCTTGGCGTGAATAAGGAGCCCCTGCAGATGCCACTTCGAGAGTATGGCCCTCATGCCAATGGAGATATTGGAAGTTAGCTTTGAAAGCCATGGTAGTGTGGAAAACTTCCTCGGGCCTGGGAAGAGTGGATATGGCTGGAAGAGGAAAGAAAGAAGAAATGAAGGAAGTAAGAAGAAGATTCACATGAAAAATTTGAAATGAATCAGCTTACCATATGCGACATGATCGTCCCACTCAGATGACCCTCGAGGTCGGAGAGTCGCCTGATCTCGCTGCTAGGCCTGCTCCTCTTCATAACGCGGGAAGACTCTCCTTCCATCCTGAAATCTCTAGATTCTCCTCTCCTTCCTCTCCTGAACTTCCAAAACCCACCTTGGTGCATTTGAATGAACTAGCCTAAGGGGAGTTCTTATAGGAAGGGAAGATCGCTACAGGACGGAACATGTCACATCAACAGTCAGTGTCAGGATTTTGGCTAGATTTCCTTTCCATTGTGGTGCGATTCTGCTATGATTCTGCTACTTTCTGATGTTATTAATCCATGCTGGCCTGTACAGGTTTTACTAACGGACATCTTTGTACTATCTCCTGTCCCACCTTTCAATGGTTGGTCCCACCTTGTCATGCATCATAGTATATGATACGTACGCTACTAGAACATGTCAAGGACCTTGCGGCCCGAATGAATCTGGGATTTGAGTTCCCCTTCAACAAAAACGATGATGATCCCGGGAGAATTTAGGTTGTACGGATAGGCCGTTAATTTGTGGTAGCATGGGGATGACGGTTCCATTCAGTGAGTTGGTGCGTGGATAAACGGGCCCCAGCCCAGTGTCGGCTGACCGGATCGGTATCCTGACCCGTTCTTAACAAGTTGACAATATTATCCTTGGCTATTTTCTATTTTAGTTTGTTTTAAATTTTCTTTGAACCCAGCATGCATTCATATAGGACTTTGATTTATTGCAGAAGATCATTCAAGTGATTCGATTGTGAAAGCCGTTGTGCTCCAATTCCCACAAATATGAGATATTCCACTCCGAATGAAATACTGAGTTTCCTTGAGACAGCCCTACGCTGCTCTTCCAAAGGAGACCCTTGTTTGGACAGACCCTCAGATATTCCTTTACCTTTTTTGACCCACCTTGGCCGCAGCACTTCCACATTGGCTGGTAACCGCTCCCCAAAGGTGAAACCTCCGGTTTATGACCCAGGTACTTCCACACCGAGAAGTTGGTCTCCTTTTGTTTCGTGCCTGAGCGCACATCTCACCCTCCCTTATTTGATCTCCGTCCAAGCAATCGTCAATATTTGAAAGACCTTCTTCAAGCTCGCCTCATTGAAACTCCAGGAAAGATTCCAAACAGTAACGTCAAAAGCGTGTCTCATCACACCTTGGCATCAACTTATCAGTCCGCTCCCACTTCACTCCACTCCACTTCGATACCATTCCACTACGTGTCGCTCCCTTGCAAAGCAGACGCCAAGGCGGGGCAGCTGTAGACACGCCATTCTTGACGCCTCCTGAGAAAGTCTCATATTACTATACGACGCCCCGCAACGGCTTACGCATTTTGAATCACTCGAGTGCTCCCTTTTCTTGGGTCTTCCTCTGCCTTGTTCGGCATTCGGAATCGTCCCGTCACGGCATTCGGGCAGTGTCAACACCAGTCAGACGCATCAGGAGGTTCCGGAACCAAGAAGGATGTCTGCCGGGCGGCCGCTGACTAGGACCCGGGTGGGTCTTAATGGGGGCGTCCAGGCCCCTGGACGCCCCCATCTTTTTAATTTATTTTATTCTTTTCTCAGGGCCCAAAATCAAATAAAAAAATATAAAAAATATATATTTTAATGGAGGCGTCCAGGCCCCTGGACGCCTCCATAAAAACAAAAAAAATAAAAAATGTTTGAAAAATGCCAGTTGGCATAAAATAGAAACAAAAAAAATAAAAATATATATTAATGGAGGCGTCCAGGTCTTTGGACGCCTCCATAAAAAATAAATATAAAAAATTAAAATGCCAGCCCTAGCATAAAAAGACAAAATATAAATAAAATAATATATTTATGGAGGCGTCCAGGCCCCTGGACGCCTCCATCAACTCTCTCACGGGCGCCGGCCACCAAACGACGGTTTGTCGTGTGTGAAAAAATCCAAAGTATAGAGACGTCCAGCCAACTGGACGCGCCCATTTCTGAATCACGAGGCGCCGCTCACAAAACCACGCGTTGTGCCAAACCGCGTGCGGCCGTCATCGGTTTTCGGTGGACCTGTTAGAGGCGTCCGGGACCCTGGACGCCCCCACAAAAGTATTCCAAAAAATATATATAAAAATAGAATAAAATATTAATTCGGCCCTGATGGAGGTGTCCAGGGTCCTGGACGCCTCCACCCTCCGGAGCTCTATAAATAGAGGCCCATCCCCTCAGTTCTAGAGGAGCTTAGAAGTGATCCGATAGGCTGCCGGAGCCCAGAGGCTACGGAGTCATTTTCTAACCCGTGGGTTCTTTTGTAGGTGGAGGTTCTGCCGGCTTCTCGGGTGCTCACGCTCGCGAGAGGAAGGTCGTCTTCATCCACCGCGCTTCCACGTCGTCCCCACGCTGCCGAAGCTCCGCCGGATTTCACCATCGGCGCATCCAATAAGCCAATTCTTTCCTTTTCTTCGTAGTTCTTTTGCATTCATCATCTTGCATCCCCTATCCCCCTTTATAAGGGCGGCTTTTCTTATACACTTCTTACATCCATCATCTCATTTTCCTCCTACTCGAGTCCGAGAGGGGTTTAAAAGATAACACCAACCAGGTGTGTGTCTTGCCATCATTTCGTTATTTTTTTTTATCGCAAGGATTTGAATACTACACCTCCGTCTTTCTAATCCATTTGTCATTTGTTTGTCGTTGTTTTATAAGGGTAGCCGAGGAAAGCCCTCTCCGTCGGCCGGCCGGAGGGAGAGGAAGAAGCAACCCGCCATCTCCCGCTCTTGAGGTAGGCGCGATCACCTTCTTATTTTGGGGTCTTTCGGCCCCTGGCGATCACATCTTATTTTCGAGGCCACGGCGAGTCACTTCCCCAATGGCCGTTTAAATTCCCGTTCTTATATGTTATATTCTTATCTATTCGTGTTCTCGAGGCCGCGGCGAGTCACTTCCCCAATGCCGTTTAAATTCACGTTCTTATACGTTATATTCTTATCTGTTTGTGTTCTCGAGGCCGCGGCGAGTCACTTCCCTAATGGCCGTTTAAATTCCCGCTCTTTTTATTCTCTCTATATTCTGCCATCTTATTATCTGCTCATATTCTCGAGGCCGCGGCGAGTCACTTCCCCAATGGCCGTTTCAATTCTTGTTATTTAAATTTTGCACCATTCCCGTCCCCCCGAGGCCGCGGCGAGTCACTTCCCGCTATGGCCGTTTAAACCCCATATTTTGCTATATCACACTTGTCCCGCTCGCCCCGCCGGAGCAATCTCCCATGGTGGCCCCTTCTCTCTCTTCTTTTATTTCTGTGTTGCAGCAAACAAACACCAAACAAAAAAAAGAGGAGCCCGCGCGCGCTCTGCGTCCTCTCCGCTCTTCCCCGAACCACGTGACGTCGCTCACAGCAGGGTTTCATCATTGATCGGGCGAGGTGCCGGTCGATCAACGGTGGGACGTAGGTAGAGGTGTAGGTCTCGTCAGGATAGACATAAGGTCTACTCCAACGGGTTTTATCGCGGGTGGGACTTCGCCAATCAATGCGCTGGTTTCATCAGGACAGACGTGAGGTCTGAGCTGGACAGGCTTTATCAGAATGGTGATGGGTTTCATTGTTGGTGGGACGTTTGAAAGAGGGTATGTAGATTTCATCAGAGTAAACGTAAGGTCTACCCCGGAAAGGCTTTATCATCGGTGGGGTGTGGAGTCAGCTGACCGACGGAAGGCTTCAACAGTGAAGGGGAGGTAGAGGCAGCGTGCCGGTTGGCATGGAACTTTTGAATTACCACATTACCGACCCAAGCTCCCTTTCGGGTTTTCGCCGGAGCCAGCCCCTCTTGCTTTTGCCCACGCGTCCTTTCGGATTTTCACGTGGCGGGGTGCCCGATTTTGCCTGCAGTGTCCTTTCGGGTTTTCACCACAGCTGGGTTTTAGCCATTTTTGCCCTTGTCCAGAATGCCTGAACAAGTCTGGCGGGATATCTCTATTTTCAACCCCATTTCTATATATGTACTTTTTGTCGTTTTCTTTCTCTTTTCTTTTTCATTGTCTTTTCTGGGACCAGAACTTTCATCCTATGGACCATGGCGCCATATGTTTATTGTGGACACACGATCATTGATGTGGGTGTCAACATCAATGCAAAGGGAAGTAGGGTTTCATGATCTATCCAGACGAAAGGTCCGAATTGATTTAGAGGATATAAATAGCAGCTCGGGCACGAGGCCGTTTGCTGAGAATATGAGTTTCATCGTTAATGTGGGGTTTAACATTAACGCAAAGGGATAGAGTTTCATGATCTATCCAGACGGATGGTCTGAATAGATTCAAAGAGCAGTGTTGTGCTATGTCAGAGCGGACAGAAGGTCTACCCTGGATGGGTTTTAGCGTCGATCAGGCGGTGTGCCAACCGATCGATAGCAGGTTTCATCATTGGTATTGGCTCATACCAACGCAAAGATTTCATATGTTTCATCAAGATAGACGTAGGGTCCAAACTGGATAGGGTTTTCATCATTGATATTAGGCGAGGTGCCAATCGATCAATGGTGGGTTTCATCATCGGTATTGGATTTATACCAATGCAAGGAGTTCATGGATTTCATCAGGATAGACGGAAGGTCTAAACTGGATAGGTTTCATCATAGATCGGGCAGTGTGCCAATCGATCAACAGTAGGTTTCATCACGGTGGGACGTAAAGAGACTGTAGATCTAGTCAGAATAGACGTAAGGTCTAAACCGAACAAGGTTTTATTGCTGATCGGGCAATGTGCCGATCGATCAGTATCAGGTTTCAGTACTGGGTTTATGCCAATGCAAGGATTTCATAGGTTTCATCGGGATAGACGTAAGGTCTAAACCGGACAGGGTTTCATTATTGTGGGTCTTAGACAGAAACAAGTGGAAGTGTTTTATCAGAACAGACGGCAGGTCTATCCCGAGGTGGGCTTATTATCGAGGGAATTTTTCTCGGGCAATGCATGACGGCTTCAACAGAATAGACATAAGGTCCATTCCGGATGGGTTTAATCATTGATCGGGCAAGGCGCCGGTCGATCGACGAGGAGCTTTATGGTGGGAGGTGAGGCTTTCTTTGGAATCACCACATTGCCGACCCAAGCGCCCTTTCGAGTTTTCGCCGGAGCCAGCCCCCTCTTGCTTTTGCCCACGCGCCCTTTCGGGTTTTCACGTGGCGGGGTACCCGATTTTGCCTGCAGTGCCCTTTCGGGTTTTCACCACAGTTGGGTTTTGGGCCATTTTTGCACTTGTCCCTAATATAGGAGCAAGTCTGGCGGGGTATCTCTATTTTTAACCCCCCATTTTTATTTTCTTTCATTCTCTTTCTCTCCCTTTTTAGAGGGTGACAGGTCGGAATGCCACCAGCTTAAGATGAGGGCAGCTTGGTTAGGGTGGAGTGCCGCTAGACCGGGAAATGGGTGTAGCTTGGCTAGGGCGGAGTGCCGTTATACCAAGAAATGGGTAGCTCGGTTAGGGCGGAGTGCCGCCAGACCAAGAAATGGGTAGCTCGGTTAGGGCGGAGTGCCGCCAGACCGGGAAAATGGTAGCTCGGCTAGGCCGGAGTGCCGTTAGACCGGGAAAAGGGTGTAGTTTGGCTAGGCCGGAGTGCCGCTAGACCAAGAAATGGGTAGCTCGGTAGGGCGGAGTGCCGCTAGACGAAGAAAGGGTAGCTTGGCTAGGGCGGAGTGCCGTTAGACCAAGGAAAGGGGTAGCTCGGCTAGGGCGGAGTGCCGCTAGATGAAGAAAGGGTAGCTCGGCTAGGGCGGAGTGCCGCTATACCAAGAAATGGGTAGCTCGGCTAGGGCAGAGTGCCGCTAGACGAAGAAAGGGTAGCTTGGCTAGGGCGGAGTGCCGCTATACCAAGAAGTGGGTAGCTCGGCTAGGGCGGAGTGCCACTAGACGAAGAAAGGGTAGCTTGGCTAGGGCGGAGTGCCGCTAGACCAAGAAATGGGTAGCTTGGCTAGGGCGGAGTACCACTAGACCAAGGAAGGGGTAGCTCGGTTAGGGCGGAGTGCCGCTAGACCAAGGGAAGGGTAGCTCGGTTAGGGCGGAGTGCCACTAAACCAAGGAGAAGGGTAGCTCGATTAGGGCGGAATGCCGTTGGACCAAGATAAGGGTAGCTTGGCTAGGGCGGAGTGCCGCTAGACCAAGGAAAAGAGGGTAGCTTGATCAGGGCGGAATGCCGCTAGACCAAGATAAGGGTAGCTCGGTTAGGGCGGAATGCCACTAGACCAAGGAAAAGAGTAGCTCGGTTAGGGCGGAATGCCACTAAACCAAGGAAAAGGGTAGCTTGGTTAGGGCGGAATGCCACTAAACCAAGGGAAAGGGTAGCTTGGCTAGGGCGGAGTGCCGCTAGACCAAGGAAGGGTAGCCTGGCTAGGGCGGAGTGCCGCTAGACCAAGAAGAGGGTGGCTTGGTTAGGGCGGAGTGTCGCTAGACCAAGATAAGGGTGTAGCTTGGCTAGGGCGGAGTACCGCTAGACCAAGGAAAGGGATAGCTCGGTTAGGGCGGGGTGCCGCTAGACCAAGAAAAGGGTAGCCTGGTTAGGGCGGAATGCCACTAAACCAAGGGAAATGGTAGCTTGGCTAGGGCGGAGTGCCGTTAGACCAAGATAAGGGTGTAGCTTGGCTAGGGCGGAGTACCGCTAGACCAAGGAAAGGGATAGCTCGGTTAGGGCGGAGTGCCGCTAGACCAAGAAAAGGGTGGCTTGGTTAGGGCGGAGTGCTGCTAGACCAAGATAAGGGTGTAGCTTGGCTAGGGCGGAGTACCGCTAGACCAAGGAAAGGGATAGCTCGGTTAGGGCGGAGTGCCGCTAGACCAAGAAAAGGGTAGCTCGGCTAGGGCGGAGTGCCGCTAGACCGAGAAAAGGGTAGCTCGGCTAGGGCTGAGTGCCGCTAGACCAAGAAAAGGGTAGCTCGGTTAGGGCGGAGTGCCGCTAGACCAAGAAAGGGTAGCTCGGCTAGGACGGAGTGCCGCTAGACCAAGAAAAAGGGTAGCTCGGTTAGGGCGGAGTGCCGCTAAATCGAGGGAAATATCCTGACTAGGGCGGAACGCCCTTCATTGGTGTGAGGTAAACATCGACGCGAAGAAGGATGGGGTTTCATTATGCAATCCAGATGGAAGGTCTGGATTAATGTTGATGGATAGCAGCTTGAGCATGAAGCCATTTTTCGAACATGTATGTTTCATCGTCAATGTTGGGGTTTGGCATTAACGCAAAGGAATAGGATTTCATAATCTATCCAGACGAAAGGTCTGAATTGATTTAGAGGATATGAATGGCGGCTCGGGCCCGAAGCCGTGCACTAGAAATGTGAGTTTCATCGTTAATGTGGCTCTGATCAGCTGGATATCTTCATCTTTGCATATCACTGATTCTGTTGACTTTTCTTTGGCAATCTTTGCACATTGGTCGGCTTGAGTGTCAATGGTAGAATATCTGTCGGCCTGGGCGCCGATAGCTAGAATTTTAATTTCTCTTAGCTGGCCATACTGGCAATCCATATTTGTGAGCATCTGTCATCTCGAATGCTGATGGTTAGACATCTCTGGTAGGCTGGAGGCTCATCAGGCATCTATCAACTTGAACGCCAGTGGTTAGGCGAACTTCCATCATTCTTCATTGATCCATCATTCATTGTTCATTGTCATCTGGGATTCCATCATTTGGATAGTCCCTGACATCAGTAGCAGACGTGCAGTGTAAGAGTCTGCGACAGGATGGCCCTTGAAAGGTCAATGCTCCAATTTTATTCATCATTGCCCCTTTAAAGGGGTGAACATATCCAGCAACGGCCATGCATGCCGCCATTGACATCTCATACATTTACCCCTGGAATGGGGAACCATGTGTGTCTTCCATCATTCTTTTGGCATACATTGGTCCCAAGAACGGGATACCATCAATATTTCTCATTATTTGGCACACATCTGCCCACGGGATGGGGTACCATTTGGAACTTTCATCATCTCATAATCATCATTTTTCTTCCTATTTTCTTCTTCTTTCTTCTTCTTTTTTTTTTGATATGCATCCCCCTCCTTAAAATGGGGTATCATCGGTATCTTCCATCATTTCATCATCTTTCTTATTTTTTTCCATCTTTAATGTGCATCACCCCTCAAATGGGAGTACCATTTATATATATATATATATATTTATTTCATCATCATTTTTTATCATCATTTTTTATTCCCATGTGCCCCAGGACGGGGCATCATTCATACCTTTCATCATCATTTTTTTGTTAATGCATCTGCCCTCAAGACGGGGCATCATCTGCACCCCTCATCATTTTTTTATGCGTGGACATCTGCCCCCAAGGAAGGGGTATCATTGGCATCCTTCACCATCATCATTTTTTCTTCTCTTCCCCCCTTTTTTGGTATATATCTGCCCCAGAGTGGGGTGTCATCTTTTCTTGTAGCATCACCGGGCTTCTTTGGGGCCGGGAATGTATCCTTGTTGTAGTGGGTGACCCACTCGAACAGGGCCCAAGTCTTTTCCTTAGGAAAGGAGTAGGGTTTAGTCATTTTGCTTCTTAGGGAATGGCCTAGCTCGCCAGTCTTTGCCGACGAAGAGCTAGCTGCCTTCTTCCTTTGTTTCTCGAAGGCCTGAAAATCGGCAATGTGAATATCTTTATGCATCAGTTGTTCACCGGAAGGCTTGTTCTTTTGACTTAGGGAAGTAGCGGTCGGGCAATATTTCACCAAAAAGGCCTCAATATCAGCCACAATCTCATTCAGGAGATCGAGGGACTTGACTTCGATGCCAATCAACCTTGTTAAGATTTCTATCTTCAGGTTGTGCTTGCATATCAGGACAGCCTCTTCATGGTTTGGCGGGTGCCGACATCTGGCGCAGAGGTCCTTTCATCGGCAGATATAATCCAGAGCAGATTCATCGGCCCTTTGTTTAATTTCGTACAATTCTGCCTTAGTGCTTTCTTGCTTGGCAGACTCGGTTCCCATTGTCTGTTTCATATCGGGTCTATCCATCATTGCTAGAGCTGGTGAGTTTGAGTGCAAACCAGGCAGATGCCAACCCATTTCATTCAGCTTGCTCTACAGCCCTTCAACTTCTTGTAATTTTTTATATAGTTCTGTCATCATGGCATGGCCAAGAACATTGCCCCCAGTCCTAATCTTAGGAGGGACTGGCGGTGTTCTATTAAAGACGCAAGATGCGCCCAGGCTTTCAGAGATTGACATCTTTGCCCTTATGCCTCCATACAGAGGAGGAGTGGGGTAGCATGCTTCTTTTTTTGGTGGCGGGAGGTGCCCATACTTCTTCCTGGTTTTATGATCATGACGGGAGACTGAAACCTTGGCTTGCTCTAACCTTACTGGTGCGGAGCATATCTCTTCATCATCTTCTTTGACAGTCTGGCCATTGCCGGGCGAGACCGACAGCATGTTATAGGAGCAGACTTTGTTCCCCCCGTATTTCTTTGCATCCGCTTTTCCTTCCTTTTGGCGGTCGGCATCTGTACCGCTAAGGGGTCATCTAGCACATCTGGCACTTTTGATTCACTTTTCATTTTCTTCATCAGGCTTGGGGATTTGACATGCTCCCGCAGGACGGGTCCATCGGTGCCTTCTGCACAGGCTTTTGACATCACTTTAGTCAACTGCCGGTATAGGGATATCACATTGACTGCTCTTTTTAGCTCAGGCAGCTCATGCGGGCGTGGCGGGTCCACTCTGTATTCACCCAGGTGTAGTTCCCCTTTCTTAATCATTCTTTCAATAGCATCTTTGAATTCATAGCAATCTTCAATGGGATGACCCAACGCCTGGTGGTATGGGCAGAAGCGGGGGTCATCTTTTCTTTTGGCATCATCAGGTCTCTTTGGATCTGGAAGGACAATTTTGTCAAATTGGGCGGCCCATTTAAACAGGAGCCAAGTCTTTTCCTTAGGAAAGGAATAAGGCTTGCTCATCCTGGCTCGCAGAGCGGGGCCATCCTTCTGATCAGCCGTTCCGGCGTGAGGAGGGCGGGCAACGCCTTTTTCTTTATCTTTTTGTTGCTCAAACATCTTGAAGTCTATTGTACTGACTTCTGCAGGCGTGGGCCGTCTATCAGCCGATCTAGCTTTATGGCATACAAGTTAATTGAAGGACCACTGGAGGGGAAGGCGTCGACCTCTACCACAGCATTGTTTGGTCGGTCAAACGACCTTATCTCCATTCCAATCATTCTTTCGAGAGTCTCCCGCCAAAGATTTTTCTTGCAAATTTGGATGGCGTCCTCCTGATGCGGAGGCCGCCTGCATCTCATGGTGAGATTCCCCCATCTTTTTATATAATCCAGAGCGGTCTCATCTTGCTTCTGCTTTGTTGCATATAGCTCGGCTATTATGATTTCTCTTTCTGTAATATGAAATCTGTCCCGGAATTTTTGCTGCATATCGGGCCAATCAGTCACTGACCTAGCCGGTAGGCCAAAGTATCATTCAAAGGCTAACCCTGTAAGGGACAAGCCGAAGAATTTCAGGAGGTAGGATTCATCAGATGCAAGGTTGCCCATAATTGTTGTATAGTAGGCTATATGCTCTTTGGGGGAGCCCTAGCCATTGAATGTTTTCAAATTTCGGTGATTTGCTGACGCATGGTGGTAGTTTCTTAGCAGCATAATGCGCAGGATATGGTACCTTATAAACATCATAGGTACTGGAATCCCCGGTCCTTTCGGACAACTTCATTTCAATAATTTTTTTCTATCACCAGCTTGCCAGCCACATCCGGATCTATGGGCTCCGGGAAGAAGCGTGCCCGCTGCCGGCTGAAGGGGGTTGTCATAATTGTTGTATGCAAAGCAAGCACGGCAGGCTGCGTTTGAGACACAGAGGGCTGAGCTGCCACTTATTGTAGAGAAGGTTGACTCGGCGCCTTGCCTTTGTCAGTTTGAGCAGGATGGACCGGAGAGACCACCCCTATCGAGCTGGAAATATGTCCAGCTGGCTCAGCATGCTTGGAGACAAGTGTATGCTCGCCTCTTTCATTGAGTTGTCTTCTGAGGGAGTCAATCTCCTGCTGGTATCTTCTTGAATATCATCTGGATCATGGGATCTAGGGTTGTTGGGATCTGTATTTCTCCCAATATTTCTTCAGTGGAAACACCCAGAGGGTTGCCTTCTTCTTCCGCAGTCACTACATTGACTGTCATCATAGTGACTTCTTAAGCTTCATCGGTAGCCATTATCTTTTCTTTCACTGCTCGATTTCTTCTTGTGACGGCATTTGGCCTGTGTGCTAATTTAATCAGCTCTTCAGGCTGGTCTGGTAGTGTGTTATATTTCCCGGTGACACCGGCCATATTGTAGGAAAAAACCTGCATATTTCCCTTCCGGCTGTGGACTTTCCCTATGACCCGACTCGGATATGTGAGGCGGTCAAAGACTGAAGTCCTTTCTTCTGCTTCTTCCCTCTTGGGGCTATCTTTTCGATGTCTGACCCTACGGCCATCCTCATAGTCGTTGGAGTCTGAGGATGAGACTCCAAACGCAACATCTTCTGAGGTTTCATCTTTTTCATGTAGGGTGCCCAAGGCACGAGACAATCTTTGCTGCCCTAGGGAGGGGCTCCCTAGATAGTGGAAGTAGTCTTGAACCACCTGGTTCATTCCTTCTTGGCTATGCCTTTGTAGATCTGATCGGGACGGCAGCCTCTCTTCGACCTTTGGCTGATAAGCCAGCCTTGAAATTTGGGCAGCCAAATGCTCCGACTTGGACTATTTGAAGATATCAGCCTATCTGGCGCAGGCCTTCAGTCTCTTTGGAATAGCAGCATAGGCTGGATCTTCCATTCTTCTTTGTTCTTCCCTTTGGCAGTATATATTGTCCCCCCCTTCGTGGTGAGTGGCAATGACATCTTCTCTCCTTCTGCCCCCAGCCCTGGGGTGAATGACAGTAGCACTTTCTTTTCTTTCTTCTCATCTCCTGCTCCCAGTTCCGGGGTGAATAACAGCAACATCTTCTTTTCTTTCTTCTCATCTCCTGCTCCCAGTCCTGGGGAGGACAATAATGGCATACTCTTCTTTCTTCTGACATCTTCTGCCCCCAGCTCTGGGGAGGATGACAGTGGTATTTTCTTTTCTTTCCCATCTTCTGCCCCCTGCTCTGGGGCGGATGGTAGTAGTCTCTTCTTTTCTTTTCTCATCTCTCCCGACTCTGGCTTCAGGGTGGGCAATAGTGGCACCTTGCTCTTGAGCCAGAATCCAGCTATGTATCTTCTTCGGCCTCCATATCCGTTTATATCTTGCTGGCTTGGGTGCCAGCGACTTCCTCTCATTAGTTCCCCAGTTGGCCCTCATAGTGGCCAGAATTTGGAACTTGTTGTTGGTCTGGATGGTTAGGACAACCCTGTCAGACCGGACGTCTTTGGGGCGACCATTGAGGTTCGCCCTAACGTCTCCAATCATCATCGTCTTTCCAGAATTTGAAAGACGACGGCTGGTAGCAGCACACTGGCTCCTCCGGTTACCTCTTCTCCCTTTTTGGGCAGCAGCGGGGACAACGTCCCTCCTTTCGCATGGTGGACAAAGCAGGCGACGACTATCGGGGCCGTCTTTTCTGGTAAGCTTTCCTTCTCATCAGCAGTCTTCATCGGGGCACCTGCAGCAGTGCCTTGTTTTTTTTTTTTTGTCAGCAACCTCCAGTAGGTCGGTGAAGAAGAGGCCCAAGCAGTTGGGCGACCCGATAGCAGGGGGTATAGACTCGAACATCGTGGGCACCGTCAGGCAGCCTTCGCGAACATAAGCGTCAACGACCTGGTGGCCGAAGTGGGGGGAAGACGAATCCACTCGTCATTTTAGTTCCTGGAAATAGGATTAGTGCACAATTAGAATTTAAGAGGGGCCGCCGGGCCTCCTATTTTGGCGTAGAGATGAAGGGAGACTCTGTCCCACCGGGCGTGCCAGACTTGTGGAACGCGGGATTTTTTTTTAATTTATTTAATTTTATATTTATGGGAATTCTCTTATTTGTATTTATTGATTATTAGGCGTGCCAATCACCATGGTGACAATTTTTATTGTGCGCTCGATCTGACTTGGTCAGTCGATTGTGAAGTCCGAGTCGGGACCAAAAGTCCGTCATACCATAAAGGCTATGACGTTAATTACGCCCTTCCTAAGAAGGACAACCCTTGATTAAACGCCAAAATAGGAGGCCGCTCGGGGCGGTAATAAAAGAAAAATAACGGTGCGTGATATTGAAGATATTGTTATTCTAAGAATGTAATTAAGTAGGTAACAGGCTTATTAAATCGACATAACCCCCTCTTATAGGGGGGCATGCCAGATAAGAAATAGGACACCGTCCACGCAGCGGCGGGGCGGAGCCTGAACAATCATCGGGGACAGGTCCCCTATCAGATTTCTCATCCGGCCAAGGGCCTCGGGAACTAGTATTCCCCAAAAGATTGTGCCGAATGGGAGGTGTATGACGTGCACTTCCCGGGGCTCATCGGGGTTAGAACGTTGGATCGACATTTCGGCAGCATCTCCCCATAATCTGGATTATGCCCAGGGGAGAATAGACTATCACCCACGGAGTGCCGGGATGAAAGCCGAAAGAAAGAGAGGTCGAACCTCCCGGATCACGTAGCTGCCGTGGGACAACATTTTACTCTTCCCTACGGAAGCCGGCGAGACTCACGCAGTGGCGGAGCCCTCCAAGCTAAAGGGATTACTCATAACCCGACACGGGACGGTGGAACATAAGGGAGTTTGACTCCCTTTAATAGTATCCTCGGAGGGGGGGTTCTGGTGACTCGTGGACATCCTTGAGTGAGTTTGACAGGGGAATCGGAGGCTCATTAGGCAGCAGAGCAAATTTTCGGCGCACCTCAAACATATGTATAAGTTCTTGGTGCCGAGACAAGGAAGCCAAGGAGGGGTTCCCGGCGCCAAGGGGAAGATGCCATGGGATAGGTTCCCGGCGCGCAGGGGAGAAGGCAAGGGGGTTCCTGGTGCGGGCTTCCCGGCGCGATGAAGAGCAAGCTAGGTAGGCTCCCGGCGTGGGCTTCCCGGCGCGAGGAAGAGAAGGCCAGGGAGGCTCCCGGCGCGGGCTTCCCGGCGTGAGGAAGAGAAGGCCAGGGAGGCTCCCGGCGTGGGCTTCCCGGCGCGAGGAAGAGAAGGCCAGGGAGGCTCCCGGAGTGGGCTTCCCGGCGCGAGGAGAAATAGTGAGGCGGGGGGGGGGCTTTTCGGCGCGGCCAAAACAATAGGGTTCTTGGCGCGGGAAAGCTCACGCCGAGGGCTATTCATCGGTTCTACTGTTCGTGGAGCCGAGATAGATGAGGGCGCCGAGATGTATTTCGGGATTTTACGACACCCTGTCTTGGGGTTTATGGATGATTGAGGGGGTTTTCCTGGTGATTAAGGCCAAGATTGACGGGCCCTGAGGAGTCAAAAATGGATGTATTTATTGGGTATCGACCAGCTTTGGCATGGGTTTCGAAGGAAGTCCAAGGACAGAGGGAAATGGGAAAGAAGAACCGAACATAAGGAGCCTCTGTCACCATTACTTGTGCAGAATTCTAGGAGGATGGCTTGATGTTATCATTCGTAGTCCTGGGAACCAAGAGATATCTGTCTCTGGTCCAGAAACGACTCTGATGATGTCGATAAGCAAACCGGGCATCAGAAACTCCGGAATCTCACAGATGTGAATCATCATGTGGCTTGGCTTTGTTCCGAAGGCCAAGGGATAGCCTGTCCCTGGCTCTGGAACAAGCGCACGAAAGCATCTTCGAGGAAGAAAATGCAGACGAATAATCAGACTGGGGAGGGGAATAGGGGGCAAACCTCCACAGAGACAATAGCAGGCGACAATCGAGGCCTGTTCCATTCGTTTATTCATTCGGACATGACTGTTACATTCATGCATCAGAGCGACGGAGTACATAGAAGAAAATTGCAAACAAAGACTAAGTCCTGTTCTAGCGGCATGAAAACCGATTACGATGTCGCAGAATACATCAGAAGAAGAAGAAGTAGCATCAAGCGAAATTACAAGAAGATGAAATATAGAAATAGGGGGGGGGAGGGCGGAGCATTGACTCCTCTCCCTCCCCGGTGCCCACCTTCAATCAGCTTCGAATCTTTCTCTCTGCTTTCTCCTTTGGTCTCTTCTCTCTTTTCTCAGCGGGGGGGGGGGGGGGGGGGGGGAGCTCTCTCCCACTCGGTTTGTCTCTTGGTGGTCTCTTCTCTTCGGCTATCATCCTCCCCTTTTTCATGTTCGAGTGAGTGAGTTTATATATACCTCACCCTTTTCTTGCATCTCGGCATGTCGAAGTCGGCGTGCCTCCTCTGTTCGTAGCAGCTCCCGGCGCACCGAGTGGCCTCCTGTTGAGGTTTCCGGCGCCGCTCCCGGAAGCCCATCTGGCCGGCCCATTTAGGGCTTTTAGGCCTCACACGTGCCTTGGCTTCTCTTAATTCTTTAAACTGATATTCATCGTAACTGGAGAAGGTCCAGTATTAGTGACGTAACTTTGTTGAGATCATCTTGAGATTTCATCAGTCAGCAGACTGGGATTTCATCAGTGCTGTCGTTTGAATGACGATAACACCGGGCATCAGCTTTAGCCCAAGGAGGCTTTAGCCGGGTAATAGTTTCAGTGGTAATTCTTCCGTGGCTCCGACCTTGCCGGAATCTTCACAATCTTCATTTGCTGGTTCTGGCTTTATCTTTATCTTTGCTCACATCTCATCTGTCAACAAATCAATATCTGACTTGATATGACGTGTCATCTGCAGACCTTCAGACGAGGCCGTAGTGTAGCTCTTGTTAAAGTGTGCTAGGGGGTTTCATCAGTCAGGTGACTGCTATTTCATCAGCGCCGCCGTCTGACTGGCAATGGCACCGGACCTCAGCTTGGCCGGGAAAAGGCTTCAGCCGGGTAGACGGTTGACGAGCTTCGTCATTGATCTTTCACTGTTGGTCTGATCTTCTTTTCAATTCTGTTTCCACCCTTGCTCATTTTCAAGGTGTCAACAGTGCCGCGATTCATGTGTGCGTAGGTGCATGAAATCAGAAAAAGACTCCATGGACATTCCATTTTCGAATGCTTGCTTGCCACCATCCCTCGGGTATATCAAATGGTGAATGGTGAAAGTCTGGATAATTTCCGAATGAAGATCCTCACTATGCTTGAGTTTGGTACTCCGCCATGTACCAGGGATCGCTCTTCATGAGAATACGCTCGAATTCCCACATGCATATGCTTATTGCATTGATCTATCCACACATATACAAACTTAGAAATGCATATGTATGTGCAAATTATGGAAACACACTTGCATGCGAAGGCCCATGAGTCCATATGCATTTGCATTGTTCTGCCCATGCATTCAAGCAAAAGAAGAAGAAGAAGAAGAGAGAAACAAGAATAATAGAAGCAAACCAAAGGAAAGAAAAAGAAAAGGCTGGGTTTTCAGTTGAAGGCCTGCGTTCAGGGAGTCGACTCCCTCTCACCCCCCCTTCTGTCTGAAGGCCTGCGTCGACCTAATGAGCATTGGGTCGACGCAGTGAATTCGTGTCCACTCAGGAGACACCATTTAACTAATGCCTTTCCAGAGAGGCGCCAATTCCTTGATTAAAAATTCAAGTGAAAAGTTAAAAAAAAGGGAATTAACGTCCACTTAAAGAGATGCAAATTAATCAGTGCCTCCCTGGAGAAGTGCCAATTTATTAATCCAAAATTTAATTTAAAATCAAAAGAAATTGGAATTAGCATCCGAGTAGAGAGATGCCAATTCTTCTGGATTAAAGAATTGGCGTCCGTCTGTGTGGACACGATTTCCCAAAAAAAGTAAAAAAAAGAAGAAAAAGGGAGATAGATAATGAACTGTAACGATAAAACGTTGATACAATAATGATATTATTAATAATAATGAAAAGGAAAATAAGATAATTCAATGGCGTATTGCCCAGGGTGCCTTTTTTTGATAAATAACCTAGCAGGATTCTAGGAGAGCGCACCCGCTCCACCAGACACCACCAGGTTGAAAATGCATTAAATAAAATGGATAGACAGAGTCACTGGGGCATACCCCTGAATAGCCATTGAGCAAAAACAAGAATAACAGTAGATGACAAGAGGAGGAATGACACTAGCCTATCTGCCTAATATTGCCTAGCTGTGAGCGGTCTAGCCTCAGCATACCCTTGGCCAATCTAGGAACATCCTTCTCAGCCAAGAAAAATTGTGGGGAGCTAGTATCACATGCAAGGTTGGAGAAGAAGTCTGCAACTTGGTTTCCTTCTCTAAAAATATGTTGAATGGAGGGATTGAAGAGATCCAGAAGATGCCACAAATCATCACAAAGCTCAAGGAACTTACAAGGGATGCTTGATCTTGTTGGATTAGGTGGAAGGTCAAACTAGAGGGGAGGGGTGAATAGGTTGACCCTTTAAAAAAATTAATGCACGATCACACTAGCTATAGAAAGCAGAATGCTAATTAGAAGTTCAGTAAACAGACAGTATTAATATCGTGCCTAATCAAACATCTAACGATAAGTGAATTATGTGAGAAAGCAAACCACAAAAAGGAACACAAATTTTTATGGTGGTTCGGTCTCCCTGTAGAGACCTACGTCCACCCCTCACTAAACCAGTGAGGATCCCTGCTGAGCTTTACAGCTTGGCTATACCGAGGAACTACTTCCTCACACACCGCTGAGCATTACAGCTTGGCTTAACCAGAGGAACAGATCCTCTAAACTGCTGACAAATAGCTTACAGGCAACATGCCCAACTTCCCTTGATCCAAGCACAGTCTGCTGGATCAAACCCCTCCCTCTACTCAAACCAGTACGAGGGAGAAACAATATAACAGAGTTCAAATTGAAAAGACAATCAATAAATGAAATCACTCAGTAATGAAAGAATAATCTTAGATCTGTGGGGCAGCCGGATCTCAGGCTTGAATTTAGAAATCTGGGAGAAATAGCTTCAACGATCAGCTATTCTTCTTCTTCTGAAATGTAGATGAACTTGCAATGGATCACTGCTCCTAGATCTCCTCAGGTCTTCAACAGATCGCCATCAGGAAGAAGATGAACTCCCAATTCCTCTCGTGAGCTTCTCTTGCTCTGCCTTGTCCGCAGTAACTTTGAAATCTCCAAAACCTTCTTCGATAATCAAGTTCCCACGCTCACTTCCAGATTCATGTATTATATACGTCTAGTGGGCCCCATCCAGATTTTTTGGTTAGCCCAATGATTGCTCTGCATAGAGCCTTCTGGAATCGCGAGAGAAAACCAGATCGCAAGCGCTTTTGGCTGATGTGGCCTTTGACGTCACTTACGATTGGGGTCCACCCAACTAATCTCGTAAGTGGTTCAGATGGCGTCAACCCATTGAGTTCACGGGGCTAACGCAGCCTTGAAATCCCTCACATGGCTTTGAATGTAATGCTAGATGCGTGGACGCGTGGGGTCACTGCGTCGACCCACTGAACTGACCCAGAGCCAACTTCACCTCAGAGTGAACTGCTGCGTCGACGCTATCATGCTATAGCGTTGACGCACTGGGTTATTCCAGTGACCCATAGCTCTGCCTTTTTAACTGCTGTGTCAACGCTGCTCTACTGTGGCGTTGACGCAGTGAAGTAGATCTGTGAATACCTCTGCTTCTTAAGTTGATGCTGCAATAGCATGGAGTTGACGCACTGATATTATATCAGTGACTTATGTTTTTGCCTCTTCAACTGATGCGTGGACGCCTTGAACTCCCAGCGTCGACCCTGTTCCTTTCTTGCAACAAAAAGAAATCAAGTGGAAGCGTTACTGAATCAAGATTTAATTCAACATTTTGAGTTGAATTCAACATTCACATCTCATGGTTGTCATCATCAAAACCAGGGGCACAACAATCTCCCCCTTTTTGATGATGGCAACTATGAGGTGAATGCCATTGCATCTAAATAAAAATGTATCATTCAGATCAAACAAGAAAGTTCAGATCAAACAAAGAATTCACTTTAGTGACTGAACCAAACACCATTTTTTGTCATTCATTTAAGTCCAAAGTTTTACATCATAGAGAAGGACAAAAAGAAAGAAACTTCAGTCAGTCAACACATTTGATGCAGATGCAATGCAGTTCTAGTCTAGACTTCAACTTGAGTTCATGTCTCTCCCCCTTTGACATCATCAGGAAGGGGAGTAGATGAGGAAGCCTGAAGTACAGTTGCAGACACAATATCCAACTATTGCTGAAGCTGAGCCATGGAAGCTGCCATAGTGTCCATCCTTTCAGAAAGCAGCTGATCTCTGTTCACCACAAACTTGTGGTACTTTTTGACCTTGGTAGAGATACCATCAAACCAGTTGTGTAATATATCAAATAGATAATCCACCTGAGCTTTCTGCTGAGATCCCCATTCAGGTGCAGAGGAGGATGCTTCTGTTGGTGGAGGGCAGTACACATCACGCTGATCTTCAATTGTGGGTGGGAAGTTTTATTTTAGAATATGCAACACATCCACAACCTCATCACCGACTAGAGTGGTTCGTTCAAACAGTTTAGCAATGTCCTGACCAAAAGATGTAATCTTTTCAAACAAGGTTTGAACCTTTTCACTGAACTCATTGTTCTTGTCAATCAGGGTGGAATATTTCAAGTTCAACTTGGATTGGTTTTCCCTGACATCATAGTTGTATGTCTGTACACTCTGTATCCTGTGCAAACATTGTTGATGCAAGTTTTGTAAGTTACGCATGACTGAACCAGCTTTCTGACAAGCTTGAAGAAGAGATTCCATAAATTCATGAAGCTTCTTGTCTGACTTGAATTTATCACGTGTAAACTTTTCCCATCTGCTGTCTAATTTCTGTTCAAGGTGTGACAGCCTCATATCCGTTGTTGAACTTAGGTGCATTATGGAGGAGTCAATACTCTTGAATTTCATTTCCAAAAATTGAATGAGAGTAGGATTGATACCAGAAAAATCATTCTGAGAGTTGCTGGAATATCCTCAGAAGTAGATGCAGGTCCCCTTGGTGGAGAGGGTTCTGGAAGAGGACCTTGTACTATGACAAGCTCTCTGGAAGCAATAGGAAACACAGGAGTATCATCTTGTATATTGTAATCATCTTGGATATTGCTGAAGTCTTGGTAGTCCATTCTGGCTGAACTAGCTTCAGGTCTATCTTCCCTAACCTCTGATCTTTCCATTCTGTGTAGACTGGCCTCTTGCTGATTTTGTGTGTCAGTTCTTACTTCTTGACCAGTTTCTACTGAGGTAGAGACAGGTTTTTGACTTGGCAGAACCCTGACTGGCTGTCCATTAATGACTTTAAATCCCATGAATTTCTAAATGTAGGAAAGGGAGTATATGTTCCCTTTAGGAATAGTCAGTTTCTTCTCATCACCAAAATCTACTCCAACTTTTCGAAATATGGCAGTCAATGGAGCAGCATATGGGAGTGTCCTAGATTGTGTTAAGCAAGATCCCATAGTCTGAATGACTACATCTGACAGAGAAATGTTTATCTTTTTCAGCATGTAATACAGTAAAAATCTCTGCATCTCAGTGACCCATTCCCTACCACTGCTCTGAGGTGTTATCATTGATGTGCAAATATGGTGGAGCAGTCTATTGAATGGAGGGAACCTATTTGCTTTAAGACTAGATAAGAAAGTCTCCCTAACGTCTATAGGATCACTGGGTTTGTCAGTCAGAAGAGCATAAGCTGCATGTTCATCAAGCTGAAAACTGTGTAACTAAACCTCATTCATTGGTATTTTCTAAGCTCTGGCAAACAGTTTGTTGGTCAATTCGAAACTAACATTCCTGACAGTTGAAGAAATTTTGGGGATCTGAGGTTCATACTTCAAATTGTGGTAAAATTCCTTAACTAGGGTGGGGTAATAAATCTTATGATTTGTAACGAAAGACCACCAACCTTGATAATCCAAAATAGGGAATAGTTGTAGAAAAACCTCAAGCATCTCAACGTCGGTAGCAACAATATACCATGGAATAAGGACTTTAAGAGGTTCTTCCACATTGATGATGATAGAGGGATCAGAAGACCTTGCATGTGAACTGGCGACACCTTTCTTCCCCTTCGCAACACCTGAAGATGTAACCTGCTCCTCTGTCCTTACGGTAGAGAGCTTTCTCTTTTTGGTTGGCGGGCTTGGATGAAGACGTCATTTCCGAAGAGATAACTCTATCTCTTTGCCTTTCCGTTTCCTTGGAACTAAAGGAGACGGTATCTCCTCTGAAGGATCTGCCACGCCCTTGTCTTTGCCCTTCTACTTTGCTGCCCTTGTCTTCGCCGGTACCTCCTCTGAAGGATCTGCCACGCCCTTGTCTTTGCCCTTCTGCTTTGCTACCCTTGTCTTTGCCGGCGAGCTTTTCTCTTTTCCTTTCCGTTGTGGTGGAGCTGACTGAGACAACGTCTCCTCTTGATATTTGGTTCGAGGCTCAATCCTGCCCTTAGCAAAGATGGGATCTCTTCTCTTTAGATCTTTTTTGTTCTTCCCCTTCTTCACTTGTTCCGGAGGCGCCATAGCGAGAATCAAAAAAAATTGAGAGAAGGAGCTGAGAAAAAAATCGAGAGGTAGAGACCCACTAGGTCTTGGAATGAGCTGAGTAGAGGGCAGCGTTTACGCTGCGGGGTTTTAAAGAAGGTGACGACTCAAGTTCAATTCAAAGGATTGAACCGATTTACTGTTCTGAACCGGACTGGGACGAAATGGGAGTTATTGAATGACAGCGTTTACGCAGTGAGGCACTGCGTCGACTCCACCAAAGCGAGTCATGAATGTATTGTGAAGTGGACAGGAAATAGTGAAGACCCATAGTATTTAGGCATTCTAAAGACATTGAAATTATGAAGAGATGAAATTACATTCAGGGATTTTTAATCGATAAAATTCAAGTTCCCTTATGAGATATATGATGAGAAATTATGAGAGCCCCTAATTCATTTAATGATGTGGAGAAAAATAATCTTAAGACTTTGAGATAAATCCTTGAACAAGAAGAGCATAATTGTGGAATAAGGATTGAACAATTTTCACACTTGGAACTTTCTCAAATCTTGTCCCTAGAATGTTCAATTTCAAGAGACCCTTATAGTAGTGAATTTAACTCGAATTGAGGATGAACTCTAAAGGATTTTATTTTTGAGCATCAGGTCAACCCCATATGAACATTGACATTTTTCATTTTTCATCAATTGCAGTCAAGTATAGCTAGCCTTTTGACACGGGTGCACATGTTTATCAGACACCAGAGTCCCCGGTTACTTAGCATAGCTAACTATTCTGCACAACTGAAACAGAGTTGGCAACTCACATCATGACATGCCTTTTAGCACTTCAGTGGTGCATGAAGGTAGTTTCTTAGTGGAAAGTTACCATTGCTCTGCAATGAATTATTTTTCCTTTAAAACAGAGGTAACAGCCCACATCATGACATGCTCATTAGCACTTCTTTGGTGCATAGAGACAGTTTCTCAGTGAAAGCTTGCCATTGCTCTACAATTTATTATATGTATATTTTTATATATAGGGTATGTTTCTTCAGCTCTTATTACCCCTATGTTGAGTTTAAAGTCAATACAGATATTAAATTCATTTGCACAAAGGTCTCTTTACTTTTGATCATCATAGTTCAAGAAATGATGAGTTCTCAGTTTTATTAAATAGTTCTAAAACTATTCCATATGCACATCACTTTTGTGTTCATGAATTTTAGCATTCAAAGATCAAAAGATTTAGAGATCTCCAACCATTAATACAGCATAGAGACAGTCAATAAAGATCACCACCTCTTATAAGGGAATTATCATTTTAGCTCCCCCTGAATCTATGACATCAATTCACATTTCAGATCTCAAGAAACTTCCCTCATACTCAAGATTGAGTGGTTCTTCACTACATGTTGAAAAACTGAATGTAGAAGAAACAAGGTTGATGAGAGGTTGAGAAGACGACACCAAGTCTCAGACACACTGAGGTACTAGAAGATTTCAACAAGAAAAGGATATGTGAGATCCAAACTTCAGAGCTTCGGTAACCCTTCTGAAGTAATTCAATTAATTCTAGAACTCATTTGCATCAGGTTTATATCAGTGCGTTGACTCAACCAGGTGACTGCGTTAACTCACTCAACTAGTCAGTTCAGTTTCCAGCCTGTTTCCATAAGGTTTCTGTCAGTGCATTGACTCAATCTCATAAACCACTCTTCAGATACCCAGATAACTGAATCTAACAGGACAGAATTTCCCTCCATTTATTCATGACTGAAAATATGAATGAAGATGCAATTGTTGACATGATGGCTTTTTATTTGTCACGAGTTATTAAACATATATGCTCAAAATTAAACTCTCCCTAAGTCTTTGACTTATTTAGAAATCAGGCATTTGCAATTCAAACAAGAAATGTAATCAATTTATTTCTAGGCAAAGTTAATCAGACAAGTTTTAAAGAAGAAAACAAGCAATCAATTTAGGCATCAAGATGAGGATTGCACAATCCAAGCTCTCTCCTAAGACAAGAGAATCTTTCATTATTCAGTGGCTTGGTGAAGATGTCAGCTAGTTGATGTTCTGAGTCTACAAAAATCAATTTAAAGCTTCCTTTATTAACTTCATCTCGCAAGAAGTGATGCCTTATTTCTATATGTTTGGTCCTAGAGTGCTGGATGGGGTTCTTTGCCAGGTTAATGGCACTTGTGTTATCACACAATATTGGGACACATCCAAGATCAGTTTGATAATCTTGGAGTTGATGTTTGATCCATAACACTTGAGTGCGACAACTCCCTGCAGTGACATATTCTGCCTCTGCAGTGGATAGTGCCACTGAGTGTTGTTTCTTGGATGTCCAAGAAACCAAACACCCTCCCAAAAATTGGCAATGGCCACTTGTGCTTTTCCTGTCAAGTTTGCATCCAACATAGTCTGCATCTGAGTATGATACAATATCAAAAGTGCAAGATGCAGGATACCAAATCCCTAAGTCTCGAGTTCCAGCAAGGTATCGAAAGATACGCTTGACAGAAATCAAGTGGGATTCTTTAGGATCAGACTGAAACCGAGCACACATACATACACAAAATTGGATGTCTGGCCTAGATGTAGTAAGATAGAGGAGTGATCCGATCATACCTCGATAGGTCTTTGCATCTACTGATTTACCTTTCAGATCTGCATCCAAACTAGTATTGGTGCTCATGGGAGTGCTGATTGCCTTAAGATTCTCCATTTGATATTTCTTCAATAATCCAGAAATGTACTTTTCCTGGTTGATGAAGCATCCATCCTTGCTTTGAGTGATTTGTAGACCTAGAAAAAATTGAAGCTCACCCATGAGACTCATCTCAAATTCTGTGGTCATCAAATTTGCAAATTCCTCACACATGCTTGGTTTAGTGGATCCAAAGACTATATCCTCAACGTAGATTTGAACCAGAATAATGCCATTATTTCTTACCTTGGTGAATAGGGTTTGGTCCACTTTACTTCTTGAATATCCTTTCTCAGTGAGGTATGAGCTGAGTCTATCATACCATGCTCGAGGTGCCTGTTTGAGCCCATAGAGAGCTTTGTGTAATCTATAAACATGGTCACGGCAGTCTATAGATTCAAAACCAGGGGGTTGTTCAACATACACCTCTTCTTTTATTAAACCATTAAGAAATGCACTTTTTACATCCATTTGATGGAGTTTTATTCCATGACAACATGCATATGTAAGTAATAATCTAATAGCTTCTAATCTAGCTACTGGTGCAAAAGATTCTTCGAAATCAATGCCAAATTCTTGGTTATATTCTTGTGCTACCAGTCTTGCTTTATTTCTTATCACAATTCCATTTTCATTTTGTTTATTTCTAAAGACCCACTTAGTTCTAATTACTGAGAGTTCATTGGGTCTTGGCACAAGGTGCCACACTTTATTTCTTTTGAATTGATTTAATTCCTCATGCATTGCATTTATCCAGCAATCATCTTTCAGGGCTTCAGTTACATTTTTAGGTTCAATTTGAGATATAAGAGCTAAATTCTCCATTTCTTCAATAGCTCTAAAATGAGATCTAGTTCTGGTAGGGTCATGCAGATTACCAATAATGCTTGATAGAGGGTGGTCTTTTAGCATTCTAACATTGGTCAAGGAGTTACCTTCATTAGCATCTGCATTACCTCTAGTACTTGATTCTGCTAGATTCTCATTTGACCTTGGCTCTTCCTCTTGAGTGTATTGTTCTTCCTTTTCTTCAAGAAACTCTTCATCATCTTTGTCCCTGCAAGATTGTTCATTTTCAGACCTGATATTCATTTCATCGAATACAATATGTTGAGATTCTTCAACAGACTGAGTTTTGACATTTAGGACTCTATAGGCCCTAGAGTGATTTGAGTATCCTAGAAATATGGCTGGTTCACTCTTAGGTTCAAATTTATCTAAGTCCCGTTTGTGATTATTTTGAACAAAACATTTAGATCCAAAAACTCTGAAATGTATAACAGAAGGCTTCTTACCTTTCAACGATTCATATGGAGTCTTTTTGGACAAATGTCTTACCATTGCCCGGTTTACAATGTAGCAAGCTGTATTTACTGCCTCTGCCCAGAACTTCCTTGGGAGTTGTCCTTCGATCAACATGGTTCTAGCCATCTCGACAAGGGTTCTGTTTCCTCTTTCCACCACTCCATTCTGTTCAGGAGTTCTTGGAGATGAGAATTTGTGAGTTATTCCCATTGCCCTGTAAAAACCATCGAATTCTGAATTTTCAAATTCTCCTCCATGATCTGACATGATAGATGAAATAGTATACTTACCATCCTGCTGAACTTTCTTGAAGAATGCCTGAAATTCTTCAAATGCGTCATTCTTATGAGTTAAAAAGAACACCCAAGTAAACCTAGAAAAAGTCATCTACCAAAATAAATCCATATTTATTGCCACTCAAACTTGCTGTTCTAGTGGGTCCAAACAAATCCATGTAAACAAGTTCAAGAGGTCTAGAAGATTGGTTTTCAATTCTGGATTTAAATGACTTCCTAGTATGTTTGCCTTGAGTGCATGCATTACAAATTTTATCATTTTGCTTAAATGATACATCAGGCAGACCATTCACCATGTTGAATTTGACTAATTTATGCATGACACTATAGCTAGCATGTCCTAGTCTACGATGCCACAGCCAAGCCACCACACTTTTATTCACAGCTAGACAAAGATTGTTATGAGCAGGATCATCTAAATCTACCATGTACATGTTATTTATTCTTTTTCCAGAGAATTTGACACTATCAGACTATTTTTCAATAATGGCGCATGCATTAGAATCAAACACAACTTTGTGCCCCTTATCACACAGTTGGCTTATACTAAGAAGATTGTATTCTAATCCTTCAACAAGTAACACATCATCAATAGAGTTCATGGGAGTTTTGCCAACTTTACCTTTATTGTTCCCCCCAAATGTGACATGTCCTCCGTCTTTCTCAACTAGGAGACAAAATTTTGCCTTATCGCCCATCATGTGCCTTGAGCAGCCGCTGTCAAGGTACCATCTATTGTGTACAGCTACAAGGCACTCCTGCAAATCACATCAAACAAGAGATTTTGGAACCCAAATACACTTGGGTCCCATCAGACCATATGATTGTGTCAAGTAAGACATCATACTTTTGGGAATCCAAATCTGTTGTTTTGAGGGTTTTTGAGATGTGGGAGCCATAGATTTGAAATTTTTCTGATTGGGTTGAGGTACCCTTTGGAATGACCTTTTTGAACCATTTCTGTTGTTAGAGAAGTATGAAGTTTTATTCTTGTTCTCATTCCAATAGTTATTATGACTCCAAGAGGTATTGGAGAACCTAGGATGAGAGGTTCTAGAGGAATATTGAATTCTTGAAGGAATGAAGGTTCGCTACGTAGACCCTATCATATGATTGCGTTGACTCATCGACCTAACCTTTCTGTCATATGGGTTCTGGTACATAGGGTGCGTCGACGCACTGTAGTGGCTGCATCGACTCATTCTCATATTTCTGAAAGAGTGCCCACCCGGGAAGAGTTTATGCGTTGACACAGTGTGGACACTACGTTGACGCGCCCAATGGTTTGTTCTGGCATTATTTCTGTAGAACCCCTGGGGCATGGGATGAGTGGACGCAGGATACTCAGTGCGTTGACGCGACTGTCGTGTATCAGTCCTATGACTTCCTGAATTTCTATATTCTTGATGCTGGGTTGATGAACTAGGGTCTATAGGCTGATCTGAGGGTTTACTTCTGAACTTAGGCACATTCTTATGATGGTTCACATTTAATGTATCATACATTTTATCTTTGCCCTTTTCTTTTCTGATTTCATCTGTCTATTTTCCTTCTTCCTGATTTTCCTCACAAGACTTCTTTTCAGCCATTTGGCTCTGCTCAGATGTACCTTGTTCAGAAACAAATGTTATAAATCTAGTTCCTATATCCTTCTTCTTGGTTGGATTATAACCAAGTCCTTCTTTTCCAAAATTGCTTCTTATTCCCATGACAGCTTCAAGATTGTTTTTACCTTGTGTTAATTTCTCAAGAGAGGTTTGTTTGCTTGAATTCTCATCTTCCAGTTTCTTCAAATTTTCTTGGAGTTCCTGATTTACTCCTTGAATTGCTTCATATTTTTCTTCAGTAATTTTTACATCACTCTCCAACTTTTGCATTCTGAGTTTTAGGTCATCCTGAATTTTCAGTAAATATTCATTTTCTCTATTCATCTCTATTAATTGATCTCTACATTGGTTACTTTCATCAAGAGATTTTCTTAAACTGGTAATTTCAGCTTCTAGGCACTTGATTTTATCATTCAATGAATTTTCTTGACTAGTCAGATTTTTCTTTTTCTTGAGTGATTTATTTTCTTTCTTTACATGATCATACTTATCTAGCAATTCATTAAATGCTTCTTCCCAATCACTACAAGAGAAGTTTTCAAAAGAGGAAGTTACCTCATCCTTATCATCTCCATTAGCCATGAAACACAACTTGACATCAACCTCTTCTTCAGAAGTGCTTTCTTCTTCATCTTCATCTTTCTCCTCGTCGCTCCACGTACTTATCATTGCCCTGGGCTTCTTGTTCTTCCATTTCGGTTGAACTTTCTTCACATTCTCTGGATATTCAGATTTTATATGTCCTTGTTTCCTGCATTGGTAGCAGACAACCTTGTCAGATTTCCTAGAGTTTTCTGATTTGAATTTCGAACTCTTTCTTACCTCTGGTCTTCTGTTGTTTCTAAATTTACCTTCCTTCCTTAGAAACCTCCTGAATTTTCTGGTGAGCATTGCTATCTCACCTGATTCATCATCTGAGGTAGATGAATGACTGTCATCTGAGCTATCCTTGCTACTTGGTCCTGCCTTCAATGCAAGAGGCTTTTTCTTTTTCACATCCTCATCTGTCCTTTTGAGGTTCAGCTCATAAGCCATCAAAGATCCGATAAGCTCATCAGGGGTAGTGGTAGGAAGATTCCTAGATTCCTCAACAACAGTGGCCTTGGTGTGCCAAACTGGAGTTAGGGATCTAAGAATTTTCCTGACCAGTTCGTAATCAGTGTAAACCTTTCCCAGACCTCTAAGACCATTCACTAATAAGGTTAGTCTAGCATACATTTCAGATATATTTTCCTCTGGCCTCATTCTAAAAGCTTCATATTAAGAAATTAACATATTGGCTTTTGTCTCTCTTACCTCTGACGTACCTTCATAGATGACTTGAAGTTTGCCCCACATTTCCTTGGCACTGGCACATGAGGATACTTGTGAAAACTCCATAGGATGCAATGAGCATTACATGATGTTCATAGCTTGCCAATTGACATTGGACTTCCGAATCTGCTCCTTCACCCACAGTTCTTCATCTTCTTCTAACTGATATGGTCCCTTGCTCACGACTCTCCAAATCTCATGGTCCTGAGCTCTCAGAAATACCTGCATCCGATTTTTCCAGTAAGCATAGTTAGTGCCATCAAAGAAGGGTGGCCTATTCACTGCATACCCCTCAGGCATGAACCCCTTGTTCTCCATTCCACTAAATCTCTCTGGGTTGTGAGACCCTTGACAAGAGAGCCGAGCTCTGATACCACGTGTTGGATTAGGTGGAAGGTCAAGCTAGAGGGGAGGGGTGAATAGGTTGACCCTTTAAAAAATTAATGCACGATCACACTAGCTATAGAAAGCAAAATGCTAATTAGAAGTTCAGTAAATAGACAGTATTAATATCGTGCCTAATCAAACATCTAACGATAAGTGAATTATGTGAGAAAGCAAACTACAAAAAGGAACACAGATTTTTATGGTGGTTCGGTCTCCCTGTGGAGACCTACGTCCACCCCTCACTAAACCAGTGAGGATCCCTGCTGAGCTTTACAGCTTGGCTACACCGAGGAACTACTTCCTCACACACCGCTGAGCATTACAGCTTGGCTTAACCATAGGAACAGATCCTCTAAACGCTGAAAAACAGCTTGCAGGCAACACGCCCAACTTCCTTTGATCCAAGCACAGTCTACTGGATCAAACCCCTCCCTCTACTCAAATCAGTACGAGGGAGAAACAATATAACAGAGTTCAAATTGAAAAGACAATCAATAAACGAAATCACTCAGTAATGAAAGAATAATCTTAGATCTGTGGGGCAGCCGGATCTCAGGCTTGAATTCAGAAATCTCAGAGAAACAGCTTCAACGATAAGCTATTCTTCTTCTTCTGAAATGTAGATGAACTTGCGATGGATCACTGCTCCTAGATCTCCTCAGGTCTTCAGCAGATCGCCATCAGGAAGAAGATGAACTCCCAGTTCCTCTAGTGAGCTTCTCTTGCTCTGCCTTGTCCGCAGCAACTTTGAAATCTCTAAAACCTTCTTCGATTATCAAGTTCCGCGCTCACTTCTAGATTCATGTATTATATACGTCTAGTGGGCCCCATCCAGATTTTCTGGTTAGCCCAATGATTGCTCTGCATAGAGTCTTCTGGAATCGCGAGAGAAAACCAGATCGCAAGCACTTTTGGCTGATGTGGCCTTTGACGTCACTTACGATTGGGGTCCACCCAACTAATCTCGTAAGTGGTTCAGATGGCGTCAACCCATTGAGTTCACGGGGTTGACGCAACCTTGAAATCCCTCACATGGCTTTGAATGTAATGCTGGATGCGTTGACGCGTGGGGTCACTACGTCGACCCACTGAACTGACCCAGAGCCAACTTCACCTCAGAGTGAACTACTGCGTCGACGCTATCATGCTGTAGCGTTGACGCACTGGGGTATTCCAGTGACCCATAGCTCTACCTTTTTTTTTAACTGTTGCGTCGACGCTGCTCTACTATGGCGTTGACGTAGTGAAGTAGATCTGTGAATACCTCTGCTTCTTAAGCTGATGAGTTGACACTGCAATAGCGTGGAGTTTACACACTGATATTATATCAGTGACTTATGATTTTGCCTCTTCAACTGATGCGTGGACGCCTTGAACTCCTAGCGTCGACCCTGTTCCTTTCTTGCAACAAAAAGAAATCAAATGGAAGCGTTACTGAATCAAGATTTAATTCAACATTTTGAGTTGAATTCAACATTCACATCTCATGGTTGTCATCATCAAAACCAGGGGCACAACAGATCTGTTGCGTAACATCAGCCAAAGCACTTTTGAATCGACCTCGATGCAGAGAATCCCAAACCTGAAAGCATGACACATACGCAGTCCATCAAGAACAGCAAGTACCTCAGCAACAAGGCTACTAGTCTGACCATAAGGGAAGGATCCGGCTGTAATCAGTATGCCCCTGTTGTCCCTCAAGACAACGCCACCACCAACAATGTCAGGATTACCTTGCAAAGCACTTTCAGTGTTGAGTTTGAGGGAATGGGCAATTGGAGGCCGCCAAGTGACAATTTGAAACCTGGTCCGTGGAATAGCAGGAATAAGCTTGAACTAAGATAGGAGCCCTACATCTGAAGGGCAGTACGATGGATAACTACCATTAGAGAATACTTGGTGAATCTAAAGTTTAATACGCTGGATGGCCCCTTGTGGCCAGGGGCAAACGTTATCGAAACGCGCCCGATTGCGCATTACCCAGAGTTCCCAACAGATGTATATGGGGAGGACCCTCCGCAGCAGATGAGCACGCCTCTTGCCATGGGCAGACTGAACCCAACCAGAGAGGTATGAAACCATAGATGACTGAGGGGGGGGGGGGAAATCAAAGATCCTCTTGAAGTACGTCCAGATCACCATGGCCCCAGGACTGTCAAGGAAGACGTGCTTGGCCGTCTCCGTCGTCGGCTGAGAACAACAGCTACAGGCCAAAGCAATAGGAATACCCAGAGCTTGAATGGAAACATCCACGGAAAGTCTGTTACGGATGAGGCGCAGGACCAGAAAGGAATATTTGGGGGGAATAGCTTTATGCAAGAACAAAGTAAGACTGGGACCATTACAAAGGCCATCAAAGGGCCCAGTGGCCGCGGCCAGCTCAAGGACTTTGTAAGTAGAAGAAATAGTGAAGTTGCCATGGATGTCCAGAGTCCAAAGATACCGACTGCAAGTATTTCTAGCTATGGGTGATAAAGTAGCTATATAAGCATGCAAAATCTCCGGAGGGATCATGAGGTCCAGCCCATGAAGAAAGCCATCCTGGAGCAGTAGCGCATCAGCGACAGAGATTTCTTTGTGTGGATAGGTAGACCAAGCCTCCAGCTCGACATGCTGAGTAAGAGCTCCCATTCCAGACCAGTTCTAAAGAAAAAACTTGGTGGAATCGTTGCCAATATTGCATCTACAGTAGGTTTGAAATAAATTCTTAGAGCGGCACATGCTACGCCACATTCTGGAACCGAGCTCTTTAGTCGCTGAGTCAAAATTTCCACCGGGATAGTATTTGCCTCGCATATAGGAGCACCACAGGGATTTCGACGAGACAAGTTTCTAGCAGCGTTTAAGGGAGAAAGCCTCCGCCAGGAGGACGAGAGAATGCAAGCCGACCCCTCCTTTATTTTTTGGTTGACAAAGGGCCTTCCAAGAGAGCCAGTGGTGTAAGTGAGCAGAATCCTCCAAGCACCACAAAAACCGTGAAAGTATCACCTCAATATTGTGCAGGATGGTGAGTGGAGGGGTGGAGGCAGCAATAATGTGGATTGGCATGGATAGAAGAACATGCTTGATAAGGGTCAATTTACCACCGTAAGACAGCAGACGGCCCATCCAAGATGACACACAAGCTTGAATCTTCGAAATGATGAAGTCGAAATAGGAGGCCTTACCACGCCCAACAAAGATGGGAGCACCCAGGTATGTGAGCTTGGTGAATTCAAACTGAAGCTCAGTAAGGCGAGCCACCTTGGTTATGTAAGAAGAAGGGGTCAATGATGCCATGATAAAGCTGCTCTTAGGGAAGCTAATCTTCTGACCCGAGGCCTCTTCATAATGCCGAAGGAAGGTTAACAATTTCTTAAGAGACACAGAAGATGCATTTGTGAAGATGAGTGTGTCATCCGTAAATAGTAGGTGTGTGACAAGAGGACACGTAGAAGGGACCTTAAACCTACAAATAGGGTGGCATTCCATGAGGGAGGTGAGCCCTCTGCTAAGAACCTCCTCTGCTAGAATAAACAGCATCGGAGCCAGGGGATCACCCTGGCGTAAGCCACGAGATGACCTAAAATATCCTCTACAAGTGCCATTTAACATGACCGAGAACCATCAATTAGTAAACATCACCCGGATGTAGGCCACCCATTTGTCGTCAAAGCCAAACCTGTGGAGAACAGTAAAGAGGAAAGACCATTCTAGTATGTCATAAGCCTTCATCATGTCGAGCTTAATAATCATGTTCCGGCCTCTGGATGGGCGGGAAAGATCCTACATGAGCTCTTGAGCAAGAGTAATGTTGTCAAAAATATCTCGGCCTTGGACGAAAGCCCCTTGTTCAGGGGAGACAATACGTGGAAGCAAGACACGCAAGCGCTCAGCAAAGATTCGAGCAATAATTTTGTAAACAAAATTACACAGGCTGATTGGGCGAAACTCTGCAATGGTGCGAGGAGATTCTGTTTTAGGTATCATGACCAGAAAAGAGGAGGTGTAAGCCTGAGGAAGCGATCCAGTGTGGAAGAAATCCACAACAGCCTCCACCACATCAGCTCCGACAATTCCCCAGCAGGGAGTGAAGAACAGTCCAGGAAAGCCATCAGGTCCTGGAGCACTATCGCCTGACATATTGAAGACAATGTCCTTGATCTCTTTAGAAGAAGGGAGGGCTAGTAGAGAGGCATTGTCAGCTTTAGACACAAGAGAAGGAATGAGATCAAGGAGTTCATCATGAGGAGAGTGGTTTTCTGATCGAAAAAGTGCTGTGTAATAACTGACAGCACAGTCAAGAATATCATCCAACTTATCATAAGTGTTACCCTGCTAATCAGAGATAGCAAAAATTATTAATTTCTTTCTATTGTAATGGGTAACAGCATGGAAAAACTTTGTGTTCTGATCCCCCTCAAGTAGCCACTGGTGTAACGACCCGAGAATCCGATTACCGGGAGAGACCTGATAACCCGAGACTCGAACTGCCGCCCACGAGCCGGGAGGGCTCGGAAGGGCTAAAAGGAGTGTGGAAGCACAAAAAATAGGAAATAAAGCAGGATAATTCAACAATTAACAGAAATAAATAAACAACTACTACAATAGAGTCCAGTCCAACAGAAAGTATAGTCTAAAGTAGTAAATCATACCACATGTCAAGTGAACACTCGGCCCGGTGAGCTGGCAACCGAGAACCTCCGTACCGCACCCTCGAACCTCTATGAAGAATCGCCGCACCTGAAAAGCAGGGAATGAGTCTCCAAAATAGAGACTCAGTAGGGATCCCGCAGAACCCCAATCGAAAACAACGGCAGTAGTGGAAAGGAAAGCTACGACGACAGTAGGAACAACGAACCGGTGGCCGGTCAAAACTCGGCACTATAGTTACTCCTACTGTACCAGAAACACACCCCGATCTCATGGCCGGGGGCTACCGAACCACACTAGTACAACTTATCAAAGTAAAAACCCACGGCAACCACGTCGTAGAGGCCTATCTCCCAGGACACGGCCAACCTGGACACGCTATCCAAGGTGCAACCCTGACCACCTGGTCACGGGTACCGCACAACAAGACACAACCTCGGTAAAGCTATTAGCACTAGTCTCACGGCACGAGAACCGACACACGTGCCACGGTGAAACACCCGAAACTCAACGGTCGACATGACCAAAACCCGAAGGTCGAAGTCACAGAGACTGACCGATAGTCTGTCACTCCCGACTCGACAGGAGTACCTCCCACTAGAAGCACAGTCGGTAGCGTCCCCTGACGTCTTACACCGCACCGCAGGTGTCCACCTGGCACAACAGCCTGGCACAGCAGCCCCCGGCGGAGGCAAGGACACCGTACAAGTAACCACAACCAAGTGACTAGCTGGGGCCATGCCCGTCAACGTGGGTCCAACCGCCCCCAACCACGTGTGCACATACAGACCGTCCGTCCCTATTCTGGCCCTCTGACCGGTTTTCCCCTCAATCGGACTCTGGCTGCTAGACGCGGGGCCCGATGGAAACCAGTCTAAAACTGTCCTCAGGGTAGCCTCTCCACCATTCCCTGGTGGGACCACTAAACGTGTAAGCAGGCTACGACTAGTGGAGGGTCACTGAAGGAGTAGACTCTCAAGTCAACGGAAAACAACGTCCGAACCCGATGAAGTATGGGGACCGTCCCACGTACCCGCACCGTCGCACGGTGACCACAGTCGGAGAAGAAACGGGACTCACAGTCCACGGGCCACGCACCCGACCACGTAGAAATGTAGAAGCATAGTTCCCAAGGCATCTCACAGGCCGCCAAATAGAATCCCACTCTTAGGGAAAAGTGGGACGTCCAGCCCTTGGCTGGAAAAATGGACTCACAATTCTAGGCGTTACTCATGGCCTACTCAAAAACCTCTTCCCGAAGAAACTCACGACGTGCGGGGAACCCTAGCCGCACTCACGTTGACGTACGGTGACTCGGTCAAGCGTAACACAAAAGCCCGAAACACGAGTAGTCACCTAGACTCTTAAACCCATGGGCATGCTAAACGAGGTAGCACAGTCCTCCCGACACCCTCAGAACACGGACACAAAACCCTTGGGATGTCTGGGACATCCAAGAGACCGCAAGTCGACCACTGCGTCGCAACCAGGTCCACTAGGGACCTACACAATGTGAAACGATCGCGACAAGCATGAAGAACCATTTCGGCATAACACAGTACCTGGCGGTCTATTTTTGGGCCGTGACAGACCGTAACGGTCCAAAGGTAGGCCGTCACAGCACCCTGACGGTCCAACTCAGGAGCGTCAGACACTCGGTGTGAAACGAACTGTAACGCGCCCACGCTGGTGCGTCACAGCACCTGACGGACCTAAACAGATGCGTCAAGGCACGAGTGAAAACTGAACGTAACGCGCTCCTCTAGGGGCGTTACGGAACCTAACGATCACGCTCGTGCGTTAGGCCACGGGACAACACAGGCCATGACGCATGCCGCTCGGTGCGTCACGCTCTCTAACGCACCTACCCAAGTGCGTTAGGGAGAGGGGTGGATGTGTTAACTCTAACGCTCCCACCCAGGGGCGTCACACTACCCTGACGCCCCACTCTGGGTGTGTCAGGTGTCTATGACCCCTAACGGTCATAAACCAATAGTCAGAATCAGTGTAACGGTCTAACACCAGGGCGTCACAGCACTGTGGCGGTCTATCATGGGACCGTTAGGCCCACAAATGCCACGTCCAAAAGCCAACGAAGTGTAATGCACCTCTCTGGGCGCGTTACACCCGGTGGCGGTCACTGGAACGACCGCCACAGCGCTCCGGCGGTGAAAATAGCGAACAAGCATAAAAATGGCAACCACGCCCCCATACCTCCATGGGAGAGGGAAAAATCAAGGGGGAAGCCCCCTGGGGACCCCTAACATGATTCTAAGCCATCAAAACGCCGAATCGCAGCTCAAATCCATAAATCGGACGAACTCTCCCCAAAACATGATTTTGCCCCAAAAATCCCAAATACACCCGCTCGGCTCACCACGGCCTACTAAACTTGCGAGAAAGGGAATGCACGAGCTGGGGGTCCATCTCCCTACCTCCACCGAAGAAATGATGCGCCGTGGATGCCGATCCTCGAAGAAAATGCCGTGAAACCCTCGCCGTTCCACGAACCCGCGATCGAGCTTCCACGCACCACCGGCCCTCGATCCTCGACCCGTTCCCTGCCTCCCGCCATCGCCACCTCACCCTCCTCCGCCACCGTCGGCCGACCGGGGAGAGGGGGAGAGAAAGAGATGAGAGAGAGTGAGAAAGAGAGAATGAGAGGGGGAGAGAGAAAAAGGGTTAATATATAGAAAAAACTTGGAAATTCTAGAAATTCAAAAAATTACAAAAAATTACCTCCACTATCCTCGGGAGGAACACAACGCAATGGTAACGTCCGGGAGTCAGAGAACGCCACGGTTCGCCCTACACAGAGTTCCGAAGGCACATCAGGGAAAAACACGTGTAAAGCACAAAATACACTCCGAGACCCACTAAAATGATCCAAAAAATATCCAAAAAAATCCGGGGCATTACAACTGGACCCTAGACTTTTGTCTCCAATAAATCTCCTCCCTTAGATGCAGCTCCCCAAGCTTTTGTCGTGAGTTTTAAAGAGCCATTAAGGCAGTTTCCGTGGGGTTGGCACACTGTTCCTTTTCACAAGAAAGCAGCTCCTGTTCGCATTGAGCAATATTAGAGAAAATGTTGCCAAAAGTGTCAACATTCCAGCTCTTCAGCGCATGCTTCAGACGTTTGAGCTTGAGGACTAATTTGTGCAAAGGCGGAGCCATCAGAGGAAGCTCCCAAGAATACTTCACAAAGCTCTGGAAGGAATCATGTCGCACCCACATGTTTTGAAATCTGCCAAATTAGCGTGATTTTGGAATCTTACAAGCATAGAGGAATGGTCCGAGTAGACCCGAGGCAGATGGGAAATCTTGGTGGAGGGAAAGAAGGAGATCCAAGCATGATTATAAAAGCCTCCGTCCAATCTTGCAAAGATAGAATGACCGCCAAGCTGTCCATTCCACCAAGTGAATGGAGGGCCATCAAAACTAGCATCAATGATAGAAGAAGCCTGGATGAAGGAGTTGAACTCGTTCATGCTAGGTGCTTTAGGAATGCAGCCACCTTGTTTTTCAGCCACAGAGCTGATGGAGTTGAAATCCCCCACTAGAAACCAAGGGGCATTGACAGTGGCAGCAAATTGCGATAGGTGCGCTCACAGAGGCCTCCGTTCCGCAACAGTGCATTTGGCGTAGACGATAGTAATATAAGCTTCAGGCAGATTAGGATTACCCACAGCAAGAGTAAGGTATTGGGGATGGCAAACCACACAGGTGAGGATGAAAGAGCTTTTCCAGAAAACCCAGATGGTGGGGCGCTCCTCCAGATTGAATACAGCAGAATGAAAACCAGCGTTTCTACACACTTTAGAGATGTGTGAGTTAGATAACATAGGTTCTAGAATAGCAAAGAAGTCACAATTATATTGCAAGGTAAGTTGATGGATGCGGGAGATGGTGTTAACATTGCCCACACTACGGGTATTCCCAGGGTTCCTTCCCACTGACCCTTGGTGCCGGGAATATCCATGATGCTTATGCAAGTCACGCTTGAATCCCGGGGGCCACCCCCCATTGTGGTCATAGCCCGACTTTACGCCGGGCCAATAACCCATTGAGTTTGAACCGTGTTGACCGAATTCCTCCATTTCCTCAAATATTAAACTTGCCGTGCACCGGCAGACAGCGGGATCTACCCCAATTTTCTTTATCGTCTAAATATTAAATTTACCGTATCTGGGCATACAATTGTCATGGTATTACATGTGTACTTGGGACGTTCCCAACTCGGACGCCAGTCCAAACATGAAATTGTCAATATGTGACCGACATGATTTCAAATCCTCTTTTTGCACCCTAATGTAGGGGATTTTAAATGCTTTTCGGTACACCTCCACTCATTTCATAAAAATCCGATCTTTAGGCCATAAGACCCCCTTATCCTAGCGTCTAATCAGAGGTTTTCCCCTCTCCGAGAGGATGTAATTAACGATGTGACCGTTACGGCACGGTGGGTCTCAGTCCCGACCCGATACTCACAATCGTATGGTTAGTCAGACGGAGCACACCACAGGCTTCAGATTACTCCAATCTCGAAGCCTGAACACATTGTCACTATGTGACTGGTGTTGTATCCCTGTGGTTTTGATGATGTCAAACACCATAAGTCCTCATGAGACTGTGCTTTGGAGTCAGTGCATTTGCATGAAGTCATATTATGCTGTTTACAAGTCGGTGCATACATATTAACAAGTCGGTGCATAATCATAACATTCTGGTCATTTAATCAAACAGATTGCATGCATAACTGTGCTTTGAATATTGAGCATTTGGTCACTGTGCATTGGGTTTGTTGATGTCCTTGTAATCAATTGCATGATATTTGCATTTTCAGATTGATGCATTTTCCTGATTCATAAAACTTAATCAGGTTGACGCTCATACTGTGCTTTGCACATCCAGTCTGCACAGGACCAAGGTCGGTGTACATTCAGGATTAGCACAGACCAAGGTCGGTGCACATCCAGTCTGCATAGGACCAAGGTCGGTGCACATCAAGGATTAGCATAGACCAAGGTCGGTGCACATCAGCTGCTTCTTAATAAAGGTCGATGCAACTACTGTTGACTAATGTCTACTCAGGTCAGTGCATGTTTTGTGCATATGTGAAAGGTCGGTGCATGTTTTTACTGCAATGCATAAGGTCTATGCACATTTCTATGCTTAGCTGTTATAAGGTCGGTGCACATTTTGTTTTATGCATATAGGTCGGTGCACATGAGTACCTAAGGTGAACAAAGGTCGATGCGCGTTTTGCCTTATGGCATATAAGGTCGGTGCACATCTTGTTTGACTGCATATAAGGTTGGTGTATGTTTTGGTTTTAACACTACAAGTCTGTGCACGTTTGGTTTCAATGCTTCAAGGTTGGTGCAACAAAGTATGAGTATATATGCATAAGCACACACTCAAGTCTTAGCATATGTGCATTTCAGGTCTGAGCATATATGCATAAGCACACACTAAGGTCTGTGCATATTAAATATTCACTCATGCTGACCAAGTGTTTGACGAAATGCTTTATGTTTCATTTACAGGGAATTAAGTTACTGTGGGTTAATGGCACGTGACCACTTTAACACTTGAAAGGGGTATCTGAGGAATTTCATCCAACACCTCAGATGCAATACCTGTGCCCATCACACGTGCGGATTCTTTTGGCTCGAAAAGGCATGACCACATGGCAGAACTCCGGTAATGATGGGCACGTGATCCAAGAATTATGGCACGCCATTCTCGGAGGTTTCCAGAAGAATATTTAGTGCCAGATGGACCAATCAGAGATCACTTGTTTCTACCTCATCCAACTCAACGGAGACTCTATTCTTTATATAAAGTGGTCTCCTCCCTCGAAGAAAGGCGTTGAAGCTGCCGCCATCATTGCCGTTGCATATTCTGAGAGAGAGAGAGAGCCATTGCTGAAGAAATAGAAAGAGAGCATAATCCTGAGGGGAAGAAAGTTCTGAGTGCAGCCAGCCCTTGTCCTTAGGAAAATCGCTTCTACCTGAAGCTACATTGTTTTGCCATTTTTCTGTTCGAATCCTTTCAATTTTATTCTGTTCCTCATTCTGAATTTGTTCCCTCTGTGGTTTCAGAGGAAGAGAGGTCCGAGACCTCTGGTCATTGGTGATTTGTTTGGAGCAAATCACTGGGTTCCCACTTGGTCTAGAGGAAGGGAGGTTGATCCTCCAGGTTTCTCCTTCTGGGTTTTTCAGAAGAAGCAAGGAGTTGTTTCTTGGGGAAACTGTGTAACATCGTCTGTTGCAGATGTTCAATTTTCCAGCATCTCTATTAGGGATTTGCTTTTTCACGTGGATTATGGGGTCCACGTGGAGCATCGGTGTATTGGCAGCCCATCCCGCCGCATGGATTATGGGGTCCATGTGCGAAGCCCCTCATTCCCGCCCACAGCACGATAGTGTGGGGTTCTGTAATGCCATAAGGAAATACGGTCCGCCTTCGCTACCAACTCGAGCTTTTAGCACAACGGTTGGGGCATGATCCTGTAAACTTGTATCAGAGTGAGGTCGCGGGTTCAAATCCCCCAGGTGCCCCTAGGGGGGAGATTGTTGGATTTTCCAGTGTCTCCCTTAGGGATTTGCTGTTCCACGTGGATTATGGGGTCCACGTGGGGCATCGGTGCATTGGCAGCCCATCCTGCCGCATGGATTATGGGGTCCATGTGCAAAGCCCCTCATGTCCTCCCATAGCATGATAGTGTATGGTTCTACAGTGCCATAAGAAAATACGGTCCACCCTCGCTACCAGCTCGAGCTTTTAGCGCAACAGTTGGGGCATGATCCTGTAAACTTGTTGGGTATCCTCTGGAGTTGATCAGTAGTGTGGAGACTGCTGTGTGTTGATTATGTTTTGAATGATTGGCAATAGTAGAATTGACTAGAGTTGACTTTGGTGACTTTATCTTGACCATGATAATATTGTGTATTTTGATGAATTGTTTATATGTCAGACCTTTTCATAAAACACTTCTGCACACTTTGTCAAGTCTGAATTTAAGGTCAGTGCACATCTTGTATGACACTATATCAAGATCGGTGCATGTTTTGTAGAAGTACGCATAAGGTCAGTGCAAACTATGTTATGCGTATCTAAGGTCGGTGCATATCGGTCTTAGTCTTTGATAGGGTCGGTGCACGTCCGCATTGTGATTGCATGTAGTCGGTGCATGTTTCGGTACATATAAGTCGGTGCAGGATTTGCTGTGAGCATATAAGGTCAGTGCAAGCTTTTAGCTCGCACATTTAAGGTCAGTCCAAGTTTTGTCTTGCGCTTAGCAAGGTCTGTGCACATCATTCATGATGCAAGATAAGGTCGGTGCATATTGACATATGCATAGACTCAGGTCAGTGCAGCGTCTGCATTGAGCATAAAAGGTAGGTGCATTCTTAGTCTTTATTCTACCTAAGGTCTGTGCACATTTTTTCTTACACATATATAGGTCGGTGCATATTTTTGATATACGCATGCAAGGGTCGGTGCATTGTCTGCTTCATGCATATAAAGGTCAGTGCATTGTTTGCCTTACGAGTGTAGATGGTTAGTGCACTATCTGTTCTATATCATAACAAGTAGTGCCTCACGCACACTTAAGATAGGTGCATGTGTATTTCAAGTCTGTGCTAGCTGCATGATATGGTCTGAGCTAGTTATTCACTCTTGTATTTGTGCCTATACACATAGACATGTTAATTGTCTAAGTCCATAACACATGACTGATACCTTGTTCGTTATAATGATAGGTGAGACTCTTGATCAAACACCTGACGCGTGTCCCAACTACCTGCGAACCTTAAGTCACGAGCAACTAACGTACCAGGATAAAAGGCAAGTGATCCAAGGCAAAAGGTGAAGCGATGTGTTCGACACGTGGAAAGCAACACAATCGAGATGTTGCCTCGTGGCCATCCCCAGCTCAGATCTGAACAAAATTTTGGGTGGGAAACGTGGTTTCCATGCGCTCATCATCTGCTGCATTATAAAAGGGGCAGATCACCCATTGTCGAAGAGAGCAGATAAGAAAAAGAACACACAAAAGGCGATTGAAGAATACAGAGCAATAGAGAGAAAGAGTGAGAGAAAAGCAGTAGCCAAGCCAAGAAGAACTTCCATCAAGATCCAGAGAGAGCATTAAGAAAGGAGCATAGAGTCGTTTGAAGGGTGTGAGTCTGATTTTATATAAGTCATTATTTCTGGCTTCTTGGTACAGTATGTGAGCCAATATGCTCTTTGTAAGAGCTACAAATCATTTTACTGTTTTCTATTTTTCTGTTGCTTCTGTTTTACATTTTCAACTCTTGATTATAGCAAGCTGTGAGTCAGCGGTGGCAAGGTGTAAGGCCCAGCTGCATAGGTGGATTCCTCTAGGTAGCTTAAGCTATAAGGCTCAGTGTGTGTTGCGAAGTTTTCCCCAAAGCTGTGGATCAGCGGATTGGAAGCTGTGAATCAACAGTGAAGCCACACTTGGTTTAAGTGTGGGGTGGACGTAGATCTCTGCAGGAGATTTTACCACCTAAAAATCACGTGTCTATGCTTGATGGTTTGTGAATGTTGGATCTATATATCTAGCTGTTATCGTGTTTCATTAGGTTGATACACTGAGTATTCAAGAGAGTGAAGAAGGTATATCAAAAGGTACCACTTGAAGGATAAGTCAGGCTTATCTGAAAAGTGGTTTATCTTGCGTGAGGACACTTGTTGAGTTCAACCTCTGCCAAGTACCTCTTCACATTTCATCTCTCTGTAATGTTTCGCTGCTGCTGTGTTTCAATTGTCTAGTTGAATATACTCATTCTCTCTAGTGATAGCTCCCACACAACATTTGAACATGTCTTCTGTTAATTTAGTGTCTCTAGTGATTCTGTGTCTAAATTGGTTGTTCTGGTTAAGTAATTTTTAATTCCGCACTTATCTGCTTAATCTTGCTTGAAATTTGGGGTAGATCTATTCACCCCCCCTCTAGATCTATATCACGTGATATCAGAGTCTAACTCTTCTGCAGGGACTAACATTCTGAAGAGATAGTCATCATGGATGCTAGAGGAATGACAGCCGAAGGGCAATCTACGAGAAAGCCTCCATACTTTGATGGTACAAACTATGCATACTAGAAGAACCGTATGCAAGTTTTGTTAAGGGCAAAAGATTATGAAATTTGGAAAGTTGTTAGCAAACGCTGCTTCGATCTGCCAGATGATGAAGAAGTATGGACACGAGAGCAGATCCGAAAGTCAACACTTCACTGGAGCGCTATCAACGCCATCCAGTGTGCCCTTCATCCCACGAAATTCTCCAAGATCTCATCCTATTCAACAGCTAAGGAGATGTGGGATAAATTGGAGGTTATATACGAAGGGACATCTCAAGTGAGAGAGACTAAAGCCAACATGCTAGTCTCTGAGTATGAGGCGTTTAGGATGAGGCCGAATGAGACCATTACAGAGATGTTTGCTCGCCTCATGATTATCACCAATAGACTCAGGAGTCTTGGCAAAGTGTACTCTGAATATGAGCTAGTGAGAAAGATTCTGTGTTCCTTAACTCCGATCTGGCACACAAAGGCGACTGTTATTAAGGAGTCTAGGGACTTAAAGACCGCCAAGGTTGATGAGTTAATCAATTCACTCATGACATATGAGATGAACTTGCCAAAGGCAGATGAGCTGGAGAAGAAGAAGTGACCCATTGCATTGAAGGTCAACTCATGTAAAAGTGGGTCATCTAGCGACCACAGCTCTTCATGGTGAGAGATTGAAGGTGATCAGCTCGCTATGCTGACTCGACAGTTCAAAAGGTTTCTGAGAAAAGAGGGAAGAAACTTTGGAAGAAGACAGCATAGTGACAGAAGACAGACAAGGTATAAAACTAATCCTGCCAAAAAGATTGACACCACTGTTTGCTATCATTGCAGGAAAGTAGGCCACATGAAGGTAGAATGCCCGGAGCTCCAAAAACTGAAGGAAAAAGCAAAGAAGAAAAACACGAAAGGCAAAGCTATGATAACTACTTGGAGCGATGAGGATGAGGGCAGTCTCAGCTATGTTGACAAGTTCTTCCTCCCTTGAGCAAAAGTGTGAAACAAAATGCTAATGAGAGCTAAGAAGACAAAGCGTGGATGCGTGTATGAAGGACTGGCAAAAAGGAATGTGATCGCCACCAAGACACGAAATGGAAAGTAACAACACTACATACCCTAGAAAGGGAAGAAAGTGAGGCACTCGCCAATGTACAGCACTGTCAGGAGGAACACGGCCTACAGAAGACCGCCCGGGGTAGTACACGGCTGAACGATAGGCCGCTTATAGCGCTGTAGAAGAATGCGAGACGAAGAACGGACTGGTACTCACATGGTCTGTGACAGGCCGCCAGATGGAGATGACCGGTCCTTTAAAGATAGCTCGCGTCTTCAAGCCAACGAATGTAGGCCGCGTAAATCGTCCCGACCCCAAGATGTGGAACGTCTTCCTCCACCCCTTCCGGCTGGCCAGAGGGGATGGGCCTCGTGCTTAGTTTCTTTCAACCTGTAAAACAAAGCAAATGACAAGAAAATGCAACCCAAATTAGCCCTGGAATGTGCAATAACTGTAGAAGAATGTGAAGGACTAACATCACAAATGGAATGGGGAATACCTGGGGGTGGGATTTTTAACCCCTATGGGGTGTGAAAAAAATGATAGGAGGGGTGATGGAATGAGAATGACAATGAAAAACGTGGGTGAAAGGGGAGGAAATGAGCATGCAATGAGCAAAAAAAATGACTTAGACACTTAGACCAAAATACCAAATAAACACTACTCCCTGAACCGGAGGCTCAAATGGACGTAGAGAGCCTCCCTCTCTGACTATAATTCGCTCAAAATCTCAACAGCACTTTGACGTAGACGCTGGATCTCCACCTTTTCAAGCTTGGACTAAGGGTACTATTTATAGAGCCCTGAAAGTCCACTCGAAATTGAAGGATTTACAACGATAATTATGAAGTCCCACGATCAATGACACCCAAGAGGGGTGTGAATTGGGTGTTTACCAATTTTAAGAAAACTTTTAGCCTTTTATAAAATATGTGATACAAATCTAGTTGAGAGATTCAAAGGTATTTGAACACAAATTAGATTTATCAAACTTTATATGATAAGATAAAGATTATGCAAGATATATGAAGATAAATCCGGAACAATAATTTAAACTAACGTTTATGTAGAATGGAGATAGAGGAAATGGAGCAAGCCACACAAAACAAGCACAATGCACAGCGGTTTTTAAGGTGGTTCGGATGCAACGATGGTAATCCTACGTCCACCCCTCACCAAACCCGGTGAGGCTTCACTTGGGGATAAATCCCCAAACGGAGACGACGCTCCAACCACACACGCAGGATGACGCCTGCCCACACACACGGGGACGCACCCCAACACACACACACACACGGAGACGAGGTCTCCAACACGATCCAATAAGCGGATCAACAAGACACACACACGCTGCGATAAGTGTAGCACTCCACACACATAAACACTAAGATCTGGATAAAATCACACACACACGCAGATCTAAGAAGACCTACGCACAGACGAAAGGAACACGATGACCACACATGACCACGGATCTAACAACGATCCACACACACACAAGTTCGTAGTTTATACAAAACACAAATATGAACTTGAAACATAATAAGGCACAGTTTAGATTGCTCCTGATTTAGGCTCCCCCTGAGTGTATGCTCCGGATGTTTGTGTTGATTCCTTCTTCACTTGAATGACTTGAGACTCAGCTTGAATGGCCTTGTATTTGATGTAGATCTTCTTGCACGGAGTACTGTTCACGGCTACAATACTCTTCCTTCTTCACTTGAACAACCTTCCTTTGATCTCTTCTTGAAACTCTTGAATTGCTTCTTCTCTTGATCGGAAGTTCCTTGGCTTCAGATGGTGCTAGAATGACTCCAGTTGGATGAAGAACTTACTAGATGGAGTATGCTTATGAGAGTTGTAGTAGCCTTCTTCTTGCCTTGATAGCCTCCCCCTTGATCTCTCTTGTTGGTTGGTTGCTTCTTCAATTCATTGGAGGATGAAGGCTTGAAAATGGACCTTGGATCTTCAGCTGTTGGATGGAGTTTTGATTCACGAACTACTGTTCATGCTACAGTAGCACTCCTCTTCTTCTTCTCCCTTGAGCCACCTTGATCTCCCTTGAAGCTCTCTTGGTTTCTTAGGGTTTATGGCTCCAAATGATATGTTTTATAGCCCTTGATCCACAAAACATGGTGAGATTGGGGTCATTGGGATTAAACAAATGGGTAGAAAGACCTCTCCTCGAGCTTGAAACACGAAGTCAACAAAAGGGGGCTCGGGGCTGGCGGTCGATCGGAGTAAGCTGGCGGTCGACCTAGAAGTTTCAGACTGCAGCTCGGTTCATTCTGGCAGGGGCAGTCGACCGGACGCCCATGGGCGATCGACCGGACGCCCATGGGCGGTCGACCGCTAGAGGCAGAGCCTGTAGACTTTGGGGTGCTGTTATTTCAGGTCGACTGGGATTGGTCCGGAGGTCGACCGGACTTTGGTAAACCTGAAAAATGAGTAGTTAAGCCCAGAAAACTATGTCCATAAGTCAAGAGCTTCAAGTCCATATCAAATCCATGCATTTTGAGATTGACTTCAACTTAGTTTATGCATTAGGCCATTTGAGCATTTCATGTTGGGTGTGCGCAGGTCGATCCGCGGGCGAGGGCGCACGATGGCCAGAATGGTTTCATGTTGAGTGTGCATGAATGAGGTGTATATATGAGATACACAAGGTAAGATCGATGCTAAGATAAGGTGAGAGTCTCACCAATCGTCCTTAACAGTAAATGACATATACCACCTGTTTTGGGTTTTAGAGGAGCAAAGTTTTGGTTCACCAGGTGACTACCATGAGTTTGATCATGCATGCAAGATAGTCAGGGTTAATTGTATGCTTGTTGACATTAAAGATGTTATTAAACCTCTTGCCTCTTGTAAAACCAACATATGCAACCAGCATAAGTAACATGATGAATGAACACAATCATCAAGAACATGTGTAATCAACCATAAGTTTAGTTATCATCACGTAATCACACATTAAGCTTAGTTATCATCAAAATCATAATTTAACAATTACAACAATCATCAAAACCATAACTCAACAATCTCCGCCTTTTTGATGATGACAAACTTAGTGATGATGACAAACTTAATGATAAACTTATGATGATATAACAGAATGGCACAAAATATTCTTCTCCCCTTGTTACACATAATCATCAATTTTTCTCCCCCTTTGACATAATCAAAAGCGGCATAATGCAAGTCTTTCTCCCCCTGTAACATGATCAACAATATCAACAAGATGGAAGAAGCCAAATGAGGAAGAACAAACTTATCTCCCTTTGAAGCAACAAAAGCCCATCTTATCAATTCAGAAGAAGCAAGGGAAGATCATGGGCGAACAAGGCAATATGATTCAAATCAGAGGAGACCAATGGGTAATTAGTCTCACCAATCAATATGATACAAACCAAAGTAAAAATAGTCACTTGAAGGTGGTGATTGGTCTCAGGGATATGAACCAGTGGAGCAAGATGTTTACAAGATGAGGTGTTCAACATGATAGCATTTAAAATCTAGATCCCATGGCAGATTTTCACAACAAGCAACAGCAGGAGGGCATACCAAAAGAATTGTCGTTGGTTTTCAAATTTCTGATTTGTATTTTGGTTAGAAATGCAACATATGCAAGGGATGACATGTGGGATGATTAAGAGCTATCAAACCAATACATATATATACATGCAACACAGCTCTCCCGTACTTATATAAGAAGTGAATGGGTATAAAAAAGATGCAAGAGAGTCATGACAACCGGAATGCACATGTGTAGCACATGGGAAGTTGTGCAATCATATAGGAGATTCATGTAATTACTAAAGCATTCAATCAATTTTCTGAATACATATTAAATCAAATTTCCATATGTGTAAGTGAGAAACATGAAGGATCATAGTTGCAATATGGATATTCAGATTTTCAGATTAACACAATGAGACATTTTACAGATTACACTTTTATTTGGAGAACAGCGTATTGGAGGCTACGCTCTACCACAATGAGTTTTCACCATCATTTTTCAACTCAACCAATATCACATGACAGTCAGAATTTTTCAAGAGTGATCATGTTCAAATAATCACTTTTTATGCGAGTAGACGTATGGAGCTCATGCCAGAATCCCCGGTTACTCAGAATACTGAACCATTTCACCTCATTTTGAACAGAGATACTAGTCAACACTTTTCAGATATGAACCACATCACGTCTCAGGTGACATGTGCCCATTTTACTCAGTGAGACTTATCATTGCTCTGCCGTTCATTTTCATTCGAGATTTTTCAACAAAGATAGGTAGGCAGCTTTTTCCTCAACTATCTCTTTAACATATATGCAGTAAGTTTAACATCTCGAGAGTGTTAAAAAGAAATTCATATATCCTTATTTTTAACACTCATTTTCACCTTTTGTACATGAAGTGTGCGAATTTGATTCAACATGTATACCGAAAATATCATGAATACATAACAGTGCAACTCCCCCTAAATAGATGCACTTATGAACTATAAACTCTCCCAGAATGTACAACATGAAACACTCCAATAATAACTCAAATGCAATATTATTTATCAAGAAGACATAAGGCCATAGAAATATCAACAGATGGGGGTGAATAGCATATAATATCACACAAGCACGCAGTGGGAGTTTATGCAAATGCACTATGACATGCATTCTAGCAATGTGATGTCATTTTGATACCAATTGAATGGATGCCAACTGAATGAGTTAAGTGCGACTAATGCATGAATTCCAATGCAAAACAACATATGAGCATATGAGAATGCGATGCAATGTGCAAAGTGATTTGGACTTGATTTTCATTTGCATGATCTAAAAGCACATTATGCATTGAATTATGATGCATGCAACCTATAACTATGTGAGAGTGGAATGCAAGTGGTTTTGGCAAGATAAGAGCTTTGATTTTCAAGCCAGTGTGATAAAATTCTCATTGAAATCATCCTCATTCTATTCATGAATCAACAAATATTTTTCATGACATGACCTTTATGAATAAGGGTGCTTAGATGATCAAAATTAAGCAATGCAACCGAATTTGCAGAATTGTTCAACAACAGATCTTCAAAAGTCATTCACAAGTGTTGAAATGAGAAAACATCCAAAAGCCAAATATATGAATCATTTAACCGTAAACATATTCTCAATTTACATAGCTCAGCTCAAGAAATTATTCATACATCAACCAATCCCAATTTTTAAGATCTGGTACAAGGCGAAGATTGTAGTCCGAAGACCCAGCTCAACGCATAGGGAATGCTTCCAAGTGGACATGATCCACTATTCCACAGACGCTATTTGATATACCAGATATGCAATTCAATTTAAGTGTGATCATGCAATTCAAATTAAGAATATTCAATATGCAACCACTTTAAGATTTTCAATTTGATTCAACTAATTCATCACAACATGCTAGTAAATGAAAATTCAAGTTTTTAGAATCAATACCTATCACTTAAGGATGTTACCAAGTGACAAAAGGCCATTGCATGTATTGACAAGGTTGAATTACCTTAATTCAGGAGACAAGATTGGAAACCTTCAATCACTAAAATCACCAACCTCACGAGGGTTGATATTTCAGCTTTTGCTTTCTTACCTTTGTCTTGAGAATCTATTTTCTTCCAAGCCTTTCACCTGTTCTCAATCAAAAGATGCGAGCTTTTCATATCGTGCCTTGGGTACTTGCTTTAGCACGTACAAGGACTTTCACCACCTTATACTTGAGTCGATCCTGGAGGTTGTTCTACATAAAGTATCACATCTTCTTGTAGCAACTTGAGAGGGTTCTCATCATTTTCATCCTTACAAGGTATTCCTTTCATTTACTCAAGCTTGGCCATGACTAGCCAATCATCATTTAGATTTGGGAGTATAATCTGCATCCAAGGATAAGAGGACTTGAGTTGTTAATTTCGATTCAAATTTATTGACAATGGTATGATAAATTATTTTAATAACCAACATCCCCTAGACAGCTCTAGATGCAATGTATGACTCATGTGTGAACCTAAACATTAAGTTCATATGACGAATGTGGTTGCTCCCCCTTAGTGTGTGCATGAATGCAAGATGTTCAGTTACCAGCCAATGCCATATGCAGCCTATAACTGATTGACTCATAGTATCGGGCAGAGAACTTAGAACTGAAGATCACCTCACGTGTAGTGATAGCTTTCAGGCAGGCGAAACATGCCCTTCCACATGTCACCATTTGATATACTATGTAGTCGAGGATGATGTAGGTAGGAGGATTGCTATGCATTATGACATGAATTCACAATGTTCAACTTATACATGACAGAGTATGAAGGTGTATGCAAACTCAATATATGTAGTGAAATCATGATCTGAAGAATCTTCAAGCTCTCCTACAACAAGATGTTATATGGCAAGTGATATATGCACAAATATGTAAACAACTATGAATGGAATGCATGTATGGACATATGCAAGACTACATGACTATATGACTCAAAATGAATCAAAACCTTACACAATCACTGGAGAGAGTAGGAGAGATATCATCTGAATGCTCAGATTCAATTTTTTTTTATTTTTCTTCCAACCTGACTTATGCCACTTGGCCCATGTGCCTTACCTTCTTGATGAAAATAGATTTCATGCTTTACATTCCCAAGGCACACCTAAAAATAGATTTCTCATTTGACATTCATAGATACCCAAATTCTTTTGGGTCCTTTTGGGTTAGCAGCAACATGGGAATGTGGTTTCCAACTTTTGACAACATTCAAATCATCATTTTTCTTTAGAAAATAATCATGCTTAACATTCCTAGGTTGACCAAAGTGATGGTAGAAGGCACGTGGCATCATATTCTTCCTTCTCATGGGTTCTACTGATTTGTGTGCGTGAGCATGATGTGTTGAGTGGGAGTTCTTTCTCTTCAACAAGAACCAACAATGTGAAGTTGTATGACCCCATTTACCACAATGATTACAATGCACGAAAAGTTTTGTGATGAGTGCTTTCTTTGTATTTTTCAAAACAGCTTGGTTTCTACATGCTCTCAAAGCATCATTCTTCATAATGAAACAATCATGCATGGCATGTCCAGATTTACCACAGTAAAAATATGAGAGTTTCTTTCTAGGTGGTTGTGTGTGTGTGACGAAATGTGTTTATCATGCATGGAAGTGCTAGTAGCATTTTTAGATTTTTGATGCAAGTTGATTTCCTCTGTGGATGCATGTGTGTGTGCAACATGATTTTTCTTTTTCAAATTTTCATTTGATGTGCTGGCTATGTTTAAACTGTGCACAAAAGATGTATAAACTTTATTTTCAAACTTCTTTTTGTTCACAGGATTATAGCCCAGCCCTTCCCTTTGAAAGTTCACTTTCATCCCCAACAGTTTATTCAAGTTTTCTTGACCATTTACAAATCTAGACAGCAAATCATTCAAGTCAAGAATTTCAGATTGAAGAGATGAAATTTACAATTCAGAATTGGCAAGTTCTTCTTCACAAGTAGAAAGACTAATATTCAACATGGCATTGGTAGTCTTAAGACATTCTACTTCTTGCCTAAGTTCATCCACATTTTCACATTCTCTAATAATCACAAATTTTCCTTTTTTAAGAGTCAACAATCTTTCAGAAATGGCCTTGTTCAATTCCTTCAGTTTCTCATTTTCTTTAACAAGCTTTTTATCATGAATCAGTTCATTTATCAAGGTTTGATCATCGGCCATAGAATTCAGTTTCGTAGTCATATCCTTGTTTTCATTTCTTAAGAAACATATTTGATCTTTGTGAAAGTCAATGTCAAACACATGAGCCTCAATCATTTCTCTAGATGCAAGTATTTTTTACAAGAGGAATTACACTTATTTTGTTTGGCATCCTTTTTCAATTTTTTAAATTCAGATTTTAGCTTCTTGTATTTTTCAGCAAGATCATCATATGCAATCAACAAATCTTCATAACTAATTTCATCTTCATTATCGGAATCAGAATTTACCTTTGAGCTTGATTCAATTTGCTGATCACTCCCTTGATCGCTCGTACCTGCCACAAGGCATTGGTCTTTATGCTCTTCCCGGACTTTGGTTAAGCCATCCAAGATATCCTTTGCGGACCTGCAATGGGAGACAAAAGGAAACTGATTAGAATTGATTGTAGCATTGAACAGCTTTAAAACCAACCGATTTTGATCATGTTTATGCTTATGATTTTCAGCCCAGACAGCTTTGTCTTTAGCCAATTCATAGGGACCACAAGAGACAAGCTTCCATAGCTTAGGGTCGTATGAATTGACTAGACTGAACATTCTTCCTAACTACAAATCGAAATTACAACCATCAAACACGGGTGGAGAATTCAAAGTATACATAATGGTACTCATTGATCTGGATCACTCTAGATCGTTAGATCTATAAAAATTAGAGCCTTGGCTCTGATACCAATTGAAGTCCCGCGATCAATGACACCCAAGAGGGGGGTGAATTGGGTGTTTACCAATTTTAAGAAAACTTTTGGCCTTTTATAAGATATGTGATACAAAGCTAGTTGAGAGATTCAAAGGTATTTGAACACAAATTAGATTTATCAAACTTTATATGATAAGATATATATTATGCAAGATATACGAAGATAAATCCAGAACAACAATTTAAACTAACGTTTATGTAGAATGGAGATAGAGGAAATGGAGCAAGCCACACAAAACAAGCACAATGCATAGCGGTTTTTAAGGTGGTTCGGATGCAACGACGGCAATCCTACGTCCACCCCTCACCAAACCCGGTGAGGCTTCACTTGGGGATAAATCCCCAAACGGAGAAGACGCTCCAACCACACACGCAGGATGACACCTGCCCACACACACGGGGACGCACCCCAACATACACACACACACACGGAGATGAGGTCTCCAACACGATCCAACAAGCGGATCAACAAGACACACACACGCTGCGACAAATGCAGCACTCCACACACACAAACACTAAGATCTGGATAAAACCACACACACACGCAGATCTAAGAAGACCTACACACAGACGAAAGGAACACGATGACCACACACGACCACGGATCTAACAACAATCCACACACACACAAGTTCACAGTTTATACAAAACATAAATATGAACTTGAAACATAATAAGGCATAGTTTAGATTGCTCCTGATTTAGGCTCCCCCTGAGTGTATGCTCCGGATGTTTGCGTTGATTCCTTCTTCACATGAATGACTTCAGACTCAGCTTGAATGGCCTTGTATTTGATGTAGATCTTCTTGCACGGAGTACTGTTCACGGCTACAGTACTCTTCCTTCTTCACTTGAACAACCTTCCTTTGATCTCTTCTTGAAACTCTTGAATTGCTTCTTCTCTTGATCGGAAGTTCCTTGGCTTTAGATGGTGCTAGAATGACTCCAGTTGGATGAAGAACTTACTAGATGGAGTATGCTTATGAGAGTTGTAGTAGCCTTCTTCTTGCCTTGATAGCCTCCCCCTTGATCTCTCTTGTTGGTTGGTTGCTTCTTCAATTCATTGGAGGATGAAGGCTTGACAATGGACCTTGGATCTTCAGCTGTTGGATGGAGATTTGATTCACGAACTACTGTTCATGCTACAGTAGCACTCCTCTTCTTCTTCTCCCTTGAGCCACCTTGATCTCCCTTGAAGCTCTCTTGGTTTCTTAGGGTTTATGGCTCCAAATGATATGTTTTATAGCCCTTGAATGGTCCATAGACAAGTCCTAGACTAGATCCACAAAACATGGTGAGATTGGGGTCATTGGGATTAAACAAATGGGTATAAAGACCTCTCCTCGAGCTTGAAACACGAAGTCAACAAAAGGGGGCTCGGGGCTGGCGGTCGACCGGAGTAAGCTGGCGGTCGACCTAGAAGTTTCAGACTGCAGCTCGGTTCATTCTGGCAGGGGCGGTCGATCGGACGCCCATGGGCGATCAACCGCTAGAGGTAGAGCCTGTAGACTTTGGGGTGCTGTTATTTCAGGTCGACCGGGATTGGTCCGGAGGTCGACCGGACTTTGGTAAACCTGAAAAATGAGTAGTTAAGCCTAGAAAACTATGTCCATAAGTCAAGAGCTTCAAGTCATATCAAATCCATGCATTTTAAGATTGACTTCAACTTAGTTTATGCATTAGACCATTTGAGCATTTCATGTTGAGTGTGCGCAGGTCGATCCGCGGGCGAGGGCGCACGATGGCCAGAATGGTTTCATGTTGAGTGTGCATGAATGAGGTGTATATATGAGATACACAAGGTAAGATCGATGCTAAGACAAGGTGAGAGTCTCACCAATCGTCCTTGACAGTAAATGACATATACCACCTATTTTGGGTTGTAGAGGAGCAAAGTTTTGGTTCACCAGGTGACTACCATGAGTTTGATCATGCATGCAAGATAGTCAGGGTTAATTGTATGCTTGTTGACATTAAAGATGTTATGAAACCTCTTGCCTCTTGTAAAACCAGCATATGCAACCAGCATAAATAACAAGATGAATGAACACAATCATCAAGAACATGTGTAATCAACCATAAGTTTAGTTATCATCACGTAATCACACATTAAGCTTAGTTATCATCAAAACCATAACTTAACAATTACAACAATCATCAAAACCATAACTCAACAAATTAGGGTGAGATTACTTTAGATAAATCAAAGATAATGTCACCAATTTTCTCTAGGATCAAATGGCATCAAATTTCGTTGAGAATCCACGGAGAAAATCGAGGACAAAGGAGCTAACTTTATCACGGATGGAGAGAAAAAAACCAACCAACTCAAAGATCTCGACCGCATAAGCGGCCGATCGATAGGCCGCTCAGCCCCATAAACGGTCCACTCCTAGACCGCTTATGGGTGTCGGTGGTAAACAGAAAATAAGATAAATCAACCATTTATCCCAGCGAACAGACCGAGTGGCACGGCATATGACTCTGAGGATAATGACGGTCTAACGATAGACCGCTCCAAAATATATACGGCCCATTTCTAGACCGCGTGCCAGATGTCCGTGATAAATCAACAAAACCAGGATAAATAGATAATTATCTGAAAAATTATTCCGTTTAAGATTCTGGCACAATACACCATCCAATGATGGACCGTCCGACAAGTACAAACTGTCTAAGGCAGACCCTCTATGATGTCTGTGGAAAACAAATAAAGAAAGATAATCATGATTACTTATCTGAAGACCAAGTCCACATGGCCACTCAATAGACCGCCACCTCGTTAGACCGCTTAATGAAACGAGGGTCGACACCAACAAGATGAGGTCGACGCTAGTGAAGAATAGCGTCGACGCTAATGGGACTAAGGTCGATGCTAGTTCACTATACGATCTTCCAAAGGACCGCCCAATCTTGAATAAACGGTCTAACGACAGACCGTGAATTAAGTTATTAGCGAAAAATTAGAAAAATGGCCAATTAATCTAGAGATAAAACAAATGGTCTCCAAAGAGACTACCTAACATCCAAATGGCCTATCGCTAGACCGTTTATCCCAAAGACCAAATGAAATCAAGGTCCACTAGGCTCGACTTCGAGAGCGAACCTAGCCAGGGAGGAAGTAACCATAAAATAAGCTCAAAGACGTGCCTGGAAATAGCCCAATGAGTAATGGACAACTCGAGACATCAAAAAATGATGGTAAGAACACGACTCAACTTATAGGCAAAAAACGGGTGTCAACAGATGCCCCTCCTTAACGTCCTCTTTGCAGGGGAGCGAGCAAAGGTGAAGCGGAAGTGAAAATGGAACATGGAGATGAAACGGAAATGAAACGGAGCGGACTGAAAAGCGGGCGTTAAGGTAAAAGACACTCGTTTCCTCGCCAATGAGCGATGGAAATTTTTTCAGAAAACTCCAAACCAAACATAAGGAACGATCAAACCAAAATGATGCCAGTCTGGAGAAACTAGCTAAATAAACGAAAACACACGATCAACCTCATGGGGGACACAATCCCTCGGACCAATGAGGGGACCGGAGCAAGCGGCAAAAAACAAAGAAGTAGACTAAAAACCCCAGACGGGGACCCTTAGTCAATCAAACCAGGTGAACAGACCAGAGAAAACCCTCCAACTCTAAGTGGAATAGTTCCTCCTACTCGAAACCATGAACGCACAATCATCCATCACAAATGAGACACTTTTAGATAGACTATGGGTCATGAATGCTCAAAAGATGCGTATGATGCATGTTGGGCTAAAATAAAAGAAATCATTAAAACAAATGCAAAGAAAGTCATAAAATAGAAAATACTCGAGAATAATATTGCTAGACTAGAACGACTAGGGTCAGGACACTATCTGCAACTATAGCGTGCAAGATAGAACCGTCGTCCCCCAATTTTCCCAACCTAACGGTCTATCCAATGATTAAACATGTACACCTAGATCATCATCGTTTTTGTTATAGGGGAACGTCAGATCCTGGAACACGTGAATGATCAGCTGGTTCTCGAGATAATATAACATAATACCATATAATAATGTATTAATGGATATATGGTATGAGATACTTACCTAACTTACCTGTTCGATAGCGGAAATGAGGCGATGCTGCAAAAGAATCACGAACAAGGTTTTGCAATTGATATATCATGAAATAAGCCAATTGAGCCAAGGATTCATTAACTTAAGCAGGCAATGCATCGAACACAAAACCCAAAAAGTAATTCAATACTACAGCATATACGCAGTGTAATACCCCGATTTCTTTTAGAAATTAATTAGAAATTTATTTAAAATTAATTAGAAATCAATTAGAATAATCCCTTAATAAATAGAATAAGCTAGATTTTGACTATTTTATAAAAAGCCATAAAAACTATATTCTTGTAGAGATAACACGTTTAACAAACTTGTCATCTGTGGCCAACCCAAATAAAATCTGTAAGTATGCCGAATTAGTGGTTTAAGCCCAAATTGAACACTTAGTTAACCATATCTTGAAACGCCAAATTCGAGCCCAGTACTCCATCTAATGAGCCCAAATCAGTGGTAAATGAAAGGCCAGGACGGGAGGATTATTTACCCTCTCTTAATCTCTCGAAACCCTAACCCTAGGAGATGCATTCGGCGGAGTTTGGATCGAGTCAACTTTTACGGCAGCGTTCACATCGACCCGACTTGCGTGGACGAATACTCCGCGCATAGAAGCCTCTAGAAGGTGTGTGACCTATTAAAATGAAGCTCTCTAACCCTAGAATCGTTTAGAACCAGCCGCGGCTGCAGAGGAGTTGGACCGAGGGAGATCTCGAGCGATTAGTGGCTGTGTGTACCGACATCCTTGGTTTTCTTTCTCCTTCCTTCTTCATCCGATTCAGATAGGTGATAGCAAGGCAAACCCTACAAATAATATATGGTTAGAAGCAGCATCGTGTTAGCTTTCCATTGATGTAGAAAGCCTTAAATTCTATCAAGTGTTCTACGAGAATTTTAGGTTTTAGTAGAAGCATGTCACATCTAGGGTTCTAATTGTTCCTTTTCGATTAAGTTGTGATTTCAGGCTGTAAACATAAAATTGACTCATGCATCTTGTATAGTTTTTCATGCTCTTTCTTTTGATAGTAAAAGCCCCAAATTTCATGCTTTATATCATGCGAATTTTATGTTTTAATTTAACCCTAGAAACCTCGCCGGAGTCGGGCAAGACGAGAGGGGTAGCGACCTGTTTGGACATGTGCGGCCACACGATAGACCGCACATCCCAGACAGGCGGCCCACTATTGACCGTTTATATGTTTTTGTATCTGTTCGTGTCCTTGGAGCGTGCGGCCTACCCCTAACCGCATGTATTTCTGCGTCTAGTTCCAGACCGCACATCCCTCCATGCGGCACACTACTGACCATCCATATCCAGCAGGTCTTCGGATCTGAGGGGACGTGTGCGGCCAGTCTTTGACCGTTCATTGGGATGTAAGGTCCAGAATCGACCGCACATTTGTAACAGAGCAGATTAAATTGTCATTACAGCATGTTATGTTACTAGATTGATGGTTAATTGCATGTTAGCAACACACCTAATAAACTGTAATTCATGACAGTAAATAATTCTTGCTGATCTATTTAAATTGAGCTTGATCTTGATTCATCTTTACAATGAATGTCAAATTTTAATTGTGAATCTTTTATAATTGAATGCCTACTAGGTTTATACTTGTCATAACCTTAATCTTGAACCATTGTATCCCCTAGTTTTGATTTAGACTCAATCGAACCACTGTTACTTGAGTTAATCCGAATTGGATAAACAGCGACTTGCGCGGCTATTGATAGACCGCGTATACCAATGAATGGGCCAGTGGAGGCCGTTCATCCTTGGCAGATGCCAATTTGTCTTGGCGATTATCCTTGATCTATCTTCGGCCAAATCCTGTTTTGATCAGCCCAGTAGACCCTAGGCCAACCAGCATATAGTAGGCTACACTTTGGTTCAGTTCCACCCTGCCTATGGTAGCCCGGGAGCCCACTTGGGCTAAATTCTAACTCTTGGTTAGGCCCTGTGTTGTGCGGCCAGTAATGGACCTTACTTCTTACAGGCGGACCTGAGTGGACTGTTCAACTAATGCGCGGCTCTGTCAGGACCACACATCCAGTCCTCAATTCTGTAACTTTCTGGCCTTGTACGGCCCTATCCTAATCGTTCATATAGAACGGCGGCACGTCAGTAGCCGTTCAACCTTGACCTCCCGAGGGCTAAACCCAGCCCAGTTCCTGTTAGTGCGGCCCAATGTCGACCGCACAGGCCTTGAGCGGCCCAGTATTGACCGTGTCACGCCCCGATGCGGAATCTCGGGACGTACAGTTAGGGGCACGCGAGCTAGAAAGAAATGGTATTATTTCCAAACCATTTACACCAGAGTTGAAAGAGACAATTAACCAAATAACCAAACTTCCTTTTATTGATAATAATAAAAGTTACAACTGAAGTAGAACAACTATAGCCAAATAGTATGACTGAAACTAGTACAATTCTTTAAACTCAACTGACTCAATTTACTAACTATCACTCGGTGTCACTCCAGTCCATCCCCGATAGTAAGATCATTACCTGGAAAAAGGGGGGAAACAAGTAGGGTATGAGCTAACGCGCTCAGTAGATAACCATGGCAAATATAAGTGATTATCAATTTATTACAATTTATATGAAATGCAGTAAAAACTAATGACAAGAGATAACGATACGATAAAGAAAGACAATAACAATGTAGAGAGATATCTTGCAAGGTCAAGGAATAACTTTGTACACGAATTTACCACAAGTAATGAACAAGAGATAACAAGTAACAATAGTAAATTCGGCCAAGTAGTATAAATACGTATTCCAGCACGATCACACGATCAAGTAACGAGAGTTTGTCATAGACGTACACTGTATATTCCTGCACTCGGGTGCAATGCCACACCCTGTCATTAACATCCCATGGGCTCACTAACTTTCGGGCGCTCTCCCCAGGACCAGACCGGGCCCTTATGGTGCGTTAGCATTGATTTTATTGGATCAACGATCCACCGTCTAGACATAATCAAATTATGGCCAATTTAATCAGATGAATTTCTGTCAATGCTCAGATTAGAGGACCACACCTGTCCTCGGATTCGAGAATATAATCACGATAAAACCCAAAACTGAGGGTCGTCGTACGGCAAATACCGGGCCGTACTTACACGAGTAACGAGTTACGGAATCAAGAAAGAACGGTCGACAGTAATTCGTTCGAGAGAAGGGAAGTAAGTTCCGAAGAACGATTATACGGACTGTACGAGGCCGTATTCAAGATATACGGTTCTAGAGAATCCGTATTAAGTATAACGGTAACAATTTCCGATCGTAGTCGGTACGACTAGAAGAGAAGTAAAATATGCCAAATGGCTTCCGGGTCGCCAATGACAAGTAAACCAATATGGTTACTGCCCAATGGTCGATTCTGGGCTCGAATATGACCGAAGATTTAACCAAGGGTAATCGGTCAATTAATCAAATTAAAACGATGTGTAACGGGCCATTTAATATACTCAAGTAAAACCAGTAATCACGTAATCCTGTTGCCAACTCGGGATTTACCACGGTAAAAATGTCACACGGTAAAAATGGGGTAATTTACCGGATGGAGTGTCCGGTCTAACTGGCCAAGACTTGCCATAAGTCTGTCATTTAAATTTTTGTTCTACAGTAAAATTTACAGAATTTACCCAAGGTAAATTTTTAACTAATTTACATGATTAACCAATTTACCAAGAATTTTACAAGTGAATAATTTCACTTTAACCATGTTTTAGTAATTTTAACCAGAATTTTCCAAAAAAGTAAATATTGCAACAGAAAGTAAATTTTTATCATTTACTCATCTATTTATTCTGTTGTTATATGAGTTGATAATCTTGTTGATTAACGTTGTTTACCCTGATTAACACTGAGTATTTTGATCTCTGGACATTTTAACGGTCTTAAATGGGCCGCTAAACCTACTGGACATACAGCGGTTCTAATTAGGCCGTTTGACATATATACAGCGGTTTAATTTGGGCTGTTATACAACTGGGGTGTCAAAAGAGTAAAAAAAAACAGGTACTAACCGTTAAAACGAACAGAAGTCCGATCAAACCAGGAACTCTTAAAACTGAGTTTAAGCATGATAACGATGGTGATAAGTTTAAGCATGATAACGATGGTGATAAGTTTAAGCATGATAACGATGGTGATAAAATCTAAATTAAATCATAACTGTAATGATAAATCATGATTTTGCTACTAAATGAAAGCTAACATGATTACTAACAATCCATATCTTTAATCATTTGGGCCTTGGTTACCTACCTTAATTGAAGGACAAAGAAGAATACGGAGGAAGAAGAAGATGAATAGTATCTTCCTGCGATCCCTTGCAGCAACAGAGCTTAACAGGGCTTTAGCAGAGAAGGGAAGAGGCTAAGCCTCCTTATTTATAGGGTTGCATACTCGTAGAAGACTCTCCCGCGCCAAGGGTTAGTCGGACACGGCGCCGCAAAGGGGATGGCCGGCGTTGACGACGCGGGCTGCCGACTGAAACACGTTTCCACGTGTTTATTTGGGTAAGGATTTGGCTAATCCTCCTTAATCATGTGATTAAGTATTTCTAACTAAAACCACTAATTAACCTCACTAAATGATTTTTAATGAGTTTGACCCAGAAGACAAAATTGTTATACAACTTATAAGGAATCCATTTATTATTTTTGTGGATTTTTATCACAAGGTTAATTTCTAACCGATCCAATCTTAGGATTAAAATAATAGTTAATCAAATTCTAACGAATTCTAACGATTTAGTCGATAGATAGAGTTTCTGATATTTTACCGATTATACTCAAGAAGACAAAGTTGTTAATAAAAATATGCTCTATCAAATTGTGATTTTTATAGATTTTTCTAAGGTAGTCGTATTTTACTATGAATAGTGTTTTCCGCGTTTTTAAGTCAGGCTTAAATCACCGATTAAGCCATGTAAATGATTTTATTAGGGTCAGGCACAGAAGACCAAAGTGTTTATCATCGTGTTTACTATTTAACTACCATTTTTCAGAATTTCTATATGATAGTCAAAATTTTCACTATTTACTATTTACCACATCACTATTCAAAATTTACTATTTACGAAATTTAATATTCTATACAGAAAATTGGGGTCTTACACCCTCCCCCACTTAAAGAATTTGGTCCTCCAAATTCACTGAACCAAAAACAGTAAGGGAATAGCTCACCTTAGAACAAATCGGAATACCGCTTCCGCATAGCGTCCTCGGATTCCCAGGTGGCTTCCTCGGTTCCACGCCGACTCCACTGAATCTTGACCATCGGTATGGAACGATTCCGAAGTTGTTGTTCCTTCCGATCCAGAATCTTCACTGGTCTTTCTTCATAAGTCAGATCCTTCTTTAACTCAAAATCCACATGCTGAATGATGTGAGTGGGGTTGTACACATATTTCCGTAACATAGAAATATGGAATACGTTATGTACGCCAGACAACTGCGGCGGTAAAGCCAGTCTATAAGCAACTTCACCCACTCTATCAAGGATTTCAAATGGACCAATATACCTCGGGCTTAGCTTGCCCTGAATACCGAATCGGCGAATTCCTCTCGAAGGAGAGACTTTTAAGAACACATGCTCGCCAATTTGAAATTCCAAATCTCATCTTCTATTGTCGGCATAACTCTTCTGCCTCGATTGAGCCACTAGTAACCGGTCTCGGATAATACAAATATTCTGTGATGACTCCAAGATAAGATCCGGTCCAAGCCATTGCCTTTCGCCTACCTCATCCCAACATAATGGAGAACGACAGCTTCTTCCATACAAAGCCTCGAAAGGTGCCATCTGTATGCTGGATTGGTAACTATTGTTGTAGGCGAATTCTATTAATGCCAAATGATCACTCCAACTTCCGCCGAAGTCGATCATATAAGCTCTCAACATATCTTCTACTATCTCATTAGTCCTTTCAGTCTGTCCGTCTGTCTGCGGATGAAACGCAGTGCTGAAATTCAGACGCGTACCGAGAGATTCTTGTAATCACTTCCAGAAATGTGATGTAAATCTCGGGTCTCTGTCAGATATAATATTCACTGGAATACCATGAAGTCTAACCACTTCCTTCAAATATAAAGCTGCTAGAACATCAACTGTCCACTTGGACTTAATAGGTAAGAAATGTGCCGACTTAGTTAGTCGATCCACAATTACCCATATTGCATCATAACCACCTCGAGTCTTAGGAAGACCCATAATGAAATCCATGCCAATACTCTCCCACTTCCATTGGGGTATATCGAGTGGCTTTAATTTTCCTGCCGGTCTGAAATGCTCGGCCTTCACTTGTTGACACACTAGGCATCTACTCACGAAATCAGCAACTTCCCTCTTCATGTTCGGCCACCAAAAAGATCTTTTCAAATCTTTGAACATCTTAGTGCCTCCCGGATGGATAGTATATCGGGATCTATGAGCTTCCTCGAGAATCCGATTCTTTATCTTTGCCTCATCCGGTACACAAGTTCTACCTTGAAATAATAGCCTTCCATCATCAGCTACCGAGAAATCAGGTCTGCTATTCAAGCTCCCTTTAATCTCTACTAGCTTGGGATCATTATATTGTAATAATTTGATTTCCATTAATAGTTCGGGCTTGAGTTGAATCTGGGAAATCAAAACCCGATCATTATCTACATTGAGATCCAAACTAGCCAATTGTTCCAGTAGTTTCCCCTCTTGTAACATAAGACTGGATAACTTAACTGCAGTCTTCCGACTTAAAGCATCGGCCACTACATTGCCTTTGCCAGGGTGATACTCAATAGAGAAATCGAAGTCCTTTATATACTCCAACCATCTTCTCTGCCTCATGTTCAAGTCCTTCTGAGAGAACAAATATTTCAAACTTTTGTGATCTGAGAATACCGTGAATGTCTCACCATATAGGTAGTGTCTCCAAATCTTTAATGCAAATACCACTGCTGCTAACTCCAAATCATGAACTGGATAATTAACTTCATGCTTTCTTAACTACCTAGAAGAATAGGCAATCACTTTGCCGTGCTGCATAAGTACACAGCCTAAGCCAATACCTGATGCATCCGTGTATACCATGAAACCACCCTCACCAGAAGGTAAGGTCAAAACAGGTGCAGTAGTCAAACAATCCTTTAGAGTCTGGAAACTCCGTTGGCATTCAATTGACCACTCGAACTTGATCTCTTTGCGGGTTAATTTCGTAAGAGGTACCGCAATCTTCGAGAAATCCTGAATAAACCTTCTATAATAGCCAGCTAGGCCTAGAAAACTCCTTACTTCAGTCACATAGGTAGGCTGTTCCCAATTCTTTACTGCTTCCACCTTCGATGGATCAACAGAAATTCCATTCTTGGAAATAATATGCCCTAGAAAGGACACCTCTTTCAGCCAAAAGTCGCACTTGCTCAATTTGGCATAAAGCTGATGATCTCTCAGCAATTGCAAAGCCATCCTCAGATGCTTGGCATGCTCTTCTTCACTCTTGGAATATATCAAGATATCGTCTATGAATACCACGACCCACCGATCAAGATAGGGTCAGAACACACTGTTCATTAACTGCATAAAGGCTGCCGGTGCATTTGTCAAACCAAAAGGCATAACGACAAACTCAAAATGACCATACCGGCTGCGGAAAGCAAATTTATAAATATCTTCATCCTTAATCCGCAACTGATGATATCCAGATCGAAGATCGATCTTAGAAAAATACTGAGCTCCCGCTATCTGGTCAAATAACTCATCAATCCTCGGTAATGGATACTTGTTCTTGACTGTCAACTGATTGAGTTGTCGATAATCGATGCATAGTCTCATCGAACCATCCTTCTTCCGAACAAACAACACAGGGGCTCCCCAAGGGGAAACACTCGGGCGAATAAAACCCTTCTCGAGTAATTCCAACAATTGATGCTTCAATTCCCGCAATTCCGCAGGAGACATACGATAAGGAGCCTTAGAAACAAGAGATGATCCAGGAATAAGATCAATAGAGAATGTGACTTCCCGCTCAGGCGGAATTCCTGGTAACTCCTCTAGAAAAACATCAGGGAAATCTCGGACAACAGAAATGTCCTTAATCTTGATCTGTTGCTCCGGGGACGCATAAACGAAAGCCAGAAAAGCTCCGCATCCACGTCTCAATAGCTTATCAGCTCGAAGCGTCGAGATAAGAGAGATAGAGCTAGGGTGTTTAACTCCCTTGAAGGATAATCCGGGGTGTCTAGAAAAACACGGAACAAGAACTGTAATGAACATTGGCCTCATATCGAGCCAACCAATCAGCTCCGAGGATTACATCGTAATCTTTCATGTCCATGCAAACTAAATCAGCCAGAAAATTCTGATCATTCACCATAACCTTGCTAGAAGGATAAAAATGCTGAATAGCTGATCTAGAACCAATAGGGGTTGATATTTCTAATGGAGAACTCATCAAAACAGGTTCCACAGCTAAAGACTTAGCGAATCGCCGAGAAATAAAAGAATGTGTTGCACCAGTGTCAAATAGAACAAAAGCTGACTTGTCGAGTATAATGAGAGTACCTTCGACGAGCCCACCGTCATCGGCGGTTTCCGCTTTATTAACATGAAGAGCCTGGAGCTTTCCTTGCGGCTTCTTGAAAGCCAAAGGTTTTGCCGGGGTAGCTTTCTCTACCAATAAGGGGCAATCAGGGATACGGTGCTCCTTGCTCCCACAACGCAAACATGCGCCTATCTTGCGCCAACATTCCTCCATCTTATGGCCAGGACGATCACAAAACTTGCAGATGCCCTTGAATGGTACCATAGTGTCAGGTTTCTTGTCTTCTTGTCTCGGCATCTTGCCTTTCCACGAACCAGAACCAGAGCTAGAACCAGTTCCAGAACCAATAAAAGGTCTCTTCTTGCTAGTGCTAGTGCCAAATCCGGTTTTGGCATTCTTGAATGGCTTTGGTTGTTCTTGCTTGTTACCTTGACCACGAATACGCTCCGTCATCTCAAGAGTATCCTCCAATACTTGTGCCTTTCTCACCATCTCAGGATAGGTAGAAATTTCTAACGGTGCCAGTTGATTAATATAATGGAGCTTCAACCCGTTGAGAAATCGCCTCGCCTTCATCTTCTCAGTAGAAATAAGATGCATTGCATAGCGAGAAAGTCGGGCGAACTGTGCCTCATACTCTGCCACTGACGAACCTCGCTGCTTCAAAGCTGCGAAATCCGCTGCCTTCTTTTCTTGGACACGGTCAGAGAAATACTTCCCATTGAAATACTCCTCGAATTCTTCCCACGATACTTGGTGATCACCAAGAGTTGCTTTGACGGACTCCCACCAAGTACGTGCATCTCGCTCCAGTTGGAACGTAGATAGAAGGACACGCTCTTGGTCAGTGCATTGCATAACCTCAAATATTCTCCTCATATCATCGAGCCAATGCTCGGCCTCATCCGGGTCGGTAGAACCAGCAAATCTAGGCGGGTTCATTCCTTGAAAGTTCCGGTACAAGTCACCAGTGCCATGATGTGCTGCGGCTCCAGCTTGAGCCACTTGCTGCAACGCCTGTGTCAGGCCTTGGACTGTACGCTGGAGGTTCCTCATCTCAGCGCGGTCAGCTGCCATTTCTAGTACCTTTATTTAAAATAGTCAAGAGATTATTTATGAGAGAAGAAGAATTTATTTATGAGAGAAGAACTTCTTATAAAAGAAGAGTATGATTTACGGCTAAAGACTTAACCCAATTTCTACCCAATCTCACCAGGTCGGGTTCTTAAACTTAAACCTATAACCAATAACCTATAACCTTAAAGTAAAATACCTAGGACAAATTGACCTAAGCTCTGATACCAACTTAACTGTCACGCCCCGATGCGGAATCTCGGGACGTACAGTTAGGGGCACGCGAGCTAGAAAGAAATGGTATTATTTCCAAACCATTTACACCAGAGTTGAAAGAGACAATTAACCAAATAACCAAACTTCCTTTTATTGATAATAATAAAAGTTACAACTGAAGTAGAACAACTATAGCCAAATAGTATGACTGAAACTAGTACAATTCTTTAAACTCAACTGACTCAATTTACTAACTATCACTCGGTGTCACTCCAGTCCATCCCCGATAGTAAGATCATTACCTGGAAAAAGGGGGGAAACAAGTAGGGTATGAGCTAACGCGCTCAGTAGATAACCATGGCAAATATAAGTGATTATCAATTTATTACAGTTTATATGAAATGCAGTAAAAACTAATGACAAGAGATAACGATACGATAAAGAAAGACAATAACAATGTAGAGAGATATCTTGCAAGGTCAAGGAATAACTTTGTACACGAATTTACCACAAGTAATGAACAAGAGATAACAAGTAACAATAGTAAATTCGGCCAAGTAGTATAAATACGTATTCCAGCACGATCACACGATCAAGTAACGAGAGTTTGTCATAGACGTACACTGTATATTCCTGCACTCGGGTGCAATGCCACACCCTGTCATTAACATCCCATGGGCTCACTAACTTTCGGGCGCTCTCCCCAGGACCAGACCGGGCCCTTATGGTGCGTTAGCATTGATTTTATTGGATCAACGATCCACCGTCTAGACATAATCAAATTATGGCCAATTTAATCAGATGAATTTCTGTCAATGCTCAGATTAGAGGACCACACCTGTCCTCGGATTCGAGAATATAATCACGATAAAACCCAAAACTGAGGGTCGTCGTACGGCAAATACCGGGCCGTACTTACACGAGTAACGAGTTACGGAATCAAGAAAGAACGATCGACAGTAATTCGTTCGAGAGAAGGGAAGTAAGTTCCGAAGAACGATTATACGGACTGTACAAGGCCGTATTCAAGATATACGGTTCTAGAGAATCCGTATTAAGTATAACGGTAACAATTTCCGATCGTAGTCGGTACGACTAGAAGAGAAGTAAAATATGCCAAATGGCTTCCGGGTCGCCAATGACAAGTAAACCAATATGGTTACTGCCCAATGGTCGATTCCGGGCTCGAATATGACCGAAGATTTAACCAAGGGTAATCGGTCAATTAATCAAATTAAAACGATGTGTAACGGGCCATTTAATATACTCAAGTAAAACCAGTAATCACGTAATCCTGTTGCCAACTCGGGATTTACCACGGTAAAAATGTCACACGGTAAAAATGGGGTAATTTACCGGATGGAGTGTCCGGTCTAACTGGCCAAGACTTGCCATAAGTCTGTCATTTAAATTTCTGTTCTACAGTAAAATTTACAGAATTTACCCAAGGTAAATTTTTAACTAATTTACATGATTAACCAATTTACCATGATTTTTACAAGTGAATAATTTCACTTTAACCATGTTTTAGTAATTTTAACCAGAATTTTCCAAAAAAGTAAATATTGCAACAGAAAGTAAATTTTTATCATTTACTCATCTATTTATTCTGTTGTTATATGAGTTGATAATCTTGTTGATTAACGTTGTTTACCCTGATTAACACTGAGTATTTTGATCTCTGGACATTTTAACGGTCTTAAATGGGCCGCTAAACCTACTGGACATACAGCGGTTCTAATTAGGCCGTTTGACATATATACATCGATTTAATTTGGGCTGTTATACAACTCGGGTGTCAAAAGAGTAAAAAAAAAACAGGTACTAACCGTTAAAACGAACAGAAGTCCGATCAAACCAGGAACTCTTAAAACTGAGTTTAAGCATGATAACGATGGTGATAAGTTTAAGCATGATAACGATGGTGATAAGTTTAAGCATGATAACGATGGTGATAAAATCTAAATTAAATCATAACTGTAATGATAAATCATGATTTTGCTACTAAATGAAAGCTAACATGATTACTAACAATCCATATCTTTAATCATTTGGGCCTTGGTTACCTACCTTAATTGAAGGACAAAGAAGAATACGGAGGAAGAAGAAGATGAATAGTATCTTCCTGCGATCCCTTGCAGCAACAGAGCTTGACAGGGCTTTAGCAGAGAAGGGAAGAGGCTAAGCCTCCTTATTTATAGGGTTGCATACTCGTAGAAGACTCTCCCGCGCCAAGGGTTAGTCGGACACGGCGCCGCAAAGGGGATGGCCGGCGTTGACAATGCGGGCTGCCGACTGAAACACGTTTCCACGTGTTTATTTGGGTAAGGATTTGGCTAATCCTCCTTAATCATGTGATTAAGTATTTCTAACTAAAACCACTAATTAACCTCACTAAATGATTTTTAATGAGTTTGACCCAGAAGACAAAATTGTTATACAACTTATGAGGAATCCATTTATTATTTTTGTGGATTTTTATCACAAGGTTAATTTCTAACCGATCCAATCTTAGGATTAAAATAATAGTTAATCAAATTCTAACGAATTCTAACGATTTAGTCGATAGATAGAGTTTCTGATATTTTACCGATTATACTCAAGAAGACAAAGTTGTTAATAAAAATATGCTCTATTAAATTGTGATTTTTATAGATTTTTCTAAGGTAGTCGTATTTTATTATGAATAGTGTTTTCCGCGTTTTTAAGTCAGGCTTAAATCACCGATTAAGCCATGTAAATGATTTTATTAGGGTCAGGCACAGAAGACCAAAGTGTTTCTCATCGTGTTTACTATTTAACTACATTTTTCAGAATTTCTATATGATAGTCAAAAATTTCACTATTTACTATTTACCACATCACTATTCAAAATTTACTATTTACGAAATTTAATATTCTATACAGAAAATTGGGGTCTTACAGACCGCATGTCTTCCAGAGACTAGTTTTCCCCATGTTTTATGGTTTTGAATCTAAGAACATGATGGTTCTTGATAATTTGAACTCTTGGACATAAATTCTGGACAGTAATTCTTCAACTTAGCCTTGGGATGTTCCGAGGTAAGTTTATACTTGATTATAATTGGCCATTTAACTTGATTAAAGTCTAGACAACTTGGGATCTTGGATCTAATAAATCAATGCCAACGCATCATAGGGGCCCGGTCTGGTCCTGGGGAGAGCACCCGAAAAGTACTTGTGCCCATGAGAGTTTGTAATAACAGGGTGAGGTATTGCACCGAGTGCATGACTAGCATGATGTCTATGACAATGATCTCTTATATCTTACTTGAATCGTCTTTGGCTTGGTTACAATCTTGCTTGTTGGCTAATTTCCTGTAATTTCCTGTTATATATATTATTCTAAAATGCAATTCTTGTAATTATCATCATGTCATATTGTTATTCCATTCCATTCTTTAGCACTCTCTGTTATTACATTGTTTCATTCGATCGTTATTTCTTTTCTTTCCGTTTCATATTAACATGTAATTAATTGGTTAATCACTTACTTGCCTGTTGTTACCTACTGAGCGTTCGCTCATATAGTTGTTTTCCCCTTTTCCAGGCTGCTCAGGTGAAGATTCATAGATGGATGGGAATGGGCGAGAGTGATAGCTTGGAGTGTATCAGCTAGTAGATATGTTGAGTTTGTTTAGTTGTTTATGTCTAGCTATGTCTTAGAACTGGTGTTAGTTATTGTACCAGAGTCGAGTAGAGATTATGTTTGATTATGTTTGAGTCGTTTGTAATACGTTTGATGATTATTATAACAGAATTGGAGTTATTTATGTTCATGGTATTATGTTAATTCTTAGCTTAGCATGTTATCTTTATTAGCGTTTTCTACTGCCAGTCCCGATATTTCGCGTCGGGACGTGACAGTTTGGTGGTATCAGAGCCAAGTTTTTCTAATATCCCTAGGTTCTCTAAGTTCTAGGATCCTAAGTTATACTGTAGGACCTATAACCTTGTTATAAGTCTAAGGACCCAACCTGGTGAGATTTGGGTAGAAGACTGGGGTTGAGTTAATAATCTCATTGCACGATTATCCATTCTTGATTGAACCTAATATAATATATTCCACGTGTAGGCTTTTGCAATGGCAGGAGAACGCGCAGAATGGAGGAACTTACAGTGCACGGTTCAAGGACTTACCCAGGCTTTGCAACAAGTGGCTCAAGGAGGAGCGGTGAACCATGGCACTGGCGATCTTTATCGGAACTTTCGTGGGATGAATCCCCCGCGATTTGGTGGCTCGACTGACCCGGATGAAGCCGAGCACTGGCTTGAAGAGATAGGGAGGATTTTTGAAGTGATGCAATGCAGCGATCAAGAATGTGTCCTCTCGTCAACCTTTCAACTTGAACATGATGCGAGGACATGGTGGGACGCAGTGAAGGCTACCCTTGGTGATAGACATGTCACATGGGAGGAGTTCGAGGAATTCTTCAATGGTAAATATTTCTCTGATCGAGTACAAGAGAAGAAGGCAGCTGAGTTCGCTACTTTGAAGCAACGAAATCTATCAGTGGCTGAATATGAAGCTCAATTCTCTCGGCTATCTCGTTATGCTACTCATTTGATATCTATCGAGAAGATGAAAGCTAAGCGCTTTCTTAAAGGGCTGAAGCTACAGTATATCAACCAGTTGGCACCGATGGAAATTCTAACTTATTCCGAGATGGTGAGAAAGGCTCAAGTGTTGGAAGATACTTTAGAAATGACGGAGAGAATCCATGGGAAGAGTGTTAAGATTGAACAACACCATACTGGTTCTGGGAGTATCAAGCCTGGTCATGGCAGGAAGAGGCCCATTAGCAGGTCTGGTTCGTGGAAGGGCAAGATGCCGAAGATTGAAGACAAGAAACCTGGCCCTATTGTTCCATTCAAGGGCGTATGCAAGTATTATGACCGCCCAGGTCACAAGATGGAGAAGTGCTGGCGCAAGTTGGGTGCCTGTTTACGTTGTGGTAGTAGGGACCACCGTATTCCCGAGTGCCCTCTTTTATCTGAGCAAGCTATCCCGGTGAAACCGCAAGGAATCAAGAAGCAGCAAGGCAAGCTCCAGGCTCTACAAGAAGATGAGAGAAGGTACTCTTATTATACATGATAAATCAGCTTTTGTTCTTTTTAATACTGGTGCCACTCATTCTTTTATTTCTCGAAGATTTGCGAAGTCTTTAGCTATGAAGCCAGTTTTGATGAATTCTCCGTTAGAGATTTCAACTCCTATTGGTTCCGGTTCAGCAATTAAGTATTTCTATCCTTCTAGTAAGGTCTTGATCAATGAACAAAACCTGCCAGCTGATTTAGTTTGTATGGACATGAAGGATTATGATGTAATCCTAGGAGCAGATTGGTTGGCTAAGTATGAGGCCAATGTTCAGTGCAGATCTAGTTCTGTGTCTTTCACTGGACACCCTGGACTTTCTTTTATCAGAATTAGGCACCATAAGTCTGTTCCACTTATTTCGGCTCTTCGAGCTGATAAGCTGATGAGGAGAGGATGTAAGGCTTTTCTAGCCTTTATTTTTGTGACCCCTGAGTAGAAGACTGAGATTGAGGACTTTTCTGTCGTCCGAGATTTTCCAGATATCTTTCCTGAGGAACTACCAGACTTCCTCCTGAGAGGGAAGTTATCTTTTCTGTTGATCTAATTCCTGGTGCGACCCCTATTTCCAAAGCTCCTTATCATATGTCTCCTGCAGAGCTAAGGGAACTAAAGCAGTAGTTGATGGAATTGCTTGAGAAAGGGTTCATTCGACCAAGTACTTCCCCTTGGGGAGCCCCTGTTTATTCGTCCGGAAGAAGGATGGTTCGATGAGGTTGTGCATCGATTATCGGCAATTGAACCAGTTGACTATCAAGAACAAATATCAATTGTCAAGGATTGATGAGTTATTTGATCAGATAATAGAGCTCAATATTTTTTTAAGATCGACCTTCGATCTGGATATCATCAGTTACGAATTAAGGAGGAGGATATCTATAAAACAGCCTTCCGCAGCAGGTATGGGTATTTCGAATTTGTAGTAATGCCTTTTGGGCTAACGAATGCACCTACAACTTTCATGCAGCTGATGAATGATGTGTTTCGGCCCTATCTTTATCAATGGGTCATAGTGTTCATTGATGACATCCCGATTTATTCTAAGAGTGAGGAGGAGCATGCTGAACATTTGAGGATGGCATTACAACTATTGAGAGATCATCAGTTATATGCCAAGTTTAGTAAGTGTGATTTCTGGCTGCAAGAGGTGTCCTTTCTAGGACATATCATCACAAAAGAAGGTAATTATGTTGATCATTCGAAGGTAGAGGCAATAAAGAATTGGGCTGAGCCTACTAATGTGAATGAAGTGAGAAGTTTTCTAGGCCTAGCAGGTTACTACCGAAGATTTATTAAAGATTTCTCCAAGATTGCGGTACCTCTGACAAGATTAACCTGCAAGGAGATCAAATTTGATTGGTCAAAAGATTACGAGCGAAGCTTTCAGACCTTGAAGGAATGTTTGACTACTGCGCGCACCTGTTTTGGCTTTACCTTCTGGTGAAGGAGGTTTTGTTGTATACACTAATGCTTCAGGTATTGGTTTAGGGTGTGTACTCATGCAGCATGGGAAAGTGATAGCCTATTCTTCTAGGCAGTTGAGGAAGCATGAAGAGAATTATCCTGTTCATGATTTGGAGCTAGCAGCAGTGGTGTTCGCCTTGAAGATATGGAGGCACTACTTGTATGGAGAAGCATTCACGGTATTTTCAGATCATAAGAGTTTGAAATACTTATTTTCTCAGAACGAACTCAATATGAGGCAGTGAAGATGGCTGGAGTATTTGAAGGATTTTGATTTCTCCATTGAGTATCATTTTGGAAAAGGTAATGTTGTGGAAGATGCCTTAAGCCGCAAGCCTATAGCGAAGTTGTCAAGCCTCATGTTACAAGAATGGAAATTGTTGGAGCAGTTAGCTAGTTTGGATCTTAATGTTGACAAGGATTGGGTTATGATTTCTCAGATTCAACTTAAGCCCGAATTACTGATGAAAATCAAATCTCTGCAAGATGATGACCCGGAGTTGGTAGAGATCAAGGGAAGCTTGGGTAACAGACCTGACTTCATGATGGCTGATGATGGAAGATTGTTATTTCAAGGGAGAACTTGTGTACCTGATGTAGCTGAGATAAAGAGTAAGATCCTCGATGAAGCTCATAGATCCAGATACACCATTCATCCTGGAGGTACTAAAATGTTCAAGGATTTGAAAAGATCTTTTTGGTGGCCGAATATGAAAAGGGAAGTGGCAGACTTCGTAAGTAGATGATTGGTTTGTCAGCAAGTCAAGGCGGAGCATTTCAGACCAGCAGGGAAATTAAAACTCCTTGATATACCCCAATGGAAGTGGGAGAGCATTGGCATGAATTTCATTATGGGTCTGCCTAGGACTCGTAGTGGATTTGATGCAATATGGGTGATTGTTGACAGATTGACAAAATCGGCTCATTTCTTATCCATTAAGTCTAAATGGACAGTTGATGTTTTGGATGCTTTGTATATGAAGGAAGTGGAAAGACTATATGGTATACCAGTCAGCATTGTGTCTGATAGAGACCCCAGGTTCACTTCTCATTTTTGGAAAGGATTGCAAGAGTCCTTGGGAACTCGTCTGAATTTCAGTACTTCTTTCCATCCACAAACAGACGGATAGACTGAAAGGACCAACCATATAGTAGAAGATATGCTTAGAGCCTGCATGATTTACTTTGAGGTAGTTGGAGTGATCACTTGGCATTGGTTGAATTCACCTACAACAACAGTTACCAATCCAGCATTCAGATGGCTCCATTTGAAGCTTTGTATGGTAGAAGCTGTCGATCCCCGTTTTGTTGGGATGAGATAGGTGAGAAGCAATGGCTTGGACCAGATCTCATTTTCGAATTGTCCAAGAACATCTGTATTATCAGAGATCGGTTGCAAGTAGCACAATCAAGACAGAAGAGTTATACCGACACCAGGAGGAGAGTTTTGGAATTTCAGGTTGGTGAGCATATGTTTTTAAAGGTTTCTCCTATGAGAGGGATTTGAAGGTTTGGTATTCAGGGCAAACTGAGTCCAAGATACATTGGTCCATTCAAGATTCTGGTAAGAGTGGGGGAGGTTACTTACCATTTGACACTACCACCTCAGTTATTTGGAGTACATAATATTTTCCATGTGTCTATGTTACAGAAATATGTGAATGATCTCACTCACATTATTCAGCATATGGACTTCGAATTGAAGGAAGATCTGACTTATGAAGAAAGACCGATCAAGATTCTAGATCGGAAGCAACAGCAACTTAGGAATCGTTCCATACCGATGGTTAAAGTGCAGTGGAGTCGGCGTGGAACTGAAGAAGCTACTTGGGAGTCAGAAGATACTATGGGGAGACAGTACCCTGACTTATTCTAGGTGAGCTGTCTCACTCCCTCTTTTTATTATTAAGAGCATTGAATTTGGAGGTCCAATTTTCTTAAGTGGGGGAGGGTGTAATACCCAGATTTCTTTTAGAAATTTATTTGAAATTAATTAGAAATTAATTTAGAATAATCCCTTAATAAATAGAATAAGCTAGATTTCGAATATTTTATAAAAAGCAATAAAAATTATATTCTTGTAGAGGATAACATGTTTAACAAACTTATCTTCTGTGGCCAACCAAAATAAAATCTGTAAGTAGGCCGAATTAGTGGTTTAAGCCCAAATTGAACACTTAGTTAACCATACCTTGAAACGCCAAATTCGAGCCCAATACTTCATCTAATGAGCCCAAATTGGTGGCAAATGAAAGGCCAGGATGGGAGGATCATTTATCCTCTCTTAATCTCTCGAAACCCTAACCCTAGGAGATGCATTCGGTAGAGTTTGGATCGAGTCAACTTTTACGGCGGCGTTCACATCGACCCGACTTGCATGGACGAATACTCCGCGCATAGAAGCCTCTAGAAGGTGTGTGCCCTTTTATTTGAAGCTCTCTAACCCTAGAATTGTTTAGAACTAGTGGCAGCTGCAGAGGAGTTGGACCGAGGGAGATCTCGAGGGATTAGTGGCTGCGTGTACCGGCGTCCTTGGTTTTCTTTCTCCTTCCTTCTTCATCCGATTTAGGTATGTGATAGCAAGCCAAACCCAACAAATAATATATGGTTAGAAGCAGCATCGTGTTAGCTTTCCATTGATGTAGAAAGCCCTAAATTCTATCAAGTGTTCTACGAGAATTTTAAGTTTTAGTAGAAGCATGTCACATCTAGGGTTCTAATTGTTCCTTTTCGATTAAGTTGTGATTTCAGGCCGTAAACATAAAATTGATTCATGCATCTTGTATAGTTTTTCATGCTCTTTCTTTTGATAGTAAAAGCCCCAAATTTTATGCTTTATATCATGCGAATTTCATGTTTTAATTTAACCCTAGAAACCTCATCGGAGTCGGGCAAGGCGAGAGGGGTAGCGACCTGTTTGGACATGTGCGGCCACACGATAGACCGCACATCCCAGACAGGCAGCCCACTATTGACCGTTTACATGTTTTTATATCTGTTCGTGTCCCTGGAACGTGCGGCCTACCCCTAACTGCATGTATTTCCTGTGCCCAGTTCCAGACCGCACATCCCTCCATGCGGCACACTACCGACGTCCATATCCAGCAGGTCTTCGAATCTGTGGGGACGTGTGCGGACAGTCTTTGACTGTTCATTGGGATGTAAGGTCCAGAACCAACCGCACATCTGTAACGGAGTAGATTAAATTATCATTACAGCATGTTATGTTAGTAGATTAATGGTTAATTGCATGTTAGCAACACACCTAATAAACTGTAATTCATGACAGTAAATAATTCTTGCTGATCTATTTAAATTGACCTTGATCTTGATTCATCTTTCCAATGAATGTCAAATTTTAATTATGAATCCTTTATGATTGAATGGCTACTGGGTTTATACTTGTTATAACCTTAATCTTGAACCATTGTATCCCCTAGTTTTGATTTAGACTTAATCGAACCGATGCTACTTGAGTTAATCCGAATTGGATTAACAGAGACTTGCGCGGCTATTGATAGACCGTGTATACCAATGAACGGGCCAGTGGAGACCGTTCATCCCTGGCAGATGCCAATTTTTCTTGGCCGATTATCCTTGATCTATCTTCGGCCAAATCCTGTTTTGATCAGCCGAGTAGACCCTAGGTCGACCAGCAGATAGAGGGCTACACTCTGGTTCAGTTCCACCCTGCCTATGGTAGCCCGGGAGCCCACTTGTTCTAAATTCTAACTCTTGGTTAGGCCTTGTGGTTTGCGGCAAGTAATGGACCGTACTTCTTACAGGCGGCCCTGAGTGGACCGTTCAACTAATGCGCGGCTCTATCAGGACCACACATCATGTCCTCGATTCTCTAACTTTCTGGCCTTGTACGGCCCTATCCTAACCATTCATATAGAAGGGCATCCCGTCAGCAACCGTTCAACCTTGACCTCCCAAGGGCTAAACCCAGCCCAGTTCCTGTTAGTACGGCCCAGTGTCGACCGCACAAGCCTTGAGCGGCCCAGTATTGACCGCATGTCTTCTAGAGACTAGTTTTCCCCGTGTTTTATGATTTTGAATCCAAGAACATGATGGTTCTTGATAATTTGAACTCCTGGATAGAAATTCTGGAGAGTAATTCTTCAACTTAGCCTTGGGATGTTCCGAGGTAAGTTTATACTTGATTATAATTGGCCATTTAACTTGATTAAAGTCTAGACAACTTGGGATCTTGGATCTAATAAATCAATGCCAACGCATCATAGAGGCCCGGTCTGGTCCTAGGTAGAGCGCCTGAAAAGTACTTGTGCCCATGGGAGTTTGTAATGACAGGGTGAGGCATTGCACCGAGTGCATGACTAGCGTGATGTCTATGACAATGATCTCTTATATCTTACTTGAATCGTGTTTGACTTGGCTACAATCTTGCTTGTTGGCCAATTTCCTGCAATTTCCTGTTATATATATTGTTCTAAAATGCAATTCTTGTAATTATCATCTTGTCATATTGTTATTCCATTCCATTCTTTAGCACTCTCTATTATTATGTTATTTCATTCGATCGTTATTTCTTTTCTTTCCGTTTCATATTAACATGTAATTAATTGGTTAATCACTTACACTTGCCTATTGTTACCTACTGAGCGTTCGCTCATATAGTTGTTTCCCCCTTTTCTAGGCAGCTCAGGTGAAGATTCATAGATGGATGGGAATGGGCGAGAGTGATAGCTTGGAGTGTAACAGCTAGTAGATATGTTGAGTTCATTTAGTTGTTTACATTTAGCTATGTCTTAGAACTTGTGTTAGTTATTGTACCGGAGTCGAGTAGAGATTATGTTTGATTATGTTTGAGTCGTTTGTAAGACGTTTGATGATTATTATAATAGAATTGGAGTTATTTCTGTTCATGGTATTATGTTAATTCTTAGCTTAGCATGTTATCTTTACTAGCATTTTCTACTGTCGGTCCTGATATTCCGCGTCGGGGCGTGACACGCGGTCTAGTTCAGACCGCCAAAGATTCTACACGGCCCATAAAGAACCGCCCAAGCCGTGAGAATTTGAATTACGATCATAACGAATAAACGGCCAACTGGGAGACCGCCCAAAAACATAAACAGTTTATCAATAGACCACGTTTCGATCGTCGGTTTCAAAAAAATAAACCGACCCTTCATCGTCTTCTTCCTCACCCCTCACTCCCTCTCTCCCGTAATCGACGGAAGCTACTCCCCCATTCCAACCCCCACTCTCCCACATTCACCCTCATTCTCAACTCCCTCATCTTCTATGTGCTTCAAGAAATAGTCATTGCAGCGCTTAGCCCATCGAATGGCGAGAGAAGGCGCCCCCGTACCACCGCCGGCGACCACCATGGAGGAGGTGCCACCGTGGTCAAACTCACCAGTAGAGGAGGTAGCACCACCGCCCGCGGCCGAGGAGGCGCTGGCGAGCGTCACCGGAGAGCCTGTGGCGGTGGAGGAAGAAGATCCAGCATCGGTGGCGAAGCCGGCCAAGGAGCCACGCCCGTCCGAGGTAGGTTCCCCCAACTCCCCCATTTCTTTTCTTAGGCATGCATGCTAGATTAGGAGGGCTAAAAGGGGCATACGACCCCTCTAGGGCCGGTTGGGAGCCCACAAGGGCCTTCACCACCGGCGGGATGGGTGGTGAACACCGTTGGGCACGGTGGTGGGAAAATGGTTCAACAGGAACCGCTCACTAAACCACACGGTTCATATAGAACCGTTCAAAGATAGCACGGCCCATGGGTGGCCGTTCCAAGGGAATGTGAACAGACGAGGGTGAGGGATTTAGCACGATCTGGGGAAGACTGTGGGGATGTGGGACGGCCCACTTTGGTCCGTTAAGAATTTGAACTGTTGGGATTAGAGTGGTCTCCAACAGACTGCCATTATTCACACGGTTGAAGGAATGACCGTGCAAGTCAAATGATCAGGGGCTTGAGAGGGAAGTGATACGGTCAGATGGGGGGCGTTGGCTTATTAAACGGCCAGGAAAGACCCGCTGCAAGGGTAGACACAAGAAAATGGTAGGGTCCGAACTGGGCCGTCCAGTAGGCAGAACGGTCCACAGATGGCCGTGGACCTCTGAAAGGGTCTATTGAGACAGTGAGACGGTTGGAAGCTAACTGTTGAAAGATGTAAACGACCCAGAGGTGACCGTTGTTATATCAGACTACATTTCTTTTTCCCTTTCATTAATTTGCTTAATGAAATGCATGATTTGTCATGAAATGTATGACTAATGCAACTATTTTAAATGTATGCAAGGAAAGCGTAGGACTCTGATCTCTTGGCTTCAGGTCCGAGCGGTGTACCTCGCACTGCCGACTTTCAGCGGGAGAGGCTCGCGACGATGGGCTTCAGCGAGTTCCTGAGCGTAGAGGTGACTCGGCAGGACACGCCACTCCTGTATGCTCTGCACGACCGCTGGGATCCGGTGAGCCAGACGTTCCTTTTCCCGTGGGGCCATATGGTCCCGACGTTAGAGGACGTCACGCACATCACCGGATTGCGCGTGCATGGGACACCGGTCAACGGGAGGACCTACCCCGACTACCGGGAGTTGGCCCAGAGTCTGCTAGGGCTGGAGCTACTGCGACCGGAGCGGCAGTCGACTACATTGCAGTGGGCAAAGCTGTTGGACAGCCTCGGCTTGAGGGGAGCGGGGATCTCAACCGGGGAGCTACCAGAGCAGCACCTGCAGAGGCTCGTGGACTAGGCATGTCCGAGAGTAGCAGCCGAGCCAGGACCCGAGGCGGACGTGGTCATGAGGATGTTCTTGATGCCGCTATTCGGGCGACTGTTGTTCACGACCAGGGCCGACATCATCAGATGTCGGTTCTTGCCGCTGCTCAAGGATGTGAACCACGTCGGGGACTACGCTTGGGGAGCGGCAGTCCTCGCGTTCCTCTTCTACACACTGAGCTCGACTAGTCGGCGGACGATGCTCGGTGGTTTCTCACCACTACTCCAGGTATGACTCAATTTTCTAAAATGATTATGCAATTGCTATATGAATTCTCTAAATGCTTATGTGCTAACAACTTATGAAATGCAGGTGTGCGCCTACGTACACCTACGTGGGCTAGGGAGAGGTGAGGAGACACACCCAGATCGGCTACCCATCGCGAGACAGTGGACGGCCCCATGGGAGACTGGGTCACTGCGACGATAGGTTTGGGGAATCCAGGATGACTTGGACACACTACCCTATGCCTCGGTAAGACCTAAACTTAAACTTTACATTAAATGCAACTTATATGCTTATGATGCTAATGCGACTTTCCTACTCGACAAGTCCAGTGGACACTATACTAGAGCAAGGGGCACGAGGGTTAGCCTTGGGTGGTGGCAGCCCTCGCCTATGCCGGACACGACATTTGGCTTCACTGCTTGAAAGTAGTGGAGCCCCTCTACTACAGACTGGTGATGAGGACCCTCGGGGTCCCATCAGGTGGAGGTGGAGTTCCCGGCGCCCGAGAAGCCGGAGGAGCGAGTTGGTCGGCACGCGCACGGACTAGCGGTGGAGATCGATAGGACCAGTAGAGCGACGGAGCAGATCCACGATTGGACGGTGCTCGGACGAGTGGTGCGCGCCCGCCCTGTGAGTGATGAGGCATACCTCACATTGTACGCTAGGCGGTATGGAGACCGGGTCTTCCGTGGCACTCGATGACCGGTACGGTCCTAACCCTATACTTCCTATTATGCTTTATGACTATGATGCACTGACACTAGATTCCTATATGCAGCTCGACCCCAGGGGCGGATCGTTGAGCTTCAGGGGCTCCTACACTAGAACATCCAGCAGCAGGACAAGCTTCGGTAGGCGCTGGACCTCCTGGTGAGTAATGTTGAACCCTAGACTTATATGGATATGCTTATGACTAACTTGGAGCTCTAAATGCAGCGAGCCGAGGGGACCTAGTGTCGGGGAGCTGACGCGCCTTCCTCCTCTTCCCAGAAACCCGCAGAAAGTGCTGAGCGAGAGGCGGAGTTCGCGAGGATGGTCGCACGGGCCGAGGCGGCTAAGGCTACTCTCGCAGAGAGGGTAAGTACACTACGCGTTCCTTTAATGATTATGATTATGAAATGCAATTAGCTAACCATGCTGTGTGCATGTGCAGGCGACCGAGCTGACCCAACTTCGGGCGGAGATGGAGTAGATCCGTGCAGCAGCGCGAAACGAGGTTGCCCGTCTCTGGGAGGAGATGGAGCGGAGCCGTCTGGCCGATGCGATCGAGGTGGCACTCCTCCGCGCGGAGTTGGAACGTCTCCGGGCTCGGGCTGAAGAGACAGAGCGCTACCAAGTGGAGGCGGAGCGAGCCCAGCTTCAGGCGGCGAAGCTGGAGGGTGTCGTGGAGGGGATGAGCCAGAGATCTGAGCACAGCAGAGCTCTGAGTGGCACACACGGTACACATGGCTCCTACCGGAGTTACTTCACGGGCTCCTCCAGTCGCCGGAGGAATGAGGAGGAGGAGCGGCGCCGACAATCCCGAGAGGAGGTGAGCTCAACGATGCCCCCTCCAGCGAAGAGGCATGAGGGTGAGGGTGAGAGTGGCGTCCAGGGAGAGGGACCCGCCTGATGTACTTAGATATGACTTGTGTACATGTGGTTAGTATGATATGATAGTGATATGACATGTTTTTGTTGATTTTGTGAATGAATGTGTGAATGAATGTGTGTATGCTCAATGCTAACTGACCAATGACTAGCACGAGAGAGTGAGAGAGAAAGAGAGAGAGACGGGGACTCGAGTAGGACTTGGTGCAAGAAGGATGAAAATTAATGCTTCAGGTAGATGCACAGTCAGACAAAGGGCCACTCCAGTATTCAGACGGCCCCATGATGGGCCGCGGATGCTTATTCGGCCAAACCTCCAAAGAAGGGCATGGATGGTTCGCATTGGACCGTGGATTCTGGAACACGGTCCCATCTTGACCGTTTTAACTTTTCAAGCGGCCTCTCCTAGGCCGTCTAGGCTACTGAGAGGCGAAGTGTGTAGAAGGAATGAAAACGGTCCGCGTTAGACCGTGTTCACCTCCCTGCGGTCGCTCGATAGACTGCTTATATAGAGATCCTGATAGCTTCGAACGGGACTCTCTCAGAGAATCCCAACCCGAGGGTAGAGAGCTCTAAGCCATGTCAAAGCTTATCTTGACCCGTTCTAGAGTTATCCTACCTCAATCCTAGGGTTATTAGGCCACAAATCAGGTTCTATAAGTAGAGGGGCACTCCAAATCTTATTCTTTACACAACACCTCTCTATCAAGCCTTGAAAACCTTGCCAATCTTCATCAAAATACCATGAAGAGGGCCCTTGAAGGAAGCTCTATGGAGGGGGCTGCTTATGGTGGGCCAAGGCCGGCTAGGAAGGAGCATGGGGTGCTACTACGGCTGACCGCCATCCCAAGGCACTTGAGCTCGAGCCCCATGAGAGAGGTAAGCTAATGCTATTTCTTCTATCTCATTCAATTTCTTCAAAAAAGCTCATATCTTCCTCTCTTCTTCTCTTTTTTTTTATCACATCAGCTTCTCCCAAGTCCCAGGCGTTACTCCACCTTGAAGTGGATGGCTCCCATGATCCGCGAGCTCCCCATAACAGTGATATCTATCTTTAGGTCCTGGCACTTGCACCCTTTATTACTATTGGCCAAAAATTACCCCAAGCTTTCATTAGATTGGCATAGTATCACAGCTTTAATAGAATTATGGCATTCACAGACACACACTTTCATCTTCCCTTCATTTGAGGCCACCATCTTGTTAGAGGAGGTAGAGACCTACCTATCCCTTCCTAGGTCTAAAGTTGGGGAGGAAGACTTGGTTTGCCACACCGTTGCCCATGTAGATCCTGCCCTCATCCTAGGGGAGTTCCTACCTAGTGCCAAGGATGTTCGCACCATGATTGGCCCTCAACATATCCATTTACTACCTCTGAGCCAGTGGGTGATAGCTCATTGCAAGAATAAGTGCGGGTGGGATGAGGCCATAGCCAAAGCTATCTCCATTTACTTGTGCGGTGCTATACTTTTCCCCTCTGCAGACCATGTCATAGACATTCCTACCCTTAGCACCATTAGTGGCTTGTGGCAAGGTATCTCCATCTCCCAGGCCATCCTCTCCTACTTGTATGAGGGCCTTAGCTCAGCTACCTTAGGAGGCCCACTCTTTTGGCTCAATGATCCTTTTGGAGTGCTGGATGGGTGTTAGGTTGAAGTTCATGCCCAGGGAGGATATCACTTATGTCAGTCGGATCTTCGGGAGTCATCCACTCTTCTTTATAGGTGGTGCCTTCGGATTCTCTCAGCAGGTGGAGTGCCGGACTGCAGATAAGAAGACCAGAGATGAATGGCGCCTCTACATCAACACTTTGCCCCTGAATCGATTTGTGATGCGCCCTTCCTTCTTCATCGACCCCACCCTCAGGCTCCCTAGGGGGGTTGGGCTAGACTTGAGGCTCGTGGGAGACACCACCCTAGCGATGTACAGCCCCCACAGGTGTTTCCTACAGGTCGGGCTTCCTCGCACTACGATTCCGGCGCTTCCCCACCTTCCTGCACTACTAGCGAGGCAGTTCGGCATGGAGGAGGACAAACAGGTGGTCAGGAGTGCCCTGATCATGTGGGGGATCGCCAAGACCCGCATCCTTCCTGTGGAGGTGGCAGAGCTTCAGGAGGGCTATCAGGCTTATGTGAGGGAGCTGAGAGAGATTCGTCCTCGTGGGGATGCCCGGCTGAGGATTGAGTGATTTTTGGCATTTATGATGTATAGAGACCATGGATTTGATATTGATTAATCTCTGAATAAAGAATAGAATGCTTTGCTTAAATGAGGTTGACCTTTGGTCTCTTGTGCTTTTGTGTGGATTGAGAAGGTTCTCTAGCCAGGACGCGATCTTCCATAGACCGTTGGGTGAGGTAGAGGGTCTGAAATAGACCGCCCCATAGACAGATGGCAAGATTTCAGAACAAAACCCAGGCGGTCTGTCGAGAGACCATCTAAGATAATAGAACGGTGAGTGATGGACCCTTTAAGAATAAGCGGTCTTGATCAAACCACGGAAATCTGGACGCAAAGGAGGGCCATTAGACTTGCGAAATATGATGAAGGCGGCCTTACAAAGGCCGTCTAGAAGACTGAAATGGTCACATTATGACCGCTTGAAAGCTTGAAACGGTCTTCAAGAGACCGTGTGCCTGTAGATGCCAGCATCATTTGTAGAACCTGTCCCTGCACACACACTCAGACAAAAAAAATAGGTTAAATCTATTTTAGGCTTAACCCCTTACCTGTAGCAAGTTAGGGAATGACCAATCCTTGATTTTTGGTCAAGGGGGTAAGCCTTATTAAACAGGCAAAATGACAAAAGAAAAAGGATGTAATGCATGCCATGAAATGCAAGTGATGATTTTTAATAATATTTTTGTAGTTTTAAAGATATTTGATTTTTTTGGTTTTTTGAAACATTTGTCAGATTTTGAAATATTTGATTTTTTAAGTTTTGAAATATTTGATTTTTTTTAGATTTTGAAATATTTGATTTTTTTTTAGTTTTGAAACATTTGATTTTTTTTTGAGTTTTGAAATATTTAATTTTTTTAGATTTTGATTTTGAACCAGTTCAGACCCGACGACGGCAGACCCACACATCTCATTAGGGGCTCCCCAAGTACAACGTGCATTATAGGTGATCATCCCTGACCAGGGGTCCAATTTCACTTAACGATACCTCTACTGAGGCCATACCCGGGGTACGATCCAATCCTTGGGAAAATAAAAGAGAATTTGATGGGAAAGCCGGTAATAGGTATAGGGGTTTTAGGGCCTGAGTTCTTCTCACGACAATCCCTCTTTAAGAGGTTTGGTCTGTTGCGTCGAGGTTTTGCGTTCGTCATCGAACCTTCATCCGCTCTAGGCACGCATATGACCGGGCTCATAACGTCCCACGGGAAAATTCTACTGTCACTCTTGCCATGCCTAGTTTCATTCTTTGGAGCAGTCTAGCCTTTTTTTTTTAGCTTCGAGCACTTACATGAGCATTTAGCTTTTTCCTTGGTTTTGCCCCTTTTCCTTTTTTTCTTTTCCTTTCTTTTTCTTTAGTGAATGCGGAATTAGGTCATAACGAACTGCCCCTATTTGAGACCTCTCTTTCATCGGGGTGTCTAGATCAGTTCTCACCCACTTATTCACCACTTGTCCCTACACTCGGCCGAAGAAGAGGAAAAAATAAGGGCTATCTCTTCCCCCCTAAGCATGACCAAAGGAGAAACGGTGTTGCGTAAAAGAGGAAAACTCAAGCTTGGAGATCGTGTAGTGTGTGGATGTCGTGCTGGGGATCCCTTCATGATCAAGGGGAGGGACACCCCGCCATCGGGCCGTTTCAAGTTCGACTCTAAGGATAAAAATGCTTGAGATACAACCCGTTCCATGAATTTGACAATTCTTCGCCCTCTGCGTTGACGAGACGGTACGCGTTCCCAGGATAAACCTCCTTGATTACGAACGAGACTTCCTAGTTGGGTTGCAGCTTAGACCTAGGACCTGCTGATCTAATGAATTTACGTTTCAAAACCATATTACCTACTCAAAATTTCCTTTCGATGACCTTCTTTTGAAAATGATGCGAGACACGCTTTTGATAAACCGAGACATGATTGGCCGCATTAAGCCTCTTCTCGTCCAAGAGTTCTAGCTGGACCAGCAACGCCTCTCGACGTTCATCGAGATTAAGTTCTTTGTCGAGCTGCACTCTTAGGGAAGGGATCAAAATCTCATACAGGAGTATTGCTTCCATCCCATAAGTGAGAGCAAAAGGAGTTTGTCCCGTGGGAGTACGGACGGAGGTGCGATAAGCCCATAGAGCTTCTACTAATTTATCGGCCCAATCAACAAATTTATGCGACTCTCAAGTTTTCTTAATGATTTTCAAAAGCATCTTGTTGGTGGCCTCGGCCTGGCCGTTGCCTTGAGGGTAGTAGGGTGATGAATGATACAATACAATGTTGAATTTCTTATAGAGGTCCTGGAGTTCTTGAGACACGAATTGCGGTCCGTTGTCGGTGACAATGTCGCTTGGCACTCCAAACCGCGAAATAATATTCTTCAGGATGAAATGGCATATTGTGGTGGCTTTGATTTCTGCATATGCTTCAGCTTCGGCCCACTTGGTGAAATACTCCATAGTAGTGAAGATGAAAGATTTTTGTTTGGTTTGGGAGTTTGGATCACCTAGTGGGCCTACAATATCAAAAGCTCACATGGAGAATGACCAAGGAGCAGAAAGAGGATGGAGAGATGAAGTAGGAGCGTGAATCTTATCAGCATGGAGTTGGCACTGAAGAGACCTATGGACATAGGTGGAACAATCTTCTTCTAAGGTTGGCCAATAATAGCCCTGCCTAAGAATCTTCTTTGCCAAGGCCTGACCATTGACATGCCCTCCACACTCACTCGAGTGAGCTGCTTCAACAACTTTCCAAGCCTCATCATCGTCTAAACATCTCATGAGAACTCCATTAAGAGCCTGCCTATACAACTCTCCCGCGATGATGGTGTATCTAGAGGTGACTCTTCTAATGGCCTTGCGTTGCGCGGCATTGGCTGATTCTGGGAATGATCCATCCCTGCAATACTACTCGATCTCATGATACCAAGGTAATTCTTCTTCTTCTAAGATTTCCTCGAGCTCAGTTAAAGACACTTCTTTCAAATCCTCCTTCTCAGCCTTCTTCTCTACGGATTTCATAAGGCTATCGAACCAGGGATCCTGAAGGGAAGGAGCATCTAACCGCTGGACCACAATGGTCTCAGTGGCGCGACTGAGAGGAAAGGAAAGGGAAGAAGCAAGTGATGTGAGGGCATCGGCAAGAATATTCTGAGATCGAGAGGTGTGAATGTAAATCATCTTACGGAATTGCTTAGCCAAGAGTGTGACCAAATCTTGATAAGGTTTGAGCTTTGGGTCACGGGTGCGATAGAAGGAAAGATCCTGGCGTAGCACCAATTAAGAATCTCCTATGATATTTAAGTAACGCGCACCCATGATATAGGCGTGCTTCAATCCAGCAAGGAGAGCCTCATACTCTGCTATGTTATTGGTAGCAGGAAAAGTGAGTTGATATGCAATGGGGATGGTCACTCCCTCTGGAGTGAGGAGGACGGCACCGATCCCTCGGCCCTGAGAATTGAGTGCACTATCAAAGTGCAATGACCAAAAAGGGTGATGAGTGAACTCAGCCATGTGTTCATCAGGAAACTCATCCTGGATAGAATCTGTGCAAGGGATAGGGGAATGAGTAAGATGTTCAGTGATAGCGTATCCCTTGATCACTTTCTGAACGATGAAGGTAATATCGAATTGGGAGAGGAAGCTCTGCCAGCGAGCTAACCTACTAGAAAGGACGGGTTTCTCTAGGAGATATCAAATTGGGTCCATTCTAGAGATCAACTTAACCTCATGGGCAAGGAAATAATGTTTGAGCTTCTGGGCTACCCATACTAAGGCTGCACAGGTCTTCTCCATAGTAGTATACTTAGAGTCTACAGGATTGAACAACCTAGAGAGGTAGTAGGCTGCCCTTTCCTTCCCTTCGTCGTCCACGTGTGCCAGGACCGCTCCTAGGGAGTCATCAATAACTGAAATGTATAGAATCAGGGGTTTTCCATGGACAGGAGGTTGCAGAACCAGGGTATTAGACAGATAAACCTTAAGATCCTTGTAGGCCTTTTGGTACTGCTCATTCCATTCAAATTTAGCTCCCGCATTCAACAACTCATAGAACGGGTAACATCTTTGTGAATGCTGAGATATGAATCTCTGAATAAATTGCAAACGCCCAATTAGACCTTGGAGCTCGGTGATGTTCTTAGGCGGTGGCATTTCCATGACGGCCTTTGCTTTGTTTGGATCAATTTGAATCCCCTGTTTACTAACTATAAAGCCTAACAACTTCCCTGATGCTACCCCAAACACATATTTCTTCGGATTCATCTTCAGCTTATACTCCCTAGCCCTTTGCAACACTTTGGTTAAGATAGCAGGGTGCTCTTCTTTCGACCTCGATTTCACCAGAATGTCATCCACGTAGGCTTCCATATAGACGTGCATCATATCGTGGAAGATGGCCATCATTGCCCATTGGTATGTGGCACCCGCATTCTTCAGTCCAAACGGCATGACCATGTAGTAGTAGGTGCCCTAGGGCGTGGTGAATGAGGTCTTTTCTTGATCTTCGGAAGCAAGACGGATTTGATTATAGCCAAAATATCCATCCATAAACGAGAGGGCTTCATACCCAGCCGTATTGTCCACCAACACGTCGATGTGAGGAAGCAGAAAATCAACTTTAGAACATGCCTTGTTCAAGTCCCTAAAATCAATGCAAATCCAAAATTTTCCATCCTTTTTCATCATAGGGACTATGTTTGACACCCATTGAGGATATAACACAACTCTAATGAACTTGGCCTTATGTAATTTATCAACTTCTTCTTTGATCCTTAAGGCCATTTGAGGGTGGAATCTTCTTAATTTTTGCTTAACGGGGGCTGCCCCTGGTTTAAATACCAATCTATGTTCTACCAGAGCGGGGTCAAGGCCTGGCATGTCCTCCTAGGACCAGGCAAATGAGTCGCTATACTCCCTCAAAACCTTGATCAGCTCCTCTTCAACCTGAGGAGGGAGATTAGCAGAGATAATTATAAGCATGGGGTTCTCTTCAGTTCCAAGATTAATTTCTTTCGTCTGTTCATCCACTACTGATGATGGTTCATCAAATCTCTTTAATCCTTGCGCGTAGAAATCGGCAGCGTCATCCACGTCGCTATCCTCATCATCGATAGGGTCTTTCTCATCTATGATCTCATAAACACCCAATCCGTCATCGCTCCACACCCCGTCTAGCTCTTCATCATCCTCCAAGATGATGGCTGTCTCTACAAACTCAGGGCACTTAAGGAGGGTGTGGCAACGCTGGGCAAGATCTTGGAGGAACCTATCAGGAACGGCTTTAGAGCGACGCGTCACTGGACGCGTGGCCAGCGTGGAAGGGTGGGAGACATTGGAACAAGACCCTAATTCACTAGACTCAACCGACTCTACTTCTCTAAGCACAACAAGTCCTATATCTAACCTAGGGGATAGAAAATCTATAGGAAGGGAAACAGGGGTCTCGTGCCCCTGGGAAGAATGCGGACAAAACATAGCATAATCTTCCATTGAAACCTCCGTTTTAAAGTTGGCATTTTTTTTAGAAATCGAAGGAAATCACGCAACAAGAGGGGTTAGAGGAGGAAGGAGGAGGAAGTTGGAGGGGGAAGAGAGATGGGAAAAGAACATCAAAGAATGGATCAGATGACGAAAACCACATTTGAGAAAGATCAGAGGAGGGAGTAAACATGGTTGAGAAATCAATGGGTGGGCAGCGCCCACATGCACATGGCACAAACAAAACTTTGAAGGGCCTTTCCGTGAAAAATGGATCGACCATGATAGGAGGCGAGCGGGGTATGGATTCCAGCTCTTGAAAAAGGGAGGCAAGGTGGGAAGGAGACCAAGAGAAGGTGAAAAGGGAGCTCCCCATTTCCCATAGACTTGGGTAAACTGGCTCCGCTGGAGCAGACCTCACCAGCTGTATCTCTGGTTTCTTCGGACATACTTCTTCTTCATAAAACAATCTTTCAAAACAACTGTAAAAATCTTCCATATCACCCACCAGCCCCTTCAGTGGCGGCGGCGGGTCAACAACTGTACAAGCGGCATCACTTCCCGTAGCATAACAAGGCGGCATCGGCGTCTTCAAAGTGCCAAGCTGCAATGGTCCTTTCACAAAATGCTGACGGTAGTCCCACGTTAGCGGCCCAGAATCTCCCAGAATTGACAATGCCGACTCTCGGTAGCCGAGGCCTCTTCTGCTCATCTTCCTACCCCTTGGGATGGGCGTAGTTCGCCCCTGTAACTGAGCTCCGAGACCTATGCCTGGCTGGTAACCTAACTTCAGAATCATGTTACAGCCCTTGGAATCTCGTATCTTAGACTTTGCTCTGACGTTAACATGTGTAGTGGCGGGCTTGCGTGACGCATATGCCCAGGGAAAATCCAAGTCCATTACAGAAAGGACCGACTTATTTCTCGGCCAGAGAGTCGGCATAATCTTGTCGGTAATAGCTTCAACTTTTTGTACTGTGAACATACTTTTAACCTTGACCACCCGCCCCTAAAATGGAAACTTGAGGCATTGGTGGGCGATCGAAGGAACAGCATGTAGGCTGTCGATCCATGGACGGCCTAGAATAGCTTTAAACATTGGATCAATATCGAATACATAGAATTCCACAGCCATTGTGAGAGGCCCAAGCTCGGCCTGAATAGTCACGACCCCGTGGCATGCTCTCCTGGAGTTATCGTAGGCAGCAATAGTCGTTGGAGTTGGCTTTAGCATGTCTTCAGAAATATTACAGGCACGCATAGTGCTCAAGGGACAGACATTTATCGATGCTCCCGTGTCCACTAGAGCTGCGTCGACCGCCACCTTATTTAATGTGATTGAAATGCAAAGTGGCATCTGGCGTGCCTCAGGGGGTGCTAATTCTGACTCTGAAAAGGAGATGGCCGGTCCTTTTGTAATCGTGGCCAATGCCGACGGTAAACTCTCCACTGCCATATCCTCACTTACCATAACCTTTTGAAGGAAAGTTTTCAGAGCATCCTGGTGTAGTGTGAATCTCTTGATTAACTCTAATATTGAAATCTTGGCCGGCGTCCGGTCCAAGTGCTGCAATAGATCATATCTTGTGCCTGGTAGGGGATCGACTTCTTCTGGTTCAGCTAAGGATGAGGAAACTGGAGGGTTGGGGGCAGGTGCACCAGTAGAGGGATAACTTCTAAGAAATAAATGCCCACTCCGGAGGGCAAAGTTTCGTGCCGGAATGGCATCAGATGGACTCCCGACTGGCCAGTGGGGTAAGTGGAAGGAACAACGGTAGGAAAGGTGATGGTGGAGGCAGGTCTGACAAGCCCTGGCGGAAGGATGAAGGGCGAAAGGCTAAATGGAGGGGTGACGATGGAGGGTATGGCGGGTGATGGCCCGAGGATTGGTGAAATGGTAGGCAATGTGGCGGGTGCAATGGGGGATTTGGAGGGAATGGTTGTTGCACACATGTTCAACATTCTCCACCTTTTTGATGATGGCAACTATGAGTCATTCTGAACTATGAGTCATTAGAGATTCACATGCATTAGTAATTCACATGACAACTATGAGTCAACAACATTCATCTTGTGACAATGACTCACATGGTTCTTACTATATCCCCTTTTGATAATGACACACATGGTTCTTATCACATCCTTTTTGATGAATGACTCACATAATCTTCTCCCCCTTTGACAACATCAAAAGATCCAGAAAAGAGAACGAGGGACTCGAGGCTTGGCAAAGATAATGTAAGTGTGAGAGGTGGAGCCACAACAGCATGATTCAATTCCTCAAATAGTGGAGATGGATAGAGTAGCCAAAGATCAAATTTTTGATTTGAAATTTTGCAAATTTTTAGTGGTTTTCCAATATTCAGATTTTGTTTGTATTTTCTATGCAATGCATGGAAATGATCAAATTTTGATGCAAGCTACAATTGTATGAAGTCAAGACATGCATGCCACCCTAATGCATGAAAACATGATGACAATGATGCTAGGACTTATGCCAAATGCCAATGAATGAGAGAGCAATGTGATATCATTTGACAGAGGACACCAATGATTTTGGAGACGACTTAAAAGGTGCATCAAGATGATACCACTTGTTGGATTATACCACTTGTGTAGTATGGTGATGTAATAGGGGCAGCCTGAATGATTTATGTAGATATGGCAGATGAAGGCAAGCAACAAGGAGCATCAAGATATGACTTCTCAAGAGAGAATGGAGGTTCTTTAATCTGAAACCAAGTTCATAAATCAGAGTTATAGATTTTTCAGAATTTTCAGTTATAGAACCCAAATGTACCAGCTCTTACATTCAGATTGGTTTAATACTAATGAGTTTTGGCCTACTCAGTAGAATCACATGAAAATATTTGCATGCAAGTTTAATAGTAGTGAACCAGAAATTCATGTTAAAACCAGATTAACCTTCTCTTATCTTACTCATTCAGTTTCATTGGTTCCCTTGAGAGTGATCACAATAAGTATTGAGGCTAAACACTTAGATGACTTAGATTTGATTCATGAGAGCTACACATTCATATTTTTATATTGGAATCATTTGAAAGATGATTGCTATCATTTTACGAGTAGTCAAGTGTAGCAACCACCTTTTGACATGAGTGTGCACATTTACCAGACGCAAGCACCCCCAGTTACTCAGTGTAGCTCACGATTTTGCTTCACTTAGAACAGAGATAGCATAGTCACCTCATGACATATCGAACCTCATTTTCTTTGATGAGGAGATATATTTCTCAGCAACAGTGCCATTGCTCTGCCTTGAGCTTACTTTAAGTGTAGTCACTTTTTGAAATAAACAGATTCAACAAATGTTTAAAAACAATACTTAGTTGAAGTTTCTCGATCAAGGATGCCTTTGTACTCAAAATTTTTTCAGATTCAAGATGGCATAACAAGTCAAAACATGAGAAACTAGTTTAAGTCTATTAAACCCGATCACAAACATGTTCAAGACCATCAAACTTCAAGACTCAAGAAATCATTAATGTTAAACCAAAATCATTCATGTTCAAGGCAATCACAAGACTCTATAAGAGAAAATTCTTCTTGAAGATTTACTCTGATAAACAACCTCAATAATAGATGGGAATCCTCCAAGAAGTTCAAGACACTTTGAATCCAAGTTGAACCATAAAAGGATTAAGTAATATCATGCAGTGGCTTGGTTTAAGAAAAGAGTGTTGCATAACTGGTAGGCAAGAATAGATGAAGAACACTCCCCCTGAGGTTATGCACTGAGCTCAGACAAAAGTAATTTTTAGATAGAAAGAAATGTGGGGTCGACCTGTCAAAGGAGTGAGGTCGACCTGCAGAATTTTGACTGGATTTTCATGATGAACAAGCTCCCCCTGAGAAGATGCATTCTATGCCATGATGTCAACAGAATGAAGATGAAACATATGCATGAATGTTGCAAAGAGACAGCTCTCCCTTACTATATTGCCTATATGCGACATTGACGCATGGTACGTGGCGGAGGTGAAGCCTCATGCATATTGAGTGCTTTTAGGAAAGCATAACCTGCCTTTCCATACATCAACATTTGATATACCATGGCCATGCAAGAATGATGCTATACAAACCATGCAATGTATCGTGAACATGAATTCAATTTTATTATGCATGGATTGGCAATGAATTATGCAGCCTAAGTCTTATGTGAATGCTCAAAGTAATGAAGATGATGCAAGATGATTGCTCATTCTAGATGCATGCTTAGGTTCGAACATTTTTTCTTGTTTTCCTAAACATGATTTGCATTAAAATAGTATGAGATCACAAGATGATGCAAACACAAATCATTCACAATTGATTTTGAACTGAATGCAACATGATGATGTCAATTGCTAGACTCCACCTTTTGAGCAATGCTAACATGAATAACGAGTTGAGAATGCAGCCATGGTATGCATCATCAAAACCAAAGTCCAAGCATTTCATGTAGCTGATAGCAAGACTTAAGCAACTCATCATCACATCAACTTCATCAGCATAACAAGTTTTTCATGAATTAAACAGCTGAAATCAAGCATGGTGTGAGCAAGTTATCAAGTTCAAAAGTTCATCTCACACCTTGGGGGTTTTGCATTTCAAAGAACAATTCAGTTTACAGAATCTAATGACATTGGGCAGACGTATGATGCACTATCTACATGTCAAGACTAAACATGCAAGATGTCTAAACTTAAAGGTTTATGTACATACCTGTGTCTTGAGCTTTTATTTACCTTATGATCCTTTGTTCAGCTCCAAGACATCCTGCACCCAAAATTCTCATTTGGAATGTTTAGGTACCCAAGATTGCTTGGGTCCTTGTAGGTTAGCATCTTTATCATATTCACCAATGTAGCTCATCTGTTTTTGGGAAATTAGATCATCCTTTCTCATTGTATGACAATCATACATGTCATGACCATTTTTCCCACAGTAAAAACAACGCACAAAAGATTGAGCATTCTTTTTATGTTCATGTGCGTGTGCATATGCATTTTGTTTTTGTGGAAGAGCATGGGATTTACCTTTCATGGCATGAAGGTGATGCTTTCCCTTCAAGTGCCCGCACTCTTGGACAGTATGGCCAGACTTACCATAATGAGAGCAGCAAGGAGGAAGTTTTTTATTTAAAGCCATGTAGAGTGTCGACCTGCTTGTATGGGAGTGTCGACTCTTTTGACTCCCCGTGTAATTCTGTGCAGATATCTGCTTAGTAGGTCCACTGCCAGTGTTGACTTGTTTCTTTCTTTGCTCTTTCACTTGCTGTCCTGCTCTAAGCTCATCATTTCTCAAGATAAAACAATCATGCACAGTGTGACCATGTTTACCACAATAATAACAATGGACATTTGTTTTGTGGAAAGCATGGTATTTAGCATTAGACATGTTATGGTGCATGTTTGGATGAGCATACTGAATTTTACTTTTCTTTCGAGCAGTATGCCCTTTTTGGTGACCACAGGAAGTGGTGACTTCCGGTGAGCCAGAATCTTGGATTTGGGCAAACATTGACAAGAAATCATTCAAACCTTGAATTTCATTTTCAAGTGAGGAAATGTGTTGTTTAGATTCAACAATGCCCTCTTCGCATGCTGCCAATTGCTCATTGAGCATGGCGTTTACTGTTTTAAGATTTTGATTTTGTTGTTCGAGAGCATGCAAAGTTTTAGAGTGATCATCAATGACAGATTTGCCTTTTTCATGTGCAACCAGTTTTTCATGCACTTCTTCTTCAACCTTTTCATGTTCAATTTTCTTTTCCAACAACTCTCTATTCTCTTCTTTCAGAGAGTCAATCAGTTTTTATTACCATTCAAGATCATTAGAGATTGACTTAGGTTGGTTTTGAAGTTTTATTACAATTTCTTCCAACCTAGTGATTTCACCATGAAGATTTTTATTTTCATCCCTTAGACATGTAATGCTTTGTTTATGCGTATCTAGATCAAAAGAGAGAGTGTTGTTGAGCTCTTCAAAAATAGAACACTTTTTACAAATCGAGCTTCCATTTTTGTTAATTTTCTTGAGATCCTTTTTCAAATTTTTGTTTTCTATTTTGACCTTTTTGTATTGTGTGATCAACTCATCATAGGCTTCCATAAGCTCTTCAAAAGTGAATTCCTCGGAGTCAGAGTTTACCTGTGATGAGGATGTATTGCTGGACTGTTCTGCACGGTTGGCCATGAAGTATTCTTGTTCTTGTTCTTTCCCTTCATGGATTTTCACCAACTTGTCCAATACTTGCTTGGTTGTGCTACAAGAGGACACAAGATGAGTTAGTCTTAGATCAACTGCAGCTGTAATTAAGTTATATGCAAGATGATTATCATTGTGTTTGGTCTCATGTTCGGCTAACCAATCAATTGAATTTGATGGCAGCTCATGAGGAGCATTGTATATAAGAGTCCACAATTGTGGATCTATGGAGCTAACATAGATGAACATTTTTCCAACCCATGTAGAAAAATCTGAACCATCATAAATGGGCGGAGAAGCCATCGAAGCATGTGTAGCATATGAAGCCATCTAAATAACAAACACCGGGATCTTTCCCTGCAGATCGTTGGATCTGGGAATGACAGAGCCTCGCTCTGATACCACTTGTTGGGTCCCGCGAGGTGTAAACGGATCTAGAAGGGGGGGTTGAATAGATCCTATCAAAAGCTTTGGCCTATTTAAAACTCTGAGCTATCGAAACATGAACCACTCTTATAAAGTGAATGAATCACTTAGGGACAATGCACAGCGAAATTAAGTAGAGTGGCTCAAATGAAAAGACTTGGATTACGAGCTATGAAACGTCCACACTTCTGTAAGCACATTTGTGATCTTGAAAGAAATAAGCCTTGTAGTGCAGGGATTATAAAGCATAACACTAGAGCATGCAATAGCTTGCAACAACCGTGCGTGTGTGTGATATGTTGATTACTCAAAGTGCATATGTGTGTGAACAATCTAACCAAGTATGGAAGCACACGAACCTGTGAATGGGGTTAGAAGATATAGATCAATCAACACGATAAACAACCCACAACACAGGAATTTTTAAGGTGGTTCAGTTGCAACCCCGCAACCTACGTCCACCCCTCACCAAAACCTGGTGAAACTTCCTTGCTGACTCACAGCTTGACCGGGGACACGCCCCAAACCACAGAACAGAGAAAACCCTCTTTCTATCTTCCTACACACAAAGTCGGTAGGGACGGCTACACCGCAGATCGGAGAACTCCCGATTGCCTTCCTACTAACCACCGGTAGGGATGATCTTCAGTTTCAATAGATTGAATGGAATGAAAATAGAAACACAATGAAAATGCTCAAACAAGATATGAAGATATGCTAGAATGAACTAGATCTTGTCTGAGATTGTTGGATCTTGAATCTGTTGAGGATTTGATCTTCCTTTGATCCTTTTGAGTTGATGGAGCAGATATAAGATGTAGCTTGATCTTTCCTTTGAATCTCCTTGAGTTGATGAAGAAGAATATTGGATGTAGCTTGATCTTTTCTTGAATCTCCTTGAGTTGATGAAGAGGTGTATGGATGTAGCTTTGATCACCTTTGAGAGCCTTGAATGTGTCTTGCTTGCTTGGAGGTTGCTTGGCTTCAGATCTTAGCTTGAATCACCTTGGAAGGATGAAGAACTCCAGCCTGAAGTACTGTTCACGGAGGTGCTACAGTGCTTGTGAAATGGCCTCCCTTGAGCTCTCTTTGATTCACTTCATCAACTACATCAACTAGGGTTTCTAAGCCTCTTGTATTGATTTTATAGACTTTGAATGGTCTATAGACAAGCCCCAGACCAGATCCACAAATCATGGGTGATTAGGTGACTTTTGGATTAAACAAATCCATGTTGAATGGCCCTTTTCGAAGTGGAAACAAAAGTCAACAATTGATGGCTCGGGGCTGGCGGTCGACCTCTACTGAGAAATCTGCAAACGGGCAATCCCTGGGATTTTCGGTCCACCGCTACTGGCTGGCGGTCGACCTGCAGCTGACAGAACTATAGACGGGAGTCTGCTGGTTGGGGCGGTCGACCGCCCCTGTGCTGGCGATCAACCGCCAGCTGGGCAACCCCTCAGTTCAGTCCGGGTCAGTTTGTCAGCCCTCCAGCTCAGTCGCTTGAGTCCATTAGCAGCCCGTTCATGTCTGTAACTTCATCCTTGTTGGTCTAGAAGGTACCAACTGAATCTTTATCTTTGGACTCTCATCTTGTTCAGTGACCTTGGCTATTTGAATGAAGCTTGTAGTTGTTGTATAGACTTTGCATCAAGGCTTGGACGTGTAGACTTTGTGTGCATGTATGAACTCTGTATAGACTTTATACCTTGATCATGCATGAGCCTTTACATCCTTGCTTCATGAGCGTACAAACTTGGTAACTTGATGCACGAACACAACAAAACGCAATGTATAGACTTTGCGTGTGAAGCAGCCGGCCAATGTATAGACTTGTGTTCCAGCCATCAACCAACGTATAGACTTGGAGTTGTGCTAGCAGCCAACGTACAGACTTGGAGTTGTGCTAGCAGCCAACGTACAGACTTTGTCTTGTGCAACGTACAGACTTTGAGTTGTGCATGCAGCCAACGTCTAGACTTCATCTGCAGCAACATATAGACTTCATCTGCCGCAACGTACAGACTTCATCTTCCGCAACATACAGACTTTGTGTTGTGCATGCAGCCAACGTACAGACTTCATCTGCAGCAACGTATAGACTTCATCTGTCGCAACGTACAGACTTTGTGTTGTGCATGCAGCCAACGTACAGACTTTGAGCAGCAACCATCAACGTATAGACTTCATCCAACATATAGACTTTCTTGGATGTATAGACTTGCTGAAGCCAAGTGTACAAACTTTATTGGATGTATAGACTTGATGAATCTGAGTGTACAGACCTTGTTGGATGTATAGACTTGATGAATCTGAGTGTACAGACTTTGTTGGATGTATAGACTTGATGAATCTGAGTGTACAGACTTTGTTGGATGTATAGACTTGCTGAAACTGAGTGTATGGACTTTATTGGATGTATAGACTTGCTGAAGCCGAGTGTATGGACTTGCTGATGTATAGACTTGATGAATCCGAGTGTACAGACCTTGTTGGATGTATAGACTTGATGAATCTGAGTGTACAGACTTTGTTGTATGTATAGACTTGATGAATCTGAGTGTACAGACTTTGTTGGATGTATAGACTTGCTAAAGCCGAGTGTATGGACTTTGTTGGATGTATAGACTTGCTGAAGCCGAGTGTATGGACTTGCTGATGTATAGACTTGATGAATCCGAGTGTACAGACCTTGTTGGATGTATAGACTTGCTGAAGCCGAGTGTATGGACTTGCTGATGTATAGACTTGCTGAACCCAAGTGTATGGACTTTGTTGGATGTATAGACTTGCTGAACCATGTCTCGTGATCTTGATCGTCTGCACTGGAGAATGTTGAACATGTGTGCAACATGATTACTTTTATGGTTTTGATGATGTATGCCTCTGTAGTCATTAATGAGCTATACCTGCACTTGATAATGTTAATATTCATACATTTCAGGTCATTATACCTCCAGTGCAGACGATCAAGGTCACGAGACATGGTTCAGCAAGTCTATACATCCAACAAAGTCCATACACTTGGGTTCAACAAGTCTATACATCAGCAAGTCTATACACTCGGCTTCAGCAAGTCTATACATCCAACAAGGTCTGTACACTCGGATTCATCAAGTCTATACATCAGCAAGTCCATACACTCGGCTTCAGCAAGTCTATACATCCAACAAAGTCTGTACACTCAGATTCATCAAGTCTATACATCTAACAAAGTCTGTACACTCAGATTCATCAAGTCTATACATCCAACAAGGTCTATACACTCGGATTCATCAAGTCTATACATCAGCAAGTCCATACACTCGGCTTCAGCAAGTCTATACATCCAACAAAGTCCATACACTCGGCTTCAACAAGTCTATACATCCAACAAAGTTTGTACACTCAGATTCATCAAGTATATACATCCAACAAGGTCTGTACACTCAGATTCATCAAGTCTATACATCCAACAAAGTTTGTACACTCGGCTTCAGCAAGTCTATACATCCAACAAAGTCTATACGTTGGATGAAGTCTATACGTTGGATGGCTGCTGCTCAAAGTCTGTACGTTGGCTGCATGCACATCACAAAGTCTGTACGTTGCGGCAGATGAAGTCTATACGTTACTGCAGATGAAGTCTGTACGTTGGCTGCATGCACAACACAAAGTCTGTACGTTGCGGCAGATGAAGTCTGTATGTTGCGGCAGATGAAGTCTATACGTTGCTGCAGATGAAGTCTATACGTTGGTTGCATGCACAACTCAAAGTATGTATGTTGCACAAGACAAAGTCTGTACGTTGGCTACTAGCACACCTCCAAGTCTGTACGTTGGCTTCTAGCACAACTCTAAGTCCGTACGTTGGTTGATGGTTGCAACACAAGTCTATACATTGGCCAGCTGCTTCACACGCAAAGTCTATACATTGCGTTTTGTTGTGTTCGTGCATCAAGTTACCAAGTTTGTATGCTCATGAAGCAAGGCTGTACAGGCTCATGCATGATCAAGGTATAAAGTCTATACAGAGTTCATACTTGCACACAAAGTCTACACGTCCAAGCCTTGATGCAAAGTCTATACAACAACTAGAAGCTTCATTCAAATAGCCAAGGTCACTGAACAAGATGAGAGTCCAAAGATAAAGATTCAGTTGGTACCTTCTAGACCAACAAGGATGAAGTTACAGACATGAACGGGCTGCTAATGGACTCAAGCGACTGAGCTGGAGGGTTGACGAACCGACCTGGACTGAACTGGGGTGCTGCCCAGCTGGCGGTCGACCGCCAGCACAGGGGCAGTCGACCGCCCCAGCCAGCAGACTCCCGTCTGCAGTTCTGTCAGCTGCAGGTCGATCGCTAGCCAGTAGTGGTCGACCGAAAATGCCAAGGACCGCCCGTTTGCAGATTTCTCAGTAGAGGTCGATCGCCAGAAGCTGTAGGTCGACTGCCAGCCCCGAGCCATCAATTGTTGACTTTTGTTTCCACTTCGAAAAGGGCCATTCAACATGGATTTGTTTAATCCAAAAGTCACCTAATCACCCATGATTTGTGGATCTGGTCTGGGGCTTGTCTATAGACCATTCAAAGTCTATAAAACTAATACAAGAGGGTTAGAAACCCTAGTTGATGTAGTTGATGAAGTGAATCAAAGAGAGCTCAAGGGAGGCCATTTCGCAAGCACTGTAGCACCTCCGTGAACTATACTTCGGGCTGGAGTTCCTCATCCTTCCAAGGTGATTCAAGCTCAGATCTGAAGCCAAGCAACTTCCAAGCAAGCAAGGAGCATTCAAGGCTCTCAAAGGTGATCAAAGCTACATCCATACACCTCTTCATCAACTCAAGGAGATTCAAGAAAAGATCAAGCTACATCTTATATCTGCTCCATCAACTCAAAAGGATCAAAGGAAGATCAAATCCTCAATAGATTCAAGATCCAACAATCTCAGACAAGATCTAGTTCATTCTAGCATATCTTCATATCTTGTTTGAGCATTTTCATCTTGTTTCTATTTTCATTTCATTCAATATATTGAAACTGAAGATCGTCCCTACCGGTGGTTAGTAGGAAGGCAATCGGGAGTTCTCCGATCTGCGGTGTAGCCGTCCCTGTCGGCTTTGTGTGTAGGAAGATAGAAAGAGGGTTTTCTCTGTTCTGTGATTTGGGGCGTGTCCCCGGTCAAGCTGTGAGTCAGCAAGGAAGCCTCACCGGGTTTTGGTGAGCGGTGGACGTAGGTTGCGGGGTTGCAACTGAACCAACTTAAAAATTCCTGTGTTGTGGGTTGTTTATCATGTGTGATTGATCTATATCTTCTAACCCCATTCACAGGTTCGTGTGCTTCCATACTTGGTTAGATTGTTCACACACATATGCACTTTGAGTAATCAACATATCACACACACACACGCACGGTTATTTCAAGCTATTGCATGCTCTAGTGTTATGCTTTATGATCCCTGCACTACAAGGCTTATTTCTTTCAAGATCACAAATGTGCTTAAAGAAGTGTGGACGTTTCATAGCTTGTAATCCAAGTCTTTTCATTTGAGCCACTCTACTTAATTCCGTTGTGCATTGTCCCTAAGTGATTCATTCACTTTATAAGAGTGGTTCATGCTTCCGATAGCTCAGAGTTTTAAATAGGCCAAAGCTTTTGATAGGATCTATTCAACCCCCCCCTTCTAGATCCGTTTACACCTCGCGGGACCCAACAATGGTGGGTGGAGCGGAGGTCAAAATGGTGGGCGAGATGAGGGAAGGGACAGAAGGTGAAGGGGAGTTGGTGTATGTATGGTGGAGGGCCAAAAGATAAGCGGGAGCCTCATCATCGTAAGACCACCCAGCGTTAGGAACTAGGCGATGAATAATATTTACCTTAGTCGGTGCCGACGGCTGCTGTTGAGGAGCGGGCGGGTGGTTTGGCATCGGATCCTGATGAATCCCTAGTTTTGGTGCATGCTACTGCTGCTGTTATGGTTGAGGTTGCTGAGGTTGCTGCTGCTGCGGCATCGGCTGCTGCGGCCTCAGCACCTGTCTTCTTCTTTCTTTCATGTCTTCGATTAACTTATGCATCTGGGCCCAATCAATTCTCTGCCCCTCATGCAGATCATAAACAAAATCATGGAACTGATAGCACCATTCTATAGTGTGCCCGAGCTGTCGTTGATATATGCAATATCTGGATTGGTCGACGGTCAGATTCCAATTAGGGCATTCCGGAGGGAGCTGAAGATCACCAGTGTACATTAGAGCCGAGAAAATGTCTGGAAGAGTTTCGGGAAGCAGAGGGTAGTGTGTTCTCTTAGGACCCGGCCGAGCACGTGCGTAACCATACAGTGGCGGGACGTTGTGGTACTGTGGCGGCTGTTGTGGCTGTTATGGTGGTGGTGGTGGTTGTTGTGGTGGTCTGGAGCATGAAATGATGGCTGGGTAACTGGCGGAGCGGTGAACTGGGGGTTGCGGGGAGGTTGTTGGAAGCGTGGAGGAGCGGATTGTTTAGGGAAGTGGACAGCCTGCACTTGCTCGTTTGTTTGGACTCCTTCTGTGACTGGGCCTTGAGGTTTTCTAGTGGTTTTGGGCTTTTGGGCCTCAAATAAAGAATGAATAGGGGAGTCCTTGAACTGGGTCTGGATAAACCGGGCCCTACTGTACAACTGGTGCATGTTGAAAATATCATTCATTGCTAAGATATTCAGGAACATGGGTGTGTCATTGGAAATCAACAATTTCACTTTCTCTTCTTCCGGGATCTGCCCGGGCACACGGGAGGCCATCTGCCTCCATCTGTCAGCATAAATAGCGAAATCTTCATCGGCCTTCATCTTTTCGGCCACCAAATTAGTAAAAGAATATTCCGGGCCCACCCAATCTTGGAACCTCTGTATAAATTTCTCTTTCACTACTTTAAAACTCTCCGCCTCCTCCAACGACAGAGTGTAGAACCATTCCAATGCTACCCCGTCCAACGAGTGGCGGAAAAGGTACGCCATGAGGCGGTCGTCATGCTAAAACTGCGTCGACTCGTACAGAACTCCCTTACATGAATAAAGGGGTTGCCATTCCCATCGTACTTGCGGTACGTGGGGAGCTCCGACTGGGGAGGAAAGCGGATATCATGAAAATTGGGGGCGGGGATGTCAGCAAGGGATTGTGGGCCTACCCATTTGTGAAGAAGGTCAATCTGTTGCTGCATGGCAGCCCACTTATCAAGAAGTTCCCGTTCTCGGGAAGGAGGAGGCACAGCTGGGAGAGCAGACCCAGCATATGGGGCCGAAGGATAGACCGACGGAGAGGGAAGCCCGTAAGAAGGATAGTGGGCCAAGGAAGGGCCCATATCTGCATGAGCTAGCTGGGCAGCCCCCGATTGAAGATGAACAAAGTCAGCCGGGGCCACAAGAGCCTGCGGCGCTAGAGAAGTGGTGATATAAGGATCTGAATAAAAAGATGAGCGGATCTGGGTCTTCCCCTTATCAGAAATCTGATGGGCCGAGCTAGAAGTTTGGCCCACTTCCATACTAGGAAATTAGAGAGTCCGGGATGGACAAGAGTGAGATCAATGGGCACAGCAGAAGCAACCCCTAACCCAACAACTGGAGATGAAGTGGCAACAGCAAGCCCGCCCTGAAGAGGAACTAAAGATGGGGGCATCTGGCCCCTACAAAGCTTGATGAAGAAGGTGGAGCTGGGTGGGATCTAACTGAGCCATCATGTGAAGAACATGATTGGCCGAATTATGAGAGGAGGAATCAGAATGGGAGGGTTGACCACCCTCAACAACAACAGTCGGAAGAGGAGGGGCGGACCCCTCTCTCCCCTGAATAGTGGTGACCCTAGGTGGGTCCTCCAGAAGTCCCTGAGGGAGAGAGTCCTCGCGGGAGTGAGAGAAATCATGGAAAGACATGTTAGCGGGAGAATCGAACAATGGATTGAAATAAGAAACGGAGAAGGAATTGCCCCTAGGAGAAGATCCTGAGGGTGTGAAGCAACTCCACATGAACCGAATGCCTTGGAAACAAAAGGAATAACACCTAATGAGGACCTAAAAACAGCAATGATCACCCAAAATGCACACACCAAGAAGGAGAGAAGAGGCAATCAATTATCAACCAAAATTTGAATGATGCACAAAAGTTTTTATGTGTTCCTCCTTTTAGAACCTTAGTGAATTGGATTAAATAATATTCTCTCAATAATAAGGTTCCTAGTAGGAGTGAAATGGGGACTTGGCTGACTCTAAGTGTACTCTCTCCTTCACGGATGCAACCTAGACTCGGGGTGGTAAGGTACAACCTGCCCGACGTCCATGTGGGAATCCACGGCTCACGGGGGCTTACAGAGGTCCCGGGAGGGTCACCTAGTCGGCTCCAAGGAGTATGGAGACGAGAGGATCCCCTACCAAGGTAGGAATGCAACTAGTATGGAAAGATGTATGGTCCTATGTGCACCGGAGTGCATGCAGAATCTAGCCTAAATCTAACAACAATGATGACAAGTATGGCAATAATCATGCAAAACAAATGATAATCAGGGGAGGTCAAAATAGCACCCAAACAAATATGAGATGACGTGAAATAATAATCAAAATGATAATCTCGGGTGCACTGTAGCACACAAACGCGGTCTTGTGGGGGGGGGCGCTTAGGGAGATAAACGGCCCTGTGTAGAACCGTGCAGCGATAGGGAGTAGTAAAAAAAACTAAAGACACAGAACTAACATGAACTGAAACAATCAGAAACTGAACGTACCTGAGGGGACTGGATGGTCTATCGATCGACCATGCAAACTTTGGAACGGCCCTGGACAGACCGCAGGAAGTTAGTAAACCCACAAGATTATGAAGAGCAGCACGTACCTGAGCCAGCAAATGTGCATGGCCTATTGACAGACCGTGGAAACTAGTGCACGGCCCAAGGAGGACCGCTGAAACTATCAGGCTCACAGCAACGCAAACGCTCGTGAGAGGGAAAGGAACGGTCTATCGTCCGACCATGTAAACAGAGGAGCGGCCTGAAGTAGACCGCACAATCAATAACAATGTGACAGAAACCAGAATAGGAACGCACTTGAGACCAGACATAACGGCCTATTGCCCGACCGCAGGAAGACGTGAGCGGTCCTGGAAGAACCGCATACAACTCCGGGGACAGAAACCCGTAGTGGACAAGATAGCAACCTGAAAGAACTTGAAACAAAACCCTAACCAAACACAGGAACACAGGTCAGCAAAACAACAGTACGATGGGCACTAGGGCGTCCCACCGTGATCGCCAAAAAAGGGGGTGTTGACAAGTTCTTCCTCCCTTGAACAAAAGTGTGAAACAAAATGCTAAAGGGAGCTAAGAAGACAAAGAGTGGATGCATGTATGAAGGACTGGCAAAAAGGAATGTGATCGCCACCAAGACACGAAATGCAAAGTAACAGCACTACGTACCTTGGAAAGGGGAGAAAGTGAGGCACTCGCCAATGTACAGCATTGTCAGGAGGAACACGGCCTACAGAAGACCACCTGGGATAGTACACGGCCGATCGATAGACCGCTTACAGCGCTGTAGAAGAATGCGAGATGAAGAACGGGCTGGTACTCACACGGTCTGTGACAGGCTGCCAGATGGAGATGAACGGTCCTTTAAAGACCGCTCACGTCTTCAAGTAGACGAATGCAGGCGTAAACCATCCCGACCCCAAGATGTGGAACGTCTTCCTCCACCCCTTCCGGCAGGCCAGAGGGGATGGGCCTCGTGCTTAGTTTCTTTCGACCTGCAAAACAAAGCAAATGACAAGAAAATGCAACCAAAATTAGCCCTGGAATGTGCAATAACTATAGAAGAATGTAAAGGACTAACATCACAAATGGAATGGGGAAGACCTGGGGTGGGATTTTTAACCCCTATTGGGCGTGAAAAAATGATAGGAGTGGTGATGGAATGAGAATGACAATGAAAAATGTGGGTGAAAGGGGAGGAAATGAGCATGCAATGAGTAAAAAAAATGTCTTAGACACTTAGACCAAAACACCAAATAAACACTACTCCCTGAACCGGAGGCTCAAATGGACGTAGAGACCCTCCCTCCCAGACTACAATTCGCTCAAAATCTCGGCAGCACTTTGACATAGGCGCTGGATCTCCCCCTTTTCAAGCTTGGACTAAGGGTACTATTTATAGAGCCCTGAAAGTCCACTAGAAATTGAAGGATTTCCAGTGATAATTAGGGTGAGATTCCTTTAGATAAATCAAAGATAATGTCACCAATTTTCTCTAGGATCAAACGGCATCAAATTTTGTTTAGAATCCACGGAGAAAATCGAGGACAAAGGAGCTGACTTTATCACGGATGGAGAGAGAAAAACCAACCAACTCAAGGATCTCGACCGCATAAGCGGCCAATCGATAGGCTGCTCAGCTCCATAAACGGTCCACTCCTAGACCGCTTATGGGTGTCGGTGGTAAACAGAAAATAAGATAAATCAACCATTTATCCCAGCGAACAGATCGAGTGGCACGGCATAGGACTCTGAGGATAAAGACGGTCTAACGATAGACCGCTCAAAAATATATACGGCCCATTTCTAGACCGCATGCCAGATGTCGGTAATAAATCAACAAAACCAGGATAAATAGATAATTATCTGAAAAATTATTCCGTTTAGGATTCTGGCATAATACACCGTGCAATGATGGACCGTCCGACAAGTACAAACTGTCTAACGTAGACCGTCTATAAGGATGTCGGTGGAAAACAAATAAAGAAAGATAATCATGATTACTTATCCAAAGACCAAGTCCACACAGCCACTCAATAGACCGCCACCTCACGGGATGGTCTATCGTTTGACCGCTTAATGAAACGTGGGTCGACACCAACAAGATGAGGTCGACGCTAGTGAAGAATAGCGTCGACGCTAATGGGATTAAGGTTGACGCTAGTCCACTATATGGTCTTCCAAAGGACCGCCCAATCTTGAATAAATTGTCTAACGACAGACCGTGAATTAAGTTATTAGCGAAAAATCAGAAAAATGGCCAATTAATCCAGAGATAAAACAAATGGTCTCCAAAGAGACTACCTAACATCCAAACGGCCTATCGCTAGACCGTTTATCCCAAATACCAAATGAAATCAAGGCCCACTAGGCCCGACTTCGAGAGCGAACCTATCTAGGGAGAAAGTAACCATAAAATAAGCTCAAAGACGTGCCTGGAAATAGCCCAATGAGTAATGGATAACTCGAGACATCAAAATATGATGGTAAGAACATGACTCAACTTATAGGCAAAAAACGGGTGTCAACAAGTTGCACCTTAGAAAGTGAAGGAGAAGGAAGTCAAGTATGGCTGATGGCCAAGGACTGCGATAGAGAAGAAGAAAATGATGAGGTAACATCTCCCTTCGAAAATTACACTCTTACTGATTGGGAAGATGCTTATGGTGAATTGTTAGATAAAGTTGATGATGTTAGAAAAGAAAATAGACAGTTAAAAAGAAAAGTCAATTCTCTTGTTAATGATACTACCATGTCTGACAAAATTGCATATCTTGAAACAAAGAATACCTGTCTTAAAAAATCTGCTGCCGAAGTTGATGAATTAAAATCTATTTTAATTGATGCTAGAAATGAGAATGATATGCTCAAAAATGTGATTAACGATTTAAAGCTGAAGTTTCAAAATTGTGAAAATGAAATGAAAAATGTCAATGAAAAGCATGAAGTTGTTTTGAGTGTTAATGTTGAATTGAAGAAATCAATCAAAAATCTTGAGAAAGACAATGAGAATAAACAGAAAACTATTGAGAGCATGACCCAGGTACAGAAAACTTAAATGCTCTCTTAGGAACAAAAGTGAATTTCAGAAAAAAGGGTCTTGGTTTTAATCCCACTGTAAAAAGGAGCTTTAAATTTAAAACTGGTTCATTTGTAGCAGAAAAGGGAAAGAACACCCCTCTCATTAAAATGTACAGTGGAAACAATGCTGACAAATTTTTTTGTAAAAACTGCTAATCAAAAAAAGCCCAGTGCTCAGGACAAGGGTAAACAAAAGGTGGGGGTATTTAGCAATTGACATACACACAAGTCTAAACCTAAGGGCAAACACCAGAATAGAGGTAAACCTTCTGCAACATCAAAACCCCATAATAACTCAAATAGGTCTCCACAGAAAAACAACTGGAACACATAACCGACTCCCATGCATTTTCCAGGTGGATCTACAACTGTCAAGAGTTCGGAGACTAACAGAAACCATCCCAGAGCTCAGACCTACCATACTTACCATTATGCACAGCCATATCAGTTCAATAGGTCTGGAAGGGATAGAGGTTGTGGCAAGTCTGCATACCATTCAAATCCTACTCAGAACTACATACCTCAGGATAGAAATTGGTTCGGGCAATCCAGGACATGGAATCCAATGAAACACCCTTCTTATGGTCAGCCTAGGACCAACCCAGGGTACACCTCACCAAATGTTTTCCATACTATGAATGAAAACAAAAATAGGAACAACAAAAAGAAAACAAACAAATCCACAAAGCAATCAGTTCCAACACAAATGTGGATACCTAAATGTTTGCTATCCTATCTTGATGATGTTTCTGCTGTTTTGGGGCCCAAACATTTTTGGGTTCCAAACTACTCTACTTGATCCTTGATGCAGGTATGCCTGGCAGCCAAGCAAAACATGTGGTACTTGGACAGTGGCTGCTCCAGGCATATGACGGGGGACAGGGCCAAATTTTGTATGCTATTTGAAAAGAATGGAGGCCTTGTCACCTTTAGACGCAATACCAAGGATAAGATTGTCAGATCAGGAAAGGTAGGTAAGTGCTCTACCTGTTGTATTGATGAAGTTATGTTGGTAGAAGGTCTGGCATATAATTTGTTAAATATTAGCCAGCTTTGCGACAAAGGTCATAGGGTAGTATTTGAGTCTACTGGTTGCAACATTTATGAGCCTAATTCTGATAATGTTAAATTTTCTAGTAAAAGAGTCAATAACATTTACCTAGTTGACCTAGATGATGTAGCATATTCAAACCTGTGCCTTACTGCTAACAAGGATGACTTAGCCTATCTTTGGCATCGTAGACTAGGTCATGCTAGTTATACAGTGCTACACAAACTAAACAAGCATTCCATGGTTAGAGGACTTCCTAAAATATCGTTTAAGATTGATAATGTTGTATATGAGGCATGCATTTAGTTCAAACAGACTAGGAAGTCATTCAAGTCTCGAACAGAAAACATATCTTCTAAACCATATGAGCTAATTCATATGGATCTCTTTGGACCCACTAGATCAGCTAGTTTATAAAATAGAAGATATGGTTTCGTGTTAGTTGATGACTTCTCTAGGTTTACTTGGGAGCTTTTCGTCACACACAAACATGAAGCATTTAATGAATTTCAGGAGTTCTATTTAAAAATAAAATAGAATAATGATAATTCCATTCAGAATATTTTGTCTGATCAAGGTGGTGAGTTTGATAACTCACAGTTTGATGACTTTTGCAGGGACAATGGTATAAGTCACAGGTTCTCCTCTCCAAGGACTCCAGAGCAAAATGGCATAATAGAGAGGAGGAACCGGACCCTTGTGGAGATGGCTCGAACATTGCTGGTGGAAGGTAACCTACCAAAGAAATTTTGGGCTGAGGCAGTCAACAATGCATGCCATGTAGTCAACAGAGCTATGGTAAGGTCATTTACCCAGAAAACTCCTTATGAAATTCTCAAGGGTAAGAAAACTTTACTAGCTTATTTCAAGGTCTTCGGTTGTAAGTGTTTTGTGCATGTCAATAATAAAAGAGATCTTGATAAATTTGAACCTAAAAGTGATCCAGAAATCTTTCTAGGATATTCAGAAACATCTAGAGCCTATAGGGTATACAATTTAAACTCTAAGACAGTAGAAGAATCTCCACATTTGGTCTTTGATGAAACAATGACTAAGCTTGAAAATGGTTTGTGCAGGGAACAGAATAATGGAGAAATTCTGAAAGATGAAAATCCTGCAGATCAATCTAAAGATAATGATGCAGAGGAGCCTGGTTCTCAGGAGGAGGTAAATGAGGTTCAAGGTAATCAAATTATCAATGTTAGATTTCTTAGAGATCATCCCTTAGATAATATAATTGGTAATTTGCATGAACCCCCTAGGACCAGATCTTATCTCAGAGCTTAGAATGAGTTAAATTCCTTTGCATTAGTATCACACATAGAACCCAAAAATATAGACAGTTCCCTTAGTGACGTGCATTGGATTAATGCCATGCACGAGGAATTAAATCAATTTGACAGGAACAAGGTATGTCACCTAGTTCCATCTCCTGATCATGGGATTGTCATTGGGACTAAATGGGTTTTCAGGAATAAAACCGATGAGCAAGGTAATGTTGTTAGGAATAAGGCCAGATTGGTAGCTCAGGGGTACAATCGAGATTATGGTATTGATTTTGAAGAGTCATTTGCCCCTGTGGCTAGGTTAGAGGCCATTAGAATTATGTTAGCATATGCATGCTCATTAGGAATCACCCTTCAGCAGATGGATGTGAAATCTATATTTCTGAATGGAGAAATAAAAGAGGATGTCTTTGTAAGATAACCTCCTAGTTTTGAATGTATAGATTTTCCTAATCATGTTTATAAGTTGAATAAAGCTCTATATGGATTGAAACAAGCTCCTAGAGCTTGTGATGTGACACAAGTATAGGGTATGCAGCAAGCAAACGCAAACCTCGGACCTAATCCACATTCACAATCACATAGCAAGTAAAATGATAAATTGAGACCGAAACGCCGTCGCACACTCGCAAGCCCCGGGTAACTATATGATGCTAGAAGGAGGTGATGGATCAAGACCCTAACTGATAGAGTGCCAGCAGGGCTAGGGTTATCCTCCCGAGGGTACGTGGCCCACACTTTGGGGCTGGCCGGTGCCACTTGGGGCACAAGGTCCCACTCTCTCACGATGACCACGGTGACCACTCAATGATGATGGCTCCGGGAACGGGCACTCACTCTCTTGCGCAACGGAGCTATGTCTACGGATATTAAACAAACAGACACTAATATAAATGGAGCAAAGTTTTAGAGCTCACCTGGTTGGTTTGAAGAAACCAACCCCGTTTGGAGACGTGGGCGAGCGGGGAAGTGTGATCCCCGCACACTGCGCCGATGAAGCTTGGGCTGCTAGTTACATGAACTACACCCCACGCAGGAGGGTTGAACTAGGGGTGGGGTAATCACAATTACATCAAACACTACCTCCACGCAGGGAGGGGCGCTAAGCCGGCCAGGCGAGAGAGAGAATTCCGCCGAGGACGACGGAACGGGCGCCGACGTGGTTCTGCCCACTTGTTGTTGGAGGGGACAGGAGGTCGCTGTTGCAGTCGTAGCTTGCTCTCAGGAATTTTTCCGATGACGAGATCAGTGAGGATGGCTTCGTAACAGGTACAGGGATGCCTCAGATTTATGTCAAATTCTTCTGCCGTTGCTGGTGGTCGTGGTGGAGACTCGAACAGGACGTCGGAATCTGGGGTTGGCAGCTTCAGAATGGATGCAGCCGGATGCAGAAGTTGTACCTGGGGCTTCCGGACTCAGAATCTCGATCCGTCAGAGTTGTTGGATCCGTGGACAAGTCCTCTGCACAGAAAAACTGACGGAGACTCCTTCTGAGGTCGGGGTGGACAGGAGGGATCCGTTGAGTGGGATCTGGTCACGGCAGACAGCAGGAGGCAGACCCGAACGACGGTGGGAGAAAATTTGGAACTCTAGCTCCCGGAGGCCGAACGGGGTTCCGTTTCTTGCTCCTGATCGGGGATAGGGAGAGGAAGATCTTTGGAGAAGAAACTTCAGTCTGGATCTGTCGCTGTCGACCGTGGTTGAGCTTCTAGTCGGACTCTGGTGCTCTGCAGCTAGTTCCAGACGCTGTCGGAGGAGATCGGCTCTCACGGGTGGCCACGAACTTGGAACGGAGTGCTTCCACTTCGCCTGGGAAGAGGACTGGGAGCCCTTTCCAGAAAGGTATGCCACGCCCTCAGACGTTGTCGTATGAACTCGGGGCAGCTTCTGCAACACGTACCCAGTTCTGCTACCTGCAGACTAGCAAGGAGGGAGGGGAAGGAGGTGGTCGGCCAAGCAATGGGAGGTGGAATGGGGTGGAGGGGTCGACCCTAGGAGGGAGGGGAAGGTGGTGGACGACCTTGGGAGGTGAAAGGGGTTCTAGGGAAGGGGAAAGGGCTCTTGGGAGGTGGAAGGTTGCTTAGGGAAGGGGGAGGGATGCCTTGGGAAGGTGAAAGGGTGCTTGGGGAGGTGGAGTGGTTAATGGTGAAGTAATGGGAGTCTTGGGAGGTGAAAAGGCTTGCCTAGGTGGCAAGTGAGGTGGCAAGAGGTGAGGAGAGAGGGGAATTCCGAATTTAGAGAGAGAGAGAGAGACTTAGAGAGAGAGGGAGAGATGCACTCAGTGGCTCAAATTTTGCTTAATACTTCATTACTGAACTCAAGTGGAGTTGGGGTCCTATTTATAGGAATCCCAACATTTACAAAAAGTCCTTGGATAAACTACTAAAAGCAAATAAGCAAGGGGGTTGAGGAAAGAAGAGGTTGCCCATGGGCCAGGCCCATCTAATTGGGCCCAAACGACTTCCTAGCCTAACATACTTAGATAGATAATGTGACGACTTAGGACCATGACTCAAAATAAAGATAAGTACATCAAAATGACTCAAGGAAAGATAAAAAATACATAGCTAGACTTCGGAAATCAAGCTAAACATAATGGCAATCATCCGGTCCCGTGGAGAAGTGAGAAGTGGTAAGCGATGTCCCCATCATACTCCCGGGCTGCAGAGAACTCGACTCTGTCGAGTAAAAATCCATCGTATGCGGAGGAAGCCATAGCGAGGTTGCTCTCAAGTCCACCAAAGGTAGCTGGTCCTTTCCACCAAGCAAGGTAGTGCCCATCCCTTTGCTCCAGACGGCAGTAACCTGTTCATTTAATATCCGCTCCAATTGCTCACGTTGGCCCCTCTGGGTGGGTGGAACTCTCTTATGGGTAGTGACTCTCTCAAGAAGTAGAACAGGCTCAACATTCTCACTAGGTGTCACCGTGGGACCCCTATATGGCACCAAGTCAGCCACATTGAATGTGAGACTTACTCGGGGAGGTCCAACACGTAAGCGTTCGTGCCAATCCTCTTTAGGACCTGGAAGGGGCCTGATCCACGCGACCTCAGCTTGGAGACATTCCCAGGGAAAGCCTCTCAGTTCTTACCATCACATAATCACCTACGTGAAACTCCTGGCGGCGGCGGTGGGAATCGGCCGTCTTTTTATAAACCTCATTGCTTTTGTTAATGCGTTTGCGGATTTCCTCATGCAACCTTGTGGATGTTGGTTCACTAGTGGATAAAGGGGGTCCTGGACAACCAAATAGGGACATATCATGTAATGGTGTTATGTAGACTCTGATGGACCTAGGGGGACCGGGACATCCATAGATGAGACTATCATGTAAAGGAGTGTTCGATGCCGGGGGTCCTGGATATTCAAATGGGGTTCTGACTTGTGAGTGATCCCTAACATGGTTGACTGCAAAGGGGGGGCCTAGACACCCAGATGTGAACCTATCATGCATCAGTCCTAGTGCGTGAGTGACACAAATGAGGTGACTAGCCTGACCACATGATGTAAAAGATTGTGACACATGGATTCCTATCAAGATGGTCCTATCTGTGAGATTTGGGGGTTTCCACTCATGGGGATCAAAGGGGTCCCAGAAAGTGGACATCTTGGGATGGGTAGATTCCTCACTTCCTAGGTGGATGTCACCCTTGGTCATGGCTCCTATGGTGTGGGCTAAGTTTTGGAATGGGTGGGTTAGGTTTGTCATGGTGTGTGAGGGTAGGAAAAGGTGGGTGGGGGTGGGTAATGAGACTAGGTCCCATGGGTTCTTTGGCTTCCATTGGGAGGGATGGAATGGGTCATCTAGGGGAGAGAACTCTTGGTCCTCATGGTCTTGGGAGAGGTAGTCTTGGCTTAAAATGGTAGGTTGTGGTAGGAAAATGATGGTGTTGGGTATGGTGGGTGGGTATAGGAAGGGATCGAATGTGTCATGGTATGGGTCACTTAGAAACTCAAGGTCCACATGTGGGTGGGGGTCATTCACCTCTATTGAGATTTTTGGGCAAAAGTTGTTGGTGGGTGGGTCAGCCTTGAAAGGATGATTGGGTTTTCTCCCTGAAATGAGGAGCTCCAATTTAAGGATGGCCTCGGGCTCATCGGGTGTGGGAAGAAAGAGAAGGAGGTCGCTGGTGTAGCAACCAACCGTGCAGACCGAAGTGAAAGACCCAACACATGGGTGTAGAAGACCAAGGCTCATGGGTTGGTCGACCATAGGGTTCAACATAGCCGTCAACTCTACTTGCCATGCGAGGCCTTTTAGGAGGTCTCCTAGAGTTTCCACTTGGTAAGAGGATTGGATGGTAGTGTGATAGGTGGAGAAGGGTAGTATGGGGAGGTGTTGTTCCATGGGAGGGTTGACATGGGGCAGGATAGGGTGAACCGGACTTTCCTCTAGCCATTTAGCCAGGGGCTCACTTATGACGAGTTCACTCCTATTTAGAGAGGGTGGTGTAAAAGGTGAAGTTCTTCCCTTGGTTTGGGCAAGGGTTTCCTCCAAGGTGTGGAGCGGTTCTAGGGTGTCCACCACTATGATGTCGGGTGTGGGAGTCATGGGTTCCTCTCCCAAGGAGGTGGGATGGTCCTTTGAAGGTGGAGTGATGAGGGTAGGTGTGTGGTACCCCCGGGGTGGGAGGTAAAGGGGAACTTGGTTTGGGGTCGGTAAGGGGAGAAGTGGAGGCCTAGGTTGGGGTTGGATAGGGGTTGGTAGTGGAAGATGGATGGGTTGAGACGGACTGGGTTGATCAGTTTTGGGAGGGAGGGTGGTGGCCATCATGGGCCTAGGGGAAGTGGACATGGGGTCCACATGGGTTGGAATGGTGTGGGTGGAGTGAGCCATGATGCTTTCTCCTCTTGGGATGGGAACTTCTTGGCCTAACCCATGGTTTTGTGATTCATATTCTTCTTCCCATTCGGGGGAGGCCTCATATTCCTCAACCTCAATCTCATCCCTTTGTGGTGTAGGGGTCTTGCTCTCTAAGGAAATGGGAAGGCCTTTTGGCGATGGGGTGGTGTAAGTTGGACTTATTTGGGGTGGTGGAGTTTGAGCCCTGAGGGAGGTGAAGATCTCCTTAAACTCAATCCTTAGTTCTTCTAGCGAATCTTGGGGTCTTTTGGGTGGTGGAGTGTTGGTCCTAGTGGAGGTTCTAGATAGACTGGGCGGAAACGGGGTAGTGGGAGTGTTCTTCAGGTTGTAGTCCTCATGGTAGGAGTGGTCGGGTCGGGGAGCGTAGGTCTTCCTAAGTTCCTTTTTCATGTCATCCCATGAGTGAATGGGTTCTTGCCCCCAAACTCTTCTGAACCTCTCTTTGTGTTCCCACATCTTCTTGGCTTGTCCCCGAAGACACCCCGTGGCCCTGCGGACTCTAGCATGTCCATAGATCCAAGTCCTATCAAAGTGTTTATCCATGGTAGTCTCCCATTTTAGGTAGGCATTGGGATTAGATCCATCAAAACTAAGGTCCCCTTCTAGGATGATGTCCATGAGGAGAGGGTCAATCGGATCCTTGTGGAAGGCCATGTTGGGGGGACTTGACCAATGGGGAGTATACATGATGATGCACGGGGTGGCCCAATGAAGACTCTAAAAGCTTATGCGCCCTAGGACAAGACTTAGTAGAGACAAGTCTAGAACTTGCTCTGATACCAATTTGATGTGACACAAGTATAGGGTATGCAGCAAGCAAACGCAAACCTCGGACCTAATCCGCATTCACAATCACATAGCAAGTAAAATGATAAATTGAGACCGAAACGCCGTCGCACACTCGCAAGCCCCGGGTAACTATATGATGCTAGAAGGAGGTGATGGATCAAGACCCTAACTGGTAGAGTGCCAGCAGGGCTAGGGTTATCCTCCCGAGGGTACGTGGCCCACACTTTGGGGCTGGCCGGTGCCACTTGGGGCACAAGGTCCCACTCTCTCACGATGACCACGGTGACCACTCAATGATGATGGCTCCGGGAACGGGCACTCACTCTCTTGCGCAACGGAGCTATGTCTACGGATATTAAACAAACAGACACTAATATAAATGGAGCAAAGTTTTAGAGCTCACCTGGTTGGTTTGAAGAAACCAACCCCGTTTGGAGACGTGGGCGAGCGGGGAAGTGTGATCCCCGCACACTGCGCCGATGAAGCTTGGGCTGCTAGTTACATGAACTACACCCCACGCAGGAGGGTTGAACTAGGGGTGGGGTAATCACAATTACATCAAACACTACCTCCACGCAGGGAGGGGCGCTAAGCCGGCCAGGCGAGAGAGAGAATTCCGCCGAGGACGACGGAACGGGCGCCGACGTGGTTCTGCCCACTTGTTGTTGGAGGGGACAGGAGGTCGCTGTTGCAGTCGTAGCTTGCTCTCAGGAATTTTTCCGATGACGAGATCAGTGAGGATGGCTTCGTAACAGGTACAGGGATGCCTCAGATTTATGTCAAATTCTTATGCCATTGCTGGTGGTCGTGGTGGAGACTCGAACAGGACGTCGGAATCTGGGGTTGGCAGCTTCAGAATGGATGCAGCCGGATGCAGAAGTTGTACCTGGGGCTTCCGGACTCAGAATCTTGATCCGTCGGAGTTGTTGGATCCGTGGACGAGTCCTCTGCACAGCAAAACTGACGGAGACTCCTTCTGAGGTTGGGGTGGACAGGAGGGATCCGTTGAGTGGGATCTGGTCACGGCAGACAGCAGGAGGCAGACCCGAACAATGGTGGGAGATAATTTGGAACTCTAGCTCCCGGAGGCCGAACGGGGTTCCGTTTCTTGCTCCTGATCGGGGATAGGGAGAGGAAGATCTTTGGAGAAGAAACTTCAGTCTGGATCTGTCGCTGTCGACCGTGGTTGAGCTTCTAGTCGGACTCTGGTGCTCTGCAGCTAGTTCCAGACGCTGTCGGAGGAGATCGGCTCTCACGGGTGGCCACGAACTTGGAACGGAGTGCTTCCACTTCGCCTGAGAAGAGGACTGGGAGCCCTTTCCAGAAAGGTATGCCACGCTCTCAGACGTTGTCGTATGAACTCGGGGCAGCTTCTGCAACACGTACCCAGTTATGCTACCTGCAGACTAGCAAGGAGGGAGGGGAAGGAGGTGGTCGGCCAAGCAATGGGAGGTGGAATGGGGTGGAGGGGTCGACCCTAGGAGGGAGGGGAAGGTGGTGGACGACCTTGGGAGGTGAAAGGGGTTCTAGGGAAGGGGAAAGGGCTCTTGGGAGGTGGAAGGTTGCTTAGGGAAGGGGGAGGGATGCCTTGGGAAGGTGAAAGGGTGCTTGGGGAGGTGGAGTGGTTAATGGTGAAGTAATGGGAGGTGAAAAGGCTTGCCTAGGTGGCAAGTGAGGTGGCAAGAGGTGAGGAGAGAGGGGAATTCCGAATTTAGAGAGAGAGACTTAGAGAGAGAGGGAGAGATGCACTCAGTGGCTCAAATTTTGCTTAATACTTCATTACTGAACTCAAGTGGAGTTGGGGTCCTATTTATAGGAATCCCAACATTTACAAAAAGTCCTTGGATAAACTACTAAAAGCAAATAAGCAAGGGGGTTGAGGAAAGAAGAGGTTGCCCATGGGCCAGGCCCATCTAATTGGGCCCAAACGACTTCCTAGCCTAACATACTTAGATAGATAATGTGACGACTTAGGACCATGACTCAAAATAAAGATAAGTACATCAAAATGACTCAAGGAAAGATAAAAAATACATAGCTAGACTTCGGAAATCAAGCTAAACATAATGGCAATCATCCGGTCCCGTGGAGAAGTGAGAAGTGGTAAGCGATGTCCCCATCAGCTTGGTATGACAGGCTCAGTAAGTTCCTCTCAGACAAGAAGTTCACAAGAGGTGAAATTGACCAAACCTTGTTCACAAAGATATGTCATCCAGACATTCTCATTGTTCAAATATATGTGGATGATATAGTTTTTGGTTCAACTAACCCAACAATGTGTAAAGAATTTTCTGACTTAATGACACATGAGTTTGAATTGAGCTCTATGGGTGAGCTAAAATTATTTCTTGGATTGCAGGTGACATAGACCAAAGAAGGAACCTTCATTACTCAGTCCAAGTATATATGGGATCTACGGAAGAAGTTCAAATTGGAAAACCTCAAGGAGATAACAGCACAAATGGGTACATCAACTAGCCTTGATGATGACCTAAAAGGTAAATTGGTTGACACCAAGCTGTACAGAGGTATGATCGGATCCCTTCTTTACCTTATTGCATCTAGGCTTGATATACAATTTGCTGTGTGTTTATGTGCTAGATTTTAGGCGAGTCCTAAAGAGTCACATCTTAGTGCTGTTAAGAGGATTTTTAGATATCTATCAGGCACCCTAGAACTAGGCCTTTGGTATCCCGCTAAGTGTGAGCAAGACCTACTAGCTTATATGGATGCAGATTATGCTGGGTGTCGGATTGATAGGAACAGCACTAGTGGATATTGTCAGTTCTTGGGTGGTTGTCTAGTGTCTTGGGCATCCAAGAAGCAACACATTGTTGCTCTATCCACTGTTAAGGCAGAATATATCGCAACAGGGAATTGTGCAGCCCAGGTACTCTGGATCAAGCACCAACTCACTGATTATCAGATAAAATTAGGATGCATTCCAATTTTATGCGATAATACTAGTGCTATTTGTTTGGCTAAAAATCTTGTTCATCACTCTAATACTAAGCACATTGAAATTAAACACCATTTTCTTAGAGATGCAGTAAGCAAGAATGAAATTGAACTAAATTTTATTGAAACTGAAAAACAGATTGCTGACATATTTACTAAACCTTTGAGAAATGAAAGATTTAAATTCTTAAGAAGAGAATTAGGTTTATGTAAATTCAAGCATAATGATTAATTCTGATTTCATTCTCGTATTGATTTTTGAATTAGTTCTGAGAATGATTGTGTGTCAGCCTATCTTTAAAGTTCTTGAATAAATGTTCTAATTTGTCTTGAGAATGTTACAAGTATGCTGGCATGTAGTTTTATCATTGTCATAGTTGAGTCATCTTGATTTCAGAGGTATATAAAATGATATGTGGTGGAAAGATAGATTCTCTCGGTCTGAAAGCCCATACCATGTGTAGAGGACTATCCTCCGTGAGGTACCATGTATCAAGAGAGTCCATACATTGCACTGCATTTCTTAATATTGGGCCTTGTGTATTGTTGATAATTATGTCAGGATGCTTGAATAAACATGCATATAGACAGGGGGAGCTTGGTTAGAATAAGATTGCATGTCCATGCTGCATTATTTTGTCAGGAGGAGTCTGGTACAGTCTGGTCTGGGTGTGATCTGTTCAAATTATTCTGTTAGAGTTCAGATCAGTGTATTTTGAACCTTCAAACTCCTTTCATTCAAATTCTCTCGTCATATACAGAAACTTGTATCACTAAGTCTCTTTTGAACTCAATTGTATCAATTGGCATCGCTTGGATCCAAGTCTATCATTTGGTGTCATTTCCATTGTTTTGATATCCCTCAAGAGCTGATTCTATGCTTAAATGCCAATTCCCTTATTTTGAATAGATGACAGTCTTGCAATCAGTTCATTATCTTAAGCAGTAATTATCACACGTCTTCTACTATAAGAATCATGTTTGCTTCATGAATGAACTGATGGTTTAATCTTAATAAACTATAGAGTTTAAAGACTGTATTCAGAAAATAAGGTGGTAGAAAACTATTTATAGCTCTCAACCTCTTTATCATGTTGTGACAGATAAGATCTTTACAGTATCTGAAAATGAAAGACTTAGTGAAATCTAGGTTGAGAAACTAAGATAGTGTATTGTCTTTAAACAAGTCACTTTGAACAATTAAAAGGGAAGCAAAATGAAAAGCATTCTTAAAAGAAATGAAAATCTATTGGCAGAGCAATAACTGAACTGCACTGAGAAACTGAGTACTCCATCAGTGAAATGTATACAAACTCATGTCATGAAGTGCTTCATGTTAACTCTGTTCACATGATCAAATCTGTAGAATTGGTTTCACTGAGTAGCTGGGGGTACTGACGTCTAATAAACGTGTACCCTTATGCAAAAAAGTGTAAGCATGACTGTTGTTTTTGATCAGAGATAGATATGGTAGTTTGTGCTTAGTAACTGGGGGTACTAGCTGTTGATTTGTTTTCTTCCTTTTGTTTAATATGAAGAATGACAAATATAATGAGCAAATAACAACGATCTCAATCAACCTATGAACATGTGAACCATGAACCTAGGCAATCAGAACAAGCTCTAGCATGGGCAATGCTATCTCAATCAAACTAAACTAAAGAGGGAAAGGAAAAACACACGCCGAGGCGTGGAGCAAAGGAATAAATGAAAACACACCGCGTGGGTGGAACAAGAAAAAGAAATAAGAGATATGAGAAAGAGAAAACCAATGCCCAGTACTAAGAAAGAACGTGATCGCCACCAAGGTAAACACAAGCCAAAGACCTGAGAAATACCTTAGAATAGGAGGATGATGCACCCGCCCACGGGAGAGAGAAATCAATAGGAAACTGCAGCTCTGTTGAATGTAACGGCCAAGCACCTACGCGTCACAGGAGTGTGGCGGTCGCCCGATGAACCGTTAGAGGAACCTGACGTGCCTGATGAAGACCGTCAGAGTGTCTGCAGAACAAGCTCGTGAATCCTTCAAACTCCAAACCTTCCAGTCGGCCAGAAAGCTTGGGCCTCGCCTTATGAACCCTGTAAACCTGCCAAAGAACGTAGAACACAAGAAAATAATCCCAGATTAGCCTTTCACACAACGTAGCATCAATTCTCAAATGAACTTAATATCATTCAAAAGGAAAGGGGAATACCGGGGGAGTTTGGTTTTTTAACCCCTATGGGCATTTTAAAAGATAGGAAGGATGTTTAGATGATTGAAACAAGTGGAGGAACGTGGAATAAGGAGTGGGACAATGCTATGATGCAAAGGAGAAGGGAAGAACACAAGTTTGCCAATGATTGACTTAAACACTTGAAATCAAAGTACTCCCTTGACTGAGATGCAGATGGATGCAGAAAATCAATTCTTCTTGGTTGAATGTGGCTCCAGAATGCGGCAGCACTTCGACACAAACTCTAGATTTCTCCTCTCTAGGCCATGAAGTTAAGGGTTCTATTTATAGGCCCTCAAACTCTCCGGTCGAGCAGAGGATAATCTAGCTAAAAAGGAGGATGATTCTTAGCAAACTCTTGAAGATAATACTCCCAAGAATCAATAGAAACAAACAGAGGGTCCTGAGGATCAGATTTGGAAGAGAAATCATAAGATCAAACTCTCAATTTGACCACGGAGTAGCAGAGAAAAGACCAGACTTGCCAGGACTTCTGTTGGATGTAACGGCTGCACGACAGACCGCCACATGGACGTAACGCGCCAGGAGTAGACCATTACAGTACCCTATCTCTTAAGAAGATAAGATCAACGGGGAGAATTTGCAAACAGTTAGACTCTGAAGAATGTGACGGCCATGGGTAGACGTGTTAGAGGAATATAACGGCCGCACGACAGACCGTTAGAATCAACGGATAGGCAAAAGGATAAGCATTGGCAACAGGCCTTAAGCTGTAGGATTCTTTAAGATGTAACGTGGTGAGGACACGCGCCGCATCACTCGACGGAGCACACGGAGCACGCCAGCATCTCTTTGGCTAGGCGACTACGGCATCTACTAGAGGATCTTGTCTTCTCATTTGAGGCCATGTTGGGCCTAGGTTTGGTCCCTGCGTGGACACGTTATCTAGTTCTTTTATGTTATCAGACTATGTGTAGGGAGTAGTGGGCTATCTTCCTTTATTATTGGGCTTGGCCTTGGCCCATAGCTGGTTGGATTAGGGTTAGGGCTTTGGGGAGGAGGGCACATCCCTCACTCATGGTCGCTGCGCCACCTTCCCCCCCTTGGCCCCTCCACTTTCCTTTTTGGGCGCCCCCCTTTCCCCATTCCATCTTCCCCCCCCCCTTTCCCCCTTGGGCCCCCCCCCCTTTGATCCCTCCTTGATTGGAGGGGGGATGGCCGCACCCCCCTTGAATGGAGGAGGGCTGGTCGCACCCCCCCTTCCATTTGCGCCCCCCCCCCTTCCTTGTGGCTTGGGATGAAACCCTAGCTTCCCCCCCGGATATATAAGGCTTGTATTTTCTTTGGGAGGAATTATTGAATGAATAGAAAAGAAAATTGCTTGTGCTCTTGAAGGTGGCTGCGCCCCCCTCTGTTCCTCCTTGCTCCTGCGACGGGAGCAAGCCTGGGGTGTGACTCCCCATCCCCTCGGTGCGACGCCGAGGTTCCCCCTCTCTTCTATCTCTTCACAGGTTCAAGCTCGTTGCAACCAGATTTCATCTCCAAGAGATGCAACGTCCTCCTCTGTTCTTGGCGACTGTGGGCGACCAGCCCATTTTTGGGTGATTCTACTACGAGTCGCCGACGCGTGCGAGGTGGTCTTGCCTCATTCGGAGTTCGGCATCATCCGTAGCGATTTTCTTCGTGGGCGCACGCAGGACCCCCTCTCCCTGCGAGCCAGGTTCTGTCCACCCCCTTGCAAAAATCCCACGGGACGGACTTCAGCGAGTTTGGACATGAGATCTTCACCGGTCGTACCTCTCTTCGTCCTCTCTCCAACGCTGCCGACCTCGCCTTGTTCCGACGTCCGAGCTGTTCGTGGCGTCCATTCCCGTGTGGTCACGCAGATCTGCCCTGCCCACCCGGCGCCAGGACCACCTTCGGATTCCATAGATTGCTGCTCTCAGCCCTGACCAGATCTGACCGATCCCTTTGGTCGGGACCTGCTGCTCTGCGTCCTCTTCGTCCTCCAACAAGCGGAGCTCCGTTCGCCCTTTGGAGCTATTTCTTCTGATTTTTCCCGCTCGAGCGAGCGGTTCTGGGAGCAGAATCCTATCGCAACTTGCAGGTGCGGCCCCTGCTTCCACGGATGGAATCTGCGCGCCCCCTTTGGCCGAGGCTTCCTCCCGTGACCTAGCTACGCGCCATCGCTAACGGCGCCTCAATCAGACACCGGACCAGGTCGTGGGAGCTTTCACCGCGGAGTCACGCATTGCTGCAAACCTGCCGACCACCGTTCGGATCCTCCTCGCGGCCAACCCTTCACCGAGTGCCGCCCGTCAGCCCGTACATCGGCAGCCCCGAATCTCTTTGTGTAGCCTGTTATCTCTCTGTGAGGAGTGGGCGTTGGTGGTTGAGGTTGTATTATTGTTCATCCTTGTGTATCGGGGTTGTTGATCTCGGCCGGGGTTCCTTCCCCACGCCTAGGCGTGGAGGTACGTGCGACGCTCCCTTAGTTGGCATTTGCTTTACTAGTATGCTTTCTATTATGCCGCGTGAGTGTTTAGGTTCCTAGCTAGTCTTTAGTCACCGCGTGACTGCGAGTTGAGAGCACCCATCCCGTGGCCCTAGCCGAGCGCCGAGCTCGGACTAGATTCCCTTAGACGTAAGGCGGTTCCTTAGCCGCTGAGATCCCCGCGCTTCCCTCATAGGGACGGTCGTTGGGCTTGAGTTTCTTGTTGAGAGACGCCTCCACCCGGAGGAACGCTACGGAGGTCAGCCGCCCGGCTTGCCTTTGGCGTGCGAGTGCTGGCCGCACTTCGTTGTAGTCGTAGGTCTTAGCCCTTTCAGTCCCGTCCCGCATCAAATTGGTATCAGAGCATATTGTCCCGCATCAAATTGGTATCAGAGCTTAGGGAACCAGTTTGTTCTAACAAATTGGGGTCTTAGGTCATTTGAGTCTTTAGGTTGTCTAGGGTGCATTGAGTCTCTTAGTTCATCTAGGTAACCTACCATTGCATTGTCATTTTAGGTTTGTGTCTAGTTAGAGTTTTACCCTTGTCTCGTTGTGTCTTGCATGTCCAGCTTCCCGCCAGCCCCATGGCGGTTCCTCGAGCCCATGCATCGTCATCCCTGTTGGCCCGATTCGACGCTCTTATGGCACGACCCTTGCCCTTGGGTGTCGCCCCTACCACTCAGTCGTCGGGAGACCCGATCCCGATACCGATGACCGAGTCGTTTCAGCGCCCTGTCAAGTCCGTGGCCATCCTACCTAATGGGTTGCATACGGAGATCGACTTCATCAGTAGGGTTCCATATAATTATGTCTCACAGGACATTGTTGAGTCTCTCTCTAAGACTGGGGAGATTGTTCTCTGCGGTGGCTTAGCTTTTGTTGAGTTTCAACGATGGTTTGGCCCCGTTCTATATCACGATGGTGCATGGTGTAAGATCGACACACTTGCTGGTCCATGCATCATTTTAGGGCAAACTTGGTTGGAGGAGAGAAGAGCGACCATCGACCTAGACAGGAGGACCTACACCTTACACCCATCTCACCTTCCAGGCGAGTTTGTCTTCCACGACGGCACTGCGCCGACCACCTCCGTGTCGCTAGCCACCCACCCCCAGCGATCCACTCCGCCTTTTGTTCCAGTGATTTACGAGGCTGAACAGGAGTTGATTGAGGAGTACCTAACTGAGGTCGAGGAGTTAGGGAGTGACCCCATGGAGCACCCAGTCGTGCCTGAACCTTTGGAAGTTAGGGCCGACACTCTCGGCCTGAGACCCTCGACTGAGAGCCAGGAGCCCCTCTACATCATAGAGGACTCTGTTTCCATTCCCGAGAGAGATGCTTCACCCTTAGACCCTCATATAGAGCCATTCTTACCTTCCGAGGGTGAACTGGTCATTGGAGAGTCTTTAGCTAGCTGGCTAAGGGAGGGTCCACTTCTAGATGTCTCCATTCCTTGCTATACACCCATGGGACTAGCCCTCCCAATTGTACCCCTTGACTCCTTTCACACCACTTTTCGGTCCTTCTGCTTTCTTGAGAATGTGAAGGGCTTCCTTAGGAGTTTAGATTGTCAATGGGAGTTGACATATATGTTGACCTTAGGGTCTGACCAACCCTATAGTCATTGCTTTACACTCCCTGCTTTGGGGTCTATTACCTCGGTCTACACCATAGGACATATCACCTCCGAGGTCCTTTTATTCTTTCCCATACCCGTGGAGGTTGATTTTGTCCCCTCTTATGGTATCACGGTCCCGAGGGTGGAGCCTTGCCTTCCTTGCCATCCTCATGAGCCTCTTGCCCCATACATTAGAGCGCCTGAAGGTGATCATCTGCACCTGGGCGAATGTCGCACATGGGCAAGTATTGTGAAGGGACCTGTCGAGAGGGTTCATCATTTCTTTGACCCATTCGATCCCCTCCCTAGTGAGCCTCTCGACCCATATTCTTTTCCCCGCCTTGTCGAGGAGGTCCACTATCATACACCACCTAGGCCTTCTAGTCAACACCTCACCTTGCAGGCATCAAAATGCCCGAGCTTAGGAGGCCAGGGACACATGTCTCTTCCCCATGTTTCACCATGTCCATCGTCATATAGGGGAGATGTCATGAGTAAGCTTGGGATTATTCATCCTTCTGAGTCTACCATATGTCATAGGACACATATGCATGATAGATACAACTTTGGTTGTCCAGGACCTCCCCGTGTTGTCCAATCATGCAGGAGTCATAGGCATGCTAGGTCTGTGTTGGGATGTCCAGGACCACCACTGCATTCACATAGGTATGAGTCAACACAGCTAGTTCGGAGTCTGCATCATCACCACCTCGAGGCCAGCAACGCACGTTATAAGGAGTTAGCTGATGCGCATCGACGCACCTGTGAGTTCCAAGAAGGAGAGTACGTCATGATCAGGGTCAGACCTGAACGGTTTCCTCCAGGGGCCGTGAAGAAACTCCAGGTCCGCGATGCTGGACCCTTTCGAGTCTTGAAGCGAATTGGGTCGAATGCGTATGAGATTGAGCTGCCAGACGACTATGGGATCTGTTCGACGTTCAATGTCTCAGATCTGGTGGCATATCGGGATCCCGCGGTGATTCCCAGTGAGCTTTTTGGGCCCTCCCCTCCTGTTGAGAGTATTACACCTTCTGAGCGTCCACCTCTTCCAGCCCCATTACAGAAACGGGAGCATATAGATTGTATACTAGATGAGCAGGTGACCACGACCAGGAGCGGAGCATACCAACGCTTCCTAGTGCGTTGGAGAGGGCGCCCTGCGACAGACGACACCTGGATCACACATGGAGAGCTGGAGAGGATCGACCCAGACCTGCTGGAGCACTACTTGAGCGACCGTGACCCTTACTCGACGGGGTCGAGTTCTACCCACCCGGGGAGAATTGGTGAGGACACGCGCCGCATCACTCGACGGAGCACACGGAGCACGCCAGCATCACTTTGGCTAGGCGACTACGGCATCTACTAGAGGATCTTGTCTTCTCATTTGAGGCCATGTTGGGCCTAGGTTTGGTCCCTGCGTGGACACGTTATCTAGTTCTTTTATGTTATCAGACTATGTGTAGGGAGTAGTGGGCTGTCTTCCTTTATTATTGGGCTTGGCCTTGGCCCATAGCTGGTTGGATTAGGGTTAGGGCTTTGGGGAGGAGGGCGCATCCCTCACTCATGGTGGCTGCGCCACCTTCCCCCCCTTGGCCCCTCCACTTTCCTTTTTGGGCGCCCCCCTTTCCCCATTCCATCTTCCCCCCCCTTTCCCCCTTGGGCGCCCCCCCCCCTTTTATCCCTCCTTGATTGGAGGGGGGATGGCCGCACCCCCCTTGAATGGAGGAGGGCTGGTTGCACCCCCCCTTCCATTTGCGCCCCCCCCCCTTCCTTGTGGCTTGGGATGAAACCCTAGCTTCCCCCCCGGATATATAAGGCTTGTATTTTCTTTGGGAGGAATTATTGAATGAATAGAAAAGAAAATTGCTTGTGCTCTTGAAGGTGGCTGCGCCCCCCTCTGTTCTTCCTTGCTCCTGCGATGGGAGCAAGCCTGGGGTGTGACTCCCCATCCCCTCGGTGCGACGCCGAGGTTCCCCCTCTCTTCTATCTCTTCACAGGTTCAAGCTCGTTGCAACCAGATTTCGTCTCCAAGAGCTGCGACGTCCTCCTCTGTTCTTGCCGACTGTGGGAGACCAGCACATTTTTGGCTGATTCTACTACGAGTCACCGACGCATGCGAGGTGGTCTCGCCTCATTCGGAGTTCGGCATCATCCGTGGCGATTTTCTTCGTGGGCGCACGCAGGACCCCCTCTCCCTACGAGCCAGGTTCTGTCCGCCCCCTTGCAAAAATCCCACGGGACGGACTTCAGCGAGTTTGGATGTGAGATCTTCACCGGTCGTACCTCTCTTCGTCCTCTCTCCAACGCCGCCGACCTTGCCTTGTTCCGACGTCCGAGCTGTTCGTGGCGTCTATTCCCGTGAGGTCACGCAGATCTGCCCTGCCCACCCGGCGCCAGGACCACCTTCGGATTCCATAGCCTGCTGCTCTCAGCCCCGACAAGATCTGACAGATCCCTTTGGTCGGGACCTGCTTCTCTGCGTCCTCTTCATCCTCCAACAAGCGGAGCTCCGTTCGCCCTTTGGAGCTATTTCTTCTGATTTTTCCCGCTCGAGCGCGCGGTTCTGGGAGCAGAATCCTGTCACAACTTGCAGGTGCGCCCCCGGCTTCCACGGACGGAATCTGCGTGCCCCCTTTGACCGAGGCTTCCTCCCGTGACCTAGCTACGCGCCATCGCTGATGGCGTCTCAATCGGACACCGGACCAGGTCGTGGGAGCTTTCACCGCGGAGTCATGCATTGCTGCGAACCTGCCGACCACCGTTCGGATCCTCCTCGCGGCCAACCCTTCACCGAGTGCCGCCCGTCAGCCCGTACATCGGCAGCCCCGAATCTCTTTGTGTAGCCTGTTATCTCCCTGCGAGGAGTGGGCGTTGGTGGTTGAGGTTGTATTATTGTTCGTCCTTGTGTATCGGGGTTGTTGATCTCGGCCGGGGTTCCTTCCCCACGCCTAGGCGTGGAGGTACGTGCGACGCTCCCTTAGTTGGCATTTGCTTTACTAGTATGCTTTCTATTATGCCGCGTGAGTGTTTAGGTTCCTAGCTAGTCTTTAGTCACCGCGTGACTACGAGTTGAGAGCACCCATCCCGTGGCCCTAGCCGAGCGCCGAGCTCGGACTAGATTCCCTTAGACGTAAGGCGGTTCCTTAGCCGCTGAGATCCCCGCGCTTCCCTCATAGGGACGGTCGTTGGGCTTGAGTTTCTTGTTGAGAGACGCCTCCACTCGGAGGAACGCTATGGAGGTCAGCCGCCCGGCTTGCCTTTGGCGTGCGAGTGCTGGCCGCACTTCGTTGTAGTCGTAGGTCTTAGCCCTTTCAGTCCCGTCCCGCATCAAATTGGTATCAGAGCATATTGTCCCGCATCATAACGGCCCAGGGCCAATGCGTCAGAAAGACGTAACGCGCCTGTTATAGACCGTTAGAGACATTAAGGATCCAAAAAGGAAAGCTTGCTAAGCTTCATTGAATGGAAGAAATCAAGGAACCAGACCCAACCAAGGAATCAAGACCCATGAAATAAACCTCCAATTTATCAAGAAGGCTCAATGAAAAAGTGAACAACTCAGAGCATCATATAGATTGAACAAGGAGATGACCCGAGTTATTGGTCACAAAACTGGTGTCAATAGATGCCCCTCATGAATGTCCTCTTCGCAGGGGAGCGAGCGGAGGTGAAGCGAAAGCGAAATGGAACATGGATATGAAGCGAAAATGAAGCGGAGTGGACCGAAAAGCGGGCGTTAAGGCAAACGACACCCGTCCAACCAACAAGCGACAGGAATTTTCTGGAAAACTTTGAACTTCTCACAAGGAAATAGCCAACCAAAGGACGCATGTCTGGAGGAACTAACAACTAAGGAAAGGAAAACACGGCTAGCCGCCGGAGGCAACGGAAAGGAAAGAGACAACTGGCTAAACTCCAGACAGGGATCTCCAGCCAACCAAATCAAGCGAATAGACCGAAGGAATCCTTCTAATTCAGAGTGGAATGATTCTCCTTATTCGAGATCAAGAACACAGCTATTCACCATCACTGAGATGCCTTGAACAGACGAAGATTCATGAATGCTCAAAGAATGCGCATGATGCATGCTGGGCTAAAATAAAGAAATCATCAAAACGAATGTAAAGAAAGAATAAAATAACAAGATACTCGAGAATAATATTGCTAGACCGGAGAAATCAGGGTCAGGACACCATCTGCAACCACGGCGTGCAAGATAGAACCATCGTCTCCAAATTTTTCCAACCTAACGGCCTATCCAACGATTAAACATGTGCACCTAGATCATCATCATTTTTGTTTAAGGGGAAAATCAGATCCTGGAACACATGAATGATCAGCCGGTTCTCGAGATAATATATCATAGATAACATATAGTAATGCATTAAAGGGACAAAGGATTCGGGATACTGTACCTGACTTACCTGCCTGACGAACGGCAAAGCATGATGTTGTTCATAACTTCATCCATGAACAAAAGATTAGCCAATGATAATTAATATGAGCATGAAACAAGGCATAACCATTTGTACGCATGAGAAGCATTAATAATATACACCATGGAAGAAAATGCAATCATTCAAGCATCAAATAAGCCAGTTTATTCATCAAGAAATCTTCAAATTGTGACGGTTTAGAAATGGTGCATCACACCACGTAACGGTCTAGGACTGGACCGTTAGATATTGGCAGTTCAAATTCTTCAATGAAACAATTCAACTGACCTGACGGTCTAAGAAAGACGCGTCAGAGAATGTAACGCACAAGCTGAAGTCCGTCAGAGATGACAGAGACCAGACTGCAACCTGATCAGCAGGAAATGTGACGGTCCACTGGGGACAGTCAGAATGATATGACGGCCAGATCCAAGCCGTTAGGGATGATAGAACAATGCTGGATTGAAGTAGCGTGCAGAAAATGTGACGGCTCAGATGTGGAGCGTCAGAGCCAAGTAACGGCCGTAACCAGACCGTCAGGAATGATTGAGCAAAAAGAAGCCAAGATCGAACAGCAGAAAAATGTGACGGCTTAGGGACCCCGCGTCACAGAAGGTAACGGTCATAGCTCAGACTGTTAGGCTTGACAGAACGAGATTGGGACAAAAATAAACCCACAGGAAATGTGACGGCCCAGAATTGGAGCGTCAGAGACAAGTGACGGTCCTACGATAGACCGTTAGAGAACGAGGTGTATTCCGAGACGGATTGCACCGTGAGAGCTCAAACCCGAAGGTTAACCATCTAAACCCCCACTAGAACTCTCCCAGACTTAAGATAAGGTCTCCTAACCCAAATCTTATCATCCTAGAGCCAAAAGCAAGCCTTAAAAACTCAGGAACTCTGCCAAAAAATGTAGTTTTCCTTAATTCTCTGCTACAAGGGCTGAAGAACCTCTCCTAAGGGCAGAAACACCATGAAGAGAAGCTTTGAAGTGATGGTCATGGAGGAGAAGGTCTACACCGGACCTAGAGCAGCGAGGAAGGAACATGGGGATTTGCAAAGGCTGACATCAATCCCCAGACATCTGAGCTCAAGTGCTCAAAGGGTGGTAAGTTCTAATGGTTCAAAAGTTATTAATTTCTGCACTTCAACTTCTCATGATTTCTTCTTCTTCTTCTAGCCTCTTCCCGGTCCAAGATGTTACTCCAACTTGAAGTTGGTGGCTCCCATGATCAAAGAACTCCCTTTAGAAGTCTTAGCAATCCTTAAGGCATGGCACCTCCAACCTTTATTGGTCTTAGGCAAGAACCTTCAGAAATTATCTTTAGATTGGCCAAGCATTTCAGTTCTCATAGAATTGTGGCATCCTCAAACACATACCTTCATCTTCCCTTCCTTTGAAGCTTCAGTCCTATTAGAGGAGGTAGAAACCTACCTAGCCCTTCCTAAGACTAAGGTGGGAGATAAAGACCTAGTTTGCTATACGGTGGAGCCTACTGACCCGTCCTTGATCTTGAGCGATTTCATTCACAATCCAAAGGACGTGAAAACCATGATCAGCCCACACCACATTCACTTAATACCCATGGCTCAATGGATAGTCTCTCATTGCAAGAACAAGTAGGAGAGACATGAATCAATAGCCAAGGCGGTGTCGGTTTGCTTATGCGGAGTCTTCCTTTTCACCACTACCGACCACCTCTTAGATACCCAAAATCTCAGCATTATTAGCGGGTTGTGGCGGGGAATGTCCATCTCTCAAGCGATCCTTTCATATCTTTATGAAGGACTAAGTTCCGCTTGCTTAGGGGGACCTCTATTCGGTTCCATGATACTCCTTGAGTGTTGGATGGGAGTGAGAGTCAAATTCCAACCCAAGGAAGATATAACTTCTGCTAGCCGGATCTTCGGGATCCACCCTTTGTTCTTTATTGGAGGTGCCTTTGGATTTTCTTCTCAAGTTGAATGCAAGACAACGGACAAGAAAACACGGGATGAATGGCGCCTCTTCTTCAACACTTTGCCATTAGAGAAATTCATCATGCGACCAAGAATCCTTCGGAGCGCTTTGCTTAGAATATCGTGGCGTCAAGGCCTGGACCTCCAGCTAGTGGGGAATACTACCATGGCGATCTACAACCCGCACCGGTGCCATCTTCAGATCGGACTACCTCGAACCGAAGTTCCTGCACTATCACACTACCCTCCCCGTCTACCTAGGAAGATGGGGACCGAGGAGGATGGAAGAGTAGTTCGGAACGCACTGACCATGTGGGAGATCAGTAAGATGCGTCCGTGGCAAGAGGAAGTGAAAGAGAACGACGAAGCACGCCGTGGCTACGTGAAAGATTTGAGGGAGATCCGCCCTCTTGCGGATAGGAACTTGAATGTAGCTTGATTTCATTCATGAAATGATGATGTAAATTGACAATCAGAACTGATGTTGCATTAAGTTTAAGTGAATGAGTTTAAGTGAATGATATGAAAGGGATTTTAATTGAAATGAGCATGAGTTGTTGCTTGATTTGGTTAAAAAACCTGAAAAATAGAGTCTCTGGAGAGTGTAACGGTCCCGCAAAGGGCCGTTACCAGGATGTGACGGTCTGGCGATAGGCCGTCAGGGGAGTGGACTGAGAATCCTGTTCTCTGGAGGATGTAACGGTCTAGCGACAGACCGTTAGAAGGATGTGACGGTCTGCATGAAGACCGTCAGAGATGGACCTGCTGAGAGAATGAAGCCAATGTCTGAAGAAGGTGATGGTCACGGTGTGGACTGTCACCTGACTGTGGCGGTCTGGAACTGGTGCGTTACAGACCTGGACCTGCATAGTCGTGAGATTTCAACCCGGGTTTGAACCTATGTTCTGCACACACTTAGACAAGAAACAAGTTAGATCTGTTCTTAGACTCAACCTCTTGCCTTAAAGTAAGTTAAAGAATGACCATTTCTTGATATTCGGTCAAGGGGTGGAGCCTTATTAAATATGCGGAAGAAATAATAGGAATAACGCGATGCATGCAATGCATATGATGGAATTTTTGGAGTTTTTGGGAAATATCTGAATTTTTGTGAGATTTTGGAAATATTTGATTCTTTTGGGTTTTGAAATATGTGATTTTTTTTTGATTTTGGAATATATGATTTTTTTTGGACTTTGGAATATATGATGTTTTTGGATTTTGAAATATATGATGTTTTTGATTTTGGAATAGATGATGTTCTTGGATTTTGAAATATATGATGTTTTTGGATTTTGAAATATATGATGTTTTGAGATTTTTAAATATATGATGTTTTTGGATTTTGAAATATATGACGTTTTTGGATTTTGAAATATTTTATTTTTTTTTGGATTTTGAAAACCGATGCTTCCCCCGGCCACGTGGGCCCTCTTTATTACATCGAGAGTTCCCGAGGTTAGCGTGTAACAAGGTGACAACCCCCTGGCCAAGGCTCAACTTGCATGACGGTGTCTCTACCAGGGCCATACCCAGGGTACTAATCTTGGTCCTAAAAAAGGAAAAATAGAACACGGGGGTAAGCTTAGGCCAGATATAGAAGTTTTTTAAGACTTGATTTCCTCTCCAGAAAATCCATTAGAGATTTTGTATGTTGCGCCGGGGCTTTGTGTCCGTCATCGAACCTTAGTCCACTCTAGGCATGCATACGACCGGGCTCATTCGTCCCGTGGGGAACTGTACTGCCACTCTTGCCATGCCTAGCTTTTCTTTCTTGCCTTTTGGAGCTTTGGGATCATGATCGATAGACTTTTGAGATAATGCTTTTGATTTTGTCACAAAGATTGCTCCTTTGGTTTCTTCTTTTCCTTTGCTCTATGGCGTCAGGTCATAACGGACTACCCCTATTTGGGACCTCCTCTCGTTAGGGTGCCTGGATCAGTCATCGCCTCCTTATTCAACTCTTTCCCCTGGATTCAGCCGAAGAAAGAAACGGACAGGGACTTCGACCTTCCCCCAAAGCATGGCCAAGGAGAAACAATGTCTACAAAGCGGGACCTGACCAGGGATGTCATGTAGTGTGTGATTGCCGTACTCGGGACTTCTTTCATGGCGAAGGGAAAGGAACGCCTTGCTGCCGGGGTGGCACGGGTTAGACTCTAAGGAAAGAAACGCTTAAGATACAACCCATTCCAAGCGTGAGAGAGCTCCTCACCTTCTGCGTTCACTAGGCGATAAGCATTCCCTGGATAAGCCTCTTTTACAACGAACGGCCCTTCCCAGTTAGGTTGCAATTTACACCTAGGACCTGCAGACCAAATAAATTTACGTTTCAAAACCATATCACCTTTTTGAAATTTACGTTCAATCACCTTCTTTTGAAAATAACGTGAAACTCTCTTTTGGTAAACGGATACGTGATCGGCCGCGTTCATCCTCTTCTCATCCAAGAGTTCCAACTGGACGAGCAACGCCTCTCGACGTTCATCAAGATTAAGTTCCTTATCGAGCTGCACTCTAAGGGAAGGGATCAAGATCTCATATGGGAGCACCGCCTCCATCCCGTAGGTAAGAGCGTAGGGAGTCTGCCCCGTAGGAGTACGGACGGAGGTGCGGTAAGCCCACAGAGCTTCCACTAATCTTTCTGGCCAATCGAAAAACTTATGAGATTCGCATGTTTTCTTTATAATTTTAAGAAGGGTTTTGTTAGTGGCCTCGGCTTGACCGTTGCCTTGAGGATAATATGGGGATGAATGATGCAATGCAATATTGAACTTCTGACATAGGTCCTTGAGCTCTTGAGAGACGAACTGGGGTCGTTGTCGGTGATGATGTTGCTTGGCACTCCGAACTGCGAGATGATATTCTTCATGATGAAGCGGCACACCGTTGAAGCTTTGATCTCTGCGTATGCCTCTGCTTCGGCCCATTTGGTGAAGTACTCAGTGGCAGTAAGGATAAATGATTTCTGTTTGATCTGAGAATTAGGATCACCGAGCGGGCCAACAACATCGAAAGCCCACATAGAGAATGGTCAAGGAGCGGAAAGAGGATGGAGAGATGAAGCTGGAGCATGTATTTTATCAGTGTGGAGTTGGCATTTAAGACACCTCCGGACGTAGAGGGAGAAATCTTCCTCTAGAGTGGGCCAATAGTAGCCCTGCCTAAGGATCTTCTTCGCTAGAGCCTGGCCATTGACATGACCTCCACACTCGCTAGAATGGGCTGCTTCAGCCACCTTCCAAGCCTCATCATCATCTAAGCATCGCATGAGCATTCCATTAGTAGCACGCCTGTATAGTTCTCCTGCAACGATGGTATACCTTGAGGCGGCTCTTCTTATTGACTTGCGCTGCTCGGCATTTGCCCCTTCTGGGAACGATCCGTCTTTGCAAAACAACTCAATTTCATGATACCAAGGCAATTCTTCTTCCTCCAGGATCTCCTCTAGTTCCATCAAAGATACTTCCTTAAGGTCTTCCTTCTCAGCCCTTGCCTCTACAACTTTCCTGAGGTTGATGTACCAAGGATCTTGGAGAGAGGGTGCGTCCATTCTCTGAACGATGATAGTCTCAGTACTCTGACTGAGAGGGAAAGATAGAGAGGAGGCAAGCGATGCTAAGGCATCGGCTAGAATGTTCTGAGACCTAGGAGTATGAATGTAGATCAGCTTACGGAATTGCCTAGCAAGGAGCATGACCAAATCTTGATATGGCTTAAGCTTGGGGTCACGAGTGCGGTAAGTGGACATAACTTGCCGCAAGACGAGCTGGGAGTCTCCTATGATATTCAAGTAACGCGCGCCCAGAAGGTAGGCATGCTTTAATCCGGCTAGGAGAGCTTCATACTCGGCGATGTTGTTGGTAGCAGGAAATCAAAGTTGATAAGCAAAGGGAATTGTCACTCCCTCTGGAGTGAGCAGAACAATGCCGATCTCTCGGCCTTGAGAATTGAGTGCACCATCAAAGTGCAGAGACCAGAAGGGATGATGAGAGATAGCAGAGAGATGCTCATCAGGGAAATCGTCCTGAATAGAGTCGGTGTGAGGAATGGGGAGATGGGCAAGATGCTCAGCGATGGCGTACCCTTTGACCGCCTTCTGAATGACAAATGTGATATCGAATTGGGAGAGGAAGCTCTACCAGCGAGCTAACCTGCTAGAAAGGACTGGCTTTTCTAAGAGATAGCGGATCGGGTCCATTCTAGAGATCAACCTAACTGGGTGGGCAAGGAAGTAATGTTTAAGCTTCTGAGCTACCCACACTAAGGCGGCACAAGTCTTCTCCATGGCGGTGTATTTAGCCTCAGCCGGGTTAAATAACTGAGAGAGGTAATAAGCAGCCCGCTCTTTCCCTTCGTCATCCACTTGTGCTAAGACCGCCCCTAGGGAGTCCTCAATGACCGAGATGTATAGGATCAGGGGTTTCCCAGGGACATGAGGTTGCAAAACCGGGGGATTGGATAGATATTCCTTTAGGTCCTCATAGGCCTTCTGACAGTCTTGATTCCATTCAAACTTAACCCCTGCCTTTAGCAATTCATAAAACGGGCGGCACCTTTGAGAATGTTGGGATATGAATCTTCTGATGAATTGCAATCTTCCAATCAGTCCTCAAAGTTCCGTAATGTTCTTCGGCGGAGGCATGTCTATGATGGCATGTGCTTTGTTAGGATCAATCTGGATCCCCCGTTTGCTCACTATAAAACCTAGCAGCTTCCCTGAAGAGACTCCGAAAACACACTTCTTCGATTCATTTTCAGCTTGTACTCCCTGGCTCTTTGCAATACCTTAGCCAGAATAGAGGGGTGTTCTTCTTTAGTCCTTGACTTCACCAAGATGTCATCCACATAGGCTTCCATATAGATATGCATCATGTCGTGGAAGATGGCCATCATCGCTCTCTGATAGGTGGCACCTACGTTCTTTAGACCGAACGGCATGACCACATAGCAGTACGTGCCCCAGGACATGGTGAAGGAGGTTTTCTCTTGATCTTCAGGAGCGAGACGGATCTGATTATATCCTGAGTATCCATCCATGAATGACAAAGATTCGTACCCGGCGGTGCTGTCGACCAAGACGTCTATGTGAGGCAGCGGGAAATCATCTTTGGGACATGCTTTGTTAAGATCCCTGAAATCGATGCAAATACGAACCTTTCCATCCTTCTTGATAACAGGGACTATGTTCGCCACCCACTGAGGATATAGAACCACTCTAATGAATCTGGCCTTGTACAACTTGTTGACTTCTTCCTTAATCCTCAAGGCCATGTGGGGGTGAAATCTTCTTGACCGTTGTTTCACAGGTGTTGCCCCTGGTTTAAGCACGAGTCGGTGTTCCACTAAGGAGGGGTCAAGACCTGGCATGTCCTCATAAGACCAGGCGAAAGAATCGCTATACTCCCTCAGAACCTTAATCAAATCTTATTCTACTTACGGAGGGAGATTAGCGGCAATCATGATGGGCCTTGGGTCTTCTTCAGTTCCCAAGTTTATTTCCTTCGTAGGTTCATCCACTGCCGATGATGGCTCGTCGAATTTCTTTAATCCTCGTGCATACAAATTGGCAGTGTCATCTACATTGCTGTCCTCATCATCAATCGGGTCCTTTTCATCCAGGATTTCATAGACACCAAGTCCGTCATCGCTCCATACGCCCTCTATTTCCTCTTCATCTTCGATTATGATTGCGGTAGCAATGAATTCTGGGCACCTCAAAAGAGCATGACATCGCTGAGCTAGATCTTGCAGGAACCTATCGAGGACAGATTTTGGCAGGCGCGGCTCAGAGGAGGAAGGGTTGGACGAGCTAGAACAAGACCCTACTTCTCTAGACCTAACTGACTCTACTTCCCTAGACTCGACGGACCCTAATCCTAACCTAAGGGAAAGAAAATCTAGTGGAAGGGAAGGAGCAGGGGACTCGTGCCCCTGGGCGAAGGATGGAGACAGGGTAGCATAATCTTCCACTGAAATCTCCGTTTCAAATTTGACATTTTTTTTTGGAGAACAGTGGAGACCACACAACAGGATGGAGGAGGCGGGAGTTGCATGGGGAACAACTCGGGGAAGATGCAATCGAAGAATGGATCGGAGGACCGAAACCACATCTCATGGAGTGGAGTGGTGGAGGAAGGAGGAGTGAATAGATCGAACATATTGATGGGTGGGTAGCGCCCACATGCGCAGGGGATAAACATGATTTCAGGTGGTCCGTCCGTAAAGTATGGATCGACCGTCATAGGGGGAGAACGAGGAATGGGTTCCAATAGTTGGAAGAGAGATGTGAGACGGGAAGGAGACCAAGAAATGATAACGGGTGAGCTCCCCTCCTCTCGTGGATGCTGAACTGGCTGCTTCTTCGGCCTCCATTGGACGAGCCGAACCTCTTGATGCTTCTGTTGGCGGTCCTCTTCATGAAATAATCTTTCAAAGGCCTGACTATAGTCAATCATGTCATCAACTGGCCCTTTTGGTGGTAGAGGGGGACTGGCAACTGGACAAACTGAACCTTTCCTTTCTGGCAGAACTGGCTGTGGGCTCAATGTGCTTGGCTGAAGAGGCCCTCCGACAAAATGCTGACGGTAGTCCCAGGTGAGTGGCCCAGAGTCACCCATCATAGATAATGCGGTCTCTCGGTAGCCAAGACCTCTCCTGTTCATTTTTCTTCCCTTGGGGATGAGCTTGGTCCTTCCCTGCAATTGAGCACCGAGGCCTCTCCCCGGTTGGTAGCCTAGTTTCAGTATAATGTCCTAGCCCTTGGAATCTCGGATCTGGGGCTTTATCTTGACATTGACGGGGGTAGAGTGTAATACCCCGAATTATTATTTGAGCCTAATATAATTATTAAGCTTTTATTAACTGAGAATTGAATTTTTATTGAATTAATAATGGAATTTCGGATTATTAATATTTAATTCCTTAGAAATAGAATAAGTGAAAATCTGACTACCTTATAAAAATCCATAAAAATGGTAAACAGGATAAGGTCAATGTAGTTAGTAACTTTGTCTTCTGTAATTAAGCCATTAAAAATCCGTGGTTAGATCTATTTAGTGATTAAGACCAAAAGTGCACACTTTTTGACCCTTACCTAACCTTAGTTTAAAATACGAAATTAAGGCTTAATACTTAACGAAATGAGCTCAAACCAGAGGCAAATGAACGGCCATGATCTGAGGATCAAAAGCCCTCTACCAATTTCTCGAAACCCTAACCCTAGAATGCGCAGCCGGCCGAGTTTGGTTGAGTCAACCTTTTCGGCGCCGTTTCTAACACGTCACTTGCCCAGTCGAATTCTCTCAGCTCCGAACTCTCCAGAAGATGTGTGAGCTATAGATAGAAAGCTCTTCGACCCTAGTTTTGTTTGGTAGCAGCTGTGTCCGCAGAGGAGTTAGATCTGGGGAGATATCCGGTGATTCCTGAAGGTGTGTCGGCAGGCCGTCGTCTACCTTCTTCCTTCCTTGTTTCTTCAATTGAGGTAGGAATTCTCAACCAAAATTTGAACATGAATACATCATTTTATTCCTCTCGACGAGATCTATCCAGTGGGACTGAAAGCCCCAATTTTATCAGGTGTCTAGAGAGCTATCAAGGTTTTTGTGAAGGGTTAGCAAGTTCGTTCTTCATATCTAGCATCTTATTTCAACCGTCGTTTGAGGTAGGTTTAACAGGATAAACTCTAATTAACTTATATGATGTAATCAGCATCTTATTAGCTTTCTTTAGGTGTAGAAAGCCCTAAAATTCATGAAACATGTTTAGAGAAAATCTGTTCGTAGTAACAGCATGTTTAGACCTAGTTTTGATATGTTCTTCCGAGTTGATTTCTGATTTCGAAGTATTAATCCTGATCCACATGAACCATACTGTATATGGTTGGATTCAGCATTGTAGTAGCTTTCTTTTGATATAAGAAGCCCCAGATTTCATTCTGTATATTGAGAGAATTTTACGTTTTAGTCACAGCATGTCAAAATTAGGGTTTCCCGTGTTCTTGCCTTAGTAAATCACGATTTCAATAAGATAATTTGAAATTGGCCTTACTGTTAGATAGTATTTCTGTTAGCTTTCCAACGGTACCAAAAGCCTCTTATTTGGAGTCCATTTCCATTAGTTATTAGCGTTTTAGTGCAACCCTATCAACCCCCTTAGCTTCCCGGCATTCATCGGACGCGGAAGGGATGACCGGAGACGACCAGAGATGGACGGTCGCACGATAGACCGCACAACTCAAGCCCAGACATGACTCTGGCGTAGACATGAGTTAAACGGTTCCTAAATGACCACACAACTAGTTGGACGGTTCAAAACTGACCACATATCCACTCCCAGCAGGTTAAACGGTCCAAACAGGACCGTACAAGTTGAACGGCCCTGCAGGTGGCCGCACAAGTAGATGGGCGGCCCTGTCCTGGGCCGGACAACCCTGGGATGGGCGGCCCTACCCTAGACCGCCCATCACATGGGCGGCCATGTCCTAGACCTCCCAACTCCCAGTGCTCCATTTGAACCCCGTTTCAGCCCCTGTTAAGCCCGATAGATATACGGCCCTTTACCAACCGTTTATCTAGACAGAAAACCACTTAATACTAGTTCTAATGCATTCATCTTAGTGTTCTAAATGGTAATTGGTAAAATAGAAACCCACTTGATAAATGATTAATTATGTAACTAAATTTCTGCTAATTGCACGTTATTCGTTCATACGTGACTTATGCGATCTTGTTCATTAGCTTATCATCTTGAATCATTCTTTTTGGCATCTTGACTTAATGTATAACTTAATTCTTGTTAATTTGACATGGAATTAGGATTAATATGGTCATTAGCTTGCTTTTTAGCTGCTGTACTACAGTAGAACAGCGTGTTCAACTTTCAGACTTTTAACAAGTCGTTAGCCGATTAGCGTGCTAGTCTTGGTTTTACCTCCGGAAACTCTATCCGGCGGCATTACCATCATCACGGATTTCTTTATATCTCTGTTATGAACCTAATGAACTACCAAAACATCGTTTTATGTGTTTAAATCTCTGGTTTAAGTCTTGGATCAAATTGGACGACGAGAGGCATGCGCGGCAAGTAGTTGACCGCATATCCTCTTCCGCGGCCCGATTATGACCGCATATCTTTATACGGCCCAGTACGGACCGTATATCTTATTCATGGGTCTTAATGTCTTCTGGACATGAGCGGCCCATAATGCACCGTTCATACCTTCGAGCGGCCCACTGTCATCCGTTCTTTCTTGACCTCGTGGATAAGTTTTGGCCCAGTTCCTGTATGCACGGCTCGATGTTAGCCGTACATACCCTTGCGCGGCTTCTGTATGACCGCACATCTCTTGGAGATGAGTTTGACCGTGTTTTTGTGCTCTTGAATCCAAGGACAAGATTAGTCCTTTAAATCTTGAACTTATGGCAGTAATTCCTCTGATTAAATTGGCCATTAAAATTGACTGAATGTCTAGACGCGCGGGATCTTGGATCCAATAAATCGATGCCAACGCACCGTAGGGGCCCGATCTGGTCCTGGGGAGAGCGCCCGAAAATTATTGAGCCCATGGGATGTTAATGACATGGTGAGGCATTGCACCGAATACTTGCTTGCTTGTTACGTCTATGACAAAAATCTCTTGTTACTTGTTACTTGATCGTGATTGAATTGATGTTAATTACTGCTTGTTGGCCAATTCTTTATTACTATCTCCTGTTGTAAATTCTTATACTTGTTATCTTGTTAATTCTTGGCATCTTATATTTCTTGACCTTGCAAGATCTTTTTATTACGTCGTTTCATTATATCGTTATCGTCATTTATTTCTTTTTAGCATGGCATGTGAAAATGTAATTAACTTGTTAATCATGTAAACTTGCCTGTTACTTCCTACTGAGCGTCAGCTCATAGTTGTTGTTTCCCCCCTTTCCAGGCTATTCAGGTGACAAGCTTACCATCGGGGATGGGCAGGAGTGATGTCATGAGTGCACCAGTTCTAGAGTGGTGTTGGCAGTGTTATCCTATTAGTTATGCTTTAGAGAGTATTTAGCTTCAGTTATGTTGTTAATGTTTAGTGTTTAATGTCTCAGTTGTATTAAGTTGGTTTGAGGATTATTGTATCAGTTGTGGTTTGTTTAATGATCAATAAGTTATTTCCATTCATAGCACTTGTGTTATATTTAGATTAGCTCTCTCTCTCTCTCTTTCCTGCTAGCTAGTTTCTAACTGTACATCCCGAGTTTCCGCATCGGGGCGTGACAGTTTAGTTGGTATCAGAGCCCTAGGTTTTACATTCCTAGGTTTCTCTAAGTGCTAGGTTTATTAAGTTCTAGGGTTCCAGTGTTCTCGTAGAACCCCTGACCCTATAAAAGTCTGGAAACTACCTGGTGAGATTGGGTAGAAACTTGGGTTAAGTTTGTATCTTGATCGTGTAATTATCTATCTTATTAGACCTAAGTAATCGTGTTCCCCATGTAGGCTTTTGCAATGGCAGCTGATCGCGCTGAATGGAGGAACCTGCAGTGCACAGTTCAAGGCCTTACTCAGGCTCTACAGCAGGTGGCTCAAGTAGGAGCTGCACAGCATGGCACCGGTGATCTATACTGGAACTTCCGAGGGATGAATCCGCCAAGGTTTGCGGGTTCGACCGACCCCGACCAAGCCGAGCACTGGCTAGATGAGATGGGAAGTATCTTCGAAGTTATGCAATGCACCAACCAGGAACGTGTCCTTTTGTCTACATTTCAACTGGAGCGTGATGCACGTACTTGGTGGGATTCTATCAAGGCGACTCTCGGTGATCAACAGGTTACATGGGAAGAGTTCAAGGAATTCTTTAATAGCAAGTATTTTTCTGATAGAGTACAAGAGAAGAAAGTGACGGAGTTCGCGGCCCTAAAACATCGAGATCTATCCGTGGCGGAGTATGAGGCTCAATTTGCACGGCTTTCTCGTTATGCTACACACCTTATTTCCACCGAGAAGATGAAGGCGAAGCGTTTTCTCAACGGTCTGAGGCTACATTATATCAACCAATTGGCACCGATGGAAATTTCCACTTATTCGAGATGGTGAGAAAAGCTCAAGTTCTGGAGGATACTTTAGAAATGACGGAGAGAATCCGTGGAAGAGGTGCAAAGAAGGAACAACCTACGGGTTCCGGGAATGTTAAACCTGGTTATACCAAGAAGAGGCCCGTTAGTGGACCTGGTTCGTGGAGCGGGTCCGGATCGTGGAAGGGCAAGATGCCGAAGCGTGAAGACAAGAAGCCTGGCCCTATTGTCCCATTTACGGGCGTGTGCAAGTTTTATAATAATCCTGGTCACAAGATGGAGAATTGCTGGCGCAAGCTAGGCGCATGTTTGCGATGTAGCAAGGAGCACCGTATCTCTGACTGTACTCATTTGTCGGAGCAAGCTACCCCGACGAAACCTCAAGTCTTCAAGAAACCACAAGGCAAGCTCCAAGCTCTGCATGCAAGTGAAGCGGAAACAGCCGAGGATGGTGGACTCGTCGAAGGTACTCTTATTATACTCGACAAGTCAGCATTTGTTCTTTTTGATACTGGTGCCACGCATTCATTTATTTCTCGGAGGTTTGCTAAGTCTTTAGCTGTGAAACCTATTTTGATGGATTCTCCGTTAGAGATCTCAACCCCTATTGGTACTAGATCAGCAAGCCAGCATTTCTATCCTTCTAGTAAGGTTATGATTGGTGAGCAGAACTTTCCAGCTAATTTGATTTACATGGACATGAAGGATTATGACGTAATCCTAGGAGCAGATTAGTTGGCTAGATATGAGGCCAATGTTCATTGTAGTTCTGGCTCGGTGTCTTTTACTAGGCACCCAAGGCTTTCTTTTGTGGGAGTTAAGCACCATAACTCTGTATCACTTATTTCGGCTCTTCGAGCTGATAAGCTGATGAGGCGAGGATGCGAGGCTTTTCTAGCCTTTGTCTGTGCAACCCCTGAGAAGCAGATTGAGATCAAGGACATTCCTGTTGTCCAAGATTTTCCTGATATCTTTCCAGAGGAACTACCAGGACTTCCGCCTGAGCGGGAAGTTATCTTCTCTATTGATCTCTTTCCGGGCACATCTCCTATTTCCAAGGCTCCTTATCGTATGTCTCCTACGGAACTGAGGGAGTTGAAGCAGTAGTTGATGGAATTACTCGAGAAGGGCTTCATTCGTCCTAGTACTTCTCCGTGGGGAGCCCCTGTATTATTCGTCCGGAAGAAAGATGGTTCGATGAGATTATGCATCGATTATCGGCAATTGAACCAGTTGACTGTCAAGAATAAATATCCATTGCCGAGAATTGATGAGTTATTTGACCAGATAGCGGGAGCTCAGTATTTCTCTAAGATCGATCTTCGATCTGGATATCACCAGTTACGGATTAAGGAAGAGGATATCTATAAATCAACTTTCCGCAGCATGTATGGTCATTTCGAATTTGTCGTTATGTCTTTTGGTCTAACGAATGCTCCAGCAGCTTTCATGCAGTTGATGAACAATGTATTTCGGCCCTATCTTGATCAATGGGTCGTGGTATTTATTGATGACATCTTGATCTATTCCAAGAATGAAGTGGAACATGCTGAACATCTGAGGTTGGCTTTGCAATTATTGAGAGATCATCAGCTATATGCCAAGTTTAGTAAGTGTGAATTCTGGCTGCAAGAGGTGTCCTTTCTCGGACATATCATTATGAAGGAAGGGATTTCTGTTGATCCTTCGAAGGTTGAGGCAGTGAAGAATTGGGAGCAGCCTACCAGTGTGACGGAAGTTAGACGTTTCTTAGGCCTAGCAGGCTATTACCGAAGATTTATTCAGGATTTCTCTAAGATTGCGGTACCTATGACAAGATTAACCCGCAAGGAGAACAAGTTTGATTGGTCAGATGACTGCCAGCGAAGCTTTCAGACTGTGAAGGAATGTTTGACCACTGCACCTGTTTTGGCTTTACCTTCTGGTGAAGGAGGTTTTGTTGTTTATACTGATGCTTCAGGTATTGGCTTAGGCTGTGTACTCATGCAGCATGGGAAGGTGATTACCTATTCTTCTAGGCAGTTGAGGAAGCACGAAGAGAATTACCCTGTTCATGATCTAGAATTAGCAGCAGTGGTGTTCACATTGAAGATTTGGAGGCATTACTTGTATGGAGAAACCTTCACAGTGTTTTCAGATCATAAGAGTCTGAAATACTTATTTTCTCAGAAGGAACTCAACATGAGGCAGAGGAGATGGTTGGAGTACTTGAAAGACTTCGACTTCTTGATTGAGTATCATCCTGGCAAAGGTAATGTTGTGGCAGATGCTTTAAGCCGGAAGCCTGTGGCTAGATTGTCCAGTCTCATGTTACAAGAATGGAAGTTACTGAACAGTTGTCTAGTCTGGATCTTAATATTGACAATGATCGGGTTATGATTGCTCAGATTCAACTTAAGCCTGAACTGTTGATGGAAATCAAGTCCTTGCAAGATAATGATCCCGAGCTGGTAGAGATCAAGGGAAGCTTGAGTAGTAGACCTGACTTCATGTTGCCTGAAGATGGAAGATTATTATTCAAAGGCAGAACTTGTGTACCTGATGAAGCTGGAATAAAGAACAAGATTCTTGAGGAAGCTCATAGATCCAGATACACCATTCACCCTGGAGGCACTAAAATGTACAGAGATTTGAAGAGATCCTTTTGGTGGATGAATATGAAAAGAGAAGTTGCAGACTTCGTGAGTAGATGCTTGGTTTGCCAGCAAGTTAAGGCCGAACATTTCAGACCGGCAGGAAAACTGAAACCCCTCGACATACCCCAATGGAAGTGGGAAAGTATTGGCATGGATTTCATTATGGGTCTACCTAGGACTCGTGGTGGATTTGATGCGATATGGGTGATTGTCGATCGATTGACTAAGTCGGCTCATTTCTTACCAATTAAGTCCAAGTGGACAGTTGATGTATTGACTGCTTTGTATTTGAAGGAAGTGGTAAGACTCCATGGCATACCAGTCAACATTGTGTCTGATCAAGACCCCAGATTTACTTCACATTTCTGGAAGGGACTGCAAGAGTCTTTGGGTACTCGTCTGAATTTCAGTACTGCTTTTCATCCGCAGATGGACAGACGGAAAGAACCAACCAGATAGTGGAAGATATGCTGCGAGCATGCATAATTGATTTTGGAGGCAGTTGGAGTGATCACCTGGCATTGATTGAATTCACCTACAACAATAGCTACCAATCTAGCATACAGATGGCTCCTTTTGAGGCATTGTATGGTAGAAGCTGTCGTTCCCCATTATGTTGGGATGAGGTAGGTGAGAAACAGTGGCTTGGACCGGATCTTATTTCAGAATCATCACAGAACGTCCGTATTATCCGAGACTGGTTACAAGTAGCCCAATCCAGACAGAAGAGTTATGCCGATAACAGAAGAAGAGCATTGGAATTTCAGGTTGGCGAGCATGTGTTCTTAAAGGTCTCTCCGACGAGAGGGATCCGAAGATTTGGTATTCAAGGCAAGCTAAGTCCGAGATACATTGGTCCATTTGAGATTCTGGATAGAGTGGGAGAAGTTGCTTACAGACTGGCTTTACCACCGTAGTTGTCCGGCATGCATAATGTTTTCCATGTGTCTATGTTACGGAAATATGTGTACGACCCCACTCATATCATTCAGCAAGTGGATTTTGAACTGAAGGAAGATTTGACTTATGAGGAAAGACCTGTCAAGATTCTAGACCGGAAGCAACAGCAACTCCGGAATCGTTCTATACCGATGGTCAAGATTCAGTGGAGTCGGCATGGGACCGAAGAAGCTACTTGGGAGTCTGAAGATACTATGCGGAAGCGGTATCTCGACTTATTCTAGGTGAGCGATCTCTTTCCCTACTCTCAGTTATAGTGCAGTGAATTTGGAGGATCAAATTCTTTAAGTAGGGGAGGGTGTAATACCCCAAATTATTATTTGAGCCTAATATAATTATTAAGCTTTTATTAACTGAGAATTGAATTTTTATTGAATTAATAATGGAATTTCAGATTATTAATATTTAATTCCTTAGAAATAGAATAAGTGAAAATTTGACTACCTTATAAAAATCCATAAAAATAGTAAACAGGTTAAGGTCGATGTAGTTAGTAACTTTGTCTTCTGTAATTAAGCCATTAAAAATCCGTGGTTAGATCTATTTAGTGATTAAGACCAAAAGTGCACACTTTTTGACCCTTACCTAACCTTAGTTTAAAATGCGAAATTAAGGCTTAATACTTAACCAAATGAGCTCAAACCGGAGGCAAATGAACGGCCATGATCTGAGGATCAAAAGCCCTCTACCAATTTCTCAAAACCCTAACCCTAGAATGCGCAGCCGGCCGAGTTTGGTTGAGTCAACCTTTTCGGCGCCGTTTCTAACACGTCACTTGCCCCGTCGAATTCTCTCAGATCCGAACTCTCCAGAAGATGTGTGAGCTATAGATAGAAAGCTCTTCGACCCTAGTTTCGTTTGGTAGCAGCTGTGTCCGCAGAGGAGTCAGATCTGGGGAGATATCCGGCGATTACTGAAGGTGTGTCGGCAGGCCGTCGTCTACCTTCTTCCTTCCTTGTTTCTTCAATTGAGGTAGGAATTCTCAACCAAAATTTGAACATGAATACATCATTTTATTCCTCTCGACGAGATCTATCCAGTGGGACTGAAAGCCTCAATTTTTATCAGGTGTCTAGAGAGCTATCGAGGTTTTTGTGAAGGGTTAGCAAGTTCGTTCTTCATATCTAGCATCTTATTTCAACCGTCGTTTGAGGTAGGTTTAACAGGCTAAACTCTAATTAACTTATATGATGTAATCAGCATCTTATTAGCTTTCTTTAGGCGTAGAAAGCCCTAAAATTCATGAAGCATGTTTAGAGAATTTCTGTTCGTAGTAATAGCATGTTTAGACCTTGTTTTGATATGTTCTTCCGAGTTGATTTCTGATTTCGAAGTATTAATCCTGATCCACATGAACCATACTGTATATGGTTGGATTCAGCATTGTAGTAGCTTTCTTTTGATATAAGAAGCCCCAGATTTCATTCTGTATATTGAGAGAATTTTACGTTTTAGTCACAGCATGTCAAAATTAGGGTTTCCCGTGTTCTTGCCTTAGTAAATCACGATTTCAATAAGATAATTTGAAATTGGCCTTACTGTTAGATAGTATTCTCTGTTAGCTTTCCAACGGTACCAAAAGCCCCTTATTTGGAGTCCATTTCCATTAGTTATTAGTGTTTTAGTGCAACCCTATCAACCCCCTTAGCGTCCCGGCGTTCATCGGACGCGGAAGGGATGACCGGAGGCGACCAGAGATGGACGGTCGCACGATAGACCACACAACTCAAGCCCAGACATGACTCTGGTGTAGAAAGGAGTTAAACAGTTCCTAAATGACCACACAACTAGTTGGACGGTTCAAAACTGACCACATATCCACTCCCAGCAGGTTAAACAGTCCAAACAGGACCGCACAAGTTGAACGGCCCTGCAGGTGGCCGCACAAGTAGATGGGCGGCCCTGTCCTGGGCCGCACAACCCTAGGATGGGCGGCCCTGCCCTAGACCGCCCATCACATGGGCGGCCATGTCCTAGACTGCCCAACTCCCAGTGCTCCATTTGAACCCCGTTTCAGCTCCTATTAAGCCCGATAGATATACGGCCCTTTACCAACCGTTTATCTAGATAGAAAACCACTTAATACTAGTTCTAATGCATTCATCTTAGTGTTCTAAATGCTAATTAGTAAAATAGAAACCCACTTGATAAATGATTAATTATGCAACTAAATTTTTGCTAATTGCACGTTATTCGTTCATACGCGACTTACACGATCTTGTTCATTAGCTTATCATCTTGAATCATTCTTTTTGGCATCTTGAATTAATGTATAACTTAATTCTTTTTAATTTGACATGGAATTAGGATTAATATGGTCATTAGCTTGCTGTTTAGCTACTGTACTACAGTAGAACAGCGTGTTCAACTTTCAGACTTTTAACAAGTCGTTAGCCGATTAGCGTGCTAGTCTTGGTTTTACCCCCGGAAACTCTATCCGGCGGCATTACCATCATCACAGGATTTCTTTATATCATGTTATGAACCTAATGAACTACCAAAACATCATTTTATGTGTTTAAATCTCTGGTTTAAGTCTTGGATCAAATTGGACGACGAGAGGCATGCGCGGCTAGTAGTTGACCGCATATCCTCTTCGGCGGCCCGATTATGACCGCATATCTTTATACGGCCCAGTATGGACCGTATATCTTATTCATGGGTCTTAATGTCTTCTGGACATGAGCGGCCCATAATGCACCATTCATACCTTCGAGCGGCCCACTGTCAGCCGTTCTTTCTTGACCTCGTGGCTAAGTTTTGGCCCAGTTCCTGTATGCACGGCCCGGTGTTAGCCGTACATACCCTTGCGCGGCTTCTGTATGACCGCACATCTCTTGGAGATGAGTTTGACCGTGTTTTTGTGCTCTTGAATCCAAGGACAAGGTTAGTCCTTTAAATCTTGAACTTATGGCAGTAATTCCTCTGATTAAATTGGCCATTAAAATTGACTGAATGTCTAGACGCGTGGGATCTTGGATCCAATAAATCGATGCCAACGCACTGTAGGGGCCCGGTCTGGTCTTGGGGAGAGTGCCCGAAAATTATTGATCCCATGGGATGTTAATGATATGGTGAGGCATTGCACCGAATACTTGCTTGCTTGTTACGTCTATGACAAAAATCTCTTGTTACTTGTTACTTGATCGTGATTGAATTGATGTTAATTACTGCTTGTTGGCCAATTCTTTATTACTATCTCCTGTTGTAAATTCTTGTACTTGTTATCTTGTTAATTCTTGGCATCTTATATTTCTTGACCTTGCAAGATCTTTTTATTACGTCGTTTCATTATATCGTTATCGTCATTTATTTCTTTTTAGCATGGCATGTGAAAATGTAATTAACTTGTTAATCATGTAAACTTGCCTGTTACTTCCTACTGAGCGTCAGCTCATAGTTGTTGTTTCCCCCCTTTCCAGGCTATTCAGGTGACGAGCTTACCATCGGGGATGGGCAGGAGTGATGTCTTGAGTGCACCAGTTCTAGAGTGGTGTTGGCAGTGTTATCCTATTAGTTATGCTTTAGAGAGTATTTAGCTTCAGTTATGTTGTTAATGTTTAGTGTTTAATGTCTCAGTTGTATTAAGTTGGTTTGAGGATTATTGTATCAGTTGTGGTTTGTTTAATGATCAATAAGTTATTTCCATTCATAGCACTTGTGTTATATTTAGATTAGCTCTCTCTCTCTCTCTCTTTCCTGCTAGCTAGTTTCTAACTGTACGTCCCGAGTTTCCGCATCGGGGCGTGACATAGAGATGGGATTGCGGGGTGCATAATCCCAGGTAAAGTCTAGATCTAGCACAGAGATAACTGGCCGGCTGCTTGGCCATAAGGTGGGAAGAACCTTTTCTGAAATAGCTTTAACAGATTGGACCGTGGATAAGCTCTTAACTTTGACGATCCTCCCTTGGAAAGGGAATTTAATGCATTGATGCACAGTGGGGGGTACGGCGCTGAGAGTGTCAATCCATGGACGACCCAAGATAGCTTTGAACATAGGGTCAATGTCTAGCACATAGAACTCCACGGGCATAGTAAGAGGCCCAAGCTTTGCTTGAATAGTGATCACCCCATGACATTCTCTCCTCGAGTTGTCATATGCAGCTATGGTAGTGGGGGTTGGCCATAGCTCGAAGGGTACTGAGTGGGCATACATTAATAGATGCCCCTGTATCAACCAGTGCTGCGTCAATATCGACTTTATTCAGAGTGATTGAAATGCAGAGCGGCATTTGCCGAGCCTCTGGAGGAGCTAGCTCGGTTTCAGAAAAGGTGATTGCCGGCCCTTTGAAAATTGTTGCCAGTGCCGTAGGTAGACTGTCGACTGCCATATCTTCACTAACCATCACCTTTTGTAGAAAGTTTTTGAGAGCATCCTGGTGAAGGGTAGATATTTTAATGAGCTCCAGAACTGATATCTTGGCGGGCACCCTATGCAAATGATGTAGCAGGTCGTATTGGGTACCCGGCAGAGGTTCGGTTTCTTCCTATTCGGCAGCCGGTTGGGAAGACTGGGGATTAGAAGTAGTGGGATAATTCCGATGGAACAGCCACCCACTCCGTAGGGCGAGGTTCTGTGCCGGTACGGCATCAGGAGACGATATAATTGGCCCGGTGGCGTGGATGAGTAGACTAGGTGGTGTGGGAGAAAGGATTTGGTACGATGTGGTGTTGGTGGAGGTAATAAGTGGTGATGGGCGGATGATGGATGAGGGGTTAGTGGAAAGCAGGGTGGTGATGATGGGTGTTGGTACGGAGGGAGGACAGGCTAGTGGAGGTGTGGTGATGAGTGAAGGGTTGGGTGACGGTGTAATGATGGTAGCGGGGGTAATTGGTGGTGGGTGTGATAGAATCGTGGGTGGTGGCGGAGTTACTAGAGCGGGTGTGAATGGGAGAACAAGTGGTGAAGGTGTCGGGTGTGTAGGTAAAATGTTAGAGGAAGCAAGGGGATTGCGGTGATTATGGTGGAGGGCCATTATCTGCGGTGTGGTGCCGTCATCATCAAAAGACCACCCGACGTTAGGAGCCGGGGGCTGGACAACGTTGACCTGAGCTGGTGCCGGCGGCTGAGGTTGCGGAGCGGGAGGGTGGTTCGACATCGGGTTCTGATGAATCCCCAAATCCTGAACCTGTTGCTGTTGCTACTGTGATGGTTGTTGCTGCGGATGCGGTGCCTGTTGCTGCTACACTTGCTGCCTCGACGGCTGCCTTCTCTTCTCTTTGATTTCGATAATGGCCTTGTGCATCTCGGCCCAATCAATTCTCTGTCCCTCATGGAGGTCATACACTAGGTCCCTGAACTGAAAACATCCTTCGATTGTGTGCCCCGACTGCCTGTGGAATATGCAATACTTTGTTTGATCAATGGTTGTGTTCCAAATGGGCCGTTCCGGAGGAAGTTGTATAGCATTTACTGACATGAGAGCCGAGAAGATGTCCGTGAGGGTTTATGGCAAGGGTGGGTATTGTGCCCTTTTAGGAGCCGGACGCTTGCTGTTGTTGTTGTTATACCCGTTGGGTGGAGGGACATTGTGATATTGCGGAGGTTGTGGTGCTTGTTGTGGTGCGGCGAAGGTATTTTGTGGAGTGGTGAAGGCAGGCGGAGGGTTTTGTGGAGTGACTTAGAAGCTTTGGGGAGCTGGGTTCTGTGGAGTGCGGGGATTTTGGGGGAAGCGGAAGGGTTCGGCTTGGAAAGGGAAAGTAACGGCTTGAACTTGCTCGTTTGTTTGGATCCCCTCGGTAATAGGCCCTTGAGGTTTCTTATGATACTTGGGCTTTTGATTTTCAAAGAGCGAGTGTATGGGGGAATCCTTGAACTGAGTTTGAATAAAGCATGCTCGGTTGTAAAGTTGATGCATGTTGGCTATATCATTCATGGCTAGAATGTTGCGGAAGGTCGGAGTGGCATTTAAAATAAGCAATTTGACCTTCTCTTCCTCCGGAATGTGGCCGGGCACTCTAGCGGCCATCTGCCTCCATCGGTCTGCGTAGGTAGCAAATTCCTCATCAGGCTTCATCTTTTCGGCCACCAGATCTGTAAATGAATATTCCGGGCCGACTCTATCTTGGAACCTCTGAATAAACTTATCTTTTACTGTCTTGAAACTCTCGACATCTTCCAGTGGCAGAGAATAGAACCATTCCAGTGCAACACCATCCAGCGATCGGCGAAATAGATACGCCATGAGGCGATCATCGTGCTGAAATTGAGCCGACTCGTATAAGAAGTCCCTCACATGAACAAAAGGATTGATGTTCCCATCATACTTTCTATAGTTGGGGAGCTCGGACTATGGAGGGAACCGGATGTTCTGAAAACTCGGGACTGGAACGTCTGCCAATGACTGAGGGCCAACCCGCTTCTGAAGGAAATCGAGTTGCTGCTGCATGGCGGCCCATTTATCAAGCAACTCCTGCTCACGGGAGGGAGCAGGGACAGAAAAGGATGAATTTTTAGGAACGGAAGGGTAAATATATGGAGGAGACGGTCCATAAGAGGGATGGTGGATCGAAGGGTGACCCACATTAGACTGGACCTGGGCTGCCCCTTGCTGAGGGCGCATAAAATCATTGGGACCAAGATGAACTTGCGGCACAGCTGGGCCTGAGGTGTGATGATCCAACGGGAAAGAAGGAGGCATAACTGGGTTGCCCTTATCAAGGCACTGCTGGGCCGAACCAAAAGACTGGCCCATTTCAAGATTGGAGAAGCGGAGGGTCCTAGGTTGGACCAGAGTGAGATCAACGGGCTGCACAGTGGGTCCATCGGCTCTAGGTTGAGCGACGGACGGATTGGAATGACCAAAGACAATAGGAGAAGGCGGGGTGTTGGACCCCTGCATAACCTGATAGACCGCCTGAAGCTGGGCCGGGTCTAATTGAGCCATCATCTGAAGGACAGAATTGGCGGAAGGAAGAGGAGGATTTTGAGTGGATGGAGCAATCTGCATAGGGATGGAAGATGAGGGAGGAAGGGGTTTCTCCTTGGGCTGGAACGAGACAACCCTAGAGGGATCCTCTAGAAGCCCTTGAGGGAGAGACTCCTCTTGGGACTGAGGAAGATCAAAGGAAGCCATGGTAGATTCGAAGAGTGGGTTGAAATAGGATGAGGAGAGGGACTCGCCCCCGGGTGATGATGCTTCTAACGGATGGAGGTTACCCCACATGCAACGGACAACCTTAACAAGATGCAAACAACACACAACAATCACACAATAAGTGACCAAACTTAGACGACTTCTAGCGAAGATGTAAGTGAAAAAGAAATGATGACACTCCAAGTCAACCAAGTTGCTTAAGATGATGCCACAAGATTTCTATGATTTCTCCTTTGGAACTTTAGTAGATTGATTAAAAATGTGCTCTCGACAATGGGTTCCTAATAGGAGAAGGGTGTAAGGCTTGGCTTGACTTTAGATGTTAATCACTCCTTCACTTATGCAACCCTAGACACGAGGTGGAAAGGTACAACCGGCCCGGCGTCCGTGTGAGAATCCACGGCTCACTAGGACTTATGGAGGTCCCTGGTGTGATTTCCTAGTCGGCCCCAAGGAATATGGAGACGAGAGGTCCGCACACCAAGGTAGAAAAATGCAATCTAATGTATGAAAATATGAATGAACCTATGCGCACCGGAGTGCATGCAAATTCTAACCTATAATCTTGCAAACAAGTTTGCACACAATGATGTAGATAAGTAGATCAACCAGGGAGGAGACCAGATAACACCCAAGCACAAAGATCACAGCAGAAACTACGGAAAAAAAATACACCTCGGGATGCGTACCTGTCTGGAGTATGTAACGGACTAGGGGACCTGCCCCAGAGGAAAGTGACGGTCGAAGACCAGACCATCAGAAGCAGTGTAACGCAGGAACTGGAGACCGTCAGAGGAGCCAGGGAACCATAAACAATAGGAAATAAAAGGGAAATCCGGGGAAAACCAAGACAAGGAAATGATGGCAGGTTTAACAGAGATCAAAACACGATTGGCACAAGTTGTCCCATCGTGATCGCCAAAAAACTGTTGATTTTTTTTCTTCCTTTTGTTTGTGATATGAAGAATGACAAATATAATGAGCAAATAACAACGATCTCAATCAACCTATGAACATGTGAACCATGAACCTAGGCAATCAGAACAAGCTCTAGCATGGGCAATGCTATCTCAATCAAACTAAACTTAAGAGGGAAAGGAAAAACACACGCCGGGGAGTGGAGCAAAGGAATAAATGAAAACACACCACGTGGGTGGAACAAGCAAAAGAAATAAGAGATATGAGAAAGAGAAAACCAATGCCCAGTACTAAGAAAGAACGTGATCGCCACCAAGGTAAACACAAGCCAAAGACCTGAGAAATACCTTAGAATAGGAGGATGATGCACCCGCCCACGGGAGAGAGAAATCAATAGAAAACTGCAGCTCTGTTGAATGTAACGGCCCAGCACCTACGCGTCACAGGAGTGTGGCGGTCGCCCGATGAACCGTTAGAGGAACCTGATGCGCCTGATAAAGACCGTTAGAGTGTCTGCAGAACAAGCTCGTGAATCCTTCAAACTCCAAACCTTCCAGCCGGACAGAAAGCTTGGGCCTCGCCTTATGAACCATGTAAACCTGCCAAAGAACGTAGAACACAAGAAAATAATCCCAGATTAGCCTTTCACACAACGTAGCATCAATTCTCATATGAACTTAATATCATTCAAAAGGAAAGGGGAATACCGGGGGAGTTTGGTTTTTTAACCCCTCTAGGCGTTTTAAAAGATAGGAAGGATGTTTAGATGATTGAAACAAGTGGAGGAACGTGGAATAAGGAGTGGGACAATGCTATGATGCAAAGGAGAAGGGAAGCACACAAGTTTGCCAATGATTGACTTAAACACTTGAAATCAAAGTACTCCCTTGACTGAGATGCAGATGGACGCAGAAAATCAATTCTCCTTGGTTGAATGTGGCTCCAGAATGCGGCAGCACTTCGACGCAAACTCCAGATTTCTCCTCTCTAGGCCATGAAGTTAAGGGTTCTATTTATAGGCCCTCAAACTCTCCGGTCGAGCAGAGGATAATCTAGTTAAAAAGGAGGATGATTCTTAACAAACTCTTGAAGATAATACTCCCAAGAATCAATAGAAACAAACAGAAGGTCCTGAGGATCAGATTTGGAAGAGAAATCACAAGATCAAACTCTCAATTTGACCACGGAGTAGCAGAGAAAAGACCAGACTTGCCAGGACTTCTGTTGGATGTAACGGCTGTACGACAGACCGCCACATGGACGTAACGCGCCAGGAGTAGACCGTTACACTACCCTATCTCTTAAGAAGATAAGATCAATGGGGAGAATTTGCAAACAGTTGGACTCTGAAGAATGTGACGGCCATGGGTAGACGCGTTAGAGGAATATAACGGCCGCACGGCAGACCATTTGAATCAACGGATAGGCAAAAGGATAAGCATTGGCAATAGGCCTTAAGCTGTAGGATTCTTCAAGATGTAACAGCCCAGGGCCAATGCGTCAGAAAGACGTAACGCGCCTGTTATAGACCGTTAGAGACAATAAGGATCCAAAAAGGAAAGCTTTCTAAGCTTCATTGAATGCAAGAAATCAAGGAACCAGACCCAACCAAGGAATCAAGACCCATGAAATAAACCTCCAACTGATCAAGAAGGCTCAATGAAAGAGTGAACAACTCGGAGCATCATATAGAATGAACAAGGAGATGACCCGACTTATTGGTCACAAAACGGGTGTCAACACTAGCGTCTAACCCACGTGTACCCTTAATGTCAAGGGCATAGAGGATACCTGTCTGTTCAACAAGCTTGGTTTTAAAAAATCAAAAGTTGAAAAAGGTTTGATGTATCCCTTGCAATTCCTATTTTACTAAGTGTCAAATTGTTTAACCTCAATACATATCCTAGTCACTCACATAGATATTCATTGGTTCTGAAATTAGTAGGATACAGTTTTGAACAAGTCTAATAACAGGTACTGCAACCTTATCTAAGATATTCAGTGAACCTACTCTACCTTCTTATCACTATTAAACCAGACATTTGTCAAGAATGCATAATTATGATTCTATGTCTGAAGACTTTCCATATAATATGCTAATCTACTGAACTATTGCACCGGGTGTTACTCTATTCCCTTCCTCCTCCGGTTACCCTTCTTCTCTTCCACAGTATTCCTTACTCCTTGTTTGCTGATGGCAAAGGGGGAGAGAAAAAGGACTTCGTGGTATTTTGATTATGGGAGAGTTGTTGTTTTTGGATAATCTTGCTAAAGGGGGAGAGAAAAAGGACTTGGTGGGGAGACTTTCTTCAGGGGGTAGAGTCACTTGGCTAGTTTAGGGGGAGAGCTTATTAATTGGATCATATATGCTTTGGCTATGGCACAGGAGGATATTAGCACTTTAATCATTATCTACATGTCAATTTTTGATAGGTCTACATCTGTGGATTGTTTGATTGTGCTTCATGTTAAATACATCTTATATTGGATTAAACTTGTCTCATCAAAATACCTCATAATTTTGGGTGTTGCCATCATCAAAAGGGGAAGAATGTTGGGTCTCCTCTGGAGTTGATCAGCAGTGTTGAGACTGCTATGTATTAATTATGTTTTGAATGATTGGTAATAGTAGAATTGACTAGAGTTGACTTTGGTGACTTTATCTTGACCATGGTAATATTGTGTATTTTGATGAATTATATATATGTCAGACCTTTTCATAAAACACTTCTGCACACTCTGTCAAGTCTAAATTTAAGGTCAGTGCACATCTTGTATGACACAATATGAAGATCGGTGCATGTTTTGTAGAAGTACGCATAAGGTCAGTGCAGACTGTGTTATGCGTATCTAAGGTCGGTGCATATCGGTCTTAGTCTTTGATAGTGTCAGTGCACGTCCGCATTGTGATTGCATGTAGTCGGTGCATGTTTCGGTACATATAAGTCGGTGCAGGATTTGCTGTGAGCATATAAGGTCAGTGCAAGCTTTTGTCTCGCACATTTAAGGTCGGTGCAAGTTTTGTCTTGCGCTTAGCACGGTCTGTGCACATCATTCATGATGCAAGATAAGGTCGGTGCATATTGACATATGCATAGACTCAGGTCAGTGCAGCGTCTACACTGAGCATAAAAGGTAGGTGCATTCTTAGTCTTTATTCTACCTAAGGTCTGTGCACATTTTGTCTTACACATATATAGGTCGGTGCATATTTTTGATATACGTATGCAAGGGTCGGTGCATTGTCTGTTTCATGCATATAAAGGTCAGTGCATTATTTACCTTACGAGTGTAGATGGTCAGTGCACTATCTGTTCTATATCATAAGAAGTAGTGCCTCATGCACACTTAAGGTCGGTGCATGTGTATTTCAGGTCTGTGCTAGCTGCATGATATAGTCTGAGCTAGTTATTCACTCTTGCATCTATGCCTATACACATAGACATGTGAATTGTCTAAGTCCATAACACGTGACTGAACCTTGTTCGTTATAATGACAGGTGAGACTCTTGATCAAACACCTGATGTGTGTCCCAACTACCTGTGAACCTTAAGTCACGAGCAACTAAAGTACCAGGATAAACGGCACGTGATCCAAGGCAAAAGGTGAAGCGCTATGTTCGACACGTGGAAAGCAACCCAATCGAGATGTTGCCTTGTGGCCATCCCAAGCTCAGATCTGAACAAACTTTTGGACGGGAAACGTGGTTTCCACACGCTCATCATCTGCTGCATTATAAAAGGGGCAAATCACCCATTGTCGAAGAGAGCAGATAAGAAAAAGAACACACAAAAGGCGATAGAAGAATACATAGCAATAGAGAAAAAGAGTGAGAGAATAGTAGCAGCCAAGCCAAGAAGAACTTCCAGCAAGATCCAAAGAGAGCTTTGAGAGAGCGTTGAGAAAGGAGCATAGAGTTGTTTGAAGGGTGTGAGTCTGATTTTCTGTAAGTCATTGTTTCTGGCTTCTTGGTATAGTACCAGAGTCGATCTGCTCTTTGTAAGAGCTACAGATCATTTTACTATTTTCTATTTTTCTGTTGCTTCTGTTTTACATTTCGAACTCTTGATTATAGCAAGCTGTGAGTCAGCGGTGGCAAGCTATAAGGCCCAGTTGCAGAGGTGGATTCCTCTGGGTAGCTTAAGCTGTAAGGCTCAGCATGTGTTGGGAAGTTTTCTCCAAAGCTGTGGATCAGCAGATTGTAAGCTGTGAATCAGCAGTGCAGCCACACTTGGTTTAAGTGTGGGGTGGACGTATATCTCTGCAGGAGATCGAACCACCTAAAAATCGCATGTCTTTGCTTGATGGTTTGTGATTATTGGATCTATATATCTAGCTGTTATCGTGTTTCATTAGGTTGATATACTAAGTATTCAAGAGAGTGAAGAAGGTATATCAAAAGGTACCACTCGAAGGATAAGTCAGGCTTATCTGAAAAGTGGTTTATCTTGCGTGAGGACACTCGTTGAGTTCAACCTCCGCCAAGTACCTCTTCACATTTCATATCTCTATAATGTTTCGCTGATGTTGTGTTTCAATTGTCTAGTTGAATATAGCCATTCTCTCTAGTGATAGCTCCCACACAACATTTTAATACGTCTTCTGTTAATTCAGTGGCTCTAGTGATTCTATGTCTAAATTGGCTGTTCTGATTAAGCAATTTTTAATTTCGCACTTATCTGCTTAATCTTGCTTGAAATTTGGGGTAGATCTACTCACCCCCCCTCTAGATCTATATCAGCATACTAAGTCTGCGGTGGTTTTTGCTTGGCTTAAGCAAGATAACCTCACTCGCTTCGAGTGAAGGAGTGGACGTAGGTAGATCTTTGATCTGGCCGAACCACTATAAAATTGCAGGTGCTCTGTCTGATGGTTTGTTAACTGAGTTTCCTTTTATTCCTGATTCCATTACGTTGATTACTTATCTTCTCTCTCTGAATCAAATGCTACTTCTATATGGTATATCAAAAGGCCTAGCTGAAATGATAGTTTCATCTATCCTAGAAGGCTATTTCTTGTGTGAGGAGATCTTCTTATCAACCCTCCACCTAGTACCAGTGTTCATGGTTGCAAACGCTCAGAGGCTGATTTTGTTTTCATCTGGCATCTACTTAATCATTTAGATCTGTTTGCTTTTTCTCCTATATATGCACTCTACATGTTTGATGTGTGTTTCCTTTCAAGCGTAGAATACTTCTAGGTATGTCGTTGATCCGTTGGTTAATCTCTTCACTGTTTTATCCGTTAGCCGTTTGCTTACTCTTGGGTTAGCATTTGTCATTGTGATCTACTTTTAGATCTTCATGTGCACTCTCTCTATTTGAGCTATGCTCCGTTAAGTGTGTGAGAGCTATCGTTCCTTATTGTTGCTATCTGTTTATAGATTAGCTCTCAGCTTTTCGTTTAGAAAATAATTTTTATTAGACAGACATATTCATCCCCCCTTCTATATATGTCTTCTCATCAATCAATTGGTATCAGAGCAGATTTTCCATCATGTGGTCCAACGACCAGGAAAGACCTAAAACAAGCAATCTGCGTTGCTACATAGCTGAAGGGCACACAATAAACATACCTCATTTCTTAAATGGTACTAACTACTTATATTGGAAGAATAGGATGGAGGTATTTCTACATGCTCAGAGCCATGAACTATGGAGGGTCATCACCACTGGACCATTCGAGCTTCCTGAAGATGAAACCACTTGGAGCAGGGAGCAAATCTGCGTTTCAACTGTGAATTGGACTACAATGAACATCATGTAGTGTGCTGTCCACCCAGAGGAGTATTCCAGAATCTTAGCATGCAAGACAGCCAAGAAGATGTGGGATGAGCTCCAACTGATCTATGAAGGTACATCTCAAGTGCGAGCCACGAAGGTAAACATGCTTACTTATGATTATGAACTGTTTAAAATGAAATCTGAGGAGTCCATATCAGAAATGTATGCTAGGCTCTCACAGATCACCAATAGCCTAAAGTCTCTGGGCAAGCAGATTCAGGACAATGAACTTGTTAGGAAAATCCTGAGGTCTTTAACCCCTATGTGGCACACAAAGCCACGGTTCTAGAGGAATCCATGGACCTATCTACCATGACCGTCACAGAGTTGATAGGATCCCTAATGGCTTATGAAATAAATCTTAAGAGGAATACAGAAGAAAACAAGAGAGAAAAAAACATAGCTCTTAAGGTATCCAGAAGTAGTGGTGAAAGCAACGATGAATATGAGAATCTCTCAGGTCTCGATGAAGAGCAGTAGGCTATGCTCACCCGACAGTTTTAGAAATTTTTGAGAACCAGAGGTAAGACCTTCAGAAGAAGAAATGGACAATATGATGGTAAGAACTTCAACTTTAAATTTGAAAAGAATAGAAGTTCTGACAAGTTTACATGTTATCATTGTAAAAAACCAGGACACATAAAAAGTGAATGTCCGGAGCTCATGAAAAAGAACCCAAAGGTGCAGAAGAAGAAGCCTCAAGCTATGGTCTGCACGTGGAGTGACGAGGAGGAAGACCATGAGGGCAGATCTTCAGAGGAAGATCGAAGACCAAGGAATATGCCTTATGGCCAACGGTGACGAAGAGGTAACCAACATCTTTGAGAATTTTTCCATTGCTGACTGGGAAGATGCCTATGCTGAACTTTTAGATAAGTTTAATACACTAAGTAAAGAGCATAAGCTGTTAAAGAGGAAACTGAATATTGCTATCGAAGATCAAGTTCAAATTACTAAAGAAAAACAAAAGTTCAAGGAAGAATTAGATAAGATGAATTCTCTCAAGAAGTAAAATGAAGACCTAAAGTCTAAAAATAAAGAAGTTCGAAAACAACTTGATGAATTCAAGCTAAAACTTCAAGAAAGCCAAAATGAAAACAAGTTGATCACTGAAAAGAATGAAGCAGTTAAAAATGTGAACTCTAAATTTCAGAAAAATTGTGAAAACTGCAAAAAGAATTGGAAGACAAACAAACCACTCTAGAGAAATTTGTTCAAGGAAAAACAAACTTGGATACCATGCTAGGTATGAGAGTTAACTTCAACAAAGAGGGTCTAGGCTATGACCTAACACACACAAAACCCTTTGAGTTTAAAACTGTAACATTCTGTCTAGAAAAAGGGAAAGAGAAACTAGACACACCATCCAGCTCCAACACTGCTCAGAAAGTCCAGCAACCAAGGATAATGAACTTCATAACAGCCAATTCAACAAACCATGCTGGACAACAAATTAAAACTGGGAAGAATTCAGCTAGGCAAGCTGCCATGCCTCGACACAACACTTCCATTCCCCAAAGCAGAAATATTAACAGGTCAAGGTATGTGACCCAGAATAGAAATTCATCAATCTATAAAAACATGGTTCAATACAAAGAAAATTGGGGAAATTCTATCCATCCACAGAAATTCTTTAATGAATATGTCTTTCCTAGATAGAATGGGTACAAAAGATACCCGGGAAATCAACAGTCCACCAACAGGAATAGATTCCATTTTAATAGGTCAAGTGGACAAAATTTTAGTCATAACTTCAATAAAACTGTCAACAAGATGCAAAAGAAAAATACTTTGAAACAATTTTGGATTCCAAAAACCCTGCTTAGGGATTTGAATAATGTCGTTGAACCCAATCTATTTTGGGTTCCAAACTATTCTGCTTGATATGTTTTTTTACAGGTTGGTCTGACAACCGAGCATAATAGATGGTACCTGGACAGCGGCTGCTCTAGACACATGACAGGTGATGAGACCAAATTCACTAACTTGGAAATGAAGGTAGGAGGTTTGGTCAAATTTGGATGGAAGAATAAAGGTAAGATCATAGGCACAGGTATAGTTGGTAAGTTTCCCTCAAGTGTCATTGAAAAAGTCTTACTTGTAGAAGGTCTTTAGCACAACCTGCTTAGCATTAGTCAGTTATGTGACAAGGGTCACAAAGTACTTTTTGATAATAAAGCATGCAAAATTTTTGAAGTTAATTCTTACAAAATCATGTTCTTAGGACATAGAGTGAATAATGTCTACATTGTAGACCTTAATAAAAATTCAGAATCAAACCTTTGTTTATCTGCTGATTTAGATAATAATGCTTACAACTGGCACAGATGGTTAGGCCATGCTAGTTACAGCACATTAAATAAATTAGTGAAGCATGATCTGGTTAGGGGGCTACCTAAAATAAAATTCAACACAAATTAAAAAATCTGTGATGCATGTGTTTTGGGTAAACAAACCCAGAAGTCCTTTAAACTAAGATCTGAGCCGTTGTCCTCAAGGCCAATGGAATTGTTGTATATGGATCTTTTTGGTCCTACTAGAACTCAGAGTCTAAATGGTAAAAGGTTTGGGTTTGTGATCAATGATGATTATTCTAGGTTTTCTTGGATATTTTTCCTAACAAATAAAAATGATGCCTTTCAAAAATTCAAATAGTTTTTCAATCAGATTCAACAAGAAGGAAAACACAGAATTTGCACAATTCAATCTGACCATGGAGGAGAATTTGAAAAGTCCATATTTTCTGATTTCTGTGAAAATGAGGGACTAACTCATAAATTTTCTTCTCCTAGGACACCCGTGCAAAATGAAATTGTGGAGAGGAGAAACTGAACTATTATGGAGATGGCCCGAACTTTGCTGATTGAGAGTCAACTACCAAGGAAGTTCTGGGCAGAGGCGGCTAACACAGCATGTTATACAATCAATAAGGCCATGGTAAGACAAATCCATAAGAAAACCCCTTATGAACTTCTGAAAGGTAAGAAACCTAACCTGGCTCACTTTAGAATCTTTAGTTCCAAATGCTTTATTCATAATAATGACAAGAATGACCTGGATAAATTTGAAGCTAAAAGTAGCCCTGGAATCTTTTTAGGATACTCTGAAGTGTCTAGAGCTTATAGGATTTTCAATATTTCTGAACAAAAAGTTGAAGAGTCTCCACATGTTATTTTTGAAGAAACAAAAATTACCACTAATCTTGTAGATGATGATAGGGAATCCAAGCATGATGGAGAGTTCCTGGAGGACAAGCTGAATGAAGAAAATCCAGAACCTGTTTCATCAAGAGCCCATGTTCAGGGTGAGTCAACTGAACCAGGTGAGTCCTCAACAAACTTAAAATTTTTGAAAGATCATCCTGTACAGAATACTATAGGCAACTTACATGATCCCCCTAGGACTAGGTCATATTATAGAGATGTAAATAACCAATACTTAGTTGCATTAATGTCTCATATTGAACCCAAATCTGTAGAAGATGCACTGAATGATGAATCTTGGGTTAATGCAATGAATGAGGAACTAGGTCAATTTGAACAAAATAATGTTTGAAAACTAGTTCCTAGACCTAAAAATGTAACTGTCATTGGAACAAAATGGGTTTTTAAGAATAAAATAAATGAAGATGGAATAATTTCAAGGAATGAAGCTAGATTGGTAGCTAAAGGCTACTGCTAGGAGTTTGGAGAAGATTTTGATGAATCATATGCTCCTATTGCTAGGTTAGAAGCAATAAGGATTTTACTAGCTTTTGCTTGTTCCAAAAACATTAAACTTCACCAAATGGTTGTTAAGAGTGCTTTCTCGAATGGAGTCATTAAGGAAGAGGTTTTTGTGGAACAACCCCCTGGATTTCAGATGTCTGCACACCCTAACCATGTTTACAGGTTGAATAAAGCCTTATATGGACTGAAATAGGCCCCTCGGGCCTGGTATGAAAGGCTGACAGAATTTCTGCTCAATAAGGGCTACAAAAGAGGTAAGGTGGATCAGACTTTATTTACAAAGGTTCTAAATAAAAATCTCATCATAGTTCAGGTATATGTAGATGACATTATCTTTGGCTCAACATGCACTAAACTATGCAATGAATTTGCTCAATTGATGTCTGATGAGTTTGAAATGAGTATGGTCGGTGAATTGAAATACTTTCTTGGCTTGCAGGTTCAACAGTTAGAAGATGGATGTTTTATCAACCAGACCAAGTACACCTTGAAAATCCTCAAGAGGTTTGGCATGGATAATTTAAAGCATATTTCAACTCTAATGGGTACCAATACATCGTTAGATGCAGATGAATCAGGTAAAGAAATTGATACAAAATTATACCGAGGTATGATCGGATCTCTACTCTACTTGACTGCCTCGAGACCAGATATTCAATTCAGTGTAGGTATGTGTGCTAGATATCAAACTAGGCCTACTGAATTACATCTAGCTGCAGGAAAAAGAATCTTTAGATATATATCTGCCACACACACTTTAGGTTTATGGTATCCTGTATCTCACACCTTAGATCTGATTGCTTATGTGGATGTAGACTACGCTGGCTGCAAACTAGATAGAAAAGGCACTAGTGGGCATTGTCAGTTCTTAGGTGGGTGTCTGGTTTCTTGGGGTTCCAAGAAGCAGCACTTTGTGGCCCTCTCCACTGTAGAAGCTGAGTATGTTGCTACAGGGAATTATGGTACACAGGTAATATGGATCAAGTACCAGCTTCAGGACTACCAAGTAGACTGGACTGCACACCCATATACTGTGATAATACTAGTGCCATTAATCTGTAAAAAATCATGTCTTACATTCTCGCACTAAACACATTGAAATCAGACATCATTTCATCAGAGATGAGGTTTCTAAAGGTACTTTTGAATTGATCCTTATTGGCACTGCACATCAAATAGCTGATATCTTCACTAAGTCATTGGACAATGAAAAATTCACCACCTTGAGAAGAGAATTGGGCATCTTTAAATCTCCTTGAATTGTGAATTCCTTGAATAAAATGCATCCATGTTTTTGTGGCAAACATTGAGCTGCATACCATTTTCATTTGTATACATCTACATTTAGCATCTGTCATACTTTAGTGAATTACATTGGCATGCATAACCTGTTGGTATATCAAATGGAAAGCTGGGAGAAGGTCAGATCCCTTCTGACTGGAAACCCACTTCATGTGTGAGGTGGTCATATGACCTACATTCTCCCCCTGGTACCACAGGTTCATTTACATGTAGACCAGGTTAAAGTTCATCAACATGTTCTTTTCAGCATATCAGTACATCTTGCATTTGAAGTGTCTGCATACCTGACTCATAGTGTGAGGGGGAGCTTCGTTATTTTGTCAGCTGGTAAATTTAGGGGGGCTGATTCAAAAGATGTTGAGAGGTCTAGCTGCTGCACAAAGCTCATTAAAAGTCTTATACAATCTACTCACAAAAATTAGAAACTCATGACTTTCTTACACTTTTAAGTTTGAGTAACTGAGATTTAGCTAAAAAGCTTCTACCTAATAATCCTGCATCGATCTGGACAAATAATCTGAAGATTATCCTCCTACATAATTAATGAGCATGGATCAAAGTTAAAACTCATATGTCAGGAAATCTCCTAAAAGTTTGAAAATAAAACTTATGAAGTAAATTATCTGAGAATCAATACATGCGGTATTGTCTTCAAACATCTTTTACCAAAATAAAAAAAAAATAGGGTATCAAAATCTCAGAGCAATGATCTAGTTACCAAGAAACTAGATAATTCATCAAAGAAATGATACTTATTCTATGTCATGAAGCGCCAGATTATCTCTGTTTAAAAACCTTGTGGAAATTTGAAATTCATGGCAGAGCAATGGCATTAAAGTGTTGAGTAACTAGGGATTTTGGCCGCTGATCAAGGTGTCTCCTCATGTAAAAAGACACTTCAAGTGCTAACTTTATTTTCTAAAGAGAAGTAATACGGTTATCACACTGAGTAACTAGGGAGTTCGGCCTCTAATCAAGGTGTCTCCTCATGAAAAAATGTGTGATTTACCAAAATTACTCATGGCATTTTCGCTGATCAGAAAAGATATATCTGTCAACCCCTCTATCGCAGAAATGAATGGTAGACTCTTTGTCCTTAATACCTTTGGATCAATTTGCAGTGGATTAGTATCTAGCAGTTTGATCAGTACAGTGTTTAGAATGATCTCTCTTGACATAACTGTTAAACCTTGGTATTCCTTATTATTTCTATACGTTGGTAATCTTCACTCTTACTCTGTGTCTCTCATGGTTATGAGACTTGAAGAACTTAAGCTTAATTTCGTTCTCTTACTTAATTTTATTTAAGCGATGGAAACGAGGCATTCTACATTGTGAATTTACTGTATATCCTCTCACCTGCTTAACAACACTTTTTCTCACCATTCCTTTTGATGATGTCAAAGGGGGAGAATAGATCAGGAAATGAGTCTTTATGGCGACCAGGATCTAGTCCCAAGATCTAGTAGATTGTCATTGTCAGGGGGAGTCAGTATATCTGCATGTCAGGAACATTAGTATGACTGCAGGTCAGGAACATTCATTCATGTCAGGAACATTCATTCTGTTGTTATGAGCATAATGATTGACTCATGGTGTTGCCATCATCAAAAAGGGGGAGATTGTTCTATCCCTGTTGTTTTGATGATGTCAAAGACCATAAGTCCTCATGAGACTGTGCTTTGGAGTCAGTGCATTTGCATGAAGTCATATTCTGCTGATTACAAGTCGGTGCATACATATTAAGAAGTTGGTGCATAATCATAACATTCTAGTCATTTAATCAAATAGATTACATGCATAACTGTGCTTTGAATATTAAGCATTTGGTCACTGTGCATTGGGTTTGCTGATGTCCTTGTAATCAATTGCATGATATTTGCATTTTTAGATTGATGCATTTTCATGATTCATTAAACTCAATCAGGTTGACGCTCATATTGTGCTTTGCACATCCAGTCTGCACAGGACCAAGGTCGGTGCACATCCAGGATTAGCACAGACCAAGGTCGGTGCACATCCAGTCTGCATAGGACCAAGGTCGGTGCACATCCAGGATTAGCACAGACCAAGGTCGGTGCACATCAGCTGCTTCTTAATAAAGGTCGATGCAACTACTATTGACTAATGTCTACTCAGGTCGGTGCATGTTTTGTGCATATGTGAAAGGTTGGTGCATGTTTTTACTACAATGCATAAGGTTTGTGCACGTTTCTATGCTTACCTGTTATAAGGTTGTTGCACATTTTGTTTTATGCATATAGGTCGGTGCACATGAGTACCTAAGGTGAACAAAGGTGGATGCACGTTTTGCCTTATGGCATATAAGGTCGGTGCACATCTGGTTTGACTGCATATAAGGTCGGTGCATATCTTGTTTGACTGCATATAAGGTCGATGCACGTTTTGGTTTCAACACTACAAGTCTGTGCACATTTGGTTTCAATGCTTCAAGGTTGGTGCAACAAAGTATGAGCATATATGCATAAGCACACACTCAAGTCTGAGCATATGTGCATTTCAAGTCTAAGCATATGTGCATTTCAAGTCTGAGCATATATGCATAAGTGCACACTAAGGTCTGTGCATATTAAATATTCACTCATGTTGACCAAGTGTTTGACGAAATGCTTTATGTTTCATTTACAAGGAATTAAGTTACTGCGGGTGAATGGCACGTGACCACTTTAACACTTGAAAGGGGTATCTAAGGAATTTCATCCAACACCTCAGATGCAATACCTGCGCCCATCACACGTGTGGATTCTTTTGGAGCGAAAAGGCATGACCACATGGAAGAACTCCGGCAATGATGGGAACGTGATCCAAGAAATTATGGCACGCCATTCTCGAAGGTTTCCAAAAGAATATTCAGTGCCAGGTGGACCAATCAGAGATCACTTGTTTTCTACCTCATCCAACTCAACGGAGACTATTTTCTTTATATAAAGAGGTCTCCTCCCTCAAAGAAAGGTGATGAAGCTGCCGCCATCACTGCCGTTGCATATTCTGAGAGAGAGAGAGCCATTGCAAAAGAGATAGAAAGAGAGCATCATCATGTGGGGAAGAAAGTTCTGAGTGCAGCCAGCCCTTGTCCTTAGGAAAATTGCTTCTAACTGAAGCTACATTATTTTGCCATTTTTCCATTCAAATCCTTTCAATTTTATTATGTTCCTCGTTCTGAATTTATTCCCTCTGTGGTTTAAGAGGAAGAGAGGTCCGAGACCTCTGGTCATTGGTGATTTGTTGGGAGCAAATCACTGGGTTCCCTCTTGGTCTAGAGGAAGGGAGGTTGATCTTCCAGGTTTCTCCTTCTGGGTTTTTCATAAAAAGCAAGGAGTTGTTCCTTGGGGAAGCTGTGTAGCATCATCTGTTGCAGACTGAGTCTGTGGTGGTTTTTGCTTGGCTTAAGCAAGATAACCTCACTCGATTCGAGTGAAGGAGTGGACGTAGGTAGATCTTGGATCTGGCCAAACCACTATAAAATTGCCGATGCTCTGTCTGATGGTTTGTTAACTGGGTTTCTTTTTATTTCTGATTCCATTGCGTTGATTACTTAGCTTCTCTCTCTGAATTAATTGCTACTTCTATATGGTATATCAAAAGGCCTAGCTGAAAGGATAGTTTCATCTATCTTGGAAGGCTATTTCTTGTGTGAGGAGATCTTCTGATCAACCCTCCACCTAGTACCATTGTTCATGGTTGCAAACTTTCAGAGGCTGATTTTGTTTTCATCTGGCATCTCCTCAATCATTTAGATATGTTTGCTTTTTCTCCTATATATGCACTCTACATGTTTGTTGTGTGTTTCCTTTCAAGCGTATAATACTTCTAGGTATGTCGTTGGTCCGCTGGTTAATCTCTTTACTATTTTATCTATTAGCCATTTGCTTACTCCTGGGTTAGCATTTGTCATTGTGATCTACTTTCAGATCTTCCTGTGCACTCTCTCTATTTGAGCTGTGCTCCGTTAAGTGTGTGAGAGCTATCGTTCCTGATTGTTGCTATCTGTTTATAGATTAGCTCTCAACTTTTTGTTTGGCAAATAATTTTTATTAGACAGACATATTCATCCCCCCCTTCTATATTTGTCTTCTCGTCTATCAACTGGCACGCCCTCGCACTTGATAAACTGATAAAAGATAAAATGATACCAACAATAAAAAGTGCGTCCACAGTGGCGGCTACATTTGACTTGGTCAACCTTGAAAGGAGATGTGGAGGGCGCCCTAGGGCTTCTCCCTAGTGGTCATGTGACCACTTTGCCCCTGGCTTTTCCTGCATATACCTTCAGTGTCCTGCACACACATAATCTCGATTTAGTCCATAAAAATTACCATAATGTGCACATAAATCACAAATGCTCATAGTTATGCAATGGAGAATTAATGCTCATGACCCTCAATGTCATTTTATTGAATGATATCATCAAATTAATCAATTTACGTGAAAGGCCCAATTTATATACGAAGTTGAGATTAACTATGAAATATGCGTAATTGCCTAATTATATGCACATAAAATGGCGTGTGTGCAATGAATTATCATAGAAAATGGATACTTATCAATGAATTCCACCAGCCAACATTCATCAACGCTCTCCTCACCGAAGCAGAAAAGTAGGACTACAAGCAACTCATGCTCGAATTAAAATACTGCTTCGCCCGTACGTACAAGGAGATGCTAGGGCTAGACCCCTCTATAGTAGAGCACGAGCTAGCCATTTCTCCCTCAGCAATGTTGAGTTATGGTTTTGATTATTTTTGTGATTGTTAAGTTATGGTTTTGATGATAACTAAACTTAATGTGTGATTACGCGATGATAACTGAACTTGTGGTTGATTGCAAATGCTCTTGTTATCTATGTATAGTTGAGATGCCAAATGGCAATGGTTACATGGTCTTGATCCTTGCTTTGCATATGTTGGTTTACAAGAGGCAAGAGGTTTCATACTCTTTTTAATGTTAACAAGCATGGTTTTAACCTTAACTATCTTTCTTGCAGGATCAACCTTATAATCCCATGGCAGTCGCCTGATAAACCAAACATGTAGACAAGTACCTTGCTCCTCTACAATCCAAAATAGGTGGTATATGTCATGTACTATCAAGAACCATTGGTAAGGCTCTTACCCTATTTTACACTTCCTGTTATTGAGTGTTCCATGAGGTTATTTCATGAATAATTTACTTGGGATGATTGAGTTTTATCTCTTGATTCTTAGCCCAGAACTTGACCCTTACCTCAGAACATGTGTGTTTCAAAGTGTTCATATGCACCTAGTTCATGAGGTTTCAAGCCCTTGCATAACTCGCCATCGTGCGTCCTCGCCCCCGGAAGAAAATTTTGAATTCATGAAATGAGAATTGCTCAAATGGTCTAATGTATAAACCAAGTTGAATCCAAACCCAAAATGCATGGAATAGATGAGGACATGAATATCTTGACTCATGGATATGTTTCTGTGGCCAAACACTTCATTTTTGCAAGTATGGATCATTCCGGTCGACCAAGACCATAGGGCCGGTCGACCAGAATTGCCAGAACCGAAAAGATGGCATTTTTACAGGTTTCAGTCGACCGCCCCTAGGCGTCCGGTCGACCAGTTTTGCCAGAGATGAAAAATCAACCGACTGTAAAATTCCGGTCGACAGCCCCATGCGTTCCGGTCGACCGCCAGCCCCGAGGTCCCCTTTTGTTGACTTTTGTTTCAAGCTTGAGGAGAGGTCTTTCCACCCATTTGTTTAATCCCAATGACCCTAATTTCACCATGATTTGTGGATCTGGTCTGGGACTTGTCTATGGACCATTCAAGGGCTATAAAATATATCATTTGGAGCCATAAACCCTAAGGAACCAAGAGGGATTCAAGAGAGATCAAAAGGAAGGCCATCAAAGAAAGAAGAAGGCAGCTACAACCCTCCGTGAACAGTACTTCATCCAGCAACCTCTTCATCCATCTGAAGGTATTCAAGCTCCATCTGAAGCCAGCAATCTCAAAGGAAGAGAAGAAGCAAGCAAGGATCAAGGAGATCAAGGAAGTTGTCCACGGAAGAAGGAACTGTTACTGTAGCCATGAATAATGATCTGTGAATCAACTCTTCATCCAGTAGCTGAAGATTCAAGGTCCATCTGAAGTCATCAACTTCCAATGAACTGAAGAAGCAAGCATCATTCAAAGATCAATCAGCATACATTCAGGGGGAGCCAAATCATGAGTTTTTCTCAACTGTGCCTTATTATGTTTTAAGTTTCAGATTTGTGTTTCTTATAAACTGCAAACTAGTGTGTGTGTGGATCGTTGTTGGATCCGTGGTCGTTTGTGTGTGTGTCATATTTGATTCATGTGTGTGCGTGGATCTTCTTAGATATACGTTTATGTGTGTGTGGGTCTGTTTAGATCCGTTCTATCTCGTGTGTGTGGATTGATGCACTTGTGGCAGCATGTTTTTGTGTTGGTGATCCGGTTGTCGGATCGTGTTGGAGACTTCGTCTCCGTGTGTGTGTGTGGAGAACTTGTGTACCAGATTATCCAGAACTAAAGAAGAAGATATTAGAAGAAACCCATAGATCAAGGTACACGATACATCCTGGATCTACCAAGATGTACCAAGACTTGAAGTGGACCTTTTGGTGGCATAACATGAAAAGGGAGGTAGCAGACTTCGTGTCTCGTTGTCTCACTTGCCAACAAGTTAAGGCGGAACACCAAAAACCTGCCGGTAAGCTTCATCCTCTTGATATTCCCAAGTGGAAGTGGGAGGATATCGGTATGGACTTTGGAGAGGGGGATTTCTGTAGCCCAATTAAGAGCAGCCGAACAAGGTCCCTCAGGGCCCAACAAGGCTCAGCTCAGCCAGGTGACAGGCCCCTGGGGCCCACTTAGGCGAGAAAGCCCAATAAAAGTTTCGCTCGAGGATACTACCTTCCTAGGCAGCCTCTAGGCTCGGAAGGCCCGAGCGTCGGTCAGGTCACAGGAAAGGTCCATGCCCGAGCCATCTCTCCGCCCAAGGGAAGAAGGCGCATGTCGACCAATCCGACCCATCTTCGTCCGAGCTAAGCCTACCGCCCGGATAGGGCTGGCCTCTCTGAGCTCGGTACGACTGATGATTGCTTGTCCATGCAGCCATTAAGAGTCCTCTGTGGGCAGGAATTCATAAAGGTGAGGGACTCCAGCTCCTCAAGGTGATAACGCTCCCACGATAGGGCAATAAAAGCCCACGTCGAGGACGTAACCCCCACCTGAAACTCCTCGACTTATAGGACTCCATAAGACGGCGCACTATTTAACCCAGGGATACCCTCCGGTGAAAGGTAAGGGCAATCATACGCTCAAAACTCCTGAGTAGGAACCACTTCACCCTTCTGGTGGAGAGGGATCTCGCGCATAAGTGTTTCCTCCCATTAGTGCTCCCACCATAGCTTCACTGACTTAAGCATCGGAGGATTTTCCCCAGGGATTCACCCCCTGGGCCCCCCCCCTTTGATCCGTTTCCCTGTCTTGCAGTTCTCATTCTGGTGATCTTTTATCCACTCAGGACCAGCGCGAGATCACGCCTCTTATTTGGTGCCGTCTGTGGGAAACGTGTAAAAAGCCAACATGGCGCGAAGGAGCTTAGGGAGGAAGTCTGCCGGCGATAGGGGAAAGACCATGGTAGTCGCAGGGGAAGGTCCCTCTTAGACCTCACGAAACCCCCCCTCCGGCACCAACACCCGCGCTGACGGACCACCACCACCACCACCCCCCGCGGCGGCGGGACTCCCTCCCAGCAGCGACGCATTCCAAGCCCTCAATGCAAAACTGGATATCCTCATGGACCTCATGAGGACCCAGGCAGCTAGGAATGAAAGGTCGCGCGCCCCGTCAGGGAGTCCTCCCCGCGAGAATTCATTTCAACACACTGTCGGAGGCCACTTCACTCTCCGCGGCCAGCAGCTCATACGCAACAGGATCGAAGGACCCTCGCAGGCTCCACCTCCAGAGCAAGAGGCTTCCTCCACGCTAAGAAGGGAAAAGCAGGGGGCACGCCGCCCAAACCTGGAGAACGATGTTCTCAGGGATCACTGAGACGCCCCTCCCAGCCCCACGGTACGGCAACAGCCGGAGTTATCCCTCCAACTATGAGATTTCGAGAGACGTTTCGCAGAACAAGAACGCGCCCTCCGCGCCCTACAAAAGATCTCTTTTCTGGAGGACGAGGAAAAATCCCCGTTCTCCGAATACATCTTTAAGGCAGAGGTATCTCCCAGAACCTCCATCCCTACCTTCAAGTCCTACGACGGCCAGGGCGACCCGACCGATCATTACGACAGCTTTGACGCTCTGATGACCCTGCACGGAGCGTCCGATGCCATCAAATGTCGAGCCTTTGTGACCACCTTGGTCCAAGGCGCTCAAGCATGGTTCTGGGCCCTCGCCCCCGGATCCATCCGAGACTTCAAGCAATTCGGGCGAGTCTTAAAAGAGAGTTTCATCTAAAGTGCCCCCCCAAGGTCGGTAGCGGGGCTCCTAGCCCTTAAACAGGCGCAAGGGGAAAGACTCCGGGCTTATATTCACTGATTTAAGTCGGAAGCCCTGAGAATTCCCCGCCTTGGATGTGGCGTCAGCCATAACCGCGCTGACTGGGGGCACCCGGGATGAGAATCTCTACCGTGAACTTGTCCTCCACCCGCCCTCGACCCTTACCGAGCTAGTGACTCTGGCATTGCGCCACGCCGAGTGCGAAGAGGTGCTCAGCGCTTGCCGAGACGCAACCGGCTCGGGTCGGGAGGGGGACAAGAAGCGGGCTTCCGAGCCAAACTCAGGCTCGGGGGAAAAGCGAGACCATGACAGAGAACGTAAGCGGAAGTACGAGCGGTACACCCCACTAGCCGCACTGGTCTACGAGATTTATGAAGACATCAAGGACTCGGGACTCCTCCGCCAACCCGAGCCGATGAGGTCGAAGAACCGTAATCGCGACAAGCATTGCTTGTTCCACGGCAATCACGGGCACCACACTGGTGACTGCCACCAGCTCCAGGACAAAATCGAGCGCCTCATCCGTCTGGGTCACCTAGCTTGTTTCACAGCCGAGTGAAAAGAAGATCGAGGCACCCCAGAGGAGATCGACAATGCCCCCTGAGGGGTCCACATCAACGTCATTTCCGGAGGGACGGCATCAGGAGGTGACAGCAGCCGAGGAAGGAAGCGTCATGCCGAGCGGGCGGGCCAAGCCATGGAGCCTCCCAAGACCCCTCCGAGTGAGCCCCAGGCCATAGTCTTCTCCGACCGAGACCTGGAAGGGCTGAGCACCCCGCATGACGACGCCCTCGTAATCTCGGCTACAATAAACCATTGTAACGTAGATAGAATTTTAGTTGACAATGGGAGTGCCCCTGATGTATTGTCTTATGACTGTTTCCTTAAGATGGGGGAGGATCCAACCAAACTCTGCCCAGTCCGATCAACCCTCTGCTGGTTCAATAGCCTGGCCACCTATCCCGAGAGAGCCCTAAGCCTGTCGGTTACCCTCGGCACCCCACCCAAAACCGTTACGGTCATGGTGGACTTCATAGTGATTAAAGGCATGATAGCGTACAACGCCATCTTCGACCGGGGAATCCTCAGCCGAATAAATGCGGTACCGTCTACCTATCACCAGAAAATGAAGTTCTCCACCAAAAATGGGTTGGGGGAAGCCTGAGGTAACCAGGCCACGACCAGAAGGTGCTACAATATCTCGGTAGAGGCCACAAGGTCGAACGGGAAGGACAAGGGCCCCCGGGGAGTCGAGGATAAATCCACAACCACCGAACCCGGTGGCGAATTGCTGGCGGTTTTCCTAAACGATGACCTGGCCCTATAATGTTAACAAGCATGGTTTTAACCTTAACTATCTTTCTTGCAGGATCAACCTTATAATCCCATGGCAGTCGCCTGATAAACCAAACATGTGGACAAGTACCTTGCTCCTCTACAATCCAAAATAGGTGGTATATGTCATGTACTATCAAGAACCATTGGTAAGGCTCCTACCCTGTTTTACACTTCCTGTTATTGAGTGTTCCATGAGGTTATTTCATGAATAATTTACTTAGGATGATTGAGTTTTATTTCTTGATTCTTAGCCCAGAACTTGACCCTTACCTCAGAACATGTGTGTTTCAAAGTGTTCATATGCACATAGTTCATGAGGTTTCAAGCCCTTGCATAACTCGCCATCGTGCGTCCTCGCCCCCGGAAGAAAATTTTGAATTCATGAAATGAGAATTGCTCAAATGGTCTAATGTATAAACCAAGTTGAATCCAAACCCAAAATGCATGGAATAGATGAGGACATGAATATCTTGACTCATGGATATGTTTATGTGGCCTAACACTTCATTTTTGCAGGTATGCATCATTCCGGTCGACCAGAATTGCCAGAACCGAAAAGATGGCATTTTTACAGGTTTCGGTCGACCTCCCCTAGGCGTCCGGTCGACCAGTTTTGCCAGAGATGAAAAATCAACCGATTGTAAAATTCCGGTCGACCGCCCCATGACTTCCGGTCGACCGCCAGCCCCGAGGCCCCCTTTTGTTGACTTTTGTTTCAAGCTTGAGGAGAGGTCTTTCCACCCATTTGTTTAATCCCAATGACCCCAATTTCACCATGATTTGTGGATCTGGTCTGGGACTTGTCTATGGACCATTCAAGGGCTATAAAATATATCATTTGGAGCCATAAACCCTAAGGAACCAAGAGGGATTCAAGGGAGATCAAAAGGAAGGCCATCAAAGAAAGAAGAAGGCTGCTACAACCCTCCGTGAACAATACTTCATCCAGCAAACTCTTCATCCATCTGAAGGTATTCAAGCTCCATCTGAAGCCATCAATCTCAAAGGAAGAGAAGAAGCAAGCAAGGATCAAGGAGATCAAGGAAGTTGTCCAAGGAAGAAGGAACGGTTACTGTAGCCATGAATAGTGATCCGTGAATCAACTCTTCATCCAGGAGCTGAAGATTCAAGGTCCATCTGAAGCCATCAACTTCCAATGAACTGAAGAAGCAAGCATCATTCAAAGATCAATCAGCATACATTCAGGGGGAGCCAAATCATGAGTTTTTCTCAACTGTGCCTTATTGTGTTTTAAGTTTCAGATTTGTGTTTCTTATAAACTGCAAACTCGTGTGTGTGTGGATCGTTGTTGGATCCGTGGTCATTTGTGTGTGTGTCATATTTGATTCATGTGTGTGCGTGGATCTTCCGAGATCTGCGTTTGTGTGTGTGTGGGTCTGTTTAGATCCGTTCTATCTCGTGTGTGTTCATTGATGCACTTGTGGCAGCGGGTTTTTGTGTTGGTGATCCGGTTGTCGGATTGTGTTGGAGACTTCGTCTCTCTGTGTGTGTGGAGAACTTGTGTACCAGATTGTCCAGAACTGAAGAAGAAGATATTAGAAGAAACCCACAGATCAAGGTACACGATACATCCTGGATCTACCAAGATGTACCAAGACTTGAAGCGGACCTTTTGGTGGCCTAACATGAAAAGGGAGGTAGTAGACTTCGTGTCTCGTTGTCTCACTTGCCAACAAGTTAAGACGGAACACCAAAAACCTACCGGTAAGCTTCATCCTCTTGATATTCCCAAGTGGAAGTGGGAGGATATCGATATGGACTTTGGAGAGGGGGATTTCTGTAGCCAAATTAAGAGCAGCCGAACTAGGTCTCTCAGGGCCTAACAAGGCTCAGCTTAGCCAGGTGACAGCCCCCTGGGGCCCACTTAGGCGAGAAAGCCCAATAAAAGTTTCGCTCGAGGATACTACCTTCCTAGGCGGCCTCTAGGCTCGGAAGGCCCGAGCGTCGGTCAGGTCACAGGAAAGGTCCATGCCCGAGCCATATCTCCGCCCAGGGGAAGAAGGCGCATGTCGACCAATCCGACCCATCTTCGTCCGAGCTAAGCCTACCACACGGATAGGGCTGGCCTCTCTGAGGTCGGTACGGCTGACGATTGCTTATCCATGCAGCCGTTAAGAGTCCTCTGTGGGCAAGAATTCATAAAGGTGAGGGACTCCAGCTCCCCAAGGTGATAAAGCTCCCACGATAGGGCAATAAAAGCCCACGTCGAGGACGTAACCCCCACCTGAAACTCCTCGACATACAGGACACCAGAAGACGGGGCACTATTTAACCCAGGGATACCCTCCGGCGAAAGGTAACGGCAATGATACGCTCAAAACTCCTGAGTAGGAACCACTTCACCCTTCTGGTGGAGAGGGATCTCGCGCATAAGTGTTTCCTCCCATTAGTGCTCCCGCCATAGCTTCACTGACTTAAGCATCGGAGGGTTTTTCCCAGGGATTCACCCCCTGGGCCCCCCCCTCTGATCCGTTTCCCTATCTTGCAGTTCTCATTCTGGTGATCTTTTATCCACTCTGGACCAGCGCGAGATCACGCCTCTTCATTTGGCGCCGTCTGTGGGAAACGTGTAAAAGGCCAACATGGTGCGAAGGAGCTCAGGGAGGAAGTCTGCCGGCGATAGGGGAAAGACCATGGTAGCCGCGGGGGAAGGTCCCTCTTAGACCTCACGAAACCCCCCCTCCGGCACCAACACCCGCGCTGACGGACCACCACCACCGCCACCCCCCGCGGCGGTGGGACTCCCTCCCAGCAGCGACGCATTCCAAGCCCTCAATGCAAAATTAGATATCCTCGTGGACCTCATGAGGACCCTGGCGGCTAGGGATGAAAGGTCGCGCGCCCCGTCAGGGAGTCCTCCCCGCGAGAATTCATCTCAACACACTGCCGGAGGCCGCTTCACTCTCGGCGGCCAGCAGCTCATACGCAACAGGATCGAAGGACCCTCGCAGGCTCCACCTCCGGAGCAAGAGGCTTCCTCCACGCTAAGAAGGGGAAAGCAGGGGGCACGCCGCCTAAACCCGGAGAATGATGTTCTCGGGGATCACCGAGACGCCCCTCCCAGCCCCATGGTACGGCAGCAGCCGGAGTTATCCCTCCGACTACGAGATTTCGAGAGACATTTTGCAGAACAAGAACGCGCCCTCTGTACCCTACAAAAGATCTCTTTTCTGGAGGACGAGGAAAAATCCCCGTTCTCCGAATACATCTTGAAGGCAGAGGTATCTCCCAAAACCTCCATCCCTACCTTCAAGTCCTACGACGGACAGGGCGACCCGATCGATCATTACGACAGCTTCGACGCTCTGATGACCCTGCACGGAGTGTCCGACGCCATCAAATGCCGAGCCTTCGTGACCACCTTGGTCCAAGGCGCTCAAGCATGGTTCCGGGCCCTCGCCCCCGTATCCATCCGAGACTTCAAGCAATTCGGGCGAGTCTTCAAAGAGAGTTTCGTCGGAAGTGCCCCCCCAAGGTCGGTAGCGGGGCTCCTAGCCCTTAAACAGGCGCAAGGGGAAAGACTCCAGGCTTATATTCACCGATTTAAGTCGGAAGCCCTGAGAATTCCCCGCCTGGATGTGGCGTCAGCCATAACCGCGCTGACTGGGGGCACCCGGGACGAGAATCTCCGCCGTGAACTTGTCCTCCACCCGCCCTCGACCCTTACCGAGCTAGTGACTCTGGCATTGCACCACGCCGAGTGCAAAGAGGTGCTCAGCGCTTGCCGAGTCGCAACCGGCTCAGGTCGGGAGAGGGACAAGAAGCAGGCTTCCGAGCCAAACTCAGGCTCGGGGAAAAAGCGAGACCATGACGGAGAACGTAAGTAGAAGTACGAGCGGTACACCCCACTAGCCGCACCGGTCTACGAGATTTATGAAGACATCAAGGACTCGGGACTCCTCCGCCAACCCGAGCCGATGAGGTCAAAGAACCGTAATCGCGACAAGCTTTGCTTGTTCCACGGCAATCACGGGCACCACACTGGTGACTGCCACCAGCTCCAGGATGAAATCGAGCGCCCCATCCGTCTGGGTCACCTAGCTTGGTTCACAGCCAAGCGAAAAGAAGATCGAGGCGCCCCAGAGGAGATCGACAACGCCCCCCGAGGGGTCCATATCAACGTCATTTTCGGAGGGACGGCATCAGGAGGCGACAGCAGCCGAGGAAGGAAGCGTCATGCCGAGCGGGCGGGCCGAGCCATGGAGCCTCCCAAGACCCCGCGGAGTGAGCCCCAGGCCATAGTCTTCTCCGACCGAGACCTGGAAGGGCTAAGCACCCCGCATGACGACGCCCTCGTAATCTCAGCTACAATAAACCATTGTAACGTAGATAGAATTTTAGTTGACAATGGGAGTGCCCCTGATGTATTGTCTTATGACTGTTTCCTTAAGATGGGGGAGGATCCAACCAAACTCCGCCAGGTCCGATCCCCCCTCTGCGGGTTCAATGGCCTGGCCACCTATCCCGACGGAGCCCTAAGCCTGTCGGTTACCCTCGGCACCCCACCCAAAACCGTTACAGTCATGGTGGACTTCAGAGTGATTAAAGGCATGATAGCGTACAACGCCATCTTCGGCCGGGGAATCCTCAGCCGAATAAAGGCAGTACCGTCTACCTATCACCAGAAAATGAAGTTCTCCACCAAAAATGGGTTGGGGGAAGTCCGAGGTAACCAGGCCACGGCCAGAAGGTGCTTCAATATCTTGGTAGAGGCCACAAGGCCGGACGGGAAGGACAAGGGCCCCCGGGGAGTCGAGGATAAATCCACAATCACCGAACCTGGTGGCGAATTGCTGGCGGTTTTCCTAAACGATGACCTAGCCCTATAATGTTAACAAGCATGGTTTTAACCTTAACTATCTTTCTTGCAGGATCAACCTTATAATCCCATGGCAGTCGCCTGATAAACCAAACATGTGGACAAGTACCTTACTCCTCTACAATCCAAAATAGGTGGTATATGTCATGTACTATCAAGAACCATTGGTAAGGCTCTTACCCTGTTTCACACTTCCTATTATTGAGTGTTCCATGAGGTTATTTCATGAATAATTTACTTGGGATGATTGAGTTTTATCTCTTGATTCTTAGCCCAGAACTTGACCCTTACCTCAGAACATGTGTGTTTCAAAGTGTTCATATGCACCTAGTTCATGAGGTTTCAAGCCCTTGCATAACTCGCCATCGTGCGTCCTCGCCCCCGGAAGAAAATTTTGAATTCATGAAATGAGAATTGCTCAAATGGTCTAATGTATAAACCAAGTTGAATCCAAACCCAAAATGCATGGAATAGATGAGGACATGAATATCTTGACTCATGGATATGTTTCTGTGGCCTAACACTTCATTTTTGCAGGTATGGATCATTTCGGTTGACCAAGACCATAGGGCCGGTCGACCAGAATTGCCAGAACCGAAAAGATGGCATTTTTACAGGTTTCGGTCGACCGCCCCTAGGCGTCCGGTCGACCAGTTTTGCCAGAGATGAAAAATCAACCGACTGTAAAATTTCGGTCGACCGCCCCATGCCTTCCGGTCGACCGCCAGCCCCGAGGCCCCCTTTTGTTGACTTTTGTTTCAAGCTTGAGGAGAGGTCTTTCCACCCATTTGTTTAATCCCAATGACCCCAATTTCACCATGATTTGTGGATCTGGTCTGGGACTTGTCTATGGACCATTCAAGGGCTATAAAATATATCATGTGGAGCTATAAACCCTAAGGAACCAAGAGGGATTCAAGGGAGATCAAAAGGAAGGCCATCAAAGAAAGAAGAAGTCTGCTACAACCCTCCGTGAACAGTACTTCATCCAGCAACCTCTTCATCCATCTGAAGGTATTCAAGCTCCATCTGAAGCCAGGAATCTCAAAGGAAGAGAAGAAGCAAGCAAGGATCAAGGAGATCAAGGAAGTTGTCCAAGGAAGAAGGAACGGTTACTGTAGCCATGAATAGTGATCCATGAATCAACTCTTCATCCAGGAGTTGAAGATTCAAGGTCCATCTGAAGCCATCAACTTTCAATGAACTGAAGAAGCAAGCATCATTCAAAGATCAATCAGCATACATTCAGGGGGAGCCAAATCATGAGTTTTTCTCAACTGTGCCTTATTATGTTTTAAGTTTCATATTTATGTTTCTTATAAACTGCAAACTCGTGTGTGTGTGGATCGTTGTTGGATCCGTGGTCGTTTGTGTGTCATATTTGATTCATGTGTGTGCGTGGATCTTCCTAGATCTGCGTTTGTGTGTGTGTGGGTCTGTTTAGATCCGTTCTATCTCGTGTGTGTAGATTGATGCACTTGTGGCAGCGGGTTTTTGTGTTGGTAATCCGGTTGTCGGATCGTGTTGGAGACTTCGTCTCCGTGTGTGTGTGGAGAACTTGTGTACCAGATTGTCTAGAACTAAAGAAGAAGATATTAGAAGAAACCCACAGATCAAGGTACACGATACATCCTGGATCTACCAAGATGTACCAAGACTTGAAGCGGACCTTTTGGTGGCCTAACATGAAAAGGGAGGTAGCAGACTTCGTGTCTCGTTGTCTCACTTGCCAACAAGTTAAGGCGGAACACCAAAAACCTGCTGGTAAGCTTCATCCTTTTGATATTCCCAAGTGGAAGTGGGAGGATATCGGTATGGACTTTGGAGAGGGGGATTTCTATAGCCCAATTAAGAGCAGCCCAACTAGGTCCCTCAGGGCCCAACAAGGCTCAGCTCAGCCAGGTGACAGCCCCCTGGGGCCCACATAGGCGAGAAAGCCCAATAAAAGTTTCGCTCGAGGATACTACCTTCCTAGGCGGCCTCTAGGCTCGGAAGGCCCGAGCGTCGGCCAGGTCACAGGAAAGGTCCATGCCCGAGCCATCTCTCTGCCCAGGGGAAGAAGGCGCATGTCGACCAATCCGACCCATCTTCGTCTGAGCTAAGCCTACCGCGCGCCCGGATAGGGCTGGCCTCTCTGAGGTTGGTATGGCTGACGATTGCTTATCCATGCAGCCGTTAAGAGTCCTCTGTGGGCAGGAATTCATAAAGGTGAGGGACTCCAGCTCCCCAAGGTGATAATGCTCCCACGATAGGGTAATAAAAGACCACGTCGAGGACGTAACCCCCACCTGAAACTCCTCGACTTACAGGACTCCAGAAGACGGCACACTATTTAACCCAGGGATACCCTCTGGCGACAGGTAAGGGCAATGATACGCTCAAAACTCCTGAGTAGGAACCACTTCACCCTTCTAGTGGAGAGGGATCTCGCGCATAAGTGTTTCCTCCCATTAGTGCTCCCGCCATAGCTTCACTGACTTAAGCATCGGAGGGTTTTCCCCAGGGATTCACCCCCTAGGCCCCCCCCTCTGATCCGTTTCCCTGTCTTGCAGTTCTCATTCCGGTGATCTTTTATCCACTCAGGACCAGTGCGAGATCACGCCTCTTCATTTGGCGCCGTCTGTGGGAAACGTGTAAAAAGCCAACATGGCACGAAGGAGCTCAGGGAGGAAGTCTGCCGGCGATAGGGGAAAGACCATGGTAGCCGCGGGGGAAGGTCCCTCTTAGACCTCACGAAACCCCCCCTCCGGCACCAACACCCGCGCTAACGGACAACCACCACCGCCACCCCCCGCCGTGGCGGGACTCCCTCCCAGCAGCGACGCATTCCAAGACCTCAATGCAAAATTGGATATCCTCGTGGACCTCATGAGGACCCAGGCGGCTAGGGATGGAAGGTCGCGCGCCCCGTCAGGGAGTCCTCCCCGCGAGAATTCATCTCAACACACTTCCGGAGGCCGCTTCACTCTCCGCGGCCAGCAGCTCATACGCAACAGGATCGAAGGACCCTCGCAGGATCCACCTCCGGAGCAAGAGGCTTCCTCCACGCTAAGAAGGGGAAAGCAGGGGGCACGTAGCCCAAACCCGGAGAACGATGTTCTCGGGGATCACCGAGACGCCCCTCCCAGCCCCATGGTACGGCAGTAGCCGGAGTTATCCCTCCGACTACGAGATTTCGAGAGATGTTTCGTAGAACAAAAATGCGCCCTCCGCGCCCTATAAAAGATCCCTTTTTCAGAGGACGAGGAAAAATCCCCTTTCTCCGAATACATCTTGAAAGCAGAGGTATCTCCCAGAACCTCCATCCCTACCTTCAAGTCCTACGACGGCCAGGGCGACCCGGTCGATCATTACGACAGCTTCTACGCTCTGATGACCCTGCACGGAGCGTCCGACGCCATCAAATGCCGAGCCTTCGTGACCACCTTGGTCCAAGGCGCTCAAGCATGGTTCCGGGCCCTCGCCCCCGGATCCATCTGAGACTTCAAGCAATTCGGGCGAGTCTTCAAAGAGAGTTTCATCGGAAGTGCCCCCCCAAGGTCGGTAGCGGGGCTCCTAGCCCTTAAACAGGCGCAAGGGGAAAGACTCCGGGCTTATATTCACCGATTTAAGTCGGAAGCCCTGAGAATTCCCCGCCTGGATGTGGCGTCAGCCATAACCGCGCTGACTGGGGGCACCCGGGATGAGAATCTCCACCGTGAACTTGTCCTCCACCCGCCCTCGACCCTTACCGAGCTAGTGACTCTGGCATTGCGCCACGCCAAGTGCGAAGAGGTGCTCAGCGCTTGCCGAGACGCAACCGGCTCGGGTCGGGAGGGGGACAAGAAGCGGGCTTCTGAGCCAAACTCAGGCTCGGGGAAAAAGTGAGACCATGACGGAGAACGTAAGCGAAAGTACGAGCAGTACACCCCACTAGCCGCACCGGTCTACGAGATTTATGAAGACATCAAGGACTCGGGACTCCTCCGCCAACCCGAGCCGATGAGGTCGAAGAACCGTTATCGCGACAAGCATTGCTTGTTCCACGGCAATCACGGGCACCACACTGGTGACTGCCACCAGCTCCAAGATGAAATCGGGCGCCTCATCCTTCTGGGTCACCTAGCTCGGTTCACTGCCGAGCGAAAAGAAGATCGAGGCGCCCCAGAGGAGATCGACAACGCCCCCCGAGGGGTCCACATCAACGTCATTTCCGGAGGGACGGCATCAGGAGGCGACAGTAGCCGAGGAAGGAAGCGTCATGTCGAGCGGGCGGGCCGAGCCATGGAGCCTCCCAAGACCCCGCCGAGTGAGCCCCAGGCCATAGTCTTCTCCGACCGAGACCTGGAAGGGCTGAGCACCGCGCATGACGACACCCTTATAATCTCGGCTACAATAAACCATTGTAACGTAGATAGAATTTTAGTTGACAATGGGAGTGCCCCTGATGTGTTATCTTATGACTGTTTCCTTAAGATGGGGGAGGATCCAACCAAACTCCGCCCGGTCCGAACCCCCCTCTGCGGGTTCAATGGCCTGGCCACCTATCCCGAGGGAGCCCTAAGCCTGTCGGTTACCCTCGGCACCCCACCCAAAACCGTTACGGTCATGGTGGACTTCATCGTGATTAAAGGCATGATAGCGTACAACGCCATCTTCGACCGGGGAATCCTCAGCCGAATAAAGGTGGTATCGTCTACCTATCACCAGAAAATGAAGTTCTCCACCAAAAATGGGTTGGGGGAAGTCCGAGGTAACCAGGCCGCGGCCAGAAGGTGCTACAATATCTCGGTAGAGGCCACAAGGCCGGACGGGAAGGACAAGGGCCCCCGGAGAGTCGAGGATAAATCCACAACAACCGAACCCGGTGGCGAATTGCTGGCGATTTTCCTAAACGATGACCCGGCCCTAGGAGTAAAGATCAGAGCTGACCTACCGTCTAAGGTGATGCGGGACGGACACGGGGACCGACTCTACGTGGTATGGACCTCGGACTCTAGATGCGGACACGACCAGCAACACATGATAGGAGAGACACTAAGCCCGACACGGAGAGCTCCTAGAGGCTATACATCGCTAACAGAAATGCAAGCTCACTCGTCGTCCCAAGCGAGGGAAACATGGATCGTGCGCAGTTGAAGAACCGGCAGAGTTCAAGGGTAGTCGACTCACTTTCGGACTCGGATCGAGTCGCGGGACGGGTCACTCTCACACTCACAGCGGTGACATGGACACACGGACTAGTACCTATCACTCTCGGCAGCGGCAAAAGACCATATACTAGCTAAGAAAATGAACGCCAAGAGGTTCGGACCATTACCTCCACGCACCCGGCGTGGCGAAGACAACCCCAGCCGAATCACGGACTCCCGGTTAACAATTATTACAGCAATACACTAAGTCGACCCACTCCACGCAGGGAGGTAAAAGGTCACATGTAGGGTCTGGGAATCACGCAACTCGGGTTGACGGGCAACATCTTGATGTCGTCCGACGGTGCCGAACTCCGCGTTTTCGTGCTTTCCGAATGGCGGCTTCTACGGGCCCGTGGGACCCACGGACGGCACTGTCCTCCGGATCTGCGGGGGTGGGACCCACTGTGATGGGGACCCCTGGTGGCGCGCCTCCACGGATGGCGGTCGGCCGGGAACACCGATCGGGGGTCGATCGGCCCCGATTCCCAATTCTTGAACTAACTTCCCACGGATTTTGATTGCTATTTTCCGACGCGCGCTCCGACGAAAACAACCGCTGCGATCAATCCGGACGTCGGATCGGGACACATGAGCTATCGTTGGAAAGCTCTCTTCAAATGCTTCAAGCTAGAGCCAGAGAGATCTGTTGGATCTGATTGGATCAGAACTTTATTGAATTGACAAGTCCCTATGATACAGTAACCGAAACCTCAGATCTACAGGTGAGTAGTCTGAAGACTACCTTTGACCGCAAGGAAGATGGCAGAATCCGCTCCTGAGCTCTTCATAAAACTTGTGGGATTTTGAACAAGGAGAACGGGGATATTTTTTGTGGACTGATTGGTGGTGGCTGAGATTTGTTATGATTTGTTTACTGGAAGGTGGTCGGATCCGGGAACAGGTGGACAGTACTGTAGCTATCTCTGAGATCAATTTTTTAAAAATATGGGATGGCCTCACAAAAATTCAAGAAAATGTGGGGATGGTGGGGTTGATGGACAGAACTCCCAGTAAAATTGGGAGATCTAACAAAAATCATAAAGAGGTCCGAACATTTGAAACACAGAGCAGATGGAAATTGAAACAGCAAGCAGACAGATCTGGAAATTAAGGTTGGACGAAAATAAAACAAATATCAAATGGGATCTTTATGACCAACCAAAATTTTTGGGGACGTGCTTGACACCTCTGGAGCATCCCCTAAAATCCCCAGGTCGATCTGAGCTCGTGGCTGACACAGAGAATTCATGGAAGCTGCTATGGTCGGATGAAGGCAGAACTCCGGCGATCTCGGCGGTGATGCGATGGCGGCTCGTGGCGGCGGCGGCGGCGACCGGAATGATAAGGGGAGGAGTCACACCTCCAGAGGGAAGCCTTTACAGCTTCAAGGGGGAGAGGGAGGAGAGAGGAGGGGGGCGCACCAGCCCTTGCTCTTGGAATTTGTTTGATTCAAATGGCATTAATTCAACTAAAATGAGAATTACATGGTATTTGTATGAATTGTAAAATGACATAAAATACCCCTAGATCTAGATTTGGGAGGGGCATACTTGGGAGTCAACAAAAGTATTTCTCCCATGTGATTTGGAACAAATAAAATAAGATTCAAAACCTATTAAACTAATACAAAAGGAGGGGGACACTCCCTTAAATTAAGGAGAAATCTAGGAGATGCTCCCCCCTTTGTCCCCTCCTTTGGTCCCACCTTCTAGAAGCCCACAATGGAAGGTTTGACTGACCCCACATGGGCCCTAGTGATGAGGTGGATCAATGGGAGGTGGGATGGGGGGCCCGTGGGACCCGGGTGGTCCCAAATTATAAATAAACCCCTATTACAATCAAAATTACAAACCGAATAAAATGAAACACACACACATTACACACAAATAACGTCTAAACAAATATGATAAATGTCGAGACTCAGGGGGGAGTCTCCAAGCTGTCTCCGAGTCAGATGGATGCCGAAGTGGCTCGAGTGGTGCTCCGCGTACGGTACCGGTGGCTCGCCGGCTCGTGCCTCTCGCGTGCTCTGGTGTCCGCACCAATTCTCCCCGGGTGGGAGAAACTCGACCCTGTCGAGTAAGGGTCTATATCGCTCTGGTAGCACTCCAGAAGGTCCGGATCGATTTGCTGTAACTCTCCATGGGTGATCCAAGTATCCTCGGTGGCGGGCCGTCCTCTCCATCACACTAGGTAGCGTGGGTAAGATCCACTCCTGGTAACTGTCACCTGCTCATCCAGTATATGATCTATATTCTCTCGCTACCGTGGAAAAGGGGCTGAAGGTGGACACTCAGGTGTGGGATCACTCTCAATGGGAGGGGATGGCTCGAAAGACTCACTGGGGATCACCGCTGGGTCCCTATATGCAACTAGATCCGACACATTGAAAGTTGAGCTTATACCATATTCCTCGGGCAGGTCCACAACATACGCATTGGATCAAACACGTTTCAACACTCTAAATGGACCGGCTCCGCGAGCTTGCAACTTCTTAACGGTTCCAAAGGGAAACCGTTCAGGTCTTACCCTGATCATGACATATTCACCCTCTTGGAACTCTCGGTGGTGTCGGTGAGCATCGGCTAGCTCTTTGTAACGTGCATTGCTGGACTCAATGTGACGACGGACGTCGTCATGCAGACTCCTAACATGCTTAGGAAAAGAGAAAAAAAAATACACACGGATGCACACACAACCCTAAACAAACCTAATGTTAGTTCGACCCAATCATATGCAAGGTGGTCCAGGACATCCAAAGGTGTGCCATGCATACCCTAAGTGTGACTGAATGTCGGTACAACTATAAGATGGTCCTTTGGATTTGGGAGGTTTGGGTGGAACAGGAGGGTCGGGTGTCTCTCGCTCGTGAACGGACTCGGTGGGTGCCGATGGCCCGGTCCATGGGGGAGGGGTATAATGGTGACCTCCCCTAAAGAAGTGGAATGGAGATTGTGGACCAAGGGGCCCACTAAGAACGGGATCGAAGGGATCAAAGAATGTGTGACCCCTCGATATGGATTCCCTCATCTCAAGATCCCATGTGTGGAAGTCTAGAAGGTGTTGTTGATCTCCTTCATCCATGAAGGGAGATGAGACAGTGGGGGTATGATGGTGGACTCTCTCGAAAAGGTGGAGTAAATATGGTGGGTCACGGGGTCCACAAGAGAATGGGTTGAAGGGATCAAAGAAGGTATGACCCCTCGGACTAGGCTTCCACAAATCACTGTCCCACATTTGGAAATCTTGGAGGTGTAAATGATCACCTTCATTCATTGTGAGAGATGGGACGACAGTCATAGGTAGAAAGTAAGATTCCTCCCTTGGACAAAGGGGAATGAAGTCGGACTCGGCCGGCATAGGGAGGAGTAGAAGAACCTCTGTGGTAACATGACCCACGGTGTACACGGAGGTGATGGACCCTAAAGCGGGATGAGTGAAACTACGACCTGTGGGTCGGTCGAAGCCTGGAGCCAACAAGTGCGTAAATGTCAATTGCCGGTCTAATCCGTTAAGAAGGTCATCCAATGTATCCACATGGTGACTAGACCGGAAAGTGGTATGGAATGAGTTGATTGGCACCAGAGGTAGGATAGGGTCCATAGATTGGAAGGGAAGTGGGACCAAGCTATCCTTGAGCCAACTAAGTAGTGGCTCGGCTATGTAAAGTGTACCCGTTAGAAATACGGGTGGCTCGGGCTTGGGTGGCTCCAAATGAGATGGTTCCGAATAGAGTTCGGAAGTAGAGGGTGGTAGCATGGGAGCTCTCGTGGGTGGGGAAGACCATCGGGTAGGCTGTCCGACGGGCTCGGAAATCGACTGAGAGGTAGAGGCTTGCCGAAGGGCGGCATCTGCTCGCCGAATGGCGGCATCAAATCGGGCCTCGAAAGGCTCGACCTCGAGAGTGACCTGATAACACTGCGCCAGAGAGAACGCGTCACGGATAAGACATTCATACCGGAAATGAAGCCGCAAACCTCTCCGGAACTGGGAGGCAGTCATGGTGCTCTCATTTCCAAACCGGTACACTTCGAAGTCCCTAATGTACTCGGACACGGACTTGTCGCCTTGGACGGGTTGGCCTGGGTTGGCCATAATTGCCAAAGGATGGGAACGGATCCCTAGGAATGGACATGCAAGGCCATTTGAACATGACACGAGACTGACTATGCAAGGTTGGGATGCATGCACACTAAGGACAAGACACCAAGACTCAGTACGGGGCGGAGTTAATCGATCCGAAGATCACTCGCGTAAGTGTGCGGCCTTCCCGATAGGCGTAGCCTAACGTTCGGACAACACCTTTTTATATACCGGGTTATTGGGATGAAATGCAAATTTGAAGCACTTTTTTTTTTTGAAATTAATGATGGTCCTAGACTCGACTTAGACCATGATGCATGCAAGACTTATGCAATGACTACCCTAGACTCAACTCGCTCTGATACCAAACTGATGCGGGACGGACTGAGGAGACGACGCTATATGAGACGGACACGACTCGACCAGCAAAGACACGACTACTAGAGCGACCTCAGCTCGACACTAAGAGCTCCTATGGGCTACACGTCGCTAATAGAAGTGCAAACTCACTCGTCATCCCAAGCGAGGGAAAGCGTGGATCGTGCGCGGTTAAGGAACCGACAGAGTTCAAGGTAGTCTGACTCAACTTCCGGACTCGGATCGAGTCGCTGGATGGGTCACTCTCACACTCACAGCTGTGACATGGACACACGGGCTAGTACCTATCGCTCTCGGCAGCAGCAAAAGACCATATACTAGCTAAGCAAATGAACGCCAAGAGGTTCGGACCATTACCTCCACGCACCCGGCGTGGCGAAGACAACCCCGACCGAATCACGGACTCCCGGTTAACAATTATTACAGCAATACACTAAGTTGACCCACTCCACGCAGGGAGGTAAAAGGTCACATGTGGGGTCCGGGAATCACGCAACTCGGGTTGACGGGCAGCATCTTGATGTCGCCCGGCGGTGCCGAACTCCGCATTTTCGTACTTTTCCGAACGGCGGCTTCTACGGGCCCGTGGTGCCCACGGACGGCGCTGTCCTCCGGATCTGCGGGGGTGGGACCCACTGTGATGGGGACCCCTGGTGGCGCGCCTCCACGGATGGCGGTCGGCCGGGAAAACCGATCGGGGGTCGATCGGCCCCGATTCCCAATTCTTGAACTAACTTCCCACGGATTTTGATTGCTGTTTTCCGGCCCGCGCTCCGACGAAAACGACCGCTGCGATCAATCCCGACGTCGGATCAGGACGCATGAGCTATCGTTGGAAAGCTCTCTTCAAATGCTTCAAGATAGACCTAGAGAGATCTTCTGGATCTGATCGGATCAGAACTTTATTGAATTGACAAGTCCCTGTTGTACAGTAATCGAAACCTCAGATCTACAGGTGAGTAGTCTAAAGACTACCTTTGACCGCGAGTAAGATGGCAGATTCAGCTCCTAAGCTCTTCATCAAACTTGTGGGATTTTGAACAAGGAGAACGGGGATATTTTTTGTGGACTGATTGGAGGTGGCTGTGATTTGTTATGATTTATTTACTGGAGGGTGGTCGGATCTGGGAACAGGTGGACAGCACTGTCGCTATCTCTGAGATCAATTTTTGAAAAATATGGATGGCCTCACAAAAATTCAAGAAAATTTGGGGACGGTGGGGTTGATGGACATAACTCCCAGTAAAATTGGGATATCTAAAAAAAATCAGAAAGAGATCCGAACATGGGAAATACAAAGCGGGTGTAAATTGAAACAGAAAGTAGACAGATCTGGAAATTAAGGTTGGACAAAAATAAAACAAATATCAAATGGGATCTTTATGACCAACCAAAATTTTTGGGACGTGATTGACACCTCTGGAGCATCCCCTAAAATCCCTAGGTCGATCTGATCTCGTGGCTGACACAGAGAATTCGTGGAAGCTGCTGTGGTCGGATGAAGGCAGAACTCCGGCGATCTCGGCGGTGAGGCGATGGCGGCTCGTGGCGGCGGCGGCGACGGCGACCGGAATGATAAGGGGAGGAGTCACACCTACAGAGGGAAGCCTTAACAGCTTCAAGGGGAAGAGGGAGGAGAGAGGAGGGGGGCGCACCAGCCCTTGCTCTTGGAATTTGTTTGATTCAAATGGCATTAATTCAACTAAAATGAGAATTACATGGTATTTGTATGAATTGCAAAATGACATAAAATACCCCTAGATCTAGATTTGGGAGGGGCATACTTGGGAGTCAACAAAAGTATTTCTCCCATGTGGTTTGGAACAAATAAAATAAGATTCAAAACCTATTAAACTAATACAGAAGGAGGGGGACACTCCCTTAAATTAAGGAGAGATCTCGGAGATGCTCCCCCCTTTGTCCCCTCCTTTGGTCCCACCTTCTAGAAGCCAACAATGGAAGGTTTGACTGACCCCACATGGGCCCCAGTGATGAGGTGGATCAATGGGAGGTGGGATGGGGGGCCCGTGGGACCCGGGTGGTCCCAAATTACAAATAAACCCTTATTACAATCGAAATTACAAACCGAATAAAATGAAACACACACACATTACACACAAATAACGTCTAAACAAATATGATAAATGTCGAGACTCAGGGGGGAGTCTCCAGGCTGTCTCCGAGTCAGATGGATGCCGAAGTGGCTCGAGTGGTGCTCCGCGTACGGTACCGGTGGCTCGTTGGCTCGTGCCTCTCGCGTGCTCTGGTGTCCGCACCATGAGGTTTAACAACAATATAAAAAGTTCCTTTCTGAGTACATCCGAGTTTTTGTTTGGGCTGATGATCAACTCTCTGGGATACCAAGGAGACTTTAATGCACAAGCTCAACCTCGACCCCGCCGTGAAACCCGTACAGCAACGCAGAAGGAAGCACGCACCTGAGAGGCAGGCGATTATCAAGGCGCAGGTCACCAAGGGACAAGAGACTGGCCTTTTTAGACCAGTCCTGTACCCAACATGGCTAGCCAACGTCGTCCTGGTACCAAAAGCTTCAGGCAAATGGCGGATGTGCGTGGATTTCACCGACCTGAATAAGGCCACCCCTAAGGACTGTTATCCGTTGTCGAGCATCGACCAATTGGTTGACTCAACCTCGGGCAATGAGATACTCAGTTTCCTAGACACCTATTCCGGTTACCATCAGATCAGAATGAACCCAGAAGATGTCGAGAAGACCGCCTTCATTACCAACTACGGAATATATTGCTACACCCGGATGCCTTTCGGGTTGAAGAACGCTGGAGCTACGTACCGAAAGCTGGTCAATCACATGTTTGAGGAACAGCTAGGACGGAACATCGAGGCCTACATTCACGACATGCTCATCAAGACTCCTAAGGCCGAAGACCACTTTACCGACCTCGCCGAGACCTTCGACACCCTCCTGAGGTACAACATGAAGCTTAATCTTGCCAAGTGTGCCTTCGGAGTGAGATCCGGGAAGTTCCTGGGTTTCCTAGTCACCCAGCGTGGGATCGAGGCCAACCCCGACAAGGTCCAGGCCATCCTGGACATGCGCCCACCCACCTGCGTCAAAGACGTCCAGCGCCTAACGGGGCGTGTCGCCGCTCTCAGCCGGTTCATGTCCCGTGCGGCCGAACGATGCTTGCCCTTCTTCAAGCTGTTGAGGGGGCCCAAGTTGGCATCTGCTACGTTTGCATGGGATGAGGAATGCCAGAGAGCATTCGCCGAGCTCAAGGAGTTCTTGGCTTCGCCCCCGGTGCTCTCCACGCCCGTTCCGGATGAAGTCTTGCTGCTCTATCTCTCGGCAACACCATCCACGGTCAGCTCGGTCCTAGTAAGAAATGACTCGGGAATCAAGAGGCCGGTCTACTACACCAGCAAGGTGCTCAACGAGGCTGAAAGGAGGTACCCCGCAACCGAGAAACTCATGCTAGCATTGGTTACCTCCGCCAAGCGCCTCCGACCCTATTTCTAGGGGCACCCCATCACCGTACTAACCGGTGAACCATTGAAGAAGATTCTCGCTCATCCCGAGGCCTCGGGATGACTCGTCAAGTGGGCCATCTTGCTTGGGGCCTACGATATTTCCTATCGGCCGCACTCGGCTATAAAAGGCCAAGCGCTCGCCGACTTCATCGCCGAAAGTACCATCCCGATCGAAGAAAGGCCTCCGTCCTTGCCCGGGCCAACCTGGGAATTGTTCATTGATGGGTCTTCCAACTCAGTCGGTAGTGGTGCTGGAATCCTCCTGAAGTCCCCCGAGGGGGTAGAGCTACAGTACGCCTTGAAGTTCAGCTTCCAAGCATCCAACAACACCTCCGAGTATGAGGCCCTTATCTCGGGAGCACGCATGGCCCGACGGTTGGGGGCTGAGCGAGTCAAAATCCACACTGACTCCCAGCTGGTCGCTAGCCAAGCCAATGGTGATTACGAAGCTCGAGAGGCACCAATGATCAAATACCTTCAACTGGTCAGAGACCTGGCCCAACAGTTCGAGAGATTCGAGGTAGTCTGAATAGCTCGGGAGGAAAACTCCCGAGCGGATGCCCTCTCTCGGTTGGCCTCTTCTCTCGACCCTGAAGGTACCCAATCGGTCCTCCTTGAGGAGCTAGAGCGCCCGAGCATTGACTCGGAGCTCCTTGCTGTTGACTCAGCCATTCCGAGCGACTGCCGCACCCCCTACCTGTCATGGCTCCGGGACTCTCAAGAGCCTTCCGACCCTCGGGAGGCCCGCAGATTGAAGTACCAAGCCCGGCATTTCGTCATTCTAGACGACACTCTCTATCGGAGATTTTTCTCCGGTCCCCTCCTGAGGTGTCTTGGCCCCAACGAAGCCAGCCGAGCCATCCAAGATATTCATGAAGGCCTATGCAGAGCGCATTCAGGGGGAAGGTCACTCGCCCTGATCCTGCTACGGCAGGGTTACTGGTGGCCCACCTTATAGCGCGACTGCATGGCCTACATACAGCAGTGCGGCCGATGCCAGCGATTCGACCACTTAGTCCATCAGCCGGCTACGGAGCTCGTCACCCTTACCGAGCCATATCCCTTCGCCCGATGGGGGATCGACATTCTTGGGCCGTTCCTACGGCTCAGGTCCAGAAGAAGTTTATCATCGTCGCCATCGAATACTTCACCAAGTGGATCGAGGCCGAAGCCACGGCGAGGATCACTAAGACAGCCATCTGGAGATTCATCTGGAAGTCGATCATTTGTCGCTACGGCATCCCCCGGGTGATAGTAAGCGATAATGGTCGGCAATTCGACTCTCGCTATTTTCGAGACCGATGCGCTGACCTAGGTATTCGCAACCACTTCACTTCGGTCACCCACCCTCAGGCCAACGGGCTAGTCGAGAATGCTAATAAGACTATCTTAAAAGGCATAAAGACCAGGCTCGGTAAGGCCAAGGGTAGCTGGCTCGAGGAACTGCCTAACGTACTCTGGTCACACAGAACGACTCCCAGAACGGCAACCGGTGAGAATCCTTTCCAGTTGGTGTATGGCACCGACGCCGTCATTCCGTTAGAGATTGCCAACCCCTCTCTCCGAGTCACCCGCTTCTCACCCGAGCAAAATGAGTAAAAATTACTCGAGAACCTCGACCTAGCAGATGAGCTCCGAGAGATCGCTAGCATCCGAGCTACGGAGTACCAGCGCCGCCTCACTCGATACTACAACACCAAAGTCCGAGACAGACACTTCCAACCTGGGAGACTTCGTCCTCAGGAAAGTCAAAGCCTCTAGACCACTAGAGGCGGTGGGCAAGCTATCCCCTAACTGGGAAGGCCCCTACCGAGTGGTCGAGACGCTCGGAAAAGGAGCATACCGGATAGCTACAATGAAAGGGGAACCCACACATGGAATGCAGCCACACTACACAAGTTCTACTTTTGAAGTTCGTGCAAACAATCCGAGTGAAATAAAATTTTCTCCTTTTCATTCAAATGATTGTTGGTACATCAGAAAGGCAAAAGCCAATACATTACATAGCAGAAAGTAAAAAATCCATCTGGCACCACTACAAGAGGCCATTGCTTAGCTGACTCGGTTGATCTCCTTGCGTCCAGCCACTGAATCTGCCTCGCGTAGAAACTGGCTCGGATAAAAGGTGGTTGATCCAGTTGGCTCGGGCGGCCCATGACAAAGGTGACAGAGGGACTGCGGAGGGGAAGGCTACCTTCCAAGTTGACAGAGGCTGGGGAAGAGGGAACGCCTATGAAGGCCTCCTCTCTTCCAACCTGCCAACTCTTTGGAACGTACATAAAGCAAGCACCCTCCGAAGAGTGAAAGAAAGGAAGAGCAGAAGAGGGAAAAGGAGGCTGCCAGAAAGAAAAAGAAGTCCAGCATAGCCTGACGAGGAGGCAGGGGAAGGCCCGGAAAGGAGGGAGCTTAATTTGCTTCTCCCCCCATCCCTGAAGCGAGCAGAGAGGGACGGGCGGCGGAGATACTGGATGCCCCCATCCGTCCTCCATCTCGCCCCCCGCCAGGAAGCCTCGCCGGAACAGATAGAGGAAACAGCGTGATTTTTCCGTCCAAATCCTCTCCAGATCAGCGCGACTACCATCGGACCCGCTTCAAACCCGCACGACGACCGTCGGACCTGCTCAAAACCCGAAGCGACAAAAACCTGCCGCCCTCCATCATCGACAGCATCGTCTTCCGAAGGATCCTTCATGCTCCGAATGCAACGGCACAACGCAACGTGAAGAAGGGGCGAGGAAAGACTGTCAGGGAAAATCCTAAGCGATGGAGAGGAAGGGACGCCCTTCAGTCTTTTTATAGGCAAAGGGAGGCTACTCGCCTTAAACGACTCCCTCCTCGAAAACATGCCAAAGGAATTTCCCCCTATGAACGGTCACCTCAAACCTCTCGTCTTCCGCCCCAGCGGGACACACGAAGCGGCCAGGCATTTAAAGCATGAGAACGCGGAAAGGCACCCTGTCAGACGCTCACCCAACCATCATGCGAGATCTGCGTAGAAAGTATTGGTCCTTTCCAACTACTGCAGATACGCTGATCAAATCACGGCAAGAATAGCGTGAAGCAAGTAAGATTTTATTTATTGCCTTACAAAAAGTGGAACTCCTTTTTTGAAAAAAGAAAGAGACAAACAAAGAAGGAGGCAAAACAGGACGATACATCAGGCCTAGGGCCCACTTTGAAGCTCGAAATGGAAGGCGCGGGTGTTTCGCCCCTGGCACCCTCGGTGACGGCCGGCCCTGGCACTGACCCCGCCTGCGTAGGAACTGCCTCGGTCGCGAGCCCACCCGAGACAGCCGGAGTTGGCGACCCCTCAGGAGAAGAGCCCTCTGGATCTTCCCCGCCCGACACAGAGGAGCTGGAAGGTGACATGTCCGAGTCATAGCGTTGGCCGAAGGGGAAGCCGATCTGATGCGACACGACCCCTTGGACCTAACTTTGCAAGCAACCGGACCGAACGGCGATCTCTCACAAGCGGGTTCACCCGCGTCGCGCGCACCCGGGTCCGTAGGCGGACCGGCGATGATGGTGAGGGTCCGAAGTTGGACCTTGGGGTTCGAAGGGTATGGCTGGCTGGGGATGGACCCCAATGGTATAGGGATGCCCACTTTCAAGGGTGGCTGGCACGCCGAGGGCGTGGGATGTAGCGTCTCCCTCACAACTCACCCGTGGTGGCACTCGATTAGATGGAAAATTGGAACGAGCCCTCTCTCACTGCCGACGGCGCAACTAGAGATGATACTAAGCTAAGCAAAGGTAAGAAACCAGCAGAGGAGAGTGGTCCGAAGCTCACCTGATCGGTGTGAAGACACCGATCCCGGCCGGAGACAAGGGCGAGCGGGGGAGTGTGGGTTCCCCGCACACTGCGTCGGTGTAGCTTCCCCAGTTCAAATATTACATGTACTTATCCCCACGCAGGGGGGTTGGACTAGGGAAAGGGAAATTTCAGTTACAAACAAATACTACCTCCACACAGGGAGGGGCGTTAAGCCGGCCAGGCGGGGTGGGGTGGTGAACTAGTTAGTGCCGAATGATCTGCCCCATTCTGGAATACCCGGACAGGGGGTTGATGTAGACGCTGCCACGCAATCCTCCGAACTCGGAAGTTGACAAAACTTGCGCCGAAACATCGCTGACAGACCCAAGAATGCCTGTTAATTTTTATGGACGATCCCGACGTCGACACCGGTAGGGGCGGGCTCTGGATCAGGTTCCCGGCGCTCTGGTTCGGACTGGTCCCAGAGTACAGCAGCAGGTAGAAGTAGTCACCACGCCCACTCCCGATGTAGAAACACAGCAGGACCAGAACGAGTACGACTGTAGACGAGTCTTCTTCGAGCAGCAACCAAGCAGAGCACCAGACGATGTAGGGGTGGCGAGGAGGAGTCCGTTGAGTGAGGGGGGGTCCGGGTAGGACCTGAACGATCTGTTCTGTGCGCCCGGGAGAGAAAAATTGGAAAAGGCTCTTCCTGATGCCAAAAGGGACGCTGCTTGTTGGTGATGGTAGATGCCTTGTGGAAGCAGCTCTCGGCCAAGTGGCGCCTTCAGAAGTTGAGGGGTGTGGCCGTGGTAGCTTCTGCACTGCAGCTCTGGTCCAGGTTCTGGTCCCGGTTGCGCAGTCGGGCGAGAATGGGCACCACGATCTGTAGTGAAGTCGGAACGAGACGATTCCACCTTGCCTGCGAAGAAGACTGGAAGACCTTTCTGGCGATGTATGGTGCACCTCCAGATGATGTCGGATAGCACCGGGGCAGTCTCTGCAAGTTGGGCTCCAACTGCTGCCTGCGAACTGAGATGGATAGGGTGATGAAAGGTGATGGGAGACGGAGTAGATGGGGTGGGAAATGGGGTGGATGGGTGTGGGGGTGACACCTGACTATGTGGGGGTCTGTTAGGGGGTGATTCAAGGTGTGGGAAGGGCAGAAAGGGGGCTGGGAGGTGGTCTAGCAAGTGGAGGGAGGGGGAGATGCGATGGGTTGGGAAGGAGAGATCTCTCCTTTGTTTTGAATGGTGGGTTAATGGAGAGGTTAATGGGGGCCTAGGGAATGGTAAGGGTTGCCTTGGGGAGGGGAAGGGGTGCTTGGGAGAAGAGATTGGTGCGGACACCCGAGCAGTTGATCGGCACGACACGCCGAGCCACCGGTACCGCACACGGAGCACGACACGAGCCACCTCAGCATCCATCTGGCTCGGAGACAGCCTGGAGACTCCGCCTTGAGCCTCCCCCTTTATTATATTTAGTTAGAGTTTATGTGTGTTTCATTTGTATTTATTTCGTTGCATTCGATTTTGCCATTTTGATTGTAATAGGGGCTAATGTGTAATTCGGACCCCGTGGGCCCCACGGGCCCCCCAGGACCCACCCCATTGGGCCACCTCAGCCTAGGGTCCCACGTGGGGTCAGTCAACATGCCACATGGGGGTATCTAGAAGTTTGAATTGTAATTGGACACATGGGGGACAATGGACTTGAAAAGTCCAAATGGGAGGCCACCTACCCCACCTACCAAGTCCACCCTCTCTCCTTGGTCCAAGGGCCGCCCCCCCCCTTAATATTATATTATTTTGTGTGTGTGTGTGTCACACTCCATCCCAACCCTCCATTCCCATCCCCTAGATCCAATGGTTGTGGATGGATGTGAGATGTAAGGTATTTAAACTTGTATTTTCCATTTTAGTGAATTAATGCATTCATTTGGAAGAAAATACCTTGGAGCTCCAGCTTGGTGCGCCCCTCCCTCTCCCCTTGAAGCTGTGAAGGCTTCCTTCTGGTGGTGAGACTCCACCCTATCAGTTCCGGTCGCCGCCGCCGCCGCCACGAGCCGCCACCGCACCGCCATCGTCTTCATCGGAGTTCTGCCTGCACAGTACCACAGCAACTTCCACGAAATTTGTGTCTCATCCATGAGCTCAGATCGATCTGGGAATTTTACTGAAGGTACCAGAGGTGTCAAGGATATCCCATAAAATTTGGTTTGTCATTCAGATCTCGTTTCACAATTTTTGATGTTCATCCACCCTTCCATTTCAGTTCTGCCAGAGTTCTGTCCAGATTCATATCTGCCCTGTGTTTCATGTCTTAGGTCCATCTTTTGATTTTTGTTATTCCCATAAAGTTTACTGGAGTTTATTTCCATCCACCCCTTCATCCAAAATTTTTATAAATTTCTGGTTCGCCCATTTCATATTTTCTAAAAATCATTCTCAGTCCCATCTATAGTTCTATCCACCTGTTCCCAGATCCAGCCACCAGTCACTCCAAAAATCATGTCAAATCGCCACCACCTCCAAATCCAATTCCAAAAATTGTCCCAGTTTCGTGGTTTGATTTCCTACAACGTTGAAGAAGATCTCGAAGTCTGAGTCCAACGGTAAGTAGGCGGTCAACGGCCATTTACAGGAAACTCATATGCTGATCTGATATTTCGGGAGCTGTGCAATAGAGGATTGAAAAATAGTTAAAGCCCAGGTCCGCAAAGGTTCAGAAGATTCCACTAGCCCTAGGTTGAAGGATTTTGAATCCTCTTTCCAACGGCGCTGGTTTCATCTCATTCCGACGACGGGGCTGATCGCAGCGGCCGTTTTCGCCGGAGTGCGTGCTGCTAAAACAGCAACCTCAGCTCGTGGACAGCAACTTCAAAGCTTGGAGATCGGGACCGATCGACCCCCGATCGGTGTTCTCGGCCGACCGCCGTCCGTGGAGGCGTGCCACCAGGGGTCCCCATCATAGTGGGTCCCACCCCCACAGATCCGGAGGACAGCGCCATTCGTGGGCCCCGCGGGCCCGCAGAACCCGCCGTTCGGAAAGCACGAAAACGCGGAGTTCGGCACCGCCGGGCGACATCAAGATGCTGCTCGTCAACCCGAGTTGCGTGATTCCCGGGCCCTACATGTGACCTTTTACCTCCCTGCGTGGAGTGGGTCAAATTATTGTATTGCTGTAATATTGTTTAACCGGGAGTCCGTGATTCGGCCGGGGTTGTCTTCGCCACGCCGGGTGCGTGGAGGTAATGGTCCGAACCTCTTGGCATTCATTTGCTTAGCTAGTATACGGTCTTTTGCCGCTGCCGAGAGTGTAGGTACTAGCCCGTGTGTCCATGTCACCGCTGTGAGAGTGAGAGTGACCCGTCCCGTGACTCGATCCGAGTCCGGAAGTTGAGTCGGACTACCCTTGACCTCCGCCGGTTCCTTAACCGCACACGGTCCGCGCTTTCCCTCGCTTGGGACAACGAGTGAGCTTCCACTTCTGTTAGCGACGTTTTGCCACTAGGAGCTCGTAGTGTCGGGCTTAGTGCCTCCCTGGTGTGTGCTGCTGGTCGCGTCTTCATCTAGAGTCCGAGGGTGGCACCTAATAGTGTCGTCTCCCGTGTCCGTCCCGCATCAGTTTGGTATCAGAGCAAGTCGAGTCTAGGGTAGTCTTTGCATATGTCTTGCATGCATCATGGTCTAAGTCGAGTCTAGGACCGTCATTATTTTCAAAACAAAAAAAAAGTGTGTTTTAAATTGCATTTGCACCCTTTATTTGGTATCTTAAAAGGTGTTGTCCGAACGTTAGGCTACGCCTACCGGGAGGTCGCACACTTGCGGGAGTGATCTTCGGATCGATTAACTCCGCCCCGTACCGGATATTGGTTTAGGTCTAAGTGCATCATTTAGTGTGTGTTTGCATTAGTCGGTGTCTTCTAGGTCGTGTGTCAGTTGCATGCCCACCCGTCGAGGTACCCAGTACTCGCCACCACCACCTATGGCGGAGTCCCGAGCCCGTAGTTCCGATGAGTCTTCCATGGCTGAGATGTTCCGGGCCATCATGGATCGTTTAGACACGCGTATGGATGGTCTTAGTATGCGTATGGATGGCATAGGGACGCGTCTAGAAGGGCAGATGAAGGTCCTCGAGGATCGGGCCGGGGTTTCGGAGCAGTCCATTCAAGGCCTTGTTGGGAGGATTGCCTTCCTAGAGAGGGGCCCAGTAGCGGCGCAACCCGCGCCGACGAACGGCCAACAAGAGCCGGTGCAGCAACCCGCTGTGCCAAGGGCTCAGGTGGAGGATGTCGGGAGGCAACAGGCGCCTATAGTGGATGATTATGCCTCCGACAATGATCACGGGGGTAACGGTCGTCGTCATCAACGACGGAATCGTGATGATGAGGATGACGACCGCATTCTTAGGGGTGTGCGTGCGGACCCTCCCACTTTTAGCGGGTCCTTGGACCCTAGGGTGTATTTAGATTGGGAGGCCGGCATGGACCGGTACTTCGAGTGGTTTGAGATGACGGACCACCGAAGAGTCCGATACGCAAAGATGAAGTTGCAAGGGCAGGCCCAAACTTATTGGATCAATGTGGAGAGCCTGCTCAACCAGCGACGTCAACCCCAGATCGGTACATGGGATGATATGAAGACCAAGTTGAGGGAGAAGTACCTTCCCGCCTCATATCGCCAACGTCTCATAGACAAGTGGCAAAGCATTTCCCAAGGGAACCGATCCGTGACCGAGTACACCGCCGAGTTCGATGAGTATTATTTGCGGTGCGGGGTCACGGAAGAGAGCACCATGACGATATCCCGCTTTCGGAGAGGTTTGCGGCCCAATTATCAATATGAACTCTTTCGCCGCAATGCCACCACTTTGGAGCAGGCATATCAGATTGCTCTCGAATTGGAGCAGTTCGAGGCCGAGTTTGAGTCACCCCATCGGTTGGGCTCCTTTCCCCTTCGTAGTGTCGAGTCCCGTGGCTCACCTGGCACGTATCCGAGGGCCCCCATGACTCGACCTCAGGAGCCCGCTCGCCCCGAGCCCTTTGCTCCTAGGCCTCGTCCTCCACCCCCGAGGGACCTTCCTCGTCCCCAGCATCTTACGGCCCCACCCACAGTCCGTCCACCGGCACCCGCACCTCCTGCACGTCCTTTGTTGCCTACGCCTCCTATCCGTCGGGAGGATAAAGGTAAAGGACCTATGATTGGGGAGCCTAGTGGATCACGGCAGCAGTGTTATCGCTGCAATGGGTTTGGTCATTTCACCAGCTAGTGTCCCACCCACCCATCTCTTCACATTGGGGACACACAGGCCGAGGATACCACCCCTACGGGCCTCGAGTTAGTCAGCTATGAGGCAGATGAAGAGTTAGCTGACGAGTACTATGAGATGGGAGGTGAGGCCCAGGATGTCCAGCAGTCGGACGATACCCGCGTGGGGGTCGTCAGATGTATCCTCACCCAGCCGCAGGTCAGTGATGACTAGCGTCGGACCACTATCCTTCATGTATTCTGTAGGCTGGGAAAGCAAATTTGCAAGGTGGTCATCGATAGCGAGAGTTGTATCAATACAATCTCCATGAACGCTGTCACTCGTCTTGGTCTCACACCCGTAGACCACCCTTGCCCCTACCAGGTATCATGGGTGGATACCACTTCCATTTCGGTCAGGCTGCGGTGCTTGGTCCCGCTGCAGCTCCACTCCTACCATGACGAGATCTGGTGTGATGTTCTTCCCATAGAAGTGGGAAGTATCATTCTTGGTAGGCCGTGGTTATTCGACTGAGATGCCACACTCCATGGTCGGTCGAACACCTGTACCTTCGACCACGATGGCCAGCGGGTCACCCTCCAACCCGTTCGGCCCAGGAGCCCATCTGTTAGGGGTCCTACTGGCCCTAGTACTCCGAAGCCTTCCATTCCCAGGCCCAGTACCCCATCCCCAGCTCGGGCTATGACCATTGCCTCTGGCCCAGGAGAGCCCTCGACGAGGAGATTGATGATGATTAGCTCCCGGGAAATGGAGCAGGAGCTTAGTCAGGGCTATCCGGTGTTTGCCATTACGGTCCGAGAGGTGGAGCGGGACTCCGAGGGTGAGCTCCCACCCGAGGTTGTTCCCATTCTGCAGGAGTATGCTGATGTATTCCCCGATGAGCTTCTCGAGGGACTCCCACCAATGCGGGATATTCAGCATGCCATCGACCTTGTTCCGGGCTCGTCTTTGCCCAACCTTCCTCATTATCGAATGAGCCCCACGGAGCATGCCGAGCTTAAACGGCAGGCCGATGAGTTAGTCCAGAGAGGATCTGCCGGGACAGCATGAGTCCATGTGCTGTACCCGCATTACTCGCCCTGAAGAAGGATGGCACGTGGAGAATGTGCATTGATAGTCGTGCCATCAACAAGATCATCGTGAAGTACAGGTTCCCTATTCCCCGCCTGGATGACATGTTAGACATGATGGCAGGCGCCACTATCTTTTCGAAGATTGATCTTAAGAGTGGCTACCATCAGGTGAGGATTAGGCCAGGTGATGAGTGGAAGACCGCATTTAAGACCAAGGACGGTCTATATGAGTGGTTGGTCATGCCTTTTGGGTTGACCAATGCCCCTAGCACTTTCATGAGGCTCATGACTCAGGTCCTTCGACCTTTCATTGGAGTCTTTGTAGTGGTGTATTTTGATGATATCCTTATCTATAGCCGCACCACAGGGGACCACTTAGACCACCTTCGGCAGGTCTGTCTACTTCTTCGGCGAGAGCAGTTGTTCGCGAACCCACAGAAGTGTGCCTTCATGACACCTCAGCTTACCTTCTTGGGTTTCATTGTGTCTAGTACTGGGGTCTCCGCCGATCCGGAGAAGGTCCGGGCCATTGTTGAGTGGCCGGAACCCCGTACGGTTCATGATGTCCGCAGCTTTCATGGCCTTGCGACGTTCTACCGTCGCTTCATCCGTGGATTTAGCTCCGTCACCGCCCCGATCACTGATTGCATCCGTAAGGGCACATTTGTATGGACGAAGGCCGCATCTGCCGCCTTCAAGGATATCAAGGAGCGCATGACCCAGACACCTATCCTTCGATTGCCTGATTTCTCGAAGGTGTTTGAGGTCTCTTGTGATGCATCGGGTGTTGGGATTGGAGGAGTTTTGAGTCAGGAGTCCCACCCGATCGCATATTTCAGCGAGAAGCTGAACGACGCGAAACTGCGATATTCCACATATGATAAAGAATTCTACGCAGTTGTTCAGGCTCTTAGGCATTGGAGGCACTATCTTTTACATCAGGAGTTTGTCCTATACTCCGATCACGAGGCATTGAGGTACCTCCATTCCCAAAAGAAGCTTAACTCGCGTCACAGTCATTGGGTCGAGTATCTCCAGCAGTTCACCTTTGTGCTTAAACATAAGGCTGGAGTGGAGAACAAGGTGGCTGATGCCTTGAGTCGGCGAGCATGCTTGCTTACCACCATGAGTGCCGAGGTCATAGGGTTAGAGAAGATGAAGGAGGCCTATGTTGATTGTCCTGACTTCGGTCAGATTTTTACCACCCTCCAGGCCGGACCCTCGAGAGACCTTGATGAGTATATGCTTCAGGAGGGTTACCTCTTTCGAGGTAGCAGGCTATGTGTTCCCCGAACTTCGGTTCGAGATTTCTTAGTGTGGGAACTACATGCGGGAGGTCTAGCCGGCCACTTTGGTCGGAACAAGACTATTGAGGCAGTGGAGCATCGATTTTATTGGCCGAGCTTGAAGCGCGATGTTGCTAACATCGTGGCTCAGTGCCGTACATGTGCTACGGCCAAGATGAAGAAGCAAAGCTCGGGCCTTTATACGCCTCTTCCCGTGCCTGATGCCCCGTGGCAGGATGTTAGTATGGACTTTATTTTGGGATTTCCACGTACCTCTAGGAAGCATGATTCGGTCTATGTGGTGGTTGACCGTTTCTCGAAGATGGCCCTCTTTATCCCTTGCTCGAAGACTTCGGATGCTTCTAGGGTAGCCCGCCTATTCCTTACTCATGTGGTGTGCAAGTTCGGGTTGCCTCGCACTATAGTGTCTGACCGTGATGTTAGATTCACTTCCCATTTTTGGAAGACACTATGGCATATGATGGGTACTCACCTCAAGTTTTCCACTGCATATCACCCCCAGACAGATGGTCAGACCGAGGTGGTCAATAGGAGTCTGGGAGATCTTTTGAGGTGTCTAGTTAAGGACCGCATTGGGGATTGGGATCTCATTTTACCTATGGCTGAGTTTGCATACAATGATTCGGTGAATAGGTCTACCGGCATGAGTCCATTTGAGATTGTCACAGGTCGTAGGCCTAGGAAACCCGTTGACCTTGTCCCCATGCCTATCCATGCTAGAGTGTCGGAGTCGGCCGAGTCGTTTGCTAGGCATGTTAGGAGTTTGCATGACGACATCTGTCGTCACATTGAGGCCAGCAATGCACGGTACAAGGAGTTAGCCAATGCCCACCGACACCACCGAGAGTTCCATGAGGGCGAGTACGTCATGATCAGGGTAAGACCTGAACGGTTTCCCTCTGGAACCGTTAAGAAGTTGCAAGCTTGCGGAGCCGGTCCCTTTAGAGTGTTGAAACGCGTTGGATCCAATGCGTATGTTGTGGACTTGCCCGAGGAATATGGTATAAGCTCTACTTTTAATGTTTCGGATCTAGTTGCATATAGGGACCCAGCGGTGATCCCTAGTGAGCCTTTCGAGCCATCTCCTCCCCTTGAGAGTGATCCCACACCTGAGTGTCCACCTCCAGCCCCGTTGTTACGGCAGCGTGAGCATATAGATCATATACTGGATGAGCAGGTGACAGTTACCAGGAGTGGATCCTACCCGCGCTACCTAGTGCGATGGAGAGGACGGCCCGCTACTGAGGACACATGGATCACACATGGCGAGTTGCAGCAGATCGATCCGGACCTTCTGGAGCGATATAGGAGCGATGCCGACCCTTACTCGACAGGGTCGAGTTTCTCCCACCCGGGGAGAATTGGTGCGGACACCCGAGCAGTTGATCGGCACGACACGCCGAGCCACCGGTACCGCACACGGAGCACGACACGAGCCACCTCAGCATCCATCTGGCTCGGAGACAGCCTGGAGACTCCGCCTTGAGCCTCCCCCTTTATTATATTTAGTTAGACTTTATGTGTGTTTCATTTGTATTTATTTCGTTGCATTCGATTTTGCCATTTTGATTGTAATAGGGACTTGTGTGTAATTCGGACCCCGTGGGCCCCACGGGCCCCCCAGGACCCACCCCATTGGGCCACCTCAGCCTAGGGTCCCACGTGGGGTCAGTCAACATGCCACATGGGGGTATCTAGAAGTTTGAATTGTAATTGGACACATGGGGGACAATGGACTTGAAAAGTCCAAATGGGAGGCCACCTACCCCACCTACCAAGTCCACCCTCTCTCCTTGGTCCAAGGGCAGCCCCCCCCCCTTAATATTATATTATTTTGTGTGTGTGTGTGTCACACTCCATCCCAACCCTCCATTCCCATCCCCTAGATCCAATGGTTGTGGATGGATGTGAGATGTAAGGTATTTAAACTTGTATTTTCTATTTTAGTGAATTAATGCATTCATTTGGAAGAAAATACCTTGGAGCTCCAGCTTGGTGCGCCCCTCCCTCTCCCCTTGAAGCTGTGAAGGCTTCCTTATGGTGGTGAGACTCCACCCTATCAGTTCCGGTCGCCGCCGCCGCCGCCACGAGCCGCCACCGCACCGCCATCGTCTTCATCAGAGTTCTGCCCGCACAGTACCACAGCAACTTCCACGAAATTTGTGTCTCATCCATGAGCTCAGATCGATCTGGGAGATTTACTGGAGGTCCCAGAAGTGTCAAGGATACCCCATAAAATTTGGTTTGTCATTCAGATCCCGTTTCATAATTTTTGATTTTCGTCCACCCTTCCATTTCAGTTCTGCCAGAGTTCTGTCCAGATTCATATCCGCCCTGTGTTTCATGTCTTAGGTCCGTCTTTTGATTTTTTTTTAGTCCCATAAATTTTACTGGAGTTTAATTCCATCCACCCCTTCATCCACAATATTTCTAAATTTCTGGTTCGCCCATTTCATATTTTCTAAAAATCATTCTCAGTCCCATCTACAGTTCTGTCCACCTGTTTCCAGATCCGACCACCAGTCACTCCAAAAATCATGTCAAATCGCCACCACCTCCAAATCCAATTCCAAAAATTGTCCTAGTTTCTTGGTTTGATTCCCTACAACGTTGAAGAAGATCTCGAAGTCTGATTCCAACAGTAAGCAGGCGGTCAATGGCCATTTATAGGAAACTCATATGCTGATTTGATATTTCGGGAGCTGTGCAACAGAGGATTGAAAAATAGTTAAAGCCCAGGTCCGCAAAGGTTCAGAAGATTCCACTAGCCCTAGGTTGAAGGATTTGGAATCCTCTTTCCAACGGCGCAGGTTTCATCACATTCCGACGACGGGCTGATCGCAGCGGCCGTTTTTGCCGGAGCGCGCGCTGCTAAAACAGCAACCTCAGCTCGTGGACAGCAACTTCAAAGCTTGGAGATCGGGACCGATCGACCCCCGATCGGTGTTCCCGGCTGACCGCCGTCCGTGGAGGCGCGCCACCAGGGGTCCCCATCATAGTGGGTCCCACCCCCGTAGATCTGGAGGACAGTGCCATTCGTGGGCCCCACGGGCCCGCAGAACCCGCCGTTCGGAAAGCACGAAAAAATGGAGTTCGGCACCGCCGGGCGACATCAAGATGCTGCCCGTCAACCCGAGTTGCGTGATTCCCGGGCCCTACATGTGACCTTTTACCTCCCTGCGTGGAGTGGGTCAAATTATTGTATTGCTGTAATATTGTTTAACCGGGAGTCCGTGATTCGGCCGGGGTTGTCTTCGCCACGCCGGGTGCGTGGAGGTAATGGTCCGAACCTCTTGGCATTCATTTGCTTAGCTAGTATACGGTCTTTTGCCGCTGCCGAGAGTGTAGGTACTAGCCCGTGTGTCCATGTCACCGCTGTGAGAGTGAGAGTGACCCGTCCCGTGACTCGATCCAAGTCCGAAAGTTGAGTCGGACTACCCTTGACCTCCGCCGGTTCCTTAACCGCGCACGGTCCTCGCTTTCCCTCGCTTGGGACGACGAGTGAGCTTCCACTTCTGTTAGCGACGTTTTGCCACTAGGAGCTCGTAGTGTCGGGCTTAGTGCCTCCCTGGTGTGTGCTGCTGGTCGCGTCTTCATCTAGAGTCCGAGGGTGGCACCTAATAGTGTCGTCTCCCGTGTCCGTCCCGCATCAGAGATTCTCCCTTGGGAAAATGAAAGATTGTATGGGGAAGGGGAAAGGTTGCTTGGGAGGAGGGAGAGGTGCCTAGGAGAAGGGGATTCCACCTAGGGGTTGGAGGGGACTTAAATGGGAGGTATGGGGAAGGGGGAGGGGTCTTAATTAGAGGTGAATAGGGAGGAGAGAGAGTGAATTTCGAATTTGGGGGTGGGGAGGAGAGAGAATGGGGTTCGCCCCCTTTAGAGAGAGAGAGAGAGAAATAGAGAGAGAGAGCTAGAGAGAGAGGCACAAATTCTTGTGGCAATTGTATCAATACTTCATTAGCTTCCAAATGAGGGATTGGGGTCCTATTTATAGGAATCCCACATTTACATATAAGTCCCTGACTCTTGGACTACTAACACTAAACCAAGGGGAAGGGGGCGCCCCTGGGCCGAGCCCATATAATTGGGCCCAATAACACACATAAAGACTTAAGACTTAGGAAAATAGCTACCTAACCTAGGTATTGGACTCAAATAAAAGGAAAAGTACATGATAAGAAAATGAAAATTACATCATATGACTCGAAATAAAGTGGTGAACAAGATGCAACATGGGTGGCGAGCATCGGGATCCTTGATCAAATGAAATTGCTGGTGATGTCCTCATCATACCCCCGGGGCACGGAAAACTCGACTCTGTCGAGTATGGGCCCACCGGGGAAGTGGTCCTCTCAAGCTGCTCAGAGTGAGCCTCAACTTCCAAACTCAACCCTACGTCCGCAACCAGGGGACGGTCCTTCATCCTCTCGAGGCGGCTCAGGCGCACCCTCTTGCTGGCGATGGAACCCTGCTTGCCTAGTATTGCCTCCGTTTGCACACGTCGGACTCTCAGGCTGACTTTTGGTGGCTCTCCGAGGTGGCCCTCTCAAAGGAAGATAAAGGCTCGAGACACTCACTAGGATCCACCGCGGTGCCCATATAGGGTGCCGGATCCACCACGTGAAAAATGGGGTGAATCCCAAAACCCATTAGTAAGTCCAACCTGATAGCCGGGTTGCCAAAGTCACTCGGAACTTGGGAAGGTCCAAGTCCTCGTGCCCTCGAATTGGAGGTGACCCTAGGGTAGAGCCACTCCAATGTCATTATCACCAGATTGCCTACTTGGAATTCCATGTGGCGCTCGCGAGCTCTTGTCTGCTCTTTGTGAACCTCACCGCTCGTCAAGAATTGCTTGCGTGTATGCTCATGCCATGCATCATAATGCGGTGAGTGGGTGTGAAAGTGGATAGCATGCAAAGGTGGACCGGGACAACCGTACATAGACCTATCATGCATAGATGTGATGAAGACTTTAATGGACTCAGGGGGGCCGGAAAAACCATAGGTGGATCTATCGTGCATGGTTGTGATAAATGCCGGGGGACCCGGACATCCATGTATGCTCCTTTCATGCTTAAGAGCTATGACGAATGTGGGAGTACCAACACATCCAAGCTGAGCCAGTCATGCATTTGGGCCTGCAGTGTGTGTGACATGTATGAGATGACTGGGCTTACTAGCCCTACCAAATGATGCAAAATGTAGTGGCACATGCATTCCCATCCAAATGGCTCCTTCTATGTGTATGACTTGGTGTGAGATTTTTCACTCATAGGGGTCAAAGGGGTCTAGGAAAATGGAGTGGGATTGGTCCAATAAGGTTGGTTGGGGTAGGAAAAGGTTGGTGGTGAGTAAGGTGGGTGGGTATAGGAAGGGATCCAAGGGGTCATGGTAAGGGTCATCTAAGGAGAGGAACTCTAGGTCCTTTTGGTCCTCACAACATGGTGATGGATCCTCCTCCTCTAGTAAAATGATTGGGCCAAAGTTTTTGGTGGGATGGTCGGCCATGAATGGAGGGCTGGATGTTCTACCCGAGACAAGCAACTCTAGTTTGTGGATAGCATCGGGCTCGTCGGGTGTAGGGAGGAGTAAAAGAAGGTCGCTAGTGTAGCAACCCGCAGTGTAAATGGAGGAGATGGATCCGACACATAGGTGTAGGAGGTCAAGGCTCCTAGGTCGGTCGGCTACTGTAGTCAACATGCCAGTTAGCTCCATTTGCCAAACTATACCCTTAAGAAGATCCCCTAATGTTTCCACTTGATAGGATGATTGGATTGTGGTGTGATAGGTGTGATAGGTGGATAAGGGTACTATGGGGAGGTGTTGTTCCATGGAAGGGTAAGCATAGGGAAGGATATGGTGAGCCCGGTTTTCCACAAGCCATCTAACTAAGGGCCCACTTATGATAAGTTCACTCCAAATTGGGGGTGGCATGAAAGGTGAAACATCTTCCTCGTTTTGGCCATGACTTTCCTCCAAGATGGGGAGTGGTTCTGGGATGTTCCCTACTAGGGGGTCGGGTGTGGGTATCATGGTTTCCTCTACCAAGGAGGTGAGTAGGTCCTTCGTGGGTGGGGTGATGATGACTGGCCTGTGGTGCTCTTTGGGTGGTGGGTAAGGGGGGACTTGGGATAGAATGGGGAGGGGTAGTAGTGGAGGCCTAGGTTGGGGATCTTGTAACTCATGGGGTAGGGTGCACCTAATTTGGCTCAATGGGTTCTCTTTGGGAAGGAACGAGTTCTCTTGACCCAATTGGGCTTCATATTCTTCTTCCCAATCTAGGGGAGCCTCATAGACTTCGGTCACCTCCTTAAGTTCCTTTTGGGAAGGGGTGGGAGGAGGATTTGTGGGTTGGGTGGTGGCCAATTTGGTTTGAATGGTGGTGGTGATCGGGGTTGGAATTATTTGGGGTGGTGGAGTTTGGGCCCTAAGGGAGGTCTTGGGTTGACTGGGAGGGAAAGGGGGAGTGAAGATCTTCTTAATCTCATTCCTCATCTCTTCCCATGGGTATCTGGGTCCTTTGGTTTCCCATTCAAATTCATCCCGTGGAGACAAGACTCTAAGGCCATTGCTCCTAAGTGGGGGTTCATTGGCTCTAAATCCATCCCGAGGTGACCAAGCCCTAGGGCCGTGGTTCCCTTTTGCTTCAAGCCGATCAAGCCGGGAGGTGAGGGTATCTATATAGTTATGACATTTGTTGATGAAAGCGTCAAATTGGTCCATAGATAGTTGGGGTGTCTCCCTTGGGTGGTCATGCAAGGGAGTGATGAAAAACATGATGCAAGGGAGACTCAATTGATAATGCCCTAAGACTAGACTCGTAGAGACAAGTCTAAAACTTGCTCTGATACCAATTGATGCGACACGACCCCTTGGACCTAACTTTGCAAGCAACCGGACTGAACGGCGATCTCTCACAAGCGGGTTCACCCGCGTCGCGCGCACCCGGGTCCGTAGGCGGACCGGCGATGATGGTGAGGGTCCGAAGTTGGACCTTGGGGTTCCAAGGGTATGGCTGGCTGGGGATGGACCCGAATGGGATAGGAATGCCCAATTTCAAGGGCGGCCGGCATGCCGAGGGCGTGGGATGTAACGTCTCCCTCACAACTCACCTGCGGTGGCACTCGATTAGATGGAAAATTGGAACGAGCCCTCTCTCACTGCCGACGGCGCAACTAGAGATGATACTAAGCTAAGCAAAGGTAAGAAACCAGCAGAGGAGAGTGGTCCGAAGCTCACCTGATCGGTGTGAAGACACCGATCCCGGCCGGAGACGAGGGCGAGCGGGGGAGTGTGGGTTCCCCGCACACAGCGTCGGTGTAGCTTCCCCTGTTCAAATATTACATGCACTACTCCCCACGCAGGGGGGTTGGACTAGGAAAAGGGAAATTTCAGTTACAAACAAATACTACCTCCACACAGGGAGGGGCGTTAAGCCGGCCAGGCGGGGTGGGGTGGTGAACTAGCTAGTGCCGAATGATCTGCCCCATTCTGGAATACCCGGACAGGGGGTCGATGTAGATGCTGCAACACACTCCTCCGAACTTGGAAGTCGACGAAACTGGCGCCGAAACATCGCTGACAGACCCAAGAATGCCTGTGAATTTTTATGGACGATCCTGACGTTGACACCGGCGGGGGCGGGCTCTGGATCAGGTTCCTGCGCTCTTGTTCGGACTGGTCCCAGGGTGCAGCAGCAAGTGGAAGTAGTCACCACGCCCGCTCCTAATGTCGAAACGCAGCAGGACCAGGACGAGTACGACCGTGGACGAGTCTTCTTCGCGCAGCAACCAAGCAGAGCACCAGACGATGTCGGGGTGGTGAGGAGGAGTCCATTAAGTGAGGGGGGGGGTCAGGGCAGGACCTGAACGATCTGTTCTGCGCGCCCGGGAGTGAAAAATTGGAAAAGGCTCTTCCTGATGCCGAAAGGGACGCCGCTTGTTGGTGATGGTAGATGCCTTGTGGTAGCAGCTCTAGGCCTAGTGGCGCCTTCATAAGTTGAGGGGTGTGGCCGTGGTAGCTTCTGCACTGCAGCTCTGGTCCAGGTTTTGGTCCCGGTTGCGCAGTCGGGTGAGAATGGGCACCACAATCTGTAGTGAAGTCGGAACGAGACAATTCTACCTCGCCTGCGAAGAAGACTGGAAGACCTTTCCGGCGATGTATGGTGTACCTCCAGATGACGTCGGACAGCACCGGGGCAGTCTCTGCAAGTCGGGCTCCAACTACTGCCTGCGAACTGAGATGGATAGGGTGATGAAAGGTGATGGGAGATGGAGTAGATGGGGCTGGAAATGGGGTGGATGGGTGTCGGGGTGACACCTGACTATGTGGGGGTCTGTTAGGGGGTGATTCAAGGTGTGGGAAGGGCAGAAAGGGGGCTGGGAGGTGGTCTAGCAAGTGGAGGGAGGGGGAGATGCGAATTTGGGTTGGGAAGGAGAGAGGGAGGAGAGATCTCTCCTTTGTTTTGAATGGTGGGTTAATGGAGGGGTTAATGGGGGCCTAGGGAATGGGAAGGGTTACCTTGGGGAGGGGAAGGGGTGCTTGGGAGAAGGGATTCTCCCTTGGGAAAATGAAAGGTTGTATGGGGAAGGGGAAAGGTTGCTTGGGAGGAGGGAGAGGTGCCTAGGAGAAGGGGATTCCACCTAGGGGTTGGAGGGGACTTAAATGGGAGGTATGGGGAAGGGAGAGGGGTCTTAATTAGAGGTGAATAGGGAGGAGAGAGTGTGAATTTCGAATTTGGGGGTGGGGAGGAGAGAGAATGGGGTTCGCCCCCCTTTAGAGAGAGAGAGAGAGAGAGAGAAATAGAGAGAGAGAGCTAGAGAGAGAGGCACAAATTCTTGTGGCAATTTTATCAATACTTCATTAGCTTCCAAATGAGGGATTGGGGTCCTATTTATAGGAATCCCACATTTACATATAAGTCCCTGACTCTTGGACTACTAACACTAAACCAAGGGGAAGGGGGCGCCCCTGGGCCGAGCCCATATAATTAGGCCCAATAACACACATAAAGACTTAAGACTTAGGTAAATAGCTACCTAACCTAGGTATTGGACTCAAATAAAAGGAAAAGTACATGATAAGAAAATGAAAATTACATCATATGACTCGAAATAAAGTGGTGAACAAGATGCAACATGGGTGGCGAGCATCGGGATCCTTGATCAAATGAAATTGCTGGTGATGTCCTCATCATACCCCCGGGGCACGGAAAACTCGACTCCGTCGAGTATGGGCCCACCGGGGAAGTGGTCCTCTCAAGCTGCTCAGAGTGAGCCTCAACTTCCAAACTCAACCCTACGTCCGCAACCAGGGGACGGTCCTTCATCCTCTCGAGGCGGCTCAGGCGCACCCTCTTGCTGGCGATGGAACCCTGCTTGCCTAGTATTGCCTCCGTTTGCACACGTCGGACTCTCAGGCTGACTTTTGGTGGCTCTCTGAGGGTGGCCCTCTCAAAGGAAGATAAAGGCTCGAGACACTCACTAGGATCCACCGCGGTGCCCATATAGGGTGCCGGATCCGCCACGTGAAAAATGGGGTGAATCCCAAAACCCATTAGTAAGTCCAACTCGATAGCCGGGTTGCCAAAGTCACTCGGAACTTGGGAAGGTCCAAGTCCTCGTGCCCTCGAATTGGAGGTGACCCTAGGGTAGAGCCACTCCAATGTCATTATCACCAGATTGCCTACTTGGAATTCCAAGTGGCGCTCGCGAGCTCTTGTCTGCTCTTTGTGAACCTCACCGCTCGTCAAGAATTGCTTGCGTGTATGCTCATGCCATGCATCATAATGCGGTGAGTGGGTGTGAAAGTGGATAGCATGCAAAGGTGGACCGGGACAACCGTACATAGACCTATCATGCATAGATGTGATGAAGACTTTAATGGACTCAGGGGGGCTGGGGAAACCATAGGTGGATCTATCGTGCATGGTTGTGATAATTACCGGGGGACCCGGACATCCATGTATGCTCCTTTCATGCTTAAGAGCTATGATGAATGTGGGAGGACCAACACATCCAAGCTGAGCCAGTCATGCATTTGGGCCCGCAGTGTGTGTGACATGTATGAGATGACTGGGCTTACTAGCCCTACCAAATGATGCAAAATGTAGTGGCACATGCATTCCCATCCAAATGGCTCCTTCTATGTGTATGACTTGGTGTGAGATTTTCACTCATAGGGGTCAAAGGGGTCTAGGAAAATGGAGTGGGATTGGTCCAATAAGGTTGGTTGGGGTAGGAAAAGGTTGGTGGTGAGTAAGGTGGGTGGGTATAGGAAGGGATCCAAGGGGTCATGGTAAGGGTCATCTAAGGAGAGGAACTCTAGGTCCTTTTGGTCCTCACAACATGGTGATGGATCCTCCTCCTCTAGTAAAATGATTGGGCCAAAGTTTTTGGTGGGATGGTCGGCCAAAAATGGAGGGCTGGATGTTCTACCCGAGACAAGCAACTCTAGTTTGTGGATAGCATCGGGCTCGTCGGGTGTAGGGAGGAGTAAAAGAAGGTCGCTAGTGTAGCAACCCACAGTGTAAATGGAGGAGATGGATCCGACACATAGGTGTAGGAGGTCAAGGCTCCTAGGTCGGTTGGCTACTGTAGTCAACATGCCAGTTAGCTCCATTTGCCAAACTATACCCTTAAGAAGATCCCCTAATGTTTCCACTTGATAGGATGATTGGATTGTGGTGTGATAGGTGTGATAGGTGGATAAGGGTACTATGGGGAGGTGTTGTTCCATGGAAGGGTAAGCATAGGGAAGGATATGGTGAGCCCGGTTTTCCACAAGCCATCTAACTAAGGGCCCACTTATGATAAGTTCACTCCAAATTGGGGGTGGCATGAAAGGTGAAACATCTTCCTCGTTTTGGCCATGACTTTCCTCCAAGATGGGGAGTGGTTCTGGGATGTTCCCTACTAGGGGGTCGGGTGTGGGTATCATGGTTTCCTCTACCAAGGAGGTGAGTAGGTCCTTCGTGGGTGGGGTGATGATGACTGGCCTGTGGTGCTCTTTGGGTGGTGGGTAAGGGGGGACTTGGGATAGAATGGGGAGGGGTAGTAGTGGAGGCCTAGGTTGGGGATCTTGTAACTCATGGGGTAGGGTGCACCTAATTTGGCTCAATGGGTTCTCTTTGGAAAGGAACGAGTTCTCTTGACCCAATTGGGCTTCATATTCTTCTTCCCAATCTAGGGGAGCCTCATAGACTTCGGTCACCTCCTTAAGTTCCTTTTGGGAAGGGGTGGGAGGAGGATTTGTGGGTTGGGTGGTGGCCAATTTGGTTTGAATGGTGGTGGTGATCGGGGTTGGAATTATTTGGGGTGGTGGAGTTTGGGCCCTAAGGGAGGTCTTGGGTTGACTGGGATGGAAAGGGGGAGTGAAGATCTTCTTAATCTCATTCCTCATCTCTTCCCATGGGTATCTGGGTCCTTTGGTTTCCCATTCAAATTCATCCTGGGGAGGCAAGACTCTAAGGCCATTGCTCTTAACTGGGGGTTCATTGGCTCTAAATCCATCCCGAGGTGACCAAGCCCTAGGGCCGTGGTTCCCTTTTGCTTCAAGCCGATCAAGCCGGGAGGTGAGGGTATCTATATAGTTATGACATTTGTTGATGAAAGCGTCAAATTGGTCCATAGATAGTTGGGGTGTCTCCCTAGGGTGGTCATGCAAGGGAGTGATGGAAAACATGATGCAAGGGAGACTCAATTGATAATGCCCTAAGACTAGACTCCTAGATACAAGTCTAAAACTTGCTCTGATACCAATTGATGTGACACGACCCCTTGGACCTAACTTTGCAAGCAACCGGACCGAACGGCGATCTCTCACAAGCAGGTTCACCCGCGTCGCACGCACCCGGTTCCGTAGGCGGACCGGCGATGATGGTGAGGGTCCAAAGTTGGACCTTGGGGTTCCAAGGGTATGGCTGGCTGGGGATGGACCCGAATGGGATAGGAATGCCCAATTTCAAGGGCGGCCGGCATGCCGAGGGCGTGGGATGTAGCGTCTCCCTCACAACTCACCCGCGGTGGCTCTCGATTAGATGGAAAATTGGAACGAGCCCTCTCTCACTGCCGACGGCGCAACTAGAGATGATACTAAGCTAAGCAAAGGTAAGAAACCAGCAGAGGAGAGTGGTCCGAAGCTCACCTGATCGGTGTGAAGACACCGATCCCGGCCGGAGACGAGGGCGAGTGGGGGAGTGTGGGTTCCCCGCACACAGCGTCGGTGTAGCTTCCCCTGTTCAAATATTACATGCACTACTCCCCACGCAGGGGGGTTGGACTAGGAAATGAGAAATTTCAGTTACAAACAAATACTACCTCCACACAGGGAGGGGCGTTAAGCCGGCCAGGCGGGGTGGGGTGGTGAACTAGCTAGTGCCGAATGATCTGCCCCATTCTGGAATACCCGGACAGGGGGTCGATGTAGATGCTGCAACACACTCCTCCGAACTCGGAAGTCGACGAAACTGGTGCCAAAACGTCGCTGAAAGACCCAAGAATGCCTGTGAATTTTTATGGACGATCCTGACGTTGACACCGGTGGGGGCGGGCTCTGGATCAGGTTCCCTGCGCTCTTGTTCAGACTGGTCCCAGGGTGCAGCAGCAAGCAGAAGTAGTCACCACGCCCGCTCCTGACGTCGAAACGCAGCAGGACCAGGACGAGTACGACCGTGGACGAGTCTTCTTCGAGCAGCAACCAAGCAGAGCACCAGACGATGTCGGGGTGGTGAGGAGGAGTCCATTAAGTGAAGGGGGGTCAGGGCAGGACCTGAACGATCTGTTCTGCGCGCCCGGGAGTGAAAAATTGGAAAAGGCTATTCATGATGCCGAAAGGGACGCCGCTTGTTGGTGATGGTAGATGCCTTGTGGTAGCAGCTCTAGGCCAAGTGGCGCCTTCATAAGTTGATGGGTGTGGCCGTGGTAGCTTCTGCACTGCAGCTCTGGACCAGGTTCTGGTCCCGGTTGCGCAGTCGGGTGAGAATGGGCACCACAATCTGTAGTGAAGTCGGAACGAGATAATTCTACCTCGCCTGCGAAGAAGACTGGAAGACCTTTCCGGCGATGTATGGTGTACCTCCAGATGACGTCGGACAGCACCGGGGCAGTCTCTGGAAGTTGGGCTCCAACTACTGCCTGCGAACTGAGATGGATAGGGTGATGAAAGCTGATGGGAGACGGAGTAGATGGGGTGGGAAATGGGGTGGATGGGTGTCGGGGTGACACCTGACTATGTGGGGGTCTGTTAGGGGGTGATTCAAGGTGTGGGAAGGGCAGAAAGGGGGCTGGGAGGTGGTCTAGCAAGTGGAGGGAGGGGGAGATGCGAATTTGGGTTGGGAAGGAGAGAGGGAGGAGAGATCTCTCCTTTGTTTTGAATGGTGGGTTAATGGAGGGGTTAATGGGGGCCTAGGGAATGGGAAGGGTTACCTTGGGGAGGGGAAGGGGTGCTTGGGAGAAGGGATTCTCCCTTGGGAAAATGAAAGGTTGTTTGGGGAAGGGGAAAGGTTGCTTGGAAGGAGGGAGAGGTGCCTAGGAGAAGGGGATTCCACCTAGGGGTTGGAGGGGACTTAAATGGGAGGTATGGGGAAGGGAGAGGGGTCTTAATTAGAGGTGAATAGGGAGGAGAGAGTGTGAATTTCGAATTTGGGGGTGGGGAGGAGAGAGAATGGGGTTCGCCCCCCTTTAGAGAGAGAGAGAGAGAGAAATAGAGAGAGAGAGCTAGAGAGAGAGGCACAAATTCTTGTGGCAATTTTATCAATACTTCATTAGCTTCCAAATGAGGGATTGGGGTCCTATTTATAGGAATCCCACATTTACATATAAGTCCCTGACTCTTGGACTACTAACACTAAACCAAGGGGAAGGGGGCGCCCCTGGGCCTAGCCCATATAATTGGGCCCAATAACACACATAAAGACTTAAGACTTAGGTAAATAGCTACCTAACCTAGGTATTGGACTCAAATAAAAGGAAAAGTACATGATAAGAAAATGAAAATTACATCATATGACTCGAAATAAAGTGGTGAACAAGATGCAGCATGGGTGGCGAGCATCAGGATCCTTGATCAAATGAAATTGCTGGTGATGTCCTCATCACGATCCCAGAATCTTGTTCCCCGGCATAAGCTACTGCCCGGCGGTAACCTTGCTTAAACCCCTTGCAGATGCCTCGGCGAAGTGCTCACTCATAGTAAGGAAGGGCAGCTTCCTACAGGTCGGCCCTGGTAGGCCTCTGAGCCCTTGTACTGCTCGATCGCCTCCGCCCCAGTCAGTCCCATCCTATCGGCAAGCTCGGCCTTGTCCCGCTCCGCCTCGGCCGCCCGCTCCTCGGCCTCCACCGATCATTTCTCTGCCTCGACTGACTTCCGTTTGGCCTCGGCCGCCCACTCCTCAGCCTTGACCCATCACTTCTCCGCCTCAGCTCGATCGGCCTCGGCCTCCAAACGAAGGCACTCCGCTACCTCCTCCCGGTCCACCAACTCGGCGCGCTCGGCCTCCCAGCGGCCATCCTGCTCGAGACGAAGAAGGCGCTCCTCTTCAAGGAGTTTACTTTTCTTCTCGAGCGATTCCCGAGCCTTGGTTAGTTGCTCGGTCAGCACTCCGACCTCCAGCCGGCTCGACCGCGACAACTCCCTGATCGCGGAGAACTCCCGTCGGAGCCCCTCATGCACCTCATTGAGTCAAGCTAGTTTCCTCTCGCACCCTCTGAGGGTCCAAGCAAGATTCGACCGCTCTGACTCCGACCGGGCATAAGTCTCCGCCATTGTGACCCCCATCTGGGCCATGACCAGGCCGCCCTCCATAATGATGTCGAGGACCCCGGGTGGAGAATGACGCTTGTCTCCTCCTTTCATCCTCGTGGACACCTCGCGGCAAAGCTGGTATAAATTGATCGAGATGCCGAGCCTTTCCAGAGCCTCCGGCATGGGAACCCTTTTCGCACCTGGCGCCTCGCCGGAAGGCCCAGATCAAGCTGCAGGATCGGCCGCCCCACGCGCTATGGTCGGTTTGGGTTGCGATGCCTCCGTAGGCGAACCCCCGACCTCGACTGACGCTGCGAGCCTGGCCGCTCCGTGCACCACGGTCGTTTGGGGCTACGACGCCTCTGCTGGCGAACCCTCAACCTCAACCGTCGCGGCCCGCACGTCGCCGCCCGAGCGACCGGCGCCCCTGCCTCGGCCGGGTTTGTTTCAACTTCGGCCCCCTCTATTCCCAACGAGGGGAGAGCCGACCCGTCACCGTCACCCCCCGGTGTGCCCCTGGTCTCCTCGACCCCCTCTCGCTCGGCAGATGGGAGAGCCGGCTCGGCAAGGTCGGCCCTATCTTGCCCCAGAGAGGGGAGTGCCGCCAAGCTAGGATCACCCTCGGCAGTGGAGAGGAGACCGGCCTTCTTGGCCCGTTTCCTGGCCTTCATGGCCTCCCGCAACCTCCCCTCCACGGGATCCTTGCGCTTCACCCCGCACGGCCGAGAAGTCCCCTCGAAGGCCGCCCCTTTGCCCTTGTCCCGGGCTCGGGAGCGACCCACAGGGGCGCCCGGCTCATCAACCGCCGAGTCATCACCAAGGTCAATGATCTCAGCGGCCTCCTCCAGAGGCTCCCGCCTGTTGTCTGCACAAAGAAGAAGGCGTGATCAAGAAATGAAAGACGACCTCCACCCCTGAGGAAAAATCCAAGTGGTGGTACCTGACGGCTTCAGCCACGTAAGAAGGCACCGCTCGATATTCTCCGGCGTCACCAGCTCTTCGGTAGACTGGTGATTTTTCAACAAACGAGTAGCATGCTCCTCCACATGTGGGAGGAACTCCTCCACATGTGGGAGGAACTCCTCCTGTCGGGGAGGGATATTCCGGTGGAAATTGGGCATCACCTGGCACCTCCAAGCTTCCTCCACCGAGTTTATCCCCACCCAGAAAAATTGGGTCTTCCACCCTTTATGCGAAGAATCCTTCGCCGCCAGCGAAATGCTGCTCCTGTTCCTCCACGCCTGGATAAAGTAGAAACCCTTCCCCACCAACGGATGCACCTTCAACTTGAAGAAATAGTGGAAAAGGTCCAGAGAAGGAGGAACCCCACACTGACGGCAGAGAATTCGAAAGGCAGAAAGGATGAGGTACGAGTTGGCAACCAACTGGATGGGCGCCAACTGGAAAAATTTGAGAAGCGTGAGGACAAAAGGCTCGAAGGGGAGGTGAAACCCGCTCTTCCACGCCAGAAGAAAGATGCAGATGTGGCCCGTGTGATCGTCCAGGCTCGTCTCATACGGGGCAGCAGTAGCAAAGCTATACTTATGAGGCAGGCGAAACTGATGCTCCAGCCTCCTCACCTCGGCTTCCCCCAACTCACTGCAGTTTGGAACCGGCGCTCTCACCACCTGTTCGTCGCCCCATCCCTCGGCACCCGAACGTTGGCCCGCCATTGATTCCGAGGAAAAACTTGAAGAAGAATTCTCTCGAGACCTCGAAGATTCCGGGGGAGGAGGAAGCTGCCGGACCGCCTCCGCAGTTATCTTCGCCAACTCCTCAAATGCCGCCGCAAGTCTCTGCTCCTCCGCTGTGTTCTCACGATGCATCAAAGAGCCCCAAAAAGTGAAGGAAAGCCAAAACCCTAACAACGGAAAGAGTCTGGGATGACAACCAGCGCCTAACGCCTATAAATCCACGCGGGAGGCGGCGCGTCGTTCCAACCTCCGAGAAAAGGGGACCTCTTCATTTCAAATCCGTCAGGATCACAGTTATTACGGGCCCAGGTGACCACGGCATGTGGCTTCTTAACACCGCCAGATTTCCACCCACCTGAGCCACGCTTGTCCAAAACCCCAAACGACTACTCCGCCGAGCTTATTAAGGCTCGGGAGTAGGAGGGGGACAAGTGGAGAGGGGGATTTCTGTAGCCTAATTAAGAGCAGCCGAACTAGGCCCCTCAGGGCCCAACAAGGCTCAACTCAGCCAGGTGATAGCCCCCTGGGGCCCACTTAGGCGAGAAAGCCCAATAAAAGTTTTGCTCGAGGATACTACCTTCCTAGGCGGCCTCTAGGCTCGGAAGGCCCGAGCGTCGGTCAGGTCACAGGAAAGGCCCATGCCCGAGCCATCACTCTGCCCAGGGGAAGAAGGCACAGGTCGACCAATCTGACCCATCTTCGTCCGAGCTAAGCCTATCGCTCGAATAGGGCTGGCCTCTCTGAGCTCGTTACGGCCGACGATTGCTTATCCATGCAGCCATTAAGAGTCCTCTGTGGGCAGGAATTCATAAAGTCGAGGGACTCCAGCTCCCCAAGGTGATAACGCTCCCACGATAGGGCAATAAAAGCCCACGTCGAGGACGTAACCCCCACCTGAAACTCCTCGACTTACAGGACTCCAGAAGACGGCGCACTATTTAACCTAGGGATACCCTACGGCGAAAGGTAAGGGCAATCATACACTCAAAACTCCTGAGTAGGAACCACTTCACCCTTCTGGTGGAGAGGGATCTCGCGCATAAGTGTTTCCTCCCATTAGTGCTCCCGCCATAGCTTCACTGACTTAAGCATCAGAGGGTTTTCCCCAGGGATTCACCCCCTGGGCCCCCCCCTCTGATTCGTATCCCTGCCTTGCAGTTCTCATTACGGTGATCTTTGATCCACTCAGGACCAGCGTGAGATCACGCCTCTTCAGACTTCATAATGGGTCTATCAAAATTTAACGGAGGACATGATGGAATATGGGTCATCATAGACCGATTGACCAAGTCAGCACATTTCTTGCCAATCAAGAGCCGATGGTCAGTTGGCGTTCTTACTGCACTGTACATCAAGGAGATAGTCAGACTACATGGAGTTCCTGTTTCGATCGTGTCTGACAGAGACCCGCGTTTTACTTCTCATTTTTGGAAGGGTCTACAACATTCATTAGAGACAAGACTTAACTTTAGTACAGCTTTTCATCCTTAGACAGATGGTCAGACCAAGAGAATAAATCAAGTAGTAGAAGACATGCTCAGAGCTTGTATCATTAATTTCTGGCATGATCACTTGCCTTTGGTCGAGTTTGCATACAACAACAGTTATCAGGCAAGTATACAGATGGCACCTTTCGAAACTTTATACAGAAGGAGTTGCCGGTCACCTTTGTGCTGGGATGAAGTTGGCGAGAAACAACTACTAGGCCCAGACATGGTTAGAGATACTTCCGAGAAGATCCAACTGATTAGAGAAAGACTCCAAGTAGCTCAATCTAGACAAAAGACTTATGCCGATACAAAAAGGAGAACTCTCGAATTCCAGGTAGGAGACCACGTCTTTCTTAAGGTTTCTCCAGGCCGATGGATTAGAAGATTTGGTGTTAAGGGCAAGCTTACACCAAGGTATATCAGACCTTTCGAGGTATTAGAAAGAGTTGGCGAGGTTGCCTACCGTATCGCCTTGCCTCCTCAATTGTCCGACGTTCACAATGTGTTTCACATATCCATGTTAAAGAAGTATGTGCACGATCCATCACATATCATAGATCATGAGACCTGGTGATACAAAGGGATCTCACATATGAACAAACGCCCATGAAGATCCTTGATCGCGAGGTACGTGCACTAAGGAATAAGACAATTACCATCATCAAGGTGTAATGGGGCAGGTGCTCAGAACAAGAAGCCACATGGGAGACCGAAGAATCCATGAAGAAGATATTTACAGACTTATTTACAACTGGTATGTATTCTGCACCCTCCACATCTATATAAGATTGAATTTGGGGACCAAATTCTTTTAATTGGGGGAGGGTGTAGCAACCATGACAAAATTCTAAGAATAGAAGTTCCTGATTAAGATTAAAACAAAAGTCAAGGCCCAACCCACCTATGTAAACCACACATACATTAATGGGTCTTACCCGGGAGGAACCCAAATGGGCAAGGAAAGGGTGCCTTTGGGTAGGGCGCTATTTTATAAAATGAAGACCCCTCATGGGGGCGCCATTTTCATATAGAGCGCCCCTATCATGGGCGCTATTTCCCAGCAGACTGAAAATGGAAATCTGACTGTAGAGTTTCGTTCGAACTAGGAAGCCGGATGCCATCTGGGAAGGTAAAAATCCGTAGGATTAATATGTGGGAAGTTTGAATATCAATAGGATTTCCTCCATAGGAATTTAAGTCCCGGTCAAACTATCATCCTCCAGTAGGATTTCCAACTCCATAAATACCCTGCTACTAGCAATAAGCTCCGGTTACTGCTATTCGTGTGATCCCTTGCCGCTGGTGCGTAAAGGAGAGCTCTCTCATGTGCGTAAAGAGAGGAACGAGTCTACTCCTCTTCATTCCGTCGTCTACCTACATGCTGCTTCACCGAGCAAGAGAGAAGGAAGCCTTCTGCTTCTTATTCTTCTACTATTGTTCATGTGTTGCTGTGGATAGGCTATAAGCTTCTTCTTCTGAAGTTTTTTTCTCTAAAGACGTGAAGAAAGCAGGAAGCTTTCCTCACTCTTCTTCATCCCTAAGGCTGCCGAAGGATCATCTTCATCCTACTTGAGGAGTTGCTGCTCTTTCTCTTGCTGCTGTCAAAGGGATCATCGCAGTTCTGCTACTGCATATCTTATATTTTCTCTGTGATCATCGTCCAGACAACCAATAAAGGTAGGTGTTCTCAAGTACCAAGCCAAACCCTATAAATTCAGATCATGAGTATGCATATAGGTCTATTAAGAATGGTTTCCAGTAGTCCCTGTTTCATTTTCATGAGTTCAGGTGAAGGGCGACCCTCCAAAAGGTGCCAATTGAAATAATGACTGTGTAAATAGTCGTTGTTCTTTAGTTAATTAATAAATCATCCATGTTAAAAACTTAATAAGTGTGAATCATGATATCTAATCTAATGCATGAGTATACTGCTAGATTCCTGTTAATTTTCTCTACCTGTCCATATGATCAGTCCTGCAAAATTCCTTTTATTTTAAAAGTGACACTATTCATGTACAAGTTACACTTGATTGAACAACGTCTGTTCACCTGCCACCCTTTGGAATAGGGCGCTGTGGACGCGGGATTTATTTCTTTTATTACTTACTTAATTATTTATTTATTTATTTATTTATTTATTGGTTTGTTAGGCGTGCCAGTCACCGGGGTGACAATTTCGACTTGACTTGGTCAGTCGATTGTGAAGTCCGAGTCGGGACCAAAAGTCCGCCATACCATAAAGGCTATGACGTTAATTACGCCCTTCCTAAGAAGGACAACCCTTGATTAAACGCCAAAATAGGAGGCCACTCGGGGCGGTAATAAAAGAAAAATAACAGTGTGTGATATTGAAGCTCTTGTTATTCTGGGAAGATAATTTAGTGCACAGCAGATTACTACACCGACATGACCACCTCTAATGTGGGTCGTGCCGGGTAGGAATAGGACACCGTCCACGCAGTGGCGGGACGGGGTCCGGACCATCATCGGGGAGATGTCCCCTTTCATATTTCTCGTCCGGCCAAGGGCCTCGCAGCATTCATATTTCCCGGAAGATTGAGCCGGACGGGGGGTGTGTGATGTGCACCTCCCGGGACTTATCGGGGTTAAAACATCGATCGATATTTCGGCAGCACCTCCCCATAATCTGGATTATGCCCAGGGGAGAATAGACTATCACCCACGGAGTGCCGGGATGAAAGCTGAGAGAAAGAGAGGCCGAACCTCCCGAATTGCATATGTATGCCATGGGCAATGTTTGATTCTTCCCTTACAGAAGCTGGTGACACTCGTGTAGTGGCAGAGCTCACCTTAGCTAAAGGGGTTGCTCATAAACCCGGTACGGATCAGTGGAACATAAGGGAGTCTGACTCCCTTTAATTTTATCCTCGGGACAGTTCTGGTGACTCATGGACATCCCTAGGTGGGTTTGATAGAGGTGTCAGAGGCTCATTGGGTGGCAGGGCAGCCTCTCGGCACAGATTTGAATGGGTATATGAGTTCCCGGCGCGAAGACCACCGCGCCGGGAAGGGTTCTTTGCAAGGCACTATTTGGGGCGCCGGGAAGCTGGCGTTAGTGGAGTTCTCGGCGCCAAAGTGGAGCTAGGGGGGATAGGGCTCTCGGCGCAGGCAGGCAAGAAAGCAAAGGGGTCTTACGGTGCCAAGGCAAAAGGGTGAAGGGGTTAGGCTCCCGGCGCAGGCAAGGAGGCCAAGTAATTAGGGCTCTCGGCGCCAGAAGGATGCCAGAGGGTGAGGGTTCTCGGTGCAAGGGGAAGAAGCTCTCGGCGGGCCCAATGAGGAGGGTTTCCGGCGCGACGGGGAAGAAGCTCTCGGCGCGCAGGGCAAGAAGCTTTCGGCGCAGGTAATAAGGTGAGGTGGGGGTTCTCGGCGCCTGAAGGATCGCGCCGAGAACTGTTCATCTGGTTTACTGTGTATGGGGCCGAGATGTGTGAGGGCGTCGGGATGAGAAACAGAGTTTTACGGTACCCTGTTTTTGGGTTTGTTTACGAATCAGTGGTTTCCTGGTGATTCAGGCCAAGATAGACGGGCCTTGAGAAGTCAAAAGAGATCAATTCATCAGACTGCAACTGATTTTGGCTTGGGTTTCAAAGGGAAGGCCAGAAGCGGAGAGTGATTTGGGGGAAACATGGTTTAGGGTATCTCTGTCACCAGCGTTCATAATAATCCCTGAGGATGATTTTGATATACTCTTCATCATCTGGGGGCCAAGAGATGGCTGTCTCTGGCCCCGGGGATGACTTCAGCAGAGCCGATGAGCATGAATATAACATCTAAAACCGAGCAGCGGTTGCTATACATCTATGCTTTGCTTCAGAGGCCAAGGGATAGTCTGTCCCTGGCTCGGAAGTAAGCACGAGCAGCGTTCGAGAACCAGGCGAATAAGCAGGCGATCAATCGAACTGGGGAGGGGGATAGCATGCTACTGAATCTAAGAAGAGACAGAAAACATGGGGAGATAGCAATAGGGTTTCGGAGAAATAGACAGCAGGCATCAACTGCAGCCTGTAGTGTTCATTCATTCGAATATCACCATTACATTCGCACATCAGAGGCAAAACATAAAAGAAGGTACAGGGAGACTATGCCTTGCCCTAGCAGAGTAAAACCGGTTGTGATATCACAGCATACATCAGAAGGGGGAAGAAGTAGAAGCAATCGAAATTAAAAGAATGAACTACAGAAAATGGGGAGGGGAGGGCGGAGCATTGACTCCTCTCCCTCCCCGTTGCCCACCTTCGATCAGGCTTCGAACTCTTTTCTTCTTTTTTTTCTTCTGCTTCTTCCTCTCTCGGATCAGATTGCAGGCTCCACTCTCTTCTCCTTTTGTGGCTATCTATTCTTCTTCTCCGCTCTTCTCTTTTTTCTCTTCGAATGAGGGGGTTTTATATCCCTCCTTGGTATCCTATCGGCAGGCCTGTCTCGGCGCGCCTCAATCGTAGGCAGACATCCCGGCGCGTGGGACTCCAGCGTCTCGGCGCCGCTTTTGGGCTTCGACAAGGGGATCATGGCGCCACTTTTATAGGCCCATTTAGGGCTTTTTAGACCTCACATACACCTCGGCATTTATTGGTCCTTCAAATATATCAGAACCCGAGAAGGCCCTCCACTGGTGACACAGTTTCTATTGAGATCATTCATAGATTTTCATCAGTCGGTAGACTGGGGTTTCATCGGCATTGCCATCTGAATTATGACAAAGTCGGACATCATCTCATCGGTATCGTCACCTGAACGGTGACAAGACCGGACATCAGCTTTAGCCTGAAAAGACTTCAGCCAGGTGTATAGTCTGTGAAGACTCTTCTTTTGTTCTGACTTTGCAGAAGCCTTTACAATCTTTATTTGCTGGTTCTGGCTTCATCTTTATCTTTGCTCATATCACATCTGTCAATAAGCCGACATCTGACTTACTCCGACATGTTACCTGTGGATTCTCGGACGAGGCAGTAATACAGCTCTTATTGAGGTGTGATAGGAGGTCTCATCAGTCAGGTGACTGCTACTCCATCAGTGCCGCCGTCTGACTGACAATGGCACCGGACATCAGCTTGGCTGGGAAAGGCTTTAGCCGGGTAGATGGTTGATGAGCTTCATCATTGATCTTTCACTGTTGGTCTGATCTTCTCTTCAATTCTGTTTTAGCCCTTGCTCATTTTCAAGGTGTCAACAATTGCCCCCCACCTGCGGACGGCGTAAGTGCAGAATAAGCGGCACGGTGTCCGCAGGTGCATCTTTAGCTCAATGCTATTGACTCATTCTTTCAGTTATAGCTTGGCAGTATCCTCATACTGGGATTTCATCCTGGCACGATCTTCTTGGCTTGAGCCTCGATCAGCTGAACATCTATCGGCTTGAGCCCTGATCAACTGGCACATCTGACATCTGTCGGTTTTGAGCCCTGATTGGCTACATATTTGACTTCTGTCGGCTTTGAGCCCTGATCGGCTACATATTTGACTTCTGTCGGCTTTAGGCCCCGATTGGCTGAACATCTGGTATCTGTCGGCTTGAAGCCCCGCCCGGCTGTACATATGGCATCATGTGCTGTTATTTCCTTCATGTGGAAGAGTGGCAGTCTCAGCTACCTTTATGCGGATGACCCGTGTTCAGCAGGAGAGCGTCCATCCTCTCAGGGAGAGAATGGGGACTCGCTCCACCGCGTGTCAGTATCCGGTGGGATTGCCTTTGCTGGGCCTGTTGGTTAACGGAAGACATGCATCTGGAACAGACGAGAGTTCTGTTCCTCAAAGCTGACCGTGGCGATTTACCGACTGACCAGTGCGTGGTTTCATCGTCGACATTGGGTTTATGTCGATGCAAAGGAGTTTAAGCTTCATCAGAATAGACGTAAGGTCTAAACTGGGTAGGTTCATCGCAGGTGGGACATGAAAGGATATGTAGTTTTATCAGAACAGACGTAAGGTCTATCCCGGTAGGGTTTCATCGTTGATCCAACTGCCTCAGATGAAAGGTCTACACTGGCAGGGTTTCATCATTGATCGGGCGAGGTGCCGGTCGATCAACAGTTGGTTTCATCATCGATATTAGGTTTATATCGATGCAAAGAAAGTGTTATAAGTTTCATCAGAATAGACGAAAGGTCTACACTGGCAGTGTTGCATCATTGATCGGGCGAGGTGCCGGTCGATCAACAGTTGGTTTCAGCATCGATATTGGGTTTATATCGATGCAAAGAAAGTGTTATAAGTTTCACCAGAATAGACGAAAGGTCTACACTGGCAGGGTTTCATCATTGATCGGGCAAGGTGCCGGTCGATCAACAGTTGGTTTCATCATTGATATTGGGTTTATATCGATGCAAAGAAAGTGTTATAAGTTTCATCAGAATAGACGAAAGGTCTACACTGGCAGGGTTTCATCATTGATCGGGCGAGGTGCCGGTCGATCAATAGTTGGTTTCATCGTCGATATTGGGTTTATATCGACGCAAGGAGAGTTTGTGTTTTCATCAGAATGGACGTAAGGTCTACACTGATAGGGTTTCATCATTGATCGGGCGAGGTGCCGGTCGATCAACAGTTGGTTTCATCATCGATATTGGGTTTATATCGATGCAAAGAAAGTGTTATAAGTTTCATCAGAATAGACGAAAGGTCTACACTGGCTAGGATTTCATCATTGATCAGGCGAGGTGCTGGTCGATCAACGGTGGGATGTATGTAGAGGTGTAGGTCTCGTCAGGACAGACGTAAGGTCTATTCTAGCAGGTTTTATCGCGGGTGGGACTTTGCCAAGAAATACGTAGGTTTCATCAGGATAGGCGTAGGGTCTATCCTGGTAGGGTTTCATCGTTGACCGGGCAAGGAGCCGATCGATCAAGGGAAGGTTTAGGAGTTTGATCAGGACAGACGTAAGGCCTGAACTGGCCAGGCTTTATCAGAATGGTGACGGGCTTTATTGTCGGTGGGACATGTGAAAAGAGGGTATGTAGATTTCATCAGGGTAGACGTAAGATCTATCCCGGAAAGGCTTTATCATCGGTGGGGCATAGAGCCAGATGACCGACGGAAGGCTTCATCAGTGAAGGGGAGGTGAAGGCAACGTGCCGGTTGGCATGGAACTTCAGAATTACCACATTACTGACCCAAGTGCCCTTTTGGGTTTTCACCAGATCCAGCCCCCTCTTGCTTTTGCCCACGCGTCCATTCGGATTTTCACGTGGCGGGGTACCCGATTTTGCCTGCAGTGCCCTTTCGGGTTTTCACCACAGCTGGGTTTTAGCCATTTTTGCCCTTGTCCAGAATGCCTGAACAAGTCTGGCGGGATATCTCTATTTTCAACCCCATTTTTTATATATATATACTTTTTTGTCATTTTCTTTCTCTTTTCCTTTTTCATTATCTTTTCTGGGACCAGAACTTTCATCCTATGGACCATGGGGCCATATGTTTATTGCGGATACATGATCATTAATGTGGGTGTCAACATCAATGCAAAGGGAAATAGGGTTTCATGATCTATCCAGACGAAAGGTCCGAATTGATTTAGAGGATGTAGATAGCAGCTCGGGCACGAAGCCATTTGCTGGAAATGGGAGTTTCATCGTTAATGTAAGGTTTGACATTAGCGTAAAGGAATAGAGTTTCATGATCTATCCAGACGGAGGGTCTGAATCGATTCAAAGAGCAGTGTTGTGCTATGTCAGAGCGGACGGAAGGTCTATTCTTGATGGGTTTTAGCGTCGATCAGGCAGTGTGCCAACCGATCGATAGTAGGTTTCATCATTGGTATTGGCTCATACCAATGCAAGGATTTCATATGTTTCATCAGGATTGACGTAGGGTCTAAACTGGATAGGGTTTTATCATTGATATTGGGCGAGGTGCCGATCGATCAATGGCGGGTTTCATCATCGGTATTGGATTTATACCAATGCAAGGATTTCATGGATTTCATCGGGATAGACGGAAGGTCTAAACTGGATAGATTTCATCATAGATCGGGCAGACATTGACGGCAAGGTGCCGATCGATCAATGGCGGGTTTCATCACGGCGAGACGTAAAGAGACATGTAGATCTAGTCGGAATAGACGTAAGGTCTAAACCGGACAAGGTTTTATCGCTGATCGGGCAGTGTGCCGTTCGATCAGTAGATGGTCTCGTGGTGGTGGGCTTATTATCGAGAGAATTTTTCTTGAGCAATGCATGAAGGCTTCAACAGAATAGACGTAAGGTCCATTCCGGATGGGTTTAATTGTTGATCGGCAAGGCGCCGGTCGATCGACGAGGAGTTTTATGGTGTGAGGTGAGGCTTTCTTTGGAATCACCACATTACCGACCCAAGCGCCCTTTGGGGTTTTCGCCGGAGCCAGCCCCCTCTTGCTTTTGCCCACGCGCCCTTTCGGGTTTTCACGTGGCGGGGTACCCGATTTTGCCTGCAGTACCCTTTCGGGTTTTCACCACAGCTGGGTTTTAGCCATTTTTGCCCTTGCTCAGAACGCCTGAACAAGTCTAGCGGGACATCTCTATTTTTAGCCCCTATTTTGTCATCTTCTATTCTCTCTTCCTATCTCTTTTTTTTAGAGGGTGACAGGTCGGAATGCCATTAGATCAAGATAAGGGGTGGCTTGGTTAGGGCGGAGTGCCGCTAGACCAAGAGATGGGTAGCTCGGCTAGGGCGGAGTGCGACTAGACCAAGAAAAGGGTAGCTCGGCTAGGGCGGAGTGCCGCTAGACCGGGAAAATGGTGTAGCTTGGCTAGGGCGGAGTGCCGCTATACCAAGAAAAGGGTAGCTCAGTTACGGCGGGGTGCCGCTAGACCTGGAAAAGGGTATAGCTCGGCTAGGGCGGAGTGCCGCTATACCAAGAAAAGGGTAGCTCGGCTAGGGTGGAGTGCCGCTAGACGGGGAAAAAGGGTAGCTCGGCTAGGGCGGAGTGCCGCTAGACCGGGAAAAGGGTGTAGCTTGGCTAGGGCGGAGTGCCGCTATACCAAGAAAAGGGTAGCTCGACTAGGGTGGGGTGCCGCTAGACCGGGAAAAGGGTATAGCTCGGCTAGGGCGGAGTGCCGCTAGACCAATAAAGGGTAGCCTGGCTAGGGCGGAGTGCCGCTATACCAAGAAAGGGTAGATTTTGCCTGATTACTCGGGGAATGTTGGTTGTGCTGTATGATACAGCTTTAGATGTCTTCCGTTGAGTGGCGAGAATTGGATTTCCCCTCGATGGTTAACAACCACGTAGGCCCCTCCTTCGTAGACCCTCTGTATCACATAAGGACCTTCCCAATTAGCATTCAGCTTTCCTTTTGGGTTGGACGCCATGACTTCTTTTTTCTTGACCATGACGAGGTCACCTTTCTTGAATTCTCGTCCTCTTACGAGTTTGTTGAATGTAGTGGCCATGCGGGCCTGATACATTTGGATACTCTTCTGAGCTCGGAGGCGCTTCCCTTCCAATTCAGCCAGTTCTTCTAGTCTTCTTTCTGCATTGGTCTGTTCGCTACGGGCCAGGCCATATTGGACTGCCACTCTGAGTGACGGGACTTCTAGCTCTAGCGGAACCACTGCCTCTGAGCCGTATACCAGCGAGTATGGTGAGCACCCTGTAGGTGTCTTGAAGACAGTGCGGTATGCCCACAGAGCTTCATACATTTTCTCTTCCCAGTCCTTCTTATTAGAACTGACGACCTTGGCCAGCAAGGTGCAGAGAGTCTTGTTAAAAGCTTCTGCCAATCCGTTTGCCTGTGGATTGTAAGGAGTGGAGGTCCTCCATTCGATCTTATACTTCTCAGCAAGCCGATAGACCTTCTGATTTCTGAAATGACTTTCATTGTCATATATTATTCGGCTGGGGATCCCGAACCGGAAGATAATGTTCTGCTTGATGAATCTGGCGACCAGTTCACCAGTCACTTCTCTTAATGCTACAGCCTCCGCCCATCGGGAGAAGTAATCTGTTATGGCCAATATGTACTTATGTCCGGCCGAGGAAGTCGGCAGTGGCCCGACTACATCAGTTCCCCATTGTGCAAACGGCCAACTGGGAACTGTAGGGTGCAGAGTCGTAGGAGGCCTTCTAGGCACAGTAGCATGCTCCTAGCATTTCTGGCATGATTTTGCAAATTTACAGCAGTCTTCAAATATGGTGGGCCAATAGTAGCCCAGCTTCTTGATTTCTATCTTCATCTTGGGACCAGCCTGGTGGGCACCTGCTGTCCCAGCATGTGTTTCTTTCATCGCTTGCCAGGCTTCCTCAGTGGACAGACAGCGGAGTAGAATCTTCTTGCGTGCATCTGCCATTATTCGGAACAAAATTCCATTCCTGAGTTCATAAGAATCTTTGATTCTTAGGAGTTTCATCTTTTCTTCTCTTATCTGTGGCAGTTGTTGGTGTAGAAACCACTGCAGCAGGTGCTGTCTCCAATCAGACGCTTATTCTGTGCTGATGGTGGAAACTTCATCTTCTTCGGGGCACCCTTCTAGCATACTGGGGACTTGCCGCCGGTTCATAACGACAATGTTCAGTGTCTTATTTAGTGGGACTGCTAGTGAGTTGGCTAGCTTTACCAGTGCATCAGCCTGGGCATTGTGTCCACGGCCCACATGCTTGAGCTCAATATGGTAGAATTTCGCCATGAGGCGCACAGCTTTTTGGTGGTAGGGATTCAGTTCTGGCTTCCGCACTTCGAACTCCCCTTGGATCTGTTTTATTATCAACATCGAATCCCCGAATACTTGAAGCATTTGGATACCCATGTTGAGGCTGATATATAGCACGATTATCAGAGCTTCATACTCGGCCTCATTATTGGTGCAGGGCTTGTTTATAGAACAGGAAGTGTGCACGACCTCCCCTTCTGGTGATTTCAGCACAATACCGGCTCCAGCCCGTATTCTGGTCTTTCCATCGGAGTCTGTCTCTGTTCTAGATGCTCCATCAAAGAATAGTTGCCACATAACTGACTGGGTCTGGCAGGCCTCGAGTGTCTCATCATCGGGTAACTCAGTCCCTAGCATATCATTTTCCGGCACAGGATGCTCTGCGAAGAAATCAGCCACGGCCTGTCCTTTTATCGCCCTCTGGGGTGTATAGGTAATATCGAATTCCATCAGGATCACTGCCCATTTGCCCAACCGGCCCTTCAGTACTGGCTGAGTCAATATGTATTTGAGCGGATCTACTGTAGATATCAATCTGACTTCATGTGACAACATATAGTGTCGGAGCTTCTTGACAGCAAAGACTAGTGCCAAGCAGGTCTTTTCTATGTAGCTGTAGCTTTCTTCAGTTCTAATTAGCCTCCTACTCATGTAGTACAAGGCTTGTTCTTTGCCTTCTTCATTTATCTGTGCCAGCATTGCCCCTAGGGAACAGTATGTGGCTGCGATGTATAGTATTAAGGGCCAGCCCTTAACGGGTGCCCCCAGCACTAGAGGGGTCTTGAGATATTCTTTCAGCTTCTCAAAGGCTTCCTGACAGCCATCGTCCCAGAGGAACGGCACATCTTTCATCATGAGCTTGTGAAAGGGGTGGCATCTTCCCGACAGATTTGATATAAATCGTCGGATATAGGCCAGACGCCCTTGTAGAGATCTCTGCTCGGGCAGATTCTTTGGTGGAGGGAGCTCCTGGATAGCCTTAATCTTGGATGGGTCGATTTCAATGCCCCTATGCCGGACAATAAACCTGAGGAATTTTCCACTGGACACGCCGAAGGCACATTTCATGGGATTCATCTTGAGTTCATATTTGCGCAGCCTCTGGAATACTACCCTCAGGTCTTGCAAATGGTCTTCTCTTCTTTTAGTTTTTACTACCAAATCATCAATGTAACACTTGACTTTCTTGAAGAGCAAATCATCAAGGATCTTGGTCATTGCTCTTTGGTAGGTAGCGCCGGCATTCTTGAGGCCAAACGGCATCCTTTTGTAGTGGAATATCCCCTTCGGAGTGCGGAATGCAGTGTGCACTCTGTCTTCTTCAGCAATCCAGATCTGGTTATATCCGGATGACCCATCCATAAATGACAGGACTTCATGACCAGTAGTCGCATCGATCATCACTTCAGTGATTGGCACTGAGAAATCATCTTTCGGGCAGGCCTTATTAAGGTCCCGGAAATCAACACATATTCTGATCTGCCCATTTTTCTTTTTTACAGGCACTATGTTGGCTAACCATGTAGTATACTGATTTTCTTCAACAAAGCCTACATCAATCAGCTTGTCAACCTCTTTGTTAATCTAATTTATTAATTCAGGGCGCATTCTCATGGAAGGCTGCTTTACAGGGCTAGCCTCTGGGTTTATTGCCAATCGGTGCTGTGCCACATCAGAACTCAGTCCCGGCATTTCATCATATGTCCATGCAAAGCAGTCTCAGAATTCTTTCAAGAACTGTATATACTGTTCCCTGGCAGCTGGCTCCAGCAGTGCACTGAGGAATGTCAGCCTTGGCTCATCTGCGGTCCCCAGATTTATTTCCACAAGCTCATCGACAGTGGCCTGACCTCCATCTTCGACCTCGGGCGGGGCTTCTTGCAAGTCAATGAAGCCTCCCGGGATATAATCTTCTTCAGTTTCATGATTCTCTGTTTCATCATACTGGTCATCAGCGGGTGCTGGCTCATCATATACGGCCAATATTGTTGGATTCTGTTCAGTCTGCCCCGAGGACGTGACTGGATCAGCAGGAAACTCAAAGATGGACTCTTCCGCCCTTAGAGGCTCTTTTGAGGCAGGCTTTGCCGAGGGATCATCATTCTGTAGGGCCCAGACTTCTTCCAGGATGCGCTCAAACTCCAGGCATTCCCTTAGCTCTTTGGCTATTTGGTCTTCATCCGGGGTTCCCGTATCAAACTTTGCTTCAGCATGGAACAGATCCTCTTTGCAAGGTAGGTCTTCCCAGCACCAATCTTTCTTTGTTTCATCAGATGTCCCCATCTCCGGCTGACTGTCTGGGGCTTCATTGTTCATTACGGATTGATAAATGATTTCTTCATCTTCCGAGGGGTACTTGTCATATCTCACCTCGGGAGGGTCTTCATGCTGGTAGGAAACAGAGATGACGTCCACCTCGGCTTTATAGAATTCTTGAAGGGTATAACCCAATCCCAGGTGCTGAGTGATCTTCCTCAGTTCTTCATTATCCCGGGGCGGATCCCATAGCTCCTGGAACACCTTCTTTTGGGCAACAGGTTGTAGTGATGGCATCTGCATCTTAGAGAACATCTGCGAGACCCATTGGGTAGTATAGTCCAAGCCCGTGATCGGCACCATCCGGTTTGCAGATTCTTCAGGGACCATGCAGTCTTGATCATCATCTTCGACTGACTCCCCGGTGTAGAATATGATAGGAGGCTCGCAGAAGCGAGGGACTTCCATGGTCTTTAATGGTAGCACCGTCTGGTATTCTATGCTGGCAATGGGCTTGACTAAACCCTGCGGAACCCCCACTTGTATGTACTTTTCTTTCATTTCTTCGTCAGTATCATCTGGGTGGATGCTAGGAGGGGTGATCCGAGCAAAGTCACCAACATAAGAAATGTGAGATACTTCATGTTTCTTAATATAGCCCCTTGGTGGCGGTGGAGACCAATTTCTTGCCTTTGTCACCGGCTTCTTCTGGTTGACCCCAGCCTCTTTCTCTTCACCCTTTTGCGACACCTCCGTGTAGTAGGATGCATCGAGCATATGGCACTCGAATACTTCGAAGGGATGCAGATCCGCAAACACCCTTTCTTCTTTTCCTTTGTGGCAGTATTTAATGCATTGATGTAGCGTGGACGGCACTATCTGATATTCATGCAGCCACGGTCTCCCCAGCAGGGCCTTATACGTGGTGTTGGAGTCGATTACATAAAATCGCACCACGGTAGCGAGGTCCCCCAATGTGAGGTTGAAATCAGCCACCCCAAGGGGCGTCTCACATTTCTGGTTGAATCCCGCAATTTTCATGTCTCTGACCTTGGTAAGCTGAAGATCAAAGTAATATTTTTGGTAGATGCGGTATGGGAGAATGTTCACAGTAGCCCCGGGATCTATCAGTATCCTGCTCAGTGGCTGACAGTTCAGGGAGCCCCTCATATACATCGGTCTGTTATGGCCGGAATTCGGAATCAGCATGTCATCTTCTGTGAATGTGACTGACGGCCCAGAATTCACTTCTGTCAAGAGTGCTTCATATTGTGCCGGTGACTGCAAGGCATCAACAATTGCTTGGCGAGCCTCTTCACTCAGAGAGAGAATCTCCCAGATGAAGAATCTGGTAGGGAGCTTCTTTAGCATTTTCATGATCCGGCTGCCCACCCTGACATTAGACAGTCTCATTTCTTCCGCCCATCGGGGTTTTGGAGGTTCATGTGGTGCCCGTGGCCTCTGCTGCCCAGTGCTGGTTTCATCCTCTAGACTGATTTCTTGGGGGGGCTTCTTCTATAGCAATGGCCCCTGGTGCCGTCAGAGAGTTATCCCCTTCTTTCTCATTCTGCTTGTAGGCTACAGATGCCGATTGCTGAGGTCTCTTGCCTTTATCTGGCCCAGCATGTATCGACTGCCCATTTTCCAGACTGGATAGAAATTCCAAAAATGTTGGAGTTTGACCTCCTTTCTTCTTCTCTTGGTACAAGCTGGCAGGGGGAGGAACCTGGACACCTCGTACCTCTGGTTCAAGAATCTGGTAGGGTTGTTCCCCTCTGAACATAATGTTATGATTGGCTGGTGGTGGGTGCGCCCCCACCTTCTTCCGGAGCGTGTTGCATGTGCTGAGGTTGAGGCCTCGGCATGGTTGGCTTCTAGCGGGGCATTTGATGTTTCATCCTCATCGTTCTCCCCGGGCGAGGTAAAGAGTGCTGACAGGGTGTTGCATTGTACTGTCACGACTCCCTTTTCCTTTTTGCATTTAGACCATCTCTTCTTTTTCTGGGAATTTGGCTTCTTTGGTTCTTTCCCCCAGAAAGGCTCAGCCTCATCTTTTCCCTGGTCTGTCCCCGGTTGCTCTTTAATTTTCAATTCTTCGAGCTGTTCCCAGAGTATACAGTCTTTCACCAGTAGGTGCCCGGGCTTTTTCTGTTCATATTCATCGAGCCCATTAATATACTGCTGTAAACGCCTGGCTGCAGGACTTACTTCCTTATGTGCAGGTAGGGGGACTTGTCTTCTCCGGTTATGAGTGGGAATCCGGATGATTGGCCCTGTTTCAGCCGTGTGCCATACTGGCTTTACTGGAGGTGGTTCGGGCCTTGGTGTGACACCGTGAATAACTGCTCCACTGATACTGGCTGTGGGAGTTTTCTTTCTATTCTTTATTGGCTTTATCTGCCACCCTTCTTGATCCTTCAGTGGGGTGAGGAAGCAAGCTTCATAAGTATGCCTGGTGCATTCCTCGACGGCTTCCTTAGGCAGCTGTTGGTAGATTGAAATCATATTGGCGGCCATTTTTAATGCCAGAGGCTCATGTGGACGAGGTGGCTCTACCTGGTAATCTCCCAACTGTAGCTCGCCCTTTTTGACCATGCCTTCCATAATATCTTTGAAGACGTAACAATCTTCAATTGCGTGCCCCAGCGCACGGTGATATGGACAGAACAGTGGATCACCGTTCTTTGCCGCGTCATCGGGTCTCTTTGGCTCAGGCAATGTTACCTTGTTGAACTTGTATGCCCAATTGGATAGTGCGGCTGTCTTATCTTTCGGGAAAGAGTATGGCTTTCTCATTTTGTTTCTCAGAGAGACCTTATCTTTTCTTTCTGCTGTGTCTGCTGGCGGGGGAGCTTCATCTGCCCCCTTCTTCCCTTTCTGTTGCTCGAAGGTTCTGAAATCGACGGTGTTAGCCTCAGAGTGCGATGGTCGTCGATCATTAGATTTCCCTTTCGGCACAGTTGGAGCATTGGCCGTCAGACGCTTGGACAGGAACGTCTCGACCTCCGCCACTATATTGTTCAGCCGGTCAAATGTTCTGACATCTGCACCAATCATTTTTTCCAGTACCTCTCTCCTGAGGCTCTGCTTACATATTTGTACTGCATCTTCTTGATGAGGAGGTCTTCTACATCTCATAGCTAAGTTCCTCCACCTTTTGATGTAGTCCAGTGTTATTTCATCTTGCTTTTGCCTGGTTGCATATAGTTCTGCTATTGTAATTTCTCTTTCCGTGACGTGAAATCTATCGCGGAACTTTCTTTGCATATCAGGCCAATCGGCCACTGACCCAGCCGGTAGGCTTGAATACCATTCAAAGGCTATCCCGGTGAGGGATGAGCCGAAGAACTTAAGCAGATAAGCTTCATCAGCTGCCAAGTCACCCATAATTGTGGTATAGTAAGCTATGTGCTCCCTGGGAGAGCCCTGGCCATTAAATTTCTCAAACTTCGGCGGCTTACTGACGCCTGGCGGTAGTCTCTTAGCAGCATACTGGGGAGGATACGGTACCCTGTACATATCATAGGTACTAGCATCATCACCAGTCTTTTCAGACAGCTTCATCTCCATAATCTTTTCAATCATCAGCTTCTGGGCTATGGCTGGATCTATATTTTTCGGGAAGAAGTGAGCTTGTTGCTGACTGTAAGGAGTTGTCATCACAGTTGCGCGCAAGGCCGGCGCGGCAGGCTGCATCTGAGATATAGAGGGCTGAGCTACCGTCTGCTGCAGAACGGGTTGGCTCGAAGCTTTGCCCTTATCAGCCGGGAGAGGATTAGCTGGGATAGCCATTTCTGTTGAGCTGGCAGTCTGCCCCACAGGCTCGGCTTGCTTGGAGACCGGTGTAGCTTCATGCCTCTCATTTAGCTATCTTCTGAGAGCATTGATCTCTTGTTGATATCTTCTAAACATCATCTGGATCATGGGATCCAGGGTTGACGGGATCTGTAGATCTTCTGAAGTTCCTTCAGCATCATCGACGAAGGGATTATCTTCATCTTCTGCTGTCACCACGTTAACTGTCATAGTGGTGATCTTGCGGACTTCATCATCAGTCTTTATTTTTTCTTTGGCCGCCTGACTTCTCCTTGTGACGGGACCTGGTCTAGTTGCCAGTCTGAGCAGTTCATCTGGCTGTGTCGGTAACATATCTTACCCTTTGACAAGCCCGGCCATATTGCAGGCAAAGATCTGCATCTTTTCCCTCTGCCTGTAGACTTTCCTTCTCACCTGATCGAGGTATTTGAGCCGGTCAAAGACTGATATTCTTTCTCTAGCTTCTTCCCTATGCAGGTCTTCTTTCCCATACCCGGCTCTGTGGCCTTCTTCATAATCATTGGAATCGGAGGAGGAGACTCCGAGCATCACTTCTTGAAGGGTTTCTTCTTCTTCTTCATCCATGGCGCCCAAGGCACGGGATAATCTTTGCTGCCCGAGGGCGGAGTTCCCCAGGTAGTGAAAGTAGTCTTGAGCCACTTGTTTCATCTCCTCTTGATTGTGCCTTCGTGGCTCTGGTTGGAGCATCAATCTTTCCTGGCTCTTCTGCTGATAAGCCAGTCTTTCCACCTGAGCAGTCAAGTGCTCAGCTTTGCAGTATTTGAATATATCGGCCTATCTGGCACATGCTCTTGGTCTTCTTAGAGTGGCAGCAGCGACTGGTTCGCTTATTCTCATTTCCTCTTCCTCCCTGAACCTTCTACTCCCATCCTGGCAGCGGTTGGCAGCAGCAGCATAATTTTTCCTTTCCCATCTTTTGCCCCCAGCCATGGGGTGGGTGACCGTGAGGTCTTCCTTCTGCTCATATCTTCTGCCCCTCATCCTGGGGCGAATAGTAGTCAGATTTCTCCCTTCATTCTCTTTCTCACCTCTCCTACCCCGAGCCCTGGGGTGAACAGCAACAGCATTTCTTATGTCTTTTCCTTCCCCTCTTCTGCTTCCTGCCCTGAAGCGGACAACAGTGGTATCAGCAATGTTCTCTTCCTCTTGAGCTGGGACCCAGCTCTGGATTTTTTTCGGCCGCCAGATCTGCCTGAACTTGGGCGGCTTTGGTGCCAGTGGCTTTCTATCCTCCTCTTTCATGTCGACCCTCCTGGCAGCTAGTACCCGGAACCTGTTGGTAGTAGGCACCATCGGGACGATCACGTCCGGCTTGACCGCCCTTGGGCAACCACTGAGGTTTACCCGGACATCTCCAATCAGCATTGTCTTTCCTGAGTTGGATATCCGACGACCCGCAGCAGTGGATCGGGCTCTCCTATCGGATCTCCTCCTTCTTCCAGCAGCAGAGGATGTGCCCCTTTTCGCCTCGTGATGGACGAAGCAGGACACGACCTCAGGAGTATCCTGCATCACCTGGCTCATCTTGGGGCTGGTAGCTTGCGTCAATGTCTCGACAATAGTCCTTTGCTCCTGGTTGTCAATTTCGAGCAAGTCAGTGAAGATGAGGCCCAGGCAGTTGGGCATCCCGACAGTAGGCGGCATCGATCCAAATGAAAGAGGTACCGCTAGGTAGCCCTCTCGAACATGCACATCGACCGCTTGTTGATCAAAGCATACAGACATGATTCTAGCCGTCATCGTAGCTTCCTGAAAATAGAGAAAGCACACAAAATCAGAAATTTGAGGGGGGGCCCGCTGGGCATCCTATTTTGGCGTAGAGATGAAGGGAGACTAAGTCCCACCGGGCGTGCCAGACTTGTGGACGCGGGATTTATTTCTTTTATTACTTACTTATTTATTTATTTATTTATTTATTTATTGGTTTGTTAGGTGTGCCAGTCACCGGGGTGACAATTTTATTGTGCGCTCGACTTGACTTGGTCAATCAATTGTGAAGTCCGAGTCGGGACCAAAAGTCCGCCATACCATAAAGGCTATGACGTTAATTACGCCCTTCCTAAGAAGGACAACCCTTGATTAAACGCCAAAATAGGAGGCCACTCGGGGCGGTAATAAAAGAAAATAATAGTGTGTGATATTGAAGCTCTTGTTATTCTGGGAAGATAATTTAGTGCACAGCAGATTACTACACCGATATGACCACCTCTTATGTGGGTCGTGCCGGGTAGGAATAGGACACCGTCCACGCAGTGGCGGGACGGGGTCCGGACCATCATCGGGGAGATGTCCCCTTTCATATTTCTCGTCCGGCCAAGGGCCTCGCAGCATTCATATTTCTCGTAAGATTGAGCCGGACGGGGGGTGTGTGATGTGCACCTCCCGGGACTTATCGGGGTTAAAACATCGATCGATATTTCGGCAGCACCTCCCCATAATCTGGATTATGCCCAGGGGAGAATAGACTATCACCCACGGAGTGCCGGGATGAAAGCCGAGAGAAAGAGAGGCCGAACCTCCCGAATTACATATGTATGCCATGGGCAATGTTCGATTCTTCCCTTACAGAAGCCGGTGACACTCGTGCAGTGGCAAAGCTCACCTTAGCTAAAGGGGTTGCTCATAAACCCGGTACGGATCAGTGGAACATAAGGGAGTCTGACTCCCTTTAATTTTATCCTCGGGACAGTTCTGGTGACTCATGGACATCCCTAGGTGGGTTTGATAGAGGTGTCGGAGGCTCATTGGGTGGCAGGGCAGCCTCTCGGCACGGATTTGAATGGGTATATGAGTTCCCGCCTCGAAGACCACCGCGCTGGGAAGGGTTCTTTGCAAGGCACTATTTGGGGCGCCAGGAAGCTGGCGTTAGTGGAGTTCTCGGCGCCAAAGTGGATCTAGGGGGGATAGGGCTCTCGGCGCAGGCAGGCAAGAAAGCAAAGGGGTCTTACGGCGCCAAGGCAAAAGGGTGAAGGGGTTAGGCTCCCGGCGTAGGCAAGGAGGCCAAGTAATTAGGGCTCTCAGCGCCAGAAGGATGCCAGAGGGTGAGGGTTCTCGGCTCAAGGGGAAGAAGCTCTCGGCGGGCCCAATGAGGAGGGTTTCCGGCGCGACGGGGAAGAAGCTCTCGGCGCGCAGGGCAAGAAGCTTTCGGCGCAGGTAATAAGGTGAGGTGGGGGTTCTCGGCGCCTGAAGGATCGCACCGAGAACTGTTCATCTGTTTTACTGTGTACGGGGCCGAGATGTGTGAGGGCGCCGGGATGAGAAACAGAGTTTTACGGTACCCTATTTTTGGGTTTGTTGACGAATCAGGGGTTTCCTGGTGATTCATGCCAAGATAGACGGGCCTTGAGAAGTCAAAAGAGATCAATTCATCAGACTGCAACTGATTTTGGCTTGGGTTTCAAAGGGAAGGCCAGAAGCGGAGAGTGATTTGGGAGAAACATGGTTTAGGGTATCTCTGTCACCAGCGTTCATAAAAATCCCTGAGGATGATTTTGATATACTCTTCATCATCTGGGGGCCAAGAGATGGCTGTCTCTGGCCCCGGGGATGACTTCAGCAGAGCCGATGAGCATGAATATAACATCTAAAATCGAGCAGCGGTTGCTATACATCTATGCTTTGCTTCAGAGGCCAAGGAATAGTCTGTCCCTGGCTCGGAAGTAAGCACGAGCAGCGTTCGAGAACCAGGTGAATAAGCAGGCGATCAATCGAACTGGGGAGGGGGATAGCATGCTACTGAATCTAAGAAGAGACAGAAAACATGGGGAGATAGCAATAGGGTTTCAGAGAAATAGACAGCAGGCATCAACTGCAGCCTGTAGTGTTCATTCATTCGAATATCACCATTACATTCGCACATCAGAGGCAAAACATAAAAGAAGGTACAGGGAGACTATGCCTTGCCCTAGCGGACTAAAACCGGCTGTGATATCACAGCATACATCAGAAGGGGGAAGAAGTAGAAGCAATCGAAATTAAAAGAATGAACTACGAAAAATGGGGAGGGGAGGGCGGAGCATTGACTCCTCTCCCTCCCCGTTGCCCACCTTCGATCAGGCTTCGAACTCTTTTCTTCTTTTTTTTCTTCTGCTTCTTCCTCTCTCGGATCAGATTGTAGGCTCCACTCTCTTCTCCTTTTGTGGCTATCTATTCTTCTTCTCCGCTCTTCTCTTTTTTCTCTTCGAATGAGGGGGTTTTATATCCCTCCTTGGTATCCTATCGGTAGGCCTGTCCCGGCGCGCCTCAATCGTAGGCAGACTTCCCGGCGCGTGGGACTCCAGCGTCTCGGCGCCGCTTTTGGGCTTCGACAAGGGGATCCCGGCGCCACTTTTATAGGCCCATTTAGGGCTTTTTAGACCTCACATACACCTCGGCATTTATTGGTCCTTCAAATATATCAGAACCCGAGAAGGCCCTCCACTGGTGACACAGTTTCTATTGAGATCATTCATAGATTTTCATCAGTCGGTAGACTGGGGTTTCATCGGCATTGCCATCTGAATGATGACAAAGTCGGACATCATCTCATCGATATCGTCACCTGAACGGTGACAAGACCGGACATCAGCTTTAGCCTGAAAAGACTTCAGCCAGGTGTATAGTCTGTGAAGACTCTTCTTTTGTTTTGACTTTGCAGAAGCCTTCACAATCTTTATTTGCTGGTTCTGGCTTCATCTTTATCTTTGCTCATATCACATCTATCAATAAGCCGACATCTGACTTACTCCGACATGTTACCTGTGGATTCTCGGACGATGCAGTAATACAGCTCTTATTGAGGTGTGATAGGAGGTCTCATCAGTCAGGTGACTGCTACTTCATCAATGCCTCCGTCTGACTGACAATGGCACCGGACATCAGCTTGGCCGGGAAAGGCTTCAGCCGGGTAGATGGTTGACGAGCTTCATCATTGATCTTTCACTGTTGGTCTGATCTTCTCTTCAATTCTGTTTTAGCCCTTGCTCATTTTCAAGGTGTCAACAGGCGCCCCTGACCAGGGTGCCATATTCAGAATAGTGGCTGGGTCCAGGGCGCCACTTACCCTGGGTATAAAAATCCCTAGTAAAACCTGATATATATACACATGTTAGTATCCTGTTATATAAAAAAAATATGGAATTGAAATAACGACTCAACAAGGAGTCACTGTTTACAAGAAATGGTGACCCTGTCCAGGGCGCCATTCTCATGTTTCTTGTTTTCCGAGAGTTTTCTGCAACCCATTACAAAGGGTTGGTCTTTTTGGCACTATGCTCCAGTCCATGAGTATAGTCCCTCATTTCTCGGAGTTTTATCAATTACCCCACTAATTCTCGGTGATAGATGAACCCTCCGTGGGATATTCCTTCCTTCGGACTGGTGATTTTATCATAGAGACCTCCGTAAGTCTACGTAAATGATGGGAATCAAGCAAGCTGCCAGGTCGAAGGGCATCGACAAAGCTGCCAGGCCCAGGGATGAATGCTCTACCCTTGGGTAGCGTGACCTGGAGAAGGTGCTAGTCTTCCCTAGCACGATCTCAGACAGAGACGTAGTGGCAGATGGTCCAACTTCCCGGCATCGGAACTCCCAAAAGTCTTCGATGTTTGCTGTTTTCCATGGTTGTAATCAATGTGCTACCGTCATTTTATCTTCCCCTTTCTCTATATATGTATTCTATTTTGTTTGATCAAAAAAATAAGCAATGAATCTATGAAAGTTTGATTGAGTGTAGCCATGGCTATCTTCTCCAATCTTTGGAAACCCTCTTCATCCTTCTCTCTCTGGGTGCGAGGCCCAAGTCTATTTCCCTGATCCTCTCTCTTTCGCCTTCAATGAAGGATGATCGAAGCCCCGGATGCATCGGCTCTGAGACGGGGTCGAGTGTGAGGCTCCATTCGGATCTTCGTTCTTCTTCCACCAACATTCGCCTTCCCTCACCACCGCCAAGATGCTGCTAAGGTCAGGATGGAGCTCGGTTGCACCGTCCCTGTGAAGGGTTCGGGTGAGAGGCCCCAGCCAAGCTTCCTCACGGCCCTAGCATCATCTACATCCACCTTCCTTCCCTCGCCGCTCACCCCACATCTGCCTTCACCAAAGTTATCCTAGCTAGTATTAGGTTGGTTTGATTTCAATTTTAGCATTCCCCGTGTGTTATCCATCGTCCTGGGTGCTTTCCCCTTGTGTTTTGAACCCCCACAATCATCCACGAGACGCAGAATCGAAGATCTGTCATCCTGGGCTGCTGTCTGTGAACGTGCGTGAATGATATAGCACGTTCGTAAGAAGGCTCCAGGAAGGTATAGCGTGACTAAGGGCAGAAAGAGGGTGACCCCCTACTTCCGTCCCGCATCAGCGAAGCTTTGGATTCCCTCAAGGCCACCGAGTAGGTTGTACCACTAAAACCCATGACACTTTTTGATTGCCATGTCACTCTAAAGAAATATGGTATACCGGCCCTCATTGCATGATATTTGGATACCGTGAGAAAGTTCTTAAGTTAATGGAATGGGGAAACCATACCATTGCTATCACTTAAGGATCTAGTGCCCTACATGTGGACACTAGTTCTTCCTACCTTATCATGAACAAAGAACGAGCGACCATATGTATATGAGCGCTTATTCTTGATATCTTGGTACCCATTATGGAGTCGATTCCACCCAATTTTCAATGAGTATCGTGATTGTACCATTTTGACCGTAGTATGTCCTTACATGAAAGTTCTATCCTTGAGTTTCTATTCCACAAGATCTACCCTAACTTCCTACAAGAGCATTCTCTTGGAACTCTATATTGGCTATAACTATAGTGGATGTCGAAAATACATGACTCAATGCTTGCGCATATAGGGCCCGATCTGGTCCTGGGAGGAGCACCCGAAAGTACTTGTGCCCATGGGAGCTATTATTGATCACGGTGTGACATTGCATCGAAGTGCATGACTCGCTTGATTTGACATTTCATAAATTCTATACTTGTACTTGACGGGACATGACTTGTGTGGCTTGGAAAGGGTATTTACTTGCTTGCTTGATAACGTGATAGCCAATTCTTGACATGACTTGATAAATGTACATGCTTGCCTATCTTGATATAATTACATGAAATCTTGGATATCTTGCTAGTTCACTCAATTATCTCTTGCTATACACTCTCTATTGTCGTTTCATTCAAACATGCATAGCCATACTCGCATTCATGCAACATGTAATTTACTTAAAATAAGCTAGCACTTGAGATATAATTCCTACTGAGCGTTCGCTCACCTAGTATTTTCCCTATTTTTCAGGTAATTTCGATGATGAGACTCATTTGGATGGGGATGGATAAGAGTGAAGAGTTTAGAGCCATTCCAACCATCAAGCGTTATCTAGTCCTGTCTTTTCTATTTTCTTGAGTCATCCATTGTACTTTTCCTTTCATTGAGTCATAGTTCTTTCATAAAGAATTGTAATGGAGTACTTTAAAGTTATGATTAATAAAGGACTTGGTTATCATTACTTGTGCACACTCTATCTATGTATGTCGAATACACTTACGCTCTAATTGACATGATTGATATAAACTCGTCACGCATCTCCGGGTTCCTTCCGCGCTCGGGGCGTGACATGCAATGTGCTATTCATCCTAACGAGTTCTCTCGTGTATCCATGTGCAGTTCAGCAAAGGAGATGTGGGACAAGCTACGGCTTATCTATGAAGGAACCTCCGAGGTCAAGGAGACCAAAGCAAATCTACTTGTCAAAGATTACGAGCTATTCAAAATGAAACCAGAAGAAACCATTTATGAGATGTTCGCAAGACTGACTGAGATCACTAATGGTCTCAAGAGTCTTGGAAAGGAATACACCAACTCCGAGCTCGTGAGGAAGGTGTTAAGATCCCTTCCACCTGCCTGGCATACAAAAGCCACAGTCATTGAGGATTCGAAGAATCTATCCATACTCTCCTTGGACGAGCTCATAGGGTCACTCATGACCTATGAGATTAACATCAAAAGAACTGTGGAAGAGGAATCCAAAAAGAAGAAAACCGTGGGCTTGAAAGCCAACCAGTCTTATGACGACTCCCAAGAAGAGGAGTCCAGCGAGGAGTGTAATGAAGAAGAATACTTGGCTATGCTGACCCACCAAGTGAAGAAATTTCTGAGAAGAAAGAAGAATTTCCAAGGAAATTTCAGAAAAGGGCAAAGGAAGCCCTTTCAAACCAAGGGTGAGTCGAGCAAGCCCAACAATGTTATTTGCTATGAATGCAAGAAGCCCGGGCACATGAGAGGAGAGTGCCCAGATCTGAAATGAAAGTTCAAGAAAGAAAATTCAGAAAGCCAAAAGTTATGGTCTCCATGTGGAGCGATGAAGAGGGTGAGCAATCCGAAGAGGAGCTAGAATAGCTCGTAAAAAGCTTGTGTCTCATGGCACATGAGGATGATTCAACCGAGGTAAATTCTAATTTTATTTCAAATGAACAATGGGAGTCAGAATATGAAAAGTTGTATGTAAAATACAGAAAAATCAGATCTGAAAATAAAACTCTCAAAAAAAATTTGATGATTTAACACACGAGGATTCTTCTGCTAAGTTTGAAAAACTTGAGCAAGAATGGTTTGAACTAACAGAAGAAAAAGAGACTTGGTCTCAAACAATTTCAGATATTGAAAAATCCAAAGAAGAATTATCATGTAAAATATCTGAAATAGAAAAAATTTCTGAGAAATTGGAAAGTGAAAAAGGAGTTTTGATATCCACGATTTTAGAACTCGAAAAGAAAAATGAAAGTTTAAATGAAAAGGTGGCCGAATAGCAGTCCACCTTATCTAGGTTTGTCAAAGGCAAACAAAACTTAGATAACTTGTTGGGAGTTAAGGTTAATTTCCAAAAAGAAGGTTTGAGGAATATTCCCCAGAATAAAAAATCTTTTGAGCATAAGATCACAACATCCTATGTTCATGAAAAAGAAAATAAATGTGCATCATGCTCACACACTAAGCCATCACATGTCCAACCTAAACCACATAGATATCAAAGAAGGTTTTCAAATGTCAATTACTTTCATTGTGGTAGATTTGGTCATGTTATTACAAATTGTTGGTTCAGACAAAACACACAAAGAAATCATGCTACTTGGACCAAGAAAAGATATATGCAGAATTGGACTAACTCTCCTAGACCTAAATTAGTTTGGGTACCAAAATCAGTTGGATGAGAATTTTGTTTCTTGCAGATATGCCTTGAAGCCAGGGGGAGCAAATGGTACCTGGACAACGGTTGTTCAAGGCATATGACAGGGGACAAGAAGGTGTTCTCTACTCTGCAAGATAAGGACGGAGGCTCAGTTACCTTTGGTGGAAAGGACAAAGGTAAAATAATTGGAATTGGCAACATAGGTAAGAATTCTGAAATCTTGATTGAAAATATCCTTTTAGTAAAAGGCTTGAATCATAACATGTTGAGCATAAGCCAATTGTGTGACAAGGGTTTTAAAATTATTTTTGATGAAACTCACTGCCCTGTCATGAATAAAATCTCTAATGAAATCAGATTCATCGACAAAAGGAACAACAATGTATATACTATTGATCTTGATGATGTTTTCGGTGATGATATGTGCTTGGTAGCAAACAACCATGACAATGCATGGCTATGGCACCGAAGACTAGGTCATGCTAGTTTTGGAGTAATCTCCAAATTATCTAGACATGACTTGGTAAATGGTTTGCCAAAATTAAAATTTGAAAGTGATAAGATATGTGAGGCTTGCACAAAAGGTAAGCAAACACGCATCTTTTTCAAAAATAAAAACATTGTTTCTACCGCTAGGCCTTTAGAACTGCTGCACCTTCATCTTTTTGGTCCAACTAGGACATCCAGGCTAGGAGGAAAAATTTATGGATTTGTGATTATTGATGATTACTCCATATTTACATGGGTGCTATTTTTAGCCAATAAAAGTGATGCCTTGATGCAGTATCAAGTGTTTTGCAGGAAAATTCAAAATCATAAAGGATACCTCATCACCACAATTCAAAGTGATCATGATGGTGAGTTTGAAAATCATGAATTTAGCAGCTTTTGCCAGGAGCAAGGATATACGCACAACTTCTCATCACCCAAAACGCCTCAACAAAATGGAGTAGTGGAGAAGAAAAATAGAACCTTGATAGATATGGCACGGACTATGTTAAGTGAGAACTCCCTACCCAAATACTTTTGGACCGAGACGGTAAGTACGGCATGCTACATCATCAACAGGCCAATGGTAAGGCCCATTTTGAAGAAAACACCATATGAGCTCTACAAAGGTAAGAAACCAAACATTTCCTATCTTAAACCCTTTGGATGCCCATGCTTCATCCTGAATAACGGTAAGTCTAACCTAGGCAAGTTTGATGAAAAGAGTGACAAGAGAATTTTCTTAGGTTACGCACTAAATTCTAGAGCTTACAAGTTATTTAAGAAAAGGACTTTGGTTGTTGAAGAAAGTCCTCATGTCATTTTTGATGAATATGAATTAAAACTGACAAATCAAACTTCTTCTACCTTGGATGTAGATGAAGCTCCTAAACAATCAAATGATGCTGGAACATCTGAGGTTAAGGATGAACCAACTAAAGGAAATTCCAACAAGGATGAAAATAATGAAGATCCTTCCATTGAAACACTTCAAGAACAACCACTACAACACCCTGACTTGCCTAGAGCTTCAACATACTTGAAAGATCACCCCGCTGAAAACATCATTGGTAATCCTGAAGATGGGGTAAGAACTAGATCTTCTCTAAGACAAGTAGAAGAAGAGGATTTGATGGCCTTAATCTCTTAAGAAGAGCCTAAGAATATTCTTGAAGCTCTTCAAAATGAATCCTGGATTCAACCTATGCATGAAGAACTGCACCCGTTCGAAAGAAACGAGGTGTGGACTCTTATGCCGCGTCCTAAGAATCAACCCGTAATAGGAACCCGTTGGGTTTTCAGAAACAAGTTGAATGAGACGCGATTGGTTGTTAGGAACAAGGCCCGGCTTGTAGCCAAAGGGTATAGCCAGGGGATGGGCATTGATTTTGACGAGTCTTTTGCACCAGTTGCTAGATTAGAAGCAGTCTGGATTCTATTATCCTTTGCTTGCTCTCTCGACTTCAAATTATTTCAGATAGATGTTAAATCTACTTTTCTTAACATATACATCAAAGAGGATGTCTTTGTAGAACAACCTCCAGGTTTTGAAGACCTAAAACATCCACAACATGTGTACAAGCTGTAGAAGGCCTTGTACGGAATAAAGCAAGCACCAAGGGCTTGGTATGAAAGGCTTACTTCATTTCTAATTAAAAATGACTTCAAAAGACGTAAGGTTGACCAAACACTCTTCACGAGAAAATCAGGTAAAGACATATTAGTAGTTCAAGTGTATGTTGATGACATAATTTTTGGAGCTACTAATAATGCCTTATGCGATGAATTTGCAGAAATAATGTAAGGAGAATTTGAGATGAGCTTAATGGGTGAACTTACATTTTTTCTTGGGTTGCAGGTGAAGCAAATGTCTGAAGGTATTTTCATAAATCAAGCTAAGTACACATTGGAGCTGATAAAGAAATATGGGATGGCTGAAGCAAAACCCATGTCAACTCCGATGGCTACAACCATGAAGTTAGACAAAGATGAAAAATGGTAAAACAGTAGATCCCACACTGTTTCGAGGTATGATCGGATCACTATTGTATCTCACAGCATGTCGCCCTGACATTCAATTCAGCGTATGTCTATGTGCTCGTTTTCAGTCATGTCCTAAAGAATCTCATCTAATGGTTGTTAAACGCATTTTCGATACTTAATTGGCACAATAGATTTTGGCTTGTGGTTTCCCATCAGTAGTTCATTTGATTTGATCGCATACACCGATGCGGATTATGCCAGATGTATTGTAGATCGCAAAAGTACTAATGGGTACTGTCAGTTTCTTAGTGGATGCCTAGTTTCATGGGCCTCCAAGAAATAACATTCAGTAGCTCTCTCAACAGCCGAGGCTGAATATGCAGCCGCCGGAAGTTGTGGAGCCCAAGTACTTTGGATCAAAAATCAATTGCTTGATTTGGATGTTGAAATGAAATGTGTTCCAATCTTGTGAGACAATACCAGTGTAATCAGCTTGTCAAAAAATCTGTTCAACATTCTAGGACAAAGCATATTGATATTCGACATCATTTTCTGAGAGATCATGTAGGAAAATGGGTCTTTGAATTGAACTTCATTGACACACACAATCAGTTAGCTGATATTTTCACAAAACCCCTAAACCAGGAACAATTCAACAAAATAAGAAGAGAACTTGGCATGTGCAAGGGTGAGAGCATACATACCTAGGTTTGCACTTAGGTTAACAGTTGCACATGTAGAATGAACTCATTTGCATAAAGGGTAGATTATCATGCATATTGTATGCATTTATCTTTTAATACCTTGTGTGTATTCACACCCCTGCCTGCTTGATTGTATTAATATATACTGCCCTCCTTGATGTCTTTCTAAGGCCAGATATTCCTTGGTTAAATAAATGTGGACCCAGTGACTGCGGATTTAAGGCATTCTCTAAGGGGGAGTTAGAGAATTTTTCTCAAAACCCCATCTCTTCTCTTTCCAAGTCATTCCCTCTCTCTACTTCATGATGTTGGTTCAATTTAGAAGGACGGTGGATGGTGCTCATATCAAAAAAAAAATTTGACCACAGCGGTCGACCGCCACCCCACACCGGTCGACCGGTGACGGCGAACCGGTCCAGCTGAACCATCAACCGACCCTTCTTTTAAGGGGTCCTTAAACCCCATTCTCTCATTCCATCGCCCCCATTCTCTCTCCAACATATTTCCTTAAGCCTAGAACACCCAAACTCCACCTCTCAAGCCCTAAAATCTCATCCTTCTTCCACCCGCACAAGATCCGGTCTATTCGTCACGGTTTCGGGACAAAATCTTTGCGGCCGTTCGTGCATTCGTGGATCTACTCCCTAGGTTCCAGATTGTGGAGAAGGTTATTTCAAGCCCTTGGAGTGCTTTTTGATCCATCTCCCTCCCCAAGGACGAGAGTCATCCTTTCAAGGGTTTCCAAACAGGGTTTTCTAGTTCGGGATGCCACCTAGACAGAGTTCTCGGTGCTTTGCCGAAAGGGAACCTAGTGGTAGGAGACGAGAGGCCCTGGTTCATCCACCATAGCAGGCTCCAGCACCTCCTCGTGCACCTCGGTTGCCTCCACGGCCCATTATCGACCCTCGCTTGGTCGACTTCAATGAGGTGAATGAGATACTGCCCGATCTATGTGCTGTCTTTGAGATTCAACCAGGTTGGACCGATTTTGTCACTAGATATACCAGATATTACCCAAATCTAGTGCAACAATTTTATGGAAAATTGGTTGACAGAAATGAAGAGTTATATACAGTTGTTCGAGGTGTTGAGATTCATATTACTTCGGACCTTTTTGCACATGCTTTAGGGGTGTCAGCCATGGGAGCTAACATGATTTTTGGTCATGGCGAAGCTGAGGACACATTTATTGCTATGACAAACTATGACTATATGTATGGTGTTAGTAATTTGATTACCTTAAATGCAAATTATTTTCCACCACTGCAACGAATTATGCACCATATGTTTACTTCACATATCTATCCAAAGAGTGGCAGTCGGAATGAAGTGACAGAGGTTCACAAGTTTCTATTTTACAATGTTATGAATGGAATCTTAGTCAACATGGGTCGGCTTATGACCGATTTGATCGGGTCATGTCGAACCAACCTGAGGTGATCCTTGCCTTATGCTTATTTATCTATGCTGGAATAAATTTGGCTGATGAACTGTTTATTCAAGTTAGACAAGATGATATCTACAATGAGCATAAGATCTTCACAGATTTTGGATATTATTGGGGTCCCGATGGTGAGCTATGCCGTGATGTGCACGTTTATAGGGAAGATGCAGAGAGTGAGGAAGAGCAGGAACAGGAGCAGCAGTAGGCTCAAGGGGAAGTCCCCCCTCCAGTCTAGGCGGAGGATCAGCCTCCTCCACCTTCACCTAATCATATGGATCCAGAGATGCCTCCCCCACCATAGTTCTTTCATGGGGAGTCTTCTACTCAGGGGGCCGGACAGCACTATTGGGCAGACTATGAGACTTTTGACAGGCATCTTACTGGGATAGAAACTCAAGTGGATACTTTTGGGGGTCACCTCTCTACCTTTGGGGATCGCATAGACACTAGGGGTAATGTGATTGACACTATGTCAGGTCGTATAGATTCCTTCTCCATTGTCTTGGGCACTCTATCCACTCAGATGACCACTCTCTCCACCCACATGACCTCCCTCACCGCCAGTCATGAAGACTCTAGCCAGGCCTTCCACATCATGAACTTAACACTTCTTGGAATGTAGCGCCGTGATGTGGCCCGTGACAACTCCATTGCCCATATTCAGGATTGTGTTCAGCTTCAAGACCATTCTCTTGAGGACATTCGACGCCGCCTTGGATATCAGCCTCCTCCTCCTGAGGATCACCCTCCTGCAGATGGCCACTGAGAACTTTCTTTAGTTTCCTCCCTATAGTCTGTGTCCTTGGGTCTTGTGTCTTATGTTGGGTCTACTTTTCATCTATCCTATCCCCTCTTTGATGATGCCAATGGGGGAGAAGTAGTTATGCATGTCTTATATAGTTTATGCATGCATGTTTCCATGTGTTTGCATGAATGTGCATTTGTGAGTGTGATGCGGGACGAGACACGGACACGACAAGCTCGCGATCGTCCCTTAACGAGGGAAGCATCGAACGTGCGCGGTTGAGAAACCGGCAAGAGCTAGGGTGGTCGGCTCGCACTTTCGTGCCCGGATCGGGTCACGGGACGGCTTCACTCTCTCTCGCAGCAGCGGTGATATGAAAATATATCGAGCTAGATATCCCTACACATGCTCTCTAGCAGCGGCATAAACAAGCATATATGAAATAAGCGAAATGCCAAGTGTAGGAGCGAAGACGATACCTCCACGCGCTCGGCGTGGGGAAGACGGACCCGGCCGAAGTCATACTCCCGGAACAATTATACACGGATATTACAGAAATGCAACTCGCTGCCCACTCCACGCAGGGAGGTAAAGGGCTACACAATGGGGTCTGGGAAGACCGAATTCGGGTTGACGGGCGGCTTCTCGCGTTGATTCGGCAACACCCGAACACGTGACGGTGGGGCCCACGTGCTGTCCGGAGGGTCCGTGTGGGACCCGGTGGCACCGCTGTAGTGGTGGATGCCCGGAGGGTCGCTCCTTGGGATGGCGGCACGCTGGTTCGCTGGCCGGAGGCCCGGCGGCTCCGTTCGGCACCGGTCGGAAAACCCGATCGGAAGTCTGCCGGTTCTGTATTTCGGCGCGCGCTCCGGCGAGAATGGGCGCTGCAATCAGCCCTGATGTCGGATCGACACGAGACTGGCGCCATTGGAAAGCTAGCTTGACGTTCTTCAACCTAGGCTCAAAGATCTGGCCTGGATCTGCTCGGATCTTGACTTATGGAATTTTCAATCTCCTGTTGTACAGTAACCGAAGACTCAGACCTGTAGAGAACTTGACTATGAATTGCCTTTGACCGCGCGGTAGACGTCCGAATCTGGGGTTGTGTTCTTCAGAGAAGTTGTTGGAAATGGAGTTGAAAGACAGCAAAATTTGTTTGGACACGTTTGTATGTGGCTATGAGTTTCTGTGATTTGTTTACTGGACGAAGGTCGGATCTGGGATCTGACTGAAAGTACTGTAGCTCCGGTAGAACATGAATTATTAAAAGTAGGTAGAAGGATGATAAAAACTTAAGAAAAATTGTGGTGGTAGGGGACGATGGAAAGAACACCCAGTTAAATTGGGAGGTCTAACATAAATCAAAAGGGTGGTCGAAGGTGGAGAACTCAAGGCTACTGTCACTGTAGACAGTGACAGAACAGATCTGAGATTGAGAGTTGAACGAAATGGTAAAGATATGAAACGGTGGCTTTTGAACCTGGATGTTTTTTTGGAGAATGGGATAGAAGATAGGAACCAACCCTCAAAATTTCAAATCGATCTGAGCTCGTGGCTGGCTTCAGGAATTCACGAACTGCACCTCTGTCCAGCAGGACAGAAAACTGAAGACGATCCCGTGGCGGCTCGAAGGCGGCACGAACGGCGGCGGCGGCGGCACAAACGATCACTGGAGGTTGAGAGGGGAGGAAGGAGATAGAATCCACTCTAGATCTGGGGTTGGGGAAGGAAGAACAGCAAGGGAGGAGAGGGAGAGAGGGCACACCCTTCTTGCTTCAAGCAATTTTCACATAATTTCTTCATTAATCTCTAATGACACTATACATAGGCTTATATAGAAAATAGCAAGGGGTGGGGGGGCTGATAATTTCGTGGGAAATATGTCATTTTCATCCCCCATGTGGTCAAAACTCAAAATAAATAAATTACATATGAATGGGCACTCCTTTGACTAGGTAGGTAAGGTAGGTGGCCTACCTTTGAAATTTTAACCCCTTTGTCTCCCATGTGGTCAATTAGCATTCAAACCTTCTAGATGGCCACCTAGGATGGTTGACCAGCCCCACATGGATGAGGTGGACCAATGGGGAAGGGGAGGGGGCCCCCTAGCTAGACCTACTACACATTTGCACAAAAACCCACATAATCCATGGGAATGACTCATTGGCTTATAAAGCCTTACATTTGCGTATATACTTTCCCAAGGATATAAACAAAAACTAAAAGGACATAAATGCAATAGAAAAGGTACAGGCTCGGTGTCGATTCCCATCAGAGTGTCATTGTGCATTTTGTTTGAGTCAATTCTGCATTTGCCTTATCATATGTGTCTAGAAGTCTTGCATTCTCTCAAGCATCAATGTACTTTGTAATGAAATGATGAAATGAATGCAATTGATATTGGACATCACATGATGGCTCTTGTTTCCCATTTCTTCTCTATTTATCAAATAAAGTGTTGAATGGTTTGTGTTGATTTGCCTAAAGAAATGAGTTTTTGGTTTAATCGCCTTGTGGACTATTGGCCTTGCTAAGTTCCAAATTTACTTAAAGGCATGCCAATGCACTTGTAATCTAGAGTTTTGTCATCATCAAAAAGGGGGAGATTATTGAGTCTCTCGAAACGATTTTGATGATAACAAAACCCTGGCATTACAAACAGGTTGATAACTTGCTTAAACCACTCTCAAAGCCATCCTTCATCAAAGCAAATGACTAAATCTACCTTGCCTCAAAAATGCCCAAGATAAGTCAAACCAACTCATATTGTTTGAAACAAGAAGTGGTCTCAAAGTAATTTATTTACAGGCTATGATTTATTGGCTAACTCCATTAAAAATGTAGGTTTTTCCAATGCACGGTCGACCGCCAGCCAGGAACTGGTCGACTGATTTTTCCAGGGTTGAAAGCTTCAATTTCTGTAAAATTTTGGTCGACCGCCCCCTCCTACCCGGTCGACCGCCCCCTTTGAAGCCTCCATTGTTGACTTTATTTTCTCCATGAAGATAAAGCATCTACCAAGGATTTTTTAATCCTAAAAGTCTCCAGATGGCCCTGGAATTGTGGATCTATGTCTTGGCTTGTCCCTTGACCATTCAAGGGATATATAACAATCTCTTTGGGGTAAGAAACCCTAATCACTAAAGGAAGATCAAGGAGGCTATCAAGGGGAGAAAGAAGGCTGTTGTTGTAGCTCCGTGAACAGTGCTTCGTCCAGGAATTCTTCATCCATCTCAAGGCCTCTCAAGATCAATCTGAAGCCAATCAACCCCAAATCAAGTGGAGACTTAAGCTTCATCCAAATCTGCATCACCTACTCAGGGAGAGCTAGAATCAGAGTTCTTTCTTTTGTGTTTCTCCCTTCATACTCTCTGAGCTTCAAGTGTGTGTTGTTTGTAATCCTTAAACATTCGTGTGTGTGTGGATCCTCTTAGTTCCGTGTGTGTGTGTGTTTGATTTCTGTCAGATCTGTGTATGTTTCGGTGCTCTTGCACCTTCGTTGGAGTTCCTATACTCCTACGTGTGTCTGTGTTCAGATCTTGTAATCCCTTACAAGATAGTGTGTGAATCCTCACAGTTTGTGAGGGGTGGACGTAGGTTACCGTTGTTGCATCAGAACCACCTAAAAATCGTTGTCTCTTGTGTGGTTTGATCTTTTTCGCCTATCTCCATTCTGTGCTACCACGCACGTAGATTAGATCTTTTATATCTCTTGAGTTAGATCTAGCACAACTTATCATCTTCACATCAGATCTCCGGTATATTAAAAGGTGGGTTCAGATCGACAAGGCAAACCTTGTCAGGAAGATAACACTTTGTGTGAGTAGAATCTTCAGATTCACACCTCCACCATGGTACCAAGGATCCGTTGTGTGTGAAAGATTTTGTTATATCTAATAGTTTCTATATAGATCTGAACTTCCTTGTTGCTGTTCTTCACACTTGTTTAAATCGGCTAAAGTTTTCTTAAATTTTGTTGTCACCCAATTCACCCCTCCTCTTGGGTGTCATTGATCGCGGGACTTTAGTAATTTAAGTTTTCATAGATCTTGTACTTTCAATTCCTAGTAATAAGAATTTCATTTATGCAAGTTGTCTTTCTCTCCCCCTCTCTACTTCTTCCAATTTTCTCTTCCTCAACCTTCCAAACTTCTTTAGTTAGATTTAATTTCACACAAGTTTTCTCTCTACCTCCTCCAATTTTATTGTCACTAACCCTCCAACTTTCTTTAGCTAGATTTTATTCCAAGCAACTTTAATTTTTCATTTCACAAAACTCACTCTACAATTTTGATTTCAAAATACAAGAGTTTTCAACTTAATAAAAGATTCATTTCTCCTCATGAGATCGACCCGTATTCACCACTCTACTTGGATTTAAAATTTTTTTATGAGTTAGTGCGGTATTATTTGTGAAATTGTGTGCGCGGTGTTTTAACGACAAGCATCCGCTCGCATCAATTTTTGGCGCCATTGTCGGGGAGGATAGATTTCTTTTCAAGTTTGAATTTCTTATATTTCTTGCGTATATGTGAATACTAACTCCTTTTCTTTTTATTTTGTAAAAAAAATAGAAATTCGAACCTAAAAATCCCAGAAAATCAAGTGTAGCATAAAGCGTCGCTAAAGGGGCTGAAATATGTCATCAAAGGGAGCAGAAATAAGAAAATCCAGAAAAAAAGATCTGTCAGAAAATCTGTCACAGAAGGTAGAAATGTAAGTGCAGAAGAGTAGAAATCTAATAATCAGGAAAATCCAGAAAAAAGAAGCGTCGCTACAGGTCCAGATCTGAAGGTAAAAGGTTCTGTTTTGAAACTTACTGAAAAATCTAAAAAATTCCTGAAAAAATTTTAAAAAATAAAAAAATCCTAAAATTATTAAAATATCTAAAAATTAGAAACTTAAAAAATATGATTTTAGGTCTTATTTTTCAATAGATTTGCATGTTGTTTGGTGATTTTAGTTGCTAGTTTCCTCATATCCATCTTTCTTTGAAAACAAATAAAAAATTTCTTGACAAATAGAAAATAGATATCTCAAAAAAAGCATCATCATGATATCATTTTTTCATGTTAGTTGCATCTTTTACATGCATTGTTGCATTTAGTTAATTCTCTGTTCATTTACTTGCATCATTTGAAAAAAATAATAATAATTTGTTTCTCTTCTTCTCTTTCCCCTTCTTAAAGGAAATTTAGGCACACCTCTCTTAGATTTGGAAGGACCCTTCAATTAAGCACTCTGTCAGCTCATTGGACTGAAATCTCCTTTTTCAAGATCTCTATAAGTCCCCGCACCCGTAGATTCTCTCACGGACGCCGAGCAGGTTGTACCAAGAAGATCCAATGAGATAGTTTGCCCTTAGAAGGTCAAAAAAAAGAGTTTCTAGGACCTATTGTTATTTTAGAAAATTGGTGTCTAGGCTATAGGTTAAGTGGCTCACGCTTAAGCGGGCTTGTGGTTATTTAATTAGGTCTCTACAAAAGTAGGTGGAGCCTCCCATAACCCCACCTCTTACCTGGTCGGTGGACCAACTTGATAGTGGGTGTCAATTCTTCTTTTGTTAAAACACAAAAAAAAAACACAACCCAAAAATAAAACAAAACCATCATTTTGCATGTATTATTCATATAGTTGTTGATTGCATTACTTTGAGAAAAAATTAAAAAATTAAAAAAAATAAAAAATTGGGTGAGGAATTCATATTTTTGAGTTGGGATTGCATATTCAATAAGACATACATTTTGGCCCATTTTATTTGATCCATTCCGTGGGCTATGAATCCAAATTCCTTCATGTCACCTTTTTCTCACATATGGGGCAAGCCGGCCCATTATGTTAATAATGGTCCAACTCAACCTTTATCATTCACCCAACCTAGCCCGACCCACTACGAAAGCCCATACTCTTGGTCGGCTTACAATGAAAGCCCATCACTCATGGGGGCCCAGCTTCATTCCTTTAATCAAGATCATATCCAATCCACTCAATTCTTTCATGGGCCTTATGATTCGTCTCGCACCCAAGAACAAGCCCAAATTGCTCAATGACTCTCCACACCTTCTTATGATTCTTATTGGGGAGGAAAACATAATAGTACTCAGGATTCTTATCAAGGCCCGGCCCAAAATCCTCCCAATCAATTCTTTCAAAGTTGGGCTCCATCTTTAAATAACTCTTATGATCAAGCCCACTACGGAGGATAACCCATATCGTCTCCACCATTTCACTATCAAGATGATCTTCATTCAACTTCTTATCCACCGAACTCTGCTTCTCAGTCTACATATCTATCTCCTCCATGCTCAACTCTTAATCAAGAGGAGCACTTTGCTCAATTTCATCAATTCATCATGACTTAAAATCAATACATCCAAGCCCGACTAGATCAACTTGCTGAGAACATCAAGGGCATGGAAGTGGATCAATTGCCTAGCTACTCCAATGCCAATTATGATTACCAACTTCCAAGATTTGACCATAATGAAAGCTTTTGTGATTAACCCATGATTTCCCATGAATACAATACTTAACTCACTCTCGATTTAGATCATGTGAAAAATATGGAGGAATCTTATCAGGAAGTCTTAAAGGGAGCTAGCTATAGTTATGAGAGGAGATTGAGCTTAATTGCCCTTACGAGGAGAGTTCTAAAGAAGTTGATGATCTCAAGTTGGGGGGAGAAGAAGAGAAAAGTAATGTGCTAGTCCATGATCAAATCCCATTAACTTCTCTTCCTGAATTTGAAGAGACTTTGTTCCAAGAGGAGGATGAAGAGGATGTGCGAGTAGAGGATGAATTAAGTAAGGCCATAAATGATCTCTCTTGGGTAAAGGAGGAGGCAGGTATCCGTCATGACTTGCACCTTTATTGGGCATCTTTTAATCAAGGAGAGGGCATTGATATTTTACCTCTTCATGATCTCGACAAATCTAACCTTGTTGTAGACATTCTGTAATTAGCCGATCTGTCTATCCTATTGAGCCCCACCAGTATCACGGTGTTGAGGAGCATGTTTCTTTCACTCTGGATAGTACCTCTCTCCTTGACACTAATCATTTGATGGGAGCCCCTTACCTTTGATCTATTCTCACCTCAACGATATACAAAGAAAGTTTCAAATTGAGGTTGTAGACGAAATTTTTAACAAGGTCCACTTTAATATTTTCAACACTTATAAAGACCTTACATTCGAAGGGGACATGATAATTCCTCTTTCATTTTCTGACCAGGGTGATCCGTTTGACCTATTAAACTTACCATGGCATCCAATGATGTCCAAACCAAAAATAATAAATGTTGATATTTTCATTAAAACCACGGAAGAAAAGTTGTTAACATATGTAGTGCGCGACAAAATCAATCATGCTAACAACCAACCTAGGTCTAGCCCACATACGTTCTTTCATGATCTTATCTTTGCATGACACAAACAGTAGAACTTGAAAGAAGATGAGATCACGTGGTGGCTCATTCTTAACTCAACTTATTGGTTATGGAGCTTACATGCGTCTGGCTAAAGACGGTAAACTTAGCACTTCTTGGGAGGCAACCCAATGTTTTGGTTATTTGATGGTTTGTTTTAGTGTTTTCTTTTAGTGATCAGGTAAGAGCCGAGGAGATGATGTTGTCACCATTATCACATAGGAGAAACTCGCCCCGAATATCAGGTTGTACCCTTCCTTCTCAGCAATATTTATTGCTACATTGTTCTATTGATATATTGTTTCACTATGCCATTGAGGATAATGTCATTCAAGTTGTGGGGAGCGAAAATTCATGCTGCATTTACTACAACATGCATATCATTTTATCTGCATATCATCTTGTCCATTTTTTCCTGAAAAAAAAATTAAAAATGAAATCCCCAATTGAGTTTCATGATTCATGCTTGAATTGAAAGTGATTCTGGAATAGAAAAGACTAGGGAGAAGGATGCTAAAAAATTTATTCGATCTAGCCATGGAAAATTGATTTAAGAATCTCTTTAAAGTTCATTAGCACTTTAGAAAAGAAAAAAAGAAAAGTCACTTTGCACACTAATGAAACAAGCAGGACAAGCCTTTTGTTATTTTGGGTATGGTGTCTGATACTCTACACTTCTTGAGGAAGAGATATTTTTGGAAAAGCTTTCTGCCAAGTTCTATCAATCAAATAAGTGCAAAAACATATTGAAAAAAAAATACCATGAAAAATACCCCTGATTCTAGTAACCGGGACTGCTTCTCTTAAGGCAAGAGTTGAGGTTCACGTCAAACAGTGAAGGGTTGTGCAGCATCATGCGTATATCAAAAGGGAAAAAAAAGAAAAAAATTGAAGAAAAGAGGCAGACAAAAAGCTACTATACTTAGTGCTCGGATCTAGGAGGTTCAGAGTTGAAGGATACCTATCTCTCCCCTCGCCTGTGGCAGGGTGGACACCCCTCTTATGTAGGCAGCAGGAGGGCGCGGGTTGGAGCCGCACCTCCCGAGCCGCGCCTCCGGGTGGGAGGCGCGGCCCCCGCTTTCCCCTCCCCTAAAAAAAATAAAAAAATTACCTATCTAGAATGACAAATGAGGGATGCAATTATCTATGCTGTGGATTTAGTATTACACTTGCACAAGTGCTGTTGAACTTTGGGTTGTATTCTTAGTCATGTACTTAAATTTCTAATCTAAGGCTATTATGCACTAATGCTTCCTTATTCCTAATCTTTGGTTGATTCTATGAAGGAGGATCTGGATATGAAGGTATGAACTTTGCAAACTCTTATTGGTCCTTAATTTTAATCTAATTGCATTGCTAAGGGACTAGCAATGAGTAAGTTGAGGGGTGTGATGAATGTTCATTCTTTCATGATAATTTATGTCAAATACAACATTTCATATGCATTTAATTAAACAATTATGCATATTTTACAGTTAAGCTCAACTTCACACAAATCAGACCTTCCACGCAAATTAACTTAATTTGTGGTTAATCATTCAATAAAAAGGAGTTGAGAGGCCATGAGCATTAATTTCTTATTGCATAATTGAGAGAATTTGATATTTTTATGCATAAAATAATAATTTCTTTGGATTTAATTCAAATATTGTGTATGTAGGACACTCTCGACATTTGCTATAAGGGACAGGGGCGAAATCGTCACAAGACTAGGGCATGGGAAGGCCTAGGGTGCCCCTCCCTCCTTGACCTCATCCCAGTGTTGCCTGTCACCCATGTTCAGCCAGTCGACCCTACTTTGCCTTCCAATCAGGTGTCACCATCATCCCTAGATCCCCAGTCGGAGCTAATCATCGGGGAACCTCTAGTGAGTTGGTTAAGGAAGGGCTTATTTCGAGAGGTCAAAATTCTTTGCTACCCTTCCATAGAGCCAGCCTTACAGGTAGTGTCCACCACCTCTTTTCGTACCGCCTGCCAATCATTCTACTGTGTGGACACCATGGATGATCTTATTGAGGGATTAAGTTGTCAAATGGAGCTGACCCACATGTTGCCTCTTAGGCCCGACCCACCCAGGTGCATTAGCTTCATCTACCCATCCTTGGGTTCCATTACTTCTGTCTACACCGTGGGTCCATACACTAGCGAGCTCATGTTGTTCTTACCTCTACCTGACGAGCTCAACCCATCCCCACCCCATGACACCTTCTCCCCCATAGAGAAGCCCACACCTCTCGAAGAGTCAGCAACCTCATTAATTCCCTCAATTGATGAAGAGATGACCTACATTGGGGACCTATACCCGGGGCCGAAAGGGAGCTACATCACCAGATCCCTAACCTTTCTTGATCCTTTTGATCCTTTCTCATGGGAACCCCTAGCTTCACAAGTCTTCCTCCTAGCCCTCCACAAAGCCTGCCATCTTTCCCCGCCCCACATCAGGTCCGCTGTGTCTGACCAGACCCCAGCCTTCCATGCACCTACACACTAGGTCTTGATTAGGAAGAGACACGCCACTCGGAATGTGATGCATGCCTTTTTGCATTTATGTCTGGGTCCTCCATTGTATACTCATAGTGTCCAAGAGCCCATGCATGACTGGTTCACTTTAGGATGTCCAGAGTCCTCCCAAGTTGATAGAGGTCCTATGCACCTTAAATCTACATTCGGATGTCCTGGACCACCACTGCATTCACATATGTATGGGTCTGCACAGCATTAGGTTTGTCTAGGGTCATATGCGAGTCTGCTTTTCCTTTATTTCTACAGTTTGTTCAGAGTCTGCACATGCATTTTTCGAGCATATTAGGAGTTGCATAGTCATCGACTAAAGCCAGCAATGCATGATGTAAAGAGTTGGCCGATGCTCATAGGCACCACCGTGAGTTCCAAGAGGATGATTATGTCATGATCAGGGTCAAACCTGAATGGTTTCCCTTTGGAATCGTGAAAAAAATTGCAAGCTCACAGTACTGGTCCCTTTCGAGTGTGAGGCGAGTCGGGTCTAATGCGTACGTTGTAGACTTGCCTGAGGAATATGGGATCAGCTCTACCTTCAATGTTTCGGATTGGTTGCCTATAGGGACCCGGCGATTCCCAGTGAGCCTTTTGAGCCGTCTCCTCCCCTTGAGAATGACCCCACCCCTGAGTGTCCACCACCAGCCTCATTCTAACAGTAGCGTGAGCAAATAGAACATATATTAGATGAGCATGTGACCATTACAAGGAGTGGAGCATACCCGCGCTATCTGGTGCGATGGAGAGAACGGCCCACGCCCGATGACACGTGGATCACCCGAGCAGAGCTACAGAGGATAGATCCAGATTTACTGGCGCAATACCAGAGCAATCTAGACCCCTACTCGACGGGGTCAAGTTTCTCTCACCCGAGGAGAATTGGTGCGGACACCAGAGCTAGTGAGAAGCAAGATTCGGTGAGCCGTCGGTACCGAACACATAGCAGTACTCGAGCTTTGCAGGCATCCTTGTGGCTTGGAGACAGTCTGGAGTCTCCCTCTTGAGTTGTGGTATTTTTTTGTATTTATCTAGAGTGTAATTGGTGTGTATTTGTATTTTCTTGGGTTATTTTTGAGTCAAGTTAGTGTTAGATTGGGCTATTGGAGCTAATGCCATTCAATTAGGCCCATTAGGGAGTTTTTTTTGAATTGGGCTTCCTAGGTTCAAAGCCCATTTGGGCTGGTCCATGGTCTTGGTCCACTTGGACCAGGATATCAAGTACAAGTTGGACTCTTAAGGAGGGCACCCCCTTCTTTCCCCCTTTTTTTATATTTTTTTTCATTAAATTGACCATGGGAGAAGAAATAGGAATTTGCTATCCCTTAAGTAACCCTCCCTAACCCTAGATCTGAGGGTACTTATGGTCATTTTATCTAGGGTTTACTTCCATATAAAAACTCACTTGTACATTTTTAAATTAATGATGAATCAATTTTTGTGCAAAAGAGCCAAGGGCACCCCTCTCTCCTCCCTCCCTAGCAGCTGAGAAGGTTGCCTCTTCCAGGGTGTGAAGCCCTTCTATCAGGTCCCCTTATGAGTGAGAAGCTCAACCGTGCCGCTGCCGCCGCCACTGAGCCACCATCACACCACCATCGCCTCACCATCGCCGATCTGTCCAATATAGGACAATAGCTCAGAGTTTTCATCATATCTCCCAATCCGCCCATATGATCATCGCCAAATTTTGAGGGTAAGCTCCCCACTTTGTCCCCCCTCTCCAGAAAAATTCCCACGCCCCCGATCGCCCGTTTGCACCCCGATCCATCCCCGTTTCCCCGATCTACATAGTTCTATCTCTATGCAGATCCACAAACCAGTAACCCACCTCATCCCCTTCCCCTTTTCAGATGGAGCTAAAATTTGGACTATGATTTCTGTCCATCTAACCCCGTCTCTACAAATGTTTCCACGATTTTTAGAGCATGTTTACCCCTCTGTAAAATTCTTGATCAGACCGGATCTGATTCTATCTCTGCAGTCCAGATCTGACCCTCCCCTGCATTAAAATCCTCTTCAACCCCAAAACCACCTCTGATCGACCTCTAAATTTGAGGGCTTGATCAATACTTTCCCCACTATCATCCACAACCACCCCGCCTTCTAGATCCAACGTTTTCCCCTCGTTCCACCATCCTCTTCAGGCGACTTGTGCTCTGTCTAGTCTATTCTAGGTTAGTGAACCAGCATGTTCAAAATTCCTCCACAAAAAATACAGCAACAAAAAATTTCATGTAACAGCGAGGGTTTGTAGATCTTCGAGAGAGCGTCGCAACGGTGCTGGTCTCACCTCGATCCGACATCAGATCTGGTCGTAGCAGGTGTTTTCGCTGGGTCGCATAGTTCTGAATTTGCAAAACTGGTTCGGGTTAGCAAGCAACAACGGCCACAAGTTGGACCACCTTGCCTTCCACAAGGTGATCCAGCATGATCCCTTCCAAGGGGTCATTCCTCCAGGATTCCTCTTCACAACGGGACCATTCCCAGCCTGATCGGCCTTCCGATCGGAGTGTGATCCTCCAGATCGTCAGTACGCGTCGTCCTACCTGCACCGATTAGCAACACGCCGGCATTGTCGAAGCTGCCCAAAATGCTACCCGTCAACCAAAGCTCGATACTCCCAGGTCCCACGTGTTACCTATTACCTACCTGCATGGAGTGGGTATAAATTCTATAATTATTGGTAACTATTTGTACCGGGAGTACGAGTCTTGACTGGGATTGTCTTCCCCATGCCCGGAGCGTGGAGGTATCAATCTCTATCTCTCTCGGCATTTGCTTATTTTGTATGTGTTTGTATGCCGCTACTGGTGCGTGATAGGATTCTAGCTCGATATTTTTTTTGATCACCGCTACGAGTGAGAGAGAGAGTGTGTGACCCATCCCATGACTCGATCCGAGCACGAGAGTGAATTTGATCACCCTTGACTCTGTCGATTTCTTAACCGCATAAATCCCCGCGTTTCCCTCGCTTGGGACGACTTGTCAGCTTGTATTTTTGTTGAAAGCATATACCCTGTAGGAGCTCTTGGTGTCGAGTCGAGTTGGCTTTGTTTTTCGCGTCGTTGCTAGTCGCATCATCCATTTAGTCACGTCATTGCCTAGAGTCCCAGATTTGCATCAAATTGATCTCGATTCGCATTTTGTCCCGCACCACCTGTTTACTTATTTTTGTAGGTGTCATTCCATGGTCCTGCACATCCTCTGAATATTTAGTCACTAGATGATCTTCCCCAAACTGTGGTTCGGACACAGAACCAAGGCTCTAATGTCATGAGCTTGGACTTCCATCCATAGCAACAAATAATTCTTCTAGGTAATATTGCCCATGTAACTTTTTTCTAATTTTTTCCTCTTTAATTTGTATTTTAGGTCATGACATGTAGTGATGGAGACATCTCCGACCACTCCACATTTTTTTTAGGATCCCGTTGCTCGTAGGCAGTGCTCCATCATGTTCGCCACATTTTTCTGAGTCATGGCATGTAATTTTATATTTTAGTTGAGTCACAATTATGTAATTTTCCTTTTATTTGAGTCAGGTACCTAGGTTAAGAGAGTCATTTACATAAGTCATATGTCAATTGGGCCACTAGATTAGCTAAATGGACCCAAGTTAGTAGGCTAGGCCCAGAAGGAATGAGGTCAGATATGAGGGTAGAACCATAACAAATAACAATGTTCTTCATCAAATTCTCACTCATGTGAAGCAAATGTGTTCTGCTGGAAATTTTAAGGAAACTAATCTCAGATACAAGATGACTCTGGACAGCTTGGGCATTTCACTTCCTACCTTTAATGGTGCCCAACTGAAAATCATCAAATGGAAAAGCCCTCCGTGGCCCTTTCTTAAGCTAAACTCAGATGGAGCTTGCAAATCAAACGGAGAAACTGGAGGAGGAGAAGTTATCAGAGATCATAGAGGGAATGTCATTTTAGCCTACTCTTATTATTATGGGATATCCAACAGTCTTGTAGCAGAAGCAAGGGCCCTGAATGATGGCATTAAGTATCTTCACACTATTTCCACTCAACCTGCCTATATAGAATGCGACTCTCAAATTCTGATTCGGGCTATCAAAAAAGAATATCACTGTCCTTGGTCCATCCTTCAGCATGTCAGAGAGATATGGAGAGCAACCACTCAACATGACAAAATTGATCACATATACAGAGAAGGAAATAAAGTTGCGGATTCTTTGGCCTCCTTTGCTTGCTCATCTAAATGTAATGCTTTTTTCTTTTCCAATGAGTTCCCCTCAATTATAAAGGGAGAGGCCCGTATGGATAAACTGGGAATGCCCAGCTTAAGACTGATGTAATCTTTCCTTCACTTTTGCAATAAAAATTTACCTCCTAGTGATTCGGTGGTGGAATGGCTCAGTCCTTTACCTCTGGCAAAGGGCGCATTCTCCCACTCGTCCCTAGGTAGGGTTTCCTATTTAAAAAAAGTAGGCTAGGCCCAGGGGAGCCCCTTTCCCCTTGGTAAGTCTAGTCATTAGTCCAAAGGTCAGGGACTTATTGTAAAATGTGAGATTCCTATAAATAGGACCCCAATCCCCCATTTGAGAGTTAATGAATGAATGAATAGTTGAAAGATTTCAAAAATCCAGTTAAACTTCCCTAGGGTAAGAAACCCATCCCTCTCCCTCTCTCTCTCTAAAGGGGGCGAACCCCATTCTCTCTCCTCCCCCCCCCCGAATTTTGAAATTCCTCTCTCTCCTCCCCATTAACCTCTCATTAAGACCCCTCCCCCCTTCCCCATACATCCATTCAATTCCCCTCCAACCCCAAGGTAGAATCTACACCTTCTAGGCACCTCTTCATTCTCCCAAGCAACCCTTCCTCTTCTCCAAGCAACCTTTCACCTCCCAAAGCACCCCTCCCTCTTCCCCAAGCCCAGCCATCACTCCTCCACCCCTTGGGGACCTCTCCCACCCTCTCGCATTCCCCCCTTCCCCACTTTGGTCGCACTCCTCACCCCCTCCCCTTGGCTGGTCGACCAGCTCTCTTCCCCTCCCATACTCTTGTGAGCAGACTGCACCCCACCACCCAGACCAATCTCCACTTCGTCCTAGCCCCAGCACCACCCTCCCTTTCACCCCTCAGCCCCCCAGCAAACCCCCCAACATCCCCCTCCACCTTTCATAGCCATTAGACCTCACCCCATTCCAATCACTTCACCCCTTACCACCACTAGCAACACCTATCACCAACCTACTCAGCCCAGTTCGCAGGCAGCAGTAGAGGCACGAGTTGCATGCTTGACCCCGACATCACTTCAAGGATTCAAGTGGCATATCTTATATTTATGAAAAGATTTTCGAAGCAGCTTCGCAGGTGAGGTGGTCCCGCTTCCATCCGACGTCCGTGCTGTCCGGTGGACCCATCATCGCCAGACTGCGCAGATCATCTCTAGCTGACAGCCAGAGGTGACTTGCAGAAGATCTCACGATCAGCTCAGTGAAGTTCATGGTGCGCCCTTTAGAGGAGGACATCTTCTGCAAGTCCTCTACCAAACCCAAGAAGAAGGGAGTCATTTGAGCACCGGAGTACTGCGTTCCAGCATTTCTCCCTGGAGTGCGCAGGTTGGGTCCCACGTGGTGCAATAGGATCTAGAAGGGGGGTTGAATAGATCCTTTCACGAACTTTGGCCTATTTAAAAATCTCTCAAACCAATGCGCATAAACCACTCCTATAGAATAAATAAAGTACCTAAGTACAAAGCACAATGGATTGAGTAGGAGCGGCTCTAGTGGAAATGGTAAAGCACAGTGCAAGGACTGAGTGTGATCTTATAGCACTAGGACAACAGGGATCTCAACACCCATTAACTAAATGTGAGATGACTAGCTGAATGTGTGACCAAACTGATTTCCTTGGCAATGCTACCAGCTAGGTGCTTGTGTGCAAGAGTGCAACAGGTAGCCAACGGGGTGCAGGCAAAACGTTGTGGCCCAAATGGTATAAGGATGAAGCAAGGTGCAGATCTAAAAGCTTGAGTGTGCAAAAAGAATAACCCCGAATGCATATGATTAAGTGAGCACACCAACCTATGAATGGAGATAGGGGATATGGAGCAATCACATAACATACACAACCATAACACAGGGATTTTAAGGTGGTTCAGTTGCAGATCCGCAACCTACGTCCACCTTTCACCAAACCTAGTGAGGCTTTACCACACACTGCAAACGCAGCACACTTCCTACACACAAACCGGTAGGGACGAATTTCCACACACACACACACACACGAGGACGAGGTCCTCCACACACACACACGAGGATGGGGTCCTCCACACACACATACAAGATAAAAAGAGAAACACAAGAAGAAAAACGCTGCAAGTGCAGTAAAGAAAAACCTTCTTGATATGATGATGAGGCACGGAAAAGCACAATCAAAAAGGGATAACCAGACGGTGACTTCAGATTTGCTCTTGTAGCACCTTGGAACAGATCTGGACACAAGTCCGATCTGGTTTCTCCTTAGGCTCAGTCTGGACGTTAGAGGGGCCGCACTCCTCTCTTGGATTCTTTCTTTCTTCACAGCTCGAGAGACACTTCGAATGACAGTGCAAGATTGCAAGGCAATAAGGACAGAGCGGGATGGCTGAGTGAGTGGTTGGCTGGCTGGCTGAATGAGGATCCTACTCATATCTTTCTCACGTTCTGCTCTTTCTCTCTCAGGATTGATATTTAACTTTAGCAGCAGTGATAGCAGCAGCAACTCCTTCAAGCATGGGGTCCCTTTTTACAACCCCTAAGTAGCCCTTGGTAGCATCTGATTGGGCAGAGAAACAACGAGAGTAGGAGCTCGCAAGTAAGATATGTAGGATCCTCTTTTCTATAGGCTGGGCAGTCAAGGACGTCCTCTTGTCCTATGCAGGCTCAGAGACAGAGCAGCTGATTGGGTGGAGGCAAAAAGTTATGTACCAGGAAAGGTGACTTTTCTCACAAAAGGTAGCTTGCTTTTCTACTGACCAAAAGGACTGATATAGCAACCCATGATTACCAAAAGGTTGACTGACCAAGGAGACCTTTCCAGACCTCAAAAGATGTGCTTTTGGACACTTGTGGTTCCTATTTTTGGTCTCTAGATCACCCAGTCGAAATGACAGAAAGCTGCTTAAAACGGAGGTAGTTTAGCTCACTAAGACATTTCATCAAACACCTTCTGTTGATTCCATACGGTCGGTGCAGCTTCTGGACTTGAACAGTGAGGTCAGTGCAGATAAGATCCTTGGCCTTTGGCAAGGTCAGTGCAACTTTGGATTTCTTCAGTGGAGGTCGGTGCAGTTTACTGTTCTACTAGGCATTGGTAAATGCACATACGAAGCTTGGTCCTCAGTAGGGTCGGTCCACATTAAGAGCCTCTTCAGTAGAGGTCGGTGCACATTTAGATATCCTTCAGATGAAGTCGGTGCAAGCTTCAAGGTCAGTGCACGCTTCAAGGTTCCTCGCATGCAGGTCGGTGCATGTTCTGAATAATGTCGGTGCACGCCTCAGTTCCACCAGATATAGGTCAGTGCACATAAGTAGGTCTATGCATATCACTGTTTGCAGCATAGAAGTCGGTGCACTTCCTGAGCAAGGTCTGTGCACAATTTGAACTCCAGCAAGAAGGTTGGTGCATATCACTGTTCCAAGCACACTTCTCGGTTGGTGCATGTTTAGAGCTTAGCACACCAAGGTCTGTGCACATTTCTATTGGCTTCATGCAAGTCAGTGCACATCACTGTTGCCGCCCAGTCAAGGTCGGTGCATGTCTTTCCGGCTCATAGCTAGGATCGATGCACATCTTCCACGCTCGCAGCTGTTGCAGGCGTATGTAGGTCGGTGCACATTTCATTCCGCCCTGGCAAGGTCGGTGCAAGTTGTGAGCAAGGTCGGTGCACATCTTTGTTTCTGCCCAGTCAAGGTCTGCATGAAGGGCAGGGTCGGTGCAGCTTTCGTTCTTGGAGCGTTCATGGTAGATGCAGCTTTCATACCAAAGCACATGAAGGTCGGTGCAAGACCAGAACAAGGTCGGTGCAGGTCACTGTTTGAGCTTAGTGAGGTTGGTGCACATTTTGAAAGTTCTTCAGTTTCTTCAGTTCCTTGGAGTAATGACCCTAAGTAAGATCTGTCTTGATTTTTGTGCAACCTCTTGCCTTGATTTCTGTGCAGTCTCTTCCCTTGATATCTATGCTGTCAGTTGTCTCATTTTCTGTTCACCCATAAGTAATATCACTTATCTTGATTTTTGTGCATCCAATTGCCTCATTTTCTATGCCATTCTTGATTTCTTATTCTTTGCTTACAATGACCTAAAATGTAAGAGTGTTGACATCATCAAATGCAAATGGGACTCATCAATGAGTCATGGTCAGACATCATCAAAATAGCATATATCCACCATTCTCCCCCTTTTTGATGATGACAATTATAAGTACATTGTAAGTCAAGGTGCAAAGGATTATAATCAAAAGTTAAGCACAAAGACGTTCTCTCTCTATATAAGTCTCTCCCCTTTATGCATTCAAGACTTCCCCCCTTTATACATACCCTTGTTAATGACACATACGATTCTCTCCCCCTTTGACATCATCAAAATAACATAGTCGGAGATTATTAGCACAGGATGTACAGAGTGAAGGAAGTACGTACCTGTAGGGAGCAGCACAGGATTCTCAACACGGAATGATAGTCATTGCAATGAACTATCTTTTTCCAGTATTCTAGAAATTGATGTGGAAATACATGCCAATGGTTGGACACTTATTAAAGTTGACAAGTAAGGACAACCAATACTGGAAAGCCACTTTTAGAACTGATACAAATGAATAATATGAATTTATCGAACATGGTTGAGACCCTTGGCTGGGCAAAGACAATTAAGAGTGAGTGAGGCATGACCACAGTACCATGATCTAGTAGAAGAGATATATAAGGCAGCCAAAGAGCAAATTTGATTTTCAGATTTTTCAAATGTTTAGAGGTTTTCTAATTTTTAGATTTTTAGGATTTTCTATGCAATGTATGGGAATGAACGATGCAAGTTACAAGTGCATGAAGTTGAGAAATGCAAGCCACCCAATTGCATGAAAGCATGATGCCAATGATGACAGGGCTTATGCCGGATACCAATGAGTGACACTAATTGTTAGACAACATCAATGGATTCAGATACCACGTGTTAAGAATGGTGATGTAAGCATGGCAGCATGAATGAGTTATGTGGACTTGGCAAATGAAGACAAACATCAAGGAGCATCAAGAGATGACTTGTTTAAGGAGGAATGGAGGTTCTCTAATCTGAAGTCAAGTTCATAAATCAGAGTTATGGATTTTTCAGAATCTCAAGTTATAGAACTCTAATGAGGTAGCCCTTACATTCAGATTGGTTTAATGCAAATGAGTTCTGACCTTCTCAGTAGAATCACATAAAAATGTTTGCATTCAAGTTTAATATAAGTGAACCAGAAATTCATATCAAAACTAGGTTAACCTCCTTTTATCTTACTCATTCAATTCCATTAGCTCCTTTGAGAGTGGCCACAATACGTATTGAGGCTAAACACTTACATGTTTCTGATTAAATCCATGAGTGCTACACATTCAGATTTTTCTTATGAAACAATGTTGAAAGGTGACTTTTAGCATTTTACAAGCAGTCAAGTGTAGCATTCACCTTTTGACGTGAGTGTGCATGTTTACCAGACGCAAGCACCCCCAGTTACTAAGTGTAGTTCACCATTTTGCCTTAATTAGAACAGCGATAGCATAGTTGCTTACTAAGGATATGAATTTTAGATTTCTCAGCAACAGTGCCATTGCTCTACCTTGAGCTTACTTTTAATGTAGCCTCCTTTTGAATTGTTTAGATTCAAAAAATGTTTAAAAACAATACTTAAGTGAAGTTTTTTGAACAAAGATGCCTTTGTACTCAAAATAAACTTTCAGATTCAAGAAGGCATACCAAGTCAAAACATGAGAAACTAGTTTAAGTCTATTAAGCCCAAACACAAATATTTTCAAGACGATTAAACTTCAAGACTCCAGAAATCATTAATGTTAAACCAAAAGCTTTCATGATCAAGGCAGTCACAAGAGCTCTATAGAGGAAGATTCTTCTTAGGTTTTTACTCTGATTCACAAACTTAAAGATAGATTGAGGATCCTTCAAGAAGTTCATGGCAAAACCGATCTAATGTGACATGGTGGATTGGTTCAAGCAGAGAGTGTTGTATGATTGGAGAGCATCAACTAGAGAAAGAAAGGATAGAAAACACTCCCCCTGAGGATATGCATTGAGCTCAGACTGGAGTGGATAAAATAAGACCAGCAGGAGATTTTTATCAGAGTTTACAAAGCTGGACATGCTCCCCCTAAGAGCACATTGTCTATGCATGATGACAACAAGAATGTGCAATGATGCAGATGGGATAGATGTTGACTCCCCCTCAACACATTCATGGGTTGGCAGTGGAAAGTGCAGCCTATAACATGAAAGAGTACTCAATGCAATGGAGATGCTGCCAACTGATTATGCATTTTTGTGACCCTTTAACATGATATGCATTGGAGTGCATGAGACAACAAGATGATGCAAGCACAAAATATTTACAGTGCATTCTAAATAGAATTGCTAATTTTTAAGCTCCCCCTTTTATTCAATGCTTATGGAGAAAAGACACTCAACCAACGTGTTAGAAGAATAGATTTCTCATGACTTATGCATCTGAAATAAATGATCTCTGGTACAAGGCAGAGGTATGGATCTAAGACCCTTCTCACGCATAGTGTGAGTTTCGGGCAAGCTCGACTTGCCTTTCTACTCTACACCATTTGATATGCCAGAGGTCAGATAAGGTGTGAGCAAGAGGTCTAGCTTAGATGTTCATCTCACACCATGGGGGGTGTTTTAGCATTTTTCCGAAGCAAATTCAGTGTGCAGAATGTTATTGGCAACATGACAGACTCATGATGCACTATCTACATGGTTAGCCTAAACATGCAAGATGAAAGAGATTAAAAGCGTTTATGTACATACATGTGCCTTGAGCTTTTATTTCATGATGATCCTCAGCTCAGCTCCAAGGCACTCATGCAGCCAAAATTCTCATTCGGAATGTTTAGGTACCCAAGCTTTCTTGGGTCCTATAGGGTTAGTGAGATTTTTAATCAAAGAGCTCCTTTTTATAAAGACATCCAAGTCATCCTTCCTCATTTTTTGACAGTCATATGCTTCATGTCCTACCATCCCACAATAAGGGCAGCACAAAGAGGATTTCTCACTCCTCTCACAACCAAGTGTGACGAGTTTCTGAGAGTGACCATGAGTGTTGATATTAGTGGCGCAAGCATTGTCCTTTCTTCTCCTTTGCCAGCAGTTCTTTACTATGTGGCCATACTCTTTGCAACGATAACACTGAACAAGGGGTTTCTCAATTTTGTGCTTCAATTCCCAGCAATTTGGCATGGTGTGTCCAGATATACCACAATGGTAGTAGCAGGAGGGTTGGGCTCTCTCGACTGGTTTTTTTGAGTGACTGGAATCACATTCAGACTTGCATGAAATCAGATCATTTTTCATGGCATGGCAATTATGCATTAAGTGACCATGTTGACCACAATGAAAACAAGAACCATCCTTTTTATGGAAAACACGGTATCTTTTAGATTTATCAAAACAAGCAATCTCATTTCTATGTTTTTGCCTTAAGGCTTTCTTTTTCTTGTTTCTGTTTTGATTTCGGTTCTTCTTGATCGCAGACTATTTTGGGGATGATTGGGAAGAGGAGGCACCATCAGAGCTGGAAGGAGAAATTGTGTACAAAGTATTTTTTAAAAACTTTTTATTCAAAGGACAGTGCCCAAACCCTTTTCTTTGGAAGCTCATTCTAGTCCTCGGCAGTCTCCCTAGGCTCTCTTGGCCCTGAGCAGTTCGTGACAAAGAGTTATTCAAATTTTGGATTTCCTTTTCAAGTGAAGTGATGTGTTGTTAAGAGTTAATCAAATCTGTCTCACATGCAGCAAGCTGCTCATTCAACATGATGTTCACAGTTTTGCAGTAATCAAAATCCTGTTGAAGGGTAGCCAGTTTTTCTGAGTCAACAACACTAGCACCGTTACCTTTTTTACATGCTTGAAGCTCGGCAAGAAGCTCATTGTTTTGCTTTTTCAAATTTTCATTTTCTTCAATAGAAGCCTTGTTTTTAGTCAAGTCTGGGTTGTTTGACAAGGACTTAGATTCATCTTGAAGCTGTCTTATAGTTACTTCCAATCTAGTTATTTCAGTTAGCAAGATTTTATTTTCATCCGTTAAGCAAGCAATGTGATCTTTATGTGTATCTAGGTCAATCATGAGAGTTTCATTTACTTGCTCAAGATCAGATAATTTTCTATAGGGAGAGCTATCTGCAAGATTATTTTCAATCTTCTTTCTCAATTTTTTGTTTTCAGACTTAAGCTTCTTGTGCTGCTTAGCCAACTCATCATATGCATCCACAAGTTCATCATAGGTAAAGTCCTCAGGATCAGAGTTTACCTGAGACGAAGATGAATTGCTTGGCTGATCTGGGCTGTTGGCCATTAGACAATGATTCCCATTTCCTTCTTTGTGGATACTGGCCAGTCCATCAAGGATCTCCTTGGCCGTGCTGCAACTGGAAATAAAAGGAAACATGGTGACATCTACTCCAGCTCTTATCAGATTGAAGGCAGCATGGTTATCAACATTTTTGGTCCTTTGATCAGTAGACCAGACATCAGTATTTGATGGCAGCTCATGAGGACCATTGTATATGAGAGTCCACAACTGTGGATCTATGGAATTAACAAAAATGAGCATTTTTGCTTGCCATGTAGAAAAATATGAACCATCAAACGTAGGCGTAAAAACCATCGAAGCATGTGTAGCGGATGAAGCCATTTTCTAAAAATGCACAGGGATCTTTTCTCTGCAGATCGTGGGATCTGTGAATGACAGAGCTTGGCTCTGATACCAATTGTTGGGTCCCACATGGTGCAATAGGATCTAGAAGGGGGGTTGAATAGATCCTTTCACGAACTTTGGCCTATTTAAAAATCTCTCAAACCAATGCGCATAAACCACTCCTATAGAATAAATAAAGTACTTAAGTACAAAGCACAATAGATTGAGTAGGAGCGGCTCTAATGGAAACGGTAAAGCACAGTGCAAGGACTAAGTGTGATCTTATAGCACTGGACAACAGGGATCTCAACACCCATTAACTAAATGTGAGATGACTAGCTGAATGTGTGACCAAACTGATTTCCTTGACAATGCTACCAGCTAGGTGCCTGTGTGCAAGAGTGCAACAGGTAGCCAACGGGGTGCAGGCAAAATGCTGAGGCCCAAATGGTATAAGGATGAAGCAAGGTGCAGATCTAAAAGCTTAAGTGTGCAAAGAGAATAACCCCGATTGCATATGATTAAGTGAGCACACCAACCTGTGAATGGAGATAGGGGATATGAAGCAATCACATAACATACACAACCATAACATAGGGATTTTAAGGTGGTTCAGTTGCAGATCCGCAACCTACGTCCACCCCTCACAAAACTCGGTGAGGCTTTACCACATGCTGCAAACGCAGCACACTTCCTACACACAAACCGGTAGGGACGATTTTCCACACACACACACACACACACACACACACGAGGATGAGGTCCTCCACACACACACACGAGGACGAGGTCCTCCACACACACACACAAGATAAAAAGAGAAACACAAGAAGAAAAATGATGCAAGTGCATTAAAGAAAAACCTTCCTGATATGATGATGAGGCACGGAAAAGCATAATCAAAAAGGGATAACCAGACGGTGACTACAGATTTACTCTTGTAGCACTTTGGAATAGATCTGGACACAAGTCCGATCTGGATTCTCCTTAGGCTCAGTCTGGACATGAGAGGGGCGGCACTCCTCTCCTGGATTCTTTCTTTCTTCACAGCTCGAGAGACACTTTGAATGACAGTGCAAGATTGCGAGGCAATGAGGACAGAGCTGGATGGCTGAGTGAGTAGTTGGCTGGCTGGCTGAATGAGGATCCTACTCAGATCTTTCTCACGTTCTACTCTTTCTCTCTTAGGATTGATCTTTAACTTCAGCAGCAGCGATAGCAGCAGCAACTCCTTCAAGCATGGGGTCCCTTTTTATAACCCCCAAGTAGCCCTTGGTAGCATCTGATTGGGCAGAGAAACAACGAGAGTAGGAGCTCCCAAGTAAGATATGTAGGATCTTCTTTTCTACAGGCTGGGTAGTCAAGGACGTCCTCTTGTCCTATGCAGGCTCAGAGATAGAGCAGCTGATTGGGTGGAGGCAAAAAGTTACGTACCAGGAAAGGTGACTTTTCCCACAAAAGTTAGCTTGTTTTTCTACTGACCAAAAGGACTGATATAGCAACCCATGATTACCAAAAGGTTGAGTGACCAAGGAGACCTTTCCAGACCTCAAAATATGTGTTTTTGGACACTTACGGTTCCTATTTTTGCTCTCTGGATCACCCAGTCGAAATGACAGAAAGTTGCTTAAAACGGAGGTAGTTTGGCTCACTGAGACATTTCATCAAACACCTTCTGTTGATTCCATACGGTCGGTGCAGCTTCTGGACTTGAACAGTGAGGTCGGTGCAGATAAGATCCTTGGCCTTTGGCAAGGTCAGTGCAACTTTGGATTTCTTCAGTGGAGGTCGGTGCAGTTTACTGTTCTACCAGGCATTGGTAAATGCACATACGAAGCTTGGTCCTCAGCAGGGTCGGTTTACATTAAGAGCCTCATCAGTAGAGGTCGGTGCACATTTAGATATCCTACAGATGAAGTCGCTGCAAGCTTCAAGGTCAGTGCACGCTTCAAGGTTCCTCGCATGCAGGTCGGTGCATGTTCTGAATAATGTCGGTGCACACCTCAGTTCCACCAGATATAGGCCAGTGCACATAAGTAGGTCTATGCATATCACTGTTTGCAGCATAGAAGTCGGTGCACTTCCTGAGCAAGGTCCGTGCACAATTTGAACTCCAACAAGAATGTTGGTGCATATCATTGTTCCAAGCACACTTCACGATCGGTGCATGTTTAGAGTTTAGCACACCAAGGTCTGTGCACATTTCTATTGGCTTCATGCAAGTCAGTGCACATCACTATTGCCACCCAGTCAAGGTCGGTACATGTCTTCCTGGCTCACAGTGAGGATCGGTGCACATCTTCCCCACTCGCAGCTGTTGCAGGCGTATGTAGGTCGATGCACATTTCATTCCGCCCAGGCAAGGTCGGTGCAAGTTGTGAGCAAGGTCGGTGCACATCTTTGTTTCTGCCCAGTCAAGGTCTGCATGAAGGGCAGGGTCGGTGCAGCTTTCATTCTTGGAGCGTTCACGGTAGGTGCAGCTTTCATACCAAAGCACATGAAGGTCAGTGCAAGACCAGAACAAGGTTGGTGCAGGTCACTGTTTGAGCTTAGTGATGTCGGTGCACATTTTGAAACTTCTTTAGTTTCTTCAGTTCCTTGGAGCAATGACCCTAAGAAAGATCTGCCTTGACTTTTGTGCAACCTCTTGCCTTGATTTATGTGCAACCTCTTCCCTTGATTTCTGTGCTGTCAGTTGCCTCATTTTCTGTGCACCCATAAGTAATATCACCTATCTTGATTTTTGTGCATCCAATTGCCTCATTTTCTATGCCATTATTGATTTCTTATTCTTTGCTTACAATGACCTGAAATGTAAGAGTGTTGACATCATCAAATGCAAATGGGACTCATCAATGAATCATGGTCAGACATCATCAAAATAACATATATCCAACATTTCCAACCCCCTCCCCCTTCCTTCCCTTCTATGTAAACCCATGTATAGTGTTCTTGAAGAATGGAATGAGATTATGAAGTTTTTGTGAAAGAATATTTGCAGAAGTGAGTGATTTCTTATCCCTTTCTTGAGTGTGATGCTCAAGTCCTAGATCCCGTGATAGGATCTAGCTGGGGTGCGACTCCCCGAAGCCGAGGTGCGACGCCGAGGCAACCATTATCGTCCGTTTGTGTGCAGTGCTATTTTCACCCATCCAGAACTCTTCCACGGATCCTGAGTCACCCACCGCCTCATCCTCTTCAGATCTGGTCTTTTTAAAATTACCAGAGGCACTTCTTCAAGTTAGGAGCGTTTTAGCGCTGGTTTCGCATTGATCGGAGCTCTAGATTGCCGGCAACAATCTGTCTCGTGAAATCGTGCAGATCTACCCGAGCTTGCTGTCCAGATTTCGAGTTTCCTGATTCCAAATTTCTCTAGATCTACTCCCAAGTTTTATGGAGCTGATCTTCTGAATGATCGTAGGATTTTGAGTCCTCTTCGCGTTGCCGCCAAGCTCGTGTCGATCCGAGATCTGTGCTAATCGTGGCAGGGATTCTCGTGGGACTGCGCAGACCACCCTATGCAGATCCGACCCAGAAGCAAGGGCGACTTACAGAAGCTGCCCCGCACTCCTCTTTGCAGATCTGACCAAACCCCTTGGTCAGATCCTTCCTCTAGACGTCACCGACAATTGGCAACAAACGGAGCCTCATTCCGACACCGGGAACCATTTTTCCAATAATTAATTGTCTTTCTATGCAGTTGTATGTGTGCAAAACCAGAGGCTGAGAACTGTTGCTGCTGTGCCCAGATCTGGACAGATATGATCACGCCCTTCAGAGCAGAGCAACATCATCCTGTCGCCGACGTTCTCCAACAAACAGAACTCCAATCGGACGTCAGATCTTGGCGTACCGGCCTTTGCAAGCTCGCTGCGCAGGGTGACCAGCGTGGGCAGAACCAAGTCGGCTTCCAATCGGTGTTGATTTTATTTTGCTTCTCTATCTTCCTTTTCTTGGGGTCTTAATTGATGTGACACACCCTTGGACTTTAGCAAGCAAGCACAATCGCATTCAAAACGGGCCAAGTTGGGCCACCGCTCTATCGTCACTCACCCAAGCCCGGGGTGACTTGGCAATGCCAAGGTGAGGATGTGGGGGTTGGGCCCTTGCTGGTAGAGGGCCAGCAAGGCCAAGACTTGATTCCCAATGGGTGGGGATGCCCAAATCAAGGGGGCCGACAAAGTGCCAAAGGCACCGGTTGCAATTTTCCCACGGTGATCACTCAAGTTTATGGGGCTTGAGGATCGGGCTCTCATTCGTATAACCAGCGGAAGTAAGAACTAATATTGAAAGACAAGCACTAAGTGGAGTGAAGGTTTGAGCACTTACTCGACCGGTTTGAAGAAACCGGTCCCGGTTGGAGACGAGGGCGAGCGGGGAGGCGAGTGGATCCCCACACGCCGCGGCGGTGTCGCTTGACCTGCCCAAACAAATTACACCACTACACCTCTCGCAGGAGGGGGATCTTGGGATGGGGGTTAATGGAATTACAAATAATACTACCTCCACGCAGGGAGGGGCCTTCAGCCGGCCAAGCGGGGCGGGGAAATTAGAGAGAAAAGGGTTGATTAAGAGACGGCACCGAATCTGCCTGCTGTCTGCGAACAGGGACAGGTAGTCGCTGTGGATGCTGTATAACCCGCTCAGGAATTTTTCTGATGGCGAGACCGGCGGAGAATTCTTCGTAACACGAAGGGGAATGCCTCAGAATTTCTTTAATTTCTTCTGGCACCACTGCTGACCGAGACGGTGGTTTGAACAGGGCTTCAGATTCTCGGACTGTCAGCTGCAGATTTCTAACAGCAGGATGCAGAGAGTGTCCCGGCCGCTCCCCACCTCGGAATCAAGCGCCGTTGGAGACGTTGGAATCGTGAACGAGTCCTCTTCACAGAAAAACTGACGGGGAAGCCAGCCGAGGTCGGAGAAGACTAGGGGATGCAGAACAGTGGTGGCAGGTTGATGCAGACTTGTAGCTGGCATAGTGATGGAGCTGAGGGAGAAAATTTGTAACTCCTGCCACAGATGCCGAACGGAGTTCTGCCTCTTGATTCTGAATGTAGACAGGACGAAGAAGAACTTTGTAGAAGAGCTTGAGGGCTGATTCCTCCGAGGTTTGTCGTGGCAGAGCTTCTAACCCGGTTCAGGTCCTCAGCCGGGGCAGAACTGCGCAGCTGAGGGAGAATGGACCTCCTGGACGAATCGGAGATTAGAAGACGATGAAACCACTTCGGTTGCGAAGGCGACTGGTAGACGCTTCCGACGATGGCTATTGGATCTTCAAACTCGTCCGGAGGAGGTCGTGGGGGCCGCTGCAAGCTGTTGGTTCATCTGCAACTTCTGGACTTCAAGCAGCAACCAAGGGACAGCTTCCAATGCCTTGATAGAAGAAGGAGAATGGGGTATAGGGTGAAGGGGAGGTGGATGAAGGGTGAGAGGGGGGGTTGTGGGAGGTGTGGAGGGGGTCTAATGGTGGTGGGGGGATGGGGGAAGAGGGGGGGGTCGCAGGTTTCAGCTGGAGGTAAGGGGGAATGGGGATTGCTAGGAGGAGAAGAGAGGAGGGAGGTGGGGGCGACCAAGGCTAAAGGGTATAGAGATAGGGGCGGCCAAGGCTTGGAGGGAAGGGATTTCAAATTTGAAATGGCTTTGGAAATTGGGTGATTGTGTGGGGAAGTGGGGGATTGTGTTGGAAGGGGGGGAGATTGTGTTGGAAGGGTAAAGATTCCACCTTGGGACAAGGGGGGTGGAGTAATGGGGCTATGGGAAGTGGAGTGGCCTTAATAGAGGTGGTTGGGAGGAGGGAGGAGAGAGGAATGGGGTGAACCCCTTAGTGGGAGGAGAGAGAAAGAGGGATAGAGAGAGAGTAGGGTGGGGAATCACTCCCCTAGGGCTTCACACCCAACTATAGGATTCACTCCTCTAGAACTAAATTTGAACACTTAAATGGAAATCTTTTGTATTGATTCATTCATTCATTAAGTTCCAAATGAAGGAAATGGGGCCCTATATATAGGAAGCCCACATTTTACAATAAGTCCCTTACAAAAAGACTCAATAACAAATAACCGAAGGGGTAGGGGGGGCTCATGGGCCAAGCCCGAAGAATTGGGCCCAATAGCACATTACACAATCTAATGACACTCAAACTTAGGAAAATAAATACAAGACCTAGGGACATGACTCAAATAAAATGAAAATTACATCAAATGACTTAAGTAAATAGCACAAAAGGATAAGTGGGCCTTTATAGAGAGAGGCCTGAACTCAAATGATGCCGGAGTGTGAAGAGGACCCTAGCCAAAGGGAATTGTGGATGATGTCTCCATCAAATCTCCTGGGCTGTGAAGAGCTCGACTCCGTCGAGTAGGGGTCCATCCGGCTGTGGTACTGCTCGAGAAGGTCCGGATCCAACCGCTGGAGATCCTCCCGACTCACCCAAGAATCCTCCGAAGGAGGCCGATCCTTCCACCTGACGAGATAGTGCTCATAGACCTTGCTCCGAGTGGTAGTGACTTGTTCATCCAATATTTGTTCAATTTGTTCACGCTGGGCTCTCTTGGCTGGTGGTCTCTCCTCACGGGTGGGTGCTCTCTCAAGGGAAGAAGTAGGCTCAATCGCCTCACTAGGTACCACCGTGGGTCCCTTATATGGCACTAGGTCGGCAACATTGAATGTGGGACTTATTCCATACTCCTCAGGGAGATCTAACTCGTAGGCATTTGCACCAATGCGCCTCAAGACCTGGAAGGGACCAGCCCCACGTGGCCTCAGTTTAGAGTTGGCTCCCGGGGAGAGCCTCTCCGTCCTTACCATCACAAAGTCACCCACATGAAATTCTTGGTGACGCCGATGAGAGTCGGCCAGCCTTTTATAAGCCTCATTCTTTTTGCTGATGTGCTTGCGAATTTCTTCATGCAATTCTCTAATGTGTTGTGCAAAAGACTCGGCTGAAATAGACACTCTAGCATGCTGGGGAAGGGGAATAAGATCGGAAGGCTTTCTTGGCTTGTACCCATGCACAGCTTCAAATGGACTCATCCCAATGGACTTATTGATGGAGTTGTTATATGCAAACTCGGCCTGTGGTAAGATGAGATCCCAATTCCCGGACGATCCTCAACAAGACACCTAAGAAGGTTCCCTAGACTCCGATTGACAACTTCGGTTTGACCATCTGTTTGTGGGTGGTAGGCAGTAGAGAATTTGAGGAGGGTGCCCATCATATGCCATAGAGTTTTTCAAAAGTAGCTAGTGAATTTGACATCCCTATTGGAGACTATGGTCTTAGGTAGCCCGTGGAGACGGACAACCTCATCAAAAAACAATCGAGCCACATGGGAGGCATCGGATGTTTTGGAGCATGGGATGAAGTGAGCCATTTTGGAAAATCTATCAACCACCACATAGATTGAGTCATGCTTTCTAGGAGTCTTGGGTAGTCCTAGCATAAAGTCCATACTTAAGTCTTGCCATGGTCGGTCGGGGATGGGGAGTGGGGTATATAGGCCGGTGTTTTGTTTCACTTGTTTGGCCAAGGCACATGTTCGGCATTGACCCACAACCTTGCCTACATCTCTCTTGAGACTAGGCCAATAAAACTGTCCCTCAACTAGGGCAATGGTTTTGTGGACTCCAAAATGGCCAGCTAGCCCTCTCGCATGTAATTCCCAAATCAAGAAGTCACGGAGTGAGGTCCGTGGGATGCAAAGCTTGGGTCCCTTGAAGAGGAACCCATCCTCTAAGACAAATCCCTCATGTTCCTTGCTAGAAGGGGTGGTCAAGGTGGTATAGATGTGCCCAAAGTCGGGGCAGCTAGGGTACTCATCCTTGATCCTATCAAACCCGGTCACTTCCACTTGGATAGTGGATAGCAAGGAAACTTTCCTACTAAGGGCATCCGCCGCTCGATTCTCACTCCCGGCCTTGTGTTTGATGACAAAAGTGTGGGATTGGATGAACTCAACCTATCGGGCATGTCAGGCATTTAGCTTTTGTTGGGAGTTGAGGTATTTGAGGGCCTCATGGTCGAAAAAGATGACAAATTCTTTGGGCAACAAGTAGTGCCTCCAATGTCGGAGGGATTGTACCACGGCATAGAACTCCTTGTCATAAGTGGAGTATCGTGTCCTAGCATCACATAGCTTCTCACTAAAGAAGGCTACCGGGTGTCCCTCTTGACTAAGAATCCCTCCTATCCCGATCCCAGATGCATCACATGTGACTTCAAAGACTTTAGAGAAATCGGGAAGGCATAGGACCGGGGCTTGGGTCAACTTCTCCTTAAGTTCTTGGAAGGCTTTAGAGGCTGATTTGGTCCATACAAAAGTCCCCTTTTTGAGACAATCGGTGATTGGGCCAGTGATAGTGCTAAACCCTCGAATAAACCTCCTATAGAAGGTAGCCAATCCATGGAAACTTCGGACCTCATGAAGGGTGTGAGGTTCCGACCAATCAATGATAGCTTGGACCTTATCGGGGTCCATGGAGACGCCTTTGGTGGACACCACAAATCCTAGGAAGGTGAGGGATGTGGTCATGAAGTGGCACTTTCCTAAGTTGGCAAATAGGCTCTCTTGTCGAAGGATGGTACAAACTTGCCTAAGGTGGTCAAGGTGGGCCTCTTGGGATTGACTATAGATGAGTATATCATCAAAGTAGACCACTAGAAAGATCCCAATGAAAGGCCTAAGGACCTCCGTCATAAGATGCATGAAAGTACTTGGGGCATTTGAAAGCCCAAAAGGCATGACTAACCATTCAAAGAGGCCATCTTTGGTTTTGAAAGCCGTTTTCCACTCATCCCCGGGCCTTATCCTAACTTGGTGATAGCCACTCTTAAGGTCAATTTTGGAGAAAATGGTGGCCCCGGCTAACATATCAAGCATGTCATCAAGCCTAGGGATAGGAAACCTATACTTGACGGTGATTTTGTTAATGGCCCGACTATCCACACACATTCGCCATGACCCATCCTTCTTGGGAGTTAGAAGGGCCGGGACCGCACATGGGCTTTTGCTAATGCGAATGAAGCCCTTCTTAATGAGTTCCTCTATTTGCCTCCTAAGTTCGGCATGTTCTGTGGGATTGAGGCGATAATGAGGAAGGTTTGGGAGAGTGGCCCCCGGGACTAGATCAATCGCATGTTGCACATCCCGCATGGGAGGGAGTTGGTCCGGGAGCTCCGTGGGGAACACATCATGGAATTCTTCTAGGAGTTGTTGGATTTCTATGGGATGTGGATTGGTAGAAGTGGGCTCTCCTAGGCAAATGACCACCGCACATAATGGTACCCCTTGAACTATCTCCTCTTCAAGTTCTTTCCTAGTGATGAGGTGAAGACCCTTGGCCAACCCCGAGGTCCCACTTTGTTTGGGAGTTTGGGTAGGGGATGGGGTTGGAGGGGTGGAGTTCCCCGAGACTTGTATGGTGGTGGGGTGTTGTCCTTGAGGGGGAGTGTCCCTCTTGGTCATGGGACGAGGTGGGGAGGGGTTAAGACGGATAGTCTTACCCTCATGTTCAAAGGTGCACTTATTGCTCCTACCCAAGATGGTGGCATCTACATCATAAAGCCAAGGTCTTCCTAGTAGGATGCTACCTACTTCCATGGGTATGATGTCACACCATATTTGACCATGGTATGAAGAGAAGGTGAGGGGCACAAGACATTGAGTGTTGACTGGGATGGAGTTGTTGTTGATCCATGAGACCCGGTATGGACTCGGGTGAGGGGTGATGGCTAGCCCAAGAAGGTTGACGGTATCGGGTGACACGGCATTGACACAACTCCCACTATCCAAGATCACTTTTCTTACATGGCTCCCTATTTTGACAAAGGTGTGAAAGATTGAAGTTCGACGCCAATCCTCCTCTTGGGGTTTGGTGAGGGTGCATCTAATCACTCCTAGATGAGAGTTGGTAGATGGAGTGGTGTGATCTAGACCCGACTCTAGGTATTGGGCTTCATACTCCTCTTCCCAATCTAGTGAGGCTTCATGGTCCTCAATGACATCTTCAAGTTCTTTTTGGGGTGGAGCTTCTTCTTCAATAAGCAAGCTAGACAATCCCTTGGATGGACATTGCCCCGTAAAGTGGCCAAACCCTTGACACCTAAAGCATTGTTGACGCCCGCTACCCGAAGTAGTTCCTACATTTGGGCCTTTGGAAATGTCTTCCCTCCGTGGGAGGGGGTGACTAGGGGTGGGTTTGTTTGGAGTGATGGTGGGAGGGGGGTTGTAAGGCCTTAATGGGGTGCTCCCACTTGGATTATGGGCTTTCATGGGAGTGGCCGGAATGGGCCGTGGTCCCATGTTTTTGGGATCAACCGGTCGGGGAGTAGCAAATCGAGGGATCCTAGAGAATCTTTCTACATCCCTAGGTATTTGATAAGCTATCTCAAGGTTATCAACATCTCTCATGAAAAGCTCTCTTTTGATGTGACTTTGAAGTCCATTCCTAAAGCGGGACAAGGTAACTTCCGGGTCCTCATGAACTCCACACTTCAAAAGGTAGGAGTCAAACTTTTCAATATATTCTACTACGGTCTTCCCCTCTTGGGTGAGGCTTTGCCATTCATCTAAGAGCATGTGATGGTAGGATTGGGGAAGGTATTTGTTCCTAAGTTGGTTCTTCATACCCTCCCAAGTATCAATAGGCTCTACCCGCCTAATCCTTCTTAAATCCTCTTGGTTTAGCCAATAAGTTTTGGCTAATTTAGTGAGATGCATCTTGGCCAATCTTACCCTCCTTTGGTCGGGCATTGGGTACCATTCAAAGTATTGGTTCATGGCAGTCTCCCATTCTAAGTAGACACTTGGTTCATGGGAACCATCAAAGTTTGGGGCCTCTACTTTAATCATCCTTAAGAGAGGGTCATCCGGGTCATCCCGTGGACGCCTTTCATGAATGTGATGGTGGCGAGGCCTCTCATAGTCATGGTAGGGATCAAGGTCCAGGTCCTCCCTATAAATTTCAGCACGTGGATGATGGGCTCTTGGTCCATTGTACCTTGGATGGAATTCGTCCCTATGAGGCTCAACATATGGAGGGGGGACTCTTGGGTCATTGTTCCTTGGGTGGAACTCATTCCTATGCAACTCACCATGTGGTGGATGGATTCTTGGTTCATTATCCCTTAGATGAGAGTCTTCCCTATGAGGGTCAACATGTGGAGGGTGGACCCTAGGTTCATGGTTCCTTGGGTGGTTATCATGTTCTTCTAGAGGGGCAATTCGAGTGGTTAAGGACTCTAGTTGGGCAAGAATGTTAGCAAGGGCAGCATCTACCCTATTCATTTGGCCTTGGGGTTCCTCCCTAAGAGCATCTTGATTGAGTTGAGGATTGGGATCCATGGGTGGAATTGAAGATGACGGATCGGGTCGGTAACTAGCACCACTACGGGTGGACATGCAAGACAAGGGGCAAATGAGGTTGGACACACAATGCAAAGGTCCTAGGACTTAGACTTGATAGAGATAAGTCAATGACTTGCTCTGATACCAATTGATGTGACACACCCTTGGACTTTAGCAAGCAAGCACAATCGCATTCAAAACGGGCCAAGTTGGGCCACCGCTCTATCGTCACTCACCCAAGCCCGGGGTGACTTGGCAATGCCAAGGTGAGGATGTGGGGGTTGGGCCCTTGCTGGTAGAGGGCCAGCAAGGCCAAGACTTGATTCCCAATGGGTGGGGATGCCCAAATCAAGGGGGCCGACAAAGTGCCAAAGGCACCGGTTGCAATTTTCCCACGGTGATCACTCAAGTTTATGGGGCTTGAGGATCGGGCTCTCATTCGCATAACCAGCGGAAGTAAGAACTAATATTGAAAGACAAGCACTAAGTGGAGTGAAGGTTTGAGCACTTACTCGACCGGTTTGAAGAAACCGGTCCCGGTTGGAGACGAGGGCGAGCGGGGAGGCGAGTGGATCCCCACACGCCGCGGCGGTGTCGCTTGACCTGCCCAAACAAATTACACCACTACACCTCTCGCAGGAGGGGGATCTTGGGATGGGGGTTAATGGAATTACAAACAATAATACCTCCATGCAGGGAGGGGCCTTCAGCCGGCCAAGCGGGGCGGGGAAATTAGAGAGAAAAGGGTTGATTAAGAGACGGCACCGAATCTGCCTGCTGTCTGTTAACAGGGACAGGTAGTCGCTGTGGATGCTGTATAACCCGCTCAGGAATTTTGCTGATGGCGAGACTGGCGGAGAATTCTTCGTAACACGAAGGGGAATGCCTCAGAATTTCTTTAATTTCTTCTGGCACCGCTGCTGACCGAGACGATGGTTTGAACAGGGCTTCAGATTCTCGGACCGTCAGCTGTAGATTTCTAACAGCAGGATGCAGAGAGTGTCCCGGCCGCTCCCGACCTCGGAATCAAGCGCCGTTGGAGACGTTGGAATCGTGAACGAGTCCTCTTCGCAGAAAAACTGACGGGGAAGCCAACCGAGGTCGGAGAAGACGAGCGATGCAGAACAGTGGTGGCAGGTCGATGCAGACTTGTAGCTGGCAGAGTGATGGAGCTGAGGGAAAAAATTTGTAACTCCTGCCACAGGATGCCGAACGGAGTTCTGCCTCTTGATTCTGAATGTAGACAGGACGAAGAAGAACTTTGTAGAAGAGCTTGAGGGCTGATTCCTCCGAGGTTTGTCGTGGCAGAGCTTCTAACCCGGTTCAGGTCCTCAGCCGGGGCAGAACTGTGCAGCTGAGGGAGAATGGACCTTCTGGACGACTCGGAGATTGGAAGACGATGAAACCACTTCGGTTGCGAAGGCGATTGGTAGACGCTTCCGACAATGGCTCTTGGATCTTCAAACTCGTCCGGAGGAGGTCGTGGTGGCCGCTGCAAGCTGCTGGTTCATCTGTAACGTCTGGACTGCAAGCAGCAACCAAGGGACAGCTTCCAATGCCTTGATAGAAGAAGGAGAATGGGGTATAGGGTGAAGGGGAGGTGGATGAAGGGTGAGAGGGGGGGTTGTGGGAGGTGTGGAGGGGGTCTAATGGTGGTGGGGAGATGGGGGAAGAGGGGGGGGGTCGTAGGTTTCAGCTGGAGGTAAGGGGGAATGGGGATTGCTAGGAGGAGAAGAGAGGGGGGAGGTGGGGGCGACCAAGGCTAAAGGGTATAGAGATAGGGGCGGCCAAGGCTTGGAGGGAAGGGATTTCAAATTTGAAATGGCTTTGGAAGTTGGGTGATTGTGTGGGGAAGTGGGGGATTGTGTTGGAAGGGGGAGAGATTGTGTTGGAAGGGTAAAGATTCCACCATGGGACAAGGGGGGTGGAGTAATGGGGCTATGGGAAGTGGAGTGGCCTTAATGGAGGTGGTTGGGGGTTGGAGGTGGTTGGGAGGAGGGAGGAGAGAGGAATGGGGCGAACCCCTTAGTGGGAGGAGAGAGAAAGAGGGATAGAGAGAGAGTAGGGTGGGGAATCACTCCCCTAGGGCTTCACACCCAACTATAGGATTCACTCCTCTAGAACTAAATTTGAACACTTAAATGGAAATCTTTTGTATTGATTCATTCATTCATTAAGTTCCAAATGAAGGAAATGGGGCCCTATATATAGGAAGCCCACATTTTACAATAAGTCCCTTACAAAAAGACTCAATAACAAATAACCGAAGGGGTAGGGGGGGCTCATGGGCCAAGCCCGAAGAATTGGGCCCAATAGCACATTACACAAACTAATGACACTCAAACTTAGGAAAATAAATGCAAGACCTAGGGACATGACTCAAATAAAATAAAAATTACATCAAATGACTTAAGTAAATAGCACAAAAGGATAAGTGGGCCTTTATAGAGAGAGGCCCGAACTCAAATGATGCCGGAGTGTGAAGAGGACCCTAGCCAAAGGGAATTGTAGATGATGTCTCCATCAAATCCCCTGGGCTGTGAAGAGCTCGACTCCGTCGAGTAGGGGTCCATTCGGCTGTGGTACTGCTCGAGGAGGTCCGGATCCAACCGCTGGAGATCCTCCCGACTCACCCAAGAATCCTCCGAAGGAGGCCGATCCTTCCACCTGACGAGATAGTGCTCATAGACCTTGCTCCGAGTGGTAGTGACTTGTTCATCCAATATTTGTTCAATTTGTTCACGCTGGGCTCTCTTGGCTGGTGGTCTCTCCTCACGGGTGGGTGCTCTCTCAAGGGAAGAAGTAGGCTCAATCGTCTCACTAGGTACCACCGTGGGTCCCTTATATGGCACTAGGTCGGCAACATTGAATGTGGGACTTATTCCATACTCCTCAGGGAGATCTAACTCGTAGGCATTTGCACCAATGCGCCTCAAGACCTGGAAGGGACCAGCCCCACGTGGCCTCAGTTTAGAGTTGGCTCCCGGGGAGAGCCTCTCCGTCCTTACCATCACAAAGTCACCCACATGAAATTCTTGGTGACGCCGATGAGAGTCGGCCAACCTTTTATAAGCCTCATTCTTTTTGCTGATGTGCTTGCGAATTTCTTCATGCAATTCTCTAATGTGTTGTGCAAAAGACTCGGCTGAAATAGACACTCTAGCATGCTGGGGAAGGGGAATGAGATCGGAAGGCTTTCTTGGCTTGTACCCATGCACAGCTTCAAATGGACTCATCCCAATGGACTTATTGATGGAATTGTTATATGCAAACTCAGCCTGTGGTAAGATGAGATCCCAATTCCCGGGACGATCCTCAACAAGACACCTAAGAAGGTTCCCTAGACTCCGATTGACAACTTCGGTTTGACCATCTGTTTGGGGGTGGTAGGCAGTAGAGAATTTGAGGAGGGTGCCCATCATATGCCACAGAGTTTTCCAAAAGTAGCTAGTGAATTTGACATCCCTATTGGAGACTATGGTCTTAGGTAGCCCGTGGAGACGGACAACCTCATCAAAAAACAATCGAGCCACATGGGAGGCATCGGATGTTTTGGAGCATGGGATGAAGTGAGCCATTTTGGAAAATCTATCAACCACCACATAGATTGAGTCATGCTTTCTAGGAGTCTTGGGTAGTCCTAGCACAAAGTCCATACTTAAGTCTTGCCATGGTCGGTCGGGGATGGGGAGTGGGGTATATAGGCCGGTGTTTTGTTTCACTTGTTTGGCCGAGGCACATGTTCGGCATTGACCCACAACCTTGCCTACATCTCTCTTGAGACTAGGCCAATAAAACTGTCCCTCAACTAGGGCAATGGTTTTGTGGACTCCAAAATGGCCAGCTAGCCCTCTCGCATGTAATTCCCAAATCAAGAAGTCACGGAGTGAGGTCCGTGGGATGCAAAGCTTGGGTCCCTTGAAGAGGAACCCATCCTCTAAGACAAATCCCTCATGTTCCTTGCTAGAAGGGGTGGTCAAGGTGGTATAGATGTGCCCAAAGTCGGGGCAGCTAGGGTACTCATCCTTGATCCTATCAAACCCGGTCACTTCCACTTAGATAGTGGATAGCAAGGAAACTTTCCTACTAAGGGCATCCGCCACTCGATTCTCACTCCCGGCCTTGTGTTTGATGACAAAAGTGTAGGATTGGATGAACTCAACCCATCAGGCATGTCAGGCATTTAGCTTTTGTTGGGAGTTGAGGTATTTGAGGGCCTCATGGTCAGAAAAGATGACAAATTCTTTGGGCAACAAGTAGTGCCTCCAATGTCGGAGGGACTGTACCACGGCATAGAACTCCTTGTCATAAGTGGAGTATCGTGTCCTAGCATCACATAGCTTCTCACTAAAGAAGGCTACCGGGTGTCCCTCTTGACTAAGAATCCCTCCTATCCCGATCCCGGATGCATCACATGTGACTTCAGAGACTTTAGAGAAATCGGGAAGGCATAGGACCGGGGCTTGGGTCAACTTCTCCTTAAGTTCTTGGAAGGCTTTAGAGGCTGATTTGGTCCATACAAAAGTCCCCTTTTTGAGACAATCGGTGATTGGGCCAGTGATAGTGCTAAACCCTCGAATAAACCTCCTATAGAAGGTAGCCAATCCATGGAAACTTCGGACCTCATGAAGGGTGTGAGGTTCCGGCCAATCAATGATAGCTTGGACCTTGTCGGGGTCTATGGAGACGCCTTTGGTGGACACCACAAATCCTAGGAAGGTGAGGGATGTGGTCATGAAGTGGCACTTTCCTAAGCTGGCAAATAGGCTCTCTTGTCGAAGGATGGTACAAACTTGCCTAAGGTGGTCAAGGTGGGCCTCTTGGGATTGACTATAGATGAGTATATCATCAAAGTAGACCACTAGAAAGATCCCAATGAAAGGCCTAAGGACCTCCATCATAAGACGCATGAAAGTACTTGGGGCATTTGAAAGCCCAAAAGGCATGACTAACCATTCAAAGAGGCCATCTTTGGTTTTGAAAGCCGTTTTCCACTCATCCCCGGGCCTTATCCTAACTTGGTGATAGCCACTCTTAAGGTCAATTTTGGAGAAAATGGTGGCCCCGGCTAACATATCAAGCATGTCATCAAGCCTAGGGATAGGAAACCTATACTTGACGGTGATTTTGTTAATGGCCCGACTATCCACACACATTCGCCATGACCCATCCTTCTTGGGAGTTAGAAGGGCCGGGACCGCACATGGGCTTTTGCTAATGCGAATGAAGCCCTTCTTAATGAGTTCCTCTATTTGCCTCCTAAGTTCGGCATGTTCCGTGGGATTGAGGCGATAATGAGGAAGGTTTGGGAGAGTGGCCCCCGGGACTAGATCAATCGCATGTTGCACATCCCGCATGGGAGGGAGTTGGTCCGGGAGCTCCGTGGGGAACACATCATGGAATTCTTCTAGGAGTTGTTGGATTTCTATGGGATGTGGATTGGTAGAAGTGGACTCTCCTAGGCAAATGACCACCGCACATAATGGTACCCTTGAACTATCTCCTCTTCAAGTTCTTTCCTAGTGATGAGGTGAAGACCCTTGGCCAACCCCGAGGTCCCACTTTGTTTGGGAGTTTGGGTAGGGGATGGGGTTGGAGGGGTGGAGTTCTCCGAGACTTGTATGGTGGTGGGGTGTTGTCCTTGAGGGGGAGTGTCCCTCTTGGTCATGGGACGAGGTGGGGAGGGGTTAAGACGGATAGTCTTACCCTCATGTTCAAAGGTGCACTTATTGCTCCTACCCAAGATAGTGGCATCTACATCATAAAGCCAAGGTCTTCCTAGTAGGATGCTACCTACTTCCATGGGTATGATGTCACACCATATTTGACCATGGTATGAAGAGAAGGTGAGGGGCACAAGACATTGAGTGTTGACTGGGATGGAGTTGTTGTTGATTCATGAGACCTGGTATGGACTCGGGTGAGGGGTGATGGCTAGCCCAAGAAGCTTGACGGTATCGGGTGACACGGCATTGACACAACTCCCACTATCCAAGATCACTTTTCTTACATGGCTCCCTATTTTGACAAAGGTGTGAAAGATTGAAGTTCGACGCCAATCCTCCTCTTGGGGTTTGGTGAGGGTGCATCTAATCACTCCTAGATGAGAGTTGGTAGATGGAGTGGTGTGATCTAGACCCGACTCTAGGTATTGGGCTTCATACTCCTCTTCCCAATCTAGTGAGGCTTCATGGTCCTCAATGACATCTTCAAGTTCTTTTTGGGGTGGAGCTTCTTCTTTAATAAGCAAGCTAGACAATCCCTTGGATGGACATTACCCCGCAAAGTGGCCAAACCCTTGACACCTAAAGCATTGTTGACGCCCGCTACCCGAAGTAGTTCCTACATTTGGGCCTTTGGAAATGTCTTCCCTCCGTGGGAGGGGGTGACTAGGGGTGGGTTTGTTTGGAGTGATGGTGGGAGGGGGGTTGTAAGGCCTTAATGGGGTGCTCCCACTTGGATTATGGGCTTTCATGGGAGTGGCCGGAATGGGCCGTGGTCCCATGTTTTTGGGATCGACCGGTCGGGGAGTAGCAAATCGAGGGATCCTTGAGAATCTTTCTACATCCCTAGGTATTTGATAAGCTATCTCAAGGTTATCAACATCTCTCATGAAAAGCTCTCTTTTGATGTGACTTTGAAGTCCATTCCTAAAGCGGGACAAGGTAACTTCCGGGTCCTCATGAACTCCACACTTCAAAAGGTAGGAGTCAAACTTTTCAATATATTCTACTACGGTCTTCCCAAAGAGATAAGATCAACAGGAAGAAGATCAACACAATAGGACTCTGTAAAGAAAGCGACGGCCAAGGCATGGGGCGTCACAATGAAACAACGGCTGCACGACAGACCGTTATATTCAACATATAGGCCAAAGGATAAGCTTTGGAACAAGACCTCAAGCTTCAGGACTCTTCAAGGAGTAACGGCCCAGGACCCATCCGTTAGAAGGAAGAAACGCGCCTGGGATAGACCGTTATTATCAATGGAGTTCAAAAAGAAGGAATGAAGGTTTTGCTAAGCTTTAGTCAAATGAAATGCCACAGAGAGCCACATCCGATCAAGGAGTCAAGACCCAAGAAATGATCTTCAACTAAACAAAGAGACTCGATGAAGAGTGAACAACTCGGAGGATCATATATAATGAATAAAGAGATGACCCGACTTATTGGTCATAAAACGGGTGTCAACAAATGCCCCTCCTTAACGTCCTCTTTGCAGGGGAGTGAGCGGAGGTGAAGCGAAAGGAAAAATGGAACATGGAGATGAAGCGGGAGTGAAGCGGAGTGTATAAAAAAGAGGGCGTTAAGGTAAACGACACCCGTTCTTTACCAACAAGCGACAGGAATTTTCGGGAAAAACTTCGAACTGATCACAAGAAAATAGCCAACCAAAGGACGCATGTCTGGAGGAACTAACAACTAAGGAAAGGAAACACGGCTAGCCGTCGGAGGCAACGGAAAGGAAAGAGAACTGACTAAACTCCAGATAGGAATCTTTAGCCAACCAAATCAAGCGACGAGATCAAAGGAAAACCTTCTAATTCAGAATGGAATAATTCTCCTCATTCGAGATCGAGAACACAGCTATTCACCATCATCGATCTACCTTGAACAGATGAAGCACATGACTGCTCAAAAGATGCGTATGATGCATGCTGGGCTAAAGAAATAGAAATCTTTAAAACAAATGCAAAGAAAGATAAAATATCAAGATACTCGAGAATAATATTGCTAAGCTGGAGAAACCAGGGTCAGGACACCATCTGCAACCACGGCGTGCAAGACAGAACCATCGTCCCCAAATTTTTCCAACCTAACGGCCTATCCAACAATTAAACATGTGAACTTAGATCATCATCATTTTTGTTTAAGGGGAACATCAGATCCCGGAACACATGAATGACCAGCCGGTTCTCGAGATAATATATCATAAATAACATATAGTAATGTATTAAAGGGAAAGAGATACAATACCTGACTTACCTGCCTGACGAACGGCAGAGCGTGACTTTGTTCATAAATTCCTTCATGGAAAGAGGTTATCCAATAACAAATATGAATAAGAATTAAGGCATAACCATTTGTACGTGTGAGAGGCATCAATAATGAACAACATGGAAGAAAATAGAACCATTTTAACATCAATTAGACCATTTAATTCATCAAGAAACTTGCAAGTTTGTAACGGTCTAGTGTAAGGGCGTCACACGAAATAACAGACCAATGCTGGGCCGTCATAAACCAGGTGGTTCACATTCTTCAATGAAACAGGGCCAACACATGTAACGGTCGAATACAGACGCGTCTGGAGAATGTGACGGTCGGTCGATAGACCGCCACATTTCCTGAGCGTTCAAAAAATAAAACCCGAATGGTCACGGCCCATTCATTCCTCATTCAACACCCCAAAAACCTCCAACCGAGAAACCCTCCGGCGATTCCAACCCCACCGCTCCAATGGCCGACGACAAGCCATCCCAGCCGCCCCCACAGAAGAGGGAGAGAGGAAAGAGGAAGGCAATGCGGCGGTTCCACCGCCGGCTCGAACGAGAAGCAATCCCACCGGTGGAAGAAGAACAAACGGCGAGAAGAGATCCAAGGGAGGAAGAGGAAGCTCCCATGGCTGTGGAGGACCAAGAAGAAGCCCCCTTGGGTGAAGAGGAACCCAAGGAACCAGCCAAGAAGAGGAGAAGGGGCACGGACCATGAGGTAGGTCCCCTCGCCCTAATTTCAATTTTTGATTTATTTGAATTTTTATTTGTGGATGCATGCGGGGTTGAAGGGTAGAAATGGGTCCACGAACCCATTAGGAATGATTGTAGGCCATTTGGCCAAGGTGAGAGATCACGGGGATGCAAAGGGAAAAACCCCAATAGCAGACAATGTGACGGTCCTGCCAGCGACCGTCACACGCCTGACGCGCCACCCTGAGTGCGTCAGAGCCAAGTAACGCCCCACCCCAGGGCCGTTACATCTACCAGAGATCCAAACTGTTTCTAGGGTTTTTAATTTCTGAATTTTTGTTTTCTTTTCATTTTATAAATGTCTATGCAATGATTTTATGATGCAATTGACTAACCCATGATTTATATGAATGCAGGGAAAGAGAAGAACACGGATCTCCTGGCTGCAGATCCGGGCAGTGTACTAGGCATTGCCCGACTACCAGAGGGAACGACTGGCCGGGATGGGATTCACCGAGGTGCTCAGCATCGAGGTGATCCGGATGGACACGCCTTTGCTGTACGCGTTGCACGAGAGGTGGGACCCAGTCAGCAGAGCCTTCATCTTCCCGTGGGGCCACATGATCCCCACACTAGAAGACATAGCGAGGATTACAGGATTGAGAGTCCACGGAGCTGCAGTGACAGGATGGACGTACGGTGACTACCGGGAGATGGCACAGCAGCTACTCGGACTGGATTTGATCAGGCCGGGACAGTCCTCATCTCAACTCTCGAGATCAATACTGCAGGAGAGCTTGGGGTTGAGAGGAGCAGCGATCGCCGTAGGAGAGCTACCCGAGGAGCATCTGGGTAGAGTGATAGACCAGGTGCGCCCTTACGTGGCGGCGGAGGCAGGACTTGAGGGAGATAAAGCACTAAGACGCTTCCTGATGCTGCTATTCGGGAAGCTCCTCTTCGAGACTCGAGCGAACGTCATCAGCTGCAGACTGCTTCCGATGATAGAAAACTTGCACAGAGTCGGGAGATATGCATGGGGAGCAGCAGTGCTCGCGTTCCTGTTCGAGTCCCTCAGCACGACGGACCGACAGACAATGCTGGGCGGCTTCTCGCCTTTTCTGCAAGTGAGTGCAATTTAAATGCTTTCTATATCATGCAAAAAAAATGTTTATGCCATGACTATGCAATTTGACTGACTTGATTTCTAAAATGCAGATCTGGAGCTACATGTATCTCCCGGGCATTGGGAGAGGCACACTACTCCACCCCGGCTGCATCCCGATCGCAAGGCGATGGACGGTAGCGAGGGACACAGGGTCGATCATCAGATTGACACGGACGATCTAGGACGACCTGGACTCCTACCCACACACGTCGGTAAGTCTAGAACTCGAAACGATTTTTACATGCTTTTAAATGCTTCTATATGCCTTTAAATGCTTCTAAGTGATGAACTTATATGCTGATGAATGGACTTAATGTTTCTAGGTGAGATGGACCCCGTACCGCGGCGAGGTTTACACGGGACAGCCGTGGGTAGAGGCGGCCTTGTCGTACAGGGGGTGAGACATATGGCTGCATTGCATCCACATCATGGAGCCTCTGCACTACAGGCTGATCCTACGGACTCGGGGACTACACCAGCCCGAGGTGACCTTTCCACGCCATAGTGATGACCACCCAGGCAAGTCGGCAAGGGGCATCAGTGGCAATGTGGATTGGTGCGCCCGGAAGGCAATGTACGTCCACGACTGGAACAGGCGGGGTCGAGCGGTGAAGGAGCGAGATGAGAGCGACGAGGCATATCTGAAGGCCTTCGCTCGACTCTACGGTGACCGGGTGTACCGAGGTACCCGACGACCGGTATGCAACTCTAAACCTTAAACCTCTTTATATGCAAAAAAGAGTGCAATGCTATATGTAAATGACTTACATGCTTTCTAAATGCAGCTAGACCCTGAGGGACGGATAGCTAAGCTGGAGGGATTACTTCACTCCACCATCCAGCAGCGGGACGAGTATCGGACCGCCTTGGAGCTCCTGGTGAGACTCTTAAACTTAAACTTAAAATGATTATGCTTATGAAATGCTTACTGAGATTAATCATGACAATGCAGCGGGCCGAGGGAGCCCAACGAGCTGGACCGGATGCCCCATCGTCTTCCTCTCAGCCTGCGGGAGGCAGGGCAGAGCAGGACGCCGAGTTCGCTCGGGCGGTTGCCCGGGCCGAGGAGGCGGAGGCCACCCTCGCAGAGCGGGTAAGATGCTAAAATGCTCATGCTCATGATGATGCCAATTAAATGCCTTATGATTAACTATATGAAATGCAATCTACAGGCGAGAGAGGTAGCCACAGCAGTGGCCGAAGCGAGGCAGGCTCGGTCAGAGGCAAAGCGTCTCCATGCGGAGATAGAGAGGAGCTGGGCCGAGACGGAGAGAGCCCGAGCAGAAAGGGAGCTTGTGCGGGCGGAGATGGCCAGATTGCGAGCGGAGACCCCGCGACGCCCGGACGACGGAGAGATGGAGCGACTCAGGGCTGATATCGCACGTGTAAGAGGCGAGCGAGATCAGTTTCGAGTGCAGACCTTCGAGATGAAGGGTGCGATTGGGGCCTTGAAGGATGCTCTCCGGCTTCTAGGGAAGAGGTCGGGGACGAGCAGCCGGAGCCAGAGTGTGGCCCCTATCAGCGGAGTTCGCGGGTATCTTACCAGTTCTTCCGGCCATCGGAGGAACGAGGAGGCAGACCAGAGACGATAGCTAGAGGGTGAGCACAGCGCCATGGGACCAACAGCCAGGCAGCCCGAGGGTACCGGAGATAGCGATGGCGGCCCGGGAGATAAGCAGGCCGAGTGATATATATTTTTCTTTGCCTTTTGTTATCACTTGTACATGACTTATATAAAAAATGGAGTGGAAAATGAAATTTCTTTTTGGTCTTTTGTTATCTTGTGCAGGAATGTGTGTTTGTGAAATGCCAAAAACAAATGAAGGATTGTATGCGATGATGAATGCGTGAGGCGTGTGTGAATGCATGTGTATGAATGCATGTATGGGAGGAATGAAAAACAGTCGTGCATGAGAATGTGCGGAGAAGGAGGTGTAAAATGTGAAAGACCGCCAGGTCTAGGCAAGGGCAGGAAGAAATAACCTCAATTCAGCAGCAGAGAATGTAACGGTCCAGGTTCAGACCGTCATAATCAAATAACGCGCTAGATAAAGGCCGTTAACCATGACCGCGGTCAAATTGCAGCAGGGGCTGCAGGAAAAGTGACGGTCAACGGGAGGCGCGTCAAGGACAAATAACGGCCTACTGCTAGACCGTTGATCAGGGCAGAGTGATGGTTTGCAGGGTAACTAGCAGGAAATGCGACGGCCCAAAAGAGACGCGTCGGGGTGAAGAAACGGTCCTGACCAAGACCGTCGGGAAGTGTTTAGCCCCGAAGCCAAGGAGCTGAACGGCTGAGGGTGTAACGGCTCAGGGTTCACGTGTTACGAAAGAACGATGATCAAACGCTGGACCGTCAGACTCCATAGAACAGGATCAGGCGAACTTGAACCTACAGGAAATGCGACGGCCCCATTCTGGCGCGTCAGAGACAAATGACGGTCCCACGATGGACCGTTGGAGCCTGAGTTGTGTTCCGAGACGGATTGAGCCGTGAGAGCCTAAACCCGAGATTTATCCACTTAATCTCCCACTAGAACTTATCTAGATTGAAGATAAGGCCTCCTAACTCAAGTCTTATCCTTTTAAAACCAAAATCAAGCCTTTAAAACTTGGAAACTCAACCAAAAATCGTAGCTTTGTTGAAACCTCTGCTCTAGGGCTGAAAGACCACCCCTAAAGGCAGAAAATCAAGATGAAGAGAAGCTTTGAGGTGATGGCTATGGAGGAGAAGGCCTACATCGGACCTAAGGCTGCAAGAAAGGAATACGGAGAGCTTCAACGGCTAACCTCAATTCCCAAGCACCTAAGCTCTAATGCTCAAAGGGTGGTAAGTCCCAATAACCCAACCAAGTTCAGAATCTTCTGCACTTCAATTCCTTTCATGACTCCCTCTTCTTCTCCTTCTTAAGTCCCTTCCTGGCCCAAGATGCTATTCAAATCTGAAGTGGATGGCTCCCATGGTAAAGGCACTCCCTATGGAAGTCACATCAATCCTTAAAGCATGGCACCTTCAACCTCTCTTGGTCTTAGGCAAAAACTTCCAGAAATTATCTTTAGATTGGCCAAGTATTTTAGCTCTTGTAGAACTATGGCATCCACAAACTCATACCTTCATCTTCCCTTCCTTTGAAGCGACAGTCCTATTAGAAGAGGTAGAGACCTACCTAGCCCTTCCTAAGACTAAGGTGGGGGATGAAGACCGGGTTTGCTACACGGTTGAGCCTATTGACCCGTCCTTGATCTTGAGTGATTTTATCCATAATCCGAAGGACGTGAGGACCATGATCAGCCCACACCACATTCATTTGATACCCTTGGCACAATGGATAGTGTCCCATTACAAGAACAAGTGGGAGAGACACGAAGTAATAGCCAAGGCGGTGGCGGTGTGCTTATGCGGAGTCTTACTTTTCACCACAACCGACCACCTTTTAGACATAAAAAATCTCAGCATCATTAGTGGATTGTGGCGGGGAACGTCCATCTCTCAAGCGATCCTCTCATACCTCTATGAAGGACTAAGTTCAGCTTGCCTAGGAGGACCTTTGTTCGGCTCCATGATACTTCTTGAGTGTTGGACGGGAGTGAGAGTCAAATTCCAACCAAAGGAAGACATAACTTCAGCCAGCCGAATCTTCGGGAGCCACCCTCTCTTCTTCATTGGAGGGACATTTGGATACTCTTCACAGGTTGAATGCAGGACGGCGGATAAGAAAACTCGGGATGAATGGCGCCTCTTCTTCAACACTTTGCCAATAGACAAGTTCAATATGCGACCAAGAATCCTTCGAAGCACTCCTCTTAAAATACCGCGGCGTCAAGGCCTAGACCTCCAGCTAGTGGGGAACACTACAATGGCGATCTACAACCCACACCGGTGCCATCTTCAGATCGGACTTCCAAGAACCCAAGCTCCTGCACTATCACACTACCCTCCCCTTCTATCTAGGAAGATGGGGACCGAGGAGGATGAAAGAGCGATCCGGAACGCGCTGACCATGTGGGAGATCAGCAAAGTGCGCCCGTGGCAAGAAGAAGTTGCAGAGAATGATGAAGCACACCGAGGTTACGTGAAAGAGTTGAGGAAGATCCGCCCTCTTGTAGATGAAAAACTTAATGTATCTTGATATATTTATTTAGAGAGATGTTGGTTGTATGACAAAAAGTTGGAATCTTGTGAATTCATTTTTCATTAAGCCTGATTGAATGAGATGAGATTGTCTCAGTTGAGTGAGCAAGAATTTTATGGCTTGACTGTCTGGAATGATGTGAACAAGCAGAGCCTCTAGAGTATGTAACGGATGTGCACTGGGCCGCTACAAAGAAATGACGGTCTGACGATGGGCCGTCAGAACGGAAGCACGACGAACCCTGTTCTCTGAGGGATGTAATGGTCCAGACTCAGGCCGTTAGAGTAAGTAACGGTCCTAACCTTGGCCGTTAGAATGATGGCTGCTGAAAGAAGGAAAGCTTATGCAAGAAGAGGAGTGACGGTAGGGATATGACCGTTAGATGACTGTAGCGGTCTGGTGATGACGCGTTACAGCCTTTGAATCTGCATAATTGTGAGCTTCTCACTTTGATCTTGATCCTGTGTTCTGCGCACACTTTAAATATGAAACAAGTTAGATCTGTTCTTAGACTCAACCCCTTGCCTTGAAGCAAGTTAGATAATGACAGTTTCTCAATATTTGGTCAAGGGGTGGAGCCTTGTTAAATAGGGGGAAAACATAATAAAAATAATGCAATGCATGCAAATGCATATGATGGTGTTTTTCGAGGGTTTTGGAGAATACCTGATTTTTGTGAGATTTTGAAAATATTTGATTTATTTGGGTTTTGAAAATATTTGATGTTTTTGGATTCTGGAAATATTCCGATTTTTTTTGGGTTTTGGAAAATATTAAATTTGTTTGGATTTTGAAAATATTTAATTTTTTTGGATTTTGGAAAACCAATGCTTCCCCAGCAGCGTGAGCCCTTCCTTGTTGATATCGAGTCCGGGGGTGGGTGTGAGAGAAGATGACGACCCCTGAACAAGGTCCAAATTGTCATGACGGTGTTTCTGCCAGGGCCATACCCCGGGTACTAATCTTGGTCCTAAAAGAAAAACAGAATAAGGGGGGTAAGCTTTAGGCCTGATATAGAAGTTTTTAAGACTTGATTTCCTTTCCGTACAACCCATTAGAGACTTGGTCTGTTGTACCGGGGCTTTGAGTCCGTCATCGAACCTTAATCCACCCTAGGCATGCATGCGACCAGGCTCATAACGTCCCGCGGGGAACTGTACTGCCACTCTTGTCATGCCTAGCTTTTCTTGCTTTGCCTTTCTGGAGCTTTGGAATTCATAATTCATATTATATTGACTTTGAGGTGATGCTTTTGATTTTGTCATAGAGATTGCCCCTTCGCTGTCTCTTTTGTTTCTTGTGGCGTCAAGTCATAACGGACTGCCCCTATTTGAGACCTCCTCTCGTGAGGGTGTTTGGATCGGTTATCGCCTCTTTATTCACCTCTTGCCCCTGGTTTTAGCTGAAGGAAGAAACGGACAGGGACCTTGACTTTCCCCCAAAGCATGGCCAAGGAGAAACGTTGTTCTTTCTCAACGTGGAAAACCTGACCAGGGACGTCGTGTAGTGTGTGATTGCCTTACTCGGGACTCCTTTAGTGACAGGAGGAACATCTTGCTGCCGGGGTAGCACATGGTTAGACTCTAAGGAAAGAAACGCTTAAGATACAACCCATTCCACGGGTGAGAGAGCTCCTCACCTTCCGCGTTCACTAAACGATAAGCATTTCCTGGATAAGCTTCTTTTACGACAAACGGCCCTTCCCAATTAGGTTGTAATTTAGACCTAGGACCTGCAGACCGAATGAATTTTCGTTTCAAAACCATATCACCCTTTTGAAACTTACGTTCGATTACCTTCTTTTGAAAATAACCGGAAACCCTCTTCTGATAAACGGATACATGATCGGCCGCATTCATCCTCTTCTCATCTAAGAGTTCTAATTGAACCAGCAACGCCTCTCGACGTTCATCGAGATTAAGTTCCTTATCAAGCTGCACTCTAAGGGAAGGGATCAGGATCTCATATGGGAGCACCGCCTCCATCCCGTAGGTAAGAAAATAGGGAGTTTGTCCCGTAGGGGTACGGACGGAGGTGCGATAAGCCCACAGAGCTTCCACTAATCTTTCTGGCCAATCAGAAAACTTATGAGCTTCACATGTTTTCTTGATGATTTTAAGAAGGGTTTTATTAGTGGCCTCGGCTTGGCCGTTGCCTTGAGGATAATATGGAGATGAATGATGCAATGCAATTTTAAACTTCTTACATAGGTCCTTAAGCTCTTGGGAAACGAACTGGGGTCCGTTGTCGGTGATGATGCTGCTTGGCACTCCGAACCGCGAGATGATATTCTTCAAAATAAAGCGGCACACCGTTGTAGCTTTGATCTCTGCGTATGCCTCGGCTTCGGCCCACTTGGTGAAGTACTCAGTGGCGGTGAGGATAAAGGATTTCTGCTTGATTTGGGAATTAGGATCACCGAGCGGGCCGACAACGTCAAAGGCCCACATAGAGAATGGCTAAGGAGCGGTCATAGGATGGAGAGATGAAGCTGGAGAATGAATTTTATCAGCGTGGAGTTGGCACTTAAGACACCTCCGGACATAGAGGGAGCAATCTTCCTCTAGAGTGGGCCAATAGTAGCCCTGCCTTAGGATCTTCTTCGCTAGAGCCTGGCCATTGACATGACCCCCACACTCACTAGAATGGGCTGCTTCAGCCACCTTCCAAGCTTCAACATCATCTAAGCATCTCATGAGCATCCCATTAGTAGCGCGCCTGTACAGTTCTCCTGCAACAACGGTGTACCTTGCGGCGGCTCTTCTGATTGACTTGCGTTGCTCAGCATTTGCCCCTTCTGGGAACAATCCCTCCTTACAAAACAACTCGATTTCATGATACCAAGGCAATTCTTCTTCGTCCAGAATCTCTTCTAGCTCGGTTAAAGATACTTCCTTAAGATCTTCCTTCTCAGCTCTTGCCTCTACAGATTTCCTAAGATTGATGTACCAAGGATCCTTAAGAGAGGGTGCGTCCAATCTCTGAATGATGATAGTCTCAGTGCTCCGACTGAGAGGAAAAGATAGAGAGGAAGCAAGAGATGCTAGAGCATCAGCTAGAATGTTCTGAGAACGGGGAGTATGGATATAGATCAGCTTACGAAATTGCCTGGCAAGGAGCGTGACCAGATCTTGATAAGGCTTGAGCTTGGGGTCACGAGTACGGTAAGTGGTCAGAACTTGTCGTAGGACGAGCTGAGAATCTCCTATAATGTTTAAATAATGCGCACCTAAGAGGTAGGCGTGCTTTAGTCCAGCCAGGAGAGCCTCATACTCAGCGATGTTGTTGGTAGCAGGAAACCGAAGTTGATAAGCAAAGGGGATGGTCACCTCCTCTGGAGTAAGCAGAACAGCACCGATCCCTCGGCCTTGAGAATTGAGTGCACCGTCGAAGTGCAGAGACCAGAAGGGGTGATGAGAGATAACAGAAAGATGCTCATCTGAGAAATCATCCTAGATGGAATCGGTGTGGGGAATGGGGAGATGAGCGAGATGCTCAGCAATGGCGTATCCTTTGACCGCCTTCTGAACAACAAAGGTGATGTCGAATTGAGAGAGGAAGCTCTGCCAGCGAGCCAACCTACTAGAAAGGACGGGTTTTTCTAAGAGATAGCGAATAGGGTCCATTGTAGAGATCAACCTAACTGGGTGGGCAAGAAAATAGTGTTTAAGCTTCTGAGCTACCCACACTAAGGTGGCACAAGTTTTCTCATAGCGGTGTATCTGGATTCAGCTGGGTTGAATAACCGAGAGAGGTAATACGCAGCCCGCTCTCTTCCTTCATCATCCACTTGTGCTAAGACCGCCCCTAGGGAGTCCTCAATGACCGAGATATATAGGATTAGGGGTTTTCCAGGGACAGGAGGTTGCAAAACTGGGGGGTTGGATAGATATTCCTTCAAGTCCTCGTAGGCCTTTTGACAATCTTCATTCCATTCAAACTTAACCCCCGCCTTAAGCAATTCATAAAATGGACGGCACCTTTGAGAATGTTGGGATATGAATCTTCTAATGAATTGCAATCTACCTATCAATACTTGAAGTTCCGTAATGTTCTTAGGCGGAGGCATATCCATGACGGCCTGTGCTTTATTAGGATCAATCTGGATCCCCCGTTTGCTCACTATAAAGCCTAGCAGCTTCCCTGAGGAGACTCCGAATACACACTTCTTCGGATTCATCTTAAGCTTGTACTCCCTGGCTCTTTGCAGTACCGTAGCCAGAATAGAGGGGTGCTCTTCTTTGGTTCTTGACTTCACCAGAATGTCATTCACGTAAGCTTCAATATAGATGTGCATCATGTCGTGGAAGATGGCCATCATCGCCCTTTGATAGGTGGCGCCCGCGTTCTTCAGACCAAACGGCATAACCACATAACAGTACGTACCCCAGGGCGTGGTGAAGGAAGTTTTCTCTTGATCTTCGGGAGCGAGACGGATTTGATTGTAGCCCGAATATCCATCCATGAATGATAGAGCTTCATACCCGGCGGTGTTGTCTACTAGGACGTCTATATGAGGCAGCGGGAAATCATCCTTAGGACAGGCTTTGTTAAGATCCCTGAAATCGATGCAAATACGCACTTTTCCATCCTTCTTGATAACAGGGACTATGTTTGCCACCCACTGAGGATATAGAACAACTCTGATGAATCTGGCCTTATATAACTTGTCGACTTCTTCCTTGATCCTCAAGGCCATGTGGGGGTGAAATCTTCTTGACCGTTGTTTGACAGGTGTTGCCCCTGGTTTAAGCACGAGTCGATGTTCCACTAAAGAGGGGTCAAGACCTGGCATGTCCTCATAAGACCAGGTGAAGGAATCGCTATACTCCCTTAGAACTTTGATTAAATCCTCTTCTACCTGTGGAGGGAGATTAGCAGCAATAATGATGGGCCTGGGGTCTTCTTCGGTTCCCAGATTGATTTCTTTCGTAGGTTCATCCACTGCTGATGACGGCTCGTCAAATTTCTTAAGTCCTTGAGCGTACAGAACAGCAGTGTCATCTACGTCGCTGTCCTCATTAACCGGATCTTTTTCACCTAGGATTTCATAGACGCTGAGTCCGTCATCGCCCCACGCCCCTCCTATTTCTTCTTCATCCTCAATCGTAATTGCCGTAGCAACAAATTCCGGACATTTTAAAAGGGCATGACAGCGCTGAGCTAGGTCTTGCAAGAACCTATCAGGAACAGATTTGGGAGGACGCGCAAGCGGGCGCGGCTCAGAGGAGGAAGGGTTGGATGACCTAGAACAAGACCCTACTTCTTTAGACCTAACTAATTCTACTTCCCTAGACTCGATAGACCCTAATCCTAACCTAGGAGAAAGGAGACCTAGTGGAAGGGAAGGAGCAGGGGACTCATGCCCCCGGGATGAGGATGGAGACAGGGTAGCATAATCTTCCACTGAAATCTCCATTTTGAATTTGACGTTTTTTTTTGGAGATCAGCAGAGACTATACAGCAAGATGGAGGAGGCGGAAGCTACATAGGGAATAGCTCGGGGAAGATGCAGTCAAAGAAGGGATCGGAAGATGAGAACCACATCTCGTGGAGTTGGGCGTTGGGAGGAGGAGGAGTGAATAGAGTGGATAGATCAATGGGCGGGCAGTGCCCGCAAGCGCAAGGAACAAATAGAATCTCGGGCGGATCAACAAAGGATGGATTTATCATGATAGGAGGAAGACGGGGTAAGAACTCCCATTGCTGGAGGAGAGATTGAAAGCGGGAGGGAGACCAAGAAAAGACAATCGGCGAGCTCCCCTCCTTCCGTGGATCATCGTCTGGCCGCTTCTTCGGTCTCCATTGCATGAGCCGAACCTCTTGCTTCTTTTGGCAGTCTTCTTCACAAAACAACCCATGTAGGGCTTGACCATAATCGAGCATATCATGTTCTGGCCCTTTTAGTGCCGGCGGAGGACTGGCAATCAGACATACTGTATTTCTTTCGAACGGAGCTGGCTGTAGAGCTAATGTGCCGGGCTGGAGAGGCCCTCGGACAAAGTGCTGGCGGTAGTCCCAGGTGAGTGGCCCAAAATCACCCATCATGGATAATGCAGTTTCTTTGTAGCCAAGACCTCTCTGCCCATCCTTCTTCCCTTGGGTATGGGCTTGGTCATTCCTTGTAACTGTGCACCGAAGCCTCTCCCCAGTTGGTAGCCCAGTTTCAGCATAATGTTCTAGCCTTTTGAGTCTCGGATCTGGGGCTTCATCTTGATGTTAACTGGAGTAGTGATGGGCCTAGGAGGTGTATAAGCCCAAGGGAAGTTTAAATCCAGCACTGATATGACGGGTTGGCTGCTTGGCCAAAGTGTAGGAAGAATCTGTTCTGAAATGGCCTTAACCGATTGCACGGTAGATAGGCTTTTGACCTTGACGACCTTCCCTTGGAAAGGGAATTTGACGCACTGATGTGCGGTGGAGGGTACGGCACCGAGCGTATCCAGCCATGGACGACCCAAGATAGCCTTGAACATAGGGTCGATGTCTAGTACATAGAATTCCACGGCCATTGTAAGGGGTCCGAGCTCCGCTTGGATAGTGACCACCCCATGACATGCTCGCCTTGAGTTGTCATATGCTACTATAGTGGTAGGGGTAGGTCGTAATAACTCTTCAGATATGTTGCAAGCTCGGAGGGTACTGAGTGGGCACACATTGATTGAAGCCCCTGTGTCAACCAGTGCTGCTTCAATGCTGACTTTGTTCAGGGTGATTGTAATGCAGAGCGGCATTTGCCGAGCTTCCGGGAGTGCTAGCTCGGATTCTGAAAATGTGATTTCTGGCCCTTTGGAAATAGTTGCTAGGGCCGTTGGTAAGCTGTCGACTGCCATATCTTCGCTGACCATCACTTTTTGTAAGAAGTCCCTTAATGCATCCTGGTGAAGGGTAGACCTTTTAATGAGCTCCAGAATAGATATCTTGGCGGGTACTCGGTCCAGATGATGCAATAAGTCATACTGAGTGCCGGGCAGAGGTTCGGCTCCTTCTTGCTCGGCTGTTGGCTGAGAGGACTGGGGATTGGAATTAGTAGGATAATTCTGATGAAATAACTTCCCGCTCCTTAAGGCGCAACTCGTAGCGGCCGCGGCATCGGTGGATAGTATGATGGGCCCTGCGGGGTGGATGAGCGGTGTAGGCTGTGTAGGAGAGATGATTTGGTGGGGTGTGGGGTTAGTGATGGTGGTGAGTGGTGGTGAGCGGATGATGAGTGAAGGATTGATGGAAAGCGGGATGGTGATGGTGGATGGTACGGATGGAGGGAGCGTTGGTGGAGGAGTCAAGACAGGTGATAGGTTAGGTGATGGCGTGATGATGGTAGCAGAGGCAAGTGGCGAGGGGTATGACGGAGTGGTGGGTGGTAGTGAATTTGTTGGAGCGGGCGTAAACGGGAGGACAAGTGGAGAGGGTATTGGGTGTGAATGAAGGATGAAGGAGGGGGTAAGAGGATTGCGGTGGTTGTGGTGGAGGCCATGACTTGCGGTGTGGCGCCATCGTCATCAAAAGACCACTCGGTACTAGGGGCCGGAGGTTGAACTACGTTCACTTGAGCCGAGGCCGACGGCTGCGGTTGCTGTGGAGCAGGCAGATGATTTGGCATCAGATTTTGATGGATCCCCAGATCCTGAGCCTATTATAGTTGTTGTTGTGGTAGTGGCTGCTGCAGCTGCGGTGCTTGTTGCTGCTGCACTTGCTACCTTGGCGGATGCCTCCTTTTTCCTTGATTTCAGCAATGGCCCGATGCATCTCGGCCCAATCGATTATCTGCCCTTCATGGAGATCGTATACCAGATCCCGGAACTGATAACATCCTTCGATGGTGTGGCCTGGCTACCTATGGAACATGCAATATTTCGTTTGATCAACGGCTGGGTTCCAGTTAGGCCGTTCCGGAGGAAGTTGAATCGCATTCACCGACATAAGAGCTGAGAAGATATCCGTGAGGGTCTCTGGCAGTGGAGGATATTGTGCTCTCTTGGGGGCCGGACGCTTGTTGTTCGGATTATTGTTATAGCCGTTGGGTTGAGGGACATTGTGGTATTGTGGAGGTGGTGGTTGTTGTTGTGGAGCGATGAAGGCATTTTGTGGAACGGTGAAGGCAGGCGGAGGGTTTTGTGGAGCGGCTTGAAAGTTCTGTGAAGCGGGGTTTTGTGAAGTGCGGGGGTTTTGGGGGAAGCGGAATGGTGCGGCTTAGAATGGAAAGGCAACGGCTTGTACCTGTTCGTTTGTCTGGACCCCCTTGGTAACCGGCCCTTGTGGTTTCTTGTGATATTTGGGCTTTTGGTTTTCGAATAGGGCGTGTATGAGAGAATCCTTGAACTGGGTTTGTATGAAGCGCGCCCGGCTGTAGAGTTGATGTATGTTAGCTATATCATTCATTGCCAGGATGTTCCTGAAGGTCGGGGTAGCATTTGAAATGAGCAGCTTGACCTTCTCTTCCTCCGGAATGTGGCCAGGCACTCTAGCAGCCATCTGTCTCCACCTGTCTGCATAAGTGGCGAACTCCTCATCTGGCTTCATCTTCTCGGCTACTAGATCTGTAAATGAGTATTCCGGGCCGACCCTGTCTTGGAACCGCTGGATAAATTTGTCCTTTACTACCTTGAAACTTTCAGCTTCTTCTAGCGGCAAAGAGTAGAACCACTCCATAGCAACACCATCCAAAGATCGGCGGAATAAGTACGCCATAAGGCGATCATCATATTGGAACTGCGCCGACTCATATAGAAAATCCCTCACATGAATGAAGGGATTGCCGTTCCCGTCGTACTTGCGATAGCTGGGGAGCTCTGATTGCGGAGGGAACCGAATGTTCTGAAAGCTCGGGACAGGAACATCTGCCAAAGATTGTGGGCCAACCCGCTTCTGGAGGAAATCGAGTTGTTGCTGTATGGTGGCCCATTTATCAAGCAAGTCCTGCTCTCGGGAGGGAGCAGGGGTAGTGAAGGACGCTGATTGAATTTGGGGAGCAGATGAACGATTGTGGCAGAAGGTGTAAGCCCATAGGTAGTAGTGGAGGGATATACAGTAGAGATGGGGGGCCCATAAGAAGGATATTGGGCCTGAGACTGGCCCAGATTAGAATGGGCTTGAGCCACCCCTTGCTGAGGGCGCAAGAAATCTGAAGGGCCCATGAGGACTTGCGGGGCCATCGGGCCTGATGTATGATGATCCACCTGAGCAAAGGAAGGGACTGGTGACTTCCCTTCATCAAAAGATTGATAGGCTGAGTTGGAAGATTGGCCCGTCTCCATGCCTGTGAAAGTGATGGTCCGAGGTTGGACCGGGGTGAGATCAATCGGAGTGGGCTGGACAGAGGGCCCACTAATTCTAGATGGATCGATAGGAGGGTTGGATTTAGAAGGGGATGCGTTGGACCCTTGCATGGCCTGATAAAGAACTTGAAGTTGGGTCGATCCAATTGGGCCATCATCTGAAGAATGGAGCCTGCGGAAGGAGTGGAGAGAGAAGGGGTAGCTTGACCACCTTCTATAGAAGCGGAGGATAGAAGAGGGGTAGTCCCCTCTCCAGAAGAAAAGGTGATAACCCTAGGAGGGTTTTCAAGGAGCCCTTGAGGAAGAGAGTCCTCTTGGGAACGGGGAGGATTGAACGATGCCATGGCGGACTCGAAGAGAGGATTGGAATAGAATGTGAAGAAGGAATTGACTTGAGGAGATGGTTCGGACGAACGAAAACAGCTCCACATGCAACGAACAACCTTGACGATGCAAACAATCAACACAAACAATCACACAATGAGCAACCAAACTCGGATGTTTTAACAAAAGATGTAAGTGATAAAAGATGAAGACACCCCAAGTCAACCAAGTTGTTTAAGATGATGCAGCAAGATTCTTGTGATTTCTCCTTCGGAACTTTAGTGAATTGATTGAAATGTGCTCTCAACAATGGGTTCCTAACAGGAGATGGGTATGGGGCTTGTCTTGACTCTAAGTGTAATCACTCCTTCACTTATGCAACCCTAGACACGGGGTGGGAAAGGTACAACCAGCCCGGCGTCTGTGTGGGAATCCACGGCTCGCGGGGACTTATGGAGGTCCCTGGTGTGATTTCCTAGTCGGCCCCAAGGAATATGGAGACGAGAGGTCCTCACAATAAGGTAGGAGAATGTAATCTAAGATATGAATGTATGAATGCCCCTATGTGCACCGGAGTGCATGCAAAGTCTAGCCTATGATCTAACAAACAATGATGCGCGTAATGATATGGAGATATGAAACAAAGCAAGGAGGAAGTCAAGTATCACCCAAGCAAAGAGTCACAGCAGAAATTGCGTAAATAAATGCACCTCGGATGCGTACCTGTCTGGAGTATAACGGTCGAGGAACCCTGCGTCAGAATAAAATAACGGTCGAAGACCAGATCGCCAGAAGTAATGTAACGCGGGGAGGTAGGACCGTCAAATGAGCCAGAGAGCCAAAATCAACCAGAAGTAACAGGAAAAGGCCGTGAAAACTCTCGTAGCAGAACAGATGTGGCGGTCTAATGACCCTGCGTCAGAGGACTCCAACGCAAGGACACAGGGCCGTCAGAACGCTCAAAAAACCAGGATCAACAGGAAATAAGAGGAAAAATGGGAGGGGAACAACACAAGAGATGATGGCAGGTTTAACAGGAATCAAAAGCACGATTGGCACAAGTTGTCCCACCGTGATCGCCAAAAAAATATCTGTTGATTTTATTTTGCTTCTCTATCTTCCTTTTCTTGGGGTCTTAATGATGATATGTAGCAAGATGACAAGCAAACAATCAAAGATCTGCACTCAACCTATGAACATGTGATCATGAACCTAGGCAACCAAAGCAAGCTGTAGCATGGGCATGCTATCTCAATCAAACTAAGCTAAGGAATAAAGGAAAAACACACACCGGGGCGTGGAGCAAGGAGTAAATAGAAACACACCGCAAGGGGTGGAACAAGCAAGGAAATAAAAGATGTGAGATGCGAGAGAGAAAGCTAATGCCCAATACTTAAGAAAGATGTGATCGCCACCAAAGTAAAAATAAGCCAAAGACCTGAAAATACCTTGGAAATAGGTGGATGAAGCACCCACCCACGGGAGAGGAAAGATCAAAGAAACCTGCAGGTCAGCTAAAAGTAACGGTCAGAACCCTGTGCGTCACTTGGAAGTGACGGTCGCTCGATAGACCGCTGGAAGAATATGACGCGCCTGCACCAGACCGTCAAATAACCTGCAGTAGCAAAGCGTGAATCCTTTTAACTCCAACTCTTCCAGCCGGCTAGAAGACTTGGGCCTCGTACTGGTGGACCTGTAAACCTGCCAAAGACGTGGAAAGCAAGAGAAAAATAACCCAAATTAGCCCTTTAGACAATATAGCATCAATTCTTCAATAAACATAATATCATCAAAAGGAAAGGGAAATACCGGGAAGTTTTGGTTTTTTAACCCCTCTGGGCGTTTTAAAAGATTGGGAGGATGTTTAGATGATGAAAACCAGTGAAAAATGTGGAGAAAGGAGAGAAATAATGCTTATGATGAAAGAGAGATAGAAAAGGAATTCAATATGCAAATATGAACTTTGGAACCAAGAGGAATAGATGCTCCCTTCACCAGGCAGCAAACGAACGTGAGAAGCACTTCTCCTTGATCAAACGTGACTCTAACATGCGGCAGCACTTCGTCTCAACTCCAGAATTTCCTCCTCTTTTGAGCATGAAGTCAAGGGTTCTATTTATAGACCCTCAAACTCTCAGGTCGAGCAGAGGAAAATCCAGCAAGATAAAGGGATAACTCTTAGAAAATCCTTGAAGATAATATCACCAAGAGTCCATAGAATCAAACAGAAGGTCCTGAGGATCAGATTTGGAAGAGATATCGTCAATCCAAGTTCTTATCTTGACCACGGAGTAGCAGAGAAAAGGCCTGAACTGCCAGGACTCTCTGAAGGAAGTAACGGCTGCACGACATACCGCCACAGTGAAATAACGCATCAAGGAGCATCCGTTACTTTCAACCTTATCCCAAAAAGATAAGATCAACAGGAAGAAGATCAACACAATAGGACTCTGTAAAGAAAGCGACGGCCAAGGCATGGGGCGTCACAATGAAACAACGGCTGCACGACAGACCGTTATATTCAACATATAGGCCAAAGGATAAGCTTTGGAACAAGACCTCAAGCTTCAGGACTCTTCAAGGAGTAACGACCCAGGACCCATCCGTTAGAAGGAAGAAACGCGCCTGGGATAGACCGTTATTATCAATGGAGTTCAAAAAGAAGGAATGAAGGTTTTGCTAAGCTTTAGTCAAATGAAATGCCACAAAGAGCCACATCCGATCAAGGAGTCAAGACCCAAGAAATGATCTTCAACTAAACAAAGAGACTCGATGAAGAGTGAACAACTCGGAGCATCATATATAATGAATAAAGAGATGACCCGACTTATTGGTCATAAAACGGGTGTCAACAATCGGCTCACCCGATCGGCCCAGACTTGCTTCCCTCGCCTCCAGCGAGTGCGGCCCGTCAACCCGGATTCCAGCAACCTCAAAATTACATTTGTAGCCCTTTACCTCCCTATGTGGAGTGGGCATTAGGTTTTGAAATTGTACAATTATTATTTGTATGTATTGGGGTTATCGGATTCGACCGGGAATTCTTCCCCACGCGCTAGTCATGGAGGTACGCGCTTCGTTCATATACTCACATTGGCTGATTTAGTATATTTTCTATCATGCTGCGTTTGTGAGATTAGGGCCGATAGCTAGCTACAAATCACCGTGATTGTGAGTTGAGAGTGCATGTTCCTTAGCTCCAGTCGAGCATCGAGCTCGGACTGCACCACCCTAGGCGACAGTGGTTCCTTAACCACTGCGATCCCACGTTTCTCTTGCAAGGGACGATCGTCAGGCTAGCTAGAGCTCCTGTTGAGAGACGTCTCCACCCGAGAATGTCACGGCGGTCAGCCGGCTGGCTTACCTTAGCGTGCTAGTGCTGGCCGCACATCGAGTCTGGCATACGTCTTAGCCCGGTCGAGTCATCGTCCCGCATCACCTCATACTGGTACAACTCGACCCTCCACAAGGGTCCGATCGACCCACTACTCTTGGACATCATTCTAGATGAAGACCTTCGCTTTGATGGATCGAGCCCTAGACCCTATCTGAAGTGGGAGGCTACCATGGATAAACACTTTGAGAGGACTTGGGTATATGGACACAGAAGAGTCAACATTGCCAAGGGGCGACTTTAACCTCAAGCCAAGAAAGAATGGAACCACATAGTGGGTCTTAGGGCGGTTTGGAGGCAAGAGCCCATAGACTCATGGGAGAAGATGAAGGTAGAACTTAGGAAGATCTACGCTCACCAACGTCTCCCTTCCTACTCGGAGAGCCATAGCCCGAGGAGCACTACCACTCCTCCTTTCTCTCCCAGCCAGTCTAAGGCCACCATAAGGGCCCAACCTCCACGACACCCCTCACCTTCTCCGTTCCCACCCGGTCAACCCAAGACCTCCCTTAGGGCCCAAATTCTACCACTCCCAATAATTCCAACCCCAATCACCACCACCAACTCTCCCCAAACCCAAGTGGCCTCGGCCTCCACCTCCCCATCTAACCCCACGAGGACCACCACTCCCCAACCCAAAGTTACTCACCCATGATGGGGAATTGATGAAGGATCTAGAGGGGGGTGAATAGATCAGTTACCCACTAAAATCCACTGCAGCGATAACTAGTGTGGAAATAATTCAAGCTGCTGTTAGACAGCAAAAAGTAACACGAGAGTGATAATCCGAGAGAGTCAACTGAAATAGATCTAAGCTCAAACGATCCTAAGCATGCATCTACAGCAGATAAATGAGATGATCAAGATGCACAGTTAATCTCAAGACAAGCACACACAGTGGGCAGGGATTTTTAAGGTGGTTCAATCTCAAACCCGAGATCTACGTCCACCCCACACTCCTAATAGGAATGTGGTTTCAATTGATGATTCACAGCTTCAACCGATGGGCCTTACAGCTTGCCTACAACTGCTGGGGACTTACAGCTTCACCCGTCCAGAGGAAACTCTCCTCTGTCTGCTGAGCAATACAGCTTGGCTGTCCGAGGTATCCACCTCACATGCTGAGTAATACAGCTTAGCTCCGCTGACTAACAGTTTGAAAGCAAGGTTTCAGAAAATAAAATGGAAACATACGAAAAACAAGAAAATTCAAATGGAATGTAGCTCACAATGAGCAATTTCAGTTCTGGTATCTGAACCAAGAAACTGATGAACAATCATAAAAGTTCCTCAGACTCCTCTCACTCAATTCTCTTTTTCTCTTCTCTCTAGATCGTTTCTTTTCTTCTCTGCTGCACTCTCTCTTTTTCTTCTGTTCTTAATAGCTCTCACAGACCCTTTTTTTTCTTCGATCATCTTCTCCATATGGAGAAGTCTTCTTTTTATAGCAACAAAAGAGTGTAGGGCGTGTGTCCTCCACGATTCCCGCCCAATTGATTCTACCACGTGGCAGCATTTCAGCCTGCTGCATTACACGTGTCACGATCCTGGTACTCCCCTTATCCTCAGATCACGTGCCCTCCTTAAGCTCCTCGAGTAGCAGTCAATGAGCAGTCTGAAAGAGTAGAAGATAATGCATCAAGTAAGTTTGAGTTTTGAACCAAATGTGTACAGACATGATGCAGCAGATAGGAAGGTATGAGCATCGAGATTGAGTACACAGACATGCCTTTTACGAGTAAAAAGACTTTGAATGCATGTAATGCAGTATGCATAAAGTAAAGTATGCACATTGATAATGACTGCACAAGCATGCCATCAGGGAGTGTATGGACTTGGTGTGCATGCAACACCAATGTATAGACTTGCTGAAGTTGATGATGCATGAACTTAACCGCTCGTACCAGCAATGGGATGTATAGACTTTGAATGCATGGTAAGGAGTGTATAGACTGTGTATATAATGTGCAGAGCCATGTACGGACTTTGTTATGCCTAGTGTTAAAGCATGAGAGCATAATGCACAAACTATGCGTATGCATGACACTGCCCTATGTATGCAGCAGAACATATAGGCTTGAATGCTTGGTGGCGTATGTACACACTGTGTCTCGAAAGGTGTACAGATGCATATAGTAGAGTATGCAATGTACAGACGATGCTCATATAGCCACTGAGGTGTGTTCAGACTATTGGTGTGCGTGCGCTAAGACAATGTGATGTACAGACTTGCTAGAATTACGCATGGGCAAGACAGTAAAGAATGTGCAGACTCTGCATGAAACACCCGAATGTACTGACTATGTGCATGCATGAAGAGCACGGGCTGTACATACTTGATATCAAGCAGCGATGTTCCGACTTGATAGATGTAATGTTAACGCAATGTACAGACTTGCTGAACTACAGCACGAACATAATAGCAAGGAGTGTGCAGACTAAGCCACGAGCTGAGCTAACAGATGTATAGACTTGCACAGTTGATGGCGAATGGATGTATAGACTTGCTCAGTCAACAAAGCAACCGTGCTGGCTTAGTGTATGCATGGACCAACGAGTGCACTAACTTTGGCTAACACTTGCAAACATACATCAATTAGAGATATGCATGAGATGGTCAATGCACTGACTATGTGGTGTGCAACTAAAATTAATGCACCAATGCAAGCTATGCACGAACTAGAATTGACCTGATGCAGAGAACAGACGATGCACTATATGACTGCGTCAATGCAATCCCCATACTGTGCAAACACACACAGTATATATACTAGAGTATGAAGAACAATAAAGCATGAAGAGTTCTAATCTTACATGATTCATTAGTGGTTGCTATCATCAAAACAATATAACATCATCAAGCACAGGGGGTACAACAATCTCCCCCTTTTTGATGATGGCAACACAATGAATAGATGTCATGCAAACACAGACTTATGTACTACATGAGACTCGGTTCATCTCCCATCACCACTTTGCACATTCTCCCCCTTTGCCATCAGCAAATAAGAAGGAAAGACAAGAGCAACGTTCTATGTGGCAGTTCAGAATGTGAGCACATTATGACACAATCCTTAAAATATATGAATCGAGCAATAGCTTTCTTGATGTCAATTAGGTTTAACAGTGATAGAGAGTTGAGGAGAAAGAACTGGCTTTCTGAGATAAGATCATATACTTCAGTTATAGCAATGAACTTAAGTCGCATGACCATAATAGTCTAGGTCGATACAAGACCCTAGTAACTTCAGAGGAAGTGAAAGGCAAGGAAAGACACCAGAACATGTATTGAGATTAAACAATTAACACTCAATGGAATTTGTTTTTAAGGGTTACAGTAATTTCATTCACATGCTTCTTAATCTGGAACTTATTGAATAGACAAGTACTATTTATGTCATTGACATTAGGTGTATATCTTGATTAGAGGCCAATACTCCAAGTTACTAAGCATAAACTACTATATCTATTTCTGATCAAGGATATAGGAATAATTTACACCTTTGGCGTTAAGGGTATACCTTGATCAGAGGCCAATACCCCTAGTTACTCAGTGAAATCTCCCTGGTAGATTTGACCAATTGAACAGAGATAACCTGAGTTACTTCATGACTTAAGGTACTCTCCATTTCTTTGATGGAGACCTCAGTTTCTCAGTGAAACTCAGTCATTGCTCTGCCACAATGTTCACATCTTTTTCTTTGATGATTTTCAATTTAGCTGCCCTTGTGATTTTTGGAGAGACTTGTTTAAGAACAATACATGATTCTTGGTTTTCAAACCTTAATCAACACTAAATCTGTCGAGTTCAGGAATTGTGAGGACTTGTTCTATCATAATCATGAGATAGAGGTTAAGAGCCATAAATGCTTTCTATCATCTTATTTTCAGAAGACAGTCTTTTAACTTTACAGTCTATTAAAGTTAAACCTTAGCTTCAATCAGTAAGCACGGGTGATTCTTATAACATAAGAGTTGTAATAATTTCAGCTCACGATAATGAACCAATCACTAGACTGTTGTCCATCTTGTGAAGGGGTTAAACATAGTTCTGATAATCCAAACCTCCCCCTGAGAACAATATGCATTTCTAAACTGTGCAATGAATTGACCTATCATGCAGTTAACACAGTGGGTGCATCGACCATGAGTAGAGCATGCTTCAACATAAAGTCTATACAATGCAATTGGTTGACTACATGCACAACCATCCGTCGACTATATGCTCGACTATGCATGGACTACAGGGATAATGTGTGCAAGATATGCAGCAACTTATGTACTCAGTCCATAGGAGGTTATTCCATCATCAGACAAATTTATTCACAAGCTTAAGAACATGCAAACCAGTTATTTTAAGTACTCTAAAACATATTAAAAGGGAAAAATTATTCATTTTCCTGCTGAAATTTACAAAGCCCCAGTTCTCTTCTCAGATATCTAAATCTTTCATTTCCAAGAGGTTTTGTAAAAATATCAGCAATTTATTTTTCAGTTTCAACAAAAACTAATTCAATTTCACTCTTGCTCACAGCATCTCTAAGAAAATGATGTTTAATATCAATGTGCTTAGTCCTAGAGTGATGAACATGATTTTTAGTAAGACAGATGGCACTAGTGTTATCACATAGAATAGGAATACATCCAGGATTTATCTGAAAATCTGATAGCTCATGTTTAATCCATAATACCTGGGCAGCACAATTCCCTACAGCAACATATTCTGCCTCTGCAGTGGAGAGTGCCACAGTGTGTTACTTTTTAGAGGCCCAAGATACTAGGCAACCACCTAGGAATTGGCAATATCCACTAGTGCTCTTCCTATCGATCCGACACCCAGCATAGTCTGCATCAGTGTAAGATATAAGCTCAAACTCACACCTAACAGGATATCAAAGACCAAGTTCTTGGGTGCCTGACAGATATCTAAAGATCCTTTTCACTGCACTAAAATGAGACTCCTTAGGACTAGCCTGAAATCTAGCACATAAACATACTGCAAGTTGTATATCAGGCCTACATGCAGTGAGGTACAAAAGGGATCCGATCATACCTCTATACAGCTTTTGATCCACTGGATTACCTTTTGTATCTTGATCAAGATATGTGGAGATACCCATTGGAGCTGTAATGTCTTTGAGGTCTTCGAGCTTGTATTTCTTCAGGAGGTCCCTAATGTATTTGGACTGGGTGATAAAGGTTCCATCTTTTGTTTGAGTCACCTGCAATCCAAGGAAGAGTTTCAGCTCACCCATTGAGCTCATTTCAAACTCATGTGTCATTAATTCAGAAAATTCCCTGCACATCTTTGGGTTAGTTGAACCAAAAATAATGTCATCCACATAAATTTGAACAATGAGTATGTCAGGATGACTTATTTTTGTAAATAAGGTTTGGTCAATCTCACATCTTGAGAACTCCTTCTCGATAAGGAATTTGCTGAGCCTGTCATACCAAGCTCTAGGAGCTTGCTTCAAATCATAGAGAGCTTTATTTAATTTATATACATGAGAAGAAAGGTCAGAGCATTCAAAGCCAGGAGGTTGATGAACAAAGACATCCTCCTTAATTTCTCCATTGAGAAAAGCATATTTTACATCCATCTGCTGGAGATTTATTCCAAGGGAGCATGCATAAGCTAACAAAATCCTAATAGCTTCTAACCGTGCTACTGGGGCAAATGATTCTTCAAAGTCAATTCCAAATTCTTGGTTATACCCCTGAGCAACAAGTCTAGCCTTATTCTTGACAACATTGCCTAGCTCATCAGTTTTATTCTTAAAGACCCACCTTGTCCCAATGACATTTCCATCAACAGGAGGTGGGACTAGATGCCACACCTTGTTCCTGTCAAACTGATTAAGCTCCTCGTGCATGGTGTTGATCCAATGCACATCCTTTAGGGCAATGTCAATGGACTTGGGTTCAACATGTGAAACCAATGCATATGCATTTAATTCATTTTGAGCTCTAAGAAAACCTCTAGTCCTGGGGGGTTCATGCAGATCACCAATGATATTCTCAATAGGGTGGTCTCTTAAGAACCTTACATTGATGACTTGGTTACCTTGATCTTCATTAACCTCCCCCTGAATAGCAGGCTCTTCTGCATTGTCTTCTTCTGGCTCTTCTTCCTGATCTGATTGATCTGCAGATTGTCGTTCATTCAATATTTCTCCATCATCTTCTTTCCTATACAGACCATTTTCCCATTCTGTCAGGGATTCATCAAAGACAATATGTGGAGATTCTTCAACAGTTTTAGTATTTAAATTGTACACCCTATATGCTCTAGTGGTTTCAGAATATTCTAGGAACAAGCCCGGATCACTTTTGGGTTCAAACTTGTCAAGGTCTCGTTTATCATTAACATGGATAAAGCATTTGCATCCGAAAACCTTAAAGTGAGCAATTGAAGGTTTCTTACCTTTGATGATTTCATAGGGTGTTTTCTGAGTAGATGGCCTTACCATGGCTCTATTAATTACATAGCAAGCAGTATGACTGCTTCTGTCCAGAATTTCCTTGGTAGACCACCTTCAACTAAGAGTGTTCGGGCCATCTCCACAAGAGTCATGTTCCTCCTTTCCACCACTCCATTTTGCTCTGGTGTTCTTGGTGAGGAGAACTGATGAGTAATCCCATTGACCCTGCAAAATTCATCAAATTGTAAGTTCTTAAATTCACCTCCATGATCAGATAAAATATTTTCAATTGAATGTTCATTTTTCTGTTTTATTTTCATGTAAAACTCCTGAAATTCTATGAATGCATCATTTTTATGAGTAAGGAAAAACACCCAAGTATACCTAGAGAAGTCATCTACCAAAACATACCCATATCTCCTACCTGATAGGCTGACGGAGCGTGTAGGTCCAAAAAGATCCATATGTATCAGCTCATAAAGTTTGGAGAACATGTTTTCAGTTCTGGACTTGAATGACTTCCTAGTTTGCTTGGACTGTGTACACGCACTGCACACCTTAAATTCCTTCTTAAAAGAAACTTCAGGGAGTCCTCTAACCATGCTATGTTTATTCAAATTATGCAAAATCGTATAGTTAGTATGACCTAATCTACGATGCCACAAGAATGCTAAGTCAATTTTATTTGCAGTTAGGCAGAGATTAGAATGAGCTAAATCATCTGAGTCTACCAAGTAGATGTTATTTACCCTTTTTCCTGAGAATTTAACTATATCAGAATCAGGTTCAAAAATTTTGCAAAATTGAGAATCAAATACTACCTTGTGTCCTTTGTCACATAGCTGGCTGATACTAAGTAGGTTGTATGCAAGACCATCAACCAGCAGTACCTCTTCAATGCAACAAGTAGTGCACTTACCTATTTTACCTGATCCGATGATTCTAACCTTTGTATTTCCTCCAAAGGTGACAAGGCCTCCATTCTTCTCAGTCAACATGCAGAATTTGGTCTTGTCTCCTGTCATATGCCTGGAGCAGCCACTGTCAAGATACCACATGTTGCTTCTGGCTGCCAGGCATACCTGCAATCACAGTCATGGAGAAGATTTTGGAACCCAAAACTGTTTGGACTCCAAGACAGAAATAGAACAATTTAAGCAAGACAGCAATTGTTTAGGAATCCACATTTGTTTGAGCATGGTTGTTTTATTAGAATCCTTAGCATTCTCTTTATCATTTCTCTTTTTCTCAGCACCAGCTGATTGATTCTTCTTCTTCTGGTGCTTTGGTTTTTGTTGTGTTCTGACTCCATATTTATTAACAGCATGATTATTTTTGTGCTAGTGCCCAGGCCAATCAGTCCTCAGATAATTGTGGCCAGCAGTAGTCCTTGACTGACCACCCCATCTAGCAAATTGAGGTCTATACCAATGAGTTGGAGAGGATTGATATCTAGACCTCCCTTGGACCTGCTCCCATCCAGACCTATAGAATGGTTGGACCTGTTTCTGAGGATAGGTGTAATAGGTCTGAACCTTGGGCTGATAAGTATAGCTTTTCTGGCCCCATGCAGCATTATGTCTCCCTTGCACCGTTGACCCACTAGACTTCTGTACAGGTTTGTGTTGGGTCTTCTTCTGGACAGGTGATGATGGTGGAGACTTGGTGGCTTTGCCCTGGGGTTTAGATTGGCTTGGAGGCTGACCCCGAACCTGAGACTTACTCTTGGGTGAAGGGCTGGATCTGCTAGGCTCACCAACCTTCTGTTTACCTTTGTCCTTGGCACTGAACACTTTTGAGTTAACAGTTTTTGGAGTAGAATTTTCACTCGCCATTTTTATGAGAGGTCTCTTCCCTTTCTCTGCCACAAATGATATGGTTTTCACAGCAAAGCTCTTTGTGGCATCTGAGATATATCCGAGACCTTCCTTTCTATAATTGACCTTTGACCCTAATAGAGCGTTGAGATTGTCTGAGCCTTGGGTCATATTTTCTATTATCTTCCGTTTATCAACATTTTCATTCTCCAAATTTTCAACTGCTTTCTTTAATTCAGAATTCACACTTAAAATAGCTTCATATTTCTCATTTGAAATTTTTGATTCATTTTCAAACATTTGAACTTTCAGCTTCAAATCATCAATGACATTCTTCAACCATTCATTTTCCTTTCTAGTATCTATTAAGGCATGCTTGAAATTTTCAGAATCAGCACATGAAATTTTTAAACTCTCATTCTCTGATTGAAGACAGGCAATTTTATCAGACATTGTTTTATCATTCATGAGTGAGTTTAGTTTTTTCTTCAGATGCATGTTTTCCTTTCTTATATCATCTACTTTATCTAACAAGTCTCCGTAAGCATCCTCCCAATCAGAAATTGTATAGTGATCAAAGGGAGAGGATACCTCATCGGAGTCTTCTTCCTCCTTTTCATCATTCCTTGCCATCAGGCATATGGGCTTTTCTTCATCCTCACTTTCTGATGTACTGCTCAAATTGCCCTCGTCCTCGTCACTCCATGTGCTCACCATTGCTTTTCCTTTGGGAGCTCTTTTCTTGAACTTTTATTTATGCTTCTGGAGCTCTGGACAATCTGCCTTCATATGCCCAGCCTTCCTGCAATGATAACAAACATTAGTGTCAGGTTTCTTAGCTGGGTCGGACCTATACCTGTTGTGTTGCCGGCCGCTGAATTTTCTTCGGTCGAAATTTCTGCCTTCTTTTCTCAGGAATCGCCTGAACTCTCTTGTCAACATAGCAAGTTGATCTCTATCGATTTCTGACCCAGATAGGCTGCTCTATTTGCTTGACGATCCACTGTGGCTAGATCTACTTGTTTTGATGGAACTAGCCTTTAGCGCAATTGGTTTCTTCTTGTTCTCGAGCTCATCAGTTTTGGGAAGGTTCATCCCATATGCCATTAGAGAACCTATTAGCTCGTCAACTTTCATCGTCTGAAGATCTTTGGACTCCTCGATCACTGTTGCCTTTGTGTGCCAAGCAGGAGTCAGAGACCGCAAGATTTTCCTTACAACTTCGTAGTCAGAATAGCTCTTTCCCAAATTCCTCAAACCATTGGTTATGACAGTTAAGCGAGCATACATCTCAGTCACACTCTCACCAGGCTTCATCCGGAATGCTTCATATTCAGAGACCAACATGTTCGCCTTGGTCTCTCTTACCTGTGATGTCCCTTCATAGATGACCTCCAGTGTGTCCCACATTTCCTTGGCGGTTTTGCACGATGACACTCTGGAAAACTCAATAGGATGAAGTGCGCACTGGATAACATTGATGGCACTCCAGTTCAAAGTAGATTTTATGATTTCCTCTCTTGTCCAAACCTCTTCATTCTCGTGTAGTTCGAACGGTCCCTTGCTCACAACTCTCCAGATCTCATAGTCTTTCACTCTCAGGAAGACCTGCATTCTGTTCTTCCAGTAGGCGTAGTTAGAGCCGTCGAAGTAAGCAGGCTTGGAGGTTGAATGTCCTTCTACTGTCATTCCCTTGGCGTTCATGATCGATCCTCTTTAGGATGTTAGTCCCTGAAAAAGAGTTAGGCTCTGATACCAAGTGATGGGGAATTGATGAAGGATCTAGAGGGGGGTGAATAGATCAGTTACCCACTAAAATCCACTGCAGCGATAACTAGTGCGGAAATAATTCAAGCTGCTGTTAGACAGCAAAAAGTAACACGAGAGTGATAATCCGAGAGAGTCAACTGAAACAGATCTAAGCTCAAACGATCCTAAGCATGCATCTACCGGATAAATGAGATGACCAAGATGCACAGTTAATATCAAGACAAGCACACACAGTGGGCAGGAGATTTTTAAGGTGGTTCGATCTCAAACCCGAGATCTACGTCCACCCCACACTCCTAATAGGAATGTGGTTTCAACTGCTGATTCACAGCTTCAACCGCTGGGCCTTACAGCTTGCCTACAACTGTTGGGGACTTACAGCTTCACCCGTCCAGAGGAAACTCTCCTCTGTCCGCTGAGCAATACAGCTTGGCTGTCCAAGGTATCCACCTCGCCTGCTGAGCAATACAGCTTAGCTCCGCTGACTAACAGCTTGAAAGCAAGGTTTCAGAAAATAAAATGGAAACAGACGAAAAACAAGAAAATTCAAATGAAATGTAGCTCACAATGAGCAATTTCAGTTTTGGTATCTGAACCAAGAAACTGATGAACAATCATAAAAGTCCCTCAGACTCCTCTCACTCAATTCTCTTTTTCTCTTCTCTCTGGATCGTTTCTTTTCTTCTCTGTTGCACTCTCTCTTTTTCTTCTGATCTTAATAGCTCTCACAGACCCTTTTTTTTCTTCGATCATCTTCTCCAGATGGAGAAGTCTTCTTTTTACAGTAGAAACAGAGTGTAGGGCGTGTGTCCTCCACAATTCCCGCCCAATTGATTCTACCACGTGGCAACATTTCAGCCTGCTGCATTACACGTGTCACGATCCTGGTACTCCCCTTATCCTCGGATCACGTGCCCTCCTTAAGCTCCTCGAGTAGCAGTCAATGAGCAGTCTGAAAGAGCAGAAGATAATGCATCAAGTAAGTTTGAGTTTTGAACCAAACGTGTACAGACATGATACAGCAGATAGGAAGGTATGAGCATCGAGATTGAGTACATAGACATGCCGTTTACTAGTGAACAGACTTTGAATGCATGTAATACAGTAAGCATAAAGTAAAGTATGCACATTGATAATGACTGCACAAGCATGCTATCAGGGAGTGTATGGACTTGGTGTGCATGCGACACCAATGTACAGACTTGCTGAAGTTGATGATGCATGAACTTAACCGCTCGTACCAGCAATGGGATGTATAGCCTTTGAATGCATGGTAAGGAGTGTATAGACTTTGTATATAATGCGCAGAGCCATGTACAGACTTTGCTATGCCTAGTGTTAAAGCATGAGAGCACAATGCACAAGCTATGCGTATGCATGACACTGCCCTATGTATGCAACAGAACATATAGGCTTGAATGCATGGTGGCGTATGTACACACTGTGTCTTAAAGGTGTACATATGCATATAGTAGAGTATGCAATGTACAGACGATGCTCATATAGCCACTGAGGTGTGTTCAGACTATTGGTGTGCGTGCACTAAGACAATGTGATGTACAGACTTGCTAGAATGACGCATGGGCGAGACAGTAAAGAATGTGCAGACTCTGCATGAAACACCCGAATGTACTGAATATGTGCATGCATGAAGAGAACGGGCTGTACATACTTGATATCAAGCAGCGATGTTCCGACTTGACAGATGCAATGTTCACGCAATGTACAGACTTGCTAAACTACAACACGAACATAATAGCAAGGAGTGTGCAGACTAAGCCACGAGCTGAGCTAACAGATGTATAGACTTGCATAGTTGACGGCGAATGGATGTATAGACTTGCTCAGTCAACAAAGCAACCGTGTAGGCTTAGTGTATGCATGGACCAACGAGTGCACTAACTTTGGCTAACACTTGCAAACATACATCAATTAGAGATATGCGCGAGATGGTCAATGCACTGACTATGTGGTGTGCAACTAAAATTAATGCACCAATGCAAGCTATGCACGAACTAGAATTGACCTGATGCAGAGAACAGACGATGCACTATATGACTGCGTCAACGCAATCCCCATACTATGCAAATGCACACAGTATATATGCTGGAGTATGAAGAACAATAAAGCATGCAGAGTTCTAATCTTACACGATTCATTAGTGGTTGCTATCATCAAAACAATATAACATCATCAAGCACAGGGGGCACAACAACCCAACCCTCACCATTCAAACCCAAGTGGACCCCATGTCCACCCCTCCACCTAGGCCCATGACGGCCACCACCCCCGAACCTAAAATCCCTCACCAAACCCATACCCCACAAGCCCCCTCGGTCCCCACCACTACCCCTCCATCGTCCCCTAAAAGGGACGCACCCCCCAAAACCAATCAACCCAAACCTCCTCACCCAACCCACCTTCCACTTCCAACCCCAATCCTACCCCAACCTCGGCCTCCACTACTTCCACTCCCAACCCCAACCCAAGTCTGACCTCGCTCACCACCCCGAATGCGCCATGCGCTGGCTATCACCAATCCACCCACCATAGATCCTCCTACTCCATTGGCATTAGAAGAAGTGGCCCACACACTCGGCCACGTGAGGACAAATGCTCCTCCGGACCCTATCCCCACCATGGAGACCGTCCATGTCCAAGTTGAAGGAGAAGCCTCGCATGGTGGTCTTCACCCTACACCACCCTCTCTAGTTGGGGCCGAGCTCATCTTAGGAGAACCCCTTGTTAATTGACTACGGGAAAGCCCAATTAGAGAGATCACGGCCCATGTTTGCCCTTCTATGGAGTAAAATCTCCCTATAGTGCCCTACTCTATCGCACCACCATCAAATCATCCTACCAAGTAGAGACATTAGGGGATCTTCTTAAGGGCTTAGCATGGCAAATGAAGTTGACCGGTATGTTGACCACAGTGGCCAACCAACCTAGGAGCCTTGACCTCCTACACCTATGTGTCGGGTCTATCACCTCAATTTGCACCGTTGGTTGCTACACTAGCGACCTTCTGCTATTCCTCCCTACACCCGATGAACCCGACCTTATCTTCGAATTGGAGTCCCTTATATCGGGTAGAAAGTCAAGACATCCCCTCTTGGCCGACCCACCCACTAACGACCTTGGCCCAATTATCTTGGAGGAGGATGATCCACCACCATATTGTGAGGACCTTGATGTTGATGAGATGAACTTAGAGCTCCTTTCCCCCGGGTACACTTATGTTGACCCTTTTGACCCCTCCCAATGGGAGCACGGGAACCCATGTGGCCCACCCGTATCACTTACCACCCACTCCCTCCTACCCCCACCCACCATGTTGGACCAAGCCCACCTCTTCCAAGCCCCGGGCGACACAAGGGAAACCCTAACCATGGAAGATCTTCACCTAGGGAACAAGGAAGAGCCTCTCTCCATGATGTCCACCTTCCTAGATCCCTTCGACCCTTTCGAGTGGAAGCTCAAAGGCCATCCCACAACTACACACATGGAAGTCATCTTTGAGATAGGAATGCATATGTCTTGGCATATCACACCGCTTGGCATGATTAGTACGTCGGGTCCACTCGTTCATGTCACCCACATGTCAAGTAGGATGCATGATTGATCCATATTCAGGTGTACCGGCCCTCCCCCGTCTGCCATCATCAGTAAGATGGGTCTTGTGCATAAAGGATACACATTTGGTAGCTCTGGGCTCCCAGCATTTGCCACATTCACGCATGATAGTTTCACCTATGGATGCCTCAGCCCACCCAAGTCTGTCAGAGTCACTGCAAAACCAACACATGATAGGTCCACATTTGGTTGTCCTGGTCCACCCTTGCACTCAATAGTCTTCACATCTACACCGCATCATAGTGCATGGCATACGCATTCAAGCAAGCATCTAGCAATGAGCGGTGAGGTTCATAATGAGCGGGCAAAAGCTCGCAAGCGCCACTTGGAGTCCCATGTGGACAAACTAGTTATGGTGAGATGGGAGTGGCTCTACCCTGGGCTCATCTCCAAATCGAGGGCACAAGGACTTGGACCCTCCCGAGTTCCGAGTGGCTTTGGAAACACGGCTTATGGGTTGGACTTACCGATGGGTTTTGGGATTCACCCCACTTCCCACGTGACGGACCCGGCACCCTCTAAGGGCACCGCGGTGGATCCTAGTGAGTGCCTCGAGCCTACGCCTACCTTTGAGAGAGACACCCTCGGAGTGCCACCTCATATCAGCCTGAGAGCCTGATGTGTGCACACGGAGGCAATACTAGGTAAGCAAGATACCATCGCAGGCAAGAGGGTGTGCCCGTGCCACCTTGAGAAGTTGAAGCATCGTCCCCCGGCTAAGGATGCAGGGTTGAGTTTGGAGGTCGTTGCTCGTCCAGAGCTGCTTTGGAGGACCACTTCCCCAGTGTACCCATACTCGACGGAGTCGAGTTTTCCGCATCCCGGGGGTATGATGGGGACATCTCCAACCACTCCAAATTTTTTTCGAGGATCTCGTTGCTCGTCGGCAGTGCTCCATTATATTCGCCACATTTTTTTGGGTCATGGCATGTAATTTTTATATTTTAGTTGAGTCACAATTATGTAATTTTTCTTTTAGTTGAGTCAAGTACCTAGGTTAAGGGAGTCATTTACATAAGTCATATGTCAATTGGGCAATTTGACTAGCTAAATAGACCCAATTTAGTAGGCTAGGCCCAGGGGCGCCCCTTTCTCCTTAGTGAGTCTAGTCATTAGTCCAAAGGTCAGGGACTTATTGTAAAATGTGGGATTCCTATAAATAGGACCCCAATCCCCCATTTGAGAGCTAATGAATGAATGAATAGTTGAAAGATTTCAAAAATCTAGTTAAACTTCCCTAGGGTGAGAAACCCATCCCTCTCCCTCTCTCTCTCCTCCCCCCCCCCCAATTTTGAAATTTCTCTCTCTCCTTCCCATCAACCTCTCATTAAGACACATCCTCCCTTCCCCATACATCCATTCAATTCCCCTCCAACACCAAGGTAGAATCTACACCTTCTAGGCACCTCTTCATTCTCCCAAGCAACCCTTCCTCTTCCCCAAGCAACCTTTCACCTCCCAAAGCACCCCTCCCTCTTCCCCAAGCCCAGCCATCACTCCTCCACCCCTTGGGGACCTCTTCCACCCTCTCACATTCCCCCCCTTCCCCACTTTGGTCGCACTCCTCACCCCCTCCCCTTGGCTGGTCGACCAGCTCTCTTCCCCTCACATACTCTTGTGAGCAGACTGCACCCCACCACCCAGACCCATCTCCACTTCATCCCAGCCCCAGCTCCACCCTCCCTTGCACCCCTCAGCCCCCCATAAAACCGCCCAACATCCCCCTTCACCTTCCACAGCCATTAGACCTCACCCCATTGCAATCCCTTCACCCTTTACCACCACTAGCAACACCTATCACCAACCTGCTCAGCCTAGTTCGCAGGCAGCAGCAGAGGCATGTGTTGCAGGCTCGACCCCGACATCACTTCAAGGATTTAAGTGGCATATATTATATTTCTGAAAATAACTTTGAAGCAGCTTCGCAGGTGAGGTGGTCCCGCCTCCATCCGACGTCCGTGCTGTCCGGTGGAGCCATCATCGCCAGACTGCGCAGATCATCTCTAGCTGACAGCCAGAGGTGACTTGCAGAAGACCTCACGATCAGCTCAGTGAAGTTCCTGGTGCACCCTTTGGAGGAGGACATCTTCTGCAAGTCCTCTACCAGACCCAAGAAGAAGGGAGTCGTTTGAGCACCGGAGCACCGCATTCCAGCATTTCTCCCTGGAGTGTGCAGGTTAGTCTAGCAGAACCAGTTCGGACACCCTGTCACCTTTCTGCTTCCAGCACTCGGCTCCGACCTCTTCTCGGAGCTCCGTCAGTTCCCTTTGAAAGAGGACTCTCCCACGAGTACGTCGGCACTAGCCCCGCCTCAATCCGACGCCCCAGTTGAGAGTACAATCCTGACAAACAGCTCTCTGGCCTGCCAGGATTGTCACCTACGCAGCTCCGCGAGATTCGGCAGCGCGGCTTCTTCTGAGATCGGAATATGGTGATTCTTTCTCCTGTTGATTCTCAATTTGATCAGCTTTCTAGAGACACCAAACCCGCCTCCGTCGGATGTTCTAGAAGAGAGTTCTACCTCTGACAAGGTGCTAGTTACAGTCAGCCAGGGTAGTGAATCAGTCTGCATAGGCCGGGTACCAATCTCCTTCGACCGCACCAATCTCCCCTCCCCGTCTGACCGGCTTACAGCCCCTCCCTGCGTGGAGGTAGTTTTGGGTGTAAATTTAAATCACCCACCCCTTGATCAACCCCTCTGCGAGGGAGTAGTGAATGTATTAGCAGGTCGTCGACCGAAGCATCATCGACGCGGCGTGCGGGTAGCCACACTTCCTCGCTCGCCTTCATCTCTGGTCGGGATTGGCGTTTTCATGACGATCAGGTGAGCACCTGACCACACTTCTCTGCTGGTTCACTCTTGCTTAGCTTAGTATTGCTGCTAGTGGGCCATCGGTCGGTGAGTTGAGTGCTTGATCTTGAATTCAACAACGCGAGTGACCACCACCGAGTGAGGCGAGAGCTCCCTACATCCCACACCCTTGGCGTGCTGGCCGCCCATGAAGTTGGGCATCCCTGGTCCATTTAGGTCCGTCCCAAGCTAGCCATACCCCTGGAACAGTGAGGTCCCACCTCAGACCCTTCCCACCATCGCTGGTTTGCCTACGAGCAACCGTGAGCGCTACGTGAGTCGGTCCGCTAGAGTGAGTCCACTGCTCAAGTTGCTTGCTTGCGATTGTAGGTCCAAGGGCATTGGTCCAGTGGCTACCACCCCAAGGTGATGTCACATCATGCAGACCCCGATATGACATATTTATCAATCTTCCAGCTTTGTGTAAATTGGATAACATGCTTCTTGTGAGACTTCATTTACAATGCACCCTTTTTTTTGGGGGGGGGGGTGAAGACAAGTATGACAAGAACCCCTTTTAATGCTTCTTTCCTGCAGCAGGAAATTTTAGATAGTTTTAGTGACACAGATTTCTGGTATGTCGACCAAGGGATTCTGGCATCAGATTCGGACGGTTTAGGTTCGTTTCGGAAACCCATTCAATGGCAAGAAGAGAAATGGTGGCTGCATGTGCCTCGAGACCCACCTGGGGGGCTTCAGGAGATGTCAAGAAAGCAGCTACATCATAAGCGTGAGTGCACAAATCAGATTCTGAAAGCTGCAATGGCTATTAATAGCAATGCTCTGGCTGAAATGGATGTTCCTGAGTCATACTTAGAATCACTTCCAAAGGTGTGTGGCCTCATCTGCCATCTATGCTATCATTACTCTAAAGTGATGCTTGCATTTCTGAATCACTTCCATCTTCTGTCCTTGTTTTAGTATTCATGGGCCTCACTGGACATGGTATGTTGCTCTTCCCTTTTGTTTTAGTATTCCTGGGCCATGTACTGATTATATATTTTTTCCATGGTATAATAAAGAAACTTGTCTTTTCAACATAATGGCAGTTTCTATAGTTAATATAAAAGGGTGAATTTCTCTGTCAAGATGCAGTTTAGTGATGCCGAACAAGCATGTGGCTTGTCTCTTTCTGTTATTGATGTTCTTGGCTTTCGGACGGTACACCAGGTACTTTCATTATAGATAGATGGGGGATTGGTGATGTTTTTGAATAACATGGGGAGTTGAAGCTCCTTTGGCAACTATTTTCTACATTTCCATGCAGATGTAAAATCTCAGCTAGTACTTACTATAGAAACAGAAGAACATAGAAATGGTAAGGGAAGTGCACTCGAATGCTCTGAGGTTCCTAAAGAGTTCTCTGTTGTAAATAATGATGAAGCCTCACAATCTCAGTCAAGCCATGAGGACTGTGACATATTTATAGTATCCCAAACATAGATTACTACATTTTATTTAAATTATAAGAATATGAATTATAGCATTTTCTTTTATTATGTATCTGGTGGTATGTATGAGGTATCCATAGGCAAATTCTCTCTATAGACATGCCATTTTGACATTTTCCTGAGTAAATTTCATATTACACCATGATGACCCCAAAGTGGCCCGTATATTTGAATTACTTGAGTGACGTTGTATTTTTTTTGATATTTGCTGATAAATCCCGATCTCAAAAAAAATGAATGAAATGAAAAATTTTATAAATAGAATTTGAGACATGTTATTGCATTTATTTGATTCCTAAAACAAATACAATTAAAATTTTATTTCCCCATCTCCCTTAAAATTAAAACTTAAAAAAAAGGGCTTGGCCCATCCCTTGGCCCATCCATAATTCCCTCTCCTTTTTGGATTCTTGTCTCCTTTTCTTATCACCTTGGGGCCCCTTAAAAAAAATATTAACAATGGAGGGATCTCACAATCTCTCACTCATCTCTTAACCTCCATCTCTGGATCTCACTCTCTCACTCATTTTTCTCTCTCTCTTTCCCCTCTCTCCCCACCACGTCGATCCCCCATCTCTATTTCTCACTCTCCCTCTCTCTTTCAAGCCCACACACACGCACCCCCATCGGTCTCTCTCTCTCTCTAGCCCACACCCACACTCACCCATGCCTCACTCGCCGCTCCCTCTCTCTCTCTAACCCTCACACACCCACACATGCACGCACGCGGCCACCCCTCCCTCTCTAATTCACACACGATCTCTCACCGCCCCACCCGTTCTCTATCTCTCTCTTTCTCTCTCCTTCTCTCTTTCCATCTCTCTCTTCTCTCTATCTCTCTTCAACACACATACACACATGTAATTTTTAGTTTGTTTTCTTCTTCTCCTCTTCTTTTATTTTATGTAAATTAAACCCCTTTATCTCCATCTATTTCTCTCTCTATATATATATATATCTCTATCTTCTCTCTCTATATAAAAAAAATCTTTTTCCTATCTCTCTCTCTCTCTCACTTCTCATACAAGCACACTCTCATTTTTATTTTATTTTATTTTCTTTTCTTTTCTTCTTTATATTCTTATATTCAATCCCACCTCTCTCTCTACATATCTCCTTATCTCTCCCTCTAAAAATCCATTCCCAAAAGACCCCTCCGCTGCCGACTCCGCGTCCTAGCCCGTGAGTTCCCGAAGGTGGTTCTGCCCGATTCCCGAGCACATACGAAAGAAGGCCATTCCATCCTGTCGTACGCTGACACCGTCCTTACGCTGTTGAAGCTCTTTTCAAAGCCTCTCCATCGGCATCACAATAAGATTTTTTTTTCTTCCCCTTTGTTTTGCTTTGTTTGCATTCTCTTAGTTGCATGCATCACTCGTCATTTCCATTCATACCACGCTTCTCTCTTTGAGAAAGCCATGTTTGTGCATTTTTTACAATTGTCACTCATCATATCATTTGCCTACCCTTTGCATCCTAAAAGGGGTTTAAAACAACACCAACCAAGTGTGTTTTGTTCATGAATTAATTATTTTTATCATGAGGGACTTGTGCTATACCACTTTTGTTCTGATCTATTTTCTGTTTGTCTTATCTTCTTGCAAAGGTAACCTGATGGAAAGCCCTCATCGTCGACCGGCCAAAGGAAGAGGAAGAAGGAACTCACATGATCTCCTGTCTCTGAGGCATCTCGCGATCGCTTCTTTCTCTATTTCAGGGTCGTACCCCTGGCGATCACTTAACCACACACATGCCCTCACGCATGCATTTTTCTGTTTCATTTCTGTTAAATCCCGCAGAGAACAACTTCTCGCGGAGGTTTCATTCTATCATTTCAATTTCTACTAAATCCCACGGAGAATAATTTCTCGTGGAGGTTTCATTCACGTAATTTCCCTTCTTGTCATTTCATTTCTATTAAATTTAGCAAAGAACAATTTCTCGCGGAGGTTTCATTCATGCAATTTCCCTTCTTGTCATTTCATTTCTGTTAAATCCCGCGGAGAACAATTTTTCGCGGAGGTTTCATTCACGCAATTTTTCTTCTTGTCATTTCATTTCTGCTAAATCCCGCGGAGAACAATTTCTTGCGGAGGTTTCATTCACGCAATTTCATTCTATCATTTTAATTTATGTTAAATCCCGCAGAGAGTAACCTCTTGTAGATGTTTCATTCTGTCATTTCAATTTCTGTTAAATCCCACGGAGAGTAATCTCTCGTGGAGGTTTCATTTATGCCCTTTCCATTACTGTCATCCCCTTCCCCATTTCCATTCATGTTCAATCCTGCGGAGAGTAACCTCTCACGACGGTTTCATTCACGCAGTTTCTACTTCTGTCATTTCCATTCCAGTTCAATCCCACGGAGAGTAACTTCTCACTGCGGTTTCATTCACATTGTTTCCATTTCTATTATTTCTATTTCAGTCAAAGCCCGCGGTGAGTAACATCCCGCTGCGGCTCTTCCATTCTGTGTGTTTTCCCATCTCTAAACCCTGTGGAGACAATCCTCTTCGAGAGTCTTTCCGGCATTTCACAACGCAACGCGTGCTTACGACCGCTCTCTCAGTTCCCGTGACATCGTTCACATCTCTTGGCGATCACGGTGGGACCTCTTTTACTTTCTTTTGGTTACCCGTGTGATTTCGGCACCCACATGTGCCCCTCCACTTGGCACCCACGTGTCCCCCTCCGTATTGCGCCTACGCACGCTACAGTTGTGCTCCAAGCAGCACTTTTATTTTCATCCCTTGTGCACCACGTGCACTCCCCCACAGTCCCCTGTGATTTCATGAGATGTTTTACGATGTTTCAGAAAGGAGAATCAATTCTAAGCATTACCTCATTTCTGTTGATTGTCGTATTCTATTGTCTGAAATCTGTTCAGTCTTACTTGTTCCTGCATCATTCTTGTTCTGTCTCTCTGTGTGTTTTTATATACAGCACTGCATTGCATTGGCATCTCCCCCCCCCTTTTTTTTTACTTTTCTAAGGATTAACCACGCTCGGTGAAGGAAGGACTCTCCGTTCGAGAATTCCTCTCAACGGACTAAGATCTCCTCCATTGGGACCTACGTAAGTCCCCGATAGTGAAAGATTCCCTCTTCGTTCACTAGGCTGGTTGTCCCACTGAAGTTCCCCGGAGCTAGTTGACCCATTCGTGGTGAGACGAGTGTCCTTAGTTGGCACGGCGGTGACCAAAGTTGCAACTAGGATCCTTCCTATTTTGTGTGAACTTCATATTTGTTTACAAAAAAACTTTCTTTAAAAAAAAAGGAGCATAAGGCATCCACTTGTTTGATAATCTCTGTCAATTGTCTGTTGATGCATGTTACTGCGTTCCGGAAAAGTCTTAAAGATGGTCGGGTATGGTTATAAGAAGTTTGAGGCCGAGGCCTTTGAATTCGACTATCAGCCCTAGATGAACAACCCGGCTCAGGGCTCCAACACGGACCATGGTTCCCAAATTCAGCCATATGTCCATGTCGTGAGCGCAGGTCCATCCCACAAACCCTCACATGAGGAGCAAATTGCTGCCAGAGAGGCATCTACCTCCCAAGACATCTCCTCTATGCTAGATGTTATCGCCAATGCACAGCTCAGCCCTGAGCATCTATAAGCTCTTCAGGCCATCGCAAAGTGAAAATATGTCTCCCTTTCTCCCCAGGAGTGGACTCCGGCTACCACTTCCATCCAAGAGCCTTCACAGGCTATTCCCTTTCCTTCACGTCAAGGGTAGGCGAGTCCGCAGCCCTCCTCCTTCTAGTCCCCGCCTTCACAGGCTATTCCCTCTCCTTCATTTCACGGGCGAGCGCGTCAGCAGCCCCCCTCTTTCCAGTCCCCTTTGCAGTCACAGTCTATCCCCTTTCCTTCATTTCAAGGGCAAGCGAGCCAGCAGCCCCCCTCCTTCCAATTCCCTTCGCAGTCTCAAACCCAGCCATCCACCAAACACCGATTCAGCCAGGTCCATCCACTGGCGTGCTACAATACCCCTCCCGTTTTGGATTTCCTTCTCAGGCACCTGAAAGGCCTATTCATCCTCAGCGGCAGGCGCCACCCTCACAAACCAATACGCTCACCTAATCCCTTCTCAACAAGTTCAATAAAATGGATGAGCAGTTTCGGGATTTAAAGAAGATCGTGGACATAAAGTCCACCCCGAAGGTCTCCTTGCCGATCCTCCCTGTGTTCCATCTCCCTCCCTCTGAAATGCCTACGTACCGCAGGTACAACGGCACTGGCAACCCCTTCATTCATCTTAAGGACTTAATGTACGAGTCCTCCTTCTGGCAAAATGATAAAAGATCCCTGGCATATCTCTTCCGGAGATCATTGAATGGCCATGCACTAGAATGAACTTTGATGTAGTCCAGAGAAAATTCCTGTAGAGGTACCGAGACCGGGTTGGCCTATCTCTTTCTATTACCAACCTGGTAGCTGAAAAAATGAGGGCGGACAAAGACTTCGTCTAATATGCCGATAGATGGAAGTCCCTGAAGTCCCGCGATCAATGACACCCAAGAGGGGGGGTGAATTGGGTGATACAAATTTTTAACAACACTTTAACTGATTTAAAACAAGTAAAGAACATTAACAAAGAAGTTCAGATTTATATGGAGACTTTTAGATCTAATAAAATCTATCACATACAACGGATCCTTGGTACCGTGGCGGAGGTGTGAATCCGAAGATTCTACTCACACAAGGTGTTATCTTCCTGACAAGGTTTGCCTTGTCGATCTGAACCTACCTTTTAATATACCAGAGATCTGATGTGAAGATGATAAGTTGTGCTAGATCTAACTCGAGATTACAAAAGATCTAATTTACGTATGTGCTTGTACAGAATGGAGATAGGAGAAATGGATCAAACCACACAAGATACAATAATTTTTAGGTGGTTCGGATGCAACAACAGCAACCTACGTCCACCCCTCACAAACTGTGAGGATTCACACAATATCTTGTAAGGGATTACAAGATCTGAACACACACACACACGTAGGAGTATAGGAACTCCAACAAAGGTGCAAGAGCACGAAACACACACAGATCTGACAGAAATCAAACACACACATACACATGGATCTAAGAAGATCCACACACACACACGAATGTATAAGGATTACAAAAACACACACTTGAAGCTCAGAGAATATGAAGGGAGAAACACAAAATAAAGAACTCTGATTTTAGCTCCCCCTGAGTTAGTGATGTAGATTTGGATGAAGCTTGAGTCTCCACTCAATTTGGGGTTGATTGGCTTCAGATTGATCTTGAGAAGCCTTGAGATGGATGAAGAATTTCTGGACGAAGCACTATTCACGGAGCTCTTCTGCAGCACTCTTTCTCCCTTGGCAGCCCCCTTTGATCTCCTTTTGAGTGATTAGGGTTTTTGACCCCAATGAGATGTTTTTATACAACTAGGATGGTCAAGGGTCAAGCTAGGAACCAGATCCACAAATCATGGCATGTTTGGTGGCTTTGAGATTAAAAAATCCAAGGAGAAGGGCTTCCCACATTGAAGAATACAAAGTCAACAATTGCTGCCTCTGAGGGTTCCGTCGACCGGGAGACATAGGGCGGTCGACCTAACTTTTATAGGTTTTGAAGATTTCATTTCTGGGAGGATCGGTCGACCAGTCTAGTGGGGGCGGTCGACCGAACCCTGTAATTTTACAGAGTTTTCAGCTCTCGGAGATTAGGTCGACCGCCCATGCTAGTCAGGTCGATCGAACTCTAAAAAACTTGTAGAAATAGAGTTGTTAGCCTAGTAGATCATATCCATATGACAAGAGCTTCATGTCCTCATTCAATTCATGCATTTTGATTTTAATCTGGCTTTGATTATGCGTTTGGAGATGTTCATTTGAGCTTCATATCCATTCTTACATTTAAGATTTTAGCATTACACAAAGTGGCCTTAAACACATTCAAAGCTTGCTCGTGATTACTTTGACATGGCATGAGATGAAAACTGAGTTCAAGGTTTTGTTATCATCAAAATCACTTGGAGAGACTCAACAATCTCCCCCTTTTTGATGATGACAAAATATTAGATTATAAGAGTAATGACATGCCTTGATAACCAAATTACGTATAGGTAATGCATCAAACCAAGGATCCTTCATTGTGAAAGGCAACGCAAACCATTCAATATACGCAAGCCATTCAATATTCTATTTGCCAAGATAGATGGGAAATGAGAGACAAGAACCAACCATTTGATATCAAATACCAATTGCATTCATTTCATCATTTCATTACAAGGTACATTGATGCTTGAGAGAATGCAAGACTTCTAGACATCATATCAAAGGGAAATGCAAAACTGACTCTCAAAATGCAATGACTCACAAAATGCAATGACTCACAAATGATCATTCATACAGAACATAAGAACATGCATGCATAAATTATGTAAGACATGCATAACTACTTCTTCTCCCCCTTTGGCATCATCAAAAGAGGGGATAGGATAGACGACCAGTAGACCCAAAAGACAAATGACCCAAGTACAACATTCTAGAGGTAGGAAGCAAAAGATAATCCTCATGGCTCATCGACAGGTGGCTGATCTTCTGGAGGAAGCTGATAGCCAAGGCGGCGTCAGATGTCCTCAAGAGAATGATCTTGAAGCTGAAGATGATCCTGAATATGGGCAATGGAGTTGTCACGGGCCGTATCACGGCGTTGCATTCCAAGAAGTGTTAAGTTCATGAGGTGGAAGGCCTAGCTAGAATCAGTAACACTATCTGTGAGGGTAGTCATATGGGTGGAGAGTGTGGTCATGTGAGTAAAAAGGGTATCCAGAACAGTGGAGAAGGAGTCGATGCGAGTTGACATGGTGTCAATCACATTCCCAATTGTGGCAATGCGATCCCCAACGGTAGAAAGTTGATCCCCAAAGGTATCCACTCGAGTTTCTATCCCAGTAAGACGCCTGTCAAAAGTCTCATAGTCTGCCCAAGAGTGTTGTCCAGCCCCCTGAGTAGAAGACTCCCCACGAAAGAACTGTGGTGGGGGAGGCATCTCTAGATCCATATGATGAGGTGAAGGTGGAGGAGGTTGATCCTCCACCTGGACTGAAGGGGGGACTTCCCCTTGAGCCTACTACTGCTCATGTTCCTGCTCTTCCTCACTTTCAGCTTCTTCTCCATAAACTGGCACATTCCAGCGTATCTCGCCATCGGGACCATAGTAATATCCAAAATCTATGAAAATCTTGTGCTTATTGTAGATATCATCATGTCGGACTTGTATGAACAGTTCATCACCCAAGTTTATCCCAGCATAAACAAATACTCCCGTCAACTGAGAAGCATAGGGTAGTGATCTCCTCAGTTGGGTTTTGCATGTCCCAATTAAATCTTTCATGATCCGACCCATGTTGACCAAATTCCTATTCATAACATGGTAAAATAGAAATCTGTGAACCTCGGTCACTTCATTCCTACTCCCACTCTTTCGATATATAAGAGAGGTGAACATGTGGTGTAGAATCTGCTGCAGTGGTGGAAAGTAATTTGCATTTAATGTAATCAAATTACTAACACCAGGCACATAGTCACAGTTCGTCATAGCAATAAATGTATCCTCAACTTCGCCATGACCAAAAACCATGTTAGCTCCCATGGCTGACACACCTAAAGCATGTTCAAAAAGATCCAGAGTAATGTGAATCTCAACTCCTTGAACAACCGTATATAGCTCTCCATTCCTCTCAACTAAATGTCCATAAAATTACTGCACTAGACTTGGGTAATATCTGGTATATCTAGTGACAAAGTCTGTCCAGCCTTGTTGAATCTTGAAAAGAGCACAGAGATCGGGCAGAATCTTGTTCACCTCATTGAAGTCGATCATGTTGTGCCTCTCTAGTCATTTGATTCATCTTGCGGTTTGGGTCATTCGACATCATCTTGTGGACATTTGAGTTATTGGATATTCTTGGTTTTGATAATCTATAAGTCATTATTGTTTTCCACTCTCATGTGACTGATACACGTGATGTTTTGTTCATGACAGATACGAAGGAATTCAGTGGAAATGGCAAAGGTGAAAGCTCAATGTTGCGCCCTCACACGCGGATCGACCTGCGCGGTCGACCATAATGCATGGATTTGATATGAACATAAAGCTCTTGACTTTTGGACATGTTTCATTGGTCTAACACTTCATTTTTACAGGTATAGGTGTTTCCGGTCGACCAACACGCCTTGGCCGGTCGACCAGATTTGCCAGAGCCTAAGAATTCCAAGTATTACAGGTTTCGGTCGACCGCCCCTAGGCGTTCGGTCGACCGGTTCTTCCAGAAACGAAACACTCCAGGTATTACAGATTTCAGTCGACCGCCCCTACTTTCCGGTCGATCGATTCTCCCAGAACCGACAAGTTGGAGATTTTGCAGGTTCCGGTCGACCGCCCCATGCCTTCTGGTCGACCGCCAGCCCCGATGTAGCCATGTTTGACTTCGAATTCCACCTCGTGGCCAGCCCCTTTCCATGTATTTATTTAATCAAAACTCACCTAATCTCCCATGATTTGTGGATCTGGTCTGGGGGGTGTCCAAGGACCATTCCAAGGGTTATAAAATCAACACATGAGGGGTTAGAAACCCTAATGCTTCAAGGCTTCAAGGGAGATCAAGGGAGGCCATTTTCGAGGTACTGTAGCACCTCCGTGAACAGTGTTTCGGGAGGAAGTTCTTCATCCATCCAAGGTGATTCAAGTCTATATCTGAAGCCATCTAAACCTCCAAGGAAGAAGAAGCAATAAAGGCTATCAAGGGTGATCTAAACTGCATCCTTCTTCTTCTTCATCAACTCAAGAAGATCAAAAGGAAGATTAAAGCTACATCCAACACTCTCTCCATCAACTCAAGGTGATTCAAGTTCATATCTCAATCCAGCAACCTCCAAGGAAGAGAAGAAGCAAGAAAGGCTAATAAGGGAGATCAAAGGAGGCTGCAAAGGTGTGTTCAAGGGAGAGGAGTTCGAGTACTGTAGCTATCAACAGTACTCCAGGAAGAAGCTCTTCATCAAATCTCCAAGTGATTCATGCTACTTCAAAAGAAGATTCAAGCCCCAGCAATCTCAGACAAGATCCTTTCTCTTTGAGCATATTTCATATCTTGTTTGAGTGTTTTCATATCTTATTCGTTTTCCATTTCATTCAAACATTTGAACTGAAGATCGTCCCTACCGGTGGTTAGTAGGAAGGTAATCGGAAGTTGTCCGATCTGCAGTGTTGACGTCCCTACCGGTGGTTAGTAGGAAGGCAATCGGAGGTCTTTTCGATTTGCGGTTCAGTGCGTGGCATTAGTGGAGCCTCACCGGATTTGGTGAGGGGTGGACGTAGGACTGGGGATTAAGTCCGAACCACCTTAAAATATTATGTGTTGTGGTTTGCTTGTGCGATTACTTTGTGTTAGATGCATGCTTAGGTTCAATATCTATATTGCTTAATCATTTTGCTAAGCAAATCACTGTGTTCTTCGTTTAGCTAGTTATATTCCGCTGCTATTATCATTATCTAGCTATATAGAGGGTTGCATTGCGAAAAGAGGGGCAGATCTATTCACCCCTCCCCTCTAGATCCGCTGACCACTACTCAACAGATCAGTCGAGGGTCGATAATGGGCCGTCAAGGCAACTGAGGTGCACGACGAGGTGCAGGTGCGTGCTGTGGTGGAGGAGCATGGGCCTCTCATCTCTGACCGCTGGGTTCCCCTTGGGTAGAACACCGAGAACTCCGTCGAGGCGGCATCCTAGACTAGAAGACTCACCGGGAAACCCTTAAAGGATCAATCTCAACCCAGGGGATGAAGATGGACCAAAAGACACTCCTAGGGCTTGGAATGATCTTCTCCACAATCTGGAACCTTGGGTAGATCTTCACGAACGCATGAACGGCCGTGGAGATATCGTCCCGAAATCGCGACGAATCGACCGGATCTTATGCGGGTGAAGGAAGAAGTAGGTTTTTGGGCTAGGTAAGTGGAGTTTTGGTGTTCTATGGTTAGGAAATAGGGTAGGAGAGAGAGTAGGGGCGTTGGAATGAAGAAAGGGAGTGTGAAGACCCCTTTAAACGGTGTTCGAATGTTGGTTCGGCCGGCCTGGTTCGTCGGGTTCGGTCGACCGGACCGGGGCTGGCGGTCGACCAAAGTGCCTTAAAAATTCAAAAAAAAATATTTTATTGCTTTTTCTTTTCTTTTCTTTTTGATATGAGCACCATCAGTCGACCTTCTAAATAGAACCAACATCATGAAGTAGAGAGAAAGAGAAGAGAAGGGGTTTTGAGGAAAGTTCTCTAACTCCCCCTCAGAAGGTGCCTTAGATTCAGAAGTCATACGGGTCCACATTTATTTAATCAAGGAATATTCATCTTTAGAAGGATTTTCAAGGAGAGTTGTATGTATAAATACACTCAATCATGCAGGGATGTAAGTACACACAAGGTATTGAAAATAAGTACATATAATATGCATGTTAATGTACCCTTTATGCATATGAGTTTCTATAAGTGCAACCCTTACCCTAAGTGCAGACCTATGTATGCTTGCTCTCACCCTTGCACATGCCAAGTTCTCTTCTTATCTTGCTGAATTGATCCTGGTTTAGGGGTTTTGTGAAAATGTCAGCTAGCTGATTGTGTGTGTCAATGAAATTCAATTCAAAGACCCATTTTCCTACATGATCTCTCAAAAAATGATGTCGAATGTCAATGTGTTTTGTCCTAGAATGTTAAACATGATTTTTTGACAAATTGATTGCACTGGTATTATCACACAGGATTGGAACACATTTCATTTCAACATCCAAATCAAGCAATTAATTTTTGATCCAAAGTAATTGGGCTCTACAACTTCCGGCGGCTACATATTCAGTCCCGGCTGTTGAGAGAGCTACTGAATGTTGCTTCTTGGATGCCCATGAAACTAGGCACCTACCAAGAAACTGACAATACCCACTAGTACTTTTGTGATCTACAATACATCCAGCATAATCCGAATCGGTGTATGCAATCAAATCAAATGAACTACCGATGGGAAACCATAAGCCAAAATCTATTGTGCCAATTAAATATCAAAAAATACGTTTAATAGCCATTAGATGGGATTCTTTAGGACATGACTGAAAACAAGCACATAGACATACGCTGAATTGAATATCAGGGTGGCATGCTGTGAGATACAGTAGTGATCCGATCATACCTCGAAACAGTGTGGGATCTACTGTTTTACCATTTTCATCTTTGTCTAACTTCATGGTTGTAGCCATCGGAGTTGACATGGGTTTTGCTTCAGCCATCCCATATTTCTTTATCAGCTCCAATGTGTACTTAGCTTTATTTATGAAAATACCTTCAGACGTTTGCTTCACCTGTAACCCAAGAAAAAATGTAAGTTCACCCATTAAGCTCATCTCAAATTCTCCGTGCATTATTTCTGCAAATTCATCACATAAGGCATTATTAGTAGCTCCAAAAATTATGTCATCAACATACACTTGAACTATTAATATGTCTTTACCTGATTTTCTCGTGAAGAGTGTTTGGTCAACCTTACATTTTTTGAAGTCATTTTCAATTAGAAATGAAGTAAGCCTTTCATACCAAGCCCTTGGTGCTTGCTTTAATCCGTACAAGGCCTTCTGCAGCTTGTACACGTGTTGTGGATGTTTTGGGTCTTCAAAACCTGGAGGTTATTCTAAAAAAACATCCTCTTTGATGTACCCATTTAGAAAGGCAAATTTAACATCCATTTGAAATAATTTGAAGTTGAGAGACCAAGCAAAGGACAATAGAATCCGGACTGCTTCTAACCAAATAACCGGTGCAAAAGACTCATCAAAATCAATACCCATTTCCTGGCTATACCCTTTGGCTACGAGCCAGGCCTTGTTCCTAACAACCAATCCCGTATCATTTAACTTGTTTCTGAAAACCCAACGGGTTCCTATTACGGGTTGATTCTTAGGACGCGGCACAAGAGTCCACACCTTGTTTCTTTCGAACTAGTGTAGTTCTTCATGCATAGCCTGAATCCAAGATTCATTTTGAAGAGCTTCATGAATATCCTTAGGCTCTTCTTGAGAAATGAAGGTCATCAAATCCTCTTCTTCTACTTACCTTAATGAAGATTTAGTTCTTACCCCATCTTAAGGATTACCTATGATGTTTTCAACGGGGTGATCTTTTGAGAACATGGAGGACTTTGGCAAGTCGGGGTGCTGCACTTGCTGTTCTTGAAGTGTTTCAATTGATGGATCTTCATCCTTTTCACTCTTACTCTAGGTCTCTTTAGTTGGTTCATATTTAACCTCAGATGTTCCAGCATCATTTGATTATTTAGGAGCTCCATCTGCATCCAAGATAGAAGAAATTTGATTTGTCAGTTTTAATTCAGATTCATCAAAAATGACATGAGGACTTTCTTCAACAACCAAAGTCCGTTTATGGAATAACCAGTAAGCTCTAGAATTTGATGCATACTCTAGGAAGATTCCTTTGTCACTCTTTTCATAAAACTTACCTAGGTTGTACTTATCGTTATTCAGGATGAAGCATGGGCACCCAAATGGTTTAAGATAGGAAATATTTGGTTTCTTACCCTTGTAGAGCTCATATGGTGTTTTCTTCAAAATGGGCCTTACTATTACCATGTTGATGATGTAGCATGCTGTACTTACCGCCTCAGCCCAAAAGTATTTGGGTAGGGAGTTCTCACTCAACATGGTCTGTGCCATGTCTATCAAGGTCTTGTTTTTCTCTCCACTACTCCGTTTTGTTGAGGCATCCTGGGTGATGAGAAGTTATGCGTATATCCTTGCTCTTCGTAAAAACTGCTGAAATCGTGATTTTCAAACTCACCACCATGATCACTTTGAATTGTGGTGATGAGATATCCTTTATCGTTTTGGATTTTCCTGCAAAACACTTGAAACTCCATCAAGGCATTACTTTTATTGGCTAAAAATAACACCCATGTAAATCTGGAGTAATCATCAACAATTACAAATCCATAGGATTTTCCTCCTAGGCTGGATGTCCTAGTCGGACCAAAAAGATCAAGGTGCAGTAGTTCTAAAGGCCTAGTGGTAGAAATAATATTTTTATTTTTGAAAGAGATGCGTGTTTGCTTACCTTTTGTGCAAGCCTCACAGATCTTATCACTTTCAAAATATAATTTAGGCAACCCATTTACCAAGTCATGTCTAGACAATTTAGAGATTGCTCCAAAACTAGCATGACCTAGTCTTCGGTGCCATAGTCATGCATTATCATGGTTGTTTGCTAGCAAGCACACATCATCACCGGTAACATCATCAAGATCAATAGTGTACACATTGTTGTTCCTTTTGCCAATGAATCTGATTTCGTTAGAGATTTTATTCATGACAAGGCAATGAGTTTCGTCAAAAATAATTTTAAAACCCTTGTCACACAGTTGGCTTATACTTCAAATATTGTGATTTAAACCCTTCACCAATAGCACATTTTCGATAAGGATTTCAGAGTTCTTACCTATGTTGTCAATTCCAATAATCTTACCTTTGTCATTTCCACCAAAGGCAACCCACCCCCCATCCTTGTCTTGCAGAGTAGAGAACACATTCTTGTCCCCTGTCATATGTCTTGAGCAACTGCTGTTCAGGTACCATTTGCTCCCCCTGGCTTCAAGGCATGTCTGCAAAAAATAATATTCTCATGCAATTATTTTTGGTACCCAAACTAATTTGGGTCCATAAGAGTTAGTCCAATTCTATACATATTTTTCTTTGTCCAAGCAGCATGATTTCTTTGTGTGCTTTGTCTGAACCAACAATTAGTAATTACATGACCAAATCTACCACAATGAAAGTAGTTGACATTTGAGAGTCTTCTTTGATATTTGTGTGGTTTAGATTGAACATGTTTGGGTTTGGTATGTGAGCATGAAGCACAATCATTTTATTTTTCATGTAGTAATCTTGTGCTCAAAGGGTTTTTTGTTCTGGGGTATGTACCCAAATCCTTCTTTCCGAAAGTTAACTTTAACTCCCAACACATTGTCTAGGTTTTGTTTCCCTTTAACAAACTTAGAGAGAGTGAACTGCAAGTCAGTCACCTCTTTATTCAAACTCTCATTTTTGTTCTCAAGTTCTGAAATGGAAGATGTCAGAACTTCTTTTTCATTTTTGAACTTTTCACAAACTTCTTCAATTTCAAACATTTTACATGATAACTCCTCTTTGACTTTTTCAATATCTAAAATTGTTTGAAGCAAAGTTTCTTTTTCTTATGTTAACTCAAACCATTCCTATTCCAGTTTCTCAAACGTAGCAGAAGTATCCTCATGTGATAAATCATCAATTTTTTTTTGAGAGTTTTATTTTCAGATCTGATTTTTCTGTATTTTGTATACAATTTTTCATATTCTGACTCACATTGTTCGTTTGAAATAAAATCAGGATCAGAATTTATCTCAGTTGAATCAACCTCATGTGCCATGAGGCACAAGCTTTCCACGAGCTCCTCCATCTCCTCGTCGGACTGTTCGCCCTCTTCGTCGCTCCATGTGGCGACCATGGCTTTCAGTTTCTTGAATTTATCCTTCTTGAACTTTCTCTTCAATTCTGGACACTCTCCTCTCATGTGTCCGGGCTTCTTACATTCATAGCAAATAACATTGTTAGGCTTGCTCGGCTCACCCTTGGTTTGAAAAGACTTCCTTTGCCCTTTTCTGAAATTTTCTTGGAAATTCTTCTTTCTTCTCAGAAACTTCTTCACTTGGTGGGTCAGCATAGCTGTGGACGTCAAAAAAATGATGATGATCATACGACGTGCACGTCTCAGCACTCGAGAGCGAGTCGAAGATGGAAAGGCCGAATAAACCCTGTGCCTCCTCTAAGAAGGACAAATACCTACCCGGTGCTCCGCCACCCAACAAAGAAGCCCCTCGGGTTGAAGAGCTAGCCCCGGCTCCCAAGTCGGCAATGCCGAAGGCTGAATCAAAAGAAACTCAAGAATTCGAACACATGTTCGGCACGCGCCGGAGATCACTCAAAGCTCAGAATTGAGATTCAGAGGCCTTGAACTAAACACCCCGACGGCGGTGCATTACAACTAAAGCAAGACGGGAGGACAAGCATCCGTCCGAATAGCCGTGAAGCTGAGACGAAGTCTAAACCAGCGTGGAAGGGCTTTAAACCGATGCGCTCTAAACCGGCGCGCCCCTTCAACATCTTAATCCGGCGGCCCTAAAACTGGCGCACCCCATTTCCCATTTGCCCTTGCTTGGGCCTTAAACCGGCACGCCCCTCCAATAGCCATAAACCGGCACGCCCTCATTCCTGTGGTTATCCGGTGCGCCCCTCCAATAGCCTTAAACCGACGCGCCCTCATTCCTGTGGTTATCCGGCGCGCCCCCTGGCCGCGTCGGTTTAACCCCATTCTGTCCCATCTGCCCCCCGATACTCTATTCTCCTATCAGGTTCGGGGTAGGTTCTAGGGGGCGTAGCATTCAATGCTACCGAGCTCTGTATCCACATCCGTTCAACAGCGCACCAGCGAAGGCATGCATCGATGGTGGAAGCAGCAGAAGATCTCCTGGCAAACCCGCGAATGTCCCGTCCTCAGACGAATGCCAGTGTACTGTGCAAATCAGCGGACGACACCATGGCATGTCAACTCTGGATGCCTCAACGAACGAGGAGGAAGATGGCGGGAGTTCCTTCCGTCCGAGTAAAGAAAGGGCAACCCGTTCGATATATATATACTCTGCCTGCTCCACGAGAGAAGAGAGGGCCCTCGGATGTGTGGTGTGAAGAGAAGAAGAGGGAAGGAGCTTGGTCCCCCGGCGCCGGCAAGGTGAAGAAGGAAGAGAGAAAAGAGTGAGGGTGAGAGGTGAGTCAGAGGGGAAAGAGCATGTGCTCTCTTCCCCTCCTCCGTCAATGTATTCTCCACCCACCCCATCGATGCATTTCTTCCTTTCTATCTGATGTAATTCCCCCTTTTTTTTCTTGTATTTTGGTTTTTCCCCCTTTCGGTGGGTGAATAAACAGAGGGTCTTTCTCAAGCTCGGTGCTCTTCGTGTAGCCTCCGCTCTCCACTTCTTGTCTCTTGATCATCCAGGGTCCTCGAAGCCTGCCTCTCCGTGGCATGGCCTTCTAAGGAACCCGTTGAAGGGATGAACACTCATAGCCTCTCATGGCGTACATTCGTCCCCCCTTACGAAGTAATCACCCGTGAGCTATGGGAGTTCTTGAAGGCTAGTCCTCGAACTTCATACACTCACTTATGGGTTGTCGGACCGCCGTGAGGTCTGGATTTTGAGGTTCGCCCCGGAGCAATCCGTTTGGCGTTCCTCTATTTTCTCTAGCAAGCTTCAGTCCGGGGGAAGTGCTGCCCGATTTTTGCCAGGGCCAAGAACAAGAGGAACAAAGAACAATAACACATAAGAACGAGTAAGTGAAGCTTCTTCAGGCTAAATCAACCCCACTCAGAAAGCCCCCTCCTGAAACCAAACACAAACTAAACTACCCTGCACAACAAACACCTCTAATAAAACACTCGAATCCTCATGATAATTCACCCTAACAAACAACTAAAACACTTAAACTCCCTCTCCACAAACTTAATCTGCCAATTCGGTGAACAAACCAATCAACAAATTAACTTACAGTTGAAAGAAAGAAGAAACAGAGCCAACAAGAATGAGAGGAAACCTCCTTGAAGCTTTCTCGGCGTGCTCCTAATCCGGCGTGGGCTAATCCGACGCAGTCCCCCCCCCCCCCCCCCCGCGCCGGTTTAGCTTCACACTCGAAACCATTTCTGAATTCCTAAAATGAATAGTGTCCTAATCCGACACGCCATCCTTCTTGGGCTTATTCCGACACGCCCTTTGCTCCCCCTAATCCGGCGAGCCCTCCTCTTGCCCTAATCCGGTGTGCCCCTCTTCTGGGCTTTATTCCGGCGCACCCCTATGTGCCACCCTATTCCGGCGTGCCCCCCTTTGGCTCCATTAACCGACGCGCACCCCCTTTGCTCACTAAATTGGCACGCCCCCCCTTGCTCTCCCTTAACCGGCACGCCCATCCCTTGGTTTCTCCCTTAAACCTGTGTGGCTAAAAGAGAAAGAATGATTAACCAACAGGAGAAAAGACTTGAAGCTAATGAATAAAACTAATCAAAAGTTTCCCCCTTCCATAATCCAAATTTTGTTCTGGGGGCGCTGCCCCCGGAAACCCCCACAAGGGGCGTTGCCCCCTTGACCCCTACGACCTGACCGCGTAGGTCGAACCCCGCGACCTGACCGCGTAGGTCGATCCGCGTGCGAGGGCACATGATGGCGAGTTCGGGCTCCACAATTAACAATTCACTCCCCCGGACTCGGTGCAAAGATAAAATCAATGATGCCTTGTGGTATCGGATGTGGACCTCGGAACCCCCGACATGGTCATGATCCGAACACAGTCTGGGCCAATAGTTTGTTAACTTGACCTGCTTCTCTTGGGATCTAATCCCGCAACGCCACATTAAACTTGTCGTGTCTATGGCAGACATTTGCACGGTTTTATCGTCGTCTTCGATGCTTCAAACATGGACTCGCGTCCGAAAAATGAATGGTCCGACCGTGACCGACATGCACGCATACCTTGGAACCTTCATTTCCCCGGACTGTGTGTGAAGAGAAAAGCAATGACGCCCCATGGCATCGGACTTGGATCTCGGGAGCCCTCGCCCGGACGTGACCATGATCTGAACTTATCACGGGCCGATAGTTCGTTAGCTCGACCTGTCTTTATCAGGATCCGATCCTGCATCCACATTAAACTTGTCATACCTACGGCAGACATCCGTACGGTTTTATCATCGTCCTTGACGCTACTAATACGGACTTCCGTCCGAATAATGAATGGTCCATTAGTGACCGACGTATATACCGGGATCCAATCCCGCACCCATAGGAAACGTGCCGTACCTACGGCAGACATCCGTATGTCTTTGTCGTGGTCTTCGATGCTTCGAATATGGACTTTCGTCCGAATACTGAATGGTCCGTTAGTGACCGACATACATATACCGGGATCTGATCCCGCATTTGCATTAAACTTGCCGTACTCACGGTAGGTATTTGTACGATTTGTCACCATCTCTTACGCTACAAACACGGAACTTTGTCCGAACATAAAGCGGTCCATGTGTGACAACCAAAATCTGAATGGGACGAGAAGGCTCTCGTCATCCCCGGACCCTTTGCATGGGAATATCAATAAAGCTTCCGTGGGCCATGCTTAGACCTCGGGTCCGCCCCGATCATGGTCATTGCTTGACCCATATCCTCGGCCTATAGCCCGCTCTCTTCGAACGCACATTGGTTCTCAGATCTGGTCCCAGGACATCCTCTCGTTGCCCCATTGGCACCGGAAATATTGACGATGCCCACGCGAGCCCGACTTCGACCGCGGGGGGCCCACCGCAGTATGGTCGTAGCTTGATCTTGCACCGAGCCGACAAACTTATCGATTTCCGACCGCTCTAACCGGGATTTAACAGAACGTTTCCCATCCCTTTGAATAATAAATTTGCCGTACCCTAGCATACATATGCTCCGGTTTTTCCCGTGACGATCATGATTTTCTGAGGCCGGACGCTCGTCCGAATATCAAAATGGTCCCTTGAGTGACCGACATGATCTCGAATACTTTCTTCTCACCCTCGTACGGGGATTTCAATGCTTCCTAATAGACTTTTCATGTAACTAATTTTCTGGCCATGAGGCCCTGATTCCCGGCGATTAATCAAGGGTGTTCCCCTCTCCGAGGGGATGTAAATAACGTTACGACCTTTATGGCGCAGCGAATTCTAGTCTCGACACGAACCACACAATCGTCTGATTAGTCAGATCGAGCGCACAATAAATCGTCACTTTGTGACTGGCACGCCCACGCACTTAATAAACGCCAATAAACAAATAAACAATGATTTTAGATAAAAAGTGCGTCCACAATAGCCAAATCTTCTTCTTCATTACTCTCCTCGCTGGACTCCTCTTCTTGGGAATCGTCATACGACTGATTGGCTTTCAACCCCACGGTTTTCTTCTTTTTGGATTCCTCTTCCGCAGTTCTTTTAATGTTAATCTCATAGGTCATGACTGACCCTATGAGCTCGTCCAGGGAGAGTGTAGGCAGATTCTTTGAGTCCTCAATGACTGTGGCTTTTGTGTGCCAGGCAGGTGGCAGAGATCTTAACACCTTCCTCACGACCTTGGAGTTTATGTAATCCTTTTCAAGACTCTTGAGACCATTAGTAATCTTAGTCAATCTTGCAAACATCTCAGAGATGGTTTATTCGGGTTTCATTTTGAATAGCTCGTAATCTCAGTCAGACTAGAAGGTTGGCTTTGGTCTCCTTGACCTTGAAGGTTCTTCATAGATGAGCCGCAGCTTGTCCTGCATCTCCTTCGCTGAACTGCACATGGATACACGAGAAAACTCGTTAGGATGTATAACACATTGCATAATGTTCATGGCATTAAAATTAACTGTGGATTTCTTAATATCCCCAGGGTTCCTCTCATCTTCATTTTTTGGAAGCTCATATGGACCCTTGTCCACCACCCTCCAGATCTCATACTCTTGGGCTCTCAGAAAAACATGCATTCTATTTTTCCAATAAGAGTAGTTCGAGTTGTCACGCCCTGAGCGCGGAAGGAACCCGGAGTGCGTGACGAGTTTATGTCGATCATGTCAATCAGAGCGTTAGTGTATTCGACATAAAGACGGAGTGCGCAAAAGTAAAGATAACCCAATCCTTTATTCAATCTCAACCTCAAAGTGATTCTATTACAATTCACTTAATGGAAATGCTAAGACTCAATAAATGAAAAGTACAATGAGTGACTCAAGAAAATAGAAAGATAAGACTAGTTGACGCTTGGATAGATGGATGTAGCTCTAATCTCTTCACTTTTGACATTCCCCATCCGATTGAGTCTCGTCATCGGACTTACCTAAAAAATAGGGAAAAACACTAGATGAGCGAACACTCAGTAGGATTTATATCTCAAGTGCTAGCTTGTTTTAAGTAGATTACAAGTTACATGAATGCAGTATAGCTATGCATGTTCACGTAAAACGACAAGAGAGAGGATGTATATCATGATAGAGAATGTATATCCAGATGATATTTGAATGAACTAGCATGTCTTTCAAGAATTCATGTCAATAATGATCAAGGCATTCAAGCAAGTACGTTTATCAAGTCATGTCAAGAATTGGCTATCATTTTTCATGCAAGTAATAATAAATACCATTTTCGGGTCACGCAAGTCATGTCATGTCAAGTCAAGCACGAGATTGTGGAATGTCAACGAGAATAACAAGCACTTCGGTGCAATGCCACACCGTGATCATTATAACTCCCATGGGCACTAGTACTTTCGGGTGCTCCTCCCAGGACCAGATCGGGCCCTTATATGCACAGGCATTGATCATGTATTTTTCAACATCCACTATAGTTATAGCTAATATAGAATTCCAAAGGAATAAGCTTGTAGGACTTTAAGTTAGACCATAGAGAGTAGGATTTCAAGGTCGAACAGGATATGTAAGGACGATAATAACGGTATACCCGCGATTGCGATAAAACTAGGTGGAGATGGCTTCCTTGATGGGTGCCATGTCATTAAGAATAAGCGCTCATATAGAAATGGTCGCTCGTCCTTGTACATGATAAGATAGATAGATAGATTAGCGTCCCCAAGTACGGCACACAATTCTTAAAGGATATGAATGGTATGGATAGCCCATCCCATTATTTCAAGAGTATTCTCATGACATCCTGACGGTATATCATGAGGGCCGGTATACCATGTTTCTTTAGAGTGACATGGCATTTAAAAAGTTTCATGTGTTTTTATGGTACAACCAGTTCAATCGGCCTTGAGGGAATCCAAGACATCGAGGAGACTTACGGAGGTCTCTATGACTAACTCACCAATCCGATGGAACGGAATGTCCGGCGGAGGGCTCGTATGTCACCGAGAATTAGTGGGGTAATTGATAAATCACCGAGAAACGTAGGACTATACTCACGGTATGGAATATAGTGCCTAATATGTAACCCATCGCTAGGGTATACATGAAATGGACGAAAGCATATATCTCAGAAAATGGTGCCTGGGTACTGGTCGCTATTTCTTAAATAGCGACTGGGGTGCAGCCACTATATTACCGAAACGCGCTTGTGACCCAGCCGTGTCCTTTAAATTCCATTTCCAGTCTTAAGGTAAACAAAACTTGAAATTTGTATAGCCTTTCAATACATCATTATGTTCTGGATTAAATAGCGCCCATGGCGTAGCCATGTTTTAAAAATAGCGCCCTAGGTCATGTCGTGTTTCAAGTTTGTGTATAGGGTGATTGGCGCCCTGATTCCTGTCGCCTGTCAATAGATAGCGCCCAACTTATAGGCGCGATATTAAAACAGTGCCCATGCTTCAGGCGTTGTTTAATCCGATGCAAATTTCAGGAAACGGTTCACATGGTCATGTAGAGGAAAATAAGGGGAATCAAGTCATGCACGTATCAAGTTAAGTAGATTTCAAGATGTCAAGTTATTAACTTTTAAACATGCTGATTTAATTATTCAGCTTATGAAAGTGGCGACTGCCAAGCGGTCGCGCCTTAAGAATAGCGCACAAGCCTTGGTCGCTATGTCACTATAAATTCCGAAATCAAAACAGCAAGCTATAAAACATGGTAAAACGTGGTAAAAAGGGATTATATGCATGCATGAACTTTATATACTTATGAATTTGGCTAAGACTTGAGAAAACCTACCTTGTTGATTGAGTTTAGGTTGTTAGGATCAAGGAACGATGATGATGTGCAGTTGCAATAAGAATAGAAGCAGCTGATGATCATTTGAAGAGGACTTCCTCCCTTGGCAGAGATAGAATCACAGGACTAATGCTTAAGAAAGGAGAAACTCTCTCCCAGTTACAGCATCAACCGAGGAGGCAGCTTCAATATGCTTTAGCAGCAGCAATCAGGAGGAATAGAAGATATATGCAAGCAGTAGTAAGAGTTAGGAAGAAGAAGCAATAATCTTCTTAGCAGAAGACCACCAGCCTCCACGTTAAGTTCTAGCAAGAAGAGAACGATGGTTGTAGCAGCTAAGTATTAAACGCGTTGGGGGGTTATAGTAGGGTATTTATAGGGTTTTGGAGTTAAAGTTTGAGTTCGATTGGGACTTTAATCCTCATAGTATATGTCCTATTAGTATTAGGATTTCTCCTTTTAAACCCTTCTAAAACACAACCCTTCCCAATTCACGATCAAAGCCACGTTATTAACGTGTATTTTAAAGTTTATAATCTTTCTAGATTTTTATCTTTTTTATTTGATGGGGCATTGACATGAAATTTTACGAGTAATGTTTTTCCATTTTTCTCTATTTTTTCATGTAATTAATTTTATAAAATTCTTTTAATTCAAAGAGTGGCACTATTCACTAGTTTTAGAATAGCGCCCTTCTTAATGACTTTTTATGTGAATAGCACGCCAATACGTTGGGCGCTATTCACTTTTCATTCCATTGCCAAGCATGCTTCAAAAGACCAATATTATCTATATACCCACTCTATTACTCTTTTAATTATCTTTAACGTATTTAAATCTTATTAATATACCCTTCTTCTTCTAATAAAATATATTGTAACATATATGAAATATTAAATTTTCTAAACTATTAATAAAATATAAATTGATATTTCCTTCATGGTTTATTGATTATTAATTCAAATAAAATTACAATGTGCATTAAATGCCTATTTAAAAGTGACATGTTATTCTTACATTTAGTATAATACAAGGGTAAGGTTATTAGGATGTCACGGATTGTATACAGGGTCCGGACTTTGTTTTAATTATTAGTTTTGATTTATTTGGACCTTTTTAGTCCTTTAATTTACCAGAGTTGCTACACTCTCCCTCACTTAAAAAAATTTGGTCCCCAAATTCAATCGCATATAAATGTGGAGAGTGTAGAGTACATACCACTTAGAATAAGTCTGGGAATCGCTTCCTTATAGACTCATTGGTCTCCCATGTGGCTTCCTGTTCTGAGCATTTACTCCATTGCACTTTTACAATTGGAATAGTTTTGTTCCATAGTGTACGTACTGTTAGGGTGCAAGGCACGGATTCAGAGGGGGGGTGAATGAATCCCCGTTCAAAAAACTATTACGAAATTAAGATCTAGGTTAGGCTGAACAAATTAAATGCTCTCCAGAGATAGGAAGATGATAATCAAATAGTAGATGCAGAGTTAATAGCTCATACTAAATCGTAACTCTGCCAGACACAAAATCGAATGCCAAGCGAGCATACAAACTGACATATCGTAGAACAAACTAGCAGACCTTCAAGCTCCGAATAGCATGCAATCTCCGCAGACTAGAACTACGCAAACCAGACTCACTTAGCAACACATATAATGCTCAAGGGTACTTCAGATACAAACAAGAATGCTCAGACAACCTGTGAAGGAGGAAGAAGACAAGGGGCAAACGCACAAGGCAAACCACGGCATAGAAGATTTTTAGGTGGTTCGGCCTGCAACCCACAGACCTACATCCACCCCTCACTCCAAAACGGAGTGAGGCTTCCCTTGCCAAAGCAAGAAGCAGACTCAGTCTGCAACAACCGCTACCTTACAACTTGACCCAAAGGAACACTCTCCTCTCTTCCTCCAACCCGAAGGGGAACCACTAGTGACACCATGTCACTAGCAACTGAAGACACAGTCTCCCTTCCTCTGATACCCAGAGGAAAACCACAAGTGACACCCTGTCACTTGCAACCCGGAGGACCAATCCTCCCTTCCTCCAAACCGGAGATAAATCCACAAGTAGCACACCACTACTTGTAATCGGAGACTACGTCTCCCTTCTCCTGAGTCCACCGGAGAAACCCCAACCTCAAGCATAAGGATCAGAAAACACTAATGGAGAATGGGAAGAACAAACGAAAAAAAATAGAAACAAAAGGGAAAACAATTGTAGCTCCGAAGAGCAATTTCAATATAAGTCTTTAGGGAACGCTCCCTCTTCTCTTCTTCTCAGCATCTGGCTCTCTCTTTACTTCTCAGCTCTCTCTCTCTCTCTCTTCACTTCGCAGCTCTTCTCGCTTTCTCTTCACTACTCAGCTCTCTCGCTCTCTCTGGACTTCTTCTTCTTCTCAGCTCTCTCTTCTTTTCTCTCTTGGCTTTCTTCTCTGGTGGCTGCTCTCCTTTTTTTTTTCTTGGGCCTCACCCTTCTTCTCTTCTGGTTGGTCTTCTTTCCTTCTGGCGGCCTCTCCTTTTTTTTTGCTCAACCCAATTCTTCGAAGGGTAATGTAGCTTTATATATGAACAGGGGCTTCGTATGGATCAGGCAATAGAACCCTACTGAAATTCTATTGGTCCACGTGTTAGGGAATAGAATGTTCCTTTCCTCGGATCACGTGCCTTTCATTTTCCCCTTTATCTACGAGCCAGCCTTCTGCCATTTCAGTGATCACGTGCCTCTTCTGTGAACGAGATTGCTCCCTGTAAAGGAAAGGACAGAGTACAGTTTATGCCTTGAGTTCTTAAGGAATGCATAGACTATATAGTGTATCGATAAAACATGCACAGACCTTCCATTGAAGGAATAGGAAAGTGCACGGACCATGAAATGTGTACATACAAAACATGCACCGACAAGAATCTATAAAGCACAAAGATGCACTGACTTTATTTTTGCCAGAAAGGAAAGTTTGCACCGAGTCAGAAACAAGCACCGACTAAGACTGGCAGGAAAAGCACCGATGCAGAATGAAACAGAAGATGCACCAATCTACTTTAGCTACCTACAAGATTTGCACCGAGTCTAATAGGCCTGAAACAAGAACTGCACCGACCTCGTTGCTGTAGGGATTTGTAAAGGCTTGGCTATGCACCGAACATGATTTTTATCTTAAGCGAAGTATGCACCGAGTTGAGTTCCAATACCTTCGTCTAACCAAAGGTTGCACCGACAAGGTGCAGATCAAACCTTGCACCGAGAATGGTAATGCAATAGAAGATGCACCGACTTCATGTTATTCATAAGGTGAAAGAATGCACAGAGTCGGGATATGCAGTCCAAACAGGAGCTGCACCGAGATGGCAGATAGAAGTACAAGACAAAGCTTGCACCGAGTTGGATTTGCACTGAGATGAGGAATGACTAGACTAATTAATGCATTCTGGTCAAGAATTGCACAGACCCAAACAAAATTGAACCAAGCAAGCTTATGAACGAGACAATGCATGCACTGACTTAATATGCATTAAGTAAAAGGACGAATGACAAATAATGCACGGACCAGGTATGTGCGTGAGACGCAAAATGAGACGTACATATGCACTGACTTGAGTGTGGTGAAGCAAAGATATGCACAGACTTAACTATGGTGATGGGGTGACTAGCACTGACCTGATGCATGGTTCTGTATACTAACACCGACTAACATTGACCTAAGTATGTGCATATGACTTATCAAACATGAGAGAACTTTGTGCACATAACCTATTGGATGAAATGATTGCGCATGCAATCTGATGAGGTTCTATGCAGCATGAGAGTGCATAAATCTGAAAATGCACATCATGCAAATGATCATTAAATTCAATATACAAAACATCAATGCACAGTAATCAAACCTCATTAATGCATAGTGCAATGCCTAAATGCATAATTAGATGCATATTACAAACACATTATGGCTTATAGTGTTTGCTATCATCAAAATCACAGGGACACAACACGTACCTCGCGATCGAGGATCTTCATGGGCTTTTGTTCATAGGTGAGATCCTTTTGAATCACCAGGTCTCCATGATCGATGATATGTGACGGATCATGCACATACTTCTTCAACATGGATATATGGAACACATTATGAACTTCGGACAATTGAGGAGGCAAAGCGACACAGTAAGCAACCTCGCCAACTCTTTCTAGTATCTCAAAAGGTCCGATAAACCTTGGTGTAAGCTTGCCCTTAACACCAAATCTCCTAATTCCACGTCCATGTGATATCTTGAGAAATACGTGATCTCCAACTTGGAATTCAAGATCTCTTCTTCTTGTGTCAGCATAAGCCTTCTGTCTAGTCTGAGCAACTTGAAGTCTTTCTCTAATCAACTAAATCTTTTTGGTGGTATCCCTTACCATGTCTGGGCCTAATAGTTATTTCTCGCCAACTTCATCCCAGCATAAGGGTGATCGGCAACTCCTTCTATATAAAGCTTCGAAAGGTGTCATTTGTATACTTACCTGGTAACTATTATTATATGCAAACTCGACCAAAGGTAAGTGATCATGCCAGCTTCCACCAAAATCAATGATACAAGCTCTAAACATATCTTCTACCACCTGATTGGTTCTTTCGGTCTGACCATCCGTTTAAGGATGAAAAGCGATACTAAAGTTAAGTCTCGTCCCCAACGAATATTGTAGACCCTTCCAAAAGTGAGAAGTAAATCGTGGGTCTCGATCAGACACGATTGAAATAGGTACTCCGTGTAGTCTGACTATCTCTTTGATGTATAGAGCAGTAAGAACATCAACTGACCATCAGCTCTTGATTGGAAAAAAGTGTGCCGACTTGGTCAAACGGTCGATGATGACCCATATTCCATCATGTCCTCCTTTAGATTTAGACAGACCCATAATGAAGTCCATACCGATATCCTCCAACTTCCACTTGAGAATATCTATAGGATGTAGCTTACCGAAAGGCTTTTGGTGTTTTATCTTGACCTATTGGCACGTGAGACAGTGAGACACGAAGTTCGTTACTTCTCTTTTCATATTGGGCCACCAGAAGGTCCTTTTCAAATCTTGGTACATTTTGGTAGATCCTGGATGAGTGGTGTACCTTGATCTGTGAGCTTCATCTAAGATCTTCTTCTTTAGCTCTAGACAATCCGGTATACAAGTTCTATCTTTGAATAACAACCCTCCATCTGAAGCTAATTTGAAGTCAGATTGTTCTTCTATTTTGCCCTTGACTTCCACTAAGGTCGGGTCATTATCTTGAAGTCCATGTATTTCTGAGAGTAGATATGGCTGTATGCTCATATGGGATAGCATAACACACCTGCTCTCCTTGTCCATGCTTATATTAAGCTTAGAGAATTGTTCTAGCAACTTTCACTCCTGAATCATACAATTGGCTAATAGTGCTCTTGGCTTTCGACTGAGGGCATCGGCTACAGGATTCCCCTTTCCAGGATGATATTGTATAGTGAAGTCGAAGTCCTTGAAATATTCTAGCCAACGGATTTGCCTCATATTTAATTTCTTCTGAGAGAATAGATACTTGAGACTTTTATGGTCGGAGTATACAGTAAACTACACTCCGTATAGGTAATGTCTCCATATTTTTAGTGCAAACACTACCACAGCCAACTCCAAGTCATAGACTGGGTAGTTTTCTTCGTGCTTCTTCAATTGGCGAGAAGAGTAAGCTATAACTCTTCCTTGTTGCATTAAGACATGCCAGATGCATCGGTGTATACCTTAAACTTTTCTCCTTCATCTGGTAAAGCTAAGACTGGGGCAGTAGTTAGGTGATCCTTGAGAGCTTGGAAGTTTCTTTCACATTCCTTGCTCCATTCATAACGGATCTCCTTGCGAGTTAGCCCCGTGAGTGGTACGGCGATCTTGGAGAAATCCTTGATGAATCGCCTATAATAGCCTGCAAGACCTAAGAAACTTCGAATCTCGCTAGCGTTGGTTGGTCTTTCCCAATTCCTTACAGCTTCAACCTTTGATGGGTCTACGGATAAACCGTCCTTTGAAATCATGTCTCAAGAAAGATACTTCTTCTAGCCAGAATTCACATTTACTGAGCTTTGCATATAGTTGATTCGTCCTCAATACCTGTAATGCCATCCTCAAATGCTCCGCATGCTCTTCCTTGGTCTTTGAATAGATCAGTATATCATCAATAAAAACCACCACGAATGGATCTAGATGAGGCCTGAATATACTATTCATCAACTGCATAAAGGCTGCAGGGGCATTCGTTGGTCCAAAAGGCATAACAACAAATTCATAGTGCCCATACCTGCTCCTGAACGCGGTCTTATGAATGTCCTCATCTTTGATCCTTAATTGGTGATATCCCGACCTGAGATCAATCTTCGAGAAATATTTGGATCCAGATATTTGATCAAATAATTCATCGATTCTCGGCAGTGGATACTTGTTCTTGATAGTGAGATGATTCAATTATCGATAGTCCATGCATAACCTCATGGATCCATCCTTCTTCTTTACAAACAGCACAGGTCCTCCCCACGGGGAAGTGCTTGGTCTGATAAATCCTTTCTTCAGAAGCTCCATTAGTTGCTCCTTCAGCTCCTTGAGTTCGGTAGGGGACATCCTATAAGGTGCCTTAGAAACAGGGCCAACACCAGGGATCAAATTGATGGTGAAGGCCACTTCTCTTTGTGGAGGTAATCCAGGCAAATCTTCCGGAAACACGTCTGGAAATTCTTGCACAACAAGGATGTCTTTTATCTTAGTCTCCTTAGTTTCCTTAATGGTGACAAAAGCAAGGAAGGATACACATCCTTTCCTTATTAGCTTGCTAGCTCGAAGAGCTGAAATAAGAGGCGACTTGCTCCGATTCTTAGGGCTAGCATAGACCAGTCCCAGAAATTCTTTGAAGGTAACCTTGCTATTACGGCAATCAATAGTTGCCTGGTATTTGGATAGCCAATCCGCTCCTAATATGATATCATATTCCTTTAAATCTAGGCATATTAGATCGATAGGAAAGTTTCTACCCTCGACCAAGACTTCACAGTTTTGGTAATGATGAGTAATATCGGCTTCGCTTCCGAGAGGAGTAGACAAAACTAATTTTATCCATTTCGGTTCCATAGGTAATGGGTCAGCAAACTTCTTGGAAATAAACGAATGCGATGCACCAGTATCAAATAAGACATATGAAGACTTGGAACAAACTTTCAATGTACCTTCTACAAGTCCGCCTTCGTCTTGTTCTACCTCCTTAATAGCCTGGATACATGCATTCTTCGTTGCCGGGCGCTTCACTTCACCAGCTTGTTCAGTAAGCAACGGACAGTCGGGAATCCGATGATCACGGCTCCCACAACAGAGACAAGCTCCAAGTTTTCTCCAACATTCTTTGGCCTTATGTCCGGCCTTGTCACAATGTTTACACACCACTTTAGAAGGTGTGGTGGTGATGGAGAACGGCTTGTTAATCTTCTTGACTTTCTTCTCCTGAGAAGACTCTCCTCCATTACTTGGCCTTTTCTTGTTGAAATTAGGTTTTAAAGCGCCGGAGCTAGTAACATGCTCCTTCTTGTCTCTCCCACGGATCCTATCAGATAGTTTCGTGGCATCCTCCAGTAGCTGGGCCCGCCGTACCATCTCCGAATAGACTTGTATGTCCATCGGGGCCAGTTGTATGATAAACTGGGGCCTGAGCCCATTTAGAAACCTTCTAGCTTTCATTTTCTCGATACTGACTAAATGCTTAGCATACCGGGATAACCTCGAGAATTGTGCCTCATACTCGGCCACCAATAATGATCATTGCTTGAGTGTGGTGAATTCGGTGGCCTTTTTCTCCTGGACTCGATCCGAGAAGTACTTATTGTTAAAATGTTCAACAAATTCCTCCCATGTAACTTGGTCCTGCTCTAAAGTGGCTTCTACCGACTCCCACCAGCATCGGGCGTCTCTCTCCAGTTGAAATGTTGCTAACAGGACCTTCTCTTAGTCCGTACATTGCATAACTCTAAAGATACGTTTAGTCTCTCTGATCCAATGCTCGGCATCATCCGGATTAGTGGATCCCATGAACTTAGGAGGGTTCATGTTTCTGAAACTTTGGTGGAGGTTTCCCGCTCCACGGTGTGCACCTCCTTGTGCTACATGTTGGAGTGCTTGAGTAAGACCTTGGACGGTCCTTTGCATGTCGTGCCACTGAGCATGTTCTGCGGCCAGGGTCCTACAATTACAATAACTATATTAATATGTGATTATGTCAAAAGGTTTTAGTTTTCTGAGTTAACTCAACCCTCGGTTCTACCCAATCTCACCGGGTAAAGGTTTAAACCTATCCCTGGACTTGGGTTTCCTAGGAATTGAATATCATAGGCTCTGATACCACAAAAACTGTCAGGTCTCGAGTGCGGAAGGAACCTTGAGTGCGTGATGAGTTTATATCGATCATGTCAATTATAGAGTTAGTGTATTCGACACAAAGACATAGTGCGCAAAAGTAAAGATAGCCCAATCCTTTATTCAATCTCAACCTCAAAGTAATTCTATTACAGTTCACTTAATGGAAATGCTAAGACTCGATAAAGGAAAAGTACAATGAGTGACTCAAGAAAATAGAAAGATAAGACTAGTTGACGCTTGGATAGACGGATGTAGCTCTAATATCTTCACTCTTGACCTTCCCCATCCGATTGAGTCTCGTCATCAGACTTACCTGAAAAATAGGGAAAAACACTGGATGAGCGAACACTCAATAGGATTTATATCTCAAGTGCTAGTTTGTTTTAAGTAGATTACAAGTTACATGAATGCAGTATAGCTATGCATGTTCGCGTAAAAGACAAGAGAGAGGATGTATATCATAATAGAGAATGTATATCCAAGAGATATTTGAATGAACTAGCATGTCTTTAAAGAATTCATGTCAATAATGATCAAGGCATTCAAGCAAGTACGTTTATCAAGTCATGTCAAGAATTGGCTATCATTTTTCAAGCAAGTAACAATAAATACCCTTTCCGGGTCACACAAGTCATGTCATGACAAGTCAAGCACGAGATTGTGGAATGTCAACGAGAATAACAAGCACTTCGGTGCAATGCCACACCGTGATCATTACAACTCCCATGGGCACTACTACTTTCGGGTGCTCCTCCCAGGACCAGATCGGGCCCTTATATACGCAGGCATTGATCATGTATTTTTCGGCATCCACTATAGTTATAGCCAATATAGAATTCCAAAGGAATAAGCTTGTAGGACTTTAAGGTAGACCATAGAGAGTAGGATTTCAAGGTTGAACAGGATATGTAAGGACGATAATAACGGTATACCCGCGATTGTGATAAAACTAGGTGGAGATGGCTCCCTTGATGGGTGCCATGTCATTAAGAATAACCGCTCATATAGAAATGGTCGCTCGTCCTTGTACATGAAAAGGTAGATAGAATTAGCATCCCCAAGTACGACACACAATTCTTAAAGGATATAAATGGTATGGATTGCCCATCCCATTATTTCAAGAGTATTCTCATGACATCCTGACGGTATATCATGAGGGCCGGTACACCATGTTTCTTTAGAGTGACATGGCATTTAAAAAGTGTCATGGGTTTTTATTGTACAACCAGCTCAATCGGCCTTGAGGGAATCCAAGGCATCAAGGAGACTTACGGATGTCTCTATGACTAACTCACTAATCCGATGGAACGGAATGTCCGACGGAGGGCTCGTATGTCACTGAGAATTAGTGGGGTAATCGATAAATCACCGAGAAACGCGAGACTATACTCACGGTATGGAATATAGTGCCTAATATGTAACCCATTGCTAGGGTATACATGAAATGGACAGAAGCATATATCTCAGAAAATGGCGCCTGGGTACTGGTCGCTATTTCTTAAATAGCGACTGGGGTGAAGCCACTATATTACCGAAATGCGCCCGTGACCCAGCTGTGAATCGTGTTTTTCACATCAAAAAATAAATAAGTAAGAGATAAATAGTGAAATAAAGGGAATAAAGGGGAGCAAGAGATTGCTATTGGAGTGTGATCACCAGAGGGGTTACCTCAAAATAAGGGAGATTGATCGCGAATACCTGGTGAAAATAGGATGCGGGATGAGTGTAGATTCCTTCCTCCTCCTTCTATCGGCCGGCCGATGAAGGGGGTTTTCCTCTTGATTACCCTTAAACAAAGAACAAACAATCAAAAGAGGAGGGATTAGCCAAGTGTGTGTAGTATCAATCAGAAGAGTAATATGATGATGAAAGTGGAGCATAAAGTGTGCACCTTTTGGTTCTTTAAAACCCCTAAGAAAATTAGGGAAGGAAAGAGATATGATGAGCTAATGCAAACTAACTATGATGAACAATGATGAAGTAGCAAATTGATGCAAAGAACTCCCTGCTGTTCCTGACAACAGTAAAGGGGAAACCAATTGATGCGGCTGATGCACTAGGAAGAAGAAGACCACTGCAGGAGCACGGATTCGCAAAGAAAAGGAGAGTAGAAAGGCTTCAGTGCACGGAGAAAACTGTTATGGCTAATCTCTCCTCTCTTCTGTTTTAGCCAACCTTCCTATCAAGCTTCTGCTAACCTCGCGCGAACTCGACCCAGGAGGCTATTTATAGGGTAGAAAACACAATTTTAATGGGATAAGAACTGGCAAGACCCTTCTACGGCAAGGCCTCTAGTTCCCTAATCGAGCAAGATGACCAAGCAGAGCAGGGGACTCCCAAGAAAGGGCAGTTCAAGCAGGATACGGAAGGAAAAGCGACGACTCACATCAAGGCGTTACTTGAAATTGACGACCTGAGTCAGGGCGTTAATTGAAATAACGACTGGCATAAAGACGTCAATTCTTGGATTTAATTTTAGTAAGAAAAACCTTCCTTATTTGAAAATTATAAAGAGACGCCTGAAGGCGAGGCGTTAATTCAAAACACGACCCAGGGAGGGACGTTAATTTTTGATTTCAATTAGGGTAGGATACGTCAAATATCAGAAACTGACGCCTCTTGCCCCAGTCGTCCTTTCTTTGAAAAACGCCCTAGTTCAGGTCGCTATTTAAAACACGCCCCTCTTCAAGTCGTTAATTACAAAAATGCAAGAAAAATCATAAAAACCCACATAAAAATAGAAAAACTTTATATTATAGAAATATTGAAGTTCACTTTGGGGCGTTAACATAGTGACATGAGATTTGATCAACATAGTATCAATTTTGGCGTGTCTACAGCTGCCCCGCCTTGGTGTCTGCTTTGCAAGGGAGTGAGACGTAATGAGGCGAAAGTGTAATGAAGTGGAATGAAGCGGAACGAACTGATAAGTAGTTGCCAAGGTGTGATGTGACACGCCTCAGATACTAAACATTGGAAATCTTTCCAAGATTTTGAGTGAAGCAACTTCGGGTGATTCCAAGGAAACATCGATTTGCTGGGTAAAGGAGACTAAACTAAACAAGTAAAATGTGCGCGTGGGCACGACAGGGAGGCACCATTGGAGAGCGTTTACCAGCCAACGTGGACGTGCTACAACCAAGGTGAATTTACAAAAAATAAAGTGAATTGAGATGAAGACCCAGCAAAGAGGCATTTTCAAGGAACTAGCCTGAGCGGCTTCAGAGAGAATAAAGTACTCAATTTGGAGTGGAATATCTCATGTCAACTCAATCAAGAGCGAGTGACCTTCATTATTGCCATAATATGAAGATTTTCAGCATGAAGCTCAAAGTCCTACATGATGCATGTTGGGCTAAAAGAAAATAAAACAAACTAAAGATAGAAAATAATCAAGGATAATATTATTAAGCCACCTAGATTTGGTCAAGAATCCAAATCTCTGAGCTGACACTAAGCCGAAGCCCGTTTGTCCGCGCATCAACCCAGAAAGTGGAACCATCGTCCCAGACCTTTAATGACTCAACGGCCTATCCGTGCGATCAAGACTTACCTGGAATTATCACTGTTTTTGATGAAGGGGAACTCAAATTCCAGGTTTATCAGAACCACAAGGTCCTTGATATGCTATAATAGCGTAAAATACCATATAGTAACAATGCTCACAGGAAGGAAATACAAGAGTGGGATGATGTTATTCCCATGAGTCACCCCTGCGTCTCGAAACCTGCACTCTTCTGTACTTGAAAAGTTCATTAGTTCTCTCAATTCAAAGCATGATATGATCATAAGTGCATAATCATAAGTAATCCCAATCAAAATATAGCACTTAAGTTCATTAAAACATAGGGAGGAACCAAATATGTAAACCCATAAAATAACGACTGGAGTTCATGGCGTCAAAAGAATAAAAGACGACCGACATGAGGGCGTTTAAAATATAAAAGACGTCTACCATCAAGGTGTTAATTCTTTTGGGATCTCAAGAAAGTGACGACCCGAACGTAGGCGTTAAATAAAACACGACTTTAGACAAGTCGTCATTTCAACAAATGACGCCCCGGACACCGGCGTTAATTAACTGCGAATTCCGAACACCACGCTTCCGACTAGGAAACAGAAAGCAAAACCCAGTACTACTTGCAATCGTCTCTGCAACTTTGAACGGGCATAAGATCCTTCTAACTTCTATAACAAGAAGGAATTTCCCTCAGCAAATCAACCAAATCCTTTGTTCTGTTACTTCTGCTTCTGATTTCACAGGTGTTGCTACACCTGCTTCGGCTTCTTTCTGCAGACAGTCACTGAAATAACCTCTGAAGATGGAGAGAGCTATCAAGCGGCCAAAGATTTCTACTCCTAGGCTCTCAGAAATCAACGGACACCTTAGTATCAGAATTGCATCGAACCAGGTGTGTGAGTTTGAATTATTCTGCTGTTCTTTCCCCTTTATCTTCACCACTCCCAACCTTCTTACCCTCTGTACTCTTCTCTTCTTTTCTTTTCCTTTTCCACAGGATTATCCAAATATTCCAAGAGCCAGGAGATATACTAAGAACAAGTGGCTCCCCCTTTTACTCTCCAAATTCAGCTCTGACATGAGAATTTTTATATCTAGATGGCACCTCCTAGGCCTAGTTACCCATGCCAAACATTATGACCAAATCCACTTAGATTGGGCAGCTATAGGAGCTCTAGTGGAGATATGGCACCCCTCTATTCACACCTTCCTATTCTCCACCTTTGAAGCTACCATCCTATTGGAAGAGTTAGAGATGATCTTAGGCTTGAAGAAGATGAAGCAAGGAGATGAGGAGAAGATGGCCATCATGCCAAGGCAAATCTCCTCACATGAATTGTTAACAAGCTTGATTCCTAGCCCAAACCTAGTGAACCAAATCAAAGCCACCAAAGGAATCAACCTCCTAAAACTTGCATCATGGGTCTACAAACGATCCGACCAAGCTAAAGAAGATGAAGAAGTGGAGCGAGTAGCAAAGGCTTTCGTGGTGTGCTTGGCGGGAGCAATCTTATTCCCCTCCACGGAAGACTTCTTGGATGAATCCCAATTAAGCGTGATAATTAGCCTATGGAAAGGAGAGAGAGTGGGACCGGCGATATTAGCCTTCCTATATAGTGGGCTCACTTCGGCGGTAATGGGGAGACCAATCTATGGATGCATGATTGCACTATCAAGTTGGGTAGATCTCCACTTCAAGTTCGATCCATGTGAGGAGGCCCAACAACCCTCAAGAATATTCTCTAAAAGCCCACTTTCCTATATGACCGGCTCACTGGGGATAAGCAATAGAGTGATGAACCGGATACCTCAAATTAAGAAGAGAGCGGAATGGAGGGAGCATCTCAAGGTAATGCCAAAGAACCTCTTCACATGCGCCCCGGGATTACTCAAAGCTCAAGAACTTCGCTCACGATTCTCCCCCGGGACGGACCTTCAGCTAATAGGTGCCACGGAATTCGTGCTATACAACTCCCACCGGTGCCTTCCTCAACTTGGGCTCCCACGGCGACTATTTGAGAACCCATCTCATCTCCCTCCTATCAAGACAAGGGACACTGGCAGCAATGAAGATGGAGAAGAATGCACCACAATCCAAGCTCTGTGGAAAATCTGCAAGACTCATCAACCTGTGGAGAACTTGGAAGAAGACAGAGATCAGTGGAAATCATATGTAATAGCTTTAAGAAGCTTGAGGCCCAAAGTGGATCATTAAGTGCATTGTAATCTTCTTCATTAAATAATCAATAATAACATTCAAATTGAGCCAATTACAATGTTTCTGATCAATTCTTCCAACAATCTGTGATTCTGCTCTGAATAACGACTTAGTTAATGCCGTCAATTCCCAAAGTGACGCCTCAGTATATGTCGTTTCTCATTAATCGGCTCTCAAAATTGACGCCTTCATCAGTGGGCGTTAACTGAATCACGACTTTGGAAAAGGCGTTAATTGATTCAAATTCCCAAAAGTATTCGTTAAAAATCTAAAAGTAACGCCTTAGGGTGAGCCACGTCTCATGTAAACCACGTCTTCAGACACGTCGTTAATCAAAAATAGTAATCATTATTCCCATCATGTCAATCAAGTCCCATTAAATGTCTCTGACGACGTCTGTCATTCCCCATGCGAAACAAAATAACGCCTCAAAGCACGTCGTTAACAATGGAAGAGACACCCTTTGGTTCAGTCGTCTTTTTAACAAGACACGATTTCGACGGGGTCGTTAATTCTTTTTGACCGTTCAACTTGCTTTCCCTCCTTTCTTCTTCTTCCTTCGTTCATTTCTTTCTTCTCTCTATTCCTGCAACCCTAACCGAACCCACACTTCATCTCACTCATTCTCTCACCCCCTATCTTTCTCCCCTCTACACCCTAGCCATGGCAGGTGGCGGACCTAAGCGCCAACGGGTGAGTGCCCCCGAGGTCGTGGACTTGGAGGGCGAACACGCCCATGTCGAGGAGGAGGCTCCTCCCGTGGTGGCCGAGGAGACACCGACGGTGGTGATCGACGACGAGGGAGAACACGGCGACGAAGAGGCCGGGGAGATGAAGAAGATGAAAGTGAAGAAGAGGAAGACGAAGGCGAAGAGGGAGAAGAAGAACAAGGAGGGGAAGAAGAGAATGAGGAACCGCCGGCCACGGCGGCGGCCATTGCTCGCCCTGGCCAACTCCGGCGGCCACGGCAACCAAGGCCCCAACTCCGGGGAGAGCTATCAGGACCCAAACGAAACAAGGTAGGCCTCAACCCCATCCTTTTCTATTTTATTTTATTTTCTTCCATTTTTTATTTCCATAGCTCTCGGGGAGAAGAAAACCAGGGACTCAGAAAGAAGACGCCCCCAGGGCTGTCGCGATTTAAGAAGAAGACGCCCGACCCTGGGTCGTCAATTCATTTTATTTTCTGAAAATAATTAGCCTTATGAAACACGCCCTGCAGCATGTCGTGAATTTGAATTACCATGTTTAGCATCATGCTTATTATTTTCATGCTTCTCAGTTTTTCCAATTATTTCGTTAATATTTATGCCTTGATTTATATCTCGCATGCTGTTTTTTATATAAAAAACCCTGGAAAACAACGCCCCCATCGGGGCGTCAATTCAACAGATAACGACCATAGGGGTGGTCGTCAATTTAAATAATTCCATAATATATTTCTAGGCCCAAAACCTCATTTAAGAAAAACGTCCCATTCAGAGGCGTTACTTAAGCAAATGACGACCCAAGGACGGGCATCAATTAAAAAAACCTTTTGGGAATTTAGAAATTAATTTCAAAACCACGCCACCCACCGGGGCGTTTCTTAGATAAACAACGACCCTGGCTGGGTCGTTAATTCAACAGGCACATAGATTCATCAAAAACCCATTTAGAAATAACGCCACACTCAGGGGCGTTAATCAAGCAAGCCACGACCCAAGGTTGGTCGTTAATTAAATCAAACAGCAAAAATCTCAACCAAGGCAATTAAATGAATTTACACATGAAAATTAACACTCTTAAACAAAAATTCTTTCTTTTATGCATGTAGGGGTTGATGAGGACACGCATCTCATGGGTCCAGGTCCGGGCAGCATACCACGGCCTCCCCGAGTTTCAGAGAGCTAGGGTAGATGCCATGGGGTTCGGGGCTTTCCTTAGCATAGAGCCAGTCAGACCCGACCTAGCACTGATCCAGGTTCTGAGAGAGAGATGGGATAGGACGAGCCGGGCATTCTTGATGCCGTGGGGTCACATGATCCCCACCCTAGAGGATGTGGCTAGGATCACAGGGCTGAGAGTAGATGGGGAGGCTGTGAGTGGGATCACCTATTCTGACTATACCGAGCTTACCCAGAGATTGCTAGGGTTAGAGATGGTCTATGAGACACCTAGCGAGTGCAGTACCATCTTCCGTACCGACCTCACCATAGCTATGGGATTGGGGGATGCTAGGCAGAGACCCAGGGAGTCTTTAGAGCAGTTTTCGCAGAGGTTGATGGACGGGGCTAGGGCAGCCTATTGCCAGGACCCAGCCGACAGGGAGAGGGCAGACCGAGATTTGAGGAGGTTTCTATTCTTGATGCTCGGGAGGCTATTGCTTGGCACGAAGGGCGACGTCATCAACTGCCGATTCCTAGGGATACTCGAGGACTTGGAGGGAGTCGGCAGATACGCCTGGGGAGCGGCACTGCTGGCGCACATGATGGCTGACCTGTCTACGGGGACAGGACGAGAGACGACTGTCAGTGGCTTCTCACCTTTTCTTCAGGTATGCATTTCTTTGTTTGAATGTTTGAATGTATATGCGTATGAATGTTTTGCTAATATGATGCATGGATGCAGGTTTGGAGCCATCTATACATGCCCATGGGGCGCGTTGACCTACGACCTGGAGGTGAGGGATCTTTCCCTCTGGCGCGACGCTGGCTGCCAGTCGTGTTCGGAGCCCCACTCTCTTACGAGCTGTGGGTATTACGGAGAGAGTTCCGCGACTTCCCTCCTTCACTGGTATGCATAATGCAATTTTTTCTTATTGTGTTTATGTTATAGAATGTGATATGATGGATGATAATGAATGTTTGTTTTGTGGATGCAGGTGCGGTGGAGACCCTATGAGGGGATGACCGACGAGGGCCAGCCATGGGTCGTAGCAGGCCGACCTCGCTTTGAGCACGAGCTTTGGGTTCATTGCTTGAGCGAGATTGAGCCGTTACGGCTTACGCTGGAGATGAGGACACTCGGCCCTCACCAGGAGTGGATAGAGGTCAGAGAGCCGTCAGGGATTGGAAAGAAGACACGCGGTCGCACCAAGGAGATTGACTGGAGAGTGCGGTTCGCGGACCAGTACGCGAACTGGCAGCGAGGCGGGACCCGAGTCACCTCACGGGCGACCAACAGCTCCGAGTACCTCCGGCGCTACTGGGAGGTTTACGCCGGTAGGCCCCAGATGAGGGTCCTAGGGGTATGTATGAATGCACTTATTCTTCAATTAAATGTGAATGCTTATGTATATCTATCATGCAATTGATGTGTAATGGATGCAGGATGCACGAGACATAGCAGCGATGGATGCACAGGCCCACCTACACAGCCTGGAGGCACAGTTGGCCTCCACGCGGGCAGACCTTGAGACCTTGGTGAGTGTTTAATTTATTTGTATATGCAAATGAATTTTTTGTCCTTGAATTATTGATGATTAGCCACTGACAATCTTAATGAATGCAGCGTGCCCAGCATGGAGCAGCAGGGAGAGATACGGGAGAGGCCTCTAGCTCGAGAGGGCCTAGTGCAGAGGCGACTACACTAGCGGAGCAGCTGGCGGGGGCAGTGGCACGGGCTGAGGCGGCAGAGCGCGACCTCACCACACGGGTAAAACCAAAACTCAGACCTTATTCAAATATTGATTATTTATCATTATGCTGATGAAAACTATGTTTTACAGACTGAGGAGCTTCGAGCCGCTCTTACTTGCATCTGCGAGGGACAGCAGGCGATGGCCGCGCAGGTGAGTGTTGCTTACTTCATGATTTATTGAATTATTGCATTAAAATGTGGAACTGATGATTTGTTTACCTATTTGCAGACCACTCAGTTACAGGTGGCACGTACCCAGGCTGCCCTGGCTGGTGCAGAGTTGGCGATCCGTGAGCAGCGGGTCGCGGAGCTGGAGAGGGCTTTGAGGCGGCGTGAGGAGCTACCTCAGGACGTAGCGGAGCTGCGGGTCGCTCTTGAGCTGGAGCGGAGAGAGCGTGCGCGAGAGCGCAAGGAGCGTGCACGGGAGCGTGAGGAGCACCTGGCAGACCGTGCGCGTCACCACGAGCTACATCAGTCAGAGCGTACTTGGTACCAGGAGCAGGTGGCAGTGCGCGAGCGTGAGCTGACAGACTTGAGGACCCAGCTAGCCGTTACCCAGGAGCGGCTACGAGCGTCAGAGGAGCGTCTTCAGCGAGGGCGGGAGCGGGCGGGAGCGGGTGCGAGCTGCAGGGTACGGCTTCACCAGCTCTACCTTCGTGGCGGGTTCCTCTCTTCGAGAGAGGAGCGAGACAGGGGGCCAGGTTCGAGTTCCAGCTTCTTCACGGGGGCCCATGCCCCCTCCACCAGCGCCACCTTGGGATGGCAAGGACGAGGTAGAGAGTAGGAGAGAGGAGGGTGGAGGCGAGAGCTGAGAGAGACTTACTTGTACTCCTCCACCCTCACACCTGTACTCAGATATTTATGATGCATATATATATATGAGATTAAAATTTTTGTTACCTGAGCACTTGTGTAGTTGTGTACTTGTGGTTGTGTACTTCGCTTCTTTTCCACGTTCTTGACTTTTGCTTTTATTTTCCCCTATGCCTGCAGCTGTAGTTCACACTTAAACAAACAAGTTAATTCATCTATTCGACTTGGCCCCTTGCTCAATAAGCAAGGGATGTCTTTACTTTGACCTTGATAGCGGGTCAAGGGGCCAAGCCTTTAATCAAGTAAGGTGAATGAAATAACCAATAAAGGGAGATGCATCACACAAGCACACATATGCAACCCATAACAAAAGATGTCCATGTAAAAATGCAAGCACACATCATGAAGGATAAACCACCATTTTTTCTTTTTTCTTTCATTTTCTTTCTTCTCTTTTTTTTCATTATTTTCCAAAAAAGATGCCTTAGACTAGGTCATTATTTGTATAGAAGACGCCCTCAGCGACGGTCGTTAATTCTGGTAAAGAGTTTGAATTTTGTTAAAAAGACAACCTATCTAAAGGCGTTATTTGATAAAAGACGACTTCGACTCAGGCGTTAATTACATAAAAGGCACCTTACTCAGTGGCATTAATTTTGCTATTTTCATAATTAGGTTGACAAAGCTACTAGGGCACTGGGTCATACATGGTCATCATTGAGGATTCATTGACCTTTCTTGATTAATTAAAAGGGAGTCGACGTGCTAGTGGTTAAACTTATACGCAAGATCTCGCACGGTGCAATCTCTTAAGTCAGTCTCGACCATCGTGCTGGTTTATAACTTACCACAAAGAAAGAGATGGAAGAAGATATGAGGAAGCCCATAAGGGACTCTGAAAAGCTCAAGGTAAAACCACCTCCCCTACCCTATGCATGTTGGGATTCGGTCTTTGGCATAGGGAAATTTTGTTGCCTTTTGCCTCTTTTATATTGCATGCATACGCCCAAGGTTTTCCTTGCGGGGACTTTGCCCTCTTGACATGCTTTTCTTTTCACAATTTGACTTTCACTTTGGAACTGATTTGTATTGATGAAAAACCTAATTGTACTTGGGCTTTTGCGGCATTTTGTTCCCTTTTGGGCCCTGACTTTCACTTACTAAGGCGGCAGGTAGGCTTAGCGGGTCTACCCCGAGACCTTCCTTCCTCCCTTATGGGCCGAAGAGGAAAAGAATGGGTATTGTCTTCACCTTTAGTCAGGTTTTTAACTTTCCATAAGATTTTGCACCGCTTGAGTTCGAGGTTTAAGAGTGTAGTGTGTGTGGGTGTCGACCCCATTTTAGTTAACAAGACTGACGAATGAATACTGAAATTTGACCTTTCAGACCTTGCATCCTTGTATGCCATGGCAACAATTTTTTCTTTTTCTTTTTCTTTTTGTTTTTTTTAGAATTTCTGGAGATTTCTATTTTGTTTGGATTTTTGAAAAATTCTATTCTTTTTTGGATTCTTAAAAATTCTATATATTTTTTTTAGATTTTGGATAATTCTATTTTTTTTATTTTGGATTAGGGGTAGTATTTCTTAAGGTACAGCCCGTTCCAAGGATGAGCTAGCTCTTCTCCTTCAGCATTAATCAATTTATGAGCATTGCCAGGATAAACATCTTTTATAACAAATGGTCCTTCCCAGTTTGGTTGGAGTTTTGAACGGGGTCCGCCAGGTTTTATAAAGATTCTCTTGATTACCATCTCACCAACTTTGAATTTTCTCTCAATTACTTTCTTTTGATAAAAATGTGAAAGCCTATTTTGATAAACGCGCGCATGCTCAGCGGCGGCCAGACGCTTCTCATCTAGGAGTTCCAACTGGGCAAGGAGCGAATCACGACGCTCATCAATAGAGAACTCTTTGTCCAATTGTACTCGCAGAGATGGGATGAGAATCTCGTAGGGAACCACCGCCTCCATTCCATAAGTGAGGGTGAAAGGGGTTTGCCCTGTAGGGGTACGAATGGAAGTGCGATAGGCCCAGAGAGCTTCAACTAGCTTGTCTGGCCAATCCGAAAATTTATTAGCCTCACACGTCTTTTTAACAATTTTGATCAAGGTTTTATTAGTTGCCTCTGCTTGGCCATTGCCCTGTGGATAATAGGGAGAAGAATGATGCAATGCAATGTTATACCTGTTGCAGAGATCCTTGAGCTCTTGAGAGATGAATTGAGGTCCATTGTCGGTGATGATGTTACTCGGGATGCCGAATCTTGTGATGATATTCTTCATTATGAATTTGCAGACGGTTGATGCTTTGATCTCCACGAATGCTTCCGTTTCCACCCACTTGGTGAAGTACTCCGTTGCCGTGAGGATGAATGATTTTTGCTTCGTGAGGAGGTTCGAGTCACCAAGAGGTCCAATGATATCGAAAGCCCACATGGAGAAAGGCCATGGGGAGGACATAGGATGGAGTGAAGAAGCAGGAGAATGAATCTTGTCGGCGTGCAGTTGGCACTTAACACACCTTCGAACATAGATGGAACAATCCTCTTCTAGAGTTGGCCAATAGAAGCCTAGCCTAAGGATCTTCTTAGCTAGCATCTGGCTGTTCACATGACCACCACACACTCCTGAATGCGCCTCTTCCATGACTTTCCAAGATTCATCATCGTCGAGGCATCTTAATAAAACACCCGTGAGCCCTCTTCTATAGAGCACACCTCCAACCAAAACATACCGTTGAGCCACTCTTCTGATTGCTTTCCTTTCTTACATAGTGGCTTCTTCAGGATAGGACTGATCATTGCAATATCTGGCAATCTCAAAATACCAAGGTTTCTCCTCATCAGCCAATTCTTCTTCCCAATCTAACAACATGACCTCTTTGCCTTTAAGAGCTTCACTCCGCCTGACCTTCTCGAGCACCTTATCCCTAATGTCGAGGAATGCACGATCCTTAATAGCTGGAGTGTCACGCTGATGAATGAGAGGAACGTGAAAATCTCGTTGTGGAGGAAAGACTAAAGCAGAGGCCAAAGAGGCAAGAGCGTCAGCTAAGATGTTCTGGCTTCGAGGGACATGGACGAAGATCAACTTGGTGAAGAGTTTGGCATAAGCTGAAGCAAGTTCCTGGTAGGGCTTGAGTTTAGGATTGATAGTGCGGCACTTGACAAGCACCTGGCGTAGAATGAATTGACTGTCACCCACGATTCATAATTGGGTAACACCATATTTATGAGCGGTTTGAAGACCGGCCAAAAGGGCCTCATACTCAGCTATATTGTTTGTGACAGGGAAAGTGAGCTGAGCAGCAAATGGGATGGTGACCCATTCTGGTGTTAAAAGAACCATGTCGATCCCTCTTCCTTGGGAATTTAGAGCTCCATCAAAATGTAATGTCCACATAGGATCGTGGGGTTGATTAATGGACATTAGTTCTTCATCTGGAAACTCCGAATTGACAGGATCAAATCGAGGGAGAGGGTGGTGAGCAAGATGTTCGGTGATGGCGTAACCTTTGATTGCTTTCTGTTGAATGTAAGTGATGTCAAATTGAGAGAGAAAACTTTGCCAGCGTGCCAATCGGTCGGTAAGGACAGATTTTTCAAGAAGGAATTTAATCGGATTCATGCGAGCAATGAGGTGAACCTCGTGAGCTAAGAAAGAATGTTTTAACCTCTGAACTACCCAGACTAAAGCAGCGCAAGTCTTCTCCATGGCTGAGTACCTCTGCTCACAAAGGTTGAAAAGTTTAGACAAGTAGTATGCTGCCCTCTCCTTCCCTTCTTCATCCACTTGAGCTAGGACGGCACCTACGGAGTCATCCAGGACAGAAACATAGAGGATAAGTGGTTTGCCCGGAATTGGCGGCCTCAGGACAGGAGGATTGGCCAGATAATCCTTCAATCCGTCAAAAGCTGTCTGACACTTGTCATCCCAATTAAACTTGACCCCCGGCTTAGTAAGCTCGTAAAACGGCCTGCATCTTTGTGAGTGCTGGGAGACGAAGCGGTGAATAAATTGCAACCTCCCTATTAATCCTCGAACTTCCTTCAAATTCTTGGGAGGAGGCATATCTCTGATGACCTTTGCCTTATTGGGATCAACTTCAATTCCTCTTTTGCTGACAATAAACCCAAGCAACTTCCCTGATGAAACACCAAATACACACTTTTTGGGGTTCATTTTCAACTGATATTCTCGTGATCTTTGCAAGACTTTAGCTAAAACCCCAGGATGCTCAATCCTTGTTCTTGATTTTACTACCAGGTCATCCACATACACCTCAATATAAATGTGAATCATATCATGAAAAATTGCCATCATAGCCCTCTGATAGGTGGCTCCAGTATTCTTGAGTCCAAAAGGCATGACCACATAGCAGTAAGTACCCCATGGTGTAGTGAACGATGTTTTCTCTTGATCTTCTTCAGCCAGGCGAATCTGATTATAACCCGAAAAACCATCCATAAAGGAGAGAGTTTCAAATCCTGCTGTATTATCAATCAAAACATCAATATGAGGGAGGGGGAAGTCATCTTTAGGACACGCACGGTTGAGGTCCCGAAAGTCTATACAAATGCGAACCTTTCCATCTTTCTTCATGACCGGGACGATGTTAGCCACCCAGTTCGGATAGAGGACAACTCTAACAAATCTAGCCTTATGAAGCTTGTCGACCTCTTCTTTCATCTTTAAAGCCATGTTAGGGTGGAAACGTCTCAACCGTTGTTTGATCGGGATAGACCCCGGCTTAAGTGTAAGCCGATGTTCAACAAGCGCAGGGTCTAATCCAGGCATATCTTCATAACTCTACGCAAACGTGTCCTTGTATTCTTGAAGTACCAAAATAAGCGCCTCCTCTTCGGCAGGCGGCAAATTCTTGCTGATGAGGACAATCCTAGGGTCTTCTTCCGTACCCAGATTTTTTTCCTTGGTAGGCTCTTCTACTGAGGCTGATGGTTCGTCAAATCTTCTCATGCCACTAGCAAGGGCATCAGCCTCGTCCTCATATTCTTCATAACTTTCATCCCCCTCTTCAACAGGGTCTTCATCATTCATAATCTCGTAGACACCAAAACCCTCATAAGGAGCACAAGTATCCTCATATTCTAACTCTGGCAGGATAATCGGATTCTCTAGAAATTCGGGGAGGGTTTAGCATGCCCGGCATCTTCTAGCCAACTCCAACAAAAATCTGCGGGGAATCTGCTTACCCTTGGATTTCTTAAGTGAAGCTACCCCATGAATTTTATTATTAGAAGAAGAAGAGCAACTAGCTTGATCATTAGAAGAAGAAAGGGGAGGGGGTGAAAAAGTAGATACAGGAGGGGATACAAATGAGGACCCCTCGCAGGAGGAGTGGAAAAGGTTGATCAATGAATCTTGGAAGAGCGGTCCCTGGGTCGGGACACCCTCAGGAAGGAGATAGGAGGTCTCCTCAAAAGAGATGGAGGAAGAAAAAGTTAGAATTTTGGCATTTTTTTTATTTTTTCGTTTTCATTTTTATCTTCATTTTTATTTTCTTTTTCAAGAAGAAAGCAGTGTGAAGGGAGAATAGAAGGAGGAGCGGAGATTGAAAGATTGGAGAAAGATTGAATCAAAGACGACCCACGCGGGGGTGTGATGGAGAGTTTGGAAAATTGTTCGAGGAGCAAGGGAGGAATTGGAAGAGAGACTTGCATTGAATTTGGAGAAAAGGTGATCATGATCGGAGGCGGTCTCGGCACGTGAGAAAACAATTGAGAATGCAGAGAAGAAAGAAGAGACGGATGCATAGAAGTGAGAGAGAAAAGGCCGGCCCACAGCCTGTCTATTGTGAAACCTTCTTCATATGGCACGTCTGGCTCTCCAATATCTGTGTAATCACTCAGCAGCTGCCTCTTGTCTGTTATCACCGTCGGCTTTTCAATCAAGTCGTGGATCAGTGGCGGCCATTCCGGATCTGTCGGCATGAAGAGACGGCTCAAGGCAATAGTAATGTCATTCATATCAAACCATCTATACCAGTCACACTCTGGATCATCCATTTTCCTCCTCTTATCAGGCCTTAGAGATTCGAGGGCTTTGTATGTGGCCAATGGAGCAATATGACGAGCAAACTGTCTAGCATGAACATCTTGACAGTCTAACATGGAAGTGATTATTGTAGTCTGCTCATTATTTTGGACGCCACCTTAAATAAAATGTGTCTGTAATGTCCATGTAAGCGGTTGGTGATCCGTCTTCAGAGTGGATGTCATGACTGCCCATGGTTCATTTTCATCTTTGCTCAGCCCTTTCTAGCCTAGACCGTCTCGTGCAATCAATTTCTGTGACTTGACAGGCCTAGTTTTGCCATGACAATTGACACCCAGGCCCTTGCCGACCTGGTACCCCATCTTCATCAAAATATTCAATCCCGGGGTGTTCATTGTGTTCTTCTTCTTCTTCCCCTTGGAAGTTAGGGGTGTCATGGCAACTGTTGTAACTGTCTCGGGTGGCATCGGCCGTGGGTGAGGGATATCCAGTACTGATAGCAACGGTTTGTTGGAAGGCCAAATAGAAGGAACTGACGTTGCTAGGTGTATGTCTTCATCAGGCAGGATCGGCATGCTAGTCACTTTGATAATGCGGCCCTTGTGTGGAAACTTGAGGCATTGATGATTTGTAGAGGGCACTGCGTCTAACTGTTGAATATAGGGGCGACCCAAGATGCCATTGAATGTTGGATCTGTTGTGCCCCTGTGGTTTTGATGATGGTTTTAATGGTGGTTTTGATGTTTGGCCTTTGTAGTGAGCTATTCACTGTGAGTCATCTTGTGTGAGTCAAATCGCTAGTATTCACTTTCTGATCATAATGCAGTTCTTCATTAGTTCTAATATGGCATTGCATAATTGATTATGTTCAGTCATGTTATACATTGGTCTTCAGGCGTCCCAAGTATGCATATTGTTTCAGGTTCTCCAAGTCTATACAATGAAGTCTGATCATTGCATTTGCATTCACAATGTCTTCACATTTGAAGTCTGTACATCGGACTGCTTCTTTTAAAGTCTATACATTGTGGCTTTGAAACTTCAAGTATATACACCTTCAGTTGAACGCAAAGTGTATACGTTGCAGCGTTAACTCATTGGGCTGCAGCGTCAACTCAGAAAGTATGCACATCGCATTCAGACTTTCAAGTCTATACACTCCATCTTCATAGGTTTCAAGTCTGTTCAGCATGCCTTGGTATTCACAGCCTTTAAAGTCTGTACATTGGTTCAGACTCCTCAAAGTCTGTACAGCGTGAAGTCTAAACAGTATTTAGTTGCTCATCTCGAGTCATCCTTTTTATTTTTTCTCTTGTGTTTTCGTGTCATTTACTGTAGATACTCGAGTCATTTTTCTGCTTTCTTTGTTTTATCACGTGTCGTTGTAACCGTTCCTGTCTTCTATCCTCGTGTTGTCTTTCCTAGACCCCGTGTCTTTTTTTGCTTTGTGACCACACTTCGTGTCAGTTTTTGTTTCCGTCTTCGAGTTGGTTTCAGTCCATGTTGTTTTCGTGTCGTTTTCATCTTCGAGTTGGTTTCAGTCCATGTTGTTCTCGTGCCATTCTCTTTGCTGTTTGTTATGTCGTGTTGCTTTTGTATTCGTGTCTTCGTGTTATTCTTGTGTTTATGTCTGCGTGTTGTTTCTTTCTATCCTCGTCCAGGTTTCCTCTGACCGCGTGTCTTACTACCTTTTTAGTTCCGTGCTATTTCCTTTTTACCTCGTGCTGTTCTCTTTCTACTTCGTGTCGTTCTCTTTGTAGTGTCAGCTTTATTATTGTATATCTCGTGTTGTTCTCTCTCTACCTCGTGTCGTTCTCTTTGTAGTATCTATTTTGTCACCCTTGGACTTCGTGTCGTTCTCTTGGTAGTGTTTGTTTTGTCACCACTGTATCTCGTGTCGTTCTCAGTATAGTGCACCTCTTGTCGTTCCCACATACCTCGTGCAGTTTCAGCTTGAGTGTCAACCAACTAATTTCAGGTAGATATATATAGCGAACCCTGAGTATTAATAGTTTTTATCTCCTTGCAGGTCCGAGGAAGAATATTCCCCAATAACTGGGCTGCACGTGATCCAATACTAGAGGAACAAATTCGAAAAGGGCACGTGGCAGGAAGGTTCTGGATCAAGCGTGGGAGGCACACGCACTTTGTACCCTATCATCCTGCTGGCTGCTGTTATAAAAAGAAGAAAGGCTGATTGAGCAGATAGCAAGCGTATAAGCCAGAAAGAATAGAGGAGCAGAGATCGAGAGAGTAAAAGAGCAGAAGAAGAGGAGAAGAAAAAGAGAGAAAGTTAGAGAGCTCGTGAGGGTTAAGAGAAAAAGAAAGTGATAGAGAAGAGAAGAGGAAGAGAAGCTTACCTGAAGATCTGTCTACTGGACCGTGGATCAAATCCAGGCCAGTCAGCTCCTTGTGAGCCACATCTGTGTTATCTTTCCTTACAGCTTTCTGATCGCTGTGTATTTTTCTTTTCTTATTTTTTTCCTTTTTCATTTGGTTAGCTCTGTACTTCCGATCCTCTGGACTGAGGTCGGGTCCCTCCTGGTCTGGAGGAAGAGAGGTCTTCGACCTCTAGTCTGCAAGTGGCTGGAAGTCACTTGTGTGTTCTCTCCGGTTTGGAGGAAGGGAGATCTGATCTCCAGTTCTGGGCTTGTGGGTTGCAAGTCCAGGGGTCCCTCCTGGTCTGGAGGAAGAGAGGCTCTGCCTCTGGTGGGTTGCTGGTAGCAGAGTGCTGCTGGCTAGTTCACGGGTAGTGGGGCTGCTACCAGTGAGGGTTCCCTCTTGGTATAGAGGAAGAGAGATGCTAGTCTCTGGTTTTCCAGTGACCGAGGGTTGCTAGAGGTTCCCTCCAGGTAGGAGGAAGAGGGGAGTTTGTTCCCCTGGGTAAGCTGTGTATCAGCTTCTGTTGGCAAGCTGTGTTGCCCAGCTGTTAGTTTAGCCACACTTGGTTTGAGTGTGGGGTGGATGTAGGTCTGGTGGACCGAACCACCTAAAAATCTCTTGAGCAGTGGTTTGCATTGTGAGTGTGCTTCCGCTAGATGCTTGAATAGGCGCGTCTCTTGTGTTTGCTCATTGGTTTAATTGAATTTGGTTTTATTCTGAGATTGCGTCCAGCACTTGAGTTTTTATTTGGGCATTAATTGTAAAAGGATACATTCACCCCCCTCTGTATCCGGGCATTGCACCCTAACAATTGGTATCAGAGCGGGTGTCTGCCTAGAAGGTCCAGCGACTTGCAGATCCGATCTTGTAGTCTTCGATGCTTATCTGTTTTTAGTGCATCAACACTCTTGTTGCCTCGAATCTACTTGCTATTTGTTCCCATGGCTAATCCACCGATTTTTAGTGGTACACACTTCAGTGCATGGCTTGCTAATCTAAAGAGTTATGCTAAATCTATTAATCCAGACCTGTGGAAAGTAATTTCACACGGTCCTCATGAACTACCAAAGAAAAAGTCCAAATGGACTGACAGGCATACCTCCTTGCATGAAGAGAATCAGAAAGCTTTTAATCTGATGAAAGCAGCTATTGACAGAGCCTTATGGTCTTGTCTTCATGATTGCAGTTCTGCTAAAGATATTCTGAACATGCTGAAGCGAATTCAGAAGACAAAGAAGGACGGCTACATGATGGCTGATAGAAATAATCAAGGCAGCATTCAAGATGAAGATGATGAGGTAAATCCTTTTGAAAATTATACTGTAGATGATTGGGAAAATGCATATGCTGAATTTCTAGAATCACATGAGAGCTTAAGAAGTCAGTATAAAAAGTTGAAAAAGAATACTGGGTTAGAAAGGTCTAGATCCCCATGTGAAAATTGCTCCAGTATCAAGCAACTTCATGATACCTGTCTATCTGATATTCGTAGGTATAAAAATCAGAACGAAAACTTGATGAAGGAATGTGAATGTCTAACATCTGATCTAAATAAGCTGAAATCTGAAGATAATTCTCTTAGAAAGTTCTCCAAAGAAAATGAAGAAAGTTTAGAGAAACTGAAAAAAGAGAACATTCTGATGATTGAGAAAATTGAAGCCATAAAATTTGTGAATGTGGAATTACAGAAAGATATTGAAGAGAAGGAAAAAGATTTGAAGAAATTTATGGCTGGAAGAAAACTTGAAACTAACTCAGAAGATCAGATTTTAATAAATGAGTTAATTCAGAATGACAAGCTTAAGGAAGAAAATGAGAAGTTAAAAGTGCTGAACTCCACTATGTCTGAGAGGCTTCTAGCTTTAGAAAAAGGAAAATCTGTTTACTTTGAAGAATCTGAAAAAATGAAAAATCTGGAACAAGAAGTTGAGGATTACAAAATTGCAAACAAAGTGCTAAGCGAATGTGTAAATTACAATGAACAAGAAATTACCAGTTATGAAATACAAATCGTTTCTCTGGAAAATGAAATTGAAGATTTGAATAAATCCCTATCAAAATTTGTGAAAGGACAAGAAAATCTGGACAGGTTGTTAGGTGTTAAGGTCAATACTCAAAAGGAAGGGTTAGGCTACAACGATATAAATAAAAAGGCTTTCAAAAATAAGCTAATGACATCTTTTATCAAAGCAGCTGATGTAGCCACCACCTCAGAAAATAAACAACCAAATGTTCAGAAGAATCAGAAACAAACAAAAGTTATTGATATGGTCAGTCATGTGAAGAAAGGATTGGATCACACTGAAAATGTGCATGCTGTAAAACACACTGATATACCGAGACATGCACATAAGAGGGAAATCATGAAATGTCATTACTGTCACAAGATAGGCCATTTGATGCATGAGTGTGAATTAAAAGAACTGGATGATTTAAATGCTGAAATGATGGATGCTGGGAAATATCATGATAGAAATCCTGCTGCTCATTCAAAGAAAAGTGAATGCTCGCATTGTGGTAGATTAGGCCACACCCTTGTTCAATGTTGGTTTGCTAATGGAAAGAAAAAACCACTCTCACATCATGCTAAATCTTATGCTAACCAACATGCTCTTAATATCAACAAAACTGCTTCTCTGAACCAGCATGTCAAATGTTTTAATTGTAACAAGCTTGGGCACAAGGCCACTGAATGTTGGGCAAGCTTTTTTAGAAGAGAGTCTCCTTTCTGCTCCCATTGTGGGAAGCATGGGCATGCAGTCAAGGACTGCTGGCATGTCCAGGGTAGGAATAGAAATTTCAAAGGATTTGGTAGGAACAAACATGTTCTTAAAAGAATTCCTGTTTGCTCAAATTGCAGAAAACCAGGCCACCACGTTGCTGCTTGTTGGGTGGCTGGTCATGAAAGAAAAAAATTTCATAATTATAACAGAAACCCTCATGCTCACTCTTATAATGCTCAAGTTCATGCTAGTGTACATAAGAGGAACATGAAACCTGCTAGTTCATGCCACTATTGTGGGCTGTCTGGGCATTCAATGCATAACTGTTTTATCATGAACTCTGACGACTATTTGGCACAGAAAAGGATGCAGGCAGTCCCAAAAGGGGCCAATTACTATGCAAGACCCAAGACCACTTGGGTACCTGCTAGTGGAAAATAGGAAGGTGCCTGACAGGTGTGCCTTGGATGGAATAAAGGGGTAATAAACCAGGGCACATAAAAAGACCCCATGCCTGAACGCTTCAGGTAAATCTACTGCTGCCTTCCTAATCTGAATTCAATTCTTAATCCATCAGACTGATGATTGTTGTTGAACATATAAACTGCCTGTTTTAGACTAGACATGATTATCATGATTAGAACAATCTTACTTGTCTGGCATGCCCTTTGATCATCATGTTTGACCATTATGGTATATCAAATAGTAGGCTATCAAAGGCAGGGAAAATCTATCTGGAGGTGCTTACTATGTGTGAAGAGGTCCTTCAGACCAAGTGCTCCACCTAGTACCATAGGTCATTCTACTGAACAGGGCAGCCTGAATGTGCATGAATCACAAATTCATTTGTTTAGTTTTCATGGCAAACACTGCATGCTCTCTGGGGAAGCTTCATGCTCATAGTCATGGGGAGGCATGCTATTTTTGACTCATGCTCATTGCATTACATTCCACTTAATTGAAAAACCATAAGTTTGCTTCAATGTATTGCATTTCAACTGATAGCATGCATGTCATTCAATAAATAATTAATATTTCCAAGAGTTGTGTGTGAGATGTCTTTGCATGGGCTGAAAAGGAGCTTGTCAGGACATCTGGTTTCTGAAGAACCTTTGTCTGCCAATGTGGTTAATTGGTGCTGAGTTCAGTCATCTCATGAGGTTGCAGCTTATTGCTCAAGAGCACTCTCTGGTTACTAGATTGAATTTCCTTAGGAAGATTTTATTTGTGAGCTCCTTGGTCCTTACTCTCTAGAGTTATCTCTCACTTGCTGCTTTGGTAGATGGAGTGCTTCTCATCTCATCTCATCTCATCTCTCTCCATTTTGTTTGTCACCTTCTTATCCTTGTTTTATCCCCTTTGGTTCAGGAATTCTCTTGAAGGAAAATTCCTTCTTATAGCTTGTCACTCTTATCAGATTTGATCAGAATACCTTAAACCACCCAAAATCTATTGTAACAAGTTATACCTGTTAATAAAGAACTTTAATGTATGGGGGTTATATTTTATCTTTTAATCCTTCCAAGGTATTCCTCAATTGTTGGTCAACACATTGTAAAAATTTCTGTTAAATGGAAAAGCCTTGCTGAGGATTTCGTCTTAACTGAAACTTATGTGAAGATGGCTGTGAGATAAAAAATTGTGTTAAGTAAGGGTTCTGTCTTGTGTCTAAGATCTTGAGAGGTGCTACCAGGGAATACGCCATACCTTGTGGCAGAGCAATGGCAATTGTGGAGAAATAGATATTCTAGATCAAAGAAGTATAGAGGTTCTGTCATGATACAGTTAGCTATCTCTGTATATTATGGAAAAGTTGAAATAAAAAAAAAGAAGGGGAAAGAAAAGTCAACAAAAAATTCATTGGTTTTCATTGGCATAAAGGTAGCTTGTCCTGAGTAACCAAGGATTCTGGTGTCTTATAAACATGTCTCCTTGTGTAAAAAGGGACAATTCTACCTAGTGCTCAACAAATTGGTTGACTTTGTATGCCCTCTCTTGTCCTTTAAATGAGGTAATGAACCGTGCTTAACTATCTGTTTGGTATTTCTTTGCCTGACAAACATAAGGAGTATTTTAATCGTAACCTTCTCTAGGCTAAGTACCTTTAACAGCTAGGTTTGTGATCATGTCGATTTAACGTCTTGAGGTAACTGACCAAGGTATTCGGAAGAATATAATAATTCCATATATTGAAGAGCGAACTTTAACGGGAAACGGCTGTGTTACATATTGAATAAGGGTAGTTTGGGCATTTCCTAAAAAGTACGATAAGAGTGAAAAGTGACCCCCCAAAACCCTTCTTGTTCCTCAAGGTTACATCCATAAACCCTCGCGTGCCCCTGCCGCTTCCTGTGTCTCCTCGTGTCGATACGTCTTGTATGCTTCTTCAAACCCTTCTCTCCCGCTCATTCTTCTTCACTAAAATCTCATCTCCACCACAGAGTTCTCCTTCGTTCTTGGCTCTAGCTTCATTTCCAGCAGCAACCAGCAAGAAAGAGTTGATACTCTGAGAGTTACGACAAATGGATCAGCCAGAATCCGTCGCTCCTACGGAAAGGAAGAGGAAGGGAAAAGAAATAGATGAGGAGCCTTCGTCCAAGCAGCAAAGATGTCTTGAACCAGAAATAGCTGCGGAAATGTCTTCAGCACAAGGTACTAGGCCCTCTCAGTCTACCGTGTTTTTAGAGAGTGGGAAAATCATTCCTCCGAGGATAGTAGATTTCGGAGATGAAACCCTGGTTTTGAAGTTTCCAGAACTTTTGGAGATTCTTGAGTTTTAGGAATGGAGGAAATTCCTAGAAAACCACCGTGTCTATTACCCTAGCCTGGTAATGGAATTTTACAATAATTTGTCTTTGAGCCGAGATAAGTCTGCTTTGATCTCGTCTGTTAAAGGGGTTGAGATGACAGTAACATGTGACTCTCTCCACAAAGCTCTTAGTATTCCAGAAAAAGGGGAAGTGGAGAGAGGATATAGATATAGTCTGCATGAAGCCTTTTCGATCATTACTGGTAAACCCAGTAACATTCATGACAAGGGGCAGTTGAAGCTGAAAGCTTACCAAACCTCGTCATTTCCCCCTCTTTACAAGCTTCTTCAGAACATCATTGCTTCAAAAGTCACCCCACAGACTGGAGCTAGAGGAAGAATCACAGACACACAGAGGTTCCTATTGTTCTGTCTGATTCAGAATGTAAAGATCTGTTTGCCTGAAGTTATTTTTAATGTCATGAAGGGGTGTATTGGATCCAAAAGACATCTGCCCTACGCCGCCCATTTGACAGACATCTTCAAGTATTCAAAGATTCCCTTGGATGGAGAGGCCATGTCAGAAGTTAGGGCTCGAAACATTTTTAACATGACTTTTGTTTCAGTATTTTTGGGGTTGGAGGGCTCTTCTCTCTTGGGGCAGGTTAAGGCCCAGAAAGTTAAGGAATCACAAGCTCAGGGGGAGCTTCTGGAACACCCTCAAGATTCAACCCAAACAGTTTTAGCATCATCTTCTGAGGTTGCTCAACAGGAAACACCATCTGAACATCCACAGTCAACTATGTCTGCTGCACCCACTGAAGTATCTTTTTCTTTTCAGAAGCTTGTCGAGTTTGCATCTGAAGAAGTCAGGTTGTCTGAAAACAGCATTCAGACTGATCTAGATACAAACATTGATGGTCTGTTTGATTCTTTTGGGAAGACATCAGACGAAGTGAGGGTGCCCGTGGAACAGCCTGATCAAGAGCAAGTAAGTAATGATCAAGAACTTGCTGATTTTGTTAATGTCATTCTAAGAGAAGCTGTGGAGAAAAGTTTGGAAGAGGCTGAAAACGTAGTTACATCTGAAATTCTAGAACAGGCACCTGTTGAAAGTCCTGCAGATCATGATCTCATGGAAGAAATAGTGGATGAGTGTCAGGAGAAAGTTCCTGTCATAGACCTAGAAACAGAATCATCTAGTGAAGAAGAGGCACCTGAAAATGTAGTTCCTGACAAAGACATCCAAGCTGAAGATGAAGATCAGGCTCCAGCAGTAGACAACCAAACGCCAGTGCAAGAAGAAACAGATGAGAGAACTGCACCTGGCTGTGAATTATTTGGTACACCTCTAGGTCAACCTCGACTTCTATCTGCTAGGGCGCCAAATATTGAAGAACTTCTTATAAATTTGACTTAGCAAATGCAAAGACAAGATAAGAAAATGGATGATCTGCTCACGTATGTCACTCTCAACATCAATCAAGTTCATTCCAGGCTACTGAAGCTTGAAATTTCTCTCCTAACTGAATGGAAAAGGTTTCTGTTAAACAAGAAAGCTTCAGATGATGCCAACAGGTCCTTGATGTCAGGCTTGCAGGAGGCATGTTCAAAGATCGCAACAGCACTTCGTGAATTACAAGATGCTCAAATTTTCTCTTTTAAGTCTTCTGCCAGCATTATAAATCACTGTTTTGAGATCAGGACATCCTTAGAAGTTTTGAAGGGGTCATTCAGTGCCCTAGGTCCAGATGTCCAGAAGATCTATGATAAATTGATCGCTTTCGCATCAGAAATGACAACTCTGACTGACAGATATGAAACTGTTAATATTCGCCAAGAAGACATCATTTCTGAAGTGGCAAATGTCAGAAGCGCTGTGGTGTATTGGCTAGCTGAATTGTCCAATGACCTGAAGGAATTTCAATATGTCTTGGGTTCAGCCCCTGGTCAGGCTTCCTCTAGCAGAACTCCACCTCAAGAATATACCTCTGCTGCTCCTAGGGGGAGACCACCACAAGGCAGGCTGCGTGGCCCTTCCAGCAGACATACCAGATATTTTAATCCTTAAAAAGATAGTGATCTGTATCTTGTTGCCCATTTTGAGGCTCTCTCTCACACTCTTGGATTTGTTAATTACATCTCATATCATTTGCATTTCTGTCTCCTTTTGTTTCTTTCTTTTTGATGTTGCCAAAGGGGAAGAATTGTGATCTTGCATTTTGAAATCTCCACGTGCATATGCATTCTTATCCTCCCATGATTCATCTTGGCTATATCAAAGGGGGAGATTGGTTTTCAATTATAGCATGCTGGTTGCTTTAATTTATCAAACTATTTTCTTTTTGATGAAGTCAAAGGGGGAGAATAGTTTGAGTCATCAGACTTCTCAAATGACTCACTGTGTAGTGTTGCCATCATCAAAAAGGGGGAGATTATTGTGCCCCTGTGGTTTTGATGATGGTTTTAATGGTGGTTTTGATGTTTGGCCTTTGTAGTGAGCTATTCACTGTGAGTCATCTTGTGTGAGTCAAATCGCTAGTATTCACTTTCTGATCATAATGCAGTTCTTCATTAGTTCTAATATGGCATTGCATAATTGATTATGTTCAGTCATGTTATACATTGGTCTTCAGGCGTCCCAAGTATGCATATTGTTTCAGGTTCTCCAAGTCTATACAATGAAGTCTGATCATTGCATTTGCATTCACAATGTCTTCACATTTGAAGTCTGTACATCAGACTGCTTCTTTTGAAGTCTATACATTGTGGCCTTGAAACTTCAAGTATATACACCTTCAGTTGAACGCAAAGTGTATACGTTGCAGCGTTAACTCATTGGGCTGTAGCGTCAACTCAGCAAGTATGCACATCGCATTCAGACTTTCAAGTCTATACACTCCATCTTCATAGGTTTCAAGTCTGTTCAGCATGCCTTGGTATTCACAGCCTTTAAAGTCTGTACATTGGTTCAGACTCCTCAAAGTCTGTACAGCGTGAAGTCTAAACAGTATTTAGTTGCTCATCTCGAGTCATCCTTTTTATTTTTGCTCTTGTGTTTTCGTGTCATTTACTTAGATACTTGAGTCGTTTTCCTGCTTTCTTTGTTTTATCACGTGTCGTTGTAACCGTTCCTATCTTCTGTCCTCGTGTTGTCTTTCCTAGACCCGTGTCTTTTTTTGCTTTGTGACCACACTTCGTGTCAATTTTTGTTTCCGTCTTCGAGTTGGTTTCAGTCCATGTTGTTTTCGTGTCGTTTTCATCTTCGAGTTGGTTTCAGTCCATGTTGTTCTCGTGCCGTTCTCTTTGTTGTTTGTTATGTCGTGTTGCTTTTGTATTCGTGTCTTCGTGTTATTCTTGTGTTTATGTCTGTGTGTTGTTTCTTTCTATCCTCGTCCAGGTTTCCTCTGACCGCGTGTCTTACTACCTTTTTAGTTCCGTGCTATTTCCTTTTTACCTCGTGTTGTTCTCTTTCTACTTCGTGTCATTCTCTTTGTAGTGTCAGCTTTATTATTGTATATCTCGTGTTGTTCTCTCTCTACCTCGTGTCGTTCTCTTTGTAGTATATGTTTTGTCACCCTTGGACTTCGTGTCGTTCTCTTGGTAGTGTTTGTTTTGTCACCACTGTATCTCGTGTCGTTCTCAGTATAGTGCACCTCTTGTCGTTCCCACATACCTCGTGCAGTTTCAGCTTGAGTGTCAACCAACTCATTTCAGGTAGATATATATAGCGAACCCTGAGTATTAATAGTTTTTATCTCCTTGCAGGTCCGAGGAAGAATATTCCCCAATAACTGGGTTGCACGTGATCCAATACTAGAGGAACAAATTCGAAAAGGGCACGTGACAGGAAGGTTCTGGATCAAGCGTGGGAGGCACACGCACTTTGTACCCTATCATCCTGCTGGCTGCTGTTATAAAAAGAAGAAAGGCTGATTGAGCAGATAGCAAGCGTATAAGCCAGAAAGAATAGAGGAGCAGAGATCGAGAGAGTAAAAGAGCAGAAGAAGAGGAGAAGAAAAAGAGAGAAAGTTAGAGAGCTCGTGAGGGTTAAGAGAAAAAGAAAGTGAGAGAGAAGAGAAGAGGAAGAGAAGCTTACCTGAAGATCTGTCTACTGGACCGTGGATCAAATCCAGGCCAGTCAGCTCCTTGTGAGCCACATCTGTGTTATCTTTCCTTACAGCTTTCTGATCGCTGTGTATTTTTCTTTTCTTATTTTTTTCCTTTTTCATTTGGTTAGCTCTGTACTTCCGATCCTCTGGACTGAGGTCGGGTCCCTCCTGGTCTGGAGGAAGAGAGGTCTTCGACCTCTAGTCTGCAAGTGGCTGGAAGTCACTTGTGTGTTCCCTCCGGTTTGGAGGAAGGGAGATCTGATCTCCAGTTCTGGGCTTATGGGTTGCAAGTCCAGGGGTCCCTCCTAGTCTGGAGGAAGAGAGGCTCTGCCTCTGGTGGGTTGCTGGTAGCAGAGTGCTGCTGGCTAGTTCACGGGTAGTGGGGCTGCTACCAGTGAGGGTTCCCTCTTGGTATAGAGGAAGAGAGACGCTAGTCTCTGGTTTTCCAGTGACCGAGGGTTGCTAGAGGTTCCCTCCAGGTAGGAGGAAGAGGGGAGTTTGTTCCCCTGGGTAAGCTGTGTATCAGCTTCTGTTGGCAAGCTGTGTTGCCCAGCTGTTAGTTTAGCCACACTTGGTTTGAGTGTGGGGTGGATGTAGGTCTAGTGGACCGAACCACCTAAAAATCTCTTGAGCAGTGGTTTGCATTGTGAGTGTGCTTCCGCTAGATGCTTGAATAGGCGCGTCTCTTGTGTTTGCTCATTGGTTTAATTGAATTTGGTTTTATTCTGAGATTGTGTCCAGCACTTGAGTTTTTATTTGGGCATTAATTGTAAAAGGATACATTCACCCCCCTCTGTATCCGGGCATTGCACCCTAACAGGATCCATATCCAAAATGTGAAAATCGACTGTGATTGTTGCTGGACCCAGACTAACCTTTAACGTTATCATGCCCAGAGGAGGCTTCTTAGTATTGTCGTATGCTGTGACTGTTATGGTAGATGGTCGAATCTGATTTTCTGGAATGCCGCACATCTTCAAAGTGCTTGGCGGTAATACATTGATGGATGCCCCAGTGTCCACCAAGCATTGCTTTACCGGCACCTTATTGATATCCACTGTGATGCATAAAGCATACTTTCTTGCTGGTTGAGGTGCCAGTTCATGTTCATAAAAAGTAATTGTTGGCTGACTGCTAGCGGGCGTCAAGACTGTGGTTATCTGCTCGGCAGGGATGTCTTCATTGACCATAACTTTCTGTAAATATTCCTTTAAAGCCAATTGATGAGTGGTTGACCTCTTAATCAATTCTAGAATAGAGATTCTTGCTGGAGTTTGGTCAAGATGCTTCAGTAAATCATACTGAGTGCCGGGAATAGACTCTTGCTCTTGCTCTTGCTCATTGGGCCCCTGTGCGGGCTCCTGCTCTCTCTGGGGAAAGATGCGCTGGAACATCCGTCCACTACGGAGCGGTGCTATGGTTTGGCGCACCTCTGTCAGGACAAGGATGGGGGGAGTATTGGAAGAAGAATAAGGGGCGTTAGCATTGAGAAGTGGTAGAGGAGTGTTTGAAGAAAAAGCCCCCATAGGGGGTATTGGTGAAGGGTTCAAAAGAGAAGCACCCGTAGGAGGCATAGGGGTGGAAGGGGGTGTTGGAGTGTGGGAAAGGCTAGCGGGTTGAACAAGGAGAGGTCGGGGTATAAATGGTGGTTGAACTGATGGTGGAGGTGTCCTTGCCAGAGGAGGAGTGATGGTAGTGGATGTAACCGGTGCTGGTGACGGGCGAATGAGGAGTGGCCTAGATGGTGATGGCGAAGGATTGGTGGCGGATGATGGAGTTTGCTGCGTCGGAGGCTGTGGTTGTGGTGGACGGGTAAGGAGAGACTGGGTTGGCAAGGATGAGGAATTAGTGGGGACAGATGGGTTAACGGGGCGCAAAAGGGAGCGACTTAGTTGAGGGGTAGAAGAAGAAGGAAGCGTGCGCAAGAGGCGCATAGGTTGATTTGAATTATGATTGAATGCCCCGACAGAGGCGTTTTCTTCGTGCCATCCCTGCCCTCTCTCTACTTCATGGAGAGACGTGACTGGGTTCACATGCTGATTTGCTTGGTACTCCGGCAATGGGTTGTGGACAATCCCCATATCTTGCTGAGATGCTGGAGCTTGCTGTTGTACTGGTGGAGCTGGCTGTTGCGGCTGCTGAGCCTGCTGTTGCCGAGGAGGTCTTCTTACTTTCATAGCAGCGATGAACTGTCTCATCTCGTCCCAATTAATACCGCCCTGGTCATTTAAATCATAGATGTAGTCCTTGAAGTGAAAGCAATGGTCAATATTGTGACCAGGGGAGCGGTGGAAAACACAATAGCGGGACGTGTCAACATTAGCGGGCCACGCTGTCCTTTCTTTTGGTAACATGAGTAGATTAACAGCCATCAGGGCATTAAATATATCTGGGAGACTTTCTGGCAATGGCGGATAATGGGCCCTTTTGGGGCCAAGTGGTCTCCTTTGCTGTTGTTGTTGCGGGCCATAGTTGGTGAGTGGCGGTACTTGGTGGTACTGTTGCGGAGCTGAGGGATCTGCATGTGGCGTTTGGTTTTGTGGAGGAGCAAGGGAAGGTTGAGGGGCAAATTAGTGTTGTGGGGGTGAGTTGAAGAGGGTGTTTTGTTGTGGAGGTGGCGGAGGTCGTGGGTTAGATTGGCGAAAAGGTGTGGGGTTGCCGACCGCACCAACCTGCTCATTGATGACGGTACCCTCAGTCGTGGGCCCGCTATTGTTGACATTTGTATTTTTCTTGACCAACCGTGGTTTCGGTTCGAACATGCCCATGATGGGCGAATCCTTCATCTGAGTTTGAATATATCGAGCTCTTTCATAGAGCTCCTCCATGGTAGTCAATCTGTTCATGGCTAATATATGCCGGAATTGAGGGGTTACATTTGAAATAATCATCTTAACCTGCTCTGGTTCTGACAAAGTATCTTTCAATTTCTCGGCCATTGATCGCCATCTATCAGCAAATATGATGAAGTCCTCCTCGGGCTTCATTTTCTCTGCAACCAAGTCCGTAACAGATAGAGAGGGTCCAACCCGGTCCCTATACTTCTGCAAGAATTTCCTTTGAACCACATCAAAATTGCTGGCATCTGTCGGATCCAAGGAATAGAACCACTTGAGGGCTGGCCCCTCTAGAGATCTTCTAAACAAATAAGCCAGTGAGGCTTTGTTGCCCTGCCAAAAGGAGGTCTCATACATAAAATCCTTCAAGTGAATAAATGGATTGCCAGTTCCATTGTATCGCCGAAAATTCGGCATCTCAGAAGGTGGTAAGTGAAAAACTGGCAATGTAGGCAGAGAGATCTCTGGAGCATTCTTGGCAGCAGTAACCTTGTTGAGTTGTTCTTCCATGCTAGCCAATTTTTGAAGGAGTAGAGCATTAGTATATGACTTGACTGGGGCCGGATTTTGAATGAAAGAATTAGGCATAGGCGTCCTTAGGATTTGGGGAGGTTGAAGGAATTGGGGCCTAGCCGCAGAATAGCTTACCTGTTGGGCCGGCATGACCGCACCGGGCGTTGGTGGACAAGAGGGGGGTTTGTGCAAGACCGCCTGGTCATTAACAATGTGATGGCCACTCGCGGCCGGAGGGGGATTGGAAGATGAAGAGGGAACAGATTTCCCTTCCAAAGCGGCCTGAACTGCTTGCCGCTGGGAATCGTCCAATTGAGATAAAGCATGAATTAAATCATTGACATTGAAAGAAGGGGAGGTGTTCCCCGATGTGTTCTGATTGGATGGTAAAGCTTGAGAAGAGGGTTCAACCTCGTGAGTTGTGGTGTCAACCACATGAATTTGAGAATAATGAACCTGAGACGGAGGGTAGTTTCCCTCGTGATAGATGGAATCTTGGAGGGGTGTCTCATAAGATTGATCAAAAATATTCTCTTCCACATCATCATAAGAGTACCCGTAGCTTGCCATGTTGATGATCTTACCTGAACGGAGTTGCATGTTTAAGCAGAGAAAGAAGCTTATTTTGGAGGAATTATAATTACAGTAATCACTCAATCCAATCAAGTTATGCAAACAAGTTGTAATGAACGCAAGCTTTTAGATTCAAGTTTGAGATTAGAGTGAATTAAATTGATGCACAATCCTCTCTCTTTGTAGTGTAGAACTTAGTTGTGAGTTTTGGTTGTGATATCCGGGTTAACTAAGTTCTTTCTCTCTCCTCACCAACGGTGGGCTATCTAAACTCCGGGTACTTCAAGGTACAACCAGCCCGGCGTCCGTGAGGGAATTCACGGGTGCGGGGACTTACGGAGGTTTTGGAAAAGGAATTTCCGGTCCAAAGAGACGGAATGCTCAATGGAGGGTTGTTCCAATTCCAAGAAGGGTGTGTGGAATCCTAGTGTAGAGAGAGGAGGTCTCTCAACCAAATGTCACAAAATGCATAATAATATAAGCAGAGCAAGCAGGTATAATCAGATAATGAATATGTGAGTCAATCCAGCATGAACAAACAGATCAAGCAACTTTCTGTTAACACATAGGTAAAAACTGACTTGGCAGAAGTCGCTAAAATAAGGAAACACGACAGCGTGGCTGTCGCTAATCTGTGAAGTCCTGTCGGACAGTGCTCAAGAAACGCCTTGGTGTGAGGCGCGGATTGTGCAAAAGACGCCTGGGAGAAAGGCGCCGGATAGACAAAGGACGCCCACAGCGGGGGGCGTCAATTCCCAGGGAGTGAGAAAGCAGGAGACGCTATATAAAAAGGCACCTTTGCAGAAGGCGTTAAATGCGAGAGAGACGCCTTGAGTAAAGGCGTTAATTCATGAAAAATGCCTTGATGTGAGGCGTTAATTAAGAAAACACAGAGAACACAAACTGGCTAATCCGAGGGGTGTGGGTGTGCAGTGTGCACAATGGAGGGTGCCCGTGAGGCACAGTGGAGGGGTACCGTGGGTACCTAAGGGAAAGGGCACACGTGGGTGCCAATGGGAAAGGGCACACGTGGGTGCCAACAGGAGAGGGTAATCAAAAGAAAAACAGTGGAAGTCCCACCGTGATCGCCAATTTGTGAATCGTGTTTTTCACATCAAAAATAAATAAGTAAGAGATAAATAGTGAAATAAAGGGAATAAAGGGGAGCAAGAGATTGCTATTGGAGTGTGATCGCCAGAGGGGTTACCTCAAAATAAGGGAGATTGATCGCGAATACCTGGTGAAAATAGGATGCGGGATGAGTGTAGATTCCTTCCTCCTCCTTCTATCGGCCGGCCGATGAAGGGGGTTTTCCTCTTGATTACCCTTAAACAAAGAACAAACAATCAAAAGAGGAGGGATTAGCCAAGTGTGTGTAGTATCAATTCAGAAATAAATAAGATGATGGAGTAAAAGCATGCAGTGTGCACCTTTTGGTTATTTTAAAACCCCTAGGAGAATTAGGGAGAGGAGGTGTGATGCAAAGCTAATGCAAACTTAAAAGGGGAACGATGTATGATGAACAAAGAAGGTGATGAGATAGTAAGTTGATGCAAAGAATTCCCTGCTGTTCCTGACAACAGTAAAGGGAGAAAAACCAAGTTGAACTTGTGGCTGACACAATAGGAAGAAGCAGAGCACCGAAGTAACAAGGATGTTACAGAAGAAAATTTCTCCTGTGCGCCCTCTATGGGTTAATCTCTCTTAGCTGCTACTCTCTTTCTTCCTCACGGCTAACAGCTAACAGCTCTCTCTTTTTTCTTCTAACAGCTCTGCTAACCTCGCACGAACTCGACCCAGGAGGCTATTTATAGGGTAGAAAACACAATTTTAATGGGATAAGAACTGGCAAGACCCTTCTACGGCAAGGCCTCTAGTTCCCTAATCGAGCAAGATGATCAAGCAGAGCAGGGGACACCCCAGGAAAGCTTCGTTCAATCAGGACACGGAAGGGAAAGAGATGACCCACATCAAGGCGTTACTTGAAATTGACGACCTGAGTCAGGGCGTTAATTGACATAACGACTAGTAAAAAGACGTTAATTCTTGGATTTCATTTTAGTAAGAAAAACCTTTCTTATTTGAAAATTATAAAGAGACGCCTGAAGGCGAGGCGTTAATTCAAAACACGACCCAGGAAGGGACGTTAATTTTTGATTTCAATTAGGGTAGGATACGTCAAATATCAGAAACTGACGCCTCTTGCCCCAGTCGTCCTTTCTTTGAAAAACGCCCTAGTTCAGGTCGCTATTTAAAACACGCCCCTCTTCAAGTCGTTAATTACAAAAATGCAAGAAAAATCATAAAAACCCACACAAAAATAGAAAAACTTTATATTATAGAAATATTGAAGTTCACTTTGGGGCGTTAACATAGTGACATGAGATTTGATCAACATAGTATCAATTTTGGCGTGTCTACACCAGCCATGTCCTTTAAATTTCATTTCCAATCTTAACGTAAACAAAACCTGGAATTTGTATAGCCTTTCAATACATCATTATGTTCTGGATTAAATAGCGCCCATGGCGCAGCCATGTTTTAAAAATAGTGCCCTAGGTCAAGTCATGTTTCAAGTTTGTGTATAGGGTGATTGGCGCCCTGATTCCAGTCGCCTGTCAATAGATAGCGCCCAACTTATAGGCGTGATATTAAAACAGCGCCTATGCTTCAGGTGTTGTTTAATCCGGTGCAAATTTCAGGAAACGGTTCACATGGTCATGTAGAGGAAAATAAGAGGAATCAAGTCATGCACGTATCAAGTTAAGTAGATTTCAAGATGTCAAGTTATTAACTTTTAAACATGCTGATTTAATTATTCAGTTTATGAAAGTGACGACTGCCAAGTGGTCGCGCCTTAAGAATAGCGCCCAAGCCTGGGTCGCTATTTCACTATAAATTCCGAAATCAAAACAGCAAGCTATAAAACATGGTAAAAAGGGATTATATGCATGCATGAACTTTATATACTTATGAATTCGGCTAAGACTTGAGAAAACCTACCTTGTTGATTGAGTTTAGGTTGTTAGGATCAAGGAATGATGACGATGTGCAGTTGCAATAAGAATAGAAGCAGCTGATGATCGTTTGAAGAGGACTTCCTCCCTTGGCAGCGATAGAATCACAGGACTAATGCTTAAGAAAGGAGAAACTCTCTCCCAGTTACAGCATCAACCGAGGAGGTAGCTTCAATATGTTTCAGCAGCAGCAATCAAGAGGAATAGAAGATATATGCAAGCAGTAGTAAGAATTAGGAAGAAGAAGTAATAATCTTCTTAGCAGAAGACCACCAGCCTCCACGTTAAGTTCTTGCAAGAAGAGAACGATGGTTGTAGCAGCTAAGTATTAAACGCGTTGGGGGGGTTCTAGTAGGGTATTTATAGGGTTTTGGAGTTAAAGTTTGAGTTCGATTGGGACTTTAATCCTCATAGTATATGTCCTATTAGTATTAGGATTTCTCCTTTTAAACCCTTCTAAAACACAACCCTTCCCAATTCACGATCAAAGCCACGTTATTAACGTGTATTTTAAAGTTTACAATCTTTCTAGATTTTTATCTTTTTTATTTGATGGGGTATTGATATGAAATTTTATGGGTAATATTTTTCTATTTTTCTCTTCTTTTTCATGTAATTAATTTTATAAAATTCTTTTAATTCAAAAAGTGGCACTATTCACTAGTTTTGGAATATCGCCCTTGTTAATGACTTTTTATGTGAATAGCACGCCAATACGTTGGGCGCTATTCACTTTTCATTCCATTGCCAAGCATGCTTCAAAAGATCAATATTGTCTATATGCCCACTCTATTACCCTTTTAATTATCTTTAACATATTTAAATCTTATCAATATACCCTTCTTCTTCTAATAAAATATATTGTAACATATATAAATATTAAATTTTCTAAATTATTAATAAAATATAAATTGATGTTTCCTTCAAGGTTTACTGATTATTAATTCAAATAAAATTACAATGTGCATTAAATGTCTATTTAAAAGTGACATGTTATTCCTACATTTATTATAATATAAGGGTAAGGTTATTAGGATGTCAGGGATTGTATAGAGGGTCTGGACTTTGTTTTACAAAATTATTGGTTTTGATTTATTTGGACCTTTTCAGTCCTTTAATTTACCAGGGTTGCTACACGAGTCGTCAAAGTATGGAGGACGGTGGATTGAGTGACCCTCAGGCATCATCCCCTTGTTGGCCATTGATCTGGATCTTACTCTAGATCGTTAGATCTGAAAGAATTAGAGCCTTAGCTCTGATACCAATTGAAGTCCCGCGATCAATGACACCCAAGAGGGAGGTGAATTGGGTGATAACAAATTGTAACAAAACTTTAACCGATTTAAAACAAGTGAAGAACAGCAACAAAGAAGTTCGGATTTATATGGAGACTGTTAGATCTAATAAAATCTATCACACACAACGGATCCTTGGTATCATGGCGGAGGTGTGAATCCGAAGATTCTACTCACACAAGGTGTTATCTTCCTGACAAGGTTTGCCTTGTCGATCCGAACCTATCTTTTAATATACCAGAGATCTGATGTGAAGATGATAAGTTGTGCTAGATCAAACTCGAGATTACAAAAGATCTAACTTATGTATGTGCTTGCACAGAATGGAGATAGGAGAAATGGATCAAACCACACAAGAGACAATGATTTTTAGGTGGTTCGGATGCAACAACGGCAACCTACGTCCACCCGTCACAAACTGTGAGGATTCACACACTATCTTGTAAGGGGTTACAAGATCTAAACACACATACACACATGTAGGAGTATAGGAACTCCAACAAAGGCGCAAGAGCATGAAACACACACAGATCTGACAGAAATCAAACACACACACACACACACACGGATCTAAGAAGATCCACACACACACGAATGTATAAGGATTACAAAAACACACACTTGAAGCTCAGAGAATATGAAGGGAGAAATACAAAATAAAAAACTCTGATTTTAGCTCCCCTCTGAGTTGGTGATGCAGATTTGGATGAAGCTTGAGTCTCCACTCAATTTGGGGTTGATTGGCTTCAGATTGATCTTGAGAAGCCTTGAGATGGATGAAGAATTCCTGGACGGAGCACTGTTCACGGAGCTCTTCCTGTAGCACTCTTTCTCCCTTGACAGCCCCCTTTGATCTCCTTTTGAGTGATTACAATTTTTGACCCCAATGAGATATTTTTATACAACTAGGATGGTCAAGGGTCAAGCCAGGAACCAGATCCACAAATCATGGCATGTCTGGTGGCTTTGGGATTAAAAAATCCAAGGAGAAGGGCTTCCCATGTTGAAGAATACAAAGTCAACAATTGCTGCCTCGGAGGGTTCGGTCGACCAAGAGACATAGGGCGGTCGACCTAACTTTTACAGGTTTTTGAAGATTTCATTGCTGGGAGGATCGGTCGACCGGTCCAGTGAGGGCGGTCGACCGAACTCTATAATTTTACAGAGTTTTTAGCTCTAGGAGATTAGGTCGACCGCCCATGCAGGTCAGGTCGACCGAACTCTGAAAAACCTACAGAAATAGAGTTGTTAGCCTAGTAGATCATATCCATATGACAAGAGCTTCGTGTCCTCATTCAATTCATGCATTTTGGTTTTAATCTGGCTTTGATTATGCGTTTGGAGATGTTCATTTGAGCTTCATATCCATTCTTACATTTAAGCTTTTAGCATTACACAAAGTGGACTTAAACACATTCAAAGCTTGCTCGTGATTACTTTAACATGGCATGAGATGAAAACTGAGTTCAGGGTTTTGTTATCATCAAAATCACTTGGAGAGACTCAACAGTCCCTGGCGGAAAGAATAAGAGATACCCTCTCAAAGCCAGAGTAGGTAAAGATGATCGTGTCTAATGCCACCCCACAATTTAGACACGTATTGGCTATGAACAAGCTCACCATAATGGAAGAGCTGTATGAGAGGGCCGGATATGTACAAACCCAATTAAAAGACTATCCTCTCTTGCACATGTTTGAGCCGCCAAAGCCCAGGGTGGTTAGAAATATAAGCACTGGTGTCCAAGGTGGAGTGACAGAAGGGGTCATAACAAATGAGCAAGTGAGTGCAGTTGGCAACCCCAACCAGCTAGCCAACCCAAGACCTCCACAAATGTCATGACTCCCTCTTCAATAAGGTCCACCACCTTATCGTCCCTCACTACAAAATAACCTCCTCCAGAACAATGTGCCTCAACCTTTCCGTCCCCAGCAACAACAACAGTCACCCCCTCAATATCACCAAGTTCCACCACCCGGAAACTATGGCCCCCAACAACAGAGAATGTCGGTCGGCCCTAGGAGAGCTCACTACCCACCGTTCCCTGAAACACCGCCGGACATCTTTAATGCTCTCATGGCTGCTAATGCACTCACCCTGCCTAAGGAAAGACCCATATGGCCACCGCATGTAGACACCTCCAGGTAATGTGTCTTCCATAGGCAGCCAGGTCATACTGTGGAAAATTGCTTCTATTTCAAGGACTATATTTATGATCTGAATGATGAACATGGAATCGATTGGAATGAAATGAGGCAATACATTGCCATGTTGAAGGCCAAGAGACCTCCCCCCAGACAACAACAACAGCAACATCAACAACAACAACAACAACGATGACCCCAGCAACAGCAGCAACCTCAATAGGCTCAACAGCAGCAAGTAAATATGGGTACCCTTCAAAACCCACTCCCGGAGCACCAACAGCCCAATCAACATGTCAACCCCATCTCCTCTTTCCCAGAAATCGGGAGAGGACAAGGTCGGCATATGGAAAGCACCTCTGCCGTCGCCGCTAATCACACCTCTAGCCAACCCCCTCGCCTTCCCCGAGCCATACCTCATCCACCCCGGCCTACATCGCAATCCGTGACTGCACCTTCTCCATTCCCACCGCCATCACTCCCTCTCATCCATGCGCCAACCGCTAATTCCCCACCAATCCATCAACAAGGAGCATCTACACCTCCACCTATGCCCTCAAAACCCCTCATCGTCCATCACCCATCCGGGACCCCATCTACTTCTACTACACCTCCACCTATGCCCTTAAACCTCTCATCGTCCATCACCCATCCGGGACCCCACCTACCTCTGCTACACCTCCACCTATGCCCTCAAAACCTCTCATCGTCCACCATCCATCCGGGACCCCACCTACCTCTACTACACCTCCATCTATGCCCTCAAAACCTCTCATCATCCACCACCCATCCGAGAGCCCATCCACTCCCACCATGCCTCCACCTAACAAATCCTTCATCAGAACCCCTACACCTATCATCACCCCTGCTTCACCAATTGTACCCCCACCACTACCCCTCAAACCCCTGCTAAACCCCATGCCTAACCCCATAGAGGTGCAGCCAAACCCACAAGCCATGATGCTCCGTAGTGGACAGATTTTCCACCGAGTTTTCCCCCAAAATAGTCAGGTCCCCGAGCAGTCTCAGCCAGAGAAAGGCACCGAAGAGCAGTTTGAAGAATCCATCCCTGGGACACAATATGACCTGTTGAAACACTTGGATAAGACACCAGCCCGGATCTCCATTCTCGAGCTAATCAAGAAGTCGAAAACCCATCAGGACGCCATGATGGAGTATCTTCAGAAGGTTATGGTCAATGAGGACCTCCCGGTGGAGAAGATCTCGTCGGTGCTGACGTCGACCAGTACACAACCGGCTATCATGTTTCACGACCATGAGCTCGCCCCCAAGGAGGCTCGAAAATATGTATTGCAGTAAAGATCAATGGGGTGTCTATAGACCCATTGATGCGGGACGGACACGCATCTTGACTCCAATTGGATATGCGACCCTTGGACTCTATGCAAACTCGTGATCTTCCCTAGCGAGGGAAGTGTTCGGACGTGCGCGGTTGAGAAACCGGCAAAGAGCTAGGGTGGTCAACTCACAATTTTGTGTCCGGATCGGGTCACGGGACGGGTTCACTCTCTCGCTCACAGCGGTGAATAACAATAGTTGGCGAGCTAATTATCATATCATGCTCTCTAGCAGCGGCATACAGAAATATTTACGAAATAAAGCAAAATGCCGAGTAAAGGAGCGAACATGATACCTCCACGCGCCGGGCGTGGGGAAGACGACCCCGGCCGAACTTGTACTCCCGAAACAGTAAATAATTAAATTACAGCAATGAATATTACTGTCCACTCCACGCAGGGAGGTAAAGGGCTACACAGTGGGACCCGGGAGTAGTGGGTTCGGGTTGACGGGTAGCGTTTTGTGTAGCTTCGGCGGCACGCGTACTCACGAACGTGGGACCCACGTGCTGGTCGGTGGGGCCGAGTGGGCCCGGAGTGACTCCGCTGTGATGGAGATGCCTAGAGGGACGCTCCCGGGGACGGTGGCATGCTGGTTCACCTTGTGGAAGGCGAGGCGGCTCCGATCCTCCGGTGTTGAAGTTGCTATCCACGGGTCAGAACTTCTGTTTTCCAACGCGCGACCCGGAGAGATCGACTGCTGCGATCAATCCCGACATCGGATCGACGCAAAATTGGTACCATTAGAAAGCTAATTCAAAATACTTCGACCAAGGACTATGGCAAGAATTTTGATGGCTCTGGATTTTTGGTGGTAGATTTTTGAACACGCTGGCTGACAGACTCCAGAAACTCAGGATAGAAAGAGATTTTCCTGAGAGTTGGCGTTGACCATGGCTTAAACCTTAGATCAGGAAGTTGACCTCTTCATGAAAGTTGGAGAGGGATAAGTAAGGAAGACGGGAGTATTTTTTTTAGATTTTCTAGTGGAGGTTTAATAGGAGAAACATAATTTATGACACTGGTGGGTCGGATCTGGACAGTGGGAGACAGAACTGGGTTGGGAAAAAACAGTGATTTTAAGAAAATATAAACGAGATCTATAACTCTCAAAAAAATTCGTGGAATCAGGTTTAGGTGGACAAAATCTCCAATAAAATTGGCAACTCAATCAAACAATGGAAAAAGGGGGTCGAAATATGGAAGAGTAGAGCTGTTGTTACAAAGATCTGAACAGGGACAGATCTGGTGGATCTAGAAGCTAAATGGAAAAGGAAATTTGATGATGGCCTAAATTCGAGGAAAATTTACTGGAGGTAGGGAATCACGTGGGAAACCTACCCTGAAAATTTCAGATCCATAAGATTTGGGAGTTGAGAGCTAAAAATCCCGTAGTATGCCTCTATCCAATAGAATAGCAATCTGGACAGCACCTCGGAGGATAGCTCGCGGCGGCTCGTCGGTGGCACGAACGGCGGCGGCGGCGACAGAGACAGAACTCAGAGGAGCAGAGGAAGAAGAAGAAAAGTAGGAGAGAGAGAGAGGGTCGCACAAGGCTCTCTTGGCAATTTTTCAACAATTTTTTCTTCATTAACTTCCATAAAATGAAAATACAAGCCTTTCATATGGAAATACAAATGACTACTCCTACCCTTGGATCTAGGGTTGGGGAGGGGTAAATGGGGGAGTTCACAATTAATTCTCCCATGTGTTTTGGACTCAAATAAAATAAAATTTCAAATCCTATTATTATATACTTAATGGGGGGACACCCCCTAGACTTTAAGGGTGGAATATTAGACTTTTTAATCCAATTGTCCCCTTGAATGGTCAAACCATCTAGAAGCCCACCTTGGACCTTTGACCAGACCCACATGGACCCCAAGATGCCACTTGGAGCAATGAAGAAGGAGATGGGGGCCCATTGTTGGTCCTACTGGACTTTTGCCCAAAAACCCACTAAAACCTAAAGACTCGCATTTTGGCTTATAAAGCCTTATAATTGTAAACATACTTTCCCAAGGATATTAATGCAAACTAAAAGGACACAAATACAAATAAAATGTGGGTGGCCTTGCTCTGATGTCCTCATCAATTCTCCCCGGGTGGGAAGAACTCGACCCCGTTGAGTAAGGGGTGCGGCTGCTTGTGACGCTGGTGGATCTGTCATCGTACCAGGAAGCGCGGAGTACTCTCTACTCCAAGTACTTGACACTTGCTCATCCCGTATAGATTCGATATGTACTCGCTGCTGATGAATGAGGCTACAGGTGGACACTCCGGGGTGGGGTCACTCTCAAAGGAGGGAGGCGGCTCAAAGACTCACTAGGAATCACCGTTGAGTCCCTTTATGTGACTAGATCCGAGATAGAGAATGATCGAGCCGATCCCAAATGTCGGAAAGTCTACAACGTATGCATTCGATCCGACTTGCCTCGCACTTGAAAGGGACTAACACCTACGAGCTTGCACCAGACACATGCAGACTCACCATGGACTGACAAACGTATGCATAGACTCCTAACAAACCACACAAACAAACCACACAAAGAAGAAAACACACTTATGAAGGGACCTAGACTTAATATGGTGACATCACCCTTAGGTGGTCATCATCCGAGTGCCGCATCCTGAGTGTCGGCAGGTTCCTCCAAACCTTCTCCATAGAATTCATCAGCTAATTCTGGCTCGACCTCGTAGCTGACAGACACAATCCCAGAAGGCGAGGCTTCTCCAACCCCTAGGGCTAGTGTGGCGCGAGTGGGACATTGGTTGGCAATGTGGCCAAACCCATGACAATGATAACACTACAGTCGAGATCTACTACTCTCTTCGATGAGTGGTCCCTTACCCTTGTCCTCCCGACAGATAGGGGGTGTGGGAAACAAGGGTGGAGGTGTAGGTGTCGTAGGCAACAGGGGTAGAGGTGTAGGTGCCGTAGGCAACAGGGGTGGGGGTGCAGGTGCCAGAGGACGGGTAATGCGTGCCGGGGGGAGAGCAATGGGTTGGGATGGAAGTAGCTCCCATGGCGGGGGAGGACGAGGCCTGGGAGCGAAGTGCTCCTGACGGGCGGGCTCTTAAGGTCGAGCCATGGGACCCCTCGGGTATGGACCTAAGGCGCTACGTGACTCGGCACTACGGAGAGGGACGGGGCCCATCCGTTGAGTAGACTCGAACTCTCCCTCGAATTGCTCCATATCGAGAGAAACCTGATATGCATACTCCAACTTATCCACCTTGCGGCGATAAAGCTCATACCGTAGGTGCGATCGTAGACCACGCCAAAATCGGGAAACAGTGAGGGAGCTCTCCTCCGTGGCGTCACATCGCAAAAAGTATTCTCGAACTCGGTGATGTACTCGGAGACGGACCGATCTCCTTGGGTGAGGTTTTGCTATCTGTCTATGAGACGCTGGCGGTAGGTGGCAGGGAGGTACTTCTTCCTAAGTTTGGACCTCATCTCTTCCCACCTCTCTACCTGGGGTTCATGACGGTGAAATAGGAGGTTCTCCATGTTCCTCCAAAAAGTTTGGGCTTGCCCTAATAGTTTCATCTTGGCGAACTTGACCTTCCGTTGGTCCAACATCTCAAACCACTCAAAATATCAGTCCATGCCGGCCTCCCAATCAAGATAGACCTTCGGGTCTAAGGACCCGTCAAAGGTGAGAGGGTCTGCACGAACGGTTCTAAGGGTCCGCTCATCCTCATCCAAATCACGGTTCCGCCGTTGAACACGACGGTCACGACCATATCCCCCATGTTCATTGTCGGACTCATAGTCATGCACCTCGGGAACTTGACGCCTCCTAACATCTATCCCTTGAACCCTTGGAGCAGTAGGTTGATGAACCGGTTCCTGTTGACCATGTGTAGGTGGGGGGGTGCCTCGACTGGGGCTCTCTCTAATGCAGCAACTCTCCCAACCAGACTCTTAAAAGACTGGTCTGACCCTACGGCCTTATCCTCTAAGGCCTTCAACCTCCCTTCTAGGCAGGTGCCTAGGCCATCCACCCGCGTACTCACTCCTTCCATTTTATCCACTCGAGTACTCAACTCGTCCATTCGATCACTCAACCCATCCATTTTTCCCATAATAGCTCTAAACATTTCAGCCACCGCTGACGCATCGAGACTAGGGACTCGAGGATCCGCCATAGGTGGTGGTGGGGGTGAGTATTGGGTACCCCTACGAGTGGGCATGCAATGGACACGGGGTGGAGATGCACCGACCAAAGGTGAAGTGATGAACCTAGACTTAACCAATATCCGGTACTTGACGGAGTCACGGGACCCGAAGATCCTCTCGCGCAAGTGTGCGGTCTTCCCGATAGGCGTAACCTAACGTTCAGGCAACACCTTTTGATATACCGGGTTATTGGGATGCAAATGCAAGACCGACTTTGACTTAGACTCCTAGACTTAAATGACTTAATTGTGTGTGTGTGTTTTTAAGCAATGACTAATGACTATCCTAGACTCAACTGGCGCTCTGATACCAATTTAATGCGGGACGGACATGTGACTCGACTCCAATTGGATATGCGATCTTTGGACTCTATGCAAACTCCCGATCGTCCCTAGCGAGGGAAGCGTTCGGACGTGCGCGATTGAGAAATCGGCAAAGAGCTAGGGTGGTCAACTCACAATTTCATGCCCGGATCGGGTCACGGGACGGGTTCACTCTCTCGCTCGCAGCGGTGAATAACAATAGTTGGCGAGCTAATTATCCCATCATGCTCTCTAGCAGCAGCATACAGAAATATATACGAAATAAAGCAAAATGCCGAGTAAAGGAGTGAACACGTTACCTCCACGCGTCGGGCGTGGGGAAGACGACCCCAGCCGAACTTGTATTCCCGGAATAGTAAATAATTAAATTACAGTAATGAATATTACTACACACTCCACGCGTGGAGGTAAAGGGCTACACAGTGGGACCCGGGAGTAGCGGGTTCGGGTTGACGGGCAGTGTTTTGTGTAGCTTCGGCGGCACGCGTACTCATGAACGTGGGACCCACGTGCTGGTCGATGGGGCCGAGTGGGCCCGGAGTGACTCCGCTATGATGGGTATGCCTGGAGGGATGCTCCCGGGGATGGCGGCATGTTGGTTCGCCTTGTGGAAGGTGAGGTGGCTCCGATCCTTCGGTGTTGAAGTTGCTGTCCATGGGTCAGAACTTCTGTTTTCCAACGCACGACCCAGCGAGATCGGCTTGCAATCAATCCCGACGTTGGATCGACGCGAAATTGGTACCGTTGGAAAGCTGATTCAAAATACTTCGACCAAGGACTAAGGCAGGAATTTTGATGGCTCTGGATTTTTGGTGGTGGATTTTTGAACACGCTGGCTGACAGACTCCATAAACTCGGGATAGAAGGGATTTTCCTGAGAGTTGGCGTTGACCGTGGCATAAACCTCAGATCTGGAAGTTGACCTCTTCATGAAAGTTGGAGAGGGATAAGTAAGGAAGACGGGACTATCTTTTGTAGATTTTCTAGTGGAGGTTTAGTAGGGGAAACGCAATTTATGACACTGGTGGGTCGGATCTGGACAGTGGGAGACAGAATTGGGTTGGGAAAAGGCAGTGATTTTAAGAAAATATAAACGAGATCTATAAATCTCAAAAAAACATCGTGGAATCAGGTTTAGGTGGATAGAATCCCCAATAAAATTGGCAACTCAATCAGGCAAGGGAAAGGGGGTCGAAATATGGAAGAGCAGAGCTGTTGTTATACAGATCTAAACAGGGACAGATCTGGTGGATCTAGAAGCTAAATGGAATAGGAAATTTGGTGATGGCCTAAATTCGAGAAAAATTTACTGGAGGTAGGGAATCACGTGGGGAACCTACCCTGAAAATTTCAGCTCCATAAGATTTGGGAGTTGAGAGCTAAAAATCTCGTAGTAGGCCTCTATCCAGCAGAACAGCAATCTGGACAGCACCTCGGAGGATAGCTCGCGGCGGCTCATCGGCGGCACGAACGGCGGCGGTGGCGGCAGAGATAGAACTCAGAGGGGCAGAGGAAGAAGAAGAATAGTATGAGAGAGAGAGGGGGTCGCACAAGGCTCTCTTGGCAATTTTTCAATAATTTTTTCTTCATTAACTTCCATAAAATGAAAATACAAGCCTTTTATATGGAAATACAAATGACCACTCCTACCCTTAGATCTAGGGTTGGGGTGGGGTAAATGGGGGAGTTCACAATTAATTCTCCCATGTGTTTTGGACTCAAATAAAATAAAATTTCAAATCCTATTATTCTATACTAAATGGGGGGCACCCCTTTGACTTTAAGGGTGGAATATTGGACTTTTAATCCAATTATCCCCTTGAATGGTCAAGCCATCTAGAAGCCCACCTTGGACCTTTGACCAGCCCCACATGGACCCCAAGATGCCACTTGGACCAATGAGGAAGGAAATGGGGGCCCCTTACTGGTCCTACTAGACTTTTGCACAAAAACCCACTAAAACCTAAAGACTCACATTTTGGCTTATAAAGCCTTACAATTGCAAACATACTTTCCCAAGGATATTAATGCAAACTAAAAGGACACAAATGCAAATTAAATGTGGGTGGTCTTGCTCTGATGTCCTCATCACCCATGTTTGGTGGACACTGGTGCGTCTATAAATGTGATCTCTATGAGCACCCTCCAATCATGTGAGATTGACACGGAACATATAAGGCCTTCATCAATTACAGTCACGGCCTACGACAATAGCAAAAGGCCACCAAAAGGGATGATTACCTTGAATGTAGAGTTAGGCCCGGCATCAGTCTCCACGGAGTTCCATATCCTTGATATGGTTCCCACATTTAAGGCTATACTAGGTCGCCCCTACATTGAAGTCATGAATGATGTGCCATCCACTAATCACCAGTGCTTAAAGTTTCCATACAAGGGATGGATTATCAAGGTAATTAGTATGCCCATCTTTTCTACAGTGGATGCTATTACCACCACTCTGCCCTCTGTTTGGCCAACCCACCAGCCAATTCTTTCATTGCTAGATGTGTGTGACCCTCACCGCGCCCCTTTAACACAAAAGCCGCTTCCAGCACCAAAGCCATGTCACCCTTCCCGTTCTAAGGGATGTCAGATCATGAGCAATATCAGCTCCCAATAGGGCAAAGGCTTGGGGGCATAATCACAGGGCAGATTGAATCTGCCAAAGAAAACAAGGTTAACCTATGGGGCTGGTATGGGCTTTGAAGGGTCATCCGAAGCCCATAGAAAACCTCTCACATGGACCTTGTACTCTCATTTCAAGAAGGGGCCTGTTGTGCAGCTGGGGGATCACCCGCAAGAATCACAGGGGGAACTGCAGATTGCTTACTTAGCTGGAAGTTGTTCAAGGTCTCTCAAGAAAGGGAAGTTTGATGACACGGACTGTGAATGGAACAAATGGTTCGATATACATGATATTTCGATCGCACTGTAGCAGATGTTCTCACCTCCGTACTTAGAGGAGCCACTTTTGATCTCCGAGATGCCCAAGGATGTTATCTTTATTGCCAGAATTCCAACTCCTCCTCGCCAAGAGGACGTTCCCAATGATGTATCGCTTTCTGTCATTATTTCCAACCACTCTCCTCAGCCTTTGCTGTTGACCTCTTCCTGGGCCAGACGTTTGTCTGATGATCTTCCCTGGTCTCCTTCTCTATTTACATTCCTACGCGGGCTTCTCAACCCGCGTCAGACTTTCAATCATGATTTGCTCTACGAGCCTCCTAACCCTTTAGCTATAATTCCCTTTTATGATTCCCCAATTTCCTTTATGTGTTGTGCTATCGAAAATGAAAATGAAAAAAAAACGCTAATTTCCAAACTCCTCAACCGTGCATTTTCATCGAGGAGACATCTTACATCTCTCACGAGTGTGCCCCGACTCACAAGTCACTCATCCAAGCTCCCTTGAGCGACCTCCTTTACCCCTCCCCTGAGGGGTCTCTCCCTGTACATTCACTACAAGAAAATAGGCTTTAAGGGCATTTGAGAAATGCCCCAAAAAATGAAGATAAATGCCCTAAAAACCTGTAGGGGTAGTTTGATTAATTTTAGAGGCAATTTAAAATGTGCCCCTGTTGCCTCGGTCCCTAAAAATTTTTGAGACACTTTTTGAAAAATGCCCATAATGTTGTCATTAGAGGCACTAAAAATTGTCCCTAAATATTTTAATAGGGGCAATTTTGTTGACCAAATGCCTCTGATGAACATGTTTTAGGGGCAATTACGCCTTCAAACTGCCCCAAATAGCCTATTTTAAAAATAATCATGTAAAAATCACCCTATAATAATCACTTGAAAGAACGTGTTTTAAGGGCATTTTCTTTTACAAATTGTCCCAATAACTAACAACCAATCTATAATAGCTCTAATTTTTAATTATTACACCAAAATAACCTTCGTAAAATGTAAAAATTAAAGTTAACATTTCTAACATGCAATCAATACATAGATCCTATTCTTCGTAATCCATTGACGTACACAAACACTCAACATTATACAACACGAGTATATAAATTGTCCACCTTTTAACCAAAATATAAATAAGGCATCATACTCATTGACAAAGACAATGTATTAACAAAGTTGTATTCTAAAATCAAATCATAAAAATATCATGATTACATGTATAGCATCCATGACTTATAAATACAACTCAGATCATGGAACTTCAAATTTTCACTTTGTAAACAAAATATACAAACTCAAAAACTCTTTAAAATATATAAAATATTTTTCCCTTGGTGCTCTTTAGGCACAAACATTTTATTGCTAGTGGACAAGTAGTAAGGGAAGTCAAATGGTTGTATGGCTTGGCATGCGGTCATGGCACTTGTATCCTCCCTACCAATGCATTGCAAAGACTTCGTGGGTGATAAATCGATCTATACTGCAACAACAATAGCAACCGTAAGCACAACCAAAGAGCTAGAGAAAAAGAATAAGGTAGAATATGTAAAAGAAGAACAAGGTAGGGTTTCTCACCACATTTTCTACTACATGAACTACCATTTTCAGTCTGATAGCCAACTTACACATTTGCATGTGCTTCATTTACCTTAATACTTGATGAATCTAGCCTGAGCACAAATAGGCCAACACAAACAAATTTCACAAAGTCGCATACAAAAGAAAAACCCAATTTCTTTGGAACATTTAAACAATCTACTAGATGTCACCACTGCTTCACAATTTCACAATACAAGCTCCACATTTCTGCTTTACCTGGGTTAAAAACCCAATGATGAATACAGCAAACCCCACAGTCATGGCAGATGATGACTTGCTAATGAAAGATGATATCATGAAAGCAAATCCAAGCTACATAAATTATATATGTAAGATACTGAAGAAACAAAGGGGGAAAAATGAGAATGATTCAGTATGTTGTTGTCCTTGTAAAAAAGCATAATGCAAACAAACTTCTTTTTTCTGTAATCTGATAGAAACTAGAACATAAATGAAGATTGGGCTTGAAAATTAATTAATGAATTTTAACAATGCTTTATTTGATAATTTCCTGAAGGTCATCAGGCTGAAATAGCCTCTGATGTTAACTTTCAAAAGAAAATGCAGGATTATGAACTAAACACACACATATATATAAGAAGGTTAAACATCCAAACACTTAAACATCATTCTAAAAAGTATCGTGAAAAGAGCTGCAATAAGTGTCACTACAAGAAATATGACCTATAGCCACGAATTTTACCTACGTTTGCAGAAAACGTAGGTATATACGACATATTCCGACATTTTAAAAAATATGTAGGTAAATTTCCTACGTTTTATTATAGCGTAGTTACATGGACAACATATCACGACGGTTGTGTAAGAAACGTCGTAAAAGATTATCTATTCTTACGGTTTTTAAATAAACGTGAGAATAGACCTTAGATATTCTTATATTTTTAATAAAACGTAGGAAAATGTAACTTATCGAAAACAAAAAAACCGTGAGAATTGGAGACTCCCCAAGGCGGGAAATTTGACCCCCGATGTTTTTCATTTTCCCTCATTTTGGCACCCGATTTCCATCAATATTTTGGATTCTCTCCCTCCTTCTCTTCCCCTCCCATCGCTCCCCCTCCCTCACCCCGCCGGAGCAACTCGTCCCCCTCTCCAATGGCCAGCCTCCTTCAAGCCCAGTCGCCGGCCATGGCCAGATCCCCACCCCCCCATCGCTACTCAACGCCGCCCCACCACCTCACCCGTGCCTCCCTCCGCCACCCCTATCCCTCGTGCCGCATCAAGGCGAGGTCGTCATTGCCACCGCCTTCGCCCTGCTCCACCTGCTCCAACCCCACAGCCGCTGCCCTACACCTCCTTTTGTGCACAAGGAAGATCTAGTCCCATTCGAACAAAGGACCGTCCCATTCCCGCTCGCGTATGGTAGGTCACCGGCCATGGCCGGTGCAGGGGGGCTCTCGCCTCCCCCTTCCCCTCTTCGCCCTCTTTCCCCTCCTCAGGGCGATGCCCTAGCGTCTGCCGCCACGCCCGCGATCCCCGCCGCTAGTAGTGCATGTTCGGTTAGCCCTGCTTCCTCTGCTGGTCTTCTGCCTCCGGCCACCCCTACTGCTGGTGGTGCCAGTCTGGGCTCCGGTTCTTGGCTGCCTCCTTCATCCCCGGCTGCTGCTGGTGGTAGGGGGCCCTCCTGGTGGCCTTGCTGGTGGCGCTGCTGTAGTCGTCCAGGATCTGGCTGGGGCCAAGCGCGTTTGGAGTCCCGCTCATCCTGCTGTGGTTGGTGATTCTTGCCCGAGAGGGGCTCTTGGGTCTGATGGTGATGTAGCTTCTTCGCCCGATGTTGTTGCTGATGTAGGGTCTCATCAGGCCGCTAAAGGAACTATGCTCAATGTCGCTGCTCTCTCCTCATCTCCAAGTGATGCTCCCTCCATCCGGTTGAGCCCCCGTGCAGATGGTGCCGTCGCCTCTTCAACGGATGCAGATGCCCTTGTTACTGGAGACACAGGTCAGCAGTCTCCTGAAAACTTATCTTTATGATTCAGACTGTTTCTAATTAGTTCTTGTTCATAGATTCTGGATTCTTGAAAGTTTCTTTATGATGTTGTAGTTATTAGTTTCAGGCACCACATCCATGTTTCAGGCTACTCCAGCTTGAGATATGTTTCTACATTTTTTTACGTTCTCTGAGAGATGTCTCATTATTTTTTTCCTTCAATGTGTTCTTTTCGTCCGGGATCAGACAGAGGTAAAAATTTGTCTTTTTATTTTTTTATTTTTTTATTTTTTATAATCACAAGTGTTATATTATATATATATATATATATTGCATTGGTCACTTTTCTCCAAACACTTATGTTTCTTTCTTTACCTGAAATTGTTGGTTTTCTATTGCGGCATGGTTTGTAATATGGGGCCTTGGTAATTCGACTCAACTTCTGGACCATTGACAAGCACGAGTCCAGAGCTACTTGTGATTCAACTTGTAGTCTCTGCAAGACTTGCACCTTATGTGTCACTAGACTTGCAATCATTGTGAACTTGGAACATGCCAAATGCTTGTAACATAGTTCTATCTTGATTTTTATTTTTTTCAATTCCATGTGTACATACATATATTTGAATAAAAGTCACCGAATCTTTTTTGCCAAAGACCTCTTTTTGCCCATACATATCTCTTTTGGTATTTCTGGATGCGTTAGTAGCCAAGCCAAGGATATCTTGTGTGATGAACCAAGGACACATAGGAAACAAGGTGGCTAGCCAACATCATTTGCTTCTACCTATATAATGAGTGATATCCATGCACATGTTCATCTATACTTAATTTTTCACCTATAAATTTGGTTAGTATTGATGGCCCAGGCCAGGGTTGGGCTGATCCCATATAGTTTGAACCCTGATTGCTAGTCTAGAAGTTGTTGTGTCACCAAATATTCAGAAATGACATACAAATGAGGAACTCTTCCAAATCACATTTGCTATTGACAGATATGGCATGTTCATGGTACAACTATGTTGTGTTCACCTCTTGCTTTATTCTTGCAGCAACAACTTTGACTAGCTGGCTTCTTCTTGTCACATTCTGTTCTCTCCATATTGCATTATGGATGAAGTTGTTTGAGCACAAACCCTTTGATGCAAGAGCAGTGATGGGATTTGGTATTCTTAATGGAATATCAATTGGACTCTTAACTTGAGCCTTGGCTTCAACTCAGTGGGATTCTATCAGGTATGTTTTGTCATAGTTTCTATTGTAAATTATAACATGTACCTGTTTTGAGGTTTATTTGGACCTGTAATTGTTTCTTCTTTACAACTTCTGCACAGTATTGATTTAATATGTAATCGATCTTTATGTACTACATATTGTAAACACAAATTATCTCAAAACGTTACCATGATGAAATTGCATCTTATTTAATTGACCGCATGGGTTCCTCTGTACTGTTACTAACTATTTGGGCATATCTTTTTTGCTTCGTGTTCAGAATGACTATCCAATTTCACATTTTTATTTTGGGTTCTCTGGTTGAGAAATAGACACTGACAGTTGTCCTCCCCCATTTCCCCAACTATGGAAGTTGTTGCTTAGTATACAGTGTGGAACTATGTGCACATATTAGGTTACTAACATTTCTTATCCCATTTACATCCAGATAACAAAGCTGGCTATTATCCCTTGCACAGTTCTTTTGGAGAGTCTTTTCTTCAGGAAAAGATTCAGGTTTGCTTTTCCACATTATTCTGCAACTATATTCATGTGTTTTGAGGAGTATTGATTTTCCTTGTACTAACCAAAAGTAAGGTTTTTTAGAAACCTGAAACAAAAATCTATTGCTACTCCCATTTTCATGATTATGTCCAGCCTGTGTGGAATGAGGAAAGGGAAACTAGATCATTGGGTGGAACACCATTTTCATGTATCAAGGACATAATTGCATTTGTAGAACTGAAAAATCATCTTCATCTGAAAGCAGGCCTGCAAGTCTACTAATTTGCACTTTTTAAAGACTGCCCACTGAATATCTAGAGTTCTTGGTAGCATTCCCTTGAATCTGTAGGGTTCCTCTGGGGTTCCAGAGAAATGATAGTTATGGAAAATTATTGCTCTACAAGCAATTGAAATTGTTTAATTTTTCCTCTGGGCATCAAAGCCAAATAATCCTATTTGGTGCAAGGGTCTGGTCTTTGAGAAATGCAAGATCCAAGAGTTTCATTATTTTTGTTACTTAAACTTTGGAGTTTTTAAGTAGTTGAATTTTCCCAAGTCCCCTCATGTCTCTCTCAACAACTTGTTCTTGAAGGGTGTTCCCCAGCTCTTCGTTTCTAGTGGTTTAAAAATCAATCCAGTGTGTACCCCTTTGTCAAGGATGCCATTTCTATGCATCCATAGGTTACAACTCTCAGGAAACTACCTATCTTAATCAATTTCCAGGAAAGCATACTAATCTCATTTTTTTGAAGATTGCACGATTTTTCTGCTCAGTTGGTTAACATTATGAGACATATACTAGCCAATCTATTTGAATAATGTATTAAGTTTGTATGGACTTTTCTTAGAGGCTGCTAGTTTTTAATTTTCTAATTCATACAAAATTGGACATTCGGACTGGTCTTTTACTTATCTGATCTGGACTGGTCCATTACTTATCTGACTTGTATTCATTTCATTGTGTCACTTAGATGCTGCCAAATTACTAAGAAAGACATATTTTAGTGAAGGTTGGTGATTACATTCCTTTCTCTAGTCTCTACACATAATATTGGTTCATATGTTTAGTCTTAATTTAGTTGAGGGCTTGAAAATTTTTGCCTCTTTTAGGTACTGTATTGGCCTCCATAGCTAGCATTGACTTTGTATTGCTCATATACCAATATCCTATCAATCAAGGTAAGGTGTACAACTTCATGCCCAAACATCTTTATAAATTACCTTCTGAAAATGTAGATAATAGGCTTCAGGATTATTGGTCTGAAGGGATTTGTGAATGTGTGCATGTGTGTGATCTCTTCTTAAAACTTTCTGGTTGCCACCCATGTCCTTTTATTGGATCATATTAATATATATTTTTTTGATTGAAGCCTCTCCTCTTGGTGCCTTGGATTTGGAACAGGTAGATCTGGTTGGCCCTACTATTGTTATGGCCTTGGGCTATGACAGATGTGTACTCTCCTAAGTAGATCTCAAATGTGTAGGAGGAAGAGGATTGGGTGTCTATAAAAGCTTGCAGCAAGCTATGGAATCCCTGCACCATGACAAGGCAGAAAGGATGAGAAGGTGAGTTTTCCCCCTTTGTAATTTCTTTACTTTCCCCTTTGTGATTTCCTTGATTGTTAGTACAAACTCTGATTGCTTGTTTTTTTCCCACTTATTCTCTAGCATGTTTTTCATGGTTTTAGGTTTGGACTGCATTCAAAAACTCTGGAATTTATCATGTGAAGGTATTCAAAAATGATGATATGTATGGTTCATGGAGATGATGGATGTTGATAAAGCTGCTTTGTAGTATATAAATCATAAACACATTGTAGGATGCATCATTTATGACTTTGCATCTCAATTTGGCTGAAACCACATTTCTGTTCTACAGTATTCCTCTATTTATCTATGTTACATTGGTTTAGTTACATCATGTATCAATGTCTGAGAGGGGTGGTGAGTTCTTGGATCCCAAAATGAAATGGTACGATTTTATTGCCCAAAAACCTTAAATATTTCTTATAATCAAAGGTCTTAGGTACTTTTTATTGTTAAGGTTGAATGATTGCATCCTCTATGACTTGTCTTTGATAAAGGCAGAGCTACGCTTCAAAAGATCTGAAATCACATCTCTATTCTGTAGCATCACTGTCTTTTTATATGTTAGAATAGTATCATCATTTTTTTCAGTGTTCAAGATGGGTTTTTGGATCTGGAATGAGACTCCACCTTTATACCTTAATTGTTAATTATGTTTCGTAAGCATTTAAATTTTTAACTCACATTATGAACATAAAGCTGTAATGTTAGTTAAGCAATCATAGACAGCTTTAATATATAAAATCTTGTATAGAACTGTATTTCTTCGTATTATTTATTATAGTGAAACATAGAGAACTGAATTTATTCTTATTTTTTAGTTCCATATGTCATTTATGTATGATATTTCTTCCATGAAGGCTTGATTCTTTCCCCTTTTAAGCATATTTTTAGATTTTCCTCCTGATGCAGAGCTTATGTTTAATTCAATAAATAATGAGAATCCACTTGACCATAGTGAACTTTGTTTCGTAGAATATGCATTTCACTTATCTTCTAGCATTCTGGAAAGTGTTTTTTGCATGATTGGTTACATTACATGAAGTTACATACTTGCCTAGTGCACCTGGAAAGGCTTCCTTTACTGCTCATTATCTGATTCAGATGTATGGTTTGTCATAAAATACTTTACAAACTAATGGACCATATAATTCTTATTCAAAGTTTCCTGAATCTTCACATGAGTTGTTGAAAATGCAATTTTCATGTATTTCTTCATCCTACAAGCTTTTTTATCACCACACAGAATTACCTTCTCTTTATTATCCTTAAGTCTTGTGAAAGCATTGTAAAATTGTAGGTTTAAATGATTCAATTTAAATGTATTTGGTCCATGATATGGTAAGATTCATTTTGATTTTGTGTGTAAGTCAAAGGACTGATGATTGATTTTCATTTATGAGGAGGTGACTGTAGTGTACCTATCGTTGAAATGAGAAAGGTCATAATAATGCGGATAATTGTTTTTCTTTCATACTTGTCCTTGAAAAGATAATCTGTTGCACTTATATAGATAAAAGGTCAAAATTTTTGAGGATGGCTGATGCTTGTAAACTGGGTGTCAGACTGTCAAGGACTACTTATTGATTTCTGAAGTATAGACGGCCATTGTATTTGAAAGTTGATTCAATAAGATGCAACTTATGAATTACCATCTGGGAGAATACTTTTTGTTGATAATGTTCTTAATGCTATCTATATTACTAGATATTTTTGTCACAAGTCCTTTGACTCTGCAGTGATGTTCCAATATTGTCACACTTAATAAATCTTGCAGACTGCAGCAAGGGCTTCAATAAGGGATTTGTATTTGTATTATCCTATTACTAGCCCTTTGCTCTTGTTCTTTAGAGAACTGGACAGAGGGAGGGTAGGTTGCATGGGTCTTATCAATGGACTACGCCTATGAGCCAGTTGACCATTGTTTTCATCTGCATAAAATCTATTCCATTACCAGGGGAAGTTAACTCAGGGATGTCAATTAAACAAAGTCTTTTGATACCATCATCCTTAAGGAGGTGGTAAGGGAACGTATGCTCTACTTTTGCAGGTATTGCCATTTCTTGGATTTGCATTGACGATGTTTTTGTTTTGCTCAACTGTGCCAGTTTTGCTAAAGGTATGCCAAAGATTCTCCTTTGAGGTGAATAGTTTTTCCTTTAGCTACTCTGATCCCAATTCTTCAAGCTGAGACAGTTCAAGTAAACAAATTATTCTTGGATGTAGAATTGTTAAGCATCCGTTCATTTCTTTGATGTAGTCTTTTTTTTCACAAAAATGGGGATTGAGATTTCAGGGAATTGTGCATCGGATCTAGGAAGTTACTACTTTAGTGTTGTTGTCACTAGCATTGCAAGCTGCCTTTTAATATATGTAGAGGACTTCCTCAACTCATTACCTAGGTTTTGGGACGGGCCTCTAACAAGAGTCTGTGGCACCTTTCTTATTTTGCCACTGGTGGCAATGAAATCTTTCTGTCTAGTTAGTAATTTAGTTTATTTGCAGGCAGATTTAAAAACCAAACCTGTTTACCAACTGTCCACTGGCAATAGGTAAAAGATTCATGGCCAGATCTTTTTTGGTTGATTGACAGGCTTTTGCAAAATCAAACTTGAAACCCAATTTGGTTACCTTTTATCCATCAAGATTAGTGGGTCTCCATCTAGTTTGGATATCTGTTTCCCACCGACTTACAGTAGTTCTACCTTAATCATCTGTTGACTAGATGTCTGACTGCCAATTTAAATGAAAGATGATGGCTGAGAAATTTAGGCCGCTCAGATATCTACTCAGCTCATTCTGGGAAATCATTAGACACTTGGCTGGTAAGGCACTAAAGAAAGTTGGTAAAGATTCTTGGTGCATGCGATTGGTTACCTTCAGGAAGAGCAGAAAGAGCAAGGTGTAAAAGAAGAGACTTCTGTCAGTGGAGGACATCATGAGGATATAGTTACTTCATCTTGGCTGTGGGAGAAGTGCATTGTTGCATGGGGCAATTAATCTGGTGGCTGGACTTAGGGGTTCTTTTGGGGATGAGCAATATAGAGAAATGATGTCGATGCCAAGGCAAGGAATATTTTGAAGTTCTCTATTTTGCACAATATAGGAAAATAATTGTAAGAGAACAGTTAGATGAGTATATTGAACAACAACGAGAACTTGCAGCAACCAAGAGGGAGGAATTGAAAAAGAAGAGAGAAGAGTAGCATCCAAAGGCAGAAGAATCTTGGACTATAATAAGCCATGGATCTATTTTGTAGAATGGAAAAGGATGCTTGCCTCTCTCAGAAGTTAAGAGAAATTATAGACAAAATCAGAATGTTCCACATGAAGCAAATGGGAAAGCTCCTCAAGCTAATGGATATCACATCTCAGAAAATGGGTATGAACTTTGAAAATGAACTTATCCAATTTATTTTCGTTTTAATTTATGAAGAACCCATGCATTTAGCACTCTTATTATTTGAATTCCCTATAGTCTGGAGTGTAATGTTTGTAATACAATGAAAACTATAAAAAGAGCAAAGTCAGATGGCAAGGGTGGTGAAGATGAAGTGAAGAGTTCATCTAGAATTGTAGGTGGTAGGAAAACAAAACAAAGTAGAAAGGAGCAGAAGCAGAAGGGAAGAACATGGAAGAGCAATGGGTATGTAAAAGTCCGCCACCTTCTCCCCCTCCCCCCTCACCCTTCCACCCTAACAGGGATGTTCTATGCTATCTTTTGCCTGGTCATCTTTCACTATCAAGAAAAGGCTTTTTAAATTCCCAAGCCAGCATGTCAAATGCTATTTTTTTGAATTGTGCTCTATTATAGCATGTCACCAAGTCTAAATGTTGGATCTATAGGATAGCCTGTCATATGCAAGAGCATAATGGGTTGGAATCTTGCATTTTGCTTGGGATATCATTGCTGATGAGACATATGTCTGTCTATGCTAGCAAAATGGTGAATTTACATCTTGTGAATGATCATTTAGAAGGTTAGTATTCATATTTTGCTATTCTGGTCTTTAATTTTGCTGGTAGCTGAGATAGTATCACTCTTTTTGCTACTATATGCTTCATTACTTTTTGGTGTTTCTAGTTTTGGGCATATTTTTTTTAAGACTCCACAGGCAATGCAATGCAAGGGGCTGTTATGATGTAGCAAGTCCAGTTCTTGCTTTTGAGAAAATGAACCATGTTCTTTGTGAGAAGCTCTTTTATCTAAGTGTTTTCATGCCTCTGATTTTCTTAGATTCTGTCACGTTCCAGGAAGAAGTTGTACTTTATCTATTGAGCTAACTTCTCTCACTGGTGACAGGCTATGATGTGAGGATTCAGCTTGAATGGGACGAGAGTGGGCTTCCAGCAAATGTGAGACTCAACTTTCCAAGAAGAAAAGAGTTTCTGGTGGTCTGCTGTCCACTTTCCAGCAACTTTATTTTGTTTGTCTTCTATCATATAGAACTCATGTATGCGATATTTTATAGGCTTCTCGTGCTGACCAAATTGCTTATTTTTCTCATTTTTCTTATTCATGTCATGGAATTGGTAACTAATAACATGTTTTACACTAGAGCTTTTGGGCCTTCTCTGCCATCATGTTATGCTAACAAGTCTATTTTTTAACTATCACACCTTCTGTGTTTGTCTAATGCATGAATGGTGATATTTATCGTGTGTATGTATGGTAAAGTTTTCTGACGAACTATTGAATTTTGATGTCTCTGCATAAAATAGATGAGTTGTGCCCACTTGTTGGAGAATTGCTTGCATGAAGCTATAGGGAAGAAGCACATACTAATTTGTGTGCTGCTGAACGAAGGGCCTCAAAATACAATGCTTTACGTGCATCTACTGTGAAAATGGGGAGCCTCTTTGAAAGACTTCACAGTTGTACTGTACTCACTGCTTCTGGTGGTGTGGCTAGTTTTGTGGACTCAACTCCGCTCCCTAGCCCTTTCTTTGGCCAGGTATGCATGGCTGACTATTTGATATTATTCTATTTAGTCCATTCTCCACTTCAATTGTAGCAAGATCTATTCATTTTCCTTTTGCCACTATCCTTCCAAGTTGTCAGTGCTGCTCATGTCTGTGGCTGTTACAAGTGGGGATGAATGAGTGTTTAACATGATAATGAAGTTTCAGTTCTCTGGCTCAAATGAAATCAAAAATTGAGGGAAGATTAGAAAATCCATTAGTTGAACCTTTTTTTTGGGGGGGGGGTTTGATGGCTAGCAACAAGAAGTTGATTCATACTATTTCAGTGTCTTCACCTTTTCTCTAACAAAGCTCCTCTCACTTCTTGCCATGTGGCACCACAAGTGAACTTACTGTGACACAGATGTTGTGAACTTGTCATGACACATTTATCCTTATCCCTAGTAATTAAGGAAGTTTGTAAAATGATATGTGGATGGGTTATTTGTTTCAAACCATGTAGCTAATTTCTAACATTTATTTGGAGTTTGTGAGTTGGTGTAATCATCATTTTTTTTACTAGCCACTGATTATTTTTCTTATGTCATGTAAGTAGGTCTTCTTTGTATGTTAAAGTCTCACATGGTTGTCTTCATGAAGAGGCTTTATTCAAAGTGCTTATTCTTCTTTGGAGTTTCTTAATGAACTGTTCAGTCAATTTTCTCCACTTTTGTATTGATGCTTACATTGATCAACATCTAATTATGAATTTGTGGTGTGATTTCATTTTATTTTTTGGATGTGAGTTTTGGGTCTTCATTTTTCAACCATGGTTTGCTTTTGGTTGTGTTCCATGTAGATGATGTGAAATGGATTCTCAAGGTTGAGAGTTCCCCGTTGTATCCACACCCGATTGGCTCAGGAAGAACAAATAAAGAGAATGATAATCTTTCTGTGTAGTAGCTGTAAAATGAGAGCCCTACGTAGGGGTAGGGGCAAGGTGATGTAGATGTTTATTCTTCAATATTTTTTCTACCTTTTTAATTTATGTAGGATGTTAATCATTTATAATTGACCTTGACTAATGTATAATTGATAGGAACAATTACCTTTTGTTAGATTTTTTTCATAGTGGTTCAAGAATCAATATCTGTGAGTAAATTAATGTATGTTCTTCGTGGATGAATATGTGAGTACATGAATGTATGTTTTGGATGGATGAATACGTGTGAATACATGAATGTTTATTTTGTGTGGATGAACATGGATGTGAGTGAGACAATCAATGAATGTGAACATGAATGGATGTATTATTATAGGTGATGAGAGCACAAATACTAATAGGATTTTTTTAAAAAAAGAAAACATATTCCTACATTTTTTATTAACCGATGTTAAATCATTTTTCTACGTTTTTAATAAGTGATGCTAATAATTATTCAAACGTTTCTTCAACTACGTGGCTAAAGGTAATACATACATTTTTATAAACGTAGGTATAGCCTCTTATATGCGTGTGTATATATGTTTTTAACCTACGTTTTTGTTGAACTATTCCTACGCTTTAAAAGCATATGTATATGTCGGTATCTACCTACGCTTTTTGTTAGACTTTTCATATGCTTTACAAGCGTTGGAATAGTTAACCTATGGCTACGTTTCATAGAAACGTAGGTATAGCCTATAGTCACGCGAGCAACCGCCACACTTTGCAAGCGTGGCAAGCAAATGTGGCAAAAGGCTTTACCTACGTTTTTTTGGACCTACAACTACATTTTTTAAACGTAGGTAAAGGTCAATTTTCTTGTAGTGTGTAAGAAAAGTCTCCTAGATAAGCCAGGACAATCAGTAGGTAGACTCATATAATCCCATTATAGATATCTTGCAATCTCAAACATGGAACTTCAGATTTCCTCTTCAAAATTTGTATGCACAGTACGCAAGTTAAATAATAAGAAAACATGGGGGGTGAGAGATTTCCTTGCAAAGTATATAATTCTTATTTGCCAAGTGCCTTAAACACATGAAATAACCAGTACGATAGAGTAGCAACTGTTTCCAAGGATATTGTTTCCTTCCTCTCTCATATGCGTTTGTTTTCATCTATTTTCAGCTCACTTTGTTTTTGACCCCATTAGTGTTCCAAAATATTTTGTTGTATCACATAGTATTCTTCAAGAATCCATCAAATGTTGTAGGAATTGAAGACAAGAAGCATAGGGAAGAAACTGCATTTTCCTACCTATCTGGCTGCTTATAATTGGACCAAGAATGCAACTGTATACCTGAGACCAGTCTTGTGTATCTATTCCTACTTTCAAGCTTGGAGCTAACTTCTTAATAAATGTCCCTATATCTATACTTTTTTGTAGTGATTCTTCAGGGTCTCCTTCTCCTCCTCCTCCTCCTCCTCCTCCTCCTTCTTCTTCTTCTTCTTCTTCTTCTTCTATAGTACAGGTCAGTCTAGTTCCTTCTTCTTCTTCTTCTTCTATAGTACAGGTCAGTCTAGTTAGGAATAATGGGTCAAGGGTAGTGCCCAAAAGGAAATCCAAGGGTAGGCAAACCCCTCGCCGATTCCTCTTAGACCTAGCCAACAAATGCCAAGCATGCCTAGAGATTCCTCAGCTGCTAGAAAATTCCATCCAACTGCCGGAGATAGAATGTGAGCAAAATTTCACAATTGATGTAGGGTATGGAGTCTACGAGATCACTGACGAGGAGTACCCTCTTGAAGAAGGGGACGAAGAATATGAGGATGTGACTGGCGCATATGCTAGAATATGAGGACGTGACTGGCGCATATGCTAGCGGAATGAGAAGATTTGATGAGCCATCAGCCGCCATAGAAGAACCCACCAAAGAAATCAACCTTGGAACCGAGGAAGACCCCAGGATCATCATCATAAGTGATAATTTTCCATCATCTGAAGAGACATTGATTAAGGTTCTCAAGGAATATAGGGACACGTTCGCATGGAGCTATGAGGATATGCTAGGATTGGATCCCACCCTGGTCGAACACCGTTTAACTTTCAAACCAGGGTCCATCTCGGTAAAACAAAGGTTAAGACGTTTCCATCGTCAAATGGCTTTGAAAATAAAGGAAGAGGTCAACAAGCTCCACAAAGCCAGGTTCATTAGAGTCGTCCTTTATACCCAATGGGTGGCAAACATCATCCTGGTCATGAAGAAGGATGGAAGGGTAAGAATCTGCATTGACTTTCAAGACCTTAACCATGCGTGTCCAAAAGATGATTTACATTGCCTCATATCGATGTTTTGGTTGATAACACGGTAGGTTATGAAAGTCTCTCGTTCATGGATGGATTTTTGGGATATAATCAAATTCGTCTGGCAGAAGAGGATCAGGAGAAGATGTCATTCAAGACACCTTGGGGAACTTATTGTTACGTGGTCATGCCATTTGGATTAAAAAATGTTGGAGCTACTTACCAAAGAGTTATGATGACAATATTTCATGACATGATCCACATAGATTTGGAAGTGTACGTGGATGACTTGTTGATGAAATTAAGGACTAGGCCAGAACATCTAAAAGTTTTGGCTAAGGTGTTGCAAAGATCAAGGGAGTTCCAATTGAAGATGAATCTGAAGAAGTGTGTATTTAGTGTTTCATCGAGTAAGCTGCTAGGCTTCGTTGTGAGTAAATGGGGCATTGAGATAGATCCCAACAAATCTCAGGTAATCAGGGATATGCCACCTCCGAAGAATCTGAGAGAAGTTCGAGGATTAATCAGGAGGTTACAATTCATTCGTCAGTTTGTGTCCCAGCACTCGCAAAGGTGTAAATCTTTCTACGAGTTGACCAAGTCAGGAGTAGAATTCCTTTGAGATTCTAAATGTCAAAAGGCTTTCGAAGGGTTGAAGGAATATCTGGCCAATCCACCCATTCGCATTCCACCCACGCCAGGTAAACCTTTGATCCTTTATATTCCAGTCTTGGATGACTTTGTGGGTGCGGTGCTCGCACAAACAGACGAAGAGGGCAAGGAAAGGGCAACCTATTACTTGTCCAAACTCCTCAACCCCTATGAGCAGAAGTATACAACCATGGAGAAAACCTGTACTACCCTCGTTTGGGTGGTACAGAAATTGAAACACTACTTCTTGGCTCAAGAAGTCCATCTGATCGCCCGAATGAATCCTATCAAGTTTCTTTTAGAAAAATATGTCCTTACTGATAGGGTAGCACGCTGGCAAAGCTTTCTCTCTCAGTTCGACATCACCTACATCCAGCAAAAGGCAATCAAGGGTTATGCCATAGCCGAGCATCTGGCTCACCATCCCCTCCCTAAATTCGATCATGTCCAATCGAAGTTTTCAGATGAAGAACTAATGTCCATCAATCAATTAGATGATCGCATGTGGACGTTACATTTTGATGGAGGTCTAAATTCCCAAGGGAGAGGAATTGACATTGCCCTCCTATCGCCTGAAGGTATCGCTATCCCACTGGCATATCAGCTCGCATTCCCAGTCACTAACAACATAGCCGAATATGAGGCTCTTCTAGCTGGCCTGGAACTTGCCAATTCTTTCCGTATCACTGAACTGCGAGTTGTAGGTGATAGTCAACTCATTCTTCGCCAAGGGCTCACCAAATATTGCACCCGCGATCCCAAGCTCAAGCCTTACCAAGAACTTACCACTGATTTTACCCAACTGTTCACCAAACTGATCTTTGTTCATGTCCCTCGCAATCAGAATATTTTGGCCGACTCCCTCGCCTCATTGGCATCATCTTTAAGGTTCCCATTGGGTAGATGGTTTGAGTCGATCTCCATCTACAAGCGTCATGCCCCTGCTATCCATGATGCTTCCTACGTGAGGATTAAGGAAAGATTGTTAAGGAAGGCCCAAGAAGGAGAAATCATTTAGAAAAGGGAAATCATATTGGTGGAATTGGAAGAAGAAATGGCCAACGAGGAGAAGCCATGGTTTTACGAAATTGCCAAATATTGCAAAGATCAGTCCTATCCTAAAGAAGCCACATCAAAAGATAGGAAAGGCATAAGAAGAGTGGCCCAAAAATACGTGCTAATTGGAGGAGTATACAAAAGAAGCCTTACTAGCGTTCTTCTAAGATGTCTTGATGATGATGAGGACTGAAAATGTGTTGAGGAAGTACACTCTGGTGTGTGCCGTGACCATGTGAATAGCCAAATGCTTTCTAAGAAGATTCTTCGGCAATACTTTTATTGGCCCACCATGGAAGAGGATTGTGCAGTCTATGTCCATAAGTGTGTCAAGTGTCAACTTCACGCCTATAAGATTTACTCCCCATCTTCCTCACTTCATCCAATATTCTCCCCATGGCCCTTCTCCATGTGGGCTTCTGACATCATTGGTCCTCTCGGTGATCCCAACTCCCTCACTAAGCAAAAATATTTCATCCTCACTGCAATAGAGTACTTCACCAAATGGGCCGAAGCCGAAGCTTATGTGGAAGTCAAGGCGTCCACAGTCTACAAATTTATCATGAAGAATAACATCACCAGATTCGGCATCCCAAGCATTATCATCATCGACAATGGGCCATAATTCATTTCTCAGGACCTTCAGGACCTCTGTAATAGGTATAAAATTGCATTGCATCATTCATCACCATATTATCCACAAAGTAATGGCCAGACAGAGGCCACTAATAAAACGTTGATTAAAATTATAAAGAAACATGTGAGTCTAACAAGTTCTTGGATTGGCCGGAAAAGCTTATTGAAACTCTATGGGCCTATCGCATTTCAATCCGTACTCCCACTGGGCAAACTCCGTTCACCCTTACGTATGGGATGGAGGCGGTAGTACCGTGCGAGATCTTAGTTCCTTCTCTCAGGGTACAGTTGGACAAAGTGCTTCCCCTTGATAAATGTCGTGACTCACTCCTTGCCCAATTGGAACTCTTAGATGGGAAGCGGCTGGCCGCTGCCGAATATGCCCGCGTATACCAAAACAAACTCACACGATTTTATCAAAAGAAGGTCATTGAGAGAAAATTCAAAGTCGGTGAGATGGTCTTTCAAAGACTTTTCGTGAAACCTGATGGGCCACGTTCTAAACTCCAACCCAATTGGGAGGGTCCATATGTAATTCAAACTGTGTATCCTGGCAATGCTTATAGGCTAGTTAATGCTTAGGGGATCGAGTTATCCCACCCTTGGAATGGGATTTATCTTAAAAGGTACTACCCTTAGATAGGTGTGCATAATGTCAAAATTAAAAATAAAAAAATAAAAGAAACAAAAACAAAACACAAAAATAAACAAACAAACAAAATAAAAAAAATAAAATAAAACAAAACAACAAAAAAAAGCAAAAGAAGCAAAAATAAAAAAATAGAAAATTCAAAAGGGGCTAATGCCCGGTGATCATCACGGCATCCACCTTCATGCTAAGATAGGGTCCTCTAAGATTTGGTAGGTCTCAAGTCTTGGTCTGTCAGAATCGTGGAGGTCCCTATCCGATCATGTTGGCCTATGCCTACTTTTTTTTTTGATAAAACCAACCAACAGTTATTGCACTGGTCGAATGCACCCCACCCTCAGAGAGGGGGAATGTTCTCATTCCCCCAGGCATTAACTGTGGCTTTTTATTTTATTGATTGAAGAAAGGTGTACAGTAACAACGGGGCATACCCCTGATGAACAGAAGGCCACAACTTTGGCCCTAGAAGGAAACTTAAAGATGAACAAAGTATAGAGCTATGGATTACAAACAAGAGCTAAAAAACTCGGATAGCTGGAAGCCCAGCTCTATCTATTCTAAGTGCCCCCTTTGTCAAACAAGGGAGATCTCCTGCATGAGTGAAAACTTTATTTTCTGGAATATTGCATACATAGGACGCCAAGGAGTCTGCAACCTGGTTGCCTTCTCGGTAAATATGCAATAACTCACAGCCACTTTCATGGATAAGATCAAGGATTTTCCTCCACCATGGGAGGATCATTCAGCTAGGGGAGGCTCCCTTCTTTAATGCTTCTACAAGAAGACCACAATCAGAATATATCGCCGCCAAGTCTAGTCCACCGAGCTTAGCAATTAATAGCCCATCACATAAGGCCCTTGCCTCTTCCAGCAAGCTATTCCCAATGCCATAGTGGAAAGCAAATCCAACTATCCATCTACCATTTGAATCTCTAATACAGCCTCCACCACCACTCCTACCAGGATTACCCTTGGAAGCCCCGTCAACATGTAGTGTGAACTTTTGAGTTGCTAATCTGCAGAAGACTAGTAATGGCTACTTTAAATTGACCTGAGGGAATATATGAAAGGAGGCAAGGCATCTGAGTTGAGCACGGGATAGGGGTTTGCAGAAGCTGAGCTTGTCCATTACAAGGGCTATTGAAGACAGAATTTTCCTTTTTATTAAATCAGCTTTGATGGACAGTCCCTCAAATCTGGAAGCACACCTTTGCTTCCAAATCTCTCATATCATCAGAATAATTGCTTACATTCCCATAAAACTAAAGGCAGAAAGCAGATTAGTAGAGTTTAAAAGATTCCAGCACCTTATGGAAATCTGGTTACTAAGATAAACATTGTTACTTAGCAATGGTTGTACCCAGCCCCATAGTTCAGAGGCCAATTCACCAGTAATGAATAAATGGGTGAAGTCTTCTTGAGCATAAGAGGAGTAGCAGCTACATTTGGAGACAATGGGAATACCACACTCTGCTACCCTACTGTCCACTAGTACTGCCTGGTGGATAAGCTTCCAAGTAAAAAGAGCAGCCCTTGGTGCTATAGTAGAGTGCCAAAGTTTCGCCCAAGCTGGCCTTGAAACACCTTTAGTCCGCATAAGATTGCAAGCTGATTTAACTGAAAAGGAGCCCTTTAAGGTACCTGTCCAGACACAACAATCTGCCTTATTGCTAAGTTGAATGTTAGGAATGTGATAGTCATTATTGATATACCCCCTAGTAGCATGCTGGGTATCACAGAGAACTTCTCTTACAGAAGCCAAGGGAAGGCTATTGAATTCAATTCCTTCATTAGTCATTGCAGTGTTTATAGCTGGACCACACCATGTCCAGTTATCCCTAAGGAAGTCAGTGCTCACCCCATTTCCAACTATCCATCTGCTATTAGAGATAATAATATCTTTGGCTTGTCTGAATACAGCCAAAGGCATTCCTGTTGGGAATGGTTTAGCACAGTTAGCAAAATGGGCCTTAATGAATCTGCGCCTTGCATACATGGACCAGAGTGAAGACCCATGGATAATATTCCATAGGGTTTTGGTTGCCAAGGAGATCTGGACCCATTGTAGATCTCTGATACCCAGACCTCCCTCTAACTTAGAATTTTGGATTACAGACCAAGCTACCCAGTGCCTGTGTTTGATACCTTTCTCACCATGCCAAAAGAAATTGGCACATAGATGGTTAATGAAACTGATCACCTTCTTTGGAATGAAACAAGCTGAGGTTAAGTAGACATGCATACTATACAAGACTGAATCAATCAATACTATTCTGCCAGCTTGAGAGAGGAATTTTGACTGCCAGCCTTCCAATTTTTGTTGCACCCTGTCCATCAGAAATGTGAAATCTGAGCATAGGTATCTTCCCTTTTTAACCAAGATACCAAGATAGTTTATGCTAGCAGATTGATATTTATATCCAGTGAGGACTCGAATAGATTGTCTGAGGGAAATGGGGGCTTTATATGATAGAATGAAACTGCTCTTGGCAGTATTGATTTTCTGACCAGAGCATTGTTCATAACTGCTAATAAACCTTTGGAAGGCCACTATGGTTTGCATGCAAGCATTCAGAAATACCAGAGTATCATCTGCATATAATAGGTGAGAAACTTGTATTGATTGTCGGGACCTTTGTATCCCTTCAGAATACCAGACTGGAATTGAGCAGAAAGGCCTCTACTTAAGACCTCTGAAGCAATGATAAATAAGTATGGAGCTATTGGGTCCCCTTGCCTAATTCCTCTGCTGGATTTGAAAAAACCAGATATAGACCCATTGAAATTGACTGAGAACCAACAATTGAATAAAAGCATTCCAATATAAGAAGTGAACTTGGTGCTGAACCCGAACTTACTCAAGATAGCCAAGATAAAATCCCATTCCATCCTATCATAAGCTTTGGCCATATCAAGCTTAAAAATGGCATTGTGGCCTCTGACCTTCCTATTGATATCCACCATGAGTTATCGGGCTAAAGCCACATTATCAAGGATGAACCACCCTTTCACAAAGGCCCCTTGCTCAATAGAAATTAGGCTAGGTAATAGAGGAGCCAGCCTTTCAGATAGGATCTTGGAGATTATTTTATAAGAAAAGTTACACAAGCTTATAGGTCTGAAGTCATTAAGAGACCGGGGGTCCTGGACCTTAGGAACCAAAGTGAGTAATGAAGAGGAGATTCCCCTGGGGAGAGGGAAGCCCTTAAGAAAAGCACTAACAGCTTCTATAACATCATGCCCAATAATATCCCATACAGTAGTGAAGAACTCTCCTAAGAAACCATCAGGGCCAGGAGAGCTTGAGCCTTTTAGGGACCAGACTGCTCTGCGGACCTCCAGGTCATCTGGGATTGCACACAGAGCAGAATTCTGTGCATCAGTAATAATTTGAGGGATACATTCCAACATCGTAGAGTCCACTCGATGTTCCTAAGAAGAGAACAAATTTTTGTAATATGACTCAGCATGAAGCCTTAAAGAGTCTTAATCAGCACACCACTCTTCAGGGTTTCCAACTCTCAACCTCTTAATAAAGTTTCTCCTTCTATTGAATTAGGTAAGAGCATGATAATAGGAGGTGTTCCTATCCCCACATTCAATCCAATCTATTCGAGATTTTTGATTCCAGAAAATTTCTTCTCTAGCTAAGGCTTGACGAAGACTAGCATTAGCAGCATTAAGGCTTTCTCTATTAGCAGAAGAAGGATCAGAATAAAAGGCAGACTGCTTCTGCTCCACCTCAGTTTCTGCCTGACTTTTACTCAGAAAAATATTTCCAAAAACTTCTTTGTTCCAATTCCGCAAGGAATCCTTGACAGCCTTTAGCTTCATTTACAAGAACTCTGTCCAATCTAGCCCGGATGTTGGCAGAACCTGATCTGTTATTAGTCCATGTCATAGAAGGCCTAGTAAAACCAATATCAGACAAACCAGCATAACATAAAAAGGCATTAAAATCAGTCATAGAAGCCAGGGATGGGATGCCACCACCAACTTTCTCCGACGGCCTCAAGACACAGTTAAAATCACCCCCCACTATCCAAGGGATAGAGACATAGTCAGCAAAAAGGAGGAGGTCACTAAACAAAGACTGTCTTAAGTATGGATCATTAGAAGCATATACAAAAGAATAGTATGTACAGATTGAGGTATCCACCTTAAGTCCAAGGGTTATGTATTGTGAAGAAGACGCAATGACCTCCAAATTATAGCTTTCATGCCAAAAAACCCAAATTTTAGAGTCAAGAGAGTTGTTTCCTACATACCTTCCAAGCTTGAGATATCTTCCCAGAGAGGAAGCTTTATTGAGGTTTAACATAGGTTCATTAATGGCCACCATTTGAACCTTATTCTCTCTTTCTTCGACCAAATGAGATAGATGGTGCCCTTAAAATACTAAGCATAAGGAACCGAAACACAATCCCCTTAAGGAAAGAGTAGGATCCATTTCCTCGAACCTAGATCAGAGCACAAGAAGAGGGCAGTGTCTCCGCAGGCATACAAGAGGGATTCCAAAATGTCAAATGATTAGATCCCTCAAAAACAAAAACAAAAAAATGACAAATCAAAGTCAAGTGATAAGTCTGGTCGTGGCCGTGCTTGATTACAACAAATGAAACTCCTCAAAATAAAAGGGGCAATAAAATGCAAACGCTCGAGACTTGGTCTGAAGTTGCCCAAAAGAGGATAGTTGAGTAGGCCATTGTTGGATCACAGGGTTAACGGTTTTGCCGGTCCTCTTAGGTGGTTTGCCCCCCACACTCTTCCTTCTCCCCCGAAGATGAAGGCTCAATGGAGGTTTCGAAGGGTGAAACCCGCTAAGGCCTGCAACCTCATTTTAGTAAAAATGCACCTTTAGTTGTTCACTTTGAAAAGTAAAAGTCATCACCGTGAAGTAATCTTGGTGTTTCTGACAGGGCAAGACCCTTATCTACCACCTTGATGTCTTCTTAGTATAACCTCGGGCTTAGGCCAATGCAAGCGCGTCACCTATGGGTGCGACGGCATCTGATTCCGGGTCAACGTCGCGTGGTTGGCCGTTAGGGTTCCAGGGTGTTCCATTATATACCATCTAGAGTTGTGCGGAAATAGACCCGGGTCGGGCAAATTATTTACCTCGAACACTTTTTGGGTGTATCCCTGTGGTCAGAAGTAACTGGGAGCCTAAACATGGCATGCCGGTATTGTCATCAGGATAAGTCTTAACCGGCGGGATTGTCATTCGAGGAGTCTATAGGCCCAAATTAACCTAGATGCACGCTCAGGATACCTAGGAGGATAATAAGAAACTCCCCGTCCTCATGGAAGTCAGGCACCTTATGGGCAATCACCAGGCATTGGTAACAAAAAAACAAAAAAAAATGAGTCATAGAGTCAAAAAAAACAAAAAACAAATATATATATATATAACAAAATAAAACACAAAAAATCAAATCAAAAAAATGCATTTCGTGTGATCACGTTTGTGTGCTGCATTTCATTCTTTTTAATTCTCGCTTGCATTTACATGATTGCATGCCATGCACATCTGTCATTTTTACATTTTCCTTCATTGATAAAGCTTTGGCCCCTTGACTCGTTATCAAGGTTAGTTTTAAAATAATCATCCACTTATTGGGCAAGGGGCGAAGCCAGAACAGAAAAACTAACTTGTTTCTCTTAGCAATGTATGAAGGGTTTGAAAAAAGCAAGAAAAAGGCGAAGAACATCAAACCAAACATTCCATTATTTTCATTCTAGAAAGTGTACATCAGGTTCCACCCTCTCCCTCAACATTACTCCTTTCACCACTCTCCACACGAGGAACCCTAGAGGGTGCCGTCGAACCATGCGAGGCGGTACCTCTACCGCTCTGCATTCCTCTTCTCATTTTCGCTCCCCGTCAGTCGGTGGGGGTAGCAAAGAAGCTACTAACTCGAAAGCCACGCTCTCATGCTCTTCGGTAGCGCTCTTCGGATCACGTATCTTCTTCCCGATGCGAGGCAGTGCGGTCATATCTACCCATTCCTGGGCAACCCCTAAGGTCCTCATAACTAATCGTAGTCGAAGCGGCTCGATTTCATTTAGGCAATGGAGCCAGAGGTCCCATCCGAACCGGGCATGGCTTATTATAACCCACGATTGGTCGGCGTCGACCATGCCCGAATAAGGCCTCTAGTTCACCTATGTTAGGTTGCACATATCTTCTTAGCTGGTCAAAAACAAAAAAATAACAAAATAACAAAAAAATAACAAAAATAACAAAAATAATAAAAAGAGAAAAAAGGATCCTACCATCGCTGTAGGGAACTCTTGCAGCTCGCGTCTTAACACCATCAGTTGGTAGGATAGAGATGCTATGCTCATGATGGGTTTCCACCGTCTAGTTAACGGCATTGTCATTGGTCGCCAATGTCGAGCCCTCCCCATTGGGAGGTAATAATAGCTTCATAGCTGCGCCATCATGTGTCATTGGCATCAAAAACAAAAATAAAAGTAAAAAAGAGAAATATATATATATTACTTGAATGAGTGGCGTAAAGCCACTCACTGTCAGCTCCCGGTCTGACCTTTGGGAGAGACCTGCAAATAAGTGTGCCAGCACGGTAGCTCCCCAAGCATACTGCCCTATCCTCTCGAGGTCTACTAAGAGCTCCAGGAAACGACAATGAATGTTGTCTCCCTTTGAGCCCAGTAGTAACCTCCCTAGTTGGAAAAAGAGAAATCTTCTTAAATCCATGTTTGACCTCTCCCAATTGCTAGAATCCACGTAGTATACGGCACGGCACCCCCTTTTAGTCCTCTCCATGAACTCCTCCAGGGATTCATCGTCACGAGGATGAGTGTCAGTAAGTCCCAACACCTCCATGATAGATGCCCTGACTACTGACCTGTTCTTTCGACCAGTTAAGTCCAACCCCAATAGTTTCTGAGCACCTTCTCGGTAATCAGCATAGGTGACCTCGGTTACCGCCTCGCCATCCACTTAAAGGCCCATAATTCGGACCACATCCTCCAAACTAGGAACCATATGCCCCCAGGGTATCAGGAATGCCTGACTCATCGAGCCCCATCTTTCGCGTAAAGCTTGGATGAGGGCGAGGTCAAGCTTAATCGGCTCGACCCGAAGGAAGGCTCTAAACCCCATCATGTCGAGCCGGGCCTTTTGGAAATCCGGAAGACCCTGATATGTGGCCACCACCAACTCCCATGAGATGTGTGACCGCATCATGCCCTGTGCATACATAGGAAATGAGAAAGGGGTGCACTCGCGAAAGGGCCAGAGAACAAGGGAGGAAGTAGAAGGGGTTCACTTACAAGCTGAGATTGGGTCCTTTCACTGAGGTGCCCTTCAATATCAGAGAGCCTCTTGGAACTGCTTCCAGATCTACTTCTCTTGGAGGAGTGGGAAGATTCACCCTCCACCTTGAAACTGGACTCGCCCTCTATCCGGAAGCTTAAGAAACTGTCGCTCCTTCCCTTTCCTAAAAGCTTTCGCTCTTCAAATTAGCTCTCACTACTCTGATGCTTCAAAGTCGAGCGATAGGAGAAGTATTTATAGGATTGGAAGGGAGGCAATCTGGAACTCTCACTGCCATCTCTAACAGTGACCCTAGTGACGAGGCACCCTCCCTTCACTCTCGTGTGTCACTTCACCATGTGGAGTAAATGATTCGGAGGCATGATTTGTTGACTCGCCGCCCCTATACGGTCTAAAGATTCCCCGTGCCCATTGTCATGTTGTGAATAATTTGGAATGCAAATAAGAAAATGAGAGACATCTGCACGGGAAAAGAGGACTAGGGGCCACCATCATTGAAATCGGTGATGGATTCCTTCTGAAAATAGTGGCCACATTGGAATACGATTCCCCGTTTTGAGGAGAAGTCTCGTCAAGCACGTCGCGTCGGCATAGTGTAATAGGAATAGGCGTAGAAGAGAAGGAACACTAAGGGCCGCCATCGTTGAAATCGGTGGTGGATTCCCTTTGAAAATAGTGGCCACGGCGAGACACGATTCCCCATTTTGGGGTGAAGTCTTGTCGAACATATCACATGGGAACAGAAAAGAGGAGGCGTAGAAGGGAAGGAATACACCAATAAACAGAACAAGTGGCAGGAAACAAGTCATTCCATTCACATATCTATATAAGCTGGCATGTGCATCATAAGCAAGGGAGTGGGTGTACAAGCAATTCACTAACTGTCATCACGGCCCTTCTAGTCATCCCTCTCCTCCCTCCGAAGGTAGGAGTCCCTGGGAGGCCTCATGCAGGTCTGCAAGGCAATGCTCGCCTCACCTTACAACGCCCATTCAGCCTCGGTAATGCGTCGTTCCTCGGCTGTGGGACTAGAAGGCTACCAACAGAGAAGGGGCGAGACAGACGGAGATGCACCGCACGCTCTCGTCCCCTCTGGTGGCAATCCTCACCAAGGCGCAACCGGAGCTCCCTCACTTAGTCCTCCAGTGCCTTCCCCTCGTCCCAGTCTCGCTGCCACTCTGCCCTCTCCTCATCCACTCTCTCCCTCTCTGCGTCCCTCAACGCCGCTAGCTCTTTCGGAGCCCTCAATGGCCTGGCCAAAAGAGGACCTTCTTCCTCCATGGCCGCCTCTTCTCGCCCTTCCACAACATTCCTTGGGCGAGGGGGGGTGGCCGCCTCCTCTTCTCGCACCTCGGCTCCGTCCACCACGCTGCATGGGGTAAGATATAATCTTAAGGGATTAGAATGAGCTAAGAAAGTGAGGAAGTTCAGAGAGGGGAGAATGTGAGAGAGATCGCGATGGCATTAAGGGCTCCGTGTTTATTTCATTGGAACAAAATGGGCTACATTAGGATTTGGGCACTTCGGACCTCAACTTCCACAGTTCAATTACATAAGCTCTCCACAGTTCACGCTCTTCCCCAATGCTCAATATCACCTTCCTTGGAATGCTTGCCTTCCATGACGCTTTGATATCCTTCACACCCTTTGCGTCTACCTCCGTACTCAGCTCCCTCTTCCTCAAAGAAGGAAGGCCGGATAACAGTGGAAATGAATGGCGAGGGAGACCGATTTGAGTACAACACCGGTGCACATTATAAAGGGCAAATTCGGTTGTACCAATGAGTCAGAGTTCCGTGTCAGGGGAGAATCTTGTGAGGAGTTCACGCGGGAGTAAGCATGACGGTGCACGAGTGAACAGATTTGGCGCCAGGGTGTTGATATGGGCCCGCCAGTCTCCGCGTGTCTTCGGCCGAGGCACGCGATTAGCCATGTTCCCACCAAAGCCCAACACGTTGGCCATATAATGAAGGGGGCTTTGTTGAAAGATCCTGGAGGTGGTCTGTGCTCCCTCACGGGAATCGAATTTGAAGTGTAGGTCGATCCAGCAGTTGAAAAGAAGCATGCACCTATAAGGAGGCTTACCCATGCTGGAAGCCGTGAGACCGCTGTAGAGAAAAGCTAGGACGGTGGGCCCCACTCTTTTGCCCTCTTAGAGTCCACAAATCGCACCCAACTGATCCTCCTCCATAATATTGTCGGTGCAAGGAAATAGGAGAGCTGCCACCAAGCAAATTGTAAACCCCTTCATGAGTTTCTCCAGGTGATCATCACCTGTCAACTCTTCTAGGGCATTTATAGTCCATCTTGCAAGCTTCTGCAGGTTAATTCCCCCTTGGGTCTGGACACCCTTGACGGCTCCTGAGGGCACAAAACTTCTGAGGACTTCTTCGGAGGTCATCTTCTTCAGCATGGGTAGGATCTTTATCTTGCCGTCTTTCCTGAAGCTTTTCAAGCCAAGCAGAAGTTCTGCTTCCTCGAGAAGGACCGTCGCTTCAAAGGTAGGGAAGATGAAGGTGTGAGTTTGAGGGTGCCAAACCTCTACCAATGCACCCATGGCTGCCCAATCCATGTAAATCTGATCATAATGTTTGGCGTGAATGACAAGCCCTTGCAAGTTTCATTTTGTGATGATAGCCCTCATGCCAATAGTAATGTTGGAAGTGAGCCTCGAAAGCCAGGGCACCTTGGAAAACTTCCTCGGGCACGGAAAGAGGGGGTACGGCTGAAAGAAAAAGAAGAATGAAGAACTGAGGAAGAATCCATCTAGAAGGAAAGAGAAAAAGTGTCAACTCACCATCCATGATTGGATCCTCTCACTCAGATGGCTCTCGATGTCGGTAAGCCTCTTGAGCTCGAGGCTAAGCCGGCTCCTCTTCACGGGACGGGAAGACTCACCTTCCTGTTGGGTCTCCTCTGGAGTTGATCAGCAGTGTGAATACTGCTATGCATTGATTGTGTTTTGAATGATGTGTTTTGAATGATTGGCAACAATAGAGTTGACTTTGTTGACTATAGAGTTGACTTTGATGACCTATATTGATCATAGTAATATTGTGTATTTTGATGAATTAGTTATATGTCAGACCTTTCCATAAAATATTTCTGCACACTTTGTTATTCTGAATCTAAGGTCGATGCATATCTGTGTTATGCTTGCATTTAGTCGGTGCATGTTAGTGAGAAAAGAGTAATAGGTCGGTGCAAGCAGTGCCGCTCGCACACCTCAGGTCGGTGCTGGTCGTCGTCTTTACTTAGTGAGGTCGATGCAAGTTACCATGTGCATACATAGCCAGTGTAGCGTCCGCATTAAGCATATAGGGTCGGTGCAGATGTTGTTGTGAGCACATAAGGTCGGTACAAGTTTGATGTGAGCATATAGAGTCAGCGCAGATGTTGATGTGAGCATATAGAGTCGGTGCAGATGTTATTGTGAGCATTAAGTCGGTGCAAGTTTGCTGTGAGCATATAGGGTCGGTGCAAGTTTTGTTGTGAGCATATAGAGTCGGTGCAGGGTGTGCTGTGAGCATATAAGTCGGTGCAGGTTCCGTTGTGACCACATAAGGTCGGTGCAAGTTTTGATGTGAGCATTTAAGGTCTGTGCACATTTCGCTGTGAACATAATAGGTCGGTGCATCTTTGTGCCATTCGCATGCAAAGAGTCAGTGCACTATCTGCGTCATGCATATTAAGGTTTGTGCATGTTTTCATATATGCGTAATCAGGTCAGTGCACACTTGTATCCTGCCCAACCAAAGTCAGTGCATTGCTTGCTTTACGATGTATAGATGGTCAGTGCACCTTCTATTCTATATCATAACACGTAGAGCCTCACGCACACTTAGGGTCGGTGCATGTGTATTTCAGGTCTGCACTAGTTGTATGACATATTCTATGCTAGTCCCTCTTGCATCTGTGCAAATACACAGATTTGTGAATTGTCTAAGTCCATAACACGTGATTGACATTGTGTTCGTTAAAATGACAAGTGAGGCTTGTGATCAAACACCTGATGCGTGTCCCAACTACCTGCGAACTCCAAGTCACGAGCAACTGAAGTACCAGGATAAATGGCACATGATCCAAAGCAAAAGGTGAAGCTTTGGGTTTGACACGTGGAAAGCAACCTAGTCAAGATGCTGCCACGTGGACATTTCAAGCTCAAATCTGAACAAACTTTTGGGCGGGAAACATGGTTTCCACAAGCCCATCATCTGCTGCCTTATAAAAGGGGCAGATCACCCATTGTCGAAGTAAGAGAGAACATACAGAGAACAAGACACTGAGCATACATAGAAGCATATACATAGAGGATAGCAGCAACCAAGTCAAGAGGATATTCTAGCAAAAGCAAGAGAGAAAGAGTTTAGAGCTTTGAGAGGAGAGCATAGATTTGTTTGAAGGGTGTGAGTCTGAATTTCTGTAAGCCATTGTTTCTGACTTCTTGGTACAATACCAGAGCCGATCTGCTCTTTGTGAGAGCTACAGATTGTTTTACTATTTTTCTGTTGCTTTTGTTTTTTAATTTCAAACACTTGTTATAGCAAGCTGTGAGTCAGCGGTGGGTAAGCTGTAATCCCCAGTGGTAGAGGAGGATTCCTCTGATAGCTTAAGCTGTAAGGCTCAGCGTGTGTTGGGAAGTTTTCTCCGAAGCTATGGATCAGCGGATTAAAAGCTGTGTATCAGCAGTGAAGCCACACTTGGTTTAAGTGTGGGGTGGACGTTGATCTCTGCAGGAGATCGAACCACCTAAAAATCGCTTGTCTATGCTTGATGGTTTGTGATCGCTGCATTTATACATCTGGTTGTTATCTTGCTTAGTTTGATTGATATATTGTGTATTCAAGAGAGTGAAAAGGGTATATCAAAAGGTACTGCTCGAAGGATAGGTCTGGCTTATCTGAAAAGTGATTTATCTTGCGGGAGGACACTCATTGAGTTCAAACTCCGCCACGTACCAGTTCACATTTCATCTCTCTGGAATTCAGTTCTGCTGCTGCTGTGTTTCGACTGTCTAGTTAAATTCACTCATTCTCTCTATTGATATGTCTTACATATCACTTGACTACGTCTTCTAGTAACTCCGTGTCTAGATTGGCTGATCTGATTAAGCAATTTTTTAAATTTCGTAATTTATCTGCTTAATCTTGGTTTAAATTTTGGGGTATATCTATTCACCCCCCTCTAGATCCATATCACGTGGTATCAGAGCCTAACTCTTCTACAGGGACTAACATCCTGAAGAGATAGACATCATGGATGCTAAAGGAATGACAGCCGAAGGACAATCTACGACCAAGCCTCCATACTTTGATGGTTCAAACTATGCATACTGGAAGAATTGTATGCAAGTCTTCTTGAGGGCAAAATATTTTGAACTCTGGAAAGTTGTTAGCAAAGGCCCCTTCGAACTGTCTGAGGACGAGGATCTATGGACACGAGAGCAGATCCGAAGATCAACACTCAATTGGAGCGCTATCAACGCCATTCAGTGTGCCCTTCATCCCACGGAGTTCTCCAAGATCTCATCTTGTTCATCAGCTTAGGAGATGTGGGATAAATTGGAGGTTATATACGAAGGGACATCCCAAGTGAGAGAGACCAAAGCCAACATGCTGGTCTTTGAGTATGAGGCTTTTAGGATGAGGCCGAATGAGACTATCACATAGATGTATGCTCGCCTCATGATTATCACCAATGGACTCAGGAGCCTTGGCAAAGTGTACTCTGAATATGAGGTGGTGAGAAAGATTCTGCGATCCCTAACTCCGATCTGGCACACAAAGGCTACTATTATTAAGGAGTCCACAGATTTAAAGACCACCAAGGTTGATGAGTTAATTAGTTCACTCATGACATATGAGATGAACTTGCCAAAGGCAGATGAGCTGGAGAAGAGGAAGAGACCCATTGCATTGAAGTCCAACTCCTGTAAAAGTGGGTCATCCAGCGACCACAGCTCCTCAGGGTTAGAGATTGAAGGAGATCATCTCGCTATGCTGACTCGACAATTTAGAAGGTTTCTGAGAAAAGAGGGAAGAAACTTTGGAAGAAGACAGCACAGTGACATAAGACAGACAAGGTATAAAACTAATCATGCCAAAAAGACTGACACCACTATTTGCTATCACTGCAGGAAAGCTGGCCACATGAAGGTAGAATGCCTAGAGCTCCAGAAACTGAAGGAAAAAGGAAAGAAGAGAAACACGAAAGGCAAAGCTATGATTAGTACCTGGAGCGATGAGGATGAGGGCAATCTCAGTCGCACCTCGGAGAGTGAAGGAGAAGGGAATCAAGTATGCCTGATGGCTAGGGACTGCGACAGAGAAGAAGAAAATGATGAGGTAACATCTCCCTTCTTAAATTATACTCTTACTGATTGGGAAGATGCTTACGGTGAATTGTTAGATAAAGTTGGTGATATTAGAAAAGAAAATAGATAGTTAAAAAGAAAAGTCAATTCTCTTGTTAATGATACTACCATGTCTAACAGAATTGCATATCTTCAAACAGAAAATAACTGTCTAAAACAATCTGCTGCTGAATTTGATGAGATGAAATTTGTTTTAATTGATGCTAGGAAGGAAAATGACATGCTGAAAAATGTGATTGATGACTTAAAGCTGAAATTTCAAAATTGTGAAAATGAAATGAAAATTGTTAATGAAAAGTATGAAGATGTGTTGAATGTCAATGTTGAGTTGAAGAAATCAATAGAAAATCTTGAAAAAGAAAATGAGGATAAACAAAAAACCCTTGAGAGCATGACCCAAGGTACTGAAAACTTAAATGCTCTTTTGGGAACAAGGGTGAATTTCAGAAAAGAGGGTCTTGGTTTTAATCCCACTGCTAAAAGAAGCTTTGAATTCAAAACTGGTTCATTTGTAGCAGAAAAGGGAAAGAACACCCCTCTTATTAAAATGTATAGTGGAAACAATTGTAGACACGCCATTCTTGACGCCTCCTGAGAAAGTCTCATATTACTATACGACGCCCCGCAACGGCTTACGCATTTTGAATCACTAGAGTGCTCCCTTTTCTTGGGTCTTCCTCTGCCTTGTTCGGCATTCGGAATCGTCCCGTCATGACATTCGGGCAGCGTCAACACCAGTCAGACGCATCAGGAGGTTCCGGAACCAAGAAGGATATTTGCCGGGCGGCCGCTGACTAGGACCCAGGTGGGTCTTAATGGGGGCGTCCAGGCCCCTGGACGCCCCCATCTTTTTAATTTATTTTATTCTTTTCTCAGGGCCCAAAACCAAATAAAAAAATATAAAAATATATATTTTTTAATGGAGGCGTCCAGGCCCCTGGACGCCTCCATAAAAATAAAAAAAATAAAAAATGTTTGTAAAATGCCAGTTGGCATAAAATAAAAACAAAAAAAATAAAATAAAAATAAAAATATATATTAATGGAGGCGTCCAAGTCTCTGGACGCCTCCATAAAAACAAAAAAAATAAAAAATATTTGTAAAATGCCAGTTGGCATAAAATAGAAACAAAAAAAAATAAAAATATATATTAATGGAGGCGTCCAGGTCTCTGGACGCCTCCATAAAAAACAAATATAAAAAATTAAAATGCCAGCCCTAGCATAAAAAGACAAAACATAAATAAAATAATATAATTTTGGAGGCGTTCAGGCCCCTGGACGCCTCCATCAAAACCCTCACGGGCGCCGGCCACCGAACGACGGGTTGTCGTGTGTGAAAAAATCCAAAATATGGAGACGTCCAGCCAGCTGGACGCGCCCATTTCTGAATCACGGGGCGCCGCTCACAAAACCACGCGTTGTGCCAAACCGCGTGCGGCCGTCGTCGGTTTTCGGTGGACCTGTTTGAGGCGTCCGGGACCCTGGACGCCTCCACAAAAATATTCCAAAAAATAAATAAAAATAGAATAAAATATTATTTCGGCCCTGATGGAGGTGTTCGGGGTCCTGGACGCCTCCACCCTCCGGAGCCCTATAAATAGAGGCCCACCCCCTCAGTTCTGGAGGGGCTTAGAAGTGATCCGATAGGCTGCCGGAGCCCAGAGGCTACGGAGTCATTTTCTAACCCGTGAGTTCTTTTGTAGGTGGAGGTTCTGCCGGCTTCTCGGGTGCTCACGCTCGCGAGAGGAAGGTCGTCTTCATCCACCGCGCTTCCACGTCGTCCCCACGCTGCCGGAGCTCCGCCGGATTTCATCCTCGGCTCATCCAATAAGCCTTTTCTTCCCCTTTTTCTTCGTAGTTCTTTTGCATTCATCATCTCGCATCCTCTATCCCCCTTCATAAGGGCGCCTCTTCTTTTATACTTCTTGCATCCATCATCTCATTTTCCTCCTACTCGAGTCCGAGAGGGGTTTAAAAGATAACACCAACCAGGTGTGTGTCTTGCCATTATTTCGTTATTTTTATCGCAAGGATTTGAATACTACACCTCCATCTTTCTAATCCACTTGTCATTTGTTTGTCGTTGTTTTGCAAGGGTAGCCGAGGAAAGCCCTCTCCGTCGGCCGGCCGGAGGGAGAGGAAGAAGCAACCCGCCATCTCCCGCTCTTGAGGTAGGCGCGATCACTTTCTTATTTTGGGGTCTTTCGGCCCCTGGCGATCACATCTTGTTTTCGAGGCCGCGGCGAGTCACTTCCCCAATGGCCGTTTAAATTTCCGTCCTTATATTCTCTTTATACTCTGTTATATTCTGCTCATATTCTTGAGGCCGCGGCGAGTCACTTCCCCAATGGCCGTTTAAATTCACGTTCTTGTACGTTGTATTCTTATCTGTTTATGTTCTCGAGGCCGCGGCGAGTCACTTCCCCAATGGCCGTTTAAATTCCCGCTCTTTGTATCCTCTTTATATTCTGTCATCTTATTATCTGTTTATATTCTCGAGGCCGCGGCGAGTCACTTCCCCAATGGCCGTTTCAATTCTTGTTATTTAATTTCTGCACCATTCCCGTCCCCCCGAGGCCGCGGCGAGTCACTTCCCGCTATGGCCGTTTAACCCCCATATCTTGCTATATCACACTTGTCCCGCTCGCCCCGCCGGAGCAATCTCCCGTGGTGGCCCCTTCTCTCTCTTCTCTTATTTCTGTGTTGCAGCAAACAAAACAAACGAAAAAAGAAGGAGCCTGCGCGCGCTCCGCGTCTTCTCCGCTCTTCCCCGAACCGCGTGATGTCGCTCACAGATTGGCGATCACGGTGGGACCTCTACTGCTTCCTTTCGACTACCCTTGTAAGTTCGACACCACCCGTGCCTCTCCACCTTCGCGCCCGTGCGCGCCCCCGTTGTGCTCACGGCAGCACCGTCAGTTTTGATTGGTTCTTTGTTTATTGTATGTCTGTTATTTCTGTTGTTTTCTCACTCCATATATCTGTCAGCATTCCATTGCATACATCCATTCCTCTTTTCTATCCTTTTTTTCATTTTTTGAGGATCACCCTTTCCCGGTGAAGGAAGGACTCTCCGTTTGGGAATTCCTCTCAACGGACTAGAATCTCCTACACTGGGACCTCCGTAAGTCCCCGACATCGAAGAATCTCCTCTTCGTTCACTGGGCTGGTTGTACCATTGAAGTTCCCCGGAGTTAGTCATTTCATTCGTGGTGAGACGAGAGACCCTAGCTGACACGGCCATGAAACAAAAACAAACTAGGGTCCCCATTTTGTGTGAACTTCGGATCTCGCTAAAAATACAAAAAAATCATCAAAATCAAAACACAAAAAAAGGGCGTAAAGGCATCCACTTGTTTGATAATCTCTGCTACCTACTTGCTAGTGTATGTTTTTACGTTCTGGGAAAACTGTGAGCATGTCTCACGAGTCTTTTGAGGAGAACCACCCTAGCCGTGGTTTGTCAGCCGACCCGCGAGTCTATGCTATGGACTCGGGTCCTTCTCATGACCCCTCGCAAGAGGTGCAGGTTATTGCCGGGGACACGTCCCCACCACAGGATATCACTTCCTTATTGGGCGTCCTCGCCAACACGGAGCTTACCTCTGAACAGCTCCGGGCCTTCCAGGCCATTCTAAAAGGGAAATCTGTTTCCCCCACGTCCCAGGAGTCAACTCCGGCCATCGCACCTCTCCAAGAGTCCGTGCAGGCCATTCCATCTCCCTCATTGGCGCAAGCCATCCAGTCTCCCTCGCTTCAAGGACAAGCGAGCCAACAACCACCCTCATTCTAGTTCCCATCACAATCTCAAACCCCCGTTGTTCCCCAGACACCGCTTCAGCCGGGGCCAACTATCGATGGTTCGACAGCTCCCTCTCATTCTGGGTTCCCCCCTCAAGTCTCCGGGAGACAGTTTCTCCCCCAGTGGCAAGTGCCACCTTCACCCCCAGAGGAGCTCGCCCAATCGCTCCTCAATAGGTTCAACCGCATGGACGAGTAGTTTCAAAATCTGAGAAGGATGGTGGACGTGAAAGCCACCCCGGAGGTTGCTTTGCCAATCCTTCCCGTCATTCATCTTCCTCCCTCTGAAATGCCCACGTACCGCAGATACAATGGTACCGGCAACCCCTTCATTCATCTCAAGGATTTCATGTATGAGTCCTCTTACTGGCAAAACGATCAGAGGTCCCTGGCATACCTCTTTCGGAGATCATTGGATGGTCCCGCGCTTGAGTGGTTCTATTCTCTGGAGCCCCGCGAGGCCGAGAATTTTGAAATAGTCCAGAGAAGGTTCTTGCAGAAATATAGGGATAGGGTCGGTCCCTCACTCTCCATTACCGACCTAGTGGCCGAAAAGATGAAACCCGATGAGGATTTTGTCCGCTATGCTGATAGATGGAGGTCTCTGGCAGAAAGAATAAGGGATACCCTCTCCGAGCCCGAACAAGTGAAGATGATTGTGTCTAATGCAACCCCACAGTTCAGACACGTCTTGGCCATGAATAAACTTACTACAATGGAGGAACTCTATGAGAGGGCCCGGTACATCCAAACCCAGTTAAAAGACTCCCCCATTATGAACATGTTTGAGTCACCGAAGCCCAAAGTGGTTAGAAAAATAGGCGCTGGTGTCCCGGGCGGAGCCACAGAAGGGGTCGTGACAAATGAGCAAGTGGGTGCGGTCAACAATGCCAACTATGCAGTCAACCCAAGGCCTCCACAAATGCCCCGACTTCCCCTTCAACCAGGTCCTTTCCCTCTTCGTCCTCCACCCCAAAATAATCCACCCCAGGATAATATGCCTCCATTATGCCAACCCCAGCAACAACAACCCCAACCTCAGCAACAACAACCACCGCTTCAGTACAACCAAGTTCCACCCCCGGGGAACTATGGTCCCCAACAGCAGCAAAGGAGGCCGCTCGGTCCCAAGAGAGCCTACTATCCACCATTGCCGGAAACCTTAGCAGACATTTTTAATGCCCTCATGGCATCAAACCAACTCGCCCTACCCAGAGAAAGGCCCGCGTGGCCCCCCAATGTTGATACCTCCAAATACTGCGTCTACCATAGGCAGCCGGGACACACAGTGGATTACTGCTTCCATTTCAAAGATTACATCCATGATATGAATGATGAACATCAAATAGATTGGGATGAGATGAGACGATACGTCGCGGCTCTCAAGGCTAGGAGACCTCCTCACAGGCCACAGCAGCAGTTACAACAGCAACAGCAACCACAACAATAACAGCAGGCTCAGCAGGCCCCACAACAACAGCCCGACATGGGCATAATCCAGAATCCACTACCGGAGCACCAACAGCCCAATCATCAGGTTAACCCCATCTCCTCCTTCCTGGAAGTCGGGAGAGAGCAGGTGTGGCACCAGGAAAGTACCTCCATTCTTTCTACTTCCAACCCTATCGTCATGCAACCCCCTCACCTTGCCCGGGTAGCACCTCTCTCTCATCAACCCGCGTCATTATCACCATCACCATTTCCACTACCATTACGCCCTCTCATCCGCACCTCGACCTCCTATCAACCGACACTCTCCACTACGCCTTCACACCCTCTCATCTTCTCTCACCCCCCCACTTTATCATCCACCTCTACCACATTTACCCCTACGCCTTCTAAACCCCTTATCATCCGTCAACCATATATAACCCCATCTTTCTCCACCGTATCACCACTAATGCCTTCAAAACCACTCATTAACCATCACCCACCTCAAAATCATTGCCCACTTCAAGTCCTACCCACTTCTACTTCGTCTCCACCGCCATCTTCTAGACCCCTTATCCTTCATAATCCGCGCAATATCCCCTCTACCTCCACCATGCCGCCACCTAACAAACCCCTCATCAGAATCCCTGCTCCCGTCATCACCCCTGCTTCATCAACCATTCCTCCACTACTACCCCTCAAACCCCTGTTAAAACCCACTACTACCCCCACAGAGGTACAAAAGCCGCAGGCAATGGTGCTCCGGAGTGGAAGGATTTTCCACAGGGTTTTCCCCCACAACAGTCAGAATCCCGAGCAATCTCAGCCAGAGAAGGATGATGCAGAACAACCAGAAAGAGCTATCCCTGGAACACAGTATCATCTATTGAAACACTTGGACCAGACACCTGCCCGGATCTCCATCCTGGAGCTACTTCAAAGATCCACATCTCACCAGGCGGCCTTGATGGAATATCTTCAAAAGGTCATGGTTAATGAAGACCTCCCTGTGGAGAAGATTTCGACCGTCCTGACCCCAACAGACACACAACCAGCCATCATGTTTCACAACTACGAGCTCGCTCCCAAGGAAGCTCGGAAATATGCATTGTGCATTTCAATAAAAATTAATGGGGTATCCATAAACCCGTGTCTTGTGGACACGGGTGCATCCATAAATGTGATCTCCATGAGCACTCTTCAGTTGTGTGGGGTCAATGAGGAACAAATAAAACCTTCCTCGATCACGGTCACGGCTTATGATAATAGCAAAAGGCCGCCGCAGGGGATGATTATTCTGAAGGCAGAACTAGGCCCCATGGCAATTCCCACGGAATTCCATGTCCTCGACATGGACCCCACATTCAAGGCTATACTGGGTCGCCCTTACATCGAAGCCATGGACGCTGTGCCTTCCACCAACCATCAATGTATGAAGTTTCCTTACAATGGGAGAATTATTAAAGTGGTCAGTACACCTGTCCTTCACACAGTGGATGCTATCAACACCTCTCTATCTTCTGTTTGGTCATCTCATCGGCCCATATTGTCACTGCTGGACGTACGTGATCCATCTCATGTTCCACTAGCACCAAAGGAGCCGGTCAGGGCAACCACAACATCATGTCTCCCTTTTCACTCCAAAGGTTGGGAGATTATGAGGAACATTGGCTATCAACAAGGAAAAGGTCTGGGCGCACAGTTACAGGGTATGCTCAAACCGCCAAAGGAAATTAGGCCGAACCGCAGGTTTGGCCTAGGCTTCAAAGGACCGTTCAAGGCAGATTGGAAGCCCCTCACGTGGACCCTATCAAACCACTTCAACAGAGGGCCCATTGTTCAGATGGGAGATCACCCACGAGAAGCATATGGGGGATCACATGCTGTATATTTGGCTGAAAAATGTCCGAGGATCACCAAAAGAGGCAAGATCAAAGATCCGGAATGCGAGTGGGACAAATGGTTCGACATACGGGACATTTCCGTTGCGCTGGAAAGGATGTTCTCGTCTCCGTAGCTTGAAGGACCACCATTGATCTCTGAAATACCAGAGAATATTACCACTCTTGCCAAGGTTCCAAACTATCCTCGTCCTCGCCAGAAGGACCCTGTCATCAACGGATCTTCATCCGTCCTCAACATTGCCGTCGACGGCTCATTAGCCGCCATCTTCTCCATCCACTCGTCTCAGCCTTTGCTGATATCTTCTTCCTGGGCCAGACAATTGTCTGATGATCTTCCCAGGTCCCCTTCTTTGCTTACATACCTACGCGGGCTTTTTAACCCGCGCCAGGTCTTCAACCATGATCTGCTCTATGAGCCTCACAATCCTCTAGCCATAACCCCTTTTCTCTCTCCTCCAATCTATTTTCACTGCTTTGTCATTAAAAATGAAAACGAAAAAAAAACGTCAATTTTCAAACTCCCCAACAACACATCTTCGTTGAGGAAACCTCCTACATCTCCTACGGGTGCGTACCGCCTTGCGGACCACCCGTCCAAGGTCCGATGAGCGACCTTTTCTACCCCTCCTCTGAGGGGTCTTCTCCTGTACATTCTACACCATCCTCTTCGTCTTCCTCTTCTTCTGTAAATATTGTCAGTCGATCTAGGAATGATAGGCCAAGGGTAGTACCTAGGAAGAAATCCAAGGGTAGGCAGATCCCTCGTCGATTCCTTCTGGATTTGGCCGCCAGGTGTCAGGCCCTTCTTGCCATCCCCCAGTTGTTAGAAAATCCCATCCAGCTAGCCAAAATAGAATGCTAGGGCGACTGTGCATCTGATGAAGGGTATGGAGTCTACGAGATCACGGATGAAGAATGCCCCACTGAAAATGAGGGTGAAGAATATGAGGATGCGGCAGGCGCATACGCTAGTAGAATGAGGAGATTCGACGAGCCGTCAACCTCCGTAGAAGAATCCACCAAAGAAGTCAACTTGGGAACTGAGGAAGACCCTAGGATCATCCTCATAAGTGACAACCTACCACCCTCTGAAGAAGAGGCATTAATTGAGGTTCTCAAGGAATATAAGGACACGTTTGCATGGAGCTACGAGAATATGCCGGGTCTGGATTCAACCTTGGTCGAACACCGTTTAACCCTAAAACCAGGGTCCGTCTCGGTAAAACAAAGGTTAAGGTGTTTCCACCCTCAAATGGCTTTGAAAATGAAAGAAGAGGTCGATAAGCTCCACAAAGCCAGGTTCATTAGAGTCGTTCTTTATCCTCAATGGGTGGCGAACATTGTCCCGGTCATGAAGAAAGATGGGAAAGTCAGGATTTGCATCGACTTCCGGGACCTTAACCGCGCGTGTCCAAAGGATGATTTTCCCTTACCTCACATTGATGTGCTGATTGATAACACGGCAGGCTACGAAACCCTCTCTTTCATGGATGGATTTTCAGGATACAATCAAATTCGTTTGGCAGAAGAGGATCAGGAGAAGACGTCATTCACTACCCCTTGGGGAACATATTGTTACGTGGTCATGCCGTTCGGATTAAAGAATGCTGGAGCTACTTACCAGAGAGCGATGATGGCCATATTTCATGACATGATGCACATATATCTGGAAGTGTATGTGGATGACTTATTGGTGAAATCAAGGACCAGGATGGAACATCCAGAAGTTTTGGCTAAGGTCTTGCAAAGGTCAAGAGAGTACCAATTGAAAATGAACCCGAAGAAGTGTGTGTTTGGTGTGTCGTCAGGTAAATTGCTGGGGTTCATCGTGAGTAAAAGAGGGATCGAGATAGATCCCGACAAAGTCAAGGCCATCAGGGATATGCCGCCTCCCAAGAATTTGAGGGAAGTCCGAGGTTTAATCGGGAGGTTACAGTTTATTCGTCGGTTTGTGTCCCAACATTCGCAAAGGTGTAGACCTCTCTACGAGTTGACCAAGCCAGGAGTAGAATTCCACTGGAATTCTAAATGTCAGAAAGCTTTTGAAGGGTTGAAGGAATATCTGGCTAGTCCGACCGTTCTCATCCCACCCAAACCAGAAAAATCTCTGATCCTTTACGTCTCAGTCTTGGATGACTCCGTAGGAGCCGTCCTCGCACAAGCTGATGAAGAAGGCAAGGAACGGGCAACCTATTACTTGTCCAAACTTCTCAATCCCTGTGAGCAGAAGTACACCGGCATGGAGAAAACATGTGCTGCCCTCGTTTGGGTAGTGCAGAAATTGAAGCACTACTTCTTGGCTCACGAGGTCCACTTGATTGCTCGAATGAATCATATCAAATTCCTTCTAGAGAAATCCGTCCTTACGGATAGGCTAGCACGCTGGCAAAGTTTTCTCTCTCAGTTCGACATCACCTACATCCAGCAAAAGGCGATTAAAGGTTATGCCATAGCCGAGCATCTCGCTCACCATCCTCTTCCCAAGTTCGATCCCGTCCAATCAGAGTTTCCAGATGAGGAACTAATGTCCGTCAACCAATCGGATGAGCCAATGTGGACACTATATTTTGATGGAGCTCTGAATTCTCAAGGGAGAGGAATCGACGTCGCCCTCCTGTCGCCTGAAGGTCTCACATTCCCGTTGGCATATCAGCTCAAATTTTCAGTCACCAACAATATAGCTGAATATGAAGCCCTTCTAGCTGGCCTAGAACTCGCTCATTCTTTTCGTATCACTGAGTTGCGAGTCGTAGGTGATAGTCAACTCATCCTTCGCCAGGTGCTCACTAAATATCGCACTCGCGATCCCAAACTCAAGCCATACCAAGAACTCACTGCTGCCTTTGCCAAACTATTCACCAAACTGATCTTTGTTCATGTCCCTCGTCATCAGAATATCCTCGCCGATGCCCTCGCCTCGCTGGCGTCATCCATAAGGTTCCCTCTAGGAAGATGGTTTAAGTCCATTTCCATCTACAAACTTCACGCCCCTGCAATCGATGATGCTTCCTACGTAAATATCAAAGACAGGATAGCAAGGAAGATCCTGCAGGAAGATATCCTTGAGAAGAGGGAAATCATGCTGGCAGAGGCCGAAGAGGAACTGGCTGATGAAGAGAAACCATGGTTCTATGAAATTGTCAAATACTGCCAAGATCAGTCTTATCCTGAAGGGGCCACCACAGAGGAAAAGAAAGCCATAAGAAGGGTGGCTCAGAAATATACTTTGGTTGGAGGTCTACTCTATAGGAGGAGCCTTACTGGTATTCTGTTAAGATGTCTTGGTGACGATGAGGTTTGGAAATGTGTAGAAGAGACGCACTCGGGTGTGTGCGGTGGCCACGTGAATAGTCAGATGCTCGCCAAGAAGATCATTCGCCAAGGCTTTTATTGGCCCACTATGGAGGAGGATTGTGCTGTCTATGTCCGTAGGTGTGTCAAGTGTCAACTTCACGCCAATAAAATCCATTCAACATCTTCCTCACTTCATCTGATATCCTCCCCATGGCCTTTCTCCATGTGGGCATTCGACATCATTGGTCCCCTAGGTGATCCCAATTCCCTCACCAAGCAGAAATCTTTCATCCTTACTGCGACGGAATACTTCACCAAATGGGCCGAAGCTGAAGCTTACGTGGAAATCAAGGCGTCAACAGTCTGCAAGTTCATCATGAAGAACATCCTCGCCAGATTCGGCGTCCCAAGCACGATCGTCACCGACAATGGGCCACAGTTCATTTCTCAGGACCTACAGGACCTCTGCAAAAGGTACGCAATTGCATTGCATCATTCATCGCCTTATTACCCAAAAGGTAACGGCCAAGCAGAGGCCACCAATAAAACATTGCTTAAAATCATCAAAAAAACCTGCGAGTCTAGTAAGTTTTCAGACTGGCCAGAAAAGCTTATCGAAGCTCTATGGGCCTATCGCACTTCAATCCGTACCCCCACCGGGCAGACTCCATTTGCCCTTACTTATAGTATGGAAGCGGTAGTCCCGTACGAGACTCTGATCCCTTCTCTCAGGGTACAATTGGACGAGGAATTTCCCCTCGACGATCGTCGTAATTCACTCCTCGCCCAGTTGGAACTCTTGGATGAGAAACGGCTGGCCGCTGCCGAACACGCGCGTGTGTATCAAAATAGACTCGCTCGCTTTTACCAAAAGAAAGTCGTTGAGAGAAAATTCAAAGTCGGTGAGATTGTCGTAAAAAGAATTTTTGTCAAACCTGGAGGTCCGCGTTCTAAGCTCCAACCCAATTGGGAATGACCATTTGTAATTCAAGCCGTGTACCCTGGCAACGCCTACAAGCTAATCAACGCCGAAGGGACCGAGTTATCCCACCCTTGGAATGGGCTTTATCTTAAGAAATACTACCCTTAGCACAAAACAAAAAAAATGATGAAAAGATAAAAACATCAAAAACAAAGGAATATTGAAAACCACTAAAAATATGGAAAATTCAAAATGCCGATGCCCGGCAGTCACCATATAGTTAAGTCCCTGCATTTAACCTTCATGTTAGGATATGGCCCATTAAGGCTTGGTAGGCACCGGGTCTTGGTTTGCCAGAACGGTGGAGATCCCTGTCCGGCCACGTCGGCCTATGCTCGCTCGAAGGAAGCTAACATGTGCTCACTTATGTATTTTATTCAAAAAAAGATCAGTAGCATCACCTACGGCTGAATCCACCCAGAAGATCTCCGGAAGCTGTAATCTTTATTCTTTTCTCTTCGACCAAATGAGACAGTCGGCGCCCTTAAAACGCTGAGCATGAGAAAGCGAAACTCAAACCCCAAAGGCAAGAGTAGGATCCATTTCCTCGAGCATCGATCAGAGCACGAGAAGAGGGCAGTGTCCCCGCAGGCATACGAAAAGGGAGCCCACAAACGTCAAACGACTATATCTCCCTCACAAAAAGAAATATAAAACCAAAATCAAGAGAAAAGCCTGGTCGTGACCGTGCCTGTTACGATAAACGGAACCCCTCAAAACATAAGTCTGAATCCACAAAAGGGGCCGTGGAATGTAAATGCTCGAGATTTGGTCCGAAGTTGTCTGAAAGGAAAGAGTTAATGGGCCCTTATTCGCTCGCCGGGTTAACGGCTTTGCCGGTCCTCTCAGGAGGTTTATTCCCTACACTCTTCCTTCTCCCTCTAAAGATGAAGGTTCGATGGAGTTTCTGAAAGGTGAAAACTACCCAGGGTCTGCGACCTTATTTTAATATACACATTTGGTTGCCTACTTTGAAAAGCAAAAGCTATCGCTGCGAAGGAGTCTCTGTGTTTCTGGCTGGTCAAGACCCCTGTTTACCACCTTGATGTCTTCTTGTTTAACCTCGGGCTTAGGCCAATGCAAGCGCGTCACCTATGGGTGCGATGGCGTCTGATTCCGGGTCAGCGTCGCGCGGTTGGTCGTTAGGGTTCCAGGGTGTTCCATCATATACCATCTAGAGTTGTGAGGAAATAGACCCGGGTCGGGCAAATCTTTTACCTCAAACACCTTTTGGGTGAATCCCTGTGGTCGGAAGCAACTGGGAGCCTAAGCATGGCATGACAGTATTGTCATCAGGGTAAGTCTTAGCCGGCGGGATTATCATTCGAGGGGTCTAGAGGCCCAAATCAACCTAGATGTGCACTTAGGATACCTAGGAGGTTAGTAAGAAACCCCTGTTCTCACGAAGTGATGGAGGCATCACCCACGACTCCCTTTGGCTCGGGTCCACTTCTTCACATTCGGGAGCTAGTTGAGTTTGGGCCTCACTCTATTAAGGCCCCTTATCCATTTTGTAGTTTTCCTTTGAGTCATTTTGATGTATTTCCATTTTATTTGAGTCATTTCCCTAAGTCTAGCACTTATTTTCCTATGTTTGGTATCATCATGATGTCTAATGTAAGCTATTGGGCCCCATTCGTTGGACTAGGCCCATTAGCACTCCCAACCCCCTTGGTTATTTGTAGTTGTTTATTTTGTCAGGGACTTATTGTAAAGAGTGGGTTGCCTATATATAGGACACCACTCCCCTCATTTGAAGTTAATGAATGATTACATCCTTTTGAGTTAAACTTGCCATTTGAGTTCAAATTGGAGTGATTCCTCTAGTTTTTGGGTGAGAGACCCTAGGGGAGAGATTCCCCACCCATTCCCCTCTTAATCTCTCTATTTCACCCCTCTTTCTCTCTCCTCCAACCCCAAATCCGAATTTCCTTCTCTCTCCTCCCTCCTCCCATCCACTTCCAACCTCCAACCACCTCCTTTAATGCCCTCCACTTCCCTATGGCCTCCATTACTCCACTCCCTAGTTCCTAGGTAGAAGTCTCCCCATTCCAACAACTTCCTCCACCTTCCAACCAAATCTACCCCATTCCAATGCAAGCACTCCACTTCCCAACATAATCACCCACCTTCCAAGACCTTTTGAATTTGAAATCCACCCTTCCCTCCACTCACTTGTGCCTCCCTCACCTTCTCCTCTCACCCACCTTCCCCAAATTCGTAGCTCTTCCTCCTCCACCTGCTAGCACTTGCTTCCAGCCATTCTCCACCCCACAAGAGCCCCCACTCTCCCTTAGGTCATTCCTACCATTTCCCTCCACCAAAGAAGCCACATCTCCCTCTCATTTCTTCTAGTAGGTTGGAGCTGTGCAGATCTGCAGAACAGCCCTTGTTGCAGCATCAACCACGGATTCATCCTAGTTCTTCAGAAGGCGTGGCCTACCTTTCTGGAAAGGCCTTCCAGTCTACTTCGCAGGCGAGATGGAATCAACACGATCAGAGCTCGGAGCTGCCAGATAGAGCCATTCTCCCAACAGTGCGCAGAGAGGTCTTCATCCTGGACCAGAGCGTGGAAGATCCTTCTGCCACGACAAACCCCAGCGGATTCAGGCTGAAGCCCCTTCATCAAAGTTCTTCCTCTACCGGTCATCTTTCAAGATCAAGAAACATAACCCCGTTCGGCTACCGGAGGAAGAAGTTACGAATTTTATCCCCCGATCTATCTAGTTCTATTTTCTGCTGTCTACTCCGACCAGTACCCACTCTTCTGGGTGCCCCGGCCATCCTCGACCTCTGAATGCATCTCCGTCACCTCCTGCTGAAAGCTACCTCGACCACAAAGATGATGCCGCTGGTTTCGTGCTGATCGGATCTCGGGAGGGCGCTCAGTCACTTCTGCAATTTGCTGTTACAGTCCAGACAGTACCTGCGGCCAGACAGAGGAGGCTACTTCCTGTTGCTGGTGCAGCCACCTCCGACCGTCTGAGCTTCCCCAAAAATTCTGGAGTCCACCTCTTCCAGTCAGGAAGCTTCAGGAGCTGGTTTCGATCAATTTGGAGTCCGGACAAGCCCGGCATAGCCATCACAGCGACCCCCTGTCCAGAATTCCAGATTGAAGCTGCAACTTCCCTATTTCTCATTTCTCTTCGTTTCGGTCCACCAACCCCTCCCCGCTTGGCCGGCTGAAGGCCCCACCCTGCGTGGTGGTAGTGTTTGAATGTATCATATTAACCCCTACCCCAAGATCCCCCCTCCTGTGAGAGGAGTAGTTTTGTAAGTGGTTTGGCAGGTCAAGCGACACCGCCGCGGCGTGTGGGGAACCACCGCCTCCCCGCTCGCCCTCGTCTCCGACCGGGACCGGTTTCTTCAAACCGGTTGAGTAAGTGTCTCTTCCTTACTCACCTAGTGTAGCTCTCTCAATATTTGATTCATGCACCGCTGAATTCGTGAGGAGCGCCCGATCCTCAAGTCCACGACTTAGAGTGATCGCCGTGGGTTAGTGTGACCCGATGCCCGAGTGCACTTTGTCGGCCCCAATCGAATTGGGCAACCAACCTTGGGGAATCAATTCTTGGCCTTGCTGGCCCTCTACCAGCAAGGGTCCATTCCCATAAGTCACCCTTGGTATCACATAGTCACCCCGGGAATAGAGTGCAACGAAGAGAGCGGTGGCCCATTAAGGCCCATTTGGATGCTTAGATGTGCTTGTTTGACTAAGTCCGAGGTTGTGTCACATCACGAAGGCTAGGTGCCATGTGGGTGCTTACCGGGCGTTAGCAGCAAAAAAAAAATTGAAATGATAAAAGTAACAAAAAAAATGGAAAAGAGAAAATGTACATATTTGTAGACAAAAAAATCTTTTTATGATAAAACAAGAATATAAAAAAGAAAATAAATCAATTTTGCATGATTACATTTGCGTGCAGCATCTCACTTTTAATACCGCTTGCATTCGTGTGCTTGCCTGTCGCATTTATCATCACCGCATCTTTCCCTTGCCTTCGTTAAATAAAGGCTTGGCCCCTTGACCAGTTATCAAGGACAGTCACAGTGACCATTTACTTATTGAGCAAGGGGCCAAGTCAGAACAGAAATTCTGATTTGTTTGTTTCAGTGATGTGTGCAGGGATTCAGGCAACAGAAACAAAGGTGAAAACCAAACAAACCGAACCTTGTATTTTATTCCAAAAACCAAAAAAATTACATCAAGTTCCGCCCTCTCTCTCTGCATTACTCGTCCCACTACTCTCTGGACAAAACACTCTCAAAGGTGCTACCCAACTACGAAAAGCGGTACTCCTACCGCTCTGTACTCCTCTTCCTATTCCCGCATCCCGGCGTTGATCTACGGAAGCAGTAGAGAAGCTACCAACACGAAAGCCGCGCTCTCGTGCTCTTCGGTAGCGCTCATCACCATCTCTCAGCCACTGTTCAGCAAGGCCAAGCCTGATTCGGAGTTCGAATAGTTGGGCCTCCATGGCCCTTCGTTCCTCCCTTTCAGTCAATCTGTTGGCTCTTTCTCTCTCCGCGTCTCTTTCTCTCTCTGCACGTTCTCTCTCACGGTCATCCCTCTCCAACTGGAGAGTGATCCTCAGTTCCACAGCATCCCTAGAGGAGTCGTCATCAGGATGACGCCGCAGTTCCCTCTCCAGTTCTGCTATCCTAGCCTCCTTCTGCGCAGCTTGGCCAAGCGCTTCTTCCGTCTCCTTTTCCTGCCGAGTGTACCATCTCAGATACACGATAAACAAGGAGAACTCAACACTGAGACTCTTACCTGTATAGAGAGCATCCCTTCTGCCTCCGCAGCACGCTGCGTGGCATGAGCAAGTTGCTCATGAAGCGAGTCAAGTTCTGAGGTGGGAATCCACAAGCTGGAAGAGGCACCACCTACTCCCATCGCTGGGGAAGCCGCGCCAATCTGGGCATGCTACGACCGCGTGAATTAGCAGCCAACATCAGGAATCTGAGGATTTAATTACGAACGCATACTGTACACCTACAAAGGCGCTCGTAGCTCCGCGGGCATCGCCCAACTGTTGTTCCATCTCTGCCAAGCGAGTTCGTAAATTCGCTATCATGGCATCCCGGACATCCTGCAGCCATACGAGTCAGCATTTCCACCAGAAAACCAAGAAAAGGGAGAAAGAAGAAAAGAGAAAAAGGGGAAACCTACCTCCGCAAGTCCCCGGGGTTGGAGCCGCTCTGCGTATTTTGTCCTATATAGACGCAAGTAGTCCTCGCTATCCCGCGCCTGCGACTCTACAATCGTGCCACCCCGTTGCCAGTCCTCATACTATTCGGGGAATCGCACGCGCCAGTCAATGCAGGTCGCCGGTCCCCGCGTCTTTCTCCCGACACGAGGTGGCGCAGCTGAATCCACCCATTCTTGAGCCAGTCCCAAAGTCCTCATAACTAATCGTAGCCGAAGCGGCTCGATTTCATTCAGGCAGTGCATCCACAGTTCCCGTCCGAACCGGGCACGACTTGCTAGAACCCACGGCTGGTCAGCATCGACCATGTCTGAGTAGGGTCTCCAGTTTACCATCGCTGCAGGGAACTCCTGTAGCTCCCGCCTTAGCACCATCAGTTGGTAGGTTAGGGGTGCCGCACTCATGATGGGTTCCCACCGCCTGGCTAGCGGCACCATCGCAGGTCGCCAATGCCGAGCTCTCCCCATGGGGAGGTAATAATAGCTCCACAGCTGCTCGGCGCAGGTCATCAGAACTTTGCAAAAACACAAAAAAAAATACAAAACAAGCAAAACCAAAAATACCTGGATGAACGGTGTGAAACCACTCACAGTCATCTCACGATCCGCTTCTTGGAACAAGCCTGCAAACAAGTGTGCCAGCATGGCAGCTCCCCAGGCATAGTACCCTACTCTTTCAAGGTCTGACAGCAGCTCCAGGAAGCAACATTGGATACCGTCCCCTTTCGAGCTCAGTACCAATCTCCCCAAAAGGAAGAGGAGAAATCTCCTCAAATCTATGTTGCATCTTTCCCAGTTGCCGAAATCTGTGCAGTACACGGCGCGGCATCCTATTTCTATCCTTTCCATGAACTCTTCTGAGGATTCATCGTCCCGCCGACGAGTGTCGGTGAGCCCTAATGCATCCATCAGGGACGCCCTAGCTACCGACCTGTTTTTCCGACCATCCAGGTCCAAACCCAGTAACTTCTGGGCACCTTCCCTGTAGTCCCCGTAAGTGACTCCGGTCACTGCCTCGCCCTCTACCTTCAGGCTTGTGATCCGGACCACATCCTCCAAGCTGGGCACCATGTGCCCCCAGGGCATCAGGAATGCCCGGCTCACTGGATCTCATCTCTCACACAAGGCTTGGATCAGAACCAGGTCGGGCTTGATCGGCTCGATCCGAAGAAAGGTACCAAATCCCATCACGTCTAGCCTCGCCTTCTGAAAATCTGGGAGGCCCCTGTACGCTGCTACTACCAACTCCCATAAGATTTGTGATTTCATCACAACCTACACATACAAGGAATGGGGGTGAGAAAGGAAGAAAGAATGAAAAAAGGGCAAGAAAACTTGACTTACGAGTTGTGATTGGGCCCTTTCGCTGAAATGCCCTTCAAGGTCTGAAAGTCTCCTGGAACTACTACCACTGGACCTGCTTCTCTTCGAGGAATGGGAAGATTCGCCCTCCATCCAACCCTCGGAATTTCAAACTCCTCCTCTCCCGTGAGAACTTGTGCTCCTCGAGTTAGCTCTCGATATATCTGGGAAAATAAAAGGGACAAGAATTTATAGAAACGGAAGGAGTGCGGGCCAAGATTGCCTCCATCACCTGTTAATGATAGCCCTCGCAATGAGGCACCACCCAAGCGGTCCCGTGTGTCACTTCACCGTTCGCACAGGGTGATTGATTGGACGAAGAATCTGACGACTAGCCCCCTATGTTGTCTAGGAATACCCTATCATGATTTGGAGGACGTCCGCAAAATTTGACACAACGTTGGGAAAAGAGACTAGGGCCGTCGTTACTGACTTCGACGGCAGATTCCTGTGGGAATGGTCACAACAAGACGCGATTCTCCACTCGGGGCGGAGTCTCGGGAAACCCATCACATGGGAACAGTGCAAAGGAAAAGAAGTGTAGGGAAGAAGGAACGCACAAAAGAACAAATAAACAGCAGAAAATCAAATCACTCTATTCATAATTCTACATAAGCTGTCACAAACACTACAATCATAGAGAGGTGGCGGGTCCACTAGCTCGCCAATCCTCACCATCACTCATCTCTCTGGGCACTCTCCTCCTCTCCCCCGAGGTGAGGGTCCCTCAGAAGTCTCCAGGATCCCCATGCAGTAGCACCTGCCTCGCCTCTGGGCACCTGCTCCACAGCAGTGACTCGCTGCTCCTCCCCTGGCGTGGCGAAGAAGCCACTGGCGGCAAAGCGACCGGACTGACGGAGTCGCTCCCCGAACTCTCGCGCTCTCTCGTAGCGCGTCTCCATCCCTCCTAGCCTCTGCACGACGGCCTAAAGGCCCAGCTGGAGCTCCCTCACTTGGGCCTCCAAGGCCCTCCTCTCGGTCAGATCCCGCTGTCGCTCGGACCTTCTCTCGGCTTTCTCTCTCTCTGCCTCTCTCCTCATCATCTGCAGAAGAACCCTTAACTCCAGGATGTCTGGAGAAGGTCTCTCCTCACCACGATGCCGCAGCTCCGCTACAGTCGCCACCCAGGCGTCACGCTCCTCTTCCGCCCGGGTCGCGCGGGCCACCGCACCGGCAAGTTGCTCCCGGAGGGAGGCTGTAACGACCTGAGAATCCGATTACCGGGAAGACCCGATAACCCGAGACTCCCACCGCCGCCCACGAGCCGGGAGGGCTCGGAAGGGCTAAAAGGACTGTGGAGGCACAAAGAAATAGGAAATAAAGCAGGACAACCAACAACAACAAGCTGAAAGAAAGAACAACTACAGCTACAACAGAGTCCAGTCCAACAGAAAGTACAGTCTAAAGCAGTAAAACGTACCACATGCCAAGTGAACACTCGGCCCGGTAAGCTGGCAACTGAGAACCTCCGCTCCGCACCCTCGAACCTCGAGGAAGAACCGCCACACCTGAAAAGCAGGGAATGAGTCTCCAAAACAGAGACTCAGCAGGGATCCCGTGGAACCCCAACCGGAAACAACGACGGTAGCGGAAAGGAGAGCTACGACTATAGCAGGAACAGCAGACCGGTGGCCGGTCAAAAACTCGGCACTACAGCTACTCCTACTGTACCGGAAGGTACACCTCGATCACGCAGACGAAGCTACCATACCACGCTAGTACCACCTACCGAAGTAAGAACACACGGAAACCACGCCGTAGAGGCCTGTCCCACGGACACAGCCGACCTGGACACGCTGTCCAAGGTGCAACCCCGACCATCCGATCGCGGGTACCGCACAACAAGACCCAACCTCGGTAAAGCCACTAGCACTAATCTCATGACGCGAAAACCAACACACGCGTCACGGCGAACCAACCGAAACTCAACGGTCAACACGACCGAAACCCGAAGGTCAAAGACACAGAGACTGACAGTCTGTCACTCCGTACTCGACAGGAGTACCACCCACTAGAAGCACAGTCGGTAGCGTCCCCTGACGTCTTACACCGCACCGCAGATGAACCGCCTGACGTGGTAGGTCCTACCCGTGGCGCGAACACCGTACAAGTAACCACAAACAAGTAACTAGCTGGGGTCACGTCCGTCGACGTGGGTCCAACCGCCCCCAACCACGTGTGTACACACAGACCTTGCGTCACTAGGTCTGGTCCTCTGACCGGTTTTCCCCCGTAGCCGGACTCTGGCTACCGACGAGGGGCCTACGGTAACCGGTCCACAAACCGTCTCGAAAGGTGGGTGCCCGTACACCACTCCCAGGTGAGACCAGCACCTCGTACTGGTGGGCTACGACTAGTGGAGGGTCACTGAAGGAGTAGACTCTCAACTCAATGGAAAACAACGTCCGAATCCGACGACGTACGGGGACAACCCCGCGTACCGGCCCCGTCGCACGGTGACCACAGTCGGAGAAGAAACAGGACTCACAGTCCACGGCCACGCACGCACCGTGCCCTAGAGTCGAGAAAACTCAAGTGGCGCTAAGTCACTGGACTCTGGACAGTCCTCTAGACATACTACAGCCAACGGTCCTTGAGTCACAAGACTCAGGGTCAAGACCGTTGCACGCAACAGCACAAGGCCATCGATCTAGCCCAATCTCTAGGTCCAAAACCACGATATCACGAATACCGAGACAACACACGAGTTGCCAAGACCATTCCCTTGGGAAGGGAACGCAAGGGACAAAGGCCACTCACACGGGCCACATGGAAAACACAGAAGCACGATTCCCAAGGCAGCACACAAGCCGCCACGACGATTTCCCATCTTGAAACAAGAGGGGAACCTCCAGCCCCAGGTCGAACAACTGGACTCACTGTCCAAGGCCAAACACATGGCCCACACGGGAATCGCCTTCCAAAGGAACCCACGATATGCAGGGGAGACCCCACCGCACACACACCGACACACGGTGACTCCATCAAGCGTAACACAAGAGCCCGGAACACGTGGGGTCACCCGGACCCACCACACCTATGGGCACGCTAATCGAGGTAACACGGTTCCTCCTGACACCCCAAAAAATACAGACACAGAACCCATGGGGTGTCTGGGATACTCACAAGGCCGGAGGTCGACCACTGGGTCCCAACCGGGTCGACCGGAGACCAATACAATGCGAACGGACACTAAAAGGTCACCCGGACCCATAAGCGCGCGGGCACGTAAAATGAGGTAAACGGAACCTCCAGACACCCCAAAACACGGTCACGGAACTCCACTGGGTGTCCAAGGCACACACGGCCCACGAGGAGCACGATCAGCCGCAGACCGCCCGCCCCGGGCAGCCCGGCTGGTCACCTCCAAGAACGCGATGTAGGTCCATAGCGCGTTCAAGCAGAACGCGCTATGCACCTATAGCGCGACACGACAGATCGCGCTATATCCCTATAGCACGACTGCACAGATCGCGCTAGGATCACCTAGCGTGACAAGGCAGAATGCGCTAGGGACCCCTAGCGCGACAGGGCAGAACGCGCTAGGACCCCATAGCGCGACAAGAACCGCCTTACTGTTCATCTTCTCCGATGAACGCGCCCTATCGGGGCAGCGCGACCTTCAAGAACGCGCTACCCAAGGCTAGCGCGTTCTCAGTCCGTGCCCGAAAATGGTGGAAACCGCGGGAAAAGCCATGCCACGCCCCGTTCACCCCCAGGTGAAGGGGAAACAAAAGGGGAAACCTTCCCCAAGCCCCTAGGCATGCATCTAAACCCCTGGATCGCCCAAAAACACCATAAAACGGGAGATCCGGCTCACACCCTAAAAACATGCATTTTGCCCAAAACGCCCCGTTTAGCCCGCTCGGCTCACCACGGCCTACGAAACTCGCGGGAAAGGAAGTACACTGGCTGAGGGTCCATCTCCCTACCTCCACCGAAGAAACGACGCGTCGTGGACGCCGATCCATGAAGAAAACACCGCGAAACCCTCGCCGGCTCGCGATCGCGCCACCAAGCTTCCACGCGCCTCCTCCGCCTCGATCCTCACCTATCCTCGCCCGCATCCTCGCCCGCGCCACCTCCACCTCGCCCCCGCCTCGCTCCGTCGGCCGCCGGAGAAGAGAGGGGAGAAAGAGGGCGTGAGAGAAGAGAGAGGGAGGGAAGAGAGAAATGAGAGGGGGAGAGAGAAAAGGGTTAGTATATATAGGAAAACCCAAAAATTTGATAAATTCAGAAAATTACGAAAAATTACCTCCGCGATCCTCGGAAGGAACACAACGCAGTGGTACTGTCCCGGAGTCGTAGAACGCCACGGTTTGCCCTGCAAAGAGTTCCGAAGACACATCAGGGAAAAAAAACACGTGTAAAGCATAAAATACACTCCGAGGCCCACTACAATGATCCAAAAAATTTGAGGCATTACAGAGGCAATCTCGAGAAAAGGGGCCGAGGAACTGGAAGATCCGCCAGCCACTCCCACCGTCGCTGTCTGCTGGGCACGCTGGAACAAAATAAACAACGGCCGTTAGTGAAATTCCAAAATCTGAAGTTAAAAGTGCGGCACATAACTTACCAGGACCGACAACTCATGTTGAGCGATGGCCAGCTGCCGCCTAGTCTCTGACAGTTGGGCGCGCGAGCCGCCGATGCCATGCGTGTCCCCAGCTTGGGGAAGCCCCGCGTAACTCTCTCTCTGCCGCCGCAGGAAGTCGGCACTGTTCTGCACCAGTACACCCCCTTGCTGTCCAGGGAGCCGTACGGGCCAGTCCTCGAGCCTCGCCTTGCCGCGACTCTCCCTCCTGACGCGGCTCGGCTCGTCCGCACTCGCCCACTCATCGGCCAGACCCAGGGTCCTTGCCATGTCCTGCACCAAGAAAGGGGTCCCACATCATCAAAAGGAACGCGTCCCCTGTCTAGGACGCGTCCATCATTTGAGTGCAACACTTGCCGAACCCTTTCCCCCTCGCGCGGCTCGCTTCAAAACCCAAAATGAATTAAAAGAGGAAGAGATCGGAGGACCTACCGGACCGTGTTCACCTCCTCCCACGCCATCGGGCCCCTCGGGTCCCTCGGGGGCCCGAAGAGGCCCTTCCTCCACCATGGACGCCGTTCCGTGCTCAGGCGCGTCCCTCCTCGGGCGAGGAGTTCCTCGTCCCTCTCCACCTTCACCATGATCGGGCCCACCGAACCCCATCGATCAAAAGAGGAGGAAGACGAAAAGGGGGGCAAGCGAGTTTCGGCAGAAGGCGGGCTCGTTTGCGGGTAAGGCACGGTCGAAGAAAGGCCACCCGACGCTTTAAATTTGAATTCAAGGACTAAGACGCGTCCTCGCGCCCGGACGCGCCCAAAAGAAGGAGAAAGGAAATAGAATCCCCCCGTGCAAAGCGTAGTTCCCCGCTGTTCAGGGCAAGGTCTCGTGGAGCATGCCTCGAAAGACAACTCAGTGCAAAGAAGAAAGGGTGGGAGAGAGAGAAGTACACACAACACAAGAAAGCCATTTTCATTTCATATAATAGCTGAAAGTACATCATACAGTGAGAAGGGTGACGTGTACAAGCAACTCTCTAACTCTCAGCATCACCCTCCTGGTCATCTCTCTCCTCCCTCCTCCGCCGGGGATCCCTAGGGGGCCTCTGCGAACCCTGAGAAGCCGTGCTCGCCTCGCCCTGCGGTGGCACTCCAGCCTCGAAGGCGCGACGACGCTCCTCGGCCGAAGAAACCAGATAGCTGCCCATGGAAAAAGAACCAGACTGACGAAGTCGCGACCCGCGTTCCTTCGCCCTCTGGTACCGCTCCTCGCTCTCCCGAAGCCTCCCCTCCGCCGTGCCGAGACTCAATCGGAGCTCCAGCAGCTGGGCCTCTAGAGCCCTCCTCTCGGTCTGATCCCGCTGTCGCTCCTCCCTCTCTCTCTCCCTATCCATCTCCCTCTCTCTCTCCACGCTCTCCCTATCCCTCTCCCTCTCCTCTCTCTCCCTCATCGCCTCTCTCCTCGACAGCTCGAGGGCGATCCGCATATCCACTACGTCGCGAGGAAGCTCCTCAGCCTCCCGTCGCCGCTCCTCCTCTAGCTCCGCAATCCGGGCATCGCGCTCTGCCACCCGGGCATCGCGCTCCTGCTCAGCTCGAACAGCACGCGCCAGGGCCTCTCGGATCTCGGCCACCTGTCAAAGCACGCATGCACAGTAAGAGAACAGTGATAGAAGGAGAGCAGCCAGAAGAGAATCAAGGTCAGGCAAGCACTCACTCGAGCCTCGCGGTCACGCTCGGCCTCCTCAGCCCGAGCCACCGCATACGCCAGCTGCTCCTGGAGGGTAGAAACCTTCGGAGGAGGGCCCCACGAACTAGAACCCGCTCCACCAGCCATCCCGGCTGCCGCTGTCTGGTGGGCGCGCTGAAACACAGAGCGAACGACAGTTAGACGCCGAGTATCAAAAAAATCCAGGTCACAAAAAAAATGCATTGCATAAACTCACCAGGATCTCCAACTCCTGTCGGATGGCCACCAACTGCCGCCTGGCGTCCGCCAACTGGGCCCGCAGGTCAGCGATCATGTTGTCACGAGCATCCTGCATTGCACATAAGTTAGTACTACATGCATATACATATAGAAGAGTGAAGCATTCTCATTTCACTTACCCCTGCCGTACCACCAAGGAAGAGGCGGTCCCCATACGTAGCCCGGTACCGTCTCAGGTAATCAGTACTGTCCTGTACATGGGACACCACTGGGACCCCGCCCTGCTGCCAGTCCTGGTACTGTGCTGGAAAGCGCGTATGCCAGTCCACAACCTTCGCTTTCCCCTTGGTCTTCCGCCCGATACGGGCCGGCTCCTCTACATCAACCCACTCCTGGGCTAGCCCCAACGTCCTCATAACCAGCCTCAGCCGAAGCGGCTCGATCTCGTTCAGGCAATGGACCCACACGTCCCGCCTGAAACGAGGAAGACCCGCTACAACCCAGGGCTGGCCAGCATCGCCCATGCCCAGGTAGGGCCTCCACACCACCTGCATCACCATACATACATCATATTAATTACCATTCAGTCACATGCATAAACACAAAAACATCATACGCATCATACCATGGCCTCGGGATACTCGCTCAGCTCCCGACGAAGCGACGCCAGCTGGTAGCCGTGGGGCGCTGCAACCACGACCGGCCTCCACCGCCGCGCCAGAGGCACGGCCCTCCTATTCCCATGCCTAGCCCTCCCCATCGGGAAATAGTAATAGCTCCACACCTGCATCCATCATACGTCATTAGTACAATAATTGCATATTTAACTGTGGAAATGCATAAATAAATTATGTACCTGGAGAAAAGGTGCGAAGCCGCTGACTGTCGTCTCCTTCTCCGAAGTCTGGGAGAGATCAGCAATCAAATGGGCAAGCAGAGCCGCTCCCCACGCGTAGTGTCCCACACTGTCCAGATCCGCCAAGATCCCGAGGAAACGGCAGTGGATGCCATCCCCCTTCGTCCCCAGCAGAAGGCGGCCCAGGAAGAAGAAAAGAAACCTCCAAAGGTCTAGATCCACCAGCTCCCGCTCACTCAGATCCTGGGTGAAAGCTGCGCGAGCATCCCCCTCCAGTCGAGCCAAGAACTCCGCTCCAGTCTCGCTAACCCGCTGGCGCGGGTCGACGAATCCGAGCGCCTCCATGATCTCTACTCGGCCGACTACCCTGCTGTCTCTGTCAGTCACGCTCATCTCTAACCACAGCAGGTCCAGGGCACTCTCTCGGTAGTCGGGGTAGGTGACCCCGCTGACTGCCTCTCCGTCAACTCGTAGCCCGGTGATCCGAGCCACGTCCTCAAGTGTCGGCACCATGTGCCCCCAGGGCATCAGAAACGCCCGGCTCGGTGCGTGCCACCGCTCCCTCAGTGCCTGGATAAGAGGAAGGTCGAGCCGGAAGGGCTCGATCCTAAGGAAAGCTCCTAAGCCCATGGCGTCCACACGCGCCCTCTGGAAGTCTGGCAGCCCGCGGTACGCTGCCACCACCAGGGACCAGCTGATCCGGCCCTTCATCACGCCCTGCACACCACAAAACCAACAGAGAACACATCAGCATCATGAATAATAATAAACAATAACACTGTATATACTACTTATTCATTTTATTTTATTTTTCTTTTTTAAAAATATTTATTTTTTGTGGAGGCGTCCAGGCCCCTGGACGCCTCCTTTCCATTTTCTTTATTTTCTTTTATTTTTAGAAAAACCCCAAAACTAAAATAAAAATAATATATATATTATCATGGAGGCGTCCCAGGCCCTGGACGCCTCCTTATTTTTAATTATATTTCTATTATTTTCATAAATAAATAAAAAAATAAAAAAAATAAATAATAAAAAAAGATAAAGAAAATGTGGAGGCGTCCAGGACCCTGGACGCCTCCTTTCCCTCACTCAACGGCCTTCTCTCACAGTCTCTCACCCGTCCGTTTAGCCTATTGAACCATAGAGTGAGAGTTCCGAGGGGCTTACCGGATCGTGCTCGTCCTCTCCCGCGTCGCCAGCGTCCACTGCAGCCTCCAAGGCCAAAGGAAGAGCCTCCTCACCCGCGGCAATCTCCTCCGCCGCACCAGCTTCCTCGGCATCATCCCTCAACCTCCTTGCACGACGAGCCAGTCGTTTCCGCTTCTCTGGACCCTGGCTCGATCCTCCTCGCTCCATTGGGACTAAGAATGGGTCGTCTAGGGTGACTGGGTCGTCAGAATGAATAGTACAAATGAGCAGAGGGTGAGGCCACCCACATATATATAAGATCCACTTTTATTGGAGCGTCCAGACGCCTGGACGCCCCCACATTTTTTATTTTTTATTTTTTGAAAATTCAAAAAATTTGGGGCGTCCAGGCGCCTGGACGCCCCCAAAAAAAATTAAAAAAAATAAAAATAAAACGTTGGGGCGTCCAGGTCCCTGGACGCCCCCAAATCAAAAAATTCAGAAAAAATCAAAAATAAAAAAAAGGGAGTGTCCAGGCCCCTGGACGCCCCCATAATAAAAAATTTTTCAAAAAAAGGGGTATATATAAAGTAAAAAAAAAGATAAGAGTATGTATATAATCTAAAAAAAATACAAAGAAAAAGAAAAACCACAAAAAAGATAATAATAATTAAGTGGACGGGGGTCTCAAAACATCAATGCCAGATTTTATTCCATCAGAAAAGTAGAGTGAACTACATCAGGGGCTTAGGCGCCTTAGGCCTTAACTTCCCCAGTTCGGTTACATAAGCCCTCCACGGCTCGCATTCTTCCACCACGTGCGCTAAGGCCTTTCTCGCAACACTTGTCTTCCAAGGAGCTTTAATGGCCTTCGCTTCCTTCGCGTCCGCTTCAGTGCCCAACTCCCTTTTCTTCAAAGGAACGATGCCAGTCGGTGGCGGGAACGAATGGCGTGGGATGCCAATTTGGAGGCAGCACCGATGCGCATTATAAAGGACGAACTCGGTCGCGCCGATCAATTGAAGATCAACTTCGGGAGAAGGCCTCATGAGGAGATCTAACGGAAGCAAACATGCCGGTGCGCAAGTAAAGAAGCCTTGTGTCACGGTGCGGAAGTGAGACCGCCAGTCTTCATGTTTCTTCAGCCACGGAACGCGGTTCACTACAGTACCACCGAAGCCTAACACGTCGGCTATGTGGTGAAGCGGGCTTTGATGGAAGAGCTTCGAAGCAGTTGGCATTCCCTCGCGATGGTCGAATTTGAAGTGCAAATCAAGCCAGCAATTCAAGACAAGTGCGCAACCAAAAGGAGGCTTACCCATGCTCGAGACAGTAAGGCCGCTGTAAAGATAGGCAAGGACAGCAGGTCCCACCCTCTTTCCACGCCAGATCCCGCAGATAGCACTCAGTTGGTCTTCCTCCACTATGTTATCGGTATGAGGAAACAAGAGAGCGCCCGCCAGACAGATAGTGAACCCCTTCATGATTCCCTCCAAATAGTCATCGTCTGGTGACCCTCTCAGGGCGTCCATAACCCACTCCGCAAGCTTTTGGAGATCGATCCCCTTTTGAGTACGGACCTTTCTGGCTGCGTCGGGCGGCATGAAACTCCCAAGAACGCTTTCGGAAGTCACCCGTGTCAGCATCCGCATAGCCTTCACCTTCCCGTCACTCTTGAATTTCTTCAATCCGAGCAGAAGTTCCACATCCTCGAGGAGGATGGTCACCTCGAAGGTCGGGAAGATAAAAGTGTGGGTCTGGGGATGCCAGATCTCCACTAGTGCGCCCATAGCCGCCCAGTCCATACGAATCTTCTCGTAATGCTTGGCGTGAATAAGGAGCCCCTGCAGATGCCACTTCGAGAGTATGGCCCTCATGCCAATGGAGATATTGGAAGTTAGCTTTGAAAGCCATGGCAGTTTGGAAAACTTCCTCGGGCTTGGGAAGAGTGGATATGGCTGGAAGAGGAAAGAAAGAAGAAATGAAGGAAGTAAGAAGAAGATTCACATGAAAAATTTGAAATGAATCAGCTTACCATATGCGACATGATCGTCCCACTCAGATGACCCTCGAGGTCGGAGAGTCGCCTGATCTCGCTGCTAGGCCTGCTCCTCTTCATAACGCGGGAAGACTCTCCTTCCATCCTGAAATCTCTAGATTCTCCTCGCCTTCCTCTCCTGAGCTTCCAAAACCCACCTTGGTGCATTTGAATGAACTAGCCTAAGGGGAGTTCTTATAGGAAGGGAAGATCGCTACAGGACGGAACATGTCACATCAGCAGTCAGTGTCAGGATTTTGACTAGATTTCCTTTCCATTGTGGTGCGATTCTGCTATGATTCTGCTACTTTCTGATGTTATTAATCCATGCTGGCCTGTGCAGGTTTTACTAACGGACATCTTTGTACTATCTCCTGTCCCACCTTTTAATGGTTGGTCCCACCTTGTCATGTATCATAGTATATGATACGTACGCTACTAGAACATGTCAAGGACCTTGCGGCCCGAATGAATCTGGGATTTGAGTTCCCCTTCAACAAAAACGATGATGATCCCGGGAGAATTTAGGTTGTACGGATAGGCCGTTAATTTGTGGTAGCATGGGGACGACGGTTCCATTCAGTGAGTTGGTGCGCGGATAAACGGGCCCCAGCCCAGTGTCGGCTCACCGGATCGGTATCCTGACCCGTTCTTAACAAGTTGACAATATTATCCTTGGCTATTTTCTATTTTAGTTTGTTTTAAATTTTTCTTTAAACCCAGCATCCATTCATATAGGACTTTGATTTATTGCGGAAGATCATTCAAGTGATTCGATTGTGAAAGCCGTTGTGTTTCAATTCCCACAAATATAAGATATTCCACTCCGAATGAAATACTGAGTTTCCTTGAAACGGCTCTACGCTGCTCTTCCAAAGGAGACCCTTGTTTGGACAGACCCTCAGATATTCCTTTTTACCTTGCTTGACCCACCTTGGCCGCAGCACTTCCACATTGGCTGGTAACCGCTCCCCAAAGGTGAAACCTCCGGTTTATGACCCAGGTACTTCCACACCGAGAAGTTGGTCTCCTTTTCGTGCCTGAGCGCACATCTCACCCTCCCTTATTTGATCTCCGTCCAAGCAATCGTCAATATTTGAAAGACCTTCTTCAAGGTCGCCTCATTGAAACTTCAGAAAAGATTCCAAATAGTAACGTCAAAAGCGTGTCTCATCACACCTTGGCATCAACTTATCAGTCCGCTCCCACTTCATTTCACTCCACTTCGATACCATTCCACTACGTGTCGCTCCCTTGCAAAGCAGACGCCAAGGCGGGGTAGCTGTAGACACGCCATTCTTGACGTCTCCTGAGAAAGTCTCATATTACTATACGACGCCCCGCAACGGCTTACGCATTTTGAATCACTCGAGTGCTCCCTTTTCTTGGGTCTTCCTCTGCCTTGTTCGGCATTCGGAATCGTCCCGTCACGGCATTCGGGCAGCGTCAACACCAGTCAGACGCATCAGGAGGTTCCGGAACCAAGAAGGATGTTTGCCGGGCGGCCGCTGACTAGGACCCGGGTGGGTCTTAATGGGGGCGTCCAGGCCCCTAGACGCCCCCATCTTTTTAATTTATTTTATTCTTTTCTCAGGGCCCAAAACCAAATAAAAAAATATAAAAAAATATATTTTTTAATGGAGGCGTCCAGGCCCCTGGACGCCTCCATAAAAACAAAAAAAATAAAAAATGTTTGTAAAATGCCAGTTGGCATAAAATAAAAACAAAAAAAAATAAAAATAAAAATATATATTAATGGAGGCGTCCAGGTCTCTGGACGCCTCCATAAAAACAAAAAAAATAAAAAATGTTTGTAAAATGCCAGTTGGCATAAAATAGAAATAAAAAAAAATAAAAATATATATTAATGGAGGCGTCCAGGTCTCTGGACGCCTCCATAAAAAACAAATATAAAAAATTAAAATGCCAGCCCTAGTATAAAAAGACAAAACATAAATAAAATAATATAATTTTGGAGGCGTCCAGGCCCCTGGACGCCTCCATCAAAACCCTCACGGGCGCCGGCCACCGAACGACGGGTTGTCGTGTGTGAAAAAATCCAAAATATGGAGACGTCCAGCCAGCTGGACGCGCCCATTTCTGAATCACGGGGCGTCGCTCACAAAATCACGCGTTGTGCCAAACCGCGTGCGGCCGTCGTCGGTTTTCGGTGGACCTGTTTGAGGCGTCCGGGACCCTGGACGCCTCCACAAAAATATTCCAAAAAATAAATAAAAATAGAATAAAATATTATTTCGGCCCTGATGGAGGTGTCCGGGGTCCTGGACGCCTCCACCCTCCGGAGCCCTATAAATAGAGGCCCACCCCCTCAGTTTTGGAGGGGCTTAGAAGTGATCCGATAGGCTGCCGGAGCCCAGAGGCTACGGAGTCATTTTCTAACCCGTGGGTTCTTTTGTAGGTGGAGGTTCTGCCGGCTTCTCGGGTGCTCACGCTCGCGAGAGGAAGGTCATCTTCATCCACCGCGCTTCCACGTCGTCCCCACGCTGCCGGAGCTCCGCCGGATTTCACCCTCGGCTCATCCAATAAGCCTTTTCTTCCCCTTTTTCTTCGTAGTTCTTTTGCATTCATCATCTCGCATCCTCTATCCCCCTTCATAAGGGCGCCTCTTCTTTTATACTTCTTGCATCCATCATCTCATTTTCCTCCTACTCGAGTCCGAGAGGGGTTTAAAAGATAACACCAACCAGGTGTGTGTCTTGCCATCATTTCGTTATTTTTATCGCAAGAATTTGAATACTACACCTCCATCTTTCTAATCCACTTGTCATTTGTTTGTCGTTGTTTTGCAAGGGTAGCCGAGGAAAGCCCTCTCCGTCGGCCGGCCGGAGGGAGAGGAAGAAGCAACCCGCCATCTCCCGCTCTTGAGGTAGGCGCGATCACTTTCTTATTTTGGGGTCTTTCGGCCCCTGGCGATCACATCTTGTTTTCGAGGCCGCGGCGAGTCACTTCCCCAATGGCCGTTTAAATTTCCGCCCTTATATTCTCTTTATACTATGTTATATTCTGCTCATATTCTCGAGGCCGCGGCGAGTCACTTCCCCAATGGCCGTTTAAATTCCTGTTCTTATATGCTATATTCTTATCTATTCGTGTTCTCGAGGTCGCGGCGAGTCACTTCCCCAATGGCCGTTTAAATTCACGTTCTTGTACGTTGTATTCTTATCTGTTTATGTTCTCGAGGCCGCGGCGAGTCACTTCCCCAATGGCCGTTTAAATTCCCGCTCTTTGTATCCTCTTTATATTCTGTCATCTTATTATCTGCTTATATTCTCGAGACCGCGGCGAGTCACTTCCCCAATGGCCGTTTCAATTCTTGTTATTTAATTTCTGCACCATTCCCGTCCCCCCGAGGCCGCGGCGAGTCACTTCTCGCTATGGCCGTTTAACCCTCATATCTTGCTATATCACACTTGTCCCGCTCGCCCCGCCGGAGCAATCTCCTGTGGTGGCCCCTTCTCTCTCTTCTCTTATTTCTGTGTTGCAGCAAACAAATAAAACGAAAAAAGAAGGAGCCCGCGCGCGCTCCGCATCTTCTTCGCTCTTCCCCGAACCGCGTGACGTCGCTCACAACAATGTTGAAAATTTTTTTTATAAAAACTGCTAATCAGAAAAAGCCCCACGCTCAGGACAAGGGCAAACAAAAAGTGGAGGTGTCCAGCAGTTCACGCACACACAAGTCTACACCTCAGGGTAAACACCAGTATAGGGGTAAACCTTCTGCAATATCAAAACCCCATAGTAACTCCAGTAGGTCTCCACAGAAAGGTAACTGGAAAACACAAACCACTCCCTTGCATATTCCAGGTGGACCCACTACTGTCGGGAGATCAGAGAGTAACAAAAACTATCCCAGAGCTCAGACCTACCATACATACCATTATGCACAGCCATATCAATTCAGTAGGTCTGAAAAGGATAGAGTTTATCGAAGGTCTACATACCATTCAAATCCCACTCAGAAGAATAGACCTCAGGTTAGAAACTGGTTTGGACAATCCAGGACATGGAACCCAAGGAAACACACTTCCTATGGTCAGCCTAGGACCAACTCAGGGTACACTTCACCCAATGTTGTCCACACAATGAATGACAACAAACATAGGAACAACAAAAAGAAAACAAACAAATCCACAAGGCAATCTGCTCCAAAACAAATGTTGATACCTAAATGCTTGCTATCTTGTTTTGATGATTCATCTGTTGTTTTGGGGCCCAAACATTTTTGGGTTCCAAACTTTCCTACTTGATCCTTGATGCAGGTATGCCTGGCAGCCAAGCAAAATCTGTGGTACTTGGACAGTGGCTGCTCCAGACATATGACAGGGGATAGGGCCAAATTTTGTATGCTGGTTGAAAAGAATGGAGGCCTTGTCACCTTTGGAGGCAACACCAAGGGTAAGATTGTCAGATCAGGAAAGGTAGGTAAGTGCTCCACCTGTTGTATTGATGAAGTCATGCTGGTAGAAGGTCTTGCATATAACTTGTTAAGTATTAGCCAGCTTTGTGATAAAGGTCATAGGGTAGTTTTTGACTCTATTGGTTGCAACATCTATGAGCCTAATTCTGATAATGTTAAATTCTCTGGTAAAAGAGTCAATAACATTTACCTAGTTGACCTAGATGATGTAGCACATTCAAACCTGTGCCTTACTGCTAACAAGGATGACCTAGCCTATCTTTGGCATCGTAGGCTAGGTTGTGCTAGTTATACAGTGCTACACAAATTAAATAAGCATTCCATGGTTAGAGGACTTCCTGAAATATCTTTTAAAATTGATAATGTTGTATGTGAGGCATGTACTCAATCCAAACAGACTAGGAAATCATTCAAGTCTCGAACAGAAAACCTATCTTCTAAACCATATGAGCTGATTCACATGGATCTCTTTAGACCCACTAGATCAGTTAGTTTATCTAATAGAAGATATGGTTTCGTATTAGTTGATGATTTCTCTAGATTTACTTGGGTGTTTTTCCTCACACACAAAAATGAAGTATTTAATGAATTTCAGGAGTTCTATTTAAAAATAAAATAGAATAATGACAATTCTATTCAAAATATCTTGTCTGATCATGGTGGTGAGTTTGATAACTCACAGTTTGATGACTTCTGTAGGGACAATGGTATAACACACAGGTTCTCCTCTCCAAGAACTCCAGAGCAAAATGGCGTAGTAGAAAGGAGGAACCAGACCCTAGTGGAGATGGCTCGAACATTGCTGGTGGAAGGTAATCTACCAAGGAACATTTGGGCTGAGGCAGTCAACACCGCATGCCATATAGTCAACAGAGCCATGGTAAGGTCATTTACCCAGAAAACTCCTTATGAAATTCTCAAGGGTAAGAAACCTACAATAGCTTATTTCAAGGTCTTTGGTTGTAAGTGTTTTATGCATGTCAATGATAAAAGAGATCTTGATAAATTTGAACCTAAAAGTGATCTCGGAATCTTTCTAGAATACTCAGAAACATCTAGAGCCTATAGGGTATTCCATTTAAACTCTAAAACAGTAGAAGAATCTCCACATGTGGTCTTTGATGAAACAATGACTAAGTTTGAAAATGGCTTGTACAGGGAACATGATAATGGAGAAATTCTGAAAGATAAAAATCCTGCAGATGAATCTGAAGAAAATGATGCAGAGGAGTCTGGTTCTCAGGGGGAGGTAAATGAGGTTCAAGGTTATCAAATTATCAATGTCAAATTTCTTAGAGATCATCCTATAGATAATATAATTTGTAATTTACATGAACCCCCTAGGACCAGATCTTATCTCAAAGCTCAGAATGAGTTAAACTCCTTTGCATTAGTGTCACACATAGAACCCAAAAACATAGACAATGCCCTTAGTGACGTGCATTGGATCAATGCCATGCACGAGGAATTAAATCAATTTGACAGGAACAAGGTATGGCACCTAGTTCCACCTCCTGATCATGGGACTGTCATTGGGACTAAATGGGTTTTCAAAAATAAAATCGATGAGCAGGGCAATGTTGTTAGAAATAAGGCCATATTGGTAGCTCAGGGGTACAATCAAGAATAAGGTATTGACTTTGAAGAGTCATTTGCCCCTGTGGCTAGGTTAGATGCCATTAAAATTCTGCTAGCTTATGCATGCTCATTAGGAATCACCCTTCAGCAGATGGATGTGAAATCTGTATTTCTAAATGGAGAAATAAAAGAGGATGTCTTTGTAAGATAGCCTCCTGGTTTTGAATGTATAGACTTTCCTAATCATGTTTATAAATTGAATAAAGCTCTATATGGACTGAAAAAAGCTCCCAGAGCTTGGTATGACAGGCTCAACAAATTCCTTTCAGACAAGAAGTTCACAGGAGGTGAGATTGACCAAACCATGTTCACAAAGGTATGTCATCCAGACATTCTCATTGCTCAAATATATGTGGATGATATAGTTTTTGGTTCAACTAACCCAACAATGTGTAAGGAATTTTCTGACTTAATGACACATGAATTTGAAATGAGTTCTATGGGTGAGCTAAAATTGTTTCTTGGACTGCAGGTGACATAGACAAAAGAAGGAACCTTCATTACTCAGTCCAAGTATATAAGGGATCTACTGAAGAAGTTCAAATTGGAAAACCTCAAGGATATAACAGCACAAATGGGTACGTCAACTAGTCTTGATGATGACCCAAAAGGTAAATTGATTGACACCAAACTGTGCAGAGGTATGATCAAATCCCTTCTTTACCTTACTGCATCTAGGCCTGATATACAATTTGCTGTGTGTTTATGTGCTAGATTTCAGGCTAGTCCTAAAGAGTCACATCTTAGTGTTGTTAAGAGGATTTTTAGATATCTGACAGGCACCCTAGAACTAGGTCTTTGGTATCCTGCCAAGTGTGAGCTAGACCTACTAGCTTACACAGATGCAGATTATGCTGGGTGTCGGATTGATAGGAAAAGCACTAGTGGGTACTGCCAGTTCTTAGGTGGTTGTCTAGTGTCTTGGGCATCCAAGAAGCAACACACTATTGCTCTATCCACTGCTAAGGCAGAATATGTCGCAGCAGGGAATTGTGCAGCCCAGGTACTTTGGATCAAGCGCCAACTCACTGATTATAAGATAAAATTAGGATGCATTCCAATTTTATGTGATAATACTAGTGCTATATGTTTGACTAAAAATCATGTTCATCACTCTAGGACTAAGCACATAGAAATTAAACATAATTTTCTTAGAGATGCAGTAAGCAAGAATGAAATTGAACTGAATTTTATTGAAACTGAAAAACAGATTACTGACATATTTACTAAACCTTTGGGAAATGAAAGATTCAAATTCTTAAGAAGAGAATTAGGTTTATGTAAATTTCAGCATGATGAATAATCTTGATTTCATTCTTGAATAAATGGTCTAATCTGGCTTAAGTTGTTTTATATTCGCTTGCTAATAGCCCTATCATTATCATAGTGAGTCATCTTGATTTCAGAGGTATATAAAATGATATGTGGTGGAAAGATAGATTCTATCTGTCTGAAAGCCCATACCATGTGTAGAGGACTATCCTCCACTAGGTACCATGAATCAAGAGAGTCCATGCATTGCACTGCATCTCTTAAATGTTTGGTCTAGTGTTCTGTGGTTAGCTGTGTCTTAATGTGGAATAAACATGCATATAGACAGGGGGAGCTTTTGTTTAGAACAAGATTGCATGGTCATGCTGCACTATTCTGTCAAGAGGGAGTATGGTACAGTCATGTCTTGGTATGATCAGTTCAAGATACTCAGTTATGTTCAAACTCCTATCATTTAAACTCTCTCTTTAGATTCAGAAACATCCATTACACAGTCTCCTCTGAACTCAATTGTATCAATTGGCTCCATTTAGATCCATATCAATTGTATCACGTGGTATTCATTCTCATCATTTGGTGTCATTTTTATTCCCTGATATTCCTCAAGAGCTAAGTCTGTGCTTCAATTTCAATTCCCTCTTTCTGAATAGATGACAATCTTGCAATCAGTTCACTATCTTAAGCAGTAACCATCATATGTCTTCTATAAGAATCATGTTTGCTTCATGAATGAACTGTTGGTTTAATCTTCATAAACTGTAGAGTTTAAAGACTGTATTCAGAATATAGGGTGGTGGAAAACTGTTTATAGCTCTTAACCTCCTTCTCATGTTGTGACAGATAAGATCTTTACAGTATCTGAAAATGAAAGACTTAGTGAAATCTAGGTTGAGAAACTCAGATAGTGTATTATTTTTAAACAAGTCACTTTGAAAAATTAAAAAGGGCAGCAAAAAGAAAATCATTAGTAAAAGAATTGAATAACTCAATTGGCAGAGCAATGACTGAACTGCACTGAGAAACTGAGTACTTCATCAATGAATTGGATACAAACTCATGTCATGATGTGCTTCATGTTAACTCTGTTCACTTGATCAAATCTGTAGAATTGGTCTCACTACGGAGCTGGGATAACTGGTGTCTGATAAACGTGTACCCTTATGCAAAAATGCGTAATCATGATTGCTATTTTTTATCAGAGATAGATATGATAGTCTATGCTTAGTAACTGGGGGTACTAGCATCTAACCCACGTGTACCCTTAATGTCAAAGGTATAGAAGTTACATGTCTGTTCAATAAGCTTTGTTTTAAAATCAAAATTGGACAAGTCTGCTGTAACCCTTGCAATTCTAGTTTCGCTAAGTGTCAAATTGTTTAATCTCAATACATATCCTAGTTACTCCCATAGATATTCATTGGTTCTGAAATCAGTAGGATACAGTATTGACCAAGTCTATCATGGTTATGTGACTTAGGTTTGTTGCTATAAACAGGAACTACAACCTTATATATGACATTCAGTGAATCTACTCTACTTTTTATCACTATTAAACCAGTCATCTGTCACGAATGCATAATTGTGATTCTCTGTCTGAAGACTTTCCCTATAATCTGCTTATCTATTGAACTATTGCAAAGGGTGTTACTCTATTCCCTTCTTCTCTTCCACAGTATCCCTTACTCCTTGTTTGCTGATGGCAAAGGGGGAGAGAAAAAGTACTTCGTGATATTTTGATTAAGGGGGAGCTATATTTTAGGATAAGCTTGTTAAAGGGGGAGAACATTTGCAGGGGGTAGATGTGTTTGAGGAGAGTTTCTTCAGGGGGAGAGACAGACACTTGTGTCAGATTCAGGGGGAGAGCTGGCTGCATCTAATTTTCACTATATGATAAGTCTGCATCTATGTGTCTGTCTGGTGCATTGTCTGACTGTGCTTTATGTTAAATATGTATGATATTGGATTAATCTTGTCTCATCAAAATACATCATAATTTTGGATGTTGCCATCATCAAAAAGGGGGAGAATGTTGGGTCTCCTCTGGAGTTGATCAGCAGCATGAAGACTGCTATGCATTGATTGTGTTTTGAATGGTGTGTTTTAAATGATTGGCAACAATAGAGTTGACTTTGTTGACTGTAGAGTTGACTTTGATGACCTATATTAATCATGGTAATATTGTGTATTTTGATGAATTGGTTATATGTTAGACCTTTCCATAAAACATTTCTGCACACTTTGTTATTCTGAATCTAAGGTCGGTGCATATCTGTGTTATGCTTGCATTTAGTCGGTGCATGTTAGTGAGAAAAGCGTAATAGGTCGATGCAAGCAGTGCCGCTCGCACACCTCAGGTCGGTGCTAGTCGTCATCTTTACTTAGTGAGGTCAATGCAAGTTACTATGTGCATACATAGTCGGTGCAGCGTCCGCATTAAGTATATAGGGTCGGTGCAGATGTTGTTGTGAGCACATAAGGTTGGTACAAGTTTGATGTGAGCATATAGAGTCGGTGCAGATGTTGATGTGAGCATATAGAGTCGGTGCAGATGTTGTTGTGAGCATTAAGTCGGTGCAAGTTTGCTGTGAGCATATAGGGTCGGTGCAAGTTTTATTGTGAGCATATAGAGCCGGTGCAGGGTATGCTGTGAGCATATAAGTCGGTGCAGGTTCCGCTGTGACCACATAAGGTCGGTGCAATTTTTGATGTGAGCGCTTAAGGTCTGTGCACATTTCGCTGTGAATATAATAGGTTGGTGCATCTTTGTGCCATTCGCATGCAAATAGTCAGTGCACTATCTACGTCATGCATATTAAGGTCCGTGCATGTTTTCATATATGCGTAATCAGGTCAGTGCACACTTGTATCCTACCCAACCAAAGTCAGTGCATTGTTTGCTTTACGATGTATAGATGGTCAGTGCACCTTCTGTTCTATATCATAACACGTAGAGCCTCACGCACGCTTAGGGTCGATGCATGTGTATTTCAGGTCTGCGCTAGTTGTATGACATATTCTATGCTAGTCCCTCTTGCATCTGTGCAAATACATAGATTTGTGAATTGTCTAAGTCCATAACACGTGATTGACACTGTGTTCGTTAAAATGACAGGTGAGGCTTATGATCAAACACCTAACGCGTGTCCCAACTACCTGTGAACTCCAAGTCACGAGCAACTGAAGTACCAGGATAAAAGGCACATGATACAAAGCAAAAGGTGAAGCTCTGGGTTTGACACGTGGAAAGCAACCTAGTCAAGATGCTGCCACGTGGACATTTCAAGCTCAGATCTGAACGAATTTTTGGGCGGGAAACATGGTTTCCACAAGCCCATCATCTACTGCCTTATAAAAGGGGCAGATCACCCATTGTCAAAGTAAGAGAGAACATACAGAGAACAAGACACTGAGCATATAATGAAGCATATATAGAGAGGATAGCAACAGCCAAGTCAAGAGGATATTCCAGTAAAATCAAGAGAGAAAGAGTTTAGAGCTTTGAGAGGAGAGCATAGATTTGTTTGAAGGGTGTGAGTCTGAATTTCTGTAAGCCATTGTTTCCGGCTTCTTGGTACAATACCAGAGCCGATCTGCTCTTTGTGAGAGCTACAGATTATTTTACTATTTTTATGTTGCTTTTGTTTTTCAATTTCAAACACTTGTTATAGCAAGTTGTGAGTCAGCGGTGGGTAAGCTGTAATCCCCAGTGGTAGAGGAGGATTTCTATGATAGCTTAAGCTGTAAGGCTCAGCGTGTGTTGGGAAGTTTTCCCAGAAGCTGTGGATCAGCGGATTAAAAGTTGTGTATCAGCAGTGAAGCCACACTTGGTTTAAGTGTGGGGTGGACGTAGATCTCTGCAAGAGATCGAACCACCTAAAAATCGCTTGTCTATGCTTGATGGTTTGTGATCGCTGCATTTATACATCTGGTTGTTATCTTGCTTAGTTTCATTGATATATTGTGTATTCAAGAGGGTGAAAAAGGTATATCAAAAGGTACTGCTCGAAGGATAAGTTATGCTTATCTGAAAAGTGGTTTATCTTGCGTGGGGACACTCATTAAGTTCAAACTCCGCCAAGTACTAGTTCACATTTCATCTCTCTGGAATTTAGTTCTGCTACTGTTGTGTTTCAACTGTCTAGTTAAATTCACTCATTCTCTCTATTGATAATTCTTACATATCACTTGACTACGTCTTCTAGTAACTCCGTGTCTACATTGGCTGATCTGATTGAGTAATTTTTTAAATTCCGTAATTTATCTACTTAATATTGGTTTAAGTTTTGGGGTAGATCTATTCACCCCCCCTCTAGATCTATATCACTTCCATCTTAAGATAGCTGAAATACATATTCCTCTTCCCTCTAAGGGTTTCACTCCTTCAAGCCAATCTTACCTTTTTCCTAGGCCTAGTGGGGGTCTACTCATAGGAAGGGGAGGGGTGAAAAGGGAACACATGCAATTATTGAGAAGTGACCGCTATGGCCCCAGCACGGGTCCCGATTTTGTTTATGTGTGTTTGATGTGGCAACATCTTGTATAATCGAATGTATTTTTGTTTCCTGTGTGTTAGTCTTGTTTTGGATATAAGTTTCAAAAAAAATGAAGCGGATCACCATCGTCTCACCGTATACCACCTCCGGTCACTGTGTCATGCATTGTACTATATGATATTTACACTACTAGAGCGTGTTAAGGACCTTATGGCCTCAATGAATATGGAATTTGAGTTCCCCTTCAACAAAAATAGTGATGATTTTAGAGGAATTTGGGTCGTACGGATAGGCCGTTAAGTTGTGATGCCATGGGGATGATGGTTCCATTCGGTGGGTCAGTGCGTGGATAAATGGGCCCTAGCTCAGTATCGGCTCACCGAATTGGTATCCTGACTCATCCTTAACAACTTAACAATATTATCCCTGGCTAATTTCTACTTTTAATTTGTTTTAATTTTTCCTTTAAACCCAGCATGCATTCATGCAGGATCTTTGATTTCACTATGGAAAATCATTCACTTAATTCGATTGTGAGAGCCACTGTGCTTAAACTTCAAATATGAGATATTCCGTTCTGAGTTGAGTACAGAGTTTCCTCGAGACTACTCTGGCCTATTTTTTCGGAAGAAACCCATGTTTGGATTTATCAACTACTCTTTTTCTTTTGCTCCGTTGGACCCACCTTGGCCGCAGCACTTCCACATTAGCTGGTAACCGCTTCCCATGGTGAAACATGCAAGTTTACAACTGTTATACGCGCACGGAGAGTCACTTGTGTTTTGTCCTCGCGGCGGGGGGCGTACACTCACCTTTTACGGAAGGCCGAGATAGGTTGCAGGGCCCGCGGGGATTCCAGGGGTATTGAGAAGAAGGCAGAGAGAACGATATGAATGCGCTAGAAGGGATGGCGTATGGTTCATCATTCTGGGAGACTGGGATAGGGATGGCTGGGTGGAATGCGGGCGTGCCAGTCGATTTCTTGACAATCACCTATGGAACCAAGGATTGGCCGGGGAAGCGTCGCCAGGACGCGGCACGTGGCTCGAGAGATCGGGCAACACCTGGATAGAAGGGGCTCCACGGGTGCGAGTGCACAGGCAATTATGGGGATTCGTGTACTGGACGTCTTTCCCCACTGGTCGCAAGCAACCGGTGTTTATTTTACATCGGATTGAATTTGAATACCTTTATTTATACTTTCGAAGAGAGAGTCAGTGACCCTGGGAGCCGCGACGTCGGGAGGGCTTAGTCCGTGCAACACTGATAGGGCAACAGCAACATAACAGGGATAACTGGGGGCAGAGACTGGTTCTGGCGAGGAGGGGGATCCACTCCCTGACTAGATTACATGACTTATATGCCATGAAAGGCATTTATATGGGGGCATGAGAGCCCAATTACAATTGCTTGCAAGTCACGAGACAATTCCGTCATTCATGACGGTCCCCGGGTCATTGCGTTATTAGGTGGGTAGTTCTGTATCTGCACATAGTGTCCATCAAAGGACCTGTGACTCAGCAGGATGGCGCTCGAGAGGCATCACAATGTGTTCCCGACATGAGATAGTGTCGAGGTCGGGGCAGTAGGGGTGCCATAGGCACCATTGTGCTGGAAAAGTCGAGTGGTCGGGTGTCGTGAGCCCCGATGTGACTGGAGTAGCTGGCAGTCGGGTGCCGGGGGCACCGTTGTGACTGGAGTTGTTAAGTGATCGGGTGCCACGGGCCCCGATGTGACCGGAGTAGCTGGCAGTCGGGTGCCGGGGGCACCGTTGTGGCTGAAGTTGTTGAGTGATCTGGTGCCGTGGGCCCCGATGTGACTGGAGTAGCTGGCAGTCGGGTGTTGGGGGCACCGTTGTGACCGGAGTAGTTGAGTGATCGGGTGTCGCGGGTCCCGATGTGACTGGAGTAGCTGGCAATCGGGTGCTGCAGGCCCCGATGTGACTGGAGTTGTTGAGTGATCGGGTGCCGCGGGCCCCGATGTGATTGGAGTAGCTGGCAGTCGGGTGCCGGGGGCACCGTTGTGACTGGAGTTGTTGAGTGATTGGGTGCCACGTGCCCCGATGTGACTGGAGTAGCTGGCAGTCGGGTGCCGGGTGCACCGTTATGAATGGAGTTGTTGAGTGATCGAGTGTCACGGGCCCCGATGTGACTGGAGTAGCTGGCAGTCAGGTGCTAGGGGCCCCGATGCGACTGTAATTCTTAAGTGATCGGGTGCCGCGGGCCCCGATGTGACTGGAGTAGCCAGCAGGCGAGTGCCGGGGGCACCGTTGTGACTGGGGTTGTTGAGTGGTCGGGTGCCACGGGCCCCGATGTGACTGGAGTAGCCGGCAGTCGGGTGCCGGGGGCACCGTTGTGACTGGAGTTGTTGAGTGATCAGGTGCCGCAGGCCCCGATGTGATTAGAGTAGTTGGCAGTCGGGTGCCAGGGGCACCATTCTGACTGAAGGAGGCGAGCGCCGAGAGACCTCGATGGTCATGCTCGGGGACCGGTGTGACTGGCAGTCGGGTGATCGGGGGCACCGTTGTGACTAAGGAGGCGGGCACCGGGAGACCTCGATAGTCATGCTCGGGGCTCAGTGTGACTGGCAGTCGGGTGATCGGGGGCACCGTTGTGACTGAAGGAGGTGGGCGTCGGGAGACCTCGATGGTCGTGCTCGGGGCCCGGTGTGACTGGCAGTCGGGTGCCGGAGGCACTGTTGTGACTGAAGGAGGCGGGCGTTGTGAAGAGGCTGAGACCCGAGTACATGTACATGTGCTCAACTGGTTTCATGCTGTATGAGAGCCACATGGGCTTTACAAATGGGCCAAGAAGGCCAAAGTACAATTGGCGCAAGCCACGAGACAATTCCGACGCGTAGGTCGGTCCCCAGGTCAATGCGTAATAAGGTAGATATCTGCATGTTTTACATAGGCTCTCCATGAGGAGATCGAGACAAGCCCGACTGCCTAGGTGGCAGGGGCGGTCGTGGGCTGGCACTTGACGGAGGTCAGACGCGGCTCGAAAATGAGCGGTCAGGTCCGGGTCTTGAGAGGCGAGTGTCGTCATGCTAGGGAGTCAAGGTCGGCCCCGGGAATATTACTCCCGGGCCAGGGTCCGGCTAACTCGATTCATCAGTCAGAGCAGTCGGTGGCCAGCTCGGGGTGGGCAGTAGGCACGCGGTTCCGTGTCAAAAGCAGGTGCGGCATCACAGCGTATGCGTAGCCACCGTGAGTTGTCATACGTGGGCGGACCCGGGATTCGGGTGTGTTCGCCATTGTCATAACGCCTTATACACGATGGGCATGGACTTGTGTGACAGAGCTAGATGCCGCGTGAGGGAAGTACGTGTGACATACCCTCGGCGTGTACGAGCCGATCAACAAGCCAACCATGCGCGCACTTAGTTCCTCGTGTTCTACGTACGACCCTCGCTGGGTGCCTGCGAAGGAACTCCGAGGGTGCAGCGCTTAGGTCATAGGTTCTTGCATGCATGCCATTCATTCTTGAGCTCCCTAGGGGGGCTTTTATAGGGAATGTGAAGGGTCGTGGAAGGGGTTTAGGCGGACCAAGTTGGGGGCCCAACTTGGTCCAGGTAAACCTTTAGAAAGCCTTTTTTTTTATTTTCGGAGTGGGGGAGGGAGGGTTTAGGCGGACCAGCCCAAGGGGCTGGTCTGGTCCGCCTAAACCCCTCACGGAGGGGTTTTTTTTCCATTAACAAACCCTTTTTTTTATTTGGGATGGGTTTAGGCGGACCAGCCCAAGGGGCTGGGTTGGTCCGCCTAAACCCTTGGGTTTAGGCGGACTGGGCATGGGGTTGGGGGCTTTTTTATTAAAAAAAGTGTTTTGTTTTTTTGTTTTATGGGGTTTATGCGGACCAGCCTTAGGGGTAAGGCTGGTCCGCCTAAACCCCTCCCCCCAGGGGGTTTAGGCGGACCAGCCTAGAGGTCCAGGCTAGTCCGCCTAAACCCTCCCCCGGGGGGTTTAGGTGGGTTTGACGAGGGGTTTTACCTAGGTTTGACCGGGGGTTTGACTGAGGGTTTACCGCTGGTTCGATCATGGGGTTGACTATGGTTTGACTGAGGGTTTGACTGGGGGTTTGAACTATTATAAATAGAGATTTTTCTTACGGGGGCTCCGCCCCCGGAAACCCCCGCAAGGGGCGCTGCCCCATTGACCCCCGCGACCTAACCGTGCAGGTCGATCCACGTGCGAGGCCGCACGATGGTGTTGCATGACGCGGTGAGTTGCTGGGAGTCCCGAGTAGAGCTCTGACTTGCTGTAGAGTGGCTGGAGCATACGCGCCCACCAGGTGCTCGAGGAAATTCCTGACACCCGTGCGTGGGCCGTATAAGGTTGTTGTGAGCTCCTAAAGCTTGTGGTTGGCCCATATGGGTCTTCCTTTGACTTCAAAGGGTTGGAGGGATGCGACTCGAGGGTCGACCCCAGCCTCATTGCTGGGTGCCACATGGCGTGGCTTGTAGTTAGGGCGCCCCCGGGTTGGCTCGGGTAGCTGTGTTGAACGCTGGTAAACCCGCAGACTGAGTGATCGAGGGTGAGCCCAATCGATTGTTGATGTTGCCATGGGTCACGGCTAGCTGGTTAGGACCCTTGGTTGGGCCCGGTGACTGGGGCGTTGACATGATGTTGCCATTTGTCTGGTGGTCGGGGTGACCCTCGCTTCTTGGTGAAGAATCGTATGATGCGACAGGCTGTTCTGAGTCCTGAGTTAACCCGGTTGTTGAAGCGTTGGTGGTGTGATACCCTATGCAGGGTGTCCGGGGGTCATCCCCGAATCTTCACAGAGTGTCGTAAGGTACGGCAGGTTGTCCCGAATCCCCAAACTGACCAGGTTGTCAGGAAACTGGCTGGCATAGTGCCATTTCCTCAGGGATGATCCCCGGTTGTTATGTTACGCCGCTTGACCCGGTGAAAAGCCTCAATTTTTGAGCTCAACTCGACTGGTAGAGTAGCTTTGGCGATGTGCCATTTTGCTCTATTTAGGGAGTATTTCCCTATGCTTAATCCTCAATTAATCCCAGAAAATAAGCCGATGGAAACAAATGCCCCCCACGGGGCGTGCATCGGAGGTGAAGATGACGGCGTGCGGCCCATGCGCCTTGAAGGCTGGATTTCCCCGACCTTATTAGCATGGTGGGAGTTACTTATTCTAGGGGTTGACGCTCCTGTTGTGATCTTTCATGTGACGGTGGTACGTTTGCAGAAGATTGTTGAACCTTGGAGGTTATAGAGATGGATTCTAGAGAGATCTGAGTGGATGGTGGGCAATTTGCCGAAGCCACTGAGGGCATGGAGCTGATAGAGATGGCATGTATTGGATACATGCATCGTGCTTGAAGTTGTAGCCCATTATCTGTGACTTGGGAATTTTGTTCCCGTTTGTCTTGCGTGTTGGGCTTGTGGCAGCGGTGTGTAAGGTCCGTGTCGGGGGAGTAATCTGGTATGGACGTCGAACTCACCATACAGGTGGTCACTTCGGCAGTTGATGATATGACTGGGATGGATGCCAATGCCGATGGCGAAGAGAGGCCAGGGGAGCCTGGTGTAAAAATGCCCCTGGCTTTGTTGCTATTGTCTGGGGCCTGCCTTGCGCAGCGGGCTTTGTTGGTTTTCTAAGGAGAGGCGGCTCGGTGGAAAGGACCCTCCCCTATTAGAAATCTGAGACAGGGGGAGGCCAGGACTGTCGAGTCCATCGCGCCTCGTAGGGTGGCTGGTGAGTGGTGGGAGACCACTTGTGGCGCCCTTTTTATTATCAGAGGTTGCACTGGCGGGGGCCATGTCTTGCCCCCGGAGGTGGACTTGTGGACTGAGATTTATGTTTTCTCAGGTTTTCTACCTTGTCTAAGTCAAGGAGTGCTATGAGCATCTTTCACTCCTTGGCCTGTTCCCCTTTGGTCGTTACCGTAGCCAATGATTCTGCGTAAGGGGGTTCAAGACTTCCCTGTTTTAGGAGTTGGGGGGCCACCTATCCCTCAGCTCCTAGGATTGCTGGTTGGCGACGAGATGACTGCCGCTCTGACCTGGGCTTTGTGGTGAAGCCTGGGGTCAGTCACTAGCAGCCTACCACTGCTATGGTGGTTACCTTTTTTGTGGGGTATTGGCATTATTCGTTGACTGCCATGGGGGTGCATCAGCCAAGCTTGGCACTGACCGCCCGATGGGACGGGTTGGTCACACCTCTGAAGCATTGTAGCTAGAGTTGTGTTGTAGGGCTCTCGTAAATTGTCAAGTTATGGTGCTGGAGGCCACTTTGTCGTGGTTGGATGTGACTGGGATTATAGCTGGTGGGTCAGGGGTTACAAGGGGAACTGGGATCATAGTAGGGCTTCGAAGCTGAGAGATTCTAGCGCCTACCAGGGCCGCCATTGCACGGCCGAAGTGGTAGGGGCTGGCTGGTTGGCTGGTGGTGTCAGGGAATCAAGAAAGGCCAGAGTAACAGGGGGATGGGTGACGTTAACCGAGGAGTGGGCAGCTGCGGAGCAGCCACGGGGACCACACCCAAGAAGTAGGGTGATCCAATGACTGGGGTGAAGCTATCGAAGACAATCGGCATCGTAGGTGTTAGGTCTGATGTTGCTGGAGGCAAGATTCGGCGAGACATGTTGGCCTGGTGTTGCTGGGAATCAGCCTCGACAAGGTATCTTGGCTTGATGTTGCTGGAGACCTGCCTCGGTGAGGCGTCTTGGTCTGAGGTTGTTGGAGACCTGCCTCGGTGAGGCGTCTTTATCTGAGGTTGCTGGAGACCAGCCTCGGCAAGGCGTCTTGGTCTGAAGTTGTTGAAGACCTGCCTCGGCGAGGCGTCTTGGTTTGAAGTTGCTAGAAACCTGCCTTGGTGAGGCGTCTTGGTCTGAAGTTGCTGGAGACCTACCTCGGCGAGACGTCTTAGTCTGAGGTTGCTGGAGACCTGCCTTGGCGAGGTGTCTTGGTCTGCGATTGCTGGAGACCTGCCTCGGTGAGACATCTTGGTCTGAAGTTTTTGGAGACCTGCCTCGGCGAGGCATCTTGGTCTGAAGTTGCTGGAGACCTGCCTCGGCGAGGCATCTTGGTCTGGAGTTGAAATGGACATGCCTCGACGAGGCATCTTGGTCTGAAGTTGTTGGGGACCTACCTTGGTGAGGCAACTTAGTCTGAGGTTGCTGGAGACCTGCCTCAATGAGGCGTCTTGGTCTGAAGTTGTTGAAGACCTGCCTCAGCGAGGCGTCTTGGTCTGAGGTTGTTGGAGACCTGCCTCGGTGAGGCATCTTGGTCTGAAGTTGCTGAAGACCTGCCTCGGCAAGGCATCTCGGTCTGAGGTTGTTGAAGACCTACCTCGGCGAGGCGTCTTGGTCTGAAGTTGCTGGAGACCTGCCTCGGCGAGGCATCTTGGTCTAGAGTTGCTGGAGACATACCTCGGCGAGGCGTCTTGGTCTGAAGTTGTTGGAGACCTGCCTCGGCAAGATGTCTTGGTCTAAAGTTACTGGAGACCTGCCTCGGCGAGGCGTCTTGGTCTAAAGTTGCTGGAGACCTCCTCGGCGAGGCATCTTGGTATGGAGTTGCTGGAGACCTGCCTCGACGAGGCGTCTTGGTCTGAAGTTGTTGAAGACTTGCCTCGGCGAGGCGTCTTGGTCTGAGGTTGCTGGAGACCTATCTCGACGAGGCGTCTTGGTCTAAAGTTGTTGAAGACCTGTCTCGGTGAGGTGTCTTGGTCTGAGGTTGTTGGAGACCTGCCTCGGCGAGGCGTCTTGGTCTGAAGTTGCTGGAGACCTACCTCGATGAGGCATCTTGGCCTGAGGTTGTTGAAGACCTACTTCGATGAGGCATCTTGGTCTGAAGTTGCTAGATTTGCACCTACAGAGGGGTGTTGGCTTGGAATCGTATTCGGCCGATCCTCACGGGGTATGGCCAAATGTTGATGCTGCTAGCTAACCGTCATGGTGAAATAGCCAAAGTCGAGGTCGTCTGACCCTTTAAATAGTACAATGACCACAAATGATATTAGACACATAATCATCATAATATAGTGGATGGTACCTGTTAATGTGCTGGTCGACCGCCGAGGTGTATCGACTCGGATGTCCACTCGGCTGATTGTTGAGGTATATCGACTGGGAGCCACGATCGGCTGATCACTGAGGTGCCGATGAAGGGATTGTCGCTGGCCGACCATTGAGGTGTAATGATCTGAGTGTGTGATAGACCGACCCTCGGGGGTGCGTTGGTCTAGGGTTGTTGTGGACGGGCCTTCGAGGCATGTCCGTTTGTGAGGTATCTTGACTGGTTCATGTGGTTGTTGTTGTAGATCCACCTGGTCTATTGCTGGGAACTGGAGGTCAGAGGCTGGAGGTTGGAAGGCAAAGATTGGATGCTGGGACTGGAGATTGTGACCCATATACGGGAGACTAAGTACTGGGGCTGGAAACTGGGAACCGGAGACTAGAAGCTAGGTGTTGGTACTGGGGCTGGGGACTGGGGCTGGGAATTAGGAGATGGAGACTGGAAACTAGATACTAGATTTGGAGGTTAGGATTTTGATAGTAGATACTAGGACTAGAGATTGGGCATCGAGACTGGAGACTGGGAATTTAGAGGCCACAAACTGGGCACTGGGACTGGAGACCAGGGTCTGGGTACCAGACGCTGGGACCGGAGGCCCACCTGCACGAGGCGTGCTGGCCTGTTGCTGGAAACTGGAACTGAGGGTCGGGAATTGGATATTGAGATGGGAGATTGGGTACTGGGACTGGAAACTGGAAATTGGGAACTGGATATCGGGACTGGATACCGGGACTGGATACTGGAATCTGGCTACTGGGTGCTGGGATGGAAGGCTGGGACTGGGAACTGGATGTTGGATATGGCAACTGGTAATTGGATACTAGACGCTGGGACTAGAGGCCTGCCCCTATGAGGCATGCTCGCCCATTGTGGGAAACTAGAATTGGAAATGGGAAATAGGAAATTAGATGTTGGGAACTGGGCATTGGAATCGGAAACTGGAACTGGGGGCTGGAAGCGGTGTACTGGTGCTAGATACTGGGAATTGGGGTACTTTAACTGGATGTTGGAGGTTGGGTACTGGAACTAGGCACTGGAAACTGGATATTGGAAGTTGGATTTTAGAGCTGGGTATTAGACATTGGATACTGGAAGCTGGATACTGGAAGTCGGGTACTAGAAATTGGGTATTGGAAGCTGGATATCGAAGGCTGGGTGCCGGAGGCCTGCCTGAATGAGGCATGTTGACCTGGATGGTTGGAGACTGGAAGCTGGAGGACAATCCATAAGGCAGTGTTGACCCAGAGGACGGGGGACTGGAAGCTGGAGGCCAACTCGTGAGAGTGCATTGGCCGGTGTGACTGAGAACTAGAAACGGGAGACTGGAGGCTGACCCGTAAGGGTGTGTTGGCCCATATTACTGGAGGGTGAAGGCTGGAGGCCGGCCTGTGAGGGTATGTCGGCCTATGTTACTGGGGACTGGAGGCTGGCGGCTGGAGGCCTACCCGTGAGGGTGTTTTGGCTTGCATTGCTGGAGACTGGAAGCCAGAGGCTAACCCGTGAGGGTGTGCTGGCCTATGTTGTTGGAGTCTGGAAGCTGGAGGCCGACCAGTGAGGGTGTGCTGGCCTATGTTGCTAGAGTTTGGGAGCAAGATGCCGACCCAAGAGGGTGTGTTGGCCTATGTTGTTGGAGACGGGAGGCTGGAGGCCGACCCGAGAGGGTGTGCTGGCCTATGTTGCTGGAGTCTGGGAGCTGGGGGCCGACTCGAGAGGGTGAGTTGGCCTATGTTGCTGGGGACTGGAGGCTGGAGGCCGACCCGTAAGGGTGTATTGGCCTATGTCGCTGGAGACTGGAAGCTGGAGGCCGACCCATGATAGTGTGTTGGCCTATGTAGCTGGAGACTGGAAGCTGGAGGCGGACCCATAAGGGTGTGCTGGCCTATGTAGCTAAAGACTGGAAGCTGGAGGCCGACCCATGAGAGTGTGTTGGCCTATGTAGCTGGAGACTGGGAGCTGGAGGCCGACCCGTGAGGGTGTGCTGGCCTATGTAGCTGGAGACTGGAAGCTGGAGGCTGACTCGTGAGAGTGTGTTGGCCTATGTAGCTGGAGACTGGGAGCTGGAGGCCGACCCGTGAGGGTGTGCTGACCTATGTAGCTGGAGACTGGAAGCTGGAGGCCGACCCGTGAGAGTGTGTTGGTCTACGTAGCTGGAGACTGGGAGCTGGAGGCCGACACGTGAGGGTGTGCTGACCTATGTAGCTGGAGACTGGGAGTTGGAGGCCGACCCGTAAGGGTGTGCTGGCCTATGTAGCTAGAGACTGGAAGCTTGAGGCCGACTCGTGAGAGTGTGTTGGCCTATGTAGCTGGAGACTGGACGCTGGAGGCCGACCCGTAAGGGTGTGCTTGTCTATGTTGCTGGAGACTGGAGGCTGGAGGCCGACCCGTGAGGGTGTGCTGGCCTATGTAGCTGGAGACTGGATGATGACACAACCTAGGACTTAAGCAAACAAGCACAATCGCAATCAAACGGACCGATGTCGGCGACCGCTCACCCGATGCTCACCAAGACCCGGGGTAACTTGGCAATGCCAAGTGGAGATTGTGTGGGCTGGGCCCTTGCTGGTAGAGGGCCAGGAAGGCCTAAGTTGATTTTCAAGGGTAATGACAGCCCAATTCAAGGGAGCCGACGTCGTGCCGAGGGCACGGGTTCCACTCTTTTCCCACGGTGATCACTTATAGCAAAGGAGCTTAAGGATCGGGCTCTCATTCATGGCCAGCGGAGTTTATGAACTAATATTGAAAGAACAAGCATAAATTAGAGTAAAGTTTGGAGCACTTACTCGACCAGTTTGAAGAAACCGGTCCCGCTCGGAGACGAGGGCGAGCGAGGAGGCGGGTGGATCCCCACACGCCGCGTCGGGGTAGCTTGACCTGCCCAAATGATTATAATACTACACCTCTCGCAGGAGGGGGATCTTGGGGTGGGGGTTAAGTGATATTACAACTAAAACTACCTCCACACAAGGAGGGGCCTTCAGCCGGCCAAGCAGGGAGGGGAATTGGAGAAAGGAACACCGAAGACGGGAGGTTGCCGATTCTGCCCGGTTCTGTGGGTGCTGATAGGTGACTGAAGAGTTGACTGCTGCAGCTGCTACCGAATTTTGTTGGAGGCGAAACCACCTGGAAAATCTTCGTAGGAGGCAGGGAAAGTTGTCCAAATTTTTTTAATTTCTTCTGTTGTCGATGCCGGTCTGGGTGGAGGCCTGAACAGGAAGGCAGACTCTCGGACTGGCAGCTCCTGATTTCCAACAGCAGGTTGCAGAGGATGTCTCGATAGCTCCCGAACTCGGAATCAAGCACCGTCAGAGTCGTTGGAACCGTGGATGAGCCCTCTTCGATAAAAAACTGACGGGAAAGCTAAACAATGCCGTAGAAGGCCAGGGGACTCTGAACACTGCTGACAGGTCGGTGCAGACTGTGGGTAGCAGAACTACGTAGCTGAGGGAGAAAATAGATAACTCCTGCTACAGGATGCCGAACGGAGTTCTGCTTCTTGATTCTGAAAGTAGACAGGTAGAGGAAGAACTTTGCAGAAAAGCTCTTGAGCTGATTCTTCGGAGGTTCGTTGTGGTGAAGCTTCTACTCTGGTTTTGGTACTCAGCAGGGGTAGCTCTGCGCAGTTGTGGGAGAACGGAGCTCCCGGGCAGCACACAGCTCGGATGAAGATGAAACCACCGCCGTTGCGAAGAAGACCGGTAGACGCTTCCTTGGATACCTCTTTGGCCTTCAGATTCTCTGAGATGTGGTCGGGGTCACCTCTGCAATATGCTACTCTTTTGCTGCCTGCGAACTAAAAACTGGAGGTTGAAGATGATGGGGGAAATGGGGTATATGGGAGGGGAAATGGAGGTGGATGAGTGTGGGGAGAACCCTGGCTGTGAGGGGGTCTAGGAGGGGGTGTTCCAAGGTGTGGGGGGGGAAGAATAGGGTCTGGAAGGGGGTCTAACAGGTGGTGGGAGGAGGAGCTACGAATTTGGGCTTGGAGGGAGAAGGGGGAAGGTGAGGGGGGCACAAGTGGGTGGAGGGAATGTGAGTTTGAATTTCCTTTAATGTGGGGTGATCAATGGTGGTCTTGGGGATGGGAAGTGGTGCCTTGGGAAGGTGGAGGGCTGCTTGGGGAAGGGGATGGGTAGTTGGGGGTTGGAGGGTGGGGTGTGGATTGGTGGAGGGTCTATTGGGACTAGGGGGAAGTACTGATGGCTTGTGGGAAGTTGTAGAGGAGTTAATGGAGGTAGGTGGGAGGGTGGAGGTGGTTGGGAGGGGAGGAGAGAGAAAATTTTTGAAATTGGGTGTGGAGGAAAGAGAAAGGAGAGTGAAAGAGAGAAATTAAGAGAGGGATGGGTGGGGAATCTCTCCCCTAGGGTCTCTCACCCAAATAATGAATCTCTCCACTAGATAAGAAGTTTGAACTCTCAAAATGGCAAGTTTTTCATTCATTGACTCATTAGTTTAAAATGAAGGGAATGGGGCCCTATATATAGGCAACCCATATTTTACAATAAGACCCTGACAAAAGACTCAATGACAAATAACCGAGGGGGTAGGGGGTGAACTTGGGCCAAACCCAATGAATTGGGCCCAATAACTAACTAAACAACATAAGGACTCTCAAACTTAGGGAAATAAGCACAAGACCTAGGGACATGACTCAAGTAAAATGAAAATTACATCAAATGACTCAAATAAAAATTACATAGGACTCAAAATTAGATAACTAGATCATGTCGGATGCAACCGGGGCGAGGAGATGAGCTGTGAACGTGGGCATGGGAGGTCATGTCCCCATCACTGGAAGCTGGAGGCCGACCCGTGAGAGTGTGTTGGCCTATGTAGCTGGAGACTAGGAGCTGGAGGCCGACCCCTGAGGGTGTACTGGCCGATGTAGCTGGAGACTGGGAGCTGGAAGCCGACCCGTAAGGGTGTGTTAGCCTATGTAGCTGGAGACTGGAAGCTGGAGGCCGACTCGTGAGAGTGTGTTGGCCTATGTAGCAGGAGATTGGGAGCTGGAGGCCGACCCGTGAGGGTGTGCTGGTCTATGTAGCTTGTATTGTTTGGTCTGGGGAGTTGGAGTTAAGGTTGGGGTTGGCCGGCACGCTGCCATGGTGACGTAGCCAGAGACCAGGACTGGGACTAGAGCTGGAGTTGGGAGGCTAACCGTTGAGGTGTTGTAGTCAGAGACTGAGACTGGAGCTGGGACTGGAGCTGGCCAGCTGAGGGTGTTGTAGTCGGAGATTGGGACTAGAGCTGGCCGACTGACCGATGGGGGTGTTGTAGCTAGAGACTGGGACTGGTGACTGGAACTGGAACTAGACGACTGTGATGGGGACACCAAAGCGAGAGCACTGACATTTTTCTTTGAATTTGTGTCCTTTAATTTATTTTTATATCCTTGGGAAAGTATATGTGCAATTGTAAGGCTTTATAAGCCAACTTGTCATTCCCTATGATTCTTTGGGTTTATATGCAAAATGTCAGTAGGTCCAGCAAGGGGGCCCTCACTCCTTTCCCATTGGTCCACCTAAGCCATAGGGGTCCATGTGGGGCTAGTCAACCATTCTAGGTGGCTTCTAGATGGTTTGACAAGTCAAGGGGGACAAGTGTTACCAAAAGTTCAAGATGCCACCTACCTTGGTCAAGGGGGCACCCCCCCCCATTTAATATAGATTAATGTGGTTCCAAACCACATGGGATAAAAACTTGTGAACTCCCTCTTTTACCCCTCCCAATTCTAGATCTTGGGTTATTTAGTGTCTTTTTACATTTCTTATAGATGGCTTGTATTTCCATTTTTACTAGAATTAATGATGAAAATTGTGTGAAATTGTTGGAGCTCCAAGAAGGGTGCGCCCCTCCCCTCTCTCCCCTACTATTTTTCTTCTTCCTCCAACCTTCTAGGGTGTGAGACCCATTCTACCTCCTCCTCTGATGCTGAATTCTATTTCTGCCGCCGCCATCGTGCCACCGTCATCAACATCGGAGTTCTTTCTACATCAGGATAGATCCTCAAAGGTCTAATTTTAGCTCTCCATCAGGAGCTCAGAGAGTCCAAACTTGGAGGGTGAGTCATCCACGTCCACCCCAGCCTCCACAAAAAAATCCAGTCATTTACCCATCGTTAAGTATTTTTCCATTTTCGTGCTCTTCAGTCTTCCAGTTCTGTCTTCTATTCAGATCTGTCACAGAAACCCTGAGTTTCCATGTTTAGACCCTCTTTTATTTATTTTCTTGGGTCACCAATTTTATTGGGAGTTTTGTCCATCACCCCCATAATCCACGAATTTTCTTAGAATTTCTGGAGTCCTATTTGTATTTTTAAAAATTGCTGTCTTTTCCCAAATCTGTTTTGTCCTGTGCAATTCAGATCCGACCCCCGGCCAGTATGAAATCCTCAAAAAATTGAAACCTCCACGAAACGTAAAATAAAAATTATCCCCGTCTTCCTTGTTTTCTCCTCTACAACCTTCATGAAGAGGTCAACTTCCAGATCAGAACTTTGAACCACGGTCAACGTCAGTTCTCAGGAAAAACCACCTATGTCCTGAGATTTCGGGTTCTGTCCAACAGCAGCTTGTAAAATCGATCAAGGCCAGATCCAATAAATTCAAAATTCTTTCTCTAGCCATAGATTGAAGTATTTTTAAAGAGATTTCCAACGGTACCTCTTGTGCGTCGATCCGACGTCGGGAGTGATCGCAGCAGCAGATCTCATCGGGTCGCGCGCTATAAAACATCAGCTTCAGATCCGTGGGCAGTAAGGTCAACCAGTGAAGACCAGAGCCGACTCACCTTCCGCGAGGTGAACCAGCGTGCCGCCATCCCAGGGAGCGCCTCTCCAGCAGCTAACATCACAGCGGTACCCCTCCAGGCCCACTCGGACCCGCCGATGAGCACGTGGGCCCCACGTTCGTGAATATGTGTGCCGCTGAAGCTACATCAAAACGCTGCCCGTCAACCCAAGTTTGGTCCTCCCGGGCCCCATTTGTAGCCCGTTACCTCCCTGCGTGGAGTGGGTAGTAGAAACCATTTCTGTAATTATTGTAATAATTGTTTAACCGGGAGTTACTGTCTTGGCCAGGATCGTCTTCCCCATGCCCAGAGCGTGTAGGTAAACTCGCTCCCACTCTTTATCACATTTTGCTTATCTCGTATACCTTTTGAATGCCACTGCATGTGATAGGTAATTAGCTCGATATCTATTTTTATCACCGCTACGAGAGAGTGAGTGTACCATCCCGTGACTCGATCCGAGTTAACGCGAAAAAGCTGATACCCGAGACTCACGGTCGGTTTCTCAACCGCACCCGGTCCCACGTCTTCCCTCGCTTAGGGGCGATCGCGAGCTAGAGTCCCAGGTCGCGTGTCCATCCCGCATCAATTTGGTATCAGAGCGCCAATTGAGTCTAGGGTAGTCTTTGTGTCTAAGTCTGTAAAAAGGAAAAAAAGTGTTGTTTGAGTCGAGTCTAAGTCTAAGCTGGTCTAAGTGTCACATTTGCATACCATTAATCGGTATATCAAAAGGTGTTGTTCGAACGTTAGGCTACGCCTATAGGGAAAGTCGCGCACTTACGCAAGTGATCTCCGGATCGATTAACTCCGCCACATACCGAGTCTTAGTTTAAGTCTAGAGTCCTTAGTGTGCATTAGTTAGTGCATTCCAACTTTGCATTTGCATCGCATTCTAAGTCATGTCTAGGTGCTTGCATTAGTTGGCATAACATTTTACTTATAAAACAAAAATAAAAAAAATGGCCTTGCATATCCATTCCTAGGGATCCATTCCCATCTTTTGGGCACCTATGGCCAACCCGTGCCGACCCGTCCAAGGCGATAGGTCCCTATCCGAGTACATTCGGGACTATGATAAGTGCCGGTTGGAATATAGAGTTGGAGAGGAGAGCACCATGATTGCCTTTCTGTTCCGGAGAGGTTTGCGGTACCACTTCCAAATTGAATGTCTTAGCCGCGACGCATTCTCTCTGGCGCAGTCTTATAAGGTCGCTCTAGAGGTCGAACCATTTGAGTCTCGGTTTTCTCGGTATGCTGCCCTTCAGCAAGCATCTACCTCCCAGCCAAGTCCTGATCCGGTCGGACCGCCTACACCACGGCCTTCCCCACCTCAGTCGGGGAACCCCTTCCCAAGAGCTCCATTGCCATCTACTGCCGATCTTTATTCGGAACCATCTCATTTGGAGCCACTTCATCCCGAGCCACCCGTATTTTTAATGGGTACGCTTTTTGTAGCCGAGTCACTTCTTAGCTGGCTCAAACATGGCTTGGTCCCACCTTCATATCCATCCATGGACCCCACCCTGACACTAGTACCCATCAACTCCTACCATACTATCTTTCGGTCTAGTCACTATGTTGATACATTGGATGACCTTATTGTGGGATTAGACTCGCAATGGAAGTTGACACACTCATTGGCCCGAGACTTCGACCAACCCGCTAGTCTTAGCTTCACCCATCGGCCTTAGGGTCCATTACCTCCGTGTGCACCATGGGTTGTGTCACCACGGAGATCCTCTTATTCCTCCCCATATCGGCCGAACCTGACTTCATACCCTTTCGCTCGAGGGAGGAACTATACTTCCTACATATGATCACCATCCCACCTACCACACTGCATGAAGGTGACCATCTACACCTTCAAGACTTCCATACGTGGGACCGTGAATTGTGGGAACCCACCACAAGGGGTCATACCTTCTTTGATCCCTTTGACCCATTCCCTAGTGGGCCCCTTGATTCACCATATATACTTCACTTCTTCGAGGGAGTCCACTACCACACCCCTACCCCATGGGTCGGGTCATCTATACCCACCAAGCCTGTTTTCGATACACCCATACCCGGTTCTCTAGCCCTTCCAAGTCTCCCAAATCCCATAGAAAGTCCAATGTGTATGCATGGTCCACTTTAGGAGGTCTAGGAATTCCCCATTCCACCAACCACCAGTTGCATCTAGTGTATGCATGGCACATATTCGGGTGTCCTGGTCCACCATCACCTATGCGTAGGTCAGACTAACATTAGTTTTGTTTAGGGTCTTTGTGAGTCTTTGTTTCATTTGTCTATCACGTGTCTGTGCATACGTCGCGTCGAGTCGGTCTTTTGTACGCTTGCGTTGTTAGTCCCTTTCGAGTATGAGACTTGTCAGACTTTGGGATCGGTTCTACTTCACATATCGAATCTAGTCACATAAGGGACAAGCGGTGATTCCTAGTGAGCCTTTGAGCTGCTTCCTTCATTTGAGAGTGACCCCACCCCGGAGTGTCCACCTCTAGCCTCCTCCCAGCAGCGTGTGCATATCGAATATATACGGGATGAGCAGGTGTCGATTACTTGGAGTGTAGCGTACTCCGCGCTTCCAAGTTCGGTGACCCATCAGCCGGAGCTACTCGAGCAGCCGCACCCCTTATTCGACGGGGTTGAGTTCTTCCCATCTGGGGAGAATTGATGGGGACATCAAAGCAAGAGCACTGACATTTTAATTTGTATTTATATCCTTTAGTTTATTTTTTTATCCTTGGGAAAGTATATGTGCAACTGTAAGGCTTTATAAGCCAACTTGTCATTCCCTAGGATTCTTTGGGTTTATATGCAAAATATCAATATGTTCAGTAAGGGGGCCCTCACTCCTTTCCCATTGGTCCACCTAAGCCATAGGGATCCATGTGGGGCTGGTCAACCATCCTAGGTGGCTTCTAGATGGTTTGACAAGTCAAGGGGGACAAGTGTTACAAAAAGTCCAAGATGCCACCTACCTTGGTCAAGGGGGCACCCCCCCCATTTAATATAAATTAATGTGGTTCCAAACCACATGGGATAAAAACTTGTGAACTCCCTCTTTTACCCCTCCTAATTCTAGATCTAGGGTTATTTAGTGTCTTTTTACATTTCTTATAAATGGCTTGTATTTCCATTTTTACTAGAATTAATGATGAAAATTGTGTGAAATTGTTGGAGCTCCAAGAAGGGTGTGCCCCACCCCTCTCTCTCCTGCTATGTTTCTTCCTCCTCTAGCCTTCTAGGGTGTGAGACCCATTCTACCTCCTCCTCTGATCCTCTGAATTCTATTTCCGCCGCCGCCATCGCGCCGCCGTCATCAACATCGGAGTTCTATCTACATCAGGATAGATCCTCAAAGCTCAAATTTTATCTCCCCATCAGGAGCTCCGATCAAGTCCAAACTTTGAGGGTGAGTCATCCACGTCCACCCCAGCCTCCAAAAAAAAATTCCAGTTATTTACCCATCGTTAAGTATTTTTCTATTTTTGTGCTCTTCAGTCTTCCAGTTCTATCTTCTGTTCAGATCTATCATAGCAACCCTGAGTTTCCACATTTAGACCTTCTTTTATTTATTTTCTTGGGTCACCAATTTTATTGGGAGTTCTGTCCATCACTCCCATGATCCACGAATTTTCTTAGAATTTATGGAGTCTTTTTTGTATTTTTAAAAATTGTGGTCTTTTCCCAAATCTGTTTTGTCCTGTGCAGTTCAGATCCGACCCCCAGCTAGTATAAAATCCTCAAAACATCGAAACCTCCACGAAACATCAAATAAAAATTATCCCCGTCTTCCTTGTTTTCCCCTCTACAACCTTCATGAAGAGGTCAACTTCCAGATCCAAACTTTGAACCACCGTCAACGATAGTTCTCCGAAAAAACCACCTATATCCTGAGATTTCGGGTTCTGTCCAAGAGCAGCTTGTAAAATCGATCAAGGCCAGATCCAAAAAATTCAAAATTCTTTCTCTAGCCATAGATCGAGGCATTTTGAAAGAGCTTTCCAACGGTACCTCTTGTGCGTCGATCCGACGTCGGGAGTGATCGCAGCAGCAGATCTCGCTGGGTCGTGCACTGTAAAACAGCAGCTTCAGATCCGTGGGCAGCAAGGTCAACCAGTAAAGACCGGAGCCGACTCACCTTCCGTGAGGCGAACCGGCTTGCCGCCGTCCCAGGGAGCGCCTCTCCAGGAGCTAACGTCACAGTGGTACCACTCCGGGCCCACTCGGATCCGCCGATGAGCACGTGGGCCCCACGTTCGTGAATACGCGTGCCGCTGAAGCTACATCAAACCGCTACCCGTCAACCCAAGTTCGGTCCTCCCGAGCCCCATTTGTAGCCCGTTACCTCCTTGCATGGAGTGGGCAGTAGAAACCATTTCTATAATTATTGTAATAATTGTTTAACTGGGAGTTACTATCTTAGCCGGGATTGTCTTCCCTACGCCCGGAGTGTGGAGGTAAACTCGCTCCCACTCTTTATCGCATTTTGCTTATCTCGTATACCTTTTGAATGTCGCTGCATGTGATAGGTAATTAGCTCGATATCTATTTTTATCACCGCTGCGAGAGAGTGAGTGTACCGCCCCGTGACTCGATCCAAGTTAACGCGAAAAAGCCGATACCCGAGACTCATGGCCGGTTTCTCAACCGCGCCCGGTCCCACGTCTTCCCTCGCTTAGGGGTGATTGCGAGCTAGAGTCCCAGGTCACGTGTCCATCCCGCATCAGGCTGGCCTCTGAAGGCGTTGTAGTCAGAATGTTGGGACTAGAAATTGGAACTAGAACTGGGCAGCTGGCCTGTGAAGGTGTTGTAGCCGGAATGCTGGGACCGGAAACTGGAACTGGGCGGCTAGCTTGTAAAGGCGTTATAGCCGAAACTGGAACCGAAGACTGGGTGGCTGGCCTGTAAAGGCGTTATATTCAAAACTGGGACTGGAGATTGGGCGGCTGGCCTGTAAAGGCATTGTCGCCTGAAACTGGGACTGGAGATTGGGTGGCTGGCTTGTAAAGGCGTTGTAGCGGAAACTCGAACTGGTGACTGGGCGGCTGGCCTGTAAAGGCGTGGTAGCAGAAACTGGGACTGGAGGCTGGGTGGCTGGCCTGTGAAGGCGTTGTAGCAAAAACTGGGACTGGAGGCTGGGCGGATGGCCTGTGAAGGCGTTGTTGCCGAAACTGGGACTAGAGGCTGGGCGGCTGGCCTATGAAGGCATTGTTATCGAAACTGAGACTGGAGGCTGGGCGGCTAGCCTGTGAAGGCGTTGTAGCTGAAATTGGAACTGGAGACTGGGCGGCTGGCCTGTAAAGCATTGTTGCCGAAACTGGGACTAGAGGCTGGGCGGCTGGCCTGTGAAGGCGTTGTAACCGAAACTGGGACTGGAGGCTGGGCGACTGACCTGTGAAGGCATTGTAGCCGAAACTAGGACTGGAGGTTAGGCGGCTGGCCTGTGAAGGTGTTGTAGCTGGAACTGAGACTGGAGGCTAGGCGGTTGGCCTGTGAAGGCGTTGTAGCCGAAACTGGAACTGGAGACTGGGCGGCTGGCCTGTAAAGGTGTTGTAGCCGAAACTAGGACTGGAGGCTGGGCGGCTAGCCTGTGAAGGCGTTGTAGCCAAAACTGGGACTGGAGGCTAGGCGACTGGCCTGTGAAGGTGTTGTAGTCGAAACTGGGACTGGAGGCTGGGCGGCTAGCCTGTGAAGGCGTTGTAGCCGGAACTGAGACTGGAGGCTAGGCGGCTGGCCTGTGAAGGCGTTGTAGCCGAAACTGGAACTGGAGACTGGGCGGCTGGCCTGTAAAGGCGTTGTAGCCGAAACTGGGACTAGAGGCTGGGCGGCTGGCCTGTGAAGGCGTGGTAGCCGAAACTGAAACTAGAGACTGGGTGCCTGGCCTGTAAAGGCGTTGTAGCTGAAACTGGGACTGGAGGCTGGGCGGTTGGCCTGTGAAGGCGTTGTAGTCGAAACTGGGACTAGAGGCTGGGTGCTGTGAAGGCGTTGTAGCCGAAACTAGGACTAGAGGCTGGGCGGCTGGCCTGTGAAGGCGTTGTAGCCGAAACTTGAACTGGGAACTGGCGGCTGGCATGTGAAGGCGTTGTAGCCGAAACGAGAACTGGAGACTGGCGGCTGGTCTGCGAAGGCGTTGTAGCCGGAACCAGAACTGGGAGCTGGCGGCTGGCCTGTGAAGGCGTTGTAGCCGAAACTGGAACTGGGAGCTGGGCGGCTAGCCTGTGAAGGCGTTATAGCCAAAACTGGAATAGGGAGCTGGCGGCTAGCCCGTGAAGGCATTGTAGCCGAAACTGGAACTGGGAGCTGGGCGGCTAGCCCGTGAAGGCGTTGTAGCCGAAACTGGAACTGGGAGTTGGGCGGCTGGCCTGTGAAGGCATTGTAGCTGAAACTAGAAGTGGGAGCTGGGCGGTTGGCCTGTGAAGGCATTGTCACCAAAATTGGAACTGGGAGCTGGGCGGCTGACTGCTAGTGTGTAGTAGCTGGAATACTGGAGCTAGTCGGCTAACCGTGGAGGTGTATAGCCAAATACTTGAACTGGAATTGGCGATGGCCGACCCTCAGGGGCGTAGTGGCCACCGGTGTTGTGGAGTGATGTTGAGGTCGCCATCGGCGAGATGTCGTGGTTGACGGCTTCCATCAGTGAGGAGTAGAGAGGGAGAGAGTTTTTTTTTTTTGGTTTTCTCTTTACCAGCTCTACCCCCCTTACGGGTTTTTGCCAAAGCTGGCCCTCTTTTGCTTTTTCCGATGCGCCCTTGTGGGTTTTCACACCGAGGGGTTTCCCGATTTTGCCTGAGGTGCCCTCTCGGGTTTTCACCTCAGCTGGGTTGGTGGCAATTTTTTCCTCCAATCGCCTCCTTGTGATGAGGACGACTGGGTCCACCGGGATATCTCTATTTTTAACCCCATTTTTTTGACCTAGGATCCTTATGGCGGCCGTCCATAGCGTGCTGCTGTCAAGGGACGTGACCTGGAGTTTGTGTTGTTGACGGCTTGTCACTGTCGTGGCCATGGTAGTGGCTTTGGCTGATTACTGAGTAATCTACAGTTTGACTGGTGATCTGGGAACCGGTGAGCTTTGGTGGCGTATTGCTGGAATCATGACTGGGATCTGGGAACTGGTATGCCTTTACAACGTATTGCTGGAGTTATGACTGGGTTCATGGTGACTTGACCATGACGGGTAGGTGACTGGGAATTATGGGTTTATGGATCCTCACGATAGATGGATCTAAGGTTGATGTGGTTTAAAGGCCAACCGAGGTGGTGTGTAGGCCGAGGTTTGCTGGAATGAATGACTGGACTAGTGCATGAATTGTTGGTGTATATGGGCCGACCATGGTGGTGTAAGGCCGGAGGAAGCGTGAGCCAATTGGGGTGGTGTATGGCTAACTGGGGAGTGTAAGATCAATGACCTAGAGAGATGTACTAGCCAGGGACTGGTATAGGCCACCAAGGGAAGGGAGTGGCCCGGGGAGCTGGTTTAGGTCGAACGTGATGGTATATGGCCGACAAAGAGGTGCAAGATTTACAAACTGGAGCAGGGGATTGGTCAGGGACTGGTACGGGCCAACTGGCCGGGGATATGATTGCTGGAAGGTGGGTAGCTGGTTGCCCCAGCTGAGGGAGAAGAGAACTTTTGTTTTTATTCTACTTACTAGCTCTTAGAGCTGGCCCCCTTTTGCTTTTTCCGATGCGCCCTTGCGGGATTTTGCATCGAGGGGTTACCCAATTTTACTTGAGGTGCTCTTGCGAGTTTTCATCTCAACCGGGTTACTAGCCTTTTTGCCCCCAGCCGCTTACTTGAGAAAGAGGACGACTGAGTCCGTCGGGGTATCTCTATTTTTAACCCCATTTTTGTTGTTCCTTTTTTTTGTTTACCTAAGAGCCTTTTAGCTGTTTGGTGACTGGCGCTGGGTGTCCTTAGCTTGCTGCTGTCGAAGGACATTGCTGGTGGGATCGTTGCTGTTGATCTATTGTGTTGGTGCTGGAGTTGCTCGCTGGGGCTTGGTCGATTGCCAAGCAATTTGGGGCTTCGCGTAGACCTTCAGGCTGGCTGATCTGTGTAGCTTGTAACTGGAGCTTGTACTGGAGCTTGAATGGATCAACTTTGGTGATACCAAGGCTAAGGTTTTGGGTTGTGGTGGCGATAGGCCAAGAGTAAACGTAGGCCAACTGAAGAGGCATATTGGCCAAAGGTTAGGGATTTAACCGACTGGGAAGGTGTATCGGTCAAGAACTGGGTGATGTGTAGGCCAAGCATTGTGGTGTTTTGGCCAGAGATACTGTGTTGGATTGACTATGGAGGTGTTTAGTCAAGGGTATGCGTAGGTCGACTGTGAAGGAGGATGACCAAGGTGGAGGCTTGACCAGCCATAATGGCATATAGGTCAAGGGGGTAGCGGCCAACGGGGATGTTGTGAGACTGGGAGGAAATAGGTAGGTCGACCGTGATGGTGTATTGACCTGGATGCTGGGTGGTGACCAACCATGATGGTGTATTGGTCAAAAACTGGGTGTAGTCCGACCGTTATGGTGTGACAACCAGAAGAAGGTATGCTAACCCACTATTGTGGTGGACCGGTCAGGAATTTAGGGTGAGGTGGTTGGCTGTTCCTAGAGAGGAAGAGTCATTTTTCTTTTTCTCTTTGCCAGCTCCACCGTCCTTTCGAGTTTTCGCAAGAGCTGCCCCCTTTTACTTTTTTCGGTGCGCCCTTACGGGTTTTCACACCGAGGGGTTACCCAATTTTACCTAAGGCGCCCTTACGGGTTTTCGCCTCAGTCGGGTTTGCGGCCTTTTTGCCCCCAGCCACCTTATGGAGTGAGTGGCTGAGTCCGCCGGGACATCTCTATTTTTAGCCCCTTTTTTACTCTTTTTTGTTTGTTTTTTTATTTATTTTTTTGGTATCTGTGAGCCTTGCAGTTGTCGTCCCTATCTTGTCGCTGTCGGGGGACGTTGCACCGGGGTTGCGTCATTGGCGACTTGTTGCTATTGTAGAAGTGACTATGGATCGACCCTCGACCGAGTAGCTCGGGACTTCAGGGTGGATTCAGAGACCAACTGGTCTTTGCCGTAGGTGGCTGGGACTTTGACTAGGATCTGGGTGGCTCGGCCTTATTAAACATGATGGCCGAAGCCACGGTTGGGCAGGGTGTCCGCCTGGGTGTTGCTACCCCTTGGGACATACTAAATACTAAAGGGATAGACTTCCTGCCAGGGTTTGCTGGTAGCCACCGGTGGAGGACCCGACGGAGCTTCGCCGGCATCACCAGTTGGCGTTGGTAGGGATTCCACCGAGTCGTTAGCTGATGCATGTGGAGTTTCTTTAGAGCTACTAGGCGGGTGTCGGCGGGATTCACCCTCTTTCACTCTACTGGATTTTGAGCTTGGTACCATTCTGGTGAGTGGAGGGACCTCTTGACTCGGGACCTCCGAATGGGTTGGGCCTCTTTTCTAATGACCCATATTCATTCGAGGGAGGACGGACGCTCCTCCTTGGAGTTGCCCCCATTGTTTGGGCTTGGAAGGCTAGCATCTGGACCGGGGTGATTGCCCCCAGTGTGATACTGGTACATCGGCTTCTCTGAGCCTCACCTAGTCTTATGGAGGCAGGAGTGGGTCACCCATTTTTGCTGCCGCTATGGCACCCCTTTTTTGTTTGCAGGGCCGAGGTTGACTCAGCACCAATGTGGCGGACCGAATGAACCCGATCCGGGGTTGTCTGGAGCATGGCATTTCTGGTGAGTGTCGATGTAGTTGGAACTCGGGAGTGTAGTGCCCGAGCTGGGGCAGGCAGAATGGTGACCTAGAACTTGGATTCACTTGGTCCATCAGAGTTGTTACCGAAACTCGGGGTTTGTGACCCATGTTGTGAACAGAGGATGTCAGAGGGATGGTGACCCAGAGCTTGACACCCATATTGGGTGTTGCCGAAGCTAGTGCTCGAGGCTGAAAGCCTGTATTGGGAGCTCATGAAGTTGGGATATGGGACTAGAAACCCAAACTGGGTGCTTGACGACGCTAGGTTCCAGAGCTAGAAGCCCGTCTTGAATACTGATGGTGCTGGGACCCAGGACTGGATGTCGGTCTTGGGCATTGTCGAAACTGCAACCCGGGGCTGGAGGCCCGTCTCAGGTGCTGATGAAGCTAGGACCCGAGGCCGAATGCTTGTCTCGGGTGTTGATAAAGCTGGGACCCAGGGCTGACCCGTCTTGGGTGTGGCTAAAACTGGGACCCGGGGCTGAACGCCCGGTCTTAGGTGTTGATGGAACTGGATCCCAGGGCAGAACACCCGCCTTGGGTATTGATGGAACTGGATCCCAGGGCAGGCGACCCGTCCTGGGTGTTGATGCAGCTGGAACCCGGGGCTGAGCCCCAGCCTTGGGTGCTGCTGGAGCCGGATCTCAGAGCTGGATGACCCCCGCCCCCTTTTTTTTTGTATTGCTAGAGCTGGAACCCGGGGCTGAGCGCCCGGCTTGGGTGCTGGTGATGCGGGAATACTGGGACCCAGGGCGGAGCCCCCATCTTGGGTATTGAGGTAGCTGAGACCCAGGGCGAAAAGCCCATCTTGGGTGTTGATGTAGTTGGGACCCGGGGTTGGAAGCCCTTCTCGGGTGTTGCTAGAACTGAGACCCAGGGCTAGATGCCTGTCTTGGGTGTTACTCGAACTGAGACCCAGGGCTAGACGCCCGTCTTGGGTGTTGTTGGAACTGAGACCCAGGGCTAGATGCCCGTCTTGAGTGTTGCTAGAACTGAGACCCAGGGCTAGACGCCCGTCTTGGGTGTTGCTGGAACCCAGGGCTAGACGCCCGTCTTGGGTGTTGCTGGAACAGAGACCCAGGGCTAGGCGCCCGTGTTGGGAGTTGTTGGAGTTGAGACCTAGGGACAGACGCCCATCTTGGGTGTTGAGGTGGCCTTGTCCCGAAGAGGAAACTCTTTGCTGGGAGTTGGCATTGCTGGATTGTATGGTTAAAGACCCCGTCGTAGAGCTGGGAGGCCAGGGGCCCAGTGCGGAGAGTCCACATCGGGGATCGACCTTGATGAGACCTGGGGTCGTGTACCCGAGCCAGATGCTGGGGAGCCTCTAACTCAGGTTTGAAAGCTCGTATTGAGTGTCGACTGGTCTGAAATTTGGGTTGAGAGGCCCGAATAGCATGTTGGGAGGCCTTGACCCCGGGGTGAGAAACCCGTGCTGGGGGTAGGCTTGGCTGGGACTCGGAGCTGAGAGCCCGACTGAGGTGCTGAGGAGCCGGGGACCCAGGGCAGAAAGCCCGTGTCGGGTGCTGGCGGAATGCGGGATGAGACACGGACACGACAAGCTCGCGGTTGTCCCTTAACGAGGGAAGCGTCGGACATGCGCGGTTGAGAAACCGACAATGAGCTAGGGTGATCGGCTCTCTCGTGTGCCCGGATCGGGTCACGGGACGATCTCGCACTCTCTCGCAGCAGTGGTAATGAATAGATAAAGCGAGCTAGATATCCTTACACATGCTCTCTAGCAGCGACATAAACAAATATATATGAAGTAAGCAAGATGCCAAGTAAGGGAGCGAATGCGATACCTCCACGCGCTCGGCGTGGGGAAGACGGACCCGGCCGAAACTCGTACTCCCGAGATAAATATTACACAATGATGACAGCAATGAAATATCGCCCACTCCACGCAGGGAGGTAAAGGGCTACACAACTGGGCCCGGGAGGACCGAATTCGGGTTGACGGGCGGCTTCTCGCGTCTCTCGGTAGCACCCGAACTTGTGGCTGTGGGGCCCACGTGCTGTCCGGAGGGGCCGTGTGGGACCCGATGGAACCGCTGTAGTGGGGACACTTAGGGAAGTGCTCCCCGGGCTGACGGCACGTTGGTTCGCCGGCCGGAGGCCGGGCGGCTCCGTTCGGCACCGGTCGGAATAACCGGCCACGGATCTGCAGCTTCTGGTTTTCAGCGCGCGTCCCGGCGAGAACGGGCGCTGCGATCAGCCCCGATATCGGATCGACACGAGACTAGCGCCGTTGGAAAGCTAACTTCAAATCCTTCAACCTAGGCCTAGAGATCTGGCCTGGATTTGCATGGATCTAGGATTTAATGAATTTACAACTTCCTATTGTACAATAGCCGAACACTCAGATCTACAGGGCTATTCTCTGAGAATTGCCTTTGACTTCTATGAAGATATTGGATTCAGACTTCGACCGCTTCATGAAAGTTGTGAGAAATGGATCTAGGAAAACGGAAAAACTGGTTTGGATAAGTTTGGATATGGCTACGAATTGATAGGAGTTTTTTCACTAACAGTGGGTCGGATCTGGAAATGGGCTGAAAGCACTGTAGCTGAGATAGAGCACGAATTTTGAAAAATGGATAGAGGGCGGATAAAAAATAAATAAAAATGGTGGATGTAGGGGATGATGGATAAAACTCTTAGTAATATTGGGAGGGTTTGGAAAAATCAAAAAGAGGGCTGGAGGTGAGAAACACAGGGCTGTTGTCACTGTAGATAGAGACAAAACAGATCTGGGAATGAAAGATGCACGAAAATAGAAAAATACTAAACGAGGGATTTTGGACCTGAATTGTTTTTGTGGATGATGGGGTGGAATATAGGAACACACCATAAAAATTACAGACCACGAAGAGGCCGTGGCTGGTAGCAGAAATTTCGGGAAGACACCTCTGTCCAGCAGGACAGAATACCGAAGACGGTTTCGCGGCGGCTCGAAGGCGGCACGAACGGCGGCGGCGGCGGCACAGATGATCACCGGAGATAGAGGGGAGGGGATAGAAGATAGAAACCACTCTAGAATTGGAGGTTGGAGGAGAGAAACTAGAGGGAGAGAGGAGGGACTCAAGAACACTCTTGATTTTCTAACAATTTTCTCTTCATTAATGCTAACAAATGGAAAATACAACCGTTTATATGCCATGTGTCAAATCTAATCTACACCATTAGATCTAGGAGTGGGGAATGGAGGGCCTAGATTGGATGTGAATAACACACAAAAAATAATAAAATATTAAGGGGAGAGGGCGCCCCCTTGACCATGGTTAATGGGGTTGAATGGGTAGGTGAGGTAGGTAACCCACCTTGGACTAATTAAGCCACTTGTCTCCCATGTGGTCAAATGGCATTCAACCCTTCTAGATGGCCATCTAGGATGGTTGACCAGCCCCACATGGATGACATGGACCAATGGGAAAGGGCTGGGGGCCCCCTTGCTGGTCCTACTGACAAATTACATAGAAACCCACACAATCCGTGGGAATGATGCATTGGCTTACAAAGCCGTACAATTACGTACATACTTTCCTAAGGATATAAACACAAACTAAAAGGACATAAATGTAAAAGAAAAAGTACATGCTCGGCGTCGATTCCCATCAACTCTCCCCGGGTGGGAGGAACTCGACCCGTCGAGTAGGGGTATGGATGCTCGAGTACTCCGGCGGATCTATCACCGTGCCAAGTAACGCGGGTACGCACCACTCCGAGTGATCGTCACATGCTCATTCCATATATACTCGATATGCGCGGACTGCTATGGGCCGAAGGTGGACACTCCGGGTGGGGCACTCTCAAAAGGGAAGAAAGCAGCTCGAAGACTCACTAGGAATCACCGCTGAGTCCCTGTAGGTGACTGATCCGGGTATAGATGTAGAACCGATCCCATACTCATCGAGTGAGTCGACTCGCTTCACACTCATAAGGAACTGACATCGACGAGCTTGCACAAGACACATGCAGACAAACAAATGACACACAAGCCATGCAAACAAACCACACAAAACAAACCACACAAGAAAAAAAACACACGGACTCATCTATGACCCTAGACACACCTAATGTTAGTCCGACCCGTACGTGGGTGACGGCGGACCAGGACACCCGAATATGTGCCATGCATGCATGTTATGCAACTGGGAATGGATGGCATGGGGAACACCTATACATCGGGTGTGGTTATGCGTGGATGGTCTTTTGTATGTGGGTGACTCGGGTGGTTTAGAAGGGCCGGGTGTAGGTGGGTCGGGATTGGTGGATGTAGATGGACCATCCCGAGGGGAAGGGGCATAAAAGTGGGCTTCCTTGAAGAAGGGGAGTACGGGTGGTAACTCGGGAAGCCTAATAGTGAAGGGGTCAAAAGGGTCAAAGAAGGTATGACCCCTTGTTGTGGGTTCCCACAAGTCACGGTCCCACGTGTAGAAGGTTTGAAGATGTGGGTAGTCACCTTCTTGAATTGTAACTGGTGGGATGGGGATCGTAGGCAAGAAGTATGATTCCTCCCTCGGACAAAAGGGTATGAATTCGGGCTCGTCCTGTAAGGGGAGGAGTAAGACGACCTCCGTGGTGACACAACCCACGGTGCACTCGGAGGTAATGGACCCGAAGGCCGGATGGGTGAAGCTAAGACTAGCGGGTTGGTCAAAGCCTCGTGCCAAAAGATGCGTCAACTCCCATTGTGAATCCAATCCCATGACAAGATCGTCCAATGTGTCAACATGGTGACTAGATCGAAAGGTGGTATGGAATGAGTTGACTGGCACTAAAGGTAAGGTGGGGTCCATGGACGGGAAGGGATGTGGGACCAAGCCATCCTTGAGCCAACTAAGAAGTGGCTCGGCTATGTAAAGTGTTCTTGTAAGAAATACGGGGGGCTCGGGCTTTGGTAGCTCCAAAGAAGAAGGTTCCGAATAGAGCTCGGAAGGAGCGGGTGGTGATGGAGCACCTACGAGAGGTGAAGAAGCACTTATCCTTTCCAACAAATCCGAAATCATTTTCTTGCATTCCTCAAAGGAGCAGGTTGGAGTAGGGACCTTGGGGTGGACTCGCTCCTCGTCCCTCGACCTAGGTGTGGTCCTAGGCTCGGCTATAAGCGGGGCTTCCACTCGGTTGGAGGTACTTGAGTGGGTTGGGATGGGGGTGCCAAGGGGAGGTTGGTTGGAGGTGCTTGGGCGGGCCACTAGATTGGGGTCACTTTGTTGGGCTTGGATGGCGGTGAAGGGGTGGGATTGGGTAGCGGTGTGGCCCACTTGGTTGTGGGTGAGTTGGTGGGGTGGGTGAGTGGTATGACCTCCGTGGTTGGAGGTAGGTGGGCGGGGCAAGTAGGCCCTCATAAGCGCTCTCTTCATTTCCCACCATGACTCGATGGGCCTTAGATTCCTATCCTCCCTCCAGTATTTGATGTTCCTCCAAGTTGCGGCGGCTTCACCAAAAAGTCACCTTTTGGCAACATCAACTTGCATGGGCCCGTACATATTGTACACCTCGAAGTAATCGTCCATAATGGCTTCCCATTCTAGGTAGACACTCGGGTCATCGGACCCGTAGAAGTCCCGGGTTTCGGGCCTCGTGGGGTGGTTCGGGTGGTCCTTCCATTTGAGATAGTATCGCCACCATTCGGGAGTTTGGGAATCCATGGGTGATTGGGGACTAGTGGGTGGGCATGCCGACACTAGTAGATAAACCAACTAGACAATGGACTACAACCCTAGACATGACGACCAAGACTCCGTACGTGGCGGAGATAACCGATCCGAAGACCACTCGCGCAAGTGTGCGGCCTTCCTGATAGGCATAGCCTAACGTTCGAGCAACACCTTTTGATATACCGGGTTATTGGGATGCGATGCAAAAGACACTTTTTTTTGTTTTAAAACAATGATGACCCTAAACGCGACTTAGACAATGACTAATTACTAGACGTAAATGACACTTTTTTTTTGATTTGGATACCCTAGACTCAAACTTGGCTCTGATACCAAATTGATGCGGGACGAGACATGGACACGACAAGCTCGCGGTTGTCCCTTAACGAGGGAAGCGTCGGACGTGCGCGGTTGAGAAATCGGCAATGAGCTAGGGTGATCGGCTCTCTCGTGTGCCCGGATCGGGTCACGGGACGATCTCGCACTCTCTCGCAGCAGCGGTAACGAATAGATAAAGCGAGCTAGATATCCTTACACATGCTCTCTAGCAGCGGCATAAACAAATATATATGAAGTAAGCAATATGCCAAGTAAGGGAGCGAATGCGATACCTCCACGCGCTCGGCGTGGGGAAGACGGACCCGGCCGAAACTCGTACTCCCGGGATAAATATTACACAATGATGACAGCAATGAAATATTGTCCACTCCACGCAGGGAGGTAAAGGGCTACACAACTGGGCCCGGGAGGACCGAATTCGGGTTGACGGGCGGCTTCTCGCGTCTCTTCGGCAGCACCCGAACTTGTGGCTGTGGGGCCCACGTGCTGTCCGGAGGGGCCGTGTGGGACCCGATGGAACCGCTGTAGTGGGGACACTTAGGGAAGCGCTCCCCGGGATGGCGGCACGCTGGTTCGCCGGCCGAAGGCCGGGCGGCTCCGTTCGGCACCGGTCGGAATAACCGGCCACAGATCTGCAGCTCCTGGTTTTCAGCGCGCGTCCCAGCAAGAACGGGCACTGCGATCAGCCCCGATGTCAGATCGACACGAGACTGGTGCCGTTGGAAAGCTAACTTCAAATCCTTCAACCTAGGCCTAGAGATCTGGCCTGGATCTGCATGGATCTGAGCTTTAATGAATTTACAACTTCCTATTGTACAGTAGTCGAACACTCAGATCTGCAGGGCTATTCTCTGAGAACTACCTTTGACTTCTATGAAGACCTTAGATTCAGACTTCGACCGCTTCATGAAAGTTGTGAGAAATGGATCTAGGAAAACGGTAAAACTAGTTTGGATATGTTTGGATATGGCTACGAATTGATAGGAGTTTTTCACTAACAGTGGGTCAAATCTGGAAATGGGCTGAAAGCACTGTAGCTGAGATAGTGCACGAATTTTGAAAAATGGATAGAGGGCGGATCAAAAATCAATAAAAATGGTGGATGTAGGGGATGATGGACAGAACTCCCAGTAAAATTGGGAGGGTTTGGAAAAATCAAAAAGAGGGCCGGAGGTGAGAAACACAAGGCTGCTATCACTGTAGATAGAGACAAAACAGATCTGGGAATGAAAGATGCACGAAAATGAAAAAATACTAAACGAGGGATTTTGGACCTGAATTGTTTTGTGAATGATGGGGTGGAATATAGGAACACACCATAAAAATTGCAGACCACGAAGAGGCCGTGGCTGGTAGCAGGAATTTCGGGAAGACACCTTTGTCCGGCAGGACAGAATACCGAAGACGGTTTCACGGCGGCCCGAAGGCGGCACGAACGGCGGCGACGGCGGCGGCACAGATGATCACCGGAGATAGAGGGGAGGGGATAGAAGATAGAAACCACTCAAGAACTGGAGGTTGGAGGATAGAAATCAGAGGGAGAGAGGAGGGGCTCAAGAACACTCTTGATTTTCCAACAATTTTCTCTTTATTAATGCTAACAAATGGAAAATACAACCTTTTATATGCCATGTGTCAAATCTAATCTACACCATTAGATCTAGGAGTTGGGAATGGAGGTCCTAGATTGGATGTGAATAACACACAAAAAATAATAAAATATTAAGGGGAGAGGGGCGCCCCCTTGACCATGGTTAATGGGGTTGAATGGGTAGGTGAGGTAGGTAACCCACCTTGGACTAATTAAGCCACTTATCTCCCATGTGGTCAAATGGCATTCAACCCTTCTAGATGGCCATCTAGGATGGTTGACCAGCCCCACATGGATGACATGGACCAATGGGAAAGGGCTGGGGGTCCCCTTGCTGGTCCTACTGACAAATTACATAGAAACCCACACAATCCGTGGGAATGACGCATTGGCTTACAAAGCCGTACAATTACGTACATACTTTCCCAAGGATATAAACACAAACTAAAAGGACATAAATGTAAAAGAAAAAGTACATGCTCGGCGTCGATTCCCATCATGGGAGGCCAGGGGCCCAGTGCGGAGAGTCCACATCGGGGATCGACCTTGATGAGACCTGGGGTCGTGTACCCGAGCCAGATGCTGGGGAGCCTCTAACTCAGGTTTGAAAGCTCGTATTGAGTGTCGACTGGTCTGAAATTTGGGTTGAGAGGCCCGAATAGCATGTTGGGAGGCCTTGACCCCGGGGTGAGAAACCCGTGCTGGGGGTAGGCTTGGCTCGGACTCGGAGCTGAGAGCCCGACTGAGGTGCTGAGGAGCCGGGGACCCGAGGCAGAAAGCCCGTGTCGGGTGCTGGCGGAGCTGGGGACCCAGGTGTAAGACCCCAAATTATTTAATTGAGCCCAATAATTCTTATTAAGCTTTTATTAATTGAGAATAGAATTTTATTGAATTAATAATTGAATTTCAGATTTATTAATATTTAATTCGTTAGAAATAGTATGAGTGAAAATTCGACTACCTTAGAAAAATCTGTAAAAATTTTTCCTTCTGGCATTAAGCCATTGTAAATCCGTGGTAAGATCTATTTAGAGTTTAAACCCAAAAGTTCACACTTTTGACCCATACCTAACCCTTAGATTAAAACACGAAATTCGACCTCAATACTCAACCAAATGAATTGAAATCAGTGACAAATGGAAGGCCACAATGTAAGGAACATTTACCCTCAATCAATTTGAGGTAAACCTAGCCCCAAAACGTGCTGCCGACATAGTTTGGTCAAGTCAAAGATTTCGGCGCCGTTTCTAAACACGTAGCTTGCAGCAGTGAATACTCCCAACTCCGAAGGCTCCAGAAGCTCTATGAGCTATCAAAATGAAGCCCTACGAGTCTTCTTTCATTTGGCTGCTGTAGGGTTCGCTGAAGTTTCAGATCTGGGGAGGTCTAGCTCGATTTGTGGAGGTGGGTCAGTAGGTCGTTGACTTCCCTTCATCCTTCTTTGATCCATCGATTGAGGTAGGAATTCTCAACCAAATTTTGATCATGAGTATAGCAAGTTGTTCATCTCGTCGAGATCTATCCTTTGGGACTGAAAGCCCCAATTTTCATCAGGTGTGGAGTGAGTTATCACGGGTTTTCTAAGGTGTTGTCCAAGTGTTCTTCATCCTAGGGTTTGAGTTTTCTCTCTCCGATTTGAGGTAGGATCTAACAACCAAACTCTAATTAACTTACATGATATAATCAGCATGTTATTATCTTTCATTTAACGTAGAAAGCCCCAAATTCCATTGAGCATGCCTCGTGAATTTTAAAATTTTGTAAGAGCATACCTAGAACATGATTCATATAGTGTTCATTTAAGTCAGAGCTTGATTACGGGCTAATTTTGAGTCATGTATCCTGATATTCATGTAGCATATTATACATGGTTGGATTCATAATCGAGTTAGCTTTCTTTTGACACCAAAATCCCCAAATTCCGTTGAGTATGTTGAGAGAATTGCATGATTTAGTAGAAGTGGGTCAGGAACTAGGGTTTTCATGAAATTACCATATATAAGTTGAGATTCAATCAATTTCTGTAACAATTCGTGTTTCAAAATTGTAGTTTTATGACCCTAGAATGTCTATTAATATTCCTAGATCATGTGGTTTTGATTTCAACTCAATTGGACCCCATTTGGATGAGTTTATGTGGTTTCCGGAAGCAACATTCGTTGCTGTTCTTGCAGGGGTCGACCCTAGGGGTCGACCCATTTTCTGGGCAACCCTGCAGGCCCGAGGGTCGACCCCAGGGGTCGTCCCCTCCTGTTCCTGCATGGGGGTCGACCCCAAGGGTCGACCCATCCAGCTCCCTGCATGGGGGTCGACCCCAGGGGTCGACCCATTGCACAGGAATGTAGGGGTCGACCCCAGGGGTCGACCCATCTGAAGGAAATGGTGGGGGTCGACCCCAGGGGTCGACCCATCTTCAGAAATTGCTGGGGTCGACCCCAGAAATTGCTGGGGTCGACCCCAGGGGTCGACCCATTCAGCTTCCAGACCCCAATTTTTCAGGGGTGGACCCCAGGGGTCGACCCGTACACCAGAAACCCGGTTTTCATCATTTTTCGACCCGAAGATGGATCCGAATCAGTGGGGAATCAACCCATTTAACTTAGACCCACTGAAATTATATTTTTGAAGAACAATTGACCTATTCATGTACCCCCCTTGATTTCAAATTTGCATTGGTCCTTTCTTACAAACATAGTACAAAACACGATGTTTACCATCTCCATTACAACACTTACATTGGTTAAATAGAAACTCACATAATTAATGATTAATGGTGTAACTAAAACCCCTGATAATGCATTCTATTTCACCGCTGTGAGAGCTTTTTCTTTACCTCGACAACTTGTTCTAGCTTGTTGGCACTTTGGCTAATACAAATGATAATGGTTAATCATGATATCTTAACTTGGTGATTAGGATTAATATGTTGATTAGCTTGTTTGATTGCTGCTGTTTTACAGTAGCGCAGCACGATTAACTCTTGTTGTGACTTGGTTTCGATCTCCTTGATGATTATACTTACCTTGAAATTCTGGAAATGAATCTCTTTCCTACTTGAAGTTGTTATTGCTACTTAGTTTAAACCTTGAATTCTGGCCATAAACTGTGGAAGTCTAGATTCGTGGGATCTTTGATCCAAAGAAATCAATGCATGGCAAACAATTAAGGGCTCGGTCTAGTCCTGGGAAGAGCGCCCGAACACTACGTGTACCCCCGGGGAGGTGAATGGCTAGGTGTGGCATTTGGCACCAGTACTTGACATGTGTTAAATCTAGGACTGTCCACTACTCTCTACATTACTTTCTACTACTTTTCACTTTCCACTCTTCACTGTTCTATACTCTACTTATTGTTACTTTACTTGTTGATTACTTGGACGTGGAAATGAAATTACATACGTGCTTGACATGACTTGAATTGTCTTGATATGGCCAACTTTTTATCGTTATCTCCTGTAGTAAATTCTTGTCTTACCATTCTATTCATTATATTTCTTGACCTTGCAAGATCTTTGACTTTTGTTTCGTGATATCATCGTTATCTTTTTATTATTTTATCATTTGTAGCATGACATTTTAAAATGTAATTAAACTGTTAATCACTTATACCTGTCTGTTATTTCCTACTGAGCGTCAGCTCATAGTTGTGTTTCCCCCCTTTCCAGGCTTTTCAGGTGACGCACTTACCGATGGGGAAGGGCAGGAGTGATGTCTTGAGTGTATCAGTTCTAGTGTGTTAGTAGTGTGTTATCTTACTTTTAGTTGTGTTTTGGAGAGCTTTTAGTCTCAGTCATGTTATTGAGCTTTAGTGATTGATTATTCCAGTTGTATTAAGTTGAACTTGAGGTTATTGTATCAGTTGTGGTTGTTAATGATCATTTAGTATTTCCATCTTGTAGCACTTGTGTATTATTTTAGATTAGTTCTCTCTCTTGCCAGCGTGTCTCTAACTGTACGTCCCGATATTTCCGCCTTATTCGGGGCGTGACAGTTTAGTTGGTATCAGAGCCCTAGGTTTCACATTCCTAGGTTCCCTAAGTTTTAGGTTTTCTTGCATTGCATCCCAATAACCGGTATATCAAAAGGTGTTGTCCGAACGTTAGGCTACGCCTATCGGAAAGGTCGCACACTTGCGCGAGTGGTCTTCGGACCGATTACCTCCGCCAGGTACCGAGTTTTGGTCGTGTCTAGGTGCACTAGATCCCTAACCTTGTGAAAGTTTAAGACCTGACCTGTGAGATTGGGTAGAACTTGGGTTAAGTTCGTTCCTTAATCATGCTTTATCTATCTTATTGGACCTAAGTAACCTATTTCTCATGTAGATGCCAGCTGATCGTGCTGAATGGAGGAACCTGCAGCGTACGGTTCAAGGCCTTACTCAGGCCCTTCAGCAAGTAGCTCAGGCAGGAGCGGCACAGCATGGCACCGGTGATCTATACCGGAACTTCCGCGGAATGAATCCGCCTAGATTCGCTGGTTCGACCGACCCTGACCAAGCCGAGCACTGGCTAGATGAGATGGGGAGAATCTTTGAAGTTATGCAATGCACCAACCAGGAGCGTGTCCTTTTGTCCACATTTCAACTGGAACATGATGCACGTACTTGGTGCGATTCTATCAAGGCAACTCTCGGTGATCGGCAAGTTATGTGGGAAGAGTTCGAAGAATTCTTCAACAGCAAGTATTTTTCTGATAGAGTGCAAGAGAAGAAAGCAACGGAGTTCGCGACCCTGAAACAGCGAGGTTTGTCCGTGGCAGAGTATGAGGCTCAATTTGCACGGCTTTCTCGATATGCTACACATCTCATTTCCACCGAGAAGATGAAGGCGAAGCACTTTCTCAATGGATTGAAGCTTCATTATATCAACCAATTGGCACCGATGGAGATTCTCACGTATTCCAAGGTGGTAAGGAAAGCGCAAGTTCTGGAGGATACTCTTGAAATGATGGAGAGAATCCGTGAGAAAGGCACCAAGAAAGAATTACCTACGGGTTCCGGGAGTGTCAAACCCGGGTATACCAAGAAGAGGCATGTTAGTGGACCTGGTTCGTGGAGCGGGTCCGGGTCGTGGAAGGGCAAGACGCCGAGGCATGAAGACAAGAAGCCTGGCCCTATTGTTCCATTCAAGGGCGTGTGCAACTATTGTGATCGTCCGGGTCACAAGATAGAGGAGTGCTGGCGCAAGCTAGGCGCCTGTTTGCGATGTGGAAGCAAGGAGCACCGTATCCCCAATTGTCCTCTCATATCGGAGCAAGCTACACCGGCAAAACCTCTAGTCTTCAAGAAACCACAAGGCAAGCTTCAAGCTTTACATGCAGATGAAACTGGGATTTCTGATGATGGCGGACTCGTCGAAGGTACCCTTACTATAATTGATAAGCCCGTATTTGCTCTCTTTGATACTGGTGCAACACATTCTTTTATTTCGCAGAGATTTGCTAAGTCATTAGCTGTGGAACCTATTTTGATGAATACTCCGTTAGAGATTTCAACCCCTATTGGCACTAGATCAACAATCCAGTATTTCTATCCTTCTAGTAAAGTGATGATTGGTGAGCAGAACTTACCAGCAGATTTGGTCTGCATGGACATGAAGGATTATGATGTAATCCTAGGAGCAGATTGGTTGGCCAAGTATGAGGCCAATGTTCACTATAGTTCTAGCTCAGTGACTTTTACTGGACATTTTGGTTTATCTTTTACGGGAGTCAAGCACCATAACTCCGTACCGCTCATCTCGGCTCTTCGAGCTGATAAGCTTTTGAGGCATGGATGTGAGGCTTTTCTAGCCTTTGTTTGTGCAACCCCTGAGCAGCAGATTGAGATCAAGGACATTCCTATTGTCCGAGATTTTCCTGATGTCTTTCCGGAGGAACTACCAGGACTTCCGCCTGAGCGGGAAGTTATCTTTTCTATTGATCTTATTCCTGGCACATCTCCTATTTCTAAGGCTCCTTATCGTATGTCTCCTGCGGAACTGAGGGAACTGAAGCAGCAACTGATGGAATTACTTGAGAAGGGTTTTATTCGTCCTAGTACTTCTCCGTGGGGAGCCCCTATGTTATTCGTCAGGAAGAAAGATGGTTCGATGAGGTTGTGCATTGATTATCGGCAAATAAACCAGCAGACTGTCAAGAATAAATATCCCTTGCCGAGGATTGACGAGTTATTTGACCAGATAGCGGGAGCTCAATATTTCTCTAAGATCGATCTTCGATCTGGATATCACCAGTTGCGGATTAAGGAGGAGGATATCTATAAATCAGCTTTCCGCAGCATGTATGGTCATTTTGAATTTGTCGTTATGCCTTTTGGTCTAACGAATGCTCCAGCAGCTTTCATGCAGTTGATGAACAATGCATTTCGACCCTATCTTGATCAATGGGTCGTGGTCTTTATTGATGACATCTTGATCTATTCCAAGAGTGAATTGGAGCATGCTGAACACCTGAGGATGGCATTGCAACTATTGAGAGATCATCAGCTATATGCTAAGTTCAGTAAGTGTGAATTCTGGTTGCAAGAGGTGTCCTTTCTAGGACATATCATTACGAAGAATGGTATTTCTGTTGATCCTTCGAAGGTCGAGGCAGTGAAGAATTGGGAACAACCTACCAGTGTGACAGAAGTTAGAAGTTTTCTAGGCCCGGCAGGTTATTATCGAAGATTTATTCAAGATTTCTCTAAGATTGCGGTACCTATGACAAGATTAACCCGCAAGGAAAATAAGTTTGATTGGTCAGATGATTATCAACGAAGCTTTCAGACTCTGAAGGAGTGTTTGACTACTGCACCTGTTTTGGCTTTACCTTCTGGTGAAGGAGGATTTGTTGTTTATACTGATGCTTCAGGTATTGGCTTAGGCTGTGTACTCATGCAGCATGGGAAGGTGATTGCCTATTCCTCTAGGCAGTTGAGGAAGCACGAAGATAATTATCCTGTTCATGATTTAGAACTTGCTGCAGTCGTGTTTGCTTTGAAGATATGGAGGCATTACTTATATGGAGAAACATTCACAGTGTTTTCAGATCATAAGAGTTTGAAGTATTTATTTTCTCAGAAGGAACTCAACATGAGGCAGCGGAGATGGTTGGAGTACTTGAAAGACTTCGACTTCTCGATTGAGTATCATCCTGGCAAAGGTAATGTTGTGGCAGATGCATTAAGCCGGAAGCCGGTAGCTAGATTGTCAAGTCTCATGTTACAAGAATGGAGATTGTTGGAACAATTATCTAGTCTAGATCTTAATATCGACAATGATCGGGTCTTGATTGCTCAGATTCAACTTAAACCTGAATTATTGATAGAGATCAAGTCCTTGCAAGATAATGATCCCGAGTTGGTAGAGATCAAGGGAAGCTTGAGCAGCAGACCTGACTTTATGTTGGCCGATGATGGTAGATTATTATTTAAAGGCAGAACTTGTGTTCCGGATGAGGCTACAATAAAGAACAAAATTCTTGAGGAAGCTCATAGATCCAGATATACCATTCATCCTGGAGGCACTAAGATGTACCGAGATTTGAAAAGGTCCTTTTGGTGGCCGAATATGAAAAGAGAAGTTGCAGATTTTGTGAGTAGATGTTTGGTATGTCAGCAAGTTAAGGCCGAACATTTCAGACCAGCAGGGAAATTGAAACCACTCGACATACCCCAATGGAAGTGGGAAAGCATTGGCATGGATTTCATTATGGGTCTACCTAGGACTCGTGGTGGAATTGATGCGATATGGATGATTGTCGATCGATTGACAAAGTCGGCTCATTTCTTACCAATTAAGTCCAAGTTGACGATTGATGTATTGGCTGCTTTGTATATAAAGGAAGTGGTGAGATTGCATGGTATTCCAGTGAATATAGTATCTGATCGAGACCCCAGATTTACTTCACATTTCTGGAAGGGACTGCAAGAGTCCTTGGGTACTCGTCTGAATTTCAGTACTGCTTTTCATCCACAGACAGATGGACAGACTGAAAGAACCAATCAGATAGTGGAAGATATGCTGCGAGCTTGCATGATTGATTTCGGTGGTAATTGGAGTGAGTATTTGGCATTAATTGAATTCGCCTACAATAACAGCTATCAGTCTAGTATTCAGATGGCTCCTTTTGAAGCACTATATGGTAGAAGTTGTCGTTCCCCGTTGTGTTGGGACGAGGTAGGTGAGAAACAGTGGCTTGGACCAGATCTTGTTTCGGAATCATCACAGAACATCCGTGTTATCCGAGACCGGTTACAAGTAGCCCAGTCAAGACAGAAGAGTTATGCCGACAACAGAAGGAGAGCATTGGAATTTCAGGTTGGCGAGCATGTGTTCTTAAAGGTCTCTCCGACGAGAGGGATCCGAAGATTTGGCATTCATGGCAAGCTGAGTCCGAGGTACATTGGTCCATTTGAGATTCTAGATAGAGTGGGAGAGGTGGCATACAGACTGGCTTTACCACCGCATTTGTCTGGCGTACACAATGTTTTCCATGTGTCTATGTTGCGGAAATATGTGTACGATCCCACTCATATCATTCAGCAAGTGGATTTTGAACTGAAGGAAGATTTGACCTATGAGGAAAGACCTGTCAAGATTCTGGACCGGAAGCAACAGTAACTCCGGAATCGTTCGATACCGATGGTCAAGATTCAGTGGAGTCGGCGTGGGACCGAAGAAGCTACATGGGAGTCTGAAGAGACTATGCGAAAGCGGTATCCCGATCTATTCTAGGTGAGCGATCTTTTTCTACTCTCAGTTTTAGTGCAGTGAATTTGGAGGACCAAATTCCTTTAAGTAGGGGAGGGTGTAAGACCCCAAATTATTTAATTGAGCCCAATATTTCTTATTAAGCTTTTATTAATTGAGAATAGAATTTTATTGAATTAATAATTGAATTTCAAATTTAATAATATTTAATTCGTTAGAAATAGTATGAGTGAAAATTCAACTACCTTAGAAAAATCTGTAAAAATAGTAAATATGTTAAGGTCGAGGTAGATAACAACTTTTCTTTCTGGCATTAAGTCATTGTAAATCCGTGGTAAGATCTATTTAGAGTTTAAACCCAAAAGTTCACACTTTTGACCCATACCTAACCCTTAGATTAAAACACGAAATTCGACCTCAATACTCAACCAAATAACTGAAATCAGTGGCAAATGGAAGGCCACAATGTAAGGAACATTTACCCTCAATCAATTTGAGGTAAACCTAGCCCCAAAACGTGCTGCCGACATAGTTTGGTCAAGTCAAAGATTTCGGCGCCGTTTCTAAACACGTAGCTTGCAGTAGCGAATACTCCCAACTCCGAAGGCTCCAGAAGCTCTATGAGCTATCAAAATGAAGCCCTACGAGTCTTCTTTCATTTGGCTCTTGTGGGGTTCGCTGAAGTTTCAGATCTGGGGAGGTCTAGCTCGATTTGTGGAGGTGGGTCAGCAGGTCGTTGGCTTCCCTTCATCCTTCTTTGATCCATCGATTGAGGTAGGAATTCTCAACCAAATTTTGATCATGAGTATAGCAAGTTGTTCATCTCGTCGAGATCTATCCTTTGGGACTGAAAGCCCCAATTTTCATCAGGTGTGGAGTGAGTTATCACGGGTTTTCTAAGGTGCTGTCCAAGTGTTCTTCATCCTAGGGTTTGAGTTTTCTCTCTCCAATTTAAGGTAGGATCTAACAACCAAACTCTAATTAACTTACATGATATAATCAGCATGTTATTATCTTTCATTTAACGTAGAAAGCCCCAAATTCCATTGAGCATGCCTCGTGAATTTTGAAATTTTGTAAGAGCATACCTAGAACATGATTCATATAGTGTTCCTTTAAGTCAGAGCTTGATTACGGGCTACTTTTGAGTCATGTATCCTAATCTTCATGTAGCATATTATACATGGTTGGATTCATAATCGAGTTAGCTTTCTTTTGACACCAAAATCCCCAAATTCGTTGAGTATGTTGAGAGAATTGCATGATTTAGTAGAAGTGGGTCAGGAACTAGGGTTTTCATGAAATTACCATATATAAGTTGAGATTCAATCAATTTCTGTAACAATTCGTGTTTCAAAATTGTAGTTTTATGACCCTAGAATGTCTATTAATATTCCTAGATCATGTGGTTTTGATTTCAACTCAATTGGACCCCATTTGGATGAGTTTATGTGGTTTCCGGAAGCAACATTCGTTGCTGTTCTTGTAGGGATCGACCCCAGGGGTCGACCCGTTTTCTGGGCAACCCTGCAGGCCCGAGGGTCGACCCCAGGGGTCGTCCCCTCCTGTTCCTACATGGGGGTCGACCCCAAGGGTCGACCCATTGCACAGGAATGTAGGGGTCGACCCCAGGGGTCGACCCATCTGAAGGAAATGGTGGGGGTCGACCCCAGGGGTCGACCCATCTTCAGAAATTGCTGGGGTCGACCCCAGGGTCGACCCATTCAGCTTCCAGACCCCAGTTTTTCAGGGGTCGACCCCAGGGGTCGACCCGTACACCAGAAACCCGGTTTTCATCATTTTTCGACCCGAAGATGGATCCGAATCAGTGGGGAATCAACCCATTTAACTTAGACCCACTGAAATTATATTTTTGAAGAACAGTTGACCTATTCATGTACCCCCTTGATTTCAAATTTGCATTGGTCCTTTCTTGCAAACATAGTACAAAACACGATGTTTACCATCTCCATTACAACACTTACATTGGTTAAATAGAAACTCACATAATTAATGATTAATGGTGTAACTAAAACCCCTGATAATGCATTCTATTTCACCGCTGTGAGAGCTTGTTCTTTACCTCGACAACTTGTTCTAGCTTGTTGGCACTTTGGCTAATACAAATGATAATGGTTAATCATGATATCTTAACTTGGTGATTAGGATTAATATGTTGATTAGCTTGTTTGATTGCTGCTGTTTTACAGTAGCGCAGCACGATTAACTCTTGTTGTGACTTGGTTTCGATCTCCTTGATGATTATACTTACCTTGAAATTCTGGAAATGAATCTCTTTCCTACTTGAAGTTGTTATTACTACTTCGTTTAAACCTTAGAATTCTGACCATAAACTGTGGAAGTCTAGATCCGTGGGATCTTTGATCCAAAGAAATCAATGCCTGGCAAACAATTAAGGGCTCGGTCTAGTCCTGGGAAGAGCGCCCGAACACTACGTGTACCCCCGGGGAGGTGAATGGCTAGGTGTGGCATTTGGCACCAGTACTTGACATGTGTTAAATCTAGGACTGTCCACTACTCTCTACATTACTTTCTACTACTTTTCACTTTCCACTCTTCACTGTTCTATACTCTACTTATTGTTACTTTACTTGTTGATTACTTGGACGTGGAAATGAAATTACATACGTGCTTGACATGACTTGAATTGTCTTGATATGGCCAACTTTTTATCGTTATCTCCTGTAGTAAATTCTTGTCTTACCATTCTATTCATTATATTTCTTGACCTTGCAAGATCTTTGAATTTTGTTTCGTGATATCATCGTTATCTTTTTATTGTTTTATCATTTGTAGCATGACATTTTAAAATGTAATTAAACTGTTAATCACTTATACCTGTCTGTTATTTCCTACTGAGCGTCAGCTCATAGTTGTGTTTCCCCCTTTCCAGGCTTTTCAGGTGACGCACTTACCGATGGGGAAGGGCAGGAGTGATGTCTTGAGTGTATCAGTTCTAGTGTGTTAGTAGTGTGTTATCTTACTTTTAGTTGTGTTTTGGAGAGCTTTTAGTCTCAGTCATGTTATTGAGCTTTAGTGATTGATTATTCCAGTTGTATTAAGTTGAACTTGAGGTTATTGTATCAGTTGTGGTTGTTAATGATCATTTAGTATTTCCATCTTGTAGCACTTGTGTATTATTTTACATTAGTTCTCTCTCTTGCCAGCGTGTCTCTAACTGTACGTCCCGATATTTCCGACTTGTTCGGGGCGTGACACAGGGGTCAATGACCGCATGGGTCTCTGTTGCTGGAGGAGCAGAGAGGGCAGCTGCCTGTATGGGCAGTGGCCAGACTGGGCTACTTGTCGGCCACGGCAATGGTGCCCGAGGATCAGGGCGAGCCGAAGGCCAAGGCAGCGTTGCCGAACATGATTGGTGTTGCCAATCGTACATGCCCGGCATGGAAGGCGATGACGATCGGACCTTAGGTCACTATCGCCACCAGTTTGTTGTCGATGTTGCGGGTGCAGGTTGGTCGTTCGATGACGACCGGTCGCATGTTGCATGATGGACGGGGTCCCTCCTCTTCCACTCCAATAAGAAAAGGTGAGGGCATTACGGCGTACACTCGATAGGTGTGACTCTTCTTGGACAGAAAGAAGAAAGGTAGGAGATGTCCCACCAGGCGTGCCATGTTTGTTTTATGCACGCGGGGAGTCACTTGTTGTTTTGTCCTCGCGGCGGGGGGTGCACACTCTGCCTTTTACAGAAGGCCGAGATAGGTTGACTGTGTGCGCGGGGATTTCGGGGGTATTGAGAAGAAGGCGGAGAGAACGATATGAACGCGCTAGAAGGGATGGCGTACGGTTCATCTTTCTGGGAGACTGGGATAGGGATGGCTCGGTGGAATGCGGGCGTGCCAGCCGATGTCTCGACAATCACCTATGGAACCAAGGATTGACCGGGGAAGCATCGCTAATATGCGGCACGTGGCTCGAGAGATTGGGCGACACGTGGATAGAAGGGGTTCCACGGGTGGGAGTGCACAGGCGATTATGGGGATTCGTGTACCGGACATCTTTCCCCACCAGTCGCAAGTAGCTGGCGTTTATTTTACATCGGATTAAATCTGAATACCTTTGTTTCTATTATCGAAGAGAGAGTCAGAGACCCTGGGAGCCGCGACGTCGGGAGGGTTTAGTCCGTGCAACAGCGATAGGGCAACAGCAACACAACAAGGATAACTGGGGGTAGAGAGACTGGTCCCGGCGAGGAGGGGGATGATAGGGACATCCGGCCCCAGAAGATCCTGGGTGGACCTAGCGAGGCACATTAGAGCCTCCATTTATTGGTTTTGATTATAGTTCTCCTATTAGTAGCAATTAGTGTTAATTGAGTCTATTTTTTCTTTCATTTGAGTCATGTAAGTCTTAATGGGCCAGCTAAATAAGGCCCAAAAGGCCAATTGTTGAGGCTAGCTCAGTTATAGGTCATAGTTAGCTTATGCTTACCCCTCAGGATAGTGGAGTCTTTTCTTATTTGTTATGGTCATTTGCGGACATTTGTAACCCTGGCTTCTCCCTATAAATAGGATGCCAATGGCTTTGTTTAGAGTTAATGAAGAATGAAGAATTTGAATTGAGTTGAAAGAATTGTGTGATCTTCTCTCTCTCTCTTCCTCCCTTCTACTTGCGCAAGCCACCCTCTCTCTCTCTCTCTCTCTCTCTCTCTCTCTCTCTCTCTCTCTCTCTCTCTCTCTCTCTCTCTCTCTCTCTATCTATCTCTCTCTCTCTCTCCCCTTGGGGAATTCACACCCCCTTCTCTCTCCTCCCTCCTTGGGCCACGCGCCCTCTTCCTCTCCCCCTTCCCACTTGCCACCTCATCCCTATTTCCTCTCCTATCCAATCTCCACTCCTATTTTCTAGGAGATTCTAGCGCACCCCACTTCCTCCTTCTATTATCCCTTTCCTAATCCCACTCCAAATCTAATCCCAACCCTCCAATCTCTTCTAGATTCCCTCCTATTATCTTCTCCCTCCTAAAATCCCTCCTTCACTTTAGGAAAAATTACCAAAAATTCAATTTCCCTTCCCTCCACCAAACTCCTAGCCGCGGCCTCCCTCTCTCCCACATCCAAGTGCGCAACCCCCATACCATAAACCCTAGTTCGCACCCCCCAAACCCCCACGCCCCAGCCACCACTAGCCACCCCTCCCCTCTACAACACACGCCCCTCTCCGTTCCAGGTGCATCCACGGCAGCCCCAGCATCCCACTGCTTCATCCTCGACACCGGCGTTGAAGATCTCCTTTGTTCTGCTGCTCCCAGACCTGTAGCAGAACTTTGGTCAAGTTTGCAGCATCCACACCACCATCTCCAATGCGAATCTGTCTGAGCCCCCTTCTGTGGGTTCATTCCTCTCCGCGTCCTCTTCACAGCAGAGGTGGTTTCGTACCGTTTCAACGTTGGCACTGGTCGTGGCATTCGTTCTCCCACGACTGCGCAGATCAGGTGCAACCCAGTCTGCCCAGACTATGCACCCGACTTACAGTGCGTGCCACACCCAACCTGTTCATCATAGGCCTGGGTTGTCTTCATCAAAGTTGTGCCCCGCGACGATACAAAACCAACCCAGGTGGTTTCGTCTCGTTCTGACCTCTGTGCAGAAAATTTCACCACAGCCATCGCACCTCTATCTGGCTGCTCGCCCAGGAACCTAAGGCTGGCCGCTTCTACAACCACGCCTGGCTCGGTGATCCAATGGCCACCATCTCTTGAGGTTACGTAGACCTCCCTGTCTGATATCCCACCGAGTTGGTCCCACCTCGTTTGGAGGTCTACAGCGAGCGTACCAGCGACTGCACCACGACTGTGCAACCCTGTCCTGCGGGATAGAATCGCGTAGGTCCACTTCTCCGGCCGGCCCCGCCCTCCAGAGACCTCGGATCGACATCTGATTTTCAGGGACGCTCCAGCACCCCCCAGACTCCGTCTGAGCGCTGACGGCACCACATTCAGACGTCCGTGCTCAGCGTACCGTGCAGGATGGTCGACGTCATCCTAGCAGGCCAGTTCGCAGATTGGCGTCTTATTGCTCCCCTCCCCTTGCTACCCCCTCCTGCATGAGGGTAGTTCATGTATTGATTGCCCCAGCCCCTAGTTCCCCCTCCCTGCGTGGAGGCTTTTGTTTGGTTGTACTAGCAGGTCCGATAGAAGCTACAGCGACGCAGCGTGTCCGTCGGGTGCGCATGCTCCCGGCTCGCCCTCGTCTCCGACCGGAACCGATCCTTCGGACGGTTAGGTATGTTCGGTTGCCACTCCATTCCTGCTGGTTTAGTATTGATTCCTCTGTCACGCCGGTGAGACGAGTGCTCGATCCCACATATTCCACTACAATAGAGTGACTTGCTGCCGGTGAGAAGAGCGCACACTTGAACCGGTTCCCTCGGTACCGGTCTACCCGGTTGCATCCGATGCCCCTTCATAGCCTCCTCGGGTGGTCTCTACCATCCCTCTCGCTGCTCGGACCGTGTCCGACGCCCCTCGAGCCGTTGCTCACCTAACCATCACTTTGTTGCCCGTATTGAGTTCGCTAGTCGCGTGCATGGTTGTCTCTTCGTCTAGGCGTAGTTGCTCACGAATTTGCTGGCCGTAGATCTTAGCCTCCGACCGGGATTCATCCCGCGTCAGGGGATCCACACCCTGACTGGATTACATGACTTATATGCCATGAAAGGCATTTATATGGGGGCATGAGAGCCCCATTACAATTGCTTGCAAGCCACGGGATAATTCTGTCATTCATGATGGTCCCCGAGTCATTGCGTTATTGTGTGGGTAGTTCCGTATCTGTATATAGTGTCCATCAGAGGACCTGTGACTCAGCAGGATGGCGCCCGAGGGGCGTCACAATGTGTTCCCGACATGAGACAGTGTCGAGGTCGGGGCAGTAGGGGTGCCGTAGGCACCATTGTGCTGGGGAAGTCAAGTGGTCGGGTGTCGCGAGCCCCGATGTGACTAGAGTAGTTGACAATCGGGTGCCGAGGGCACCGTTGTGACTGGAGTTGTTAAGTGATCGGGTGCCGCGGGCCCCGATGTGACCGGAGTAGCTGGCAGTCGGGTGCCGGGGGCACCGTTGTGGCTAGAGTTGTTGAGTGATCGGGTACCGCGGGCCCCGATGTGACTGGAGTAGCTGGCAGTCGGGTGCTGGGGGCACCGTTATGACCGAAGTTGTTGAGTGATCTGGTGCCGTGGGTCCCGATGTGACTGGAGTAGCTGGCAGTCGGGTGCCGGGGCCCCCGATGTGACTGGAGTAGCTGGTAGTCAGGTGCCGGGGGCACCGTTGTGACTGGAGTTGTTGAGTGATCGGGTGCCGCGGGCCCCGATGTGACTGGAGTAGCTGGCAGTCAGGTGCCGGGAGCCCCAATGTGACTGTAGTTGTTGAGTGATCGGGTGTCGCGGGCCCCGATGTGACCGGAGTAGCCGGCAGCTGGGTGCGGGGGCACCGTTGTGACTGGGGTTGTTGAGTGGTCGGGCGCCACGGGCCCCGATGTGACTGGAGTAACCGGCGGTCGGGTGCCGGGGACACCGTTGTGACTGGAGTTGTTGAGTGATCAAGTGCCGCGGGCCCTGATGTGATTGGAGTAGTTAGCAGTCGGGTGCCGAGGGCACCGTTGTGACTGAAGGAGGCGAGCGTCGGGAGACCTCGATGGTCGTGCTCAGGGCCCAGTGTGACTGACAGTCAGATGATAGGGGGCACCATTATGATTGAAGGAGGCGGGCACCGGGAGACCTCGACGGTCGTGCTCGGGGCCCGGTGTGACTGGCAGTCGGGTGCCGGGGGCACCGTTGTGACTGAAGGAGGCGGGCGCCGTGAAGAGGCTGAGACCATAGTACATGTACATGTGCTCAACTAGTTTCATGTTGTATGAGAGCCACGTGGGCTTTACAAATGGGCCAAGGAGGCGAAAGTACAACTAGCGCAAGTCACGGGACAATTCCGACGCATAGGTCGGTCCCCTTGTCAATGCGTAATATGGCAGATATCCGCGTGTTTTATAGAGGCTCTCCATGAGGAGATCGAGACAAGCCCGGCTGCCTAGGTGGCAGGGGCGATCGTGGGCTGGCACTTGACGGAGGTCGGACGCGGCTCGAAAATGAGTGGTCGGGTCTGGGCCTCGGGAGGTGAGTGTCGTCATGCTGGGGAGTCAAAGTCGGCCCCGGGAATATTACTCCCGGGCCAGGGTCTGGCTAACTCGATTCATCAGTCAGAGCAGTCGGCGGCAAGGTCAGGGCGAGCAGTAGGCACGTGGTTCCGTGTCGAAAGTAGGTGCAGCATCATAGCGTATGCGTAGCCACCGTGGGTTGTCATACGTTGGCGGACCCAGGATGCGGGTGTGTTCGTCGTTGTCATAACGCCTTATACGCGATGGGCATGGACTTGTGTGATAGGGCTAGATGTCGCGTGAGGGAAGTACGTTTGACATACCCTCGGCGTGTACGAGCCGATCAACAGGCCAACCACGCGTGCACTTAGTTCCTCGCGTTCTGCGTACGACCCTTGCTGGGTGCCAGCGGAGGAACTCTGAGGGTGCAGCAGTTAGGTCATAGGTTCTTGCATGCATGCCATTCATTCTTGAGCTCCCTAGGGGGGCTTTTATAGGGAATGTGAAGGGTCATGGAAGGGGTTTAGGCAGACCAAGTTGGTGGCCCAACTTGGTCCGGGTAAACCTTTAGAAAACCTTTTTTTTATTTACGGAGTGGGGGAGGGAGGGTTTAGGCAGACCAGCCCAAGGGGCTGGTCTGGTCCGCCTAAACCCCTCACGGAGCGGTTTTTTTTCCATTAAAAAACCTTTTTTTTATTTGGGGTGGGTTTATGCGAACCAGCCCAAGGGGCTGGGCTGGTCTGCCTAAACCCTTGGGTTTAGGCGGACTAGGCATAGGGCTGGGGGCTTTTTTTATTAAAAAAGTGTTTTTTTTTATTTTCTGGGGTTTAGGCGGACCAGCCTTGGGGGTGTGGCTGGTCTGCCTAAACCCTCCCCCGGGGGGTTTAGGCGGGTTTGACTGGGGGGGGGGGGGGGGGTTTACCCAGGTTTGACTGGGGGTTTGACTGAGGGTTTACCGCGAAAAGCCCTCCTCTCTATAACCTCACCCTCTCCGTGCTAAACCCACAGGCCATCATCTCCCACTCTCTCCCTCCCTCCGTACTCACCGTCTCCTTCTCACACACACTCGCACCCACCACCTCCGCTCCCTCTCTCTAGCTCACGGCCACTCCACGCACACCCGCGGCCTCACCCTCTCCCTCTCAAGCCCCCACACATGCACACACCCATGGCGTCACCCTCTCTCTCTTAAACCCCCACACACGCACACACTCGCGGCCTCTCCCTCTCTCTTTCAAGCCTACACACACGTACCCCCATCGGTCTCTCTCTCTCTCTAGCCCACACCCACACTCACCCACGCCTCACTCACCGCTCCCTCTCTCTCTCTCTGACCCTCACACACCCACGCACGCGGCCACCCCTCCCTCTCTAATTCACACACGATCTCTCACCGCCCCACCCGTTCTCTATCTCTCTCTTTCTCTCTCCTTCTCTCTTTCCATCTCTCTCTTCTCTATATCTCTCTTCAACACACATACACACATGTAATTTTTAGTTTGTTTTCTTCTTCTCCTCTTCTTTTATTTTATGTAAATTAAACCCCTTTATCTCTATCTATTTCTCTATATATCTCTCTCTATCTTCTCTCTCTATATATAAAAAATTATTTTCCTATCTCTCTCACTTCTCATACAAGCACACTCTCATTTTTATTTTATTTTATTTTATTTTCTTCTTTTCGTTCTATTCTTATATTCAATCCCACCTCTCTCTCTCTCTACATATCTCCTCATCTCTCCCTCTAAAAATCCATTCTCGAATGTCCCCCTCCGCTGTCGACTTCGTGTCCGAGCCCGTGAGTTCCTGACGGTGGTTCTGCCCGATTCCTGAGCACATACGAAAGAAGGTCGTTCCGTCCTGCCGTACGCTTACGTCATCCTCGCGCTATTGAAGCTCTTTTCAAAGCCCCACCATCGGCATCACAATAATATTTTTTTTCTTCCCGTTTGTTCTGCTTTGTTTGCATTCTGGTAGTTGCATGCATCACTCGTCATTTCTGTTCATACCACGCTTCTCTCTTTGAGAAAGCTCTGTTTGTGCATTTTTTACAATTGTCACTCATCATATCATTTGCCTACCCTTTGCATCCTAAAAGGGGTTTAAAATAACACCAACTAGGTGTGTTTTGTTCATGGATTCAGTATTTTTGTCACGAGGGACTGGTGCTATACCACTTTTGTTCTGATTTATTTTCTGTTTGTCTTATCTTCTTGCAAGGTTAACCTGACGGAAAGCCCTCTTCGTCGGCCGGCCGAAGGAAGAGGATGAAGGAACTCACATGATCTCCCGTCTCTGAGGCATCCTGTGATTACTTCTTTCTCTATTTCAGGGTCCTTGACCCCTGGCGATCACATAACCACACACACGCCCTCAAGCGGGCATTTTTTTGTTTCATTTCTGTTAAATCCCGCGGAGAATAACTTCTCGCGGAGGTTTCATTCTATAATTTCTGTTAAATCCCGCGGAGAATAATTTCTCGCGGAGGTTTCATTCACGCAATTTCCCTTCTTGTCATTTCATTTCTGTTAAATCCCACGGAGAACAATTTCTCGCGGAGGTTTCATTCATGTAATTTCTCTTCTTGTCATTTCATTTCTGCTAAATCCTGCGGAGAATAATTTCTCGCAGAGATTTCATTCACGCAATTTCATTCTATCATTTTATTTTCTGTTAAATCCCACGGAGAGTAACCTCTCGCGGAGGTTTCATTCTGTCATTTCAATTTCTATTAAATCCTGTGGAGAGTAACATCTCGCGGAGGTTTCATTTACGCCATTTCCATTACTATCATCTCCTTCCCCATTTCCATTCCTGTTCAATCCCGCGGAGAGTAACCTCTCACGGCGGTTTCATTCACGTCGTTTCTACTTCTGTCATTTCCATTCCAGTTCAATCCCGCGGAGAGTAACTTCTCACGGCAGTTTCATTCATGTTGTTTCCATTTATGTTATTTCTATTTCAGTCAAAGCCCGCGGTGAGTAACATCCCGCTGCGACTCTTCTATTCTGTGTGTTTTCCCGTCTCTAAACCCCGTGGAGACAATCCTCTTCGAGAGTCTTTCCGGTATTTCACCGCGCAACGCACGCTTACGACTGCTCTCTCAGTTCCCGTGACGTCGTTCACACTCTCCTCCTCCTGCCTAGCTAGGAAAATTGGGCTACCCCTCCCTAACAAGGCCAAATCTCAAGACTATTGCCTCTTATTTGTTTGTCTAACCAATTACAAGCTTGTAATAACTTCCTATAGGGCAGTTGTCCCAAGAATCCTTTGTAGACACGCCAAAATTGACGTTTTGTTGATCAAATCTCATGCTATTGTATAAATGCCCCAAGTGGACTTCAATATTCCTATAACATGAAGTTTTTCTATTTTTGTGAGTTTTTCTGCATTTTTCCTATATTTTTGTGAGTCACGACTTGATTAAGGGCGTTAATTTCAAAAATAACGACCTGTTGTAGGGCGTTTTCAAAGAAAGGACGACCGTATATGAGGGCGTCAATTCCTGGTGTTATCCCTTAATTTCTGGAATTATCTATTTTCAAAATAAAAGGCATTTTGTGAGTAACGCCTTTTCTCAGGGCGTGATTTTAATTAACGCCGTTATCTCAGGCGTGTTATCTCAGTTTTCAAACAAGGCAATGTTTCATTTCCAAAATTAAATCCAGGAAGAAACGCCCTTTCCTAGGTCGTATTTCAAGAAACGTCTCTGTGAAGGTCGTCAATTCATAAAAGACGCCCTGTATTAAGGCGTGTTTCACTCCAGAGTCCTTCCTTTTTCTATCTTTCCCTCACAGTTCCCTGCCATCCATGGGACTCTTGCTCGATCTTGATCCTTCCCTGGATGCCTCATTGCCTGTTCTTATCATTCCTTGGTTTGATCACATCCGCTTGAGGCACTATAAATTGAAGCCTTGATCGATCGTGTTGAAGGTTAAGCACTTTAAGCATTCAGAGGGTTAAGCGCTCAGAAGCTTGAATATCCATCACGAGCAGAGCCTTCTTCGTCCTTTGCTGCCTCCCCTCTGCATCCTTCGATTGGGCTGCATCCGGTGCTTCGTCCGTCTACATCCATCAACACATTCATTCGATTTTCCCTTTACTGTCGCCAGGGACAGCAGGGTTTCTCATTCTTTTCATCTCTTTTGTTTTACTTCATTCATACCATCATCCCTCCGTCCTTTATATCTCTATTCACCCTTCACATCTGTTCACGTCTTGTTGCATTTCTTTTATCATCAAACTCCCCTTCCCTTAAGTCTTCTTAAGGGGTTTAAAAAGAAAACAAAAAAGAAGGTGTGCATGTTGATGTCTTTTCATCATTTTTATGTTGGTTCTTGACTGATACTACTGCACTTTGGCTGATCCCCCTTTTTTTGCTTGTCTTTCATTGTCTTTCTTACAAGGTAATCAATCAAGAAAACCCACTTCGTCGGCCGGCCGATTGGAGTTGGAGGAGGAGATCCACATTCATCCCGCATCCCATCTTTCACCAGGTACATGCGATCTTATTCTTTTTTTATTGAGGTAAACCCTCTGGCGATCACACACTCCCCTTGTGCACCTCGTGCATTGTCTCATCTCCACCATTATTTAATGTTTCCCTTTTCCTTTCCTTTTTAACCTCACCCCAAAAGTGTGGATTTTAAAGGGATCTACAAATTGGCGATCACGGTGGGACCTCCGCTGTTTTCTTTGTTGATTACCATCTCCATTGGCACCCTCGTGTGCCCTTTCCCCTTTGACACCCTCGTGTGTCCTTTCCCATCGACACCCTCGTGTGTCCTTTCCCCTTAGGCACCCTCGTGTGCCCTTTCCCCTCGGTACCCTCGGTACCCTTTCCTTTGTGCCCCTCGGGCACCTTCCATTGTGCACCCTGCACACTCCCCGGATCAGTCAATTGTTGCTTATTAACGCCTTCGACGAGGGCGTCTTTTGATTTAACGCCCCTCACAGGGACGTGTTTTTATTAATTAACGCCCCCTTCAAGGGCGTGTCTTTATTGCATCTGCTTGCCTGATCTTCACTATTTTCTCGTCTGATATTTAGCGCCCCTTACAGGGACGTGTTTCATAGATTAACGCCCATCTCCAGGGCGTATGTTTCTATAACTGCGGTGTGTTGCATGCTGATTATACTGTCTGTGGAATAACGCCCCTCTTCAAGGCGTTTCATTTCTTATCAACGGCTGTCATTAAGTCGTTTCTCTTTATCATAACTGCTGTTCGCTGCATACTTGTCATATTGCCTGTGAATTAACGCCCCTCTCAGAGGCGTTTAATTTATTATCAGCGCCTTCCATCAGGGCGTGTCTCTGAGTTTTTGACGCCCTCAGTTGCAGGCGTCCTTTATTTATAACGCCTCATCCTAAGGCGTTTTGTTCCCTACGGTCTGTGAGCCCCTCACAGAATTTACGACAGCCATGCTGCCGTGTTTTCATTTAGTCACGACCTGCCACAGGGCGTGTCTTTCCTCTTGCTGTGAACACGACCTTTCCAAGGGCGTGTCTTTACTGTTCTTTTTCACAGATTGGCTATTATTCATTGCTTAGCATTTGTCTTGATATTATATTACTGCTTGGATCATCTTGGTTTGCTGGCTTGGTTGAGAGACCTCCTCTCTCTATCCTAGGATCCACACACCCTTCTTGGAATCGGGACGACCCTCCATTGAGCATTCCGTCTCTTTGGACCGGAAATCCCTTTTCCAAGACCTCCATAAGTCCCCGCACCCGTGGATTCCCTCACGGACGCCGGGCTGGTTGTACCCTCGAAGTACCTGGAGTTTAGAGAACCTATACGTTGTTAAAAGAGAGAAGAACTTAGTTGACCCGGAGGTTACATTCGGATCAAACTAGGTCTCATTTGGCAAAAAGAGTGAACCTTCACAAATAATCCACCCTAAATTCGAACATCAAACATTAAAATCTTGCGTTTCTTGCCAACCTTGTTTGCATAAACATAGTTGAGTGATTTGATTGCCTTGTTTGGATTGTATATTTTGTGACAGTTCCTTCATTGAACATCCTCTTTCTTAAGAATGAAGCTCCGTTCAGGTAAAACCATCAACATGTCAGGCCACGGGTACTCTTATGATGATGAGAATGAGAACATATTTGGTCAATATGAGGACCCTCCCCAGGATTCTTTTTATTATGAGGGGAACTACCTTCCTCCTCACCCCCATTACTCACAAGTCCATGTGGTCGATACCACTGTCCATGAGGCGGACCCTTCGTCTCAAGTTCCATCTTCCAACACTTCGGGAAACCCTTCCCCATCCATTAATGTCTCAGATTTGATCCAAGCTCTCTCCCAGTTGGACGACTCCCAACGGCAAGCCATTCAGGCCGCCTTAAAGGGGAAATCTGTCCTTTCTTCTTCTTCTAATCCCCCTACGGCCGTGAGTGGCCATCAAATCATTAATGACCAGGCGGTCTTGCATCCTCCCTCCTCTCGTCCACAAACGCCTACTGCGGCCATGCCGGCCCAGCAGGCGAGCTATTCAGCAGTCAGGCATCAATCCTCCCAACCTCCTCGGGTTCTACGAACGCCTATACCACATTCTTTTATTCAAAACCAGGCCCCAGTCGAGCCCGATACCAACACTCTTTTGCTTCAGAAGCTAGCCAGCATGGAGGAGCAGCTCAAGAAGGTTACGGCAACTAAGAATGCTCCGGAAATTTCTCTTCCTACGTTGCCAGTGTTCCATTTACCACCTTCTGAAATGCCGAATTTCCGGCGATATAATGGGACCGGTAACCCATTCATTCATTTAAAGGACTTCCGATATGAGACTTCTTTCTGGCAAGACAATAAGGCCTCTCTGGCCTATTTATTCAGAAGATCTCTTGAGGGACCCGCCCTCGAATGGTTTTATTCTCTGGAGCCAGCTGATGCCGGTGACTTTGATGTTATCCAAAGGAAATTCTTGCAAAAGTACAGAGACCGGGTGGGACCTTCCCTTTCTGTTACAGATCTGGTCGCTGAGAAAATGAAGCCCGATGAAGACTTCATTATATTTGCTGACAGGTGGCGGTCTATGGCCGAAAAATTGAAGGACACATTGTCGGAACAAGAGCAAGTAAAAATGGTCATTTCTAATGCAACTCCTCAATTCCGGCACATTTTGGCCATGAATCGGCTGACAACGATGGAAGAGCTCTATGAAAGAGCTCGTTATATACAAACACAAATGAAGGATTCGCCCATCATGGGCATGTTTGAGCCGAAGCCTCGGCTGTTTAAAAAGAATACAAATGTCAACAGTGGGCCCACGACTGAGGGCACTGTCACAAACGAGCAGGTTGGCGTAGTTGGTCACCCCCACCACCAGTCAAACCCACGACCTCCGCCACCTCCGCAGCAAAACCCCCACTTTACCTCCGCCCCACAGCGCCACTTCACACCCCAACCTTCTTTTGCTCCATCACCGAGCCAAGCGCCTCGCACCGACCCTCCAGCACCACCTCAATACCATCAGGTCCCCCCACCTTCCAACTATGGCCAACAACAACGGAGACCACCGCTTGGCCCCAAGAGGGCCCATTATCCGCCACTCCCAGAGAGTCTCCCTGACATTTTTAATGCTTTGATGGCCGCCAACCTGCTCGTCCTACCAAAAGAAAGAACGGTGTGGCCCGACAATGTTGACACATCCCGTTACTGTGCATTTCACCGCGCCCCTGGTCACAACCTTGATCGTTGTTTCCATTTCAGAGATCATATTTATGATTTGAATGACCAGGGTGGCATTAATTGGGATGAAATGAGGCAAGTCATCGCCACCATGAAAGAGAGAAGGCCGCATCGGCAACAGCAAAATCAGCATCAACAGCAGCCAGCTCCGCAGCAAGCTCAGCCACAGCAAGCTCCAGCACCCCAGCAGGATATGGGGATTGTCCGTAATCCATTGCCGGAGCACGCTCCTAATCAACACGTGAACCCTGTCACGTCTCTCTACGAGGTGGAGAGAGGGCAGGGATGGCACGAAGAAAACGCCTCTGTCGGGGCATTCCACCATGATCCAAACCAAAATCAAACTCCGCGCCTTTTGCGCGTTCCTCCTTCTCCTTCTAGTCTCCTATCGGGACGTTCTCTTTTACGCCCCGTCAACCCACCTACCACCACCAATTCCGCGACCTTGCCGGCTCGCTCTCTTCTTAACCGCTTACCACCACAGCAACCTGCCATTCCACCTTCCACCACCAATCCTACATCCGCGACCTCCAGGCCACTCCTACTCCGCTCACCGACAGCACCCGCTACCCCCTCTACCACTCCTACACCGGCAAGAGTTCCTCCACCATCAGTACAACCACCTTTTGTGCCACGATCTCTCCTTATTCCACCACCTGCCAATACCCCTCGCATTCGGATATCCCTTTCTTCTTTCACGCCTCCGGCGAGGGCACCTTCTTCAAATACTCCTCCCATGCCTCCCGCGGGGGCATCTCTATTAAACACCACTACTACGCCTCCTACAGGGGCGCCCCTTTCATTGAATTCACCTTTGGTATCCCCTAGCAGGATCTCTGCTACCGACATTCCTTCCTCCTCTTCCAACCCTCCCCCTAATATTGCCCCGACAGAGGCGCGTCAAGGCGTAGCGCCGCTCCGTAGTGGACGGATGTTCCACCGTGTTTTCCCACAGAGAGAGCTAGAGCCCGTACAGGGGACGCAAGAGCAGGAACAGGAACAGGATTCAGTGCCGGGAACTCAGTATGATCTGTTAAAGCACCTGGATCGCACTCCAGCCAGAATCTCCATTCTTGAATTAATCAAGAGGTCCACCACTCATCAGCTGGCCTTGAAGGAATACCTGCAGAAGGTTATGGTCAATGAGGACCTCCCGGTTGAACAGATAATTACAGTCTTGACACCTGCTAGCAGTCAGCCGGCAATCACATTCCATGAACATGAGTTAGCACCTCTACCGGCAAGAAAATATGCCCTATGTATCACGGTTGATATCAACAAAGTAGCCGTTAAGCAGTGTTTGGTAGACACCGGTGCATCTATCAATGTGTTGCCTCCGAGCACTCTGAAGCTATGCGGTATCCCTGAGAGCCAGATACGGCCATCCACCATTACTGTCACAGCATATGACAATACAAAGAAACCCCCTCTGGGTATGATTACTCTCAAAGTCAGTTTGGGTCCAGCCACCATTACGGCAGATTTCCATATTCTGGATATGGACCCGACCTTTAATGGTATCCTGGGTCGCCCTTATATTCAGCAGCTTGACGCAGTGCCCTCTACAAACCATCAGTGCCTTAAGTTTCCGCACAAGGGCCGCATTATCAAGGTGACCAGCGTGCCGATCTTACCAGAGGAGGACATACATGTAGCTTCATCAGTTCCTTCCATGTGGCCAGCCAACAAGCCGTTATTATCTGTGTTGGACATTCACTGTCCACGACCGATGCTATCTGAGACTGTTACCACCGTTGCCATGACACCCCTGCCTTCTAAGGGGAAGAAGAAAAAGAAAAATATGATGAATACCCCCGGCTGGAACATTCTGATAAGGATGGGATATCAAGATGGCAAGGGCCTGGGTGCCAAACTCCAGGGCAAGATTAGGCCCATTAAGCCTCAAAAAGTGATTGCACGAGGCGGCTTAGGCTACAAAGCACCGGACAAGAATGAAGGAGAGCCGTGGGCTGTTATGACGTCCACCTTCAAGCCAGATCGCCAGCCACTCACCTGGACTTTAAAGACACATTTTGTCACCGGTGGCGTTCAGAACAATGAACAGACTACCGTCGTTACTTCATTACTTGATTGTCAGGATGTGCACGCTAGACAGTTTGCGCGGCACATTGCCCCACTGGCCACTTACAAAACCTTGGAGACTTTAAGGCCAGATAAAAGAAGAAAAATGGGTGACCCGGAATGTGACTGGTACAGGTGGTTTGACATGAATGATATCACTTTCTCTTTAAGCCGCCTGTTCATGCCGACAGATCCGGAATGGCCGCCATTGATTCAAGAACTGATTGAAATGCCTGCCGCAATCACAGATAAAAGGCAGATGTTAAGTGACTACACAGATACGGGAGAGCCAGATGTCCCCTTTGAAGAAGGATTCTCCGTGGATAGGCTGTGGACGGCCTTTTCTCCCTCACTTCTGTGCATCCGTCTGTGTTGGTTTCTCTCTATTCCCGTGGGTTTGGTCACGTGCCGCGACCACCACCGATTACCATCAACTTATCTCCCAATTCAATTCAGATTTCCTTCCCTATTGCTCCTTCGCTCCTCGAGCGATTTTCCAAAATCTCCATCTCGCCCCCGAATGGGCCATCTTTGATTAAATCTTTCTCCAAACTTGCAATCTCCACTCCTCCCACTATTCCCCCTTCACATTGCTTTTTACTTGAGAAAGAAAATAAAAACAAAGGAAAACATGAAAACGAAAAAAAAAACGCCAAATCTCCAACATTCCAATCCTCCATTTCTATTGAGGAGACCTCATACTTTTCTCCCGAGCGCGTCCCAACCCAGGGGCCGCTCTTCCAAGATTCCTTGATAAAACTTTTCTCCCCCTCTGGTGAGGGGCCCTCCCCTGTATCACCTCCTGTATCCACTTTATCACCTCCTTCTTTCCCTTATAATCAAGCTAGTTGCTCTTCCTCCCTTTCTTCCTCTTCTTCTAATAAAAATCATGGGGTAAATTCACACAAGAAGGCCAAGGGTAAGCAGATTCCTCGCAGATTTTTGTTGGAATTGGCCATTAGATGCCAAGCTTGTTTAGCTCTCCCTGAGTTTGTGGAAGATCCAATTATCCTGCCAGAATTAGAAATTGAGGACTTTGTTGCTTCTTATGAGGGTTTGGGCGTTTATGAAATCATGAATGATGAAGACCCTATTGAAGAAGGGGATGAAAGTTATGAAGAATATGAGGACGAGGCTGATGCTTTTGCTAGTGGTATGAGAAGATTCGACGAACCATCAGCCTCAGTAGAAGAACCTACCAAAGAAATCAATTTGGGTACCGAGGAAGACCCTAGGATTGTCCTCATAAGCAAAAATTTGCCGCCCTCCGAAGAGAAGGCGCTCATCTTAGTTCTTCAAGAATACAAGGACACGTTCGCATGGAGCTATGAAGATATGCCTGGATTAGACCCTGCGCTCGTTGAACACCGTCTTACACTTAAGCCAGGATCTGTCCCGGTAAAACAACGGTTGAGGCGTTTCCACCCTAGCATGGCTTTGAAAATGAAAGAAGAGGTCGATAAACTCCATAAGGCTAGATTCGTTAGAGTCGTCCTCTATCCCAATTGGGTGGCTAACATTGTCCCGGTTATGAAGAAAGATGGAAAAGTTCGAATTTGCATAGATTTTCGGGACCTCAACCGGGCGTGTCCTAAGGATGACTTCCCCCTCCCTCATATTGATGTGCTGATTGATAACACGGCAGGATTTGAGACTCTTTCTTTCATGGACGGCTTTTCAGGCTACAATCAGATTCGTCTGGCTGAAGAAGACCAAGAGAAAACTTCATTCACTACACCATGGGGCACATATTGTTATGTGGTCATGCCCTTTGGACTTAAGAATGCTGGAGCCACTTATCAAAGGGCCATGATGGCAATTTTTCATGACATGATTCATATTTATATTGAGGTGTATGTGGATGACCTGGTTGTGAAATCAAGGACAAGGATTGAGCATCCTGGGGTTCTGGCTAAGGTTTTGCAGAGATCACGAGAATTTCAATTGAAAATGAACCCCAAGAAGTGCGTATTTGGCGTTTCTTCAGGGAAATTACTTGGATTTATCGTTAGCAAGAGGGGAATTGAAGTTGATCCCAACAAGGCAAAGGCCATTAGAGATATGCCTCCTCCCAAGAATCTGAAGGAAGTTCGAGGATTAATCGGGAGGTTGCAATTTATTCGCCGCTTCGTCTCCCAGCATTCACAAAGATGTAGGCCGTTTTACGAGCTTACTAAGCCGGGAGTCAAGTTTAATTGGGATGATAAATGTCAGGCAGCCTTTGACGGATTGAAGGATTATTTGGTCAATCCTCCTGTCCTGAGGCCGCCAATTCCAGGCAAACCACTTATTCTTTATGTTTCAGTCCTGGATGACTCCGTAGGTGCTGTCTTAGCTCAAGTGGATGAGGAAGGTAAAGAGAGGGCAGCATACTACTTATCTAAACTCCTTAACCCCTGTGAGCAGAGATACTCAGCCATGGAAAAGACTTGTGCAGCTTTGGTTTGGGTAGTTCAGAAGTTAAAACACTATTTCCTAGCTCACGAGGTTCACCTCATTGCTCGCATGAATCCAATCAAATTCCTCCTTGAAAAATCTGTCCTCACTGATCGATTAGCACGCTGGCAAAGCTTCCTTTCTCAATTTGACATCACTTACATTCAGCAAAAAGCTATCAAAGGTTATGCCATTGCCGAACATCTTGCTCACCACCCTCTCCCCCGCTTTGATCCTGTCAATTCAGAGTTCCCGGATGAAGAATTAATGTCCATTAATCACCCCCCAGATCCTATGTGGACATTACATTTTGATGGAGCTCTTAATTCTCAAGGAAGAGGGATCGGCATGGTTCTCTTAACACCCGAAGGAGTCACCATTCCATTTGCTGCTCGGCTCACTTTTCCCGTCACCAATAACATAGCCGAGTATGAAGCTCTTTTGGCCGGTCTTAAAACTGCTCATCAATATGGTGTCACCCATTTGCGAATCGTCGGTGACAGTCAGCTTATTCTACGCCAAGTGTTGGTCAAGTGCCGCACTATCAATCCTAAGCTCAAGCCCTACCAAGAACTCGCTTCAGCTTACGCCAAACTCTTCACTAAATTGATTTTCGTTCATGTCCCGCGTAGCCAGAACATTTTGGCCGACGCACTTGCTTCCTTAGCCTCCGCTTTAGTCTTCCCTCCTGAGCGTGATTTTCATGTCCCCCTGATTCATCAGCGTGATACTCCAGCCATTAGGGATCGTGCTTTTCTTGATATTAGGGATCAGGTGCTTGAGAAGGTTAGACGGAAAGAAGCTCTTGAAGGTAGAGAGGTCATGCTATTGGATTGGCAAGAAGAGTTGGCTGACGAAGAAAAGCCTTGGTATTATGAGATTGCCAGATACTGTAATGATCAGTCTTATCCCGAAGAAGCCACTGCTGAAGAAAAGAAAGCAATTAGGAGAGTGGCTCAACGTTATACTTTGGTTGGAGGTGTGCTCTACAGAAGAGGGCTCACCGGTGTTTTATTGAGATGCCTCGATGATGATGAATCTTGGAAAGTTGTGGAAGAGGCGCATTCTGGTGTGTGTGGTGGTCATGTGAACAGCCAGATGCTAGCTAAGAAGATTCTTAGACTAGGGTTCTATTGGCCCACTCTTGAAGAGGATTGTTCTATCTATGTTCGAAGGTGTGTTAAGTGCCAACTGCACGCCGACAAGATTCATTCTCCTGCTTCTTCACTCCACCCTACGTCCTCCCCATGGCCTTTTTCCATGTGGGCTTTTGATATCATTGGACCTCTTGGTGATTCGAACCTCCTGACCAAGCAAAAATCATTCATTCTCACGGCAACGGAGTACTTCACCAAGTGGGCGGAAGCAGAAGCTTACGTGGAAATTAAAGCATCAACCGTCTGCAAATTTATCATGAAGAACATCATCACGAGGTTCGGCATCCCAAGCACCATCGTCACCGACAATGGACCTAAATTTATCTCCCAAGATCTCAAGGATCTCTGCAACAGGTATAACATTGCATTGCATCATTCTTCTCCCTATTATCCGCAGGGCAATGGCCAAGCAGAGGCCACTAATAAAACTTTAATCAAGATTGTTAAGAAGACGTGCGAGGCTAATAAATTCTCGGATTGGCCAGACAAGCTGGTTGAAGCTCTTTGGGCCTACCGCACTTCCATTCGAACCCCCACTGGGCAAACTCCTTTTGCCCTTACTTATGGAATGGAGGCCGTAGTCCCTTATGAGATTCTTATCCCCTCTTTGCGAGTACAATTGGATGAGGAGCTCTCTATCGATGAACGTCGTGATTCACTCCTTGCCCAATTGGAACTCCTAGATGAGAAGCGTCTGGTCGCCGCTGAGCATGCACGCGTTTACCAAAACAGGCTCTCACGTTCTTATCAAAAGAAGGTAATTGAGAGAAAATTTAAGGTCGGTGAAATGGTAATCAAAAGAATTTTCGTAAAGCCGGGTGGCCCTCGTTCAAAGCTCCAACCAAATTGGGAAGGGCCGTTTGTCATAAAAGATGTTTATCCTGGCAATGCTTATAAACTGGTTAATGCTGAAGGAGAGGAATTAACTCACCCCTGGAATGGTTTGTATCTCAAGAAATATTACCCCTGAACAAAAATCCAAACAAAAATTAAAAACTTCACAAAAATCCAAAGAAAATAGAAATCTCCCAGATAATCCAAAAAAATCTGAATATTTCCAAAATCCAAAACAAAAGAGTTTTCTTTCATGGTTCTCCCTTTTGGGCTGACATAACATGCAAAGGTCACCGGTCCGAAAGGTCAAAATCCAAAATCCATTTGTCAGTCTTGCTAATTTAAAATGGGAGTTGACCCCGCACACACTACACACTTTACTCTTGAGCTCAAGCAGTGCAAAATCTGATGGAAAGTCGAAATCAAACTAAAGGCGAAAGACGATATCCATTCTTTTCTTCTTCGGCCCACAAGGGAGGAAGGGAGGTCTTGAGGTAGACACGCCAAGCCTATCCGCCGCCCTAGTAGGAGGAAGTCAGGGCCCAAAAGGGAACAAATGCCACAAAAGCCCAAGTACAATTAGGTTGTTCATCAGTTCAAATCTATTCAATGCAAATCAATTCCGAAGTGAAAGTCAAATGGTGAAAAAGAAAAGCATGTCAAGAGGGCAAAGTCCCCGCAAGGAAAACCTTGGGCGTATGCATGCATTATGAAGAGGCAAAAAAGGCAACAAAGCGTCCCTACGCCAAAGACCGAACCCCAACAGGCATAAGGATAGGGGAGGTAGCTTTGCCTCAGGCATCTTTGAATCTTTTGTGAGCTTCCTCATAGCTTCTCTTTTATTTTTGGAAAAGTCATGAACCAGCAGAATGGTCGAGACAAACTGAAGAGAATGCACTGTACGAAATCTTGTGTATAAGTTTAACCATATTCACGCCAATTCCCCTTTTAATTATTCAAGAAAGGTTAATGGAACTTAGAAGATGACCAAGTAGGGCCCACCACCTTGATTTCTTTATCAGCCCAATTTGGGAGGAATAAAAATTAACGCCTTTGTTCAAGGCGCTTTTATGCTGATTCACGCCTAGATCATAGTCGTTTCTTTAAAAATAACGCCTCCTGGAAGGTCGTGTTTTCAACAAAATTCAATAATCTTTGCACGGTAACGCCGTCTTCAAGGGCGTCTTTCACGATAGTAACGGCCTAATCTAAGGCGTGTTTTTTAGAAAAATCCTCAAAAAAAAGCATATATATACTGAAAAGAACAAAATAAATTCTTCATGTTGCATGAATCGCATTCTTGCCTGGACATCTTTTAATTATTGTTTGCATACGTGTGATTGCATGAGGCATCCCCGAGTTTTGATTATTTCATCTTGCCTTCTTAAAGGCTTGGCCCCTTGACCCATTATTAAGGTCAAAATATTTACACCCTTTGCTCACCGGGTAAGGGGCCAAGTCGAACAGATGAATTAACCTGTTTGTTCAAGTGAAAACCGCAGCCGCAGATACAGGGCAAAGTAAAGCAAACACGAGGAACGTGAGAAGAAAAAAGTACACAAACACAAGTCCGCAACCACACAAGTGCTCAAGTAACAAAAGCTCAAATCTCATATATATATGTGTATCATCATGTCTATCATGTACAGGTGTGAAGGTGGAGAAGTACAAGTACAGAACTCTCAACTCTCGCCTCCACCCTCCTCTACTCTCCTGCTCTCAACCTCCTCCTCACCATCCCGAACTGGCACCGGTGGAGGAGGCATAGGCCCCCGTGAAGAGGCCGGAACCCGAACATGTCCTCCTGCCTCGCTCCTCTCTCGGAGGGAAGAACCCGCCACAAAGGTGGAGCTGGTGAAGGAGTACCCCGCAGCCCGTGCTCGCTCACGGCCTCGCTGCAACCGCTCCTCGGACACTCGAAGCCGCTCCTGGGAAAGGATCAACTGGGTCCTCGAGTCCGCCAGCTCACGCTCTCGTGCCAACAACTGCTCCTGGAACCGGGCACGCTCCGCCTGGTGCTCCTCCCGCTCACGAGCCCGCTCCTCGCGCTCCCGAGCACGCTCCCTCCTCTCCAGCTCCAGGGCAACCCGCAGCTCGGCCACGTCCTGAGGAAGCTCACTGCGTTGCTGCAAGGCCCGCTGAAGCTCTACGATCCGCTGATCGCGGATCGACAACTCGGTACGTATCGCCTTCAGCTGAGCAGCCTACAAACAGGTAAACAAATCATCAGTTCCACAGTTCAATAATTCATGAAATGAAATAACAACATGTGACTAAAGGTAGGTCACGCACCTGTGAGCTCGTCGCTCGGAAGCCCTCATCTACGCAGATAAGAGTGGCTCGAAGCTCTTCACTCTGTAAAAAATGAATTTTTATCAGTGCACAATTTATATCTAATCATTATTTGAATGAGGTTTCAAGTTCAGAATTTACCCGTGAAGCAAGGTCACGCTCCGCCACCTCGGCTCGCGCTATCGCACCAGCCAGCTGCTCTGTCAGTGCAGTCACCTCTGCACTAGGCCCCCTCGAGCTGGAGGCCTCCCCTGGATCTCTCCTTGCTACTCCCTGCTGGGCACGCTGCATTCATTAAGACCGTCAATGGCTAATCATTAATTCAACACAACAAAAGAAAAAAAATTCATTTGCATATAGGAATAATTTAAACACTCACCAGGGTCTCCAAGTCTGCCCGTGTGGCAGCTAGCTGGTCCTCCAGGATGTGGAGGTGGGCCTGTGCATCTATCGCCGCTATGTCCCTCGCATCCTGCATTCATTACATGTTAATCGCATAATAGTTACATAAGCATTTGCATTTAATTTAGAAATAAGTGCATTCATACATACCCCTAAGACCCTCATCTGAGGTCTGCCGGCGTGAACCTCCCAGTAGCGCCGGAGGTACTCGGAGCTGTCAGTCGCGTGGGAAACGACTGTGGTCCCGCCTCGCTGCCAGTCGGCGTACTGCTCCTCGAATCGCACCCTCCAGTCGGTCGTCTTGGTGCGACCGCGGGTCTTCTTGCCAATCCCTCGAGGCTCTCCAACCTCGATCCACTCCTGGGGCAGGCCCAGGGTCCTCATCACCAGCCGAAGCCGTAACGGCTCAATCTCGCTCAAGCAGTGTAGCCACAGCTCACGCCCGAAGCGAGGTCGCCCCGATACGACCCAAGGCTGGCCCTCATCGGTCATCCCCTCATATGGTCTCCACTGCACCTGCATTCATGAACACGCATCATTATCATTTCATCATATTCAAATAAACAACAAAAGAAATGCATATCATTCATTCATACATACCAGCGAGGGAGGGAAGTCGCGGAACTCTCTCCGTAAAACCCACAACTCGTAGTCAAGTGGGGCGCCAAAGATAACAGGCACCCAGCGTCGCGCCAGGGGGAAGGATCCCTCAGCTCCTGGCCGTGGGTCAACGCGCCCCATCGGCATGTATAGGTGGCTCCACACCTGCATCCATGCATTGCAATTAGTACTATATTCACATGCATCATAACAAAGAAAAGATAAGAAATGAGAAATTGCATACCTGAAGAAGAGGTGAGAAGCCACTGACGGTCGTCTCACGGCCTGTCCCCGTGGACAGATCGGCCATCAAATGCGCCAGCAGGGCCGCTCCCCAAGCATATGTGCCAACCGTCTCCAGATCCTCAAGGATGCCTAAGAAGCGGCAGTTGATGACATCGGCTTTCGTCCCCAGCAATAATCTCCCGAGCAGCAGCAGCAGGAACCCTCCTCAGGTCTCGGTCCGCTCTCTCATGGTCAGTCGGGTCCTGGCAGCATGCCGCTCTCACCCCGTCGGTCAGTCGCTGTGCAAACTCACCTAAGGTCTCCCCCGACCTATGCCTGGCATCTCCTAGACCCATCACCGTAGTCAGGTCCGTACGGAAAATGGTCCTACACTCGCTAGGTCCCACGTAGACCATCTCAAGCCCTAGTAGCCTCTGGGCCATCTCTGTATAGTCAGAATAGGTGAACCCACTCACGGCCTCACCATCTACCCGTAAACCTGTAATCCTGGCTACATCCTCTAAACTAGGAACCATATGCCCCCAGGGCATCAGAAAAGTCCGGCTAACCCTATCCATCTCTCCCTCAAAACCTGGATCAGTGCTAGGTCAGGTTTAAAAGGCTCGATGGATAGAAAAGCCCCAAACCCCATGGCCTCTACCCTAACCCTCTGGAAGTCGGGGAGACCCTGGTATGCTGCCCAGACCATGACCCATGAGATACGGGTCCTCATCAGCCCCTGCATGTATTAAAAGAGAATTATTTTTCTTAATTATTTGAGTATCCATGTGGAATTACATTTGATTTGGGTTAAATATTGAATTTTAGCATTTTTGGAATTCACGGCCACCCTCAGGTCGTTTCTTGATAAATTCACGTCCCTGTGGGGGGGGCGTTTCTCAGAATGAACTTTAATGTAACGCCCTTAATAAGGGCGTTTTTTATGTTAATCACGCCTCAGTCTTAGGCGTTCTTTGGTGGCTGTTTTGCTATTTCTGAAACATATTTCTAATCACGCCTCGATGTTGGGCGTTTCTTGTTGAATTAACGCCCTGTGGTAGGGCGTTTTCCTAAAGGTGGTTAATTTTGAATCGTTAATGAATCAAGCGACGCCCTCTGGTTTGGGCGTCTCTTGTTGAATTAACGCCCTACTGGAGGGCGTGGGTTTCTCAATTTAACAGAAAAATCAAATAACTGACAGCATGCGAAATAATTCATGAAAATATTTTTGGAAATTGTTTAATGAGCATGGAATTCATGAAAAATCATAAGTTTTAAGAAACGACATGCTTCAGGGCGTTTTTCATGAAGGATAATTAATTTTCAGAAATTAAAAATAATTACCGCCCTGGATTAGGGCGTTTCGTTTATGAGTAACGCCCCCGATGGGGGCGTGTTTTTTCTGGGTTGCAGATTTCGTCCCCGATGGCCATGGAAAATCAAGAAAAATATAAATAAAATAAAATAAAATGGAATTGGGGAGGGGGAACCTACCTTCTTGTGTTTCTGGGGTTGTGGCCGTGGCAGTGGCCGTCTGGGCCGCCGGAGTTGCCCCCGGGGAGCGACCGCCGCCGTGCACGGCGGTCCTTCTTCTTCTCCTTCTTCTTCTCCTTCTTCTTCTCCACCTTCTGCATCTTCTGTTTCTTCTATTGCTTCTGCTGTTGCTCCGTCGGCCTCGTCGCCGCCGGCCGTCGCCGGCTCTTCTTCAAAAGCCACGACGGCGAGCTCCTCCACGGAAATCTCTTCCTCTTGGGCGTGGGAGGCGTCGAGGTCAACCACATCTGGGGCGCTAACTCTTTGGCGTTTGGCCATGGCTAGGGGGAGTGAGATTGAGTGAGTTGGAGAGAGTGAGGGAAGAGAACGAGAGAGAGGCTTTGAGGGCTTCGGTTAGGGTTTGCAGAGAAAAGGGCGAAATAAGAATGGAAGGAGGAAGGAGAAGGAGGCCTGATGGCTTTTGGGTTTCGAAAAGAAGACACGCCCTTGAGAAAGGCGTTTATAATGGAATTCACTACCATTCTCTGGGCGTTTTATGGAAATTGACGACGATGATTAAGGCGTTAATTTGTTTTGCATGGGGAACGATAACCGTCGTCAGACGCATTGAATGGGCGTTGATTGATGTGAGGGAAGTCATCATTGCTGTTTGAAGTAACGCCTCTGGTAAAGGCGTGTTATTCTTGAAACGTGACTATGGAAAAGGCGTTGTTTTTGATGAGTCAACGATTATATTCTTTTGGGTTTGAATCTGTTCACGCCTTTCTTGAGGTCGTTATTCAAAGTAACGCCCACTGTCGCAGGCGTCAATTGTTGACGAAGGGCCCGTTGAAGCGCCTTGAAATAAGGCGTGTATTTGTTAATTCGCGACGCTCTTGGAGGCGTTATTCACAACAGAAACACAGTTTTTTGGATGATTTCGATCATAATCACAGTGGCAGTTGGCTCAATCAGAAAACAATCTTTATTATTTTGAAAAAAGGATCTACAATGACTAATGAGCCACTTTGGGCCTTAATTTTCTCAATGAAGTTATATAATTTTTCCACTGTTCCTTGTCTTCATCCAAGTCTTCTACAGGTTGATGAAGCTTGCTTAGCCTCCATAAAGCTTGAATGGTGATAACCTCCTCACCATCTTCATTGTTGCCTAGATCCCTTGATTTGATTGGAGGAAGATGAGAGATGTCTTCTAAGTGTTGCCTTGGGAGCCCAAGCTGAGGAAGGCACCGGTGTGCATTATATAAAACGAAGTCCGAAGCACCGATAAGACGAAGGTCCGTCCCGATGGAGAAGCGTGCACGAAGTTCCTGCATTTTGAATACACCCGGGGCGCAAGTAAAAAGATTCTTTGGCATTACCTTTAAGTGCTCCCTCCAATCCCCTCTCTTCTTGATTTGAGGAATTCGGTTGGTCACTCTATTGCTTATACCTAATGAGCCGGTTATATATGAGAGTGGGCTCTTTGAGAAAATTCTTGAGGGTTGTTGGGCTTCGTGGCATGAGTCGAATTTGAAGTGTAGATCAACCCAACTTGAGAGTGCTAGCATGCACCCGTAAATGGGCCTTCCCATGGACGCCGCTGTGAGCCCGCTATAGAGATATGCTAGGATCGCCGGTCCAACTCTCTCTTCTTCCCATAAGCTCACCACTGCGCTCAATTGGGACTCCTCTAGAAAGTCCTCCGTGGATGGGAATAGGAGTGCTCCTGCCAAGCACACCACGAAGGCTTTGGTCACTCTTTCTATCTCCTCTTCCTCTTTAGCTTGATCCGCTCTCTTGTACACCCACGAGGTGAGCTTCAAGAGGTTAACTCCTTTAGTGACCTTGATTTGGTTCACTATATTCGGGCTAGGTATTAACGAGGTTAGCAACTCGTGGGAGGAGATGGGCCTTGGCATGATGGCCATCTTTTCTTCTTCTCCGTGTTTCATCTTTTTCAAGCCTAGGATCATCTCTACTTCCTCCAGCAAGATGGTGGCCTCAAAAGTGGAAAATAAGAAAGTATGGGTGGAAGGATGCCATGTCTCAATCAATGCTCCTATGGCAGCCCAATCTATGTGGATTTGATCATAATGCTTGGCATGGGTTATCAACCCCAAGAGATGCCATCTAGCTACATATACCCTCATGTCTGATGTGAATTTGGAGAGGATGAGGGGCAACCATTTGATTTGGACATATCTTCTAGCCCCTGGAAGATTTGGGTACTCCTGTGAGAGGAGGGGAAGAAAACAAAAAGAAGAGGTACATGAGCATATGACATGTTCAGTAACAAAGAAATAAGCATATGAGCAGTTCGCCAGAACAATACGCACAATAAAGAAAGTTGAAACTAACCTGATTCATGCATATCATGTTGCTTATATGACCTTGGATATCGTTAATCCTGGGAGTTGAGAATTTTGGCCTTTTCAGTGCCCTGTCCATCGTCAGGAGAAGCTTGGACGGTGCAACCTGCAGAGCAGATGAAGAAGAAGAAGGACAAGAACAGAGAGTTTCGGCGGCTGCAGGGTTTTGGTTGATTATGTTGAAGGAAGGCTTCCTATTTATAAAGATTTAGAGAATTGTAAGGCTGTTGGAAGTTAGAAATTCGATTGGGTTAAGGACTGTGCTGTCAAATTAGGAAACGGAAGTTCGTGCTGAATTAACGACGTTGGTTAGGGCGTCGATTTTTAAATTGACGACCTGACTGACGACGTGTTATATTTAACGCCCT